>OY253750.1:1606581-4006581 GCA_958009045.1 Oxytorus armatus
TCGTTGCCGATAAAGCTTTGAGCGCGGAGTAATGCACCACGCGGCGTTTGTGGCGCGGTGTGACACGGCGCGCACGCTCTCCAACGAACGGAGTATGGCCCACTGATCCCGAGCCGTGTTCCCGGCCTTACGCGCCGCCACGGTACTCTTCCTCTTCTTGTTATTCTTCTCCTCCTCCTCGCTCTCCTCCTATTTTTCTCCACCGCGTATTTCTCCGGCTGACACTCGAAAAGTTTCATGCGCGCACGAGCCGAGTCTAAAAGAGCGCGCCAGTATTTCGCTCGCACTGCGGAGGACGAGTTCTCGGTTTCTTCACGCACGAGGAGAGGAGACGACTCTTCGCGCGGTTCATACGAAGGAAAACAAAGAAAGTAAACAACGAAGAAGAGGAAACGTGGGCGCGGGGAACGTTCTTGCGATTGGGAGACGAGGGAAGAGGAAGAGGACAAAGGAGGTCGAGGAGGAGGAAGAAGTGGAAGGAGGAGGAAGAAGAGAAATTAAAAGAAAGGGGACGAAGTAGTGGAGGTGGTTCCGACGAAAATAACGAGGACCAAGGGGAGGAATAAGTGGAAGGAGGAGAAGAGGAAGAGGAGGAAGAAGAAGAAGAAGAGTTCGGTAACGGTGGTGGTGGTTGAGGAGAGCAGTGGTGGTAGTGACGGTGGTGGAGGAAAGAGGAAGAGGAACCAACAGAAGCAACAGTGAGCGAAAGAACCGCAGAGAAACGTCGACGAAGCGATCTCGTCGTCGTGCGATCCTTTCGGCGGAGGAATTCTAGCTGGCGTGGCTTCGTTCTCTCTCTCTCTCTCTCTCCTCTTCCTTGCTCTCCCAAGCCATTTCTCACTCTCTCTCACTCCCTCTTCGTTTACCGCCTCCACCTACTATCCCTCCGAGGTTCATTCAGAGCCCTCCCTGGATGGGACGGTTCACATACGACTCTCTACGGTGCCGGCCGCGCGATATTTTCCCGTGTTCCTCTCTCTTCGTGTTCCACTGCCAGTTTTCGTTGTATCGCGTTACGAACGCATTAACGAGTTATATACTGCCGTGGGGCCGTTGAAGTTTTGAGAAGAGACGAAGAAGAAAGAGAAATATAGAAGGAGCAAACATAACGCGCGAAAAGTTTTAACAAAATAGGGTCTGGTGGGCCTCTGCCTCGAGTGAGAGAGCAGCCCTTAGTCAGCGGCTTCTCTCACTTCATCAAAGGGGAGGAAAAGGGCGCATCGACGACATGACCCGGTCGGCGCTCCGGTGAGTCTCATCGATAATCCTTTTTTTTTTTTTTCTTTTAATTTTTAATCATTTTTCGTTCGTTTTCGTTATTGATATTGATAACCGCAATCCCTGAATATCGTCTAATAATTTTCTATGAAAAAACTATCGTTATCGCGAAACAGTGAGTGTCTCTAGCGAGCTTTCGAGCAAAAATCGCGAGTCTCCGATACCCTGCAAGCGAGACCATCTCTTCCTCAAGGACGAAAGAGCATGTATGTGTTATGCGCGACCTGCATAGATACCGCGATCTCACATAAGCGAATGGGAGAGAGAGATAGCGAAAGAGAGATAGAGAGAGAGTGATTTTCAAGACGCGGGCGGCAAAAGTGTTCCTGGAAGAGTTTCTCGAATACCGCAAAAAGTGTCGTTTTTTTTTTGTTCATCACATTACTCCTCGATCAAAGCGGGTCTCAATTTTTTTTTTCGGTTCTTCTTTTTTTTTTGCAACCTCTTTTCCCTCCGTTCTTTTCGGTGGAAGAGCGTGAGGGTCTTCGGGGTCGCGGAGATTCCATCGGAGATTTTATGCGCCCAACGGGTTTCGTTGATTATTCGATTGTTAAAAAATATTCTAAACGCCCCAAATTTTGTATGAATTTATCGGCAAAATACCGATATAAATCGTTCGTTTAAAAGTAATTCGGTATGTGATTTTTAAGAATGTAAATTTTTTTTTTCTTCCTGCAGATTCGTCGCATCCGTGGTCTGCCTGATCGTCGTTGTAGGAGGGGTGAGTCGAGATTGCATTTTTCGTAAGCCTTTTTTTTTTCGTTCAAGATTTATATCACCTCGGTCAAGTATGATTTTACATACATATACACAGGCACATAAACAGGAATTATTATTATTATTATTATTATTATTATTATTATTATTTATGTATTCATGTACATATTTGTGTGCGTGTGTGTGTGAGCGCATGGGCGATCTGTCTGGTGCAGCGTTCAGCGGAATCTGAGTAGGAATCACGTTTGCCGTGCAGAGAGAGGCGGGGGTGGGGGAGGTACGACAAAGAGTAGTGGCGGGGCGGTGGAGTGGGGGGGGGGGACTAAAGAGGAAAGAGTTAGTCGCGTGCTCGCATTTCCATCACACACTTTTGCCCTAGCTTGCTCAGCCTTGCTGCGGTAGGCATCGAACGGGGGAGGGGTGGGGGGAGAAAAAAAAAAGAAAAAAAAAGCTCGAGCCGTGTGCAAACCCCGTACCCGATTTACGCGACTGGGAAAAAATAAATAAATGCTAGTCGAAGCATTTCCGCTTCGAGTACTCTTCGCGGACGCAAACGAGGCGATGTAACTCGTCTTCCGGTTTCCCTCCACGATATATAGTATTCCACTGTTATCCTCGCTGTTTTTCTAACGTTCGCTCATCCCCTACCCCCTCCTTCTGCCGACATGATAGCGATCGAATTTACTCGCGCACTGAAAAACCGAAAAAAAAAAAAAACAAAAAACAAAAACACCACAATTCCAACATGATGTATCTCGTTAGAAGGACCTCGATAGTGTGCTCTCTGTTACGACAGCGAGCAGGTTTTCTCTCCTGTAACGATGAGTGGAGTATGAGAGAGAATTTTTTTTGTTTTTTCCTTTTTTGGTGATCCTGGAGCGCGTGGCTCAGCGCGATCCGTCTCTCTCGTCCCATGTGGCTGCCAGACGCGATGGGGATTCGCTCGTTTTATCTCTCGCACTTTGAGTGTGTATGTGTATAATATACTTTGGCTTCGGGGGCCGGAACACGTTCCTCGATTTCTTGGCCCTTTGGGCTTTAAGGTGGTAGTCTGGTAACTTAAGCCGATTTTCATGTCTTTTTTGGAGGGCGTTTTTTTCTAGGAAAATAAAAATGAATCGTTTTGGATATTTAGCATGTTTTATTTACATATTGAAGATACAAAAAAAATTTGTTTGAAAAAATTTTATAGTTTATTATTATTATTATTATTATTATTAATCGAAGGTGACACCTCGAAAAAAAGGCGCGCGGGTGGCCCCGGTGATTTTGGCTCTTGATGTTATCTGAAATCAAAAATTCTTGATAATTCTTAATCTATGGACATGTCATTCTGGTCGGAACTACTGAAGTTAAATTTCATGGATAAATAACAAAATTTTGTCATTTTGTTATTTATCCATGAAATTTAACTTCAGTAGTAACTTCAGTAGTAAATAACAAAATTTTGTCATTTTGTTATTTATCCATGAAATTTAACTTCAGTAGTTCCGACTAGAATGACATGTCTATAGATTAAGAATTATCAAGAATTTTTGATTTCAGATATCATCAAGAGGCAAAATCACCAAGGCCACCCACGCGCTTTTTTTTTCGAGGTGCCAACTTCGATCAGTAATAATAATAATAAACTATTGAATTTTTCGAAATTTTTTTTTTTATATCTTTAATATGTCAATAAAAACATCATAAATATTCAAAACGATTCATTTTTATTTTCCTACAAAAAAACGCCCTCCAAAAATGACATGAAAATCGGCTTAAGTTACCAGACTACTACCATAAGGAGGGAAATAGGGTTAGCACAGCGTTTTCTCAATGATTTTCATGAATTTTTTTATAGTATGAAAAATGAATCTAATTTATTGAAACTTTGAGAATATTTTATACACATATTTAAGTATATACTATAAAATTTTTGAAGGATTTCCTTGAAAAACATCGAAGATATTAGCGACCCCATATTGCAGGTCACAATCAGACTCAGCATTTTGCGTACATTCTGGAAGCCGCAATTTTCATCTGAAATCGAACGAGGTTGGAATTTACTTTTATCATATGTCTCTCTTCTATATGAACCTAAATGCTATCAAAAAAATAGAAAAGTAAATTTTTTACAGGGGTCGAAACAAAAAAGCATGATTCTTTTCCATTTTTTACAACTTTATTTGCAATAAAAAATTATTTTAAATAATGATAATATTCCGATTTTAGGTTCATATAGAGCGCAATACTATGAAGAAAGTAACTGCCAATTTTTAAAACGATTGGTTGAAAACTTTTCAAACTAGCGTGTACGCAAGTTCAAAAAAAGTCGTTTTCCAGAAAAACGCGTTTGAAAAAATAGTGCGCTCGGGGTCTGAAGGAGAGCTACTCACTTTAATGGCTTATAACAATAGAACGAGTCGGAATTATCATTTTTAATTTTGGGAACATATTTTTCAATAGTTATACTAACAATTTATGAAATGAAAAAAAAAATCCATTTTTTGAACCGTCTAACCCTATTACCCCCCTTAAGTATCGGCGAGCCAATCCGTGAGATCGGCAAAAGTGCATGTATCATCGGCTGTTAGTCAAAAGGTCCTGTTCCAAATTGTTTTACATTGTGATACGATATTGGACTATATCTTTTTGACTTTTACCATTCTATATATATCGTATATGTGTATTGACCCTCATATATGCGTCATTTCATCTTAAGGGGTATGGCCAGGATAGCGGGTATAAAATCATGTGAACATTCAACAATTTTTTTTTCTATGAAAAAGTGATTTATTTATAAAACTAATTACACATCTATTTAGCATAAATATCAAGCTAATAAAAAATATTTTGTTTTGTTTTTTTGTTATACAAAATGGCCGACCACTGCTATTTGCTTTTGGTATCTTTTTTTTTAAGGCCCTTCGCGGCGTGTTTATCCACAATTTTTCGTTCCAAATGTACACAAACGTCTGTTATGAAAATATCGAGAAAATAAAATATTGTTTTTGCGAACTCAAAAGTTGCCCTGTGAGGAAGCAAAAATTGTGAGAGTCGGAGGCCAATTAATTTTGGATGGAATGGCCCATATTAATATACCGCTATATGTATACTGTCCCGAGTGACCTGATGAAACCGTCTCCCTTCCGCTTCTCGGGATATGCATTTTATCACTGTAAAAACATTTCTCGTTACTTGAGATTATGGCCATTTCCTGAAAACGCATATATAGACCACGCTGCTTTCCATTGATTTCTCTATATTAATCGAACAAAAAAAAGAGCCAAGTGCTACTCGACCGTCAATACGCGGTTTAAAAGTATTAAATTCGTGTGGGACGATCCGTATAGAGGCTGGAGATCGTTTTCTCGCTACTTGGACCAGTTCGCCCACTGATTCTGCAACGTACTACATATATATGTGCACTAGCGCACCGTTAATGTTGGTATTACGCTTAAATTTCGCGGATATGTATATATATATATATATATATATATATATATATATATATATGTACGTATATACGAAAGGAGCAAAACTCATGTCGCGAACTTTGGTTCGCTTACTCATGGACAAAAATAGTTTTTATATTGTCGATCGCGGGAGGATTGCAAAAAGGAGAGTACGTTAACGAGATTTTAGGGGAGTTTATATATGTTGCAGAAAAAAATTGTGGGTACCGAAAATTATGGAAAAATGAATAATACCTGAACGATTTATTTGCAATCATTTATTATTGTTCGAAAAACGTTGTAAATTTGATGCTCGAACTGTTAAGGGGTATGGCCACGGTAGCGGGTATAAAATCATGTGTATACTTGAAAAAAAATTTTTTGTATGAAAAAGTGATTTACTTATAAAACAAATTACACATCCATTTAGTATAAATATCAAACTAAGAAAACTTTTTTTTTTCTTTTTTTTTGCTATACAAAATGGCCGACTACTGCTATTTACTTTTGGTATCTTTTTTTTCGGTCGTGACATTTGGCATCCACAATTTTTGACCTAGTACAAAATAAAAAAATTCTCGTTAATCTACATCTCTTTTCATGTCTTTTTTGAAGGGCGTTTTTTTGTAGGAAAATCAAAATGAATTGTTTTGGATATTTAGGATGTTTTGATTTACATATTAAAGAAACGAAAAAAAAAAATTTTCAAAAAATTTAATAGTTTATTATTATTATTATTATTGATCGAAGTTGGCACCTCAAAAAAAAAGCGCGTGGGTGGCCCCGGTGATTTTGGCTCTTGATGTTATCTGAAATAAAAAATTCTTGATAATTCTTAATCTATAGACATGTTATTCTGGTCGGAACTACTGAAGTTAAATTTCATGGATAAATAACAAAATGGCGAACTTTGGAAAAAGAAACTTTTTTTTCCAAAGTCCGCCATTTTTAATGTACAAGTATTCTCTATGGATCAATAAATGCACGTGTAAATTTTCATCAAGACAACTTCAACGGTTTAAACGTTATTGCACATTAGAAATGACGTCAAAAATCTCGCTCTAGACCAGACTACGGCCTTAAAAGGTGAATTTCCAGTGAAAACATTTCGTACAAAACTGCTGATAAAATGGAAAGTTTTTAATTAATCAGAAATTCCGTAAGTACTTCTCTGCTAAATGCAATTAGAAATATAATTTTTTAATTTGAAGTTAATCGGATAAAAATTGTCAAAGTTATTTATCACGCGGCGCGCTCGGGTGCTCTATGGCCAGAGGTAGACTTACGTTATACGCTCAAAGTCGGTGAAAAAAAAATACTAAATACTACCTCAACTTAACTTATTTTTATGATGACAAAGCATCTTTTGAGCAAAAAAAAACATCAATTTTTTGAAAATTCTACCGTGGCAATACCCCTTAATTAATTTTCATGACTCACGTAGTCTTATGTCGGGCAAATGAATGGTTAATGAATAATTAATTAATCGGTTAATTCAAACAAATTATCGTTTGAATTAATCGGTTAATTCAAACAAATTATCGTTTGATATAAGAGAAGAATTATGTTGAGTGACGATTTCTCTATTCGGAAGGATTTATTATTTTTATATAAATACGTTTAATTAATTATCTCCGTTAATTAATCGTGTAAATGATAGGGATCTCGCGCTATTCGTTGAAGAACAATCTTCGTGCATGTCCCGAGTCAATTAATAAGCGTCTCGGTGAGATACATATGGTAGCTCCTTGTTGACAGGAGAGGCAAGAACGAGTGGGATGCGTTTGAAAATGATTATGACGATGACGATGATGATTATGACGACGAGAGGGAGGAGTAGAGGGCGGAGAACGGTTTAACTCTCGTCTTTTCACAATAGACCCGTCGAGACTCGATCGGCGCAAAAGTTGCGAAACAATTCGTACATCTGTATATCGGTAAATGTATTAATATAATACCGCTAAAGGCGGTAAGAAATATGATAAAAGCAATGTTTCTTGAACCGTCACGAAATGATAACTCCACGTCGTATCTTGGATCGAGAAGAAATTGGGTTACAACGAGTACCAAAAACATGTCCTGTTATGTTTTATTGAAGGATGAGACAGATCAAAATTAAAAAAAAAAACGCATTTTTGTTCAGTCTGTTGCATTACAATAATGATCAAAATAATAATTTTTTAAATTAATTATATGAATAATTTGTTAAATTTATAATATAAACGAATGACAATTTTTTAAATTCATAATATTTATTATTATTATTAGTATAAGAACAACAGCAAGAAGAATAATGTTCTAGATTTTCTCGAGCATCATCGTTTCTTCTTCACAACCCCTTACGTCATGCGTAATACATTGCATTACGCAAGGTCTCGACCTTCCTCCGATTTATTTCTCTCTCTTTCTGTCCGCAATATCTCTCGTGCCGTAGAGAAACATCTCGCACAATCGACTCTCTATACATATTTACTAATAATATCGAGAATCCGCAATTAAATATACTATTATTAATAATATTGATAATGAATATGTGCACTTTGCATTGAATTTATAAAATGTAACGTTTTTGTATTATCATGTGAAGGGGCGGCTTGGCTGTCAGATTTGTTTGTCGAACGATAAACGTTTTCCTATCGTCTCTGCACTTCCGGTCACGCGTGTACTATTTCGATATGTGGAAAGGAATAAAAAAAAATAAAAAAACGATGACGAAAAGTCGACGGAGACAATCGTATGAATTTAAATAAAAAAAATGATTCACTCATCCGCTCGCTTTCTAATCAAGTCACTCAAATTAATATTCCTGATTCCAAACGAATGCGCGAGATTCACGCATTCGTTTGAATTATAGCCGATTTCGATAATGGAACAAGCAAGTTTGTGCGTTATGATAATAAAAAAAAAAAAAGGCGCGTACGGTCGAAAACAAGAAAACGTTTCGTAAGCTCGACTCTCCGGAATCCGTAGAGTCCAAAGGGTCGAGGGTCAAGGGAAAAGAAAGACTCCGTTCTACGTATGCGGCGATACAATACCACGAATTCGACTCGTGTTGATAGTACCGAAATTGTTGAATCAAAAGAATATTTGTCGACGCTATTTATCTTTATAGCTTCGGGCTCCATAAATATCTACGAGGGGGGACCCAAAAAAAAAACGGGAATTTCGTCATAATTTCTTTATTTTTTAATATTTTTACACCAAATTTTGATCACCTTCAAAGTGTTCTCCATTCATCACAACGCACTTCTGCAAACGATCCTTCCAATGTTCAAAACATTTTTCAAATTCACTTATCGGGATGTTCTTTAGGCCTTCCAGCGATTTTTGCTTTACCTCCTTCACAGTGGCAAAACACTTGATTGCTGCTTTGTTTCGGGGTCGTATCCATAGCACCACGATTCATCACCGGTAATCGCCTTGGAAAAAAGTTCAGGGTCCTCTTCGAGCTGATTTTGAAGTTGAAAACATGCCTGAAGTCGACGCTCCCTTTGCTCGTCCGTGAGAAGGCGAGGGACAAATTTGGCTGCAACTCTGCTCATGCGCAAATCTTTGGATAAAATCCTCTAAATTGAACTCCACGATATCCCAGACATGTCACAGAGTTGATCAATGGTTCGGCGACGGTCTTCACGAATGAGAGCATTGATTTTGTCGACGTTTTCGTCACTTCTTGACGTTGAGAGGCGTCCTGAACGGGGTTGGTCTTCAATTGACATTTCTCCATTTTTCAAACGTGAAAACCACTCGTAGACTCTGGTTTTACTTAGGGCAGCATCTCCATAAGCAGTCTTAAGGCCGTAGTCTGGTCTAGAGCGAGATTTTTTGTCATTTCTAACGTGCAATAACGTTTAAACCGTTGAAGTTGTCTTGATGAAAATTTACACGTGCATTTATTGATCCTTTGAGAATACTTGTACATAAAAAAAAAAAATTATTTAAAATATTTTCATGTAGTTTTTTGCCTTGTTGCAACATGGTGCGCCGAAATCGGCGCCCACTCTGGACGATGTTGTATGCATCTGAAAAAAAACTATATATATATTCTCAATCTGTATGAGTATTCTAAGCACTGGTAGCAGAATCGGTACTTAAAAAAATTTTTTATCGTGTCGAACAATAATTTTGCTGACGTTTTATAACTCGTCGAATAATGAAATATCATTAATGAAAGTTCAACAGGCCGCCATTATGTCAAAACATTTTTTTAAGTACCAATTCTGCTACCAGTGCTCAGAATACTCAGACAGATTGAGAATATATATATATTTTTTTTTTCAGATGCATACAACATCGTCTAGAGTGGGCGCCGATTTCGGCGCACCATGTTGCAACAAGGCAAAAAACTACATGAAAATATTTAAATAATTTTTTTTTTATGTACAAGTATTCTCTAAGGATCAATAAATGCACGTGTCAATTTTCATCAAGACAACTTCAACGGTTTAAACGTTATTGCACATTAGAAATGACGTCAAAAAACTCGCTCTAGACCAGACTACGGCCTTGAGCATTACAGTAGTTTCCGCGGCCGATTTTCCCAAGAAGAAACAAAATTTCACAGCCGCGCGTTGCTCTCGACAGATGGCCATCACGTTTTCGCCGAAATGGAAAAAGTTGTTTCACTACAAAAATTCCCACGGGCGAACCGATGCACTCACGGCGACAGAAATTCGCACACTAACTCAGGAGACGTGTCCCCAACAGACACCTGGTCGAGCAATGGGTTCCCCTGATCTCCCTCCCCGCTGCATCGCAATTCCCGTTTTTTTTGGGTCCCCCCTCGTGTACGAGGTCTGTTCAAAAAGTATCGCGAATTTTGAATTTCCACGGGCTACGTTTATTCGATTTTCGATTCTTTTGTGGCGTTAGATTGGTACTCATGTCCCTCATTTATGCTGAAAAAATCGGCCATTTTGAATGTTTAGTTAATTGTTGACAGCCGTTTTGATTAGACGTGTTTTGGCTTGTCTTCGATTTTTGCCTATTCCAAAAAAGCAGCTTCCACTGCGATGATTGAGCTTTGGTTTCCACGTCATAACCATAAACCCATGATTCGTCACCAGTTATGACCCTCTGGAGCAAATATGGGTCGTCGCGGACCGAGTCCAACAGCTCCTTAGCAATGTTAACGCGACACTGTTTTTCTTCGAAATTGAGCAATTTTGGCACGAATTTCGTGGCGACCCGTCTCATGCCGAAATTATTGGTGCAAATCGAATGGCACAAGCCAATCGATATGTTTAGTTCCTCAGCAACTTCTCTAACGGTGATTCGACGATTGGCCAATATTATTTTCTTCGCTTCATCAATGTTTTCGTCTGTTGTTGATGTGCTCGGGCGTCCGGAACGCGTTTCGTTGTTCGGATCTTCTCGGTCATCTGAGAACATTTTGTACCACCGATAAACGTTGCTTTGGTCCAAGGTAACTTCACCATATGCCACAGTCAACATTCGAAATACGTCCGCGCACTTAATTTTCTTTTTCACACAAAATTTGATACAGATGCTTTGATTCATTTTTTGGAATAGGCAAAAGTCGAGGACAAGCCAAAACACGTCTAACCAAAACAGTTGTCAACAATTAACTAAACATTCAAAATGGCCGATTTTTTCGGCATAAGTGAGGGACACGAGTACCAACCTAACGCCACAAAAAAATCGAAAATCGAATATACGTAGCCCGCGGAAATTCAAAATTCGCGATACTTTTTGAACAGACCTCGTATGTACATATTTATGGATCCCTCGGTGCGATCTTGCCGCTCAAATCGAAAGCACAGTGACGTCAGACGTAAATGCCTCGTCGGGGGCGTCGATGTTCTTTCATTATTTCGACAAAAGATAAAAACATAACGTTTAACTTTTTACTTTTCTGCCAGGAATACAACCAAACGGCAGATACATGGGAGCGAGCGGGGAGACGTGGCGATATAACGCTTCCAGATGACGATACAGGGGATCCGGTCTCCAGTCGGAAAGTCATCTACGATTATGGTAAAATCAACTTTCGTTTTTATTCCATCGATCACGATCAACGATCAATTATGATTTTTAACAATTTAATGGGGGAAAAAACAATTGTTTTGTTTGTTTTCAAATCACACTTTCAACCCTTTGTCCATTATTGCAATAGTATCATTAATAAAAAAAAGAACAAATAACCAAGATGTCATGCCTTGTATTATCGTTGATGAATCCATTTAAACGTATTCCACTAGAGGACGAATTGACGCGAAACTACACGGTCGATGGCGAGGATCGAAGCGAAGAAAGTAACTACAACGCGCGGGGTTCCTCCGATCCTTACCGAGGGTACGGTCATGGTTACGATTCTCGAGGTGGCTCTGCTTCCGGTTCCACCGGTACCGGAAGTTACGACGAACGCCGCGAGGGCAACGATCCGCGTTACAGCTCGGGCCGAGGTGAGGATGATGGACGATCACGCGTACCTTACGGAAGTTACGGAAGTTCGGAAAATTATGGGGGTGCGGGTGGCTCCGCCGCTAGAGGTCGCGGAGGCTACGCCGATGGTGGTCGCGGTGGAGGATACGCCGATGGTGGTCGCGACGGTGGCTATGCGAGTGGCGGAGGTCAAGAAAATTCTGGATCTCAAGGACAAGCGGCACCTTATTATCCGGGCTACGGACGGAATCAGGGAGCTTACGATCGTGGATCGGAAAATTATCCGAGCAGTTACTCGGCAGTTGCGATACCAGGCAGTGGACCACCGAAAAATTGCACGGGCGGTGGTTGTTGCGTGCCAAAGTGCTTTGCTGAAAAAGGATCTCGGGTATGTACGCGATAACTCCAGATCTTATGAGACGTGTAATGTTCGGATGTGTTGATTATCAATGTTGAAATCTTCTTTAAGGGACCACCTGGTATCTTTGGACCCGAAGGACCCAAAGGTCAGAGAGGTTTTCCAGGAACAGAAGGTCTTCTAGGTTCGAAAGGCGAGAAAGGTGATCCTGGTCCGCAGGGACCACGAGGTGTCAAAGGCGACAGAGTAAGTCATCATTCGGAGTATTATTTTTTTTATTAATTTTTGTCTGCTAATTCGCAATATTCACAATTTTTTTTGTTGTAGGGTAAAATGGGAATGCCAGGATTTCCCGGCATAAATGGTATTCCAGGGGTTCAAGGACCTCCAGGATCCGCCGGACTTCCCGGGCGAGATGGTTGCAACGGTACCGACGTGAGTATACAGTTTTTGATGAATTGAGCGAAGCACTCGTTTTTTCTAACGAGGAAACTCCATGTGATAACGTAGGGAGCCCCGGGACGTCACGGTGTGCCTGGGGAGCCGGGTCCTCGTGGTCTTCGGGGTACTGCAGGTGGCAAAGGTGAAAAAGGACAGCCCGCGTTCGCCGGTAATTTCAACGTCGGACAGAAAGGAGAGCCTGGTACCGACGGCGTTAGAGGACCGCCTGGATCGCCGGGACCGCAGGGTCAACATGGACGTCCGGGACCAAAGGGCGAACGTGGTATTTTCGTAAGTAAATACCATATTTATCTGAGCAATTTGCTGTTCCTGGTCAATGAGATTTGACAAGCGATTGGAAAATATGATCAACTGTATGTTTCGTGGGTAACCTTTTGAAAAATTGGTTTCAAAGAAAGTGGAGGTTGTTAATAACTCAGAGCCATTCTATCCTTTCCTATTTTGGGAATGGGATTTCAAAGATCGTCACTTATTTATGAAAAATGTGAGAATCGTTGATTCATGACTCGATTCTACAGGGTGCTACAGGAGCTACAGGGGCGAAAGGTCCTAAGGGTAACATGGGTCTTGGATTCGAAGGATTGAAAGGTGACAAGGGAGTGAAAGGTGAGCTTGGACCTCCTGGAGTAACCGAGCAAATCGCATTTGAGGGCACTGTGACGGAAATAGGTCCGACTGGTGATCCAGGACAAAAAGGAGATAAAGTACTTCATCATTTACTTTCATAAAATCCAATCTACATTCATTGTTCTTACGTAAGTCGCTCACCATCAGAACGCTGGTAATTTTTTTTTGTCCCGTTCTTAGGGTGACACCGGATATGACGGACCAAAGGGAGAGCCGGGCTTACTGGGTGATGGAGGAATGCCGGGTGGGGCTGGATCGAAAGGTGAAAAAGGACTTCCCGGTGCTCCAGGCATACGCGTAAGTACACCGTCTTGCGGAAACATTAGAAGATAGTGCGATTATTTTTTCTACTCTTATAATCGATTTGATACTCAATGATTACCCAACGTTTTTGTACAACAGGGACGAGATGGTTTCTCGGGACCTCCTGGTCCATCGGGACGGAAGGGTGACCGTGGTATAGATGGTCTCAATGGTTTACCCGGTCGAGCCGGACGCAAAGGAGACTCCGGACGAGATGGACCGCCAGGTGTCAGTGGACTTCGAGGACCCCCTGGACCACCAGGTGTAAGTTTATTAAATTGTATGATGTTGGGCATTCCACGTCAACTTGACCTGGCTGTAACCCTCACCATTTCATTCCTTCAAGGATATTATAAAGGGACCCAAAACATGAACTAACATTCAGATTTTTTTCGAAAATCAGTGTAAGCCATTTTTGATAGCGCCCTATAATACATTTGACGGGATAAAAAAATAAACAAGACGGAGTCACAGCCAGGTCGAGATGGCGCTGAATGCTTCGTGATTAAAATTATGTAATAACTATTTATGCAAAATAATATGAATACCGAAAATTATACAGGGTGGCAAGGGAAGACCGGGACCGCCAGGACCGCAAGGACCGAGAGGTTATCCTGGACCTACCGGACCACGTGGAACAGATGGTTATCCAGGCGATCCTGGTCCGAGAGGACCAATCGGTTTACAAGGAGGCCCAGGTCAACCTGGAATTCCAGGTACCGAGGGTTTTCCGGGTGACAAAGGTACGAAAGGAGAACCCGGTCTTACAGGATTCCCCGGCGAAGCTGGTCCGCGTGGTTTCGATGGGCCAGTGGGTCCCGCAGGACCTAGGGGTTTTCAGGGTGACAAAGGACTCTCGATTATCGTGAGTTAAAACATTGTACAATATAATTTTCAGAATGTAACGTCGCCCTTTGGATTGGAGTTTTCTTTATTTTTAGTATTGTACGTTTCGTTTTATCCAACTGCACTCCGCGCGCACTAGTGGAATGTGCAATTTGTGTTAATTAATTTCATCAAGAATTTAGGAAAAGAAAAAAGTCGTCATTGAACTGGGTGGTATGAATCCTGCCACCACTACTGTGGCCATTATACAGCGATTTTTTTAAACATATAAAAAAATAGATTTTCATTATTTCAGTACGTTTTGTAATAGTAATATTCCTTACAAGTTGATGAAAATTCATTACGTGGCTCACTGTTTTGTCGAACACTCAGGGACCGAAAGGTATGGACGGAATATCTGGCCAGGACGGCCAAAAAGGCCAAAAGGGTGAAAGAGGATATGTAGGATCTCGAGGAAAACCAGGCGATTCTCTGGATGGTATTTCCGGATCTCCAGGTTCACCGGGATTGCAAGGAGACGTTGGACCGTCCGGAAGAGATGGAAGTCCCGGTTTACCTGGTGAAGTTGGTGAGAAAGGTGAAATAGGCGGCCGTTGTCAGGATTGTTTACCGGGTATCAGAGGCTCTAAAGGTGATCGTGGTTCCGATGGTACTCCTGGTCAGTCTGGTCCACGTGGGCCAACTGGGGAACGCGGTTTCCCCGGGGAAGCCGGCGCAGATGGAATTCCTGGGTCGATTGGACCTCCTGGTATTGCGGTACGTTTACTTGTATAATAAGTGAGCGACTAATGATTGATGTGGGAATGTGGAAATTCCACTTGCAGACTTGTTTAAATCTTCACGAACGCATTTCTGATTACAGGGCCGAGACGGAATCCCGGGTAGTCCAGGTCCTCAGGGTGAGCGTGGTTCGGACGCTATTGTTTCCAGTAGTATGTTGATACGTGAAAAAGGTGACAAGGGTCTTCGAGGTGAGCCTGGACGCCCAGGACCGACGGGTCCAAAGGGTGACGAGGGCGAAAAAGGTCGGCCAGGTTACGAAGGCTTCCCCGGTCTCAAAGGAAGTCCGGTACGAATGGAAAACGACGATTACTCTGGGCCGAATGATTCTGACATTAGATCGTGAATTAATGTTAACGTGTACTTTCAGGGCGATCGGGGATTCCCTGGTGAAGCCGGTACACCCGGTAAACCCGGCACGCCTGGACGCAAAGGAGAACACGGCATAAGTATCAAAGGAGAACCAGGCGCTTATGGCCAACCTGGAAAACCTGGCATGAAGGGTGATCCTGGATTTTATGGACAGAAGGGAGAACCAGGTACAATAGTGCGAGCCAAATATATCTCGTATTGTTGGGAGATGTTGAGTGGCGGTGAATGAACGATAAAAATTCGACGTTTTTGATAATGATTTTGTTTATTCATCGACCAGGTCATTGTCCACCATTAAATCTGACGCTAGCGGACCACAAGGGTCCTCCGGGCGCGCAAGGTGAGAAGGGCGAGCCGGGCCCACCAGGGTACGACGGACCGTCCGGTGACATAGGTTTGCAGGGTATTTCTGTAAGTCAATTTTCAACATTGTATATTTGATGTGTACATGCTTACTAACATTTCATTTCAACAATATGACAAAGCAACGTAAAAATATCGTCGATATGATAGAGTGATCTGTCATTAGGGACCACCGGGTGCAACCGGTGCAATTGGTGCTCCGGGTCCAGTTGGAGCCAGAGGACTGCCAGGAGAACGCGGTGAAAAAGGAAACACAGGGCCGATGGGTTTCCTTGGTGAACCAGGTCGCGAAGGTCTACGAGGGCCGCCCGGTTTCCTGGCGCCAAAGGGCGACAAGGGTGAACCTGGCCTCTCTATGAAGGGTCTCCCCGGCTTGACAGGACCCCCGGGTGGGAAGGGTGAGCAAGGATTACCAGGGCCACCTGGTAAAGATGGCGCGGCTGGCAATGAAGGATTGCCCGGATTTAGCGGCGAGAAAGGAGATGTTGGTCAGCCTGGAATAAATGGTTTGCCAGGTAGGACAATCGGATTTTAACCTTAAAAAAAAGCAAAAGTTTTGAATTTTTGTGAATACGTTTATAATGTTTCTGCGGTGTTAATCCTCAGTTTGCGCCGTTGTTGCTAAAAGTTTAATTTGATCCGAACTCAGCCCAGTATTCCGGTTATCCAAATATCGGTTTTTCAAGTCTGCCGCTTTTTTACTTGTCCCTTCTCGGAAAGGTACGGAAGGAATAGCTTCTTGCAAACTCACCGAGTGATGCAAAAGTACTACAGGGACGTTAACTGACATATAGACATTGCGAAAGCCTTATAAAAATATATAAACAAATTTTCAAAACTTTCGTCATGTTTTCCAGTTCTTTCATTGTTTATGTTTATTTTGACTGGGCTAAGGTGCGCATGGTGAGAAGGGAGACACAGGACCAATTGGTCCACCTGGACCGACTGGTGTCCCCGGCACAGCTGGAACAGATGGCAGTAAAGGAGAGCCTGGTTTGCCTGGTGAAGCTGGCAGAGCCGGGTTACCTGGTTTCCCCGGTGCCAAGGGTGATCGTGGCGAAATGGGAATTGATGGACCGAAAGGATATCCAGGTCGTCGTGGTGCTCCTGGTGTTCCTGGCCGGCTTGGTAGTCCAGGAGTTGCGGGACTGAAAGGTGAACGGGGTGACAAAGGTTCTGAAGGTTTGCTGGGGATACCGGGAATTGATGGAAAACCCGGACGGCCAGGTGCAACTGGTCCCAAAGGTGATCGAGGATTTGACGGCGAACCGGGAATACCCGGTCCTCGGGGGCTGGATGGAATTAAAGGAGATCGTGGACCAAGTGGATTGATGGTAATGTTACGAATAGCTCAGATGCATGTAACGAAAATATTTAGTAGTTATTTATGTTACAGTAATAATTCCTTACTATCAGCAATTACTGAATATACCAGTAATAGCTTACTGCATATATCAGTGTTATTCCAATACTTTTTCGTGGGGCATAAACTTTTTTTTGTTTTTTATTTCAAATTCATTTTTTTTCTGGCAGTTTTCCGTTAATTGTTCAACGAATTTATCTAAACCACATGTGTTTTTGCATTATCAATGAATCAGGGAAGGAAAGGAGAAGCTGGCGAAGTGTCGGAGAAAGGACAAAAGGGTGAACCGGGAATGCCTGGAATTCGAGGACCTCTCGGTCCGTCAGGTCGCGACGGAATCGATGGCATTAAAGGTGAAGCTGGAAGGACCGGTTTTGCGCGAGACGGAAAGCCCGGAGCGAAGGGTGAGCCTGGACCACCGGGTATCGATGGTTTACCCGGTTTTTCCGGTGATAAGGGCGACGAAGGAGCACGCGGATTTAGTGGACTGAAAGGCGATATGGTACGAAATAACTTACTCGATTATTTAGATCGGACGCTTCGCCCTCTATCATTTGCACACAACGAAAATAAAAACTCGAAACTTTATGGATTTTTGCGTTTACACACAAACGTTGTTGAGCTTTAAAAGAAATTTCGGTGTCGGTCGTAATCGACAGATCATTTTCGATTGGATGGATATTTGAAAGACATTTTTTTTATTTTTTATATATTCCTCTTTATAAATTTTGACAAAATTCTAGATTTATCGACTAATCCACTAAACATTTTCTCTAAAAACTCAAAATACCGTAATCAATAGTCAAAAACATTTTCTGTTCCAAAAAAGAACAATATAATTGAAAAACTAAGAAAGTAACCTTTGCTTCAATAAATTGAATTCCTTGAATACAAAATTACTTCTATTTAAAAAAATGTACATGGATTTATTAAATTCGTTTATTCAAATTATAAAAAAATTTCTACTGGCACGAAAAAACGATATATCGAGTCCATACATAGGCCCCAAGGGCAGACAAACATTGCTAGAATTTGTTCATATATATAGGAAAGAGATGTGATGTATATTATATACGACACACTGCGAATCTATAATTCGATTATTGCTAAAAATTATTATTCATCAGGGTTTCCCCGGTCCATTTGGCGAGCCTGGAAAGCCCGGTTTGGATGGTCTACCTGGCAAGTCTGGTGAAATTGGACCACAAGGACCTTCCGGATTCCCTGGTCTGACCGGTGATATTGGATCGCCCGGAAAACCTGGATTGAACGGTGTCAAGGGAGATCACGGACCGATAGGTGAGCCTCCTATATCAATGATGACAAAATCGTTGGTATTGTTTAAGGTAGTAGTCTGGTAAGTTAAGCCGATTTTCATGTCTTTTTTGGAGGGCGTTTTTTTGTAGGAAAATAAAAATGAATCGTTTTGGATATTTAGGATGTTTTTATTTACATATTAAAGATACGAAAAAAAAATTTTTTGAAAAAATTGAATAGTTTATTATTATTATTATTATTGATCGAAGTTGGCACCTCGAAAAAAAAGCGCGTGAGTGGCCCCGGTGATTTTGGCTCTTGATGTTATCTGAAATAAAAAATTCTTGATAATTCTTAATGTATAGACATGTCATTCTGGTCGGAACTACTGAAGTTAAGTTTCATGGATAAATAACAAAATGGCGGACTTTGGAAAACAAAACTTTTTTGCAAAAGGCGCGTGGGTGGCCCCGGTGATTTTGGCTCTTGGTGTTATCTGAAATCAAAAATTCTTGATAATTCTTAATGTATAGACATGTCATTCTGGTCGGAACTACTGAAGTTAAGTTTCATGGATAAATAACAAAATGGCGGACTTTGGAAAAAAGTTTTTTTTTTCAAAGTCCGCCATTTTCTTATTTATTATTAGTTCCGACCAGAATGACATGTCTATAGATTAAGAATTTTTAAGAATTTTTGATTTCAGATAACCTTAAGAGCCAAAATCACCGGGGCCACCCACGCGCTTTTTTTTTCGAGGTGCCACCTTCGATCAATAATAGTAATAATAATAAACTATTAAATTTTTTCAAAATAATTTTTTTTTGTATCTTTAATATGTAAATAAAAACATCCTAAATATCCAAAACGATTCATTTTTATTTTCCTACAAAAAAACGCCCTCCAAAAAAGACACGAAAATCGCCTTAAGTTACCAGACTACTACCTTAAGGGAGAGAGATACGAGAGTCTATCGAAATATTTATCTATCGATATGATGAAATAAAAACTGAAATAAGGGTAGAATTTGATGTTGAAATAAAAATTGACAACGCATCGCCGATGCATATTGTCGGTAGCTAGATATTCCAACGGGCTTTTGTCCCCGATCGAACCTCGAAAATAGAATTCATAATCTTCACAATTTGTTAACAGGTATCGATGGTCTTCCCGGTGTTTCTGGACCTCCCGGAGAAAAAGGAGACCGTGGTCCACCAGGACCAACGATTAATGTTAAGGGTGAAAAGGGAGAGCCCGGTAAGCCAGGTTTGCACGGAATCGAGGGAGAGAAGGGTGATATGGGTTTCCAGGGTCCTTCCGGTTTCGATGGAGATAAGGGTAACAGAGGTTTGCCAGGACTTGTTGGTAATCCTGGAGTAGCAGGACGACCCGGTGCCAAGGGTAAGTGTAACAAACTCTAGTGAAAGATGAAACTCCTTAAAGAACTACATTTTTGATATTTCATTTGATTTTGTTTTTACTGTGGCTAAACAAATTTTCACACAAATATCGCTGAGATATTATCAATTTCTCGGTGTATTAAAAATAGTTAAACATAACATTAAGTCAGAAAGACGACCGAAGCTTGTATCAACAACAAATGATTGAAGGAAGTTATGAAAACTGTTTAGAAAAAACATGGAGCATCTTTGAAATGCAATCTTTCGAAACGTTCAAGCGAAGTTAATGAAACGATGAATTGTTTTGTTATCGTGGATGAATATATGTATATTTATTTTAGAGAATTGATCAACAACGATCGAAAAAGAAAATGGCGGGGTATCGTTAAACCGATTATATCTTTGATGGTAACAGGTGAACAGGGTCCCGCCGGTATAGAAGGTTTCCCCGGACTTACGGTAAAGGGGGAGAAGGGACTTCCAGGATTATTAGGCAAACACGGTCGGGACGGTTTACCCGGATCATCCGGAGAAAAGGGTGAACCCGGATTGACCGGTTTGCCAGGTACAAAGGGAGATGCCGGTCCATGGGGACCTACCGGACCCAAGGGAGACAAAGGTGATAGGGGACCAATCGGTATCGAGGGTCCACCGGGTCACGACGGCAAGCCCGGATACGAGGGTCAACCCGGTGAGTCAGGACCCAGAGGTCTCAAGGGTGATCGAGGACCGCCAGGCCTGTTCGGTGCTCCGGGACAGAAAGGAGAGCGCGGTCTTTCCGGTATGTTATCGCGTTTAATTTATCTTTCGTTTGTTTAAAATTGACTTTATCGAATTGACCGGGAATATAACAAATAACAATTAACTCAATTGTGTTATAAAAAAAAAGGACCATCTGGACTCGACGGAATACCTGGTGAAAAAGGAGATCGTGGTTTCGATGGTCAGAATGGTTTCCCCGGACTTACCGGTGAAAAAGGAGACCGAGGCTATCCTGGTGTTGCCGGACAAATGGGAGCTGTTGGTTACGCGGGCATAAAGGGAGAGAGAGGAGATGACTGCTTGGAACCACCGATGGGACCGAAAGGCGATCGCGGTTATTCAGGCAAGTATTTCAAGCCGATTACCTAGCGTCGATACGTTAGTGACTCTCCGATAAGACAGATACCTAATCAAGGGTTTCAGAATCAACCGCTTACCCTAGCGGAACGTTGCACGAAAAAGTAATAATAACGATATTTCCTGGATTATTATTATTTTATTATTAATGTTTTTCTATTATTTTGTATTATTTCAACGCAAACCCCTTCCTCTTGACTATTTGACAATGGAAAAAGTAATTGTTACGATCGGTAAGTGTTCCTGTGTCAGAATGAATATCGACAATTTTAATTCATATCGGATATTTGCGAATGGGCAAAAATGGCGATGAAGTAATATCCAATTTTTTGTATTTTATCGCTATGAATTTTCCGCAATAATTTTCTTTCTCGCACTCTCGGTCCAGGTTCACCCGGACTTGCGGGTTTGCCCGGTGACAAGGGAGTAGCCGGACAGCCCGGTTTTCCCGGTAGCGACGGTCGCAAGGGCGAAATAGGATTGATCGGACCTCCCGGTATTCCTGGACTCGTCGGTTCGCCCGGTCTCGAAGGTCCGCCTGGATTACCGGGAATTCAAGGACCAACTGGTGTGTCAGGTCCAAAGGGAGATGCCGGTGCACCGTGCGAACAACCATCCGATTATCTAACGGGCATTCTTCTCGTTAAGCACAGTCAGAGTCAGAGCCTACCAGTTTGCGAACCCGGACACATAAAACTCTGGGACGGTTACAGTCTTCTTTATACGGACGGCGATGAGAGGGCTCATTCTCAAGATTTAGGCAAGTATACATTTTTGACAAAATTCTGTCCAAACGATCGGGAAAATAGATAACGTTCTTAGTGATTTTCTTCTTCGACTGCGATTTATTGATTTTTTTTTTTAAATATCCGCAATGTATTCATTGTCGAAGTTTAAAAAACAGCTGTGTCGCCGTGAAAAGTCGTCGCGTTTGAGGGAGCATTTACGAGGTCTGTTCAAAAAGTATCGCGAATTTTGTATTTCCGCGGGCTACGTATATTCGGTTTTCGATTTTTTTGTGGCGTTGGGTTGGTACTCGTGTCCCTCACTTATGCTGAAAAAATCGGCCATTTTGAATGTTTAGTTAATTGTCGACAGCTGTTTCGGCTTGACGTGTTTTGGCTTGTCTTCGATTTTTGCCTATTCCAAAAAAGCAGCTTCCATCGCGATGATTGAGCTTTGGTTTCCACGTCATAACCATAAACCCATGATTCGTCACCAGTTATGACCCTCTGGAGCAAATTTGGGTCGTCGCGGACCGAGTCAAACAGCTGCCTGGCAGCTCCTTAGCAATGTTAACGCGACACTGTTTTTCTTCGAAATTGAGCAATTTTGTGTACGAATTTCGTGACGACCCGTCTCATGCCCGAATCATTCTCATATCTACTCGCCCGAATGCCGAAGTACAAGGATTGAGCAGTAGATACGTTGCTCTTATGATCAGATTAATAATTAATAATTAATAATTAATAATTAATAATTAATAATTAATAATTAATAATTAATACTTAATAATTAATAATTAATAATTAATAATTAATAATTAATAATTAATAATTAATAATTAATAATTAATAATTAATAATTAATAATTAATAATTAATAATTAATAATTAATAATTAATAATTAATAATTAATAACTAATAATTAATAATTAATAATTAATAATTAATAATTAATAATTAATAATTAATAATTAATAATTAATAATTAATAATTAATAATTAATAATTAATAATTAATAATTAATAATTAATCATTAATCATTAATCATTAATAATTAATAATTAATAATTAATAATTGTTGTCATTATGGCATAATAAAAAAGGCGGTTGTCTGATCATAAGAGCAACGTATCTACTGCTCAGTCCTCGAACTCCGGCATTCGGGCGAGTAGATATGAGAATACGTTTACCGCGCCATCTAGCAGCATTGCGGGGCAATAGTCAAGGGATTTTTCGGTCTAGTTACTTTTCTGGGGACGATGAATTTCGGGGAACACGCTACCCTATATGAGAATAAGTTTACCGCGCCATCTAGTAGCATTGCGGGTCAATAGTCGAGGGATTTTTCGTTCTAGTTACTTTTTTGGGGACGATGAATTTGGGGAACATGCTACCCTACCGATTCGACGATTGGCCAATATTATTTTCTTGGTTTCATCAATGTTTTCGTCCGTTGTTGATGTGCTCGGGCGTCCGAAACGCATTTCGTTGTTCGCATCTTCTCGGCCCTCTGAGAACATTTTGTACCACCGATAAACGTTGCTTTGATCCAAGGTAGCTTCACCATATGCCACAGTCAACATTTGGAATGCGTCCGCGCACTTAATTTCCTTTTTCACACAAAATTTCATACAGATTCTTTGATCCATTTTTTGGAATAGGCAAAAATCGAAGACAAGCCAAAACTCGTCTAACCAAAACAGCTGTCAACAATTAACTAAACATTCAAAATGGCCGATTTTTTTCAGCATAAGTGAGGGACACGAGTGCCAACCTAACGCCACAAAAAAATCGAAAATCGAATATACGTAGGCCGCGGAAATTCAAATTTCGCGATACTTTTTGAACAGACCTCGTACAACTTAGACCGAAAAAAAATCAGTAAATTTTGAGGAATTTTTTAACTATAAAATATTTATTCTGCATTCATCAAATTGTAGATAGAGTTTAATAGTATATTCGAATATAAAAAATATTTTTTTTTGATTCATTTATCATCAAAATGGCGGAGCTGTGGCATAGTGTGACAGCAAGGTTGCGGCGGGAGTTTCAAATCGGCGCGCAGTCTAGCTTCCCGTAGACTTTGATCTGCAACAAAATTCAAAAATGTTTTCGGTTCGAGCACGTGTATTTTCTAATTGACGGTAATTAAAATGAAGAAAATCAAGGAAATGAAGGAAATCTTCCCTTAATTACTAAATACGAAGATCACGGATAGAGCGATCGGTTTACCTTAAGTGCAATCCGTCTGCCTTACGAAAAAGATTATCAAAAATCTTTCCTTTATCCAAATTTCGAGATTAGGAAGTTTAGAACCGAATTTCGGGGCGGGTCGTCCAACCCCGAAAGTTTTTATCCAATCAAAGCAAACGGCAATTGTTCATGTTGAATTTTTATTCGGGTTGGTCGCAAGAGGTTTTAGTCAGTTGCGGAAGGCAAACACGCGATGTAAAATTGATCGCAGAAGTTTTAGAGAAGGGGTCCGAGTGAATAAGAGAAAGAGAGGGAAGAATCGCTACGTAAACGTGTTTTCATTCTTCAGCATCTAATGCGTCTTATAAATTCTTTGAAAAAAAAAAAAAAACACACACACACACACAAACACAAAACAGGTTATGCCGGCTCATGCGTAAGGAAGTTTTCGACGATGCCTTTCCTATTCTGCGATGTAAATAACGTGTGTCACTACGCCAGCCGAAATGATCGTTCTTACTGGCTATCGACCAACAGCCCGATACCGATGATGCCCGTCGAGGAATCGGCAATCGAGGAATATATATCCAGGTGACTTACGTCAGAGAACTTTAATTCCTTGAAATTACAATTTTAAATATACGTTCGAAATTCTTCTAAATCTCTTGATTTTTCTATACGTTTTTTTTTTTTCCTGGTAGATGCGTCGTTTGCGAAGTTCCCGCAAATGTTTTGGCTGTTCATAGTCAGTCTCTCAACATTCCGGACTGTCCGAACGGATGGTCAGGACTATGGATAGGATACAGTTTCGTCATGGTACGTGACGGCATCATAAAAAATTCCCAACATTTTTGCACGACATCGTTATGATCTATTATTTTTATAATTTTTTTCTCAGCACACCGGAGCCGGCTCTCAGGGTGGTGGCCAATCATTATCGAGCACCGGCTCTTGTCTCGAGGACTTCCGCGCAACGCCGTTCATCGAGTGCAACGGCGCCAAAGGACACTGTCATTATTATGCGAACGAATTCAGTTTTTGGATGGCAACGATAGAGGACAGAGAACAATTCCAGAGACCCGAGAAACAGACACTAAAAGCCGGCGCTCTGAGGACTCGAATTAGCCGTTGTCAAGTTTGTATAAAGAATACGTAAATTTGTAAACAATTTTATATATATATATATTCGATTATTAAAGAAAGAAAAAGAAGAAAAAAAAACAAATCGTATAAGTAAATAACGAAATTGAATGTATAACACTTCACGAAATAGCGGCTACGGGAGAACGAAAAGTTGATAAATAACGCGTTTACGGAAAATTTACTTTTCCAAACGACTTCTCACGCCTGACAATTACACAATTTTTCAAGGACCACCCGCTTGTTTTCTCCCGAGCAAAAAGGAGAATACGAAAAAAAAACACGCGTACACATTTGGCTGCCAAAACAATCCCTTTTTCTCATCCGTATATATTTTTCGTTTCCAGAGTTTATTTCCTTATCCCATTCCTGAAGAGTTTTAGTTTTTTTTTTTTTTTTGTATTTTTTGTTTTTATTCAACACATTACACGCAATACCCAAGTGCCTAGCATAACTATTTAGCATGTAAAAATAATATATATTTATATCGTAAATTCGTACGAAGTTAAGTTTTTATCATCGAACTACCACGGACACTGCCCATATCCAATATGGCACATTTACATATTGTATATTAATCTAAACGACTTTTAGCCTGGTAATCGTGTGACACCAAATATTTAAATACATAGGTATTTTGCTACATAGCCAATAAAATGATATACCATTGTATCGTGTTTATTATTCCCTTAGGCTTAACAAATTTATCCTGTTTAAAACGACGCCACGTGTGGTTCCATGATCAATAAATAAGATTAGCTTAACAAAACGTACTTATGATCGATATTAAAAACAAAAATCACTTTACATTGTATACGGGACATTCCACGTTTTTTTAAAACATTTTTTTCCCTTCAACTATGTGCCAACATTTGTTAAAAACGAAACGTGTATTTGGATTTGGTTGTACTACTTAACGGAGGAAATAGGGTTAGGACAGCGTTTTCTCAATGATTTTCATGGATTTTTTTATAGTATAAAAAATGAATATAATTTATTGAAACTTTGAGAATATTTTATACATATATTTAAGTATATACTATAAAATTTTTGAAGAATTTTCTTGAAAAACACCGGGGATATTAGCGACCCCATATTGCAGGTCACAATTAGACTCAGCATTTTGCGTACATTCTGGACGCCGCAATTTTCATCTGAAGTCAAACGAAGTTGGAATTTACTTTTATTATACGTCTCTCTTCTATATAAACCTAAATGCTATCAAAAAAATTGAAAATTGAATTTTTTACAGGGGTCAAAACAAAAAAGCATGATTTTTTTCTATTTTTTACAACTTTATTTGCAAAAAAAAATTATTTTAAATAATGATAATATTCCGATTTTAGGTTCATATAGAGCGCAATACTATGAAGAAAGTAAGTGCCAATTTTCAAAACGATTGGTTGAAAACTTTTCAAACTAGCGTGTACGCAAGTTCCAAAAAAGTCGTATTCAGAAAAACACGTTTGAAAAAATAGCAAAATGCTGAGTCTGATTGTGACCTGCAATATGGGGTCGCTAATATCTTCGGTGTTTTTCAAGGAAATTCTTCAAAATTTTTATAGTATATACTTAAATATATGTATAAAATATTCTCAAAGTTTCAATAAATTATATTCATTTTTTATACTATAAAAAAATTCATGAAAATCATTGAGAAAACGCTGTCCTAACCCTATTTCCCACCTTTAATGGCTTATAACAATAAAACGAGTAGGAATTTTCATTAAAAACTTTGGGAACATATTTTTCAATAGTTTTACTAACAATTTATGAAATTAAAAAAAAATCGATTTTTTGAACCGTCTAACCCTATTTCCTCCCTTAAGGGCTCGCATACCGCTGCGCGCGCTGAAAACCGAGTAAATTTTAAAAATTATCATAAAGGTTATATGGTGAAAAAAATGTTAAATTATTGATTTCACATTTTTTATTAACTTTTCTACTATAGGAAAAAAAAATTGTTATTTTTTTAAAAATATTAACATTATTTTGGCGCCTCCTTGTCGACATCATAACTTCACCAAAAGTTATCCAATCCAAAATAATATAGAAGTAATAGTCTGACGGGGGTAATTTTTGTTTTATTAAAAAATAAAGAAATTACAGTATTTCAAACTTTAGTATGCAATTAAAAAAAAAAATTAGTGTTTAATAATTTATAAAAAGTTGTCCGACGAAAAAATGAAAAAAAACCTCTCGTCAGATTATAGAGAAAATAATTATCAAGATCGAAAAAAAAAACAAAACGATTTCTTAAAAATTTCAGGGTTATGTGAGCCCTTAAAACAAAGTTACGAGCATAATCGAAATAGTCAAAAAAATTTTCTTTTTTACGAAGGAATTCATTGTGTAAATGTCGAAAAAAATCGATAACCACTCACGTGATCGAATTCATACTCACGATTACGCCAATTATCGAAAAAATCTGCAAAAATTGACGTGGATCGGAAAACAACAAGTCAAGAGTCACAGCCAGGTCGAGTTGGCGAGGAACAAATTCAGGCTGATTTGGTAAGTCAATTTGCAATTTGAGAACACCGAAAATTCATCAATTTCGACTTAAAGGAATTTTTTCTTCACCTAGAAGATATTACGTTCGTTTTAGAATGGCAATATCATTCCGTAATATACAAAAGTAATAAAGAAGTCCGCGTTTTTTTCTTCTTTCTTTCACTCTTCCGTCGTAATTTATTCTGACGGCTGGTCGTTCTCAAAAACTTTACAACAACAAATACATGACGACACTTAAAAAAAAAACCCATGAATCATGCGAAACAGGCAAATATTATTGGACGTCTTGAGAATGGAAAACATAAATGCATACATTTTTTAACCCCTCTCTCTCTGGCGCCATTATTCGCATCGAGTATTATCGTCCTTCGATTAGCACTTCTCTCGAACTCGAACGTTCGATTTCTGCTCCGAGATATTGCTCGACGATGCGTGAAAATAGTTTCGCACATGATTGTGGAAAAAAGAAAAAGCTAAATAAACCAAGAAGAATAAAGCGCACGACAACTGGTGATATTTGCAAAACGGTAAACACGTGTAGTGACTAATGGATGAATCCTTGAACGTATACGACAATTTTTTTATTTTTCTTTATCGTTAATCAACAACGACGCATTTTACCTCATTTATAAACAACCTGTTGCGCCATGTATTATTGTTTATAATTCTTTGTCGCGACTTGGCAGATCTATCGTTACAGTAGAATCTCGATTTCGAATGTTCGAATTTAAGGATCGGTGCGAAAGATTCGTGGAATAAATGTCGTTAATCGATAAAATTAAATTTTTATTGTACGTCGATATTGGCGGTGAAAAAATTTGATGTTTCTCAAGCGTTTGCTCGATGGTACGACCTCGTGCCGCGCGACCGCAAGAACCAGCTGAGAATGTCGAAAGGAGATACGGACGTAAGGTAACGGCCCCGGCGGAGTAGAAATGTTAAGGAATAGCGCAGACAGGCGGTGAGACGGTGGCGAAGCAGAAGAAAAAGAAGAAGAGGATGTGTAGCGGGGATAAAAGTGTCGAGTAGTAACAGGAGGAGAGCCAAAAGAGCAGACACGCGCGATGAAAAATGCCGCTTCTCGCAAGTGACCACAGGCTCTCGTGTCTGGTGCGAGCGGCGAGTAGTAACGCCCCGCTATCGTGCAGACGTGCCTCCAGAGTTTCGCGTATCACGAGTCGCGACGAGACGAGGCACCGTTCACCACTACACACATCACATGGGATTTTTTTTTTTTTTTACTTTTATAAATGGAGAAATTTCTTCATCGTCCTTGTTGCAAAGTCACGAATTATTATTTTTTTTTCACCTCTCTCTCTCCCCCGTCGACTTATCTATATGTATACGTAGATGGATATATGAAATTCGAAATTTGTAAAATATTCAAGAATTAAGTAGTTGAGCAATTGGTATTATGAACTAAAATCTGGTTTTACGAACGCGCCTGTATCGTAGTCTCGTAAAAGGAATTAAAACACGTTCGATATTTTTTTTTATCTGTAATTGCATTTGAATAAATAGAAAAAAAAAAATTAATGCTGACTTGAATTTATTTCCTCGTGGTGTTGGGTCGAACGTTTCGATTGACCATTCGACG
Source organism: Oxytorus armatus (assembly GCA_958009045.1). Taxonomy (NCBI): domain Eukaryota; kingdom Metazoa; phylum Arthropoda; class Insecta; order Hymenoptera; family Ichneumonidae; genus Oxytorus; species Oxytorus armatus. The sequence goes on from OY253750.1 coordinate 1,635,840, forward strand.
ATGATTAAGCGACAAATTATTGCAAATGAAATAATTACGACTCGACGAAAAATAGATAATTTCTTGCTTCCTCGTGGACGAAAAGCTTTGTTTTGTTGAAAAAGGCTTTTCTCATTCCAAATTAAGCATTCCTTATACGAGGTCTGTTCAAAAAGTATCGCTAATTTTGAATTTCCGCGGGCTACGTATATTCGATTTTCGATTTTTTTGTGGCGTTAGGTTGGTACTCGTGTTCCTCACTTATGCCGAAAAAATCGGCCGATTTGAATGTTTAGTTAATTGTTGACAGCTGTTTTGGTTAGATGTGCTTTGGCTTGTCTTCGATTTTTGCCTATTCCAAAAAATGGATCAAAGAATCTGGATCAAATTTTGTGTGAAAAAGAAAATTAAGTGCGCGGACGCATTGCGAATGTTGATTGTGGAATATGGTGAAGCTACCTTGAACCAAAGCAACGTTTATCGGTGGTACAAAATGTTCTCAGAGGGCCGAGAAGATGCGAACAACGAAATGTGTTCCGGACGCCCGAGCACATCAACAACAGACGAAAACATTGATGAAGTGAAGAAAATAATATTGGCCAATCGTCGAATCATCGTTAGAGAAGTTGCCGAGGAACTAAACATATCGATTGGCTCGTGCTATTCGATTTTTACCAATGATTTGGGCATGAGACGGGTCGTCGCGAAATTCGTGCCAAAATTGCTCAATTTCGAAGAAAAACAGTGTCGCGTTAACATTGCTAAGGAGCTGTTGGACTCGGCCCTGGACGACCCAAATTTGCTTCAGAGGGTCATAACTGGTGACGAATCATGGGTTTATGGTTATTACGTGAAAACCAAAGCTCAATCATCGCGATGGAAGCCGCTTTTTTGGAATAGGCAAAAATCGAAGACAAGCCAAAACACGTCTAACCAAAACAGCTGTCAACAATTAACTAAACATTCAAAATGACCGATTTTTTCAGCATAAGTGAGGGACACGAGTACCAACCTAACGCCACAAAAAAAATCGAAAATCGAATATACGTAGCCCGCGGAAATTCAAAATTCGCGATACTTTTTGAACAGACCTCGTAGTATCAAGTTAAGGTAGTTGTCTGGTAACTTAAGCCGATTTTCATGTCTTTTTTGGAGGGCGTTTTTTTGTAGGAAAATAAAAATGAATCGTTTTGGATATTTAGAATGTTTTTATTTACATATTAAAGATACAAAAAAAATTAGTTTGAAAAAATGTAATAGTTTATTATTATTATTATTATTGATCGAAGTTGGCACCTCGAAAAATAAGCGCGTGGGTGGCCCCGGTGATTTTGGGTCTTGATGTTATCTGAAATAAAAAATTCTTGATAATTCTTAATCTATAGACATGTCATTCTGGTCGGAACTACTGAAGTTAAATTTCATGGATAAATAACAAAATGGCGGACTTTGGAAAAAAAGTCCTTTTATTTTAGCAAAGAAGGGGTTGTAAAATAAAAAGACAAAATCGAAGACAAGCCAAAACACGTCTAACCAAAACAGCTGTCAACAATTAACTAAACATTCAAAATGACCGATTTTTTCAGCATAAGTGAGGGATACGAGTACCAATCTAACGCCACAAAAAAAAAATCGAAAATCGAATATACGTAGCCCGCGGAAATTCAAAACTCGCGATACTTTTTGAACAGACCTCGTAGTATCAAGTTAAGGTAGTATTCTGGTAACTTAAGCCGATTTTCATGTCTTTTTTGGAGGGCGTTTTTTTGTAGGAAAATAAAAATGAATCGTTTTGGATATTTAGGATGTTTTTATTTACATGCTAAAGGTACAAAAAAAAATTTTTTTGATAAAATTTAATAGTTTCTTATTATTATTATTGATCGAAGTTGGCACCTCGAAGTTGGCAGTCCGGGTCCTAACTTTTTTTCTACCGAACCGATTGCTTTCAAATTTTAACAGGCTACTCTACACACTTATAGTTCTCGTCGGAACTACCGAGAAATGTTTTCACCCCTAACTTTCTATTTTACAACCCTTTCTTTGCTAAAATAAGAGGACTTTTTTTTCCAAAGTCCGCCATTTTGTTATTTATCCATGAAATTTAACTTCAGTAGTTCCGACCAGAATGACATGTCTATAGATTAAGAATTATCAAGAATTTTTCATTTCAGATAACATCAAGAGCCAAAATCACCGGGGCCACCCACGCGCTTTTATTTCGAGGTGCCAACTTCAATAATAATAATAATAATAATAAACTATTAAATTTTTTCAAAAAATGTTGCTTCCTCGAAATTTCTCACAATTGCTTCCTCGAAATTTCTCACAATATTTGACCCTCTATAAGAAATCCAAAATTGAGTTTTGAGCATTAGGTAACATTTCCAGGAAGCAATTTGCCACTCTTAATCCGTAGCTTTTGTGAATATTTTTCGCCCCAGAACTAAATATATCGCAGATATTCTATAAACGTTGCGAATTGAATCTTGCCTATTTCTTCCTCTAAATTTTCCTCTACGAGGACGATGCTTTTTCAATTTTGGCTTCTACATAAAATTCTATATAAAATACCATAAATATATCATGCCTTTAGCGATTTTGTCTGAATTCAATTCTGTAACGAATCCAAAATTGAAAAAAATAGTTCCGCGTACAGGGGAATTTTAAGCATTAAAGAAAACGTCGAGGGAGCAGTTTGCAAGTTTCAACATGTAGCTATTATCAATATTTTTTTTCATAAATTTTCCTCGATGAGCACGAGGCTTTTTCAATTTTCGCATCTAGATAAAATTGATACCATAAATATATAATGCCTCTAGCGATTTTCTGTAATTCAATACCGAATATTCCAATTTATGTACAAAGTTTTGACTCAATGACACTAAAATTAGTTTTGGCGCACACCCCTATATTAGTTTGTCGAAAAATTCAAACGTCACAAAATAAGAACAATCTGTTTTTTTTCCAAATTCCATATTGAATGGTATTTAATGATGGTAAATTTGTGTAAAAAGTTTTAGCCTGATAGCCCAAAAATTTCACGAGTCTTCCTCTCGATGGACATTTCTGAAAAAATTCAAAATTGTATTTAATCTGAAAGAGTTGTTCAAGCTTTACGAAAATGATATCCGACATAGAGGGCTGGTAACTCCACTTGCTGGCAAAATTCCGGTCCGATCGGTTAAGGCATTTCAGAGTTATAGAACATTTATTTTTCCAACCTTATCGCACACACACACACACTCACCCACGTAACCGTGTGCACATTTTTTATAAATGTGTGTTTTCCGACGTTTCGACACATTTCGAAGACATTGGCATTAAAAGCTGGAGAATGAATTGGGTCAAGAAAAAAAAGCTTCCTCGATGAGGGAGCAAAATTATGGGAATTGAGTTATGGGAATTGCACATTGTTCCTTCATCATTACTGCTTATACACAAAGCTTCATTTATGAGGAATTACAAAAGTCCCTTGTTCATAGACGGAAATTTGTGTATTCACAAAAATTATGAGGAAGGAATATGCAGGTTTGAACTTTCGTGCATTTTGATTTCAACAGAGATAGAGTATGAGCAACTACACGTGCTGTTACAACGAGTAACATCGTCAAAGACGAATAATTGAGAATGTCATTCTCGACGAATTCTGAGAATAGATTTGTAGACGAGTTGTGCGAAAAACACGCGAGAGCCTCGTGCTTTTGATCTTTTATCACGCGCGTCCGGATGCAAAGCTTGTAGGAGGGTATATAGATTCGTCCTCACGTTGCTGGTGCGGCCACACCAGAATAAAAAATAAAAAAAAAAACCCCCGGCAGCATCGAGAGTCGTGCCTCCAGATGACTTCGATATATACATATTCACGTTCCGGAAAAACGACATTCCAAGTGGAATTCTTAAATCCAGTAAATACACCAGCACAGCGTTTATTTTTTTAAACTACCTTCATCTCTTTTTTATATATTCACCTCCACCAATCGTTGTACGATCATTTCCAAATTTTGCATATTTTTGCATTCTCACTCTACTACTTGAGAGTGATCGTTGACGAGTGAGAATGTTCGTTTTAAAAAATAAATTTTTAACGTTACACGAAAATATAAAAAAACAAACTAAATTTTCATATTAATTTTCACACCAAAATGAATGTGACGAGTGTAATGTATCCTTAATGACATTTTTTATGATGAAAATTCATTATGCAAAACGTATGCACGTAAAATAACGATTTATCAACAATTTTAGTTTTACGCCTCGTACCATTTTAATTGGGAGCGGAAATTTATAAGTTCATTGATTAATCAATTGACGATAATATCGATAAATTTTTACATTTTTAATTGTCACGTTTTGGCACTCGAGATACGAATTTGTATCTCGAGAATGGAACGACGGTGACGTCGCAAAATGATGATGTGGATGATGATGATGATGATGATGATGATGATGCTGCGAGGTCGTGTTTACGTATCATGGATATATAGATATCCGGTATTTAATTGATTATGAAAAGAAGGTGTGGAAACTGACCGACCAATCGGACAAGACCTTTCGTTCATCCTCCCGTTCTCGTTCTAGCCATGTCAAGTGATCGTCGATCCTGATCGTTGGTTAGTTATCGAAAAACGGGCTAACCGTGCGCCACGTATTTTCAACGAGTTTTAGGATCGTAGGTTGGAAAGGTTAACTGGCTTATATACACCGAAACTTCGAGAATTTCGTTGAGGAAAGTGTTCGCGATAGCGAAACGACTTTCCGCGTTTATTATCTTATAACGAGCGAATATATATTCGTAATAATCGAGACAGGATTTGATTGGAAAAAATTTTTTTTAAATCAATAGCATCGTCGAGTCTGTGAGAAAGAAAAGAAATTCAAACTTATCCGCGTAATATCGTGCACTATGTCAAACGGGCCTCTAATAACTTCGCGTGAACGATGGAACGTCAGGGCATCGGATATCGCGAGAAGAACTCACAATCCCATAAGATCGATCGTCGAGAATATCGTCGTCGAGCCGAATCCCAATAAGAAAATGATTGCTCTCTCGATCGGTGAGTCGATCAAATTTCATGCTTCAATGATTTTTTTCGAAGGCTACTTTACCTTGGGCATTTTATCGTACGACGAAATTTTACATGTTTATGGAAATTTAATGGAAAACGTCAAATTAGAGATTTAATTGACCCTGATGTTCGTGGTTAATTAATGACTTTAATTGTAATTAATAAATTATATGGATAGTTTAATGATTTTTAATTACGGAAAATTTACCGTGGCATAATGATCTAATTAGGGATTTTATTAGTGATAATTTTCGGTCATTTTCTTTCTGGCTTTCTCACACAGGACAATTTGTTTTTGTGACAACATTTTTTTTACGGGAATTTTCATACCAGACTATTTACAATGTCGCAAATAATCTGATAATCACATATAGAAAATGAAAAATGTCTGCGTACGTCGAGTCAAATAATGGCGAACGGCTCGACCGATTTCGCTGAAAATTTGCGAACATCATGAGCATAAAACTCCTTTTGCTTGTTGATATTTGTTTTCGCAAAGTTTATAACGGTTGTCCGATTTTACAGAATTTCAAGATTTTCGGAAAAAAATGTTTGTGGTTGCAGCAACTTTCACAAATTTTAATATGTCGAGCTACATTTCTTTTTTTTTTTATCTAACTTCTGCAATTTTTGACGTATCGAGCAATTTGTTTTTTTTTACATGAATAGAGTGTCATTAAATGATATTCGGTATTGAATTTAGGAAAAATATGTGGCTTTAGATTTTATGAAATTTTGAATTTTTTGTAAATTCATAAAAAAAAAATTTGTGATTGTTGAAATTAAGGTTAGTAAAAATATAGAACGAGATAAAATAATGAGGAAGCAAAATGTGCAAGTTTCTAATCTGCACACTTTTTAGACAGTCATAAAAACAAAAATGGTCCATGTTGCTGAATATGATTGTTAATAGATTGCAATCGATGAGAGAGCGGCAATTTTAAATCGTACAATTCGTTAAGGGAGGAAATAGGGTTAGGACAGCGTTTTATCAATGATTTTCATGAATTTTTTTATAGTATAAAAAATGAATATAATTTATGGAAACTTTGAGAATATTTTATACATATATTTAAGGATATACTATAAAATTTGTATACATATATTTAAGTATATACTATAAAATATTAGCGACCCCATATTGCAGGTTACAATCAGACTCAGCATTTTGCGTACATTCTGGAAGCCGCAATTTTCATCTGAAATCAAACGAGGTTGGAATTTACTTTTATTATATTTCTCTCTTCTATATGAACCTAAATGTTATCAAAAAAATAGAAAATTGAATTTTCCACAGGGGTCAAAACAAAAAAGCATGATTTTTTGCCATTTTTTACAACTTTATTTACAAAAAAAAATTATTTTAAATAATGATGATATTCCGATTTTAGGTTCATATAGAGCGCAATACCATGAATAAAGTAACTGCCAATTTTCAAAACGATTGGTTGAAAACTTTTCGAACTACCGTGTACGCAAGTTCAAAAAAAGTCGTTTTCAGAAAAACGCGTTTGAAAAAATAGTACCAAGAAAAACAAGCAATATGGGGTCGCTAATATTTTATAGTATATACTTAAATATATGTATACAAATTTTATAGTATATACTTAAATATATGTATAAAATATTCTCAAAGTTTCAATAAATTATATTCATTTTTTTTACTATAAAAAAATTCATGAAAATTATTGAGAAAACGCTGTTCTAACTCTGATTCCCCCTTTAATGGCTTATAACAATAGAACGAGTCGGAATTTTCATTTAAAATTTTGGGAACATATTTTTCAATAGTTTCACTAACAATTTATGAAGTTACAAAAAAAAATCGATTTTTTGAACCGTCTAACCCTATTTCCCCCCTTAAGGTGATCCTACGACTTTTGGAAATCTCAAACCACCGAAGGCAATCATTGACGCTGTTCAGGATAGCGTCGCCACTCAGCTCTACAATGGTTACGCACCGAGCACTGGTACGGGATTTTTATTAATTCGTGAAAAAGAAATAAAAATAAAATTATTCATTAATAACACGGCAATTAATTTCTTATTTTCATCAAAGGATATGAAAAAGCCCGAGCTGCCGTGGCCAAATATAGTTCGAACGATTTCGTCACGGTGGAATCGAAGGTACGTGGAAAACAAAAAAGTTTAACCCGACACTCTTTTATTTTTTAATTAAAAAACAAAAATCTACATTAACAACGTTGAAATATGAAATATTTTTTCCAGGACGTTATACTATGTAGCGGATGTTCCTGCGCCCTCGATCTTTGCATCACGGCACTGGCGAAAGAAGGCCAGAATATTCTAATTCCCAGGCCAGCTTTTTCGATTTATCGGACACTTGCCGAGGGCCTCGGTATTAATGTCAAATCGTACAATCTTCTCGTACGTTAATTTATTCATTTAAATATTTTCGTTACCAATCGTTGTTTTGGCCTACCTATCTAGCTCAATTACTTCGAAAAACTATGAAATTTATGAACCCGCGAATTCATAGTGTTGCCATATTGGTTTAGGGTATTTGTACCATTTTTGGCCATTGCACCATTGGCCATTTTCACTGTTAATATATTTTTATCGTTGTTTTTACGCATTGTCATAATTGTACTTTGATAATTAATCATAACAATCATAACAAATCTACAAAATTAGCTGCTCGACGTTTTTTGTAAATTTAATTATATTCAAAGTTTTGTGCCTTTTGTGCCAAAACTGATCACAAATGGTACATCTATCCTACGTTAAATCCTGTACTCGCGGACATAATACGTTCACATTAACTGCAAAATTCTCGTAGAAATATTCTCGTGGACCAAAATAAATGAAACACTGTTTAAATCGTTGAAATTTCCGCAACATTTTACGTATTACAAATAATACTGAAGTAAAACGCGATTGTACCACCTTTTCCTTAAGGTAGTAGTCTGGTAACTTCAGCCGATTTTCATGTCTTTTTTGGAGGGCGTTTTTTTGTAGGAAAATAAAAATGAATCGTTTTGGATATTTAGGATGTTTTTTTTACATATTAAAGATACAAAGAAATATTTTTTTGAAAAAATTAAATAGTTTATTATTATTATTATTATTGATCGAAGTTGGCAGCCCGGGTCCTAACTTTTTTTCTACCGAACCGATTGCTTTCAAATTTTAACAGGCACACACTTATAGTTCTCGTCGGAACCACCGAGAAATTTTTTCACCCCTAACTTTTTATTTTACAACCCCTTCTTTGCTAAGGTCCTTTTATTTTAGCAGAGAAGGGGTTGTAAAATAAAAAGTTAGGGGTGAACAAATTTCTCGGTGGTTCCGACGAGAACTATAAGTGTGTTGAGTAGCCTGTTTAAATTTGAAAGAAATCGGTTCGGTAGAAAAAAAGTTAGGACCCGGGCTGCCAACTTCGAGGTGCCAACTTCGATCAATAATAATAATAATAAACTATTAAATTTTTTCAAAAAATTTTTTTTTTGTATCTTTAATATGTAAATAAAAACATCCTAAATATCCAAAACGATTCATTTTTATTTCCCTACAAAAAAACGCCCTCCAAAAAAGACATGAAAATCGGTTTAAGTTACCAGACTACTACCTTAAGTATTCACGCTAAATCTGTCAACTTTGCATTTATTTATTTAGCGTAAATAACCGATAATCTTGCCCGAGTTTTTACGCACATTTTTCTCTACGCATAATTCGTAGCATATAAAAAATTCAGTAACTTCATTATTTAATAATAAAGTGCGGTGCTCGTGCTATTTTAAAAATAACCGTGCCCGATAAAATTGAATATTGTTTTTTTTAGCCGGAATTGGGCTGGCAGATAGATCTTGAGGATCTCAGATCACAGATCGATGACAGAACTGCCGCGATCGTGATCAACAATCCCTCGAATCCTTGCGGATCGGTTTTTAGTCGTCAGCATCTTTTAGATATTCTGGATATCGCGGCACGTTTTCACGTACCGATTATTGCCGACGAGATATACGAGCACATGGTGAGTCTCATATTGGCGTTATATCGTTAAGGTGGCAGTCTGGTAACTTCAGCCGATTTTCATGTTTTTTTTGGAGGGCGTTTTTTTGTAGGAAAATAAAAATGAATCGTTTTGGATATTTAGGATGTTTTTATTTACATATTAAAGATACAAAAAAAAATTTGTTTGAAAAAATTTAATAGTTTATTATTATTATTATTATTGATCGAAGTTGGCACTTCGAAGTTGGCAGCCCGGGTCCTAACTTTTTTCTACCGAACCGATTGCTTTCAAATTTTAACAGGCTACTCTACACACTTATAATTCTCGTCAGAACTATTTATTTACTACTAACTATTTATTTTTCAACCCCTTCTTTGCTAAAATAAAAAGTCTTTAGCAAAGAAGGGGTTGTAAAATAAAAAGATAGGAGTGAAAAAATTTCTCGGTAGTTCCGACGAGAGCTATAAGTGTGTAGAGTAGCCTGTTAAAATTTGAAATCAATCGGTTCGGTAGAAAAAAAGTTAGGACCCGGGCTGCCAACTTCGAGGTGCCAACTTCGATCAATAATAATAATAATAATAATAAAATATTACATTTTTTCAAACAAATTTTTTTTTGTATCTTTAATATGTAAATAAAAACATCCTAAATATCCAAAACGATTCATTTTTATTTTCCTACCACAAAACGCCCTCCAAAAAAGACATGAAAATCGGCTTAAGTTACCAGACTACTACCTTAACGGACCAAGAACCGTCTGCTACACGCACACGAATGAAAATTTAACAATGGTCCTTTTTGTCCACCTTTTCGTCTCGAAATCGTCATCACTTCGAGTGTGAATAACGTGTCTGTTAATTGTCTCTGCAAAAAAGGTATTTCCCGGCAAAACATACTACTCATTAGGGTCTCTATCGAGCGAAGTTCCTATATTGTCGTGCAGCGGACTGACCAAGAGGTACGTGAGAAAAATACGAAATCTCGCCGACGAAGCCAGTCGCGTCGAATTTTTCGTCTACTCATGTACGACTGCTTTATATATTGTTGTTTTTTTTTTCTCTTTCATCAGATTTTTAGTACCCGGCTGGCGAATGGGCTGGATCATAATTCATGATCGTCAGGATATTCTGGAGAAAGAGGTAATCGAATTTATGTCATCTCGATGTTTAATCGAAAGTACAAATTCGCCAACAAAAAATGTAACGTTAGTGCTATAATAAAGCTGGAGAGTTTGTATGTTGTTTGAACGCGCTAATCTCAGGAAATACTAATCCGATTTAAAAAATTCTTTTTGCATTATATAGCCCGTTTATTCGGGAAGGCTCTGGGCTATATAACTTTATGGTATGACCCTATGGAGCGGCGGCTTTGTCGATATGTTTTTTAGTGATTGGTTCTTTTATTTTTCCACTTAATTTCCGGATGGTATTTATCGTTAATGAGATGCATAAGTTTAACGCGGATGAAACCGCGGGGCACAGCTTGTTCTAGATAATCCAAGTCCTTTTTTTTTAATATTATTGCACTTTATATGTTGATGCTATTCGTTAGGTGCGAACGGGATTAATGCGTCTCAGTCAGAGAATAATCGGAAGCAACACGATAGTACAGGGAGCGCTCACTGCTATTTTTGATAACACGCCGCAAAAGTTTTACGACGATATTGTGCGGACCTTGTATGTGAGTATTACACAAAGCATTATAGGATTAACACTGTCCAATCAAAATGTATAATTTCGTTCGGAAAAAAATACATTATGTTGTATTTTATTACGCGATATCAAAAAGAATATTTATTAAACGGTTTCGACCAATTTTACGTTTTCAGAATCACGCGAAATTGTGTTATAGTCATCTCGTGAAAATCCCTGGATTAAAACCGATAATGCCCGACGGAGCGATGTACATGATGGTAAAAAAATTGTTTGACGAGTTTTTTACAAATTAGAAAAAAGTTCGATCGTGAAATAAAAATATGATTGAAATTTATAAAATGTTTTGTTTTTTTCCTCTATCGATTCGCGCAGGTATACATAGAACTGAGCAGTTATCCCGAGTTCAACACCGAAGTCGAATTCGTCCAGAGATTACTCATGGAAGAATCTGTATTTTGTCTTCCGGGCGAGGTGAGACGAATCGCTAATAAATCGTTAAATTTTGTTCAATTCTTTTACAGCTTTCACGTTATATATTCGCACTTTCGAGAAAAATTCGACGCCATTCATAGACAGCGGAAAATTGTCGATTGGATATAAATTGAAAACGTGATAAAAAACGAAAAAACAAATGTTTCCTTTTTTCTCCACCTTTTACAAACACCAAAGAGCATGGAAGTTTTAATTGGCTATAACGTCCCTTCTGTTGTATCGATTAGGGCTTAAAGCGAGAGGATTTTATTTCCCTTCCCTATTTCCCTTAAGGAATTTTATTCATCTCGATATCCTAATTGATGTAGACTTAAGGGCATTTTGAAAATCGCTGACAAGAATTCAGCAGGCGTATCTTAGAAAAAAAAGTTCCAAAATCGATTGTCGTATTTAAAAAATCTGTGAACAACACAAAAAAATCGTAGCTCAATGAATCAAGTGGCATTTTAAAGATCGAAGGGTTACGAAGAGGATGAGTGCAGAGTGGAATCTCAGCGATGTTGGAAAGTAACGTTACAATAATTTCAGTGCGCACATTAATAATTGCCGTGAATGCAAAAAAAAAAATTTGAATAAAACATTTTCCTCCGCACGATATACCGATACATTTTTATTCCCTCATCACAAATCCGCTAGAACTTGTCTCGTAAGAAATTATAATTCCATTGGAAATCGTCAAAAATTGGTTTTATTGCTCAGACAAAAGAAAGTATTTAATCTTAATAAACGTCTATGAATTTTGTTCGATTTTATCGGTAAACAAAAAAAGAAACTATATTCATATCTCGAGAATTTAAAAATTGCGTTTCTGAGTTCTACACGGGGTAGATAAACATTGTGAACATTTTTGTAACTTTCGTTTATATCTATACACGTATTCCTCTATCAATTCATTTTTCATATTAAATTTTAGTGTTTAATAATCGATTTATCAAAACTTTCAGTGCTTCGATTTTCCTTCGTACATGAGACTGGTGATTACGATCCCGGTGGATATGCTCGAGGAGGCGTGTCGCAGGATTCAAGAATTCTGCACGAGACATCACTGCAAAAATTCTCAGGAAATAATGAAAAGTTCGCTGGAAGCCGTCGAGATTCCCTACTAATATTCACAGTCGGACACGATTACGGAATGATGAGTTTGATTTGTAAATAATAGAATCGATTTTTCTCTGCGAGCAAAGAGAAAAAACAAAGCGAACTAGCATAAGATAACGAGACATTGAAAACGTCGTCACACGTCCGGCGAGACTGAAGGAAGAATTTGAGAAATGTACATATTGTACATACGTAAAAAAGTGTGTCGGTGCATGAATATCTGGACCATTCCAGTCATTATAAACAACAATGTAGTGTAATTTGTTAAAAAAAATAAATTGAACGATAGAAATATTGAATTTCTCGTGAAACGAACAATTGCATTTGACTCAATGAACATTTATTTTAAACAACGAAGAATGATAAAAACCATTTTTGTTTCGAGAAAAATATTGCGTAAGTACGTAAAAAAGTGTGTCAGTGCATAAATATCTGAAGCATTCCGGTCATTATAAACAAAAATGTAGTGTAATTTGTTAAAAAATAAATTGAACGATAGAAATATTGAATTTCTCGTGAAACGAACAATTGCATTTGACTCAATGAACATTTATTTTAAACAACGAAGAATGATAAAAACAATTTTTGTTTCGAGAAACATATCGCGTACGTACGTAAAAAAGTGTGGCAGTGCATAAATATCTGAAACATTCCAGTCATTATAAACAAAAATGTAGTGTAATTTGTTAACGGAGAACACCACTGTGACCCCCTGTTTTTTGTCACATTTTTCAAGAATTTTTTTTTTGTGGGAAAAAAAAGAGATATTCGAAAAATTTGTTTGGGTTTTGTTCCTTGTTGATTAATGTATCAAAAAACATTTTTTTCACATTTTTTACGCCGCATGGTGGCGCTGGGGAAGCTCTCGCGTCAGGTGCTGTCATTTCCGCGGCACGCAGCAGAACTCTCTTCAACGTCGATCTGAAAAAAAAATACCGAGTGTTTTCGTTAATAATATGATATTTTGAAGAGAAGTACACAGGGATTTGGAAAAATATTGTTCTAAAAAAAATAGGCACGCTTTTGAAATTAAAGTTAATTTCAAAGGCGTGCCTATTTTTTTTAAAACAATATTTTTAATAATATGATATTTAATACAATACAATACGATATACGATACTTAACAATACGATATTTAATACAATACAATACAATAGTGAATAATATGATATTTTGAAGAGAAGTACACAGGGATTTGAAACAATATTTTTCCAAATCCCTGTGTACTTCTCTTCAAAATATCATATTATTAACGAAAACACTCGGTATTTTTTTTCAGATCGACGTTGAAGAGAGTTCTGCTGCGTGCCGCGGAAATGACAGCACCTGACGCGAGAGCTTCCCCAGCGCCGCCATGCGGCGTGAAAAATGTGAAAATAATGTTTTTTGATACATTAATCAACAAGGAACAAAACCCAAAAAAATTTTTCGAATATCTCTTTTTTTTCCTACAAAAGAAGATTCTTGAAAAATGTGAAAAAAAACAGGGGGTCACAGTGGTGTTCTCCCTTAAGAAATAAATTGAACGATAGAAATATTGAATTTCTCATGCAACGAACAATTGCATTTGACTCAATGAACATTTATTTTAAACAACGAAGAATGATAAAAACCGTTTTTGTTTCGAGAAAAATATTGCGTAAGTACGTAAAAAAGTGTGTCAGTGCATAAATATCTGAAGCTTTCCAGTCATTATAAACAAAAATGTAGTGTAATTTGTTAAAAAATAAATTGAACGATAGAAATATTGAATTTCTCATGAAACGAACAATTACATTTGACTGAAAGAAAATTTAGTTAAAACAACATACAATGATAAAAACAATTTTTGTTTCAAGAAAAATATTGCGTAAAGACGTAAAAAATTGTGCCAGGGCTTGAATATTTGGACAATCTCAGTTATTATAAACAATAAGGTAGTGTAATTTGTTAAAAAATAAATTTAACGATAGAAATATTGAATTTCTCATGAAACGAACAATTACATTTGACTGAAAGAAAATTTAGTTAAAACAACATACAATGATAAAAACCATTTTTGTTTCGAGAAAAATATTGCGTAAGTACGTAAAAAAGTGTGTCAGTGCATAAATATGTGAAGCTTTCCAGTCATTATAAACAAAAATGTAGTGTAATTTGTTAAAAAATAAATTGAACGATAGAAATATTGAATTTCTCATGAAACGAACAATTACATTTGACTGAAAGAAAATTTCGTTAAAACAACATACAATGATAAAAACAATTTTTGTTTCGAGAAAAATATTGCGTAAAGACGTACAAAATTGTGCCAGGGCTTGAATATCTGGATAATCTCAGTTATTATAAACAATAAAGTAGTGTAATTTGTTAAAAAATAAATTGAACGATAGAAATATTGAATTTCTCATGAAACGAACAATTACATTTGACTGAAAGAAAATTTAGTTAAAACAACATACAATGATAAAAACAATTATTGTTTCAAGAAAAATATTGCGTAAAGACGTAAAAAATTGTGCGAGGGCTTGAATATCTGGACAATCTCAGTTATTATAAAGAATAAGGTAGTGTAATTTGTTAAAAAATAAATTGAACGATAGAAATATTGAATTTCTCATGCATTTCTCATGCAACGAATTGCATTAGACTGAAAGAAAATTTAGTTAAAGCAACAAACAATGATAAAAACAATTTTTGGTTTGAAGGAAAAATATTGCGTAAATAGAATGAAGCCATTTTCCCTCTCGATTAACGGAGAATGCATACACACCGTACTGTCGTTACACAGCTCGCATAATAGAAATGTCATTATGGAGCATGAAATCGTTTCGTGAATAAGCGAGAGAGGGAAAGAGGGCAGAATCTGTCGACGTCATTATCGATCAGTATCAATATTTATGAACATTACACGAACGATATATACGTGCGTACCCATAGAAAATGTACATAATCCAACAGATCATTTAAACGGTCGACTAAAATATTTCGACTGACCCGATTAATTAACTCGAACGGTGGTTGGAGTGGGGGCGTGCATGTGCGGAAGGATTTTTCGTCACTGCAAGATAGACGGGAAAAAAATCATCGGTCCGTGCGTCATAAACTCATGGATCAAGTTATTACGTCGTTAATTAATGACGTAACAGCGTGATTCATAAATCTCCGATATGGAACTTTGTATTTTCCCCAGTCTCATCGCACACATACGAAAAAAACACACACAAGTCAATTCTGATATTTTCGTAAATGTGTATTTCCAACATTTTGACACATTCGGAAGTCATTGGCGTCGAAAACTCGAAGGAAGAAAATTTTACGAGAATAAAGTTTCGTTTAAGTGCTCACATACCCCTGAAATTTTCAAAAAATCGATTTCTCTTTACAGATTTTCATTCTTTATACTTTTAAGAATTTCTCAAGAAAAAAACTTAAAAAAAAAATTCCACTCCGTTACAAAGTTGTAGCGATAAACGTGACCGGATATCGGGCTCACGTTGTACGAGGTCTGTTAAAAAAGTATCGTGAATTTTAAATTTTCGCGGGCTACGTATATTCGATTTTCGATTTTTTTGTGGCGTTAGGTTGGTACTCGTGTCCCTCACTTATGCTGAAAAAATCGGCCATTTTGAATGTTTAGTTAATTGTTGACAGCTGTTTTGGTTAGACGTGTTTTGGCTTCGATTTTTGCCTATTCCAAAAAAGCAGCTTCCATTGGGACGATTGAGCTTTGGTTTCCACGTCATAACCATAAACCCATGATTCGTCATCAGTTATGACCCTCTGGAGCAAATTTGGGTCGTCGCGGACCGAGTCCAACAGCTCCTTAGCAATGTTAACGCGACACTGTTTTTCGTCGAAATTGAGCAATTTTGGCACGAATTTCACGGCGACCCGTCTCACGCCCAAATCATTGGTAAAAATCGAATAGCACGAGCCAATCGATATGTTTAGTTCCTCAGCAACTTCTCTAACGGTGATTCGACGATTGGCCAATATTATTTTCTTCGCTTCATCAATGTTTTCGTCTGTTGTTGATGTGCTCGTGCGTCCGAAACGCATTTCGTTGTTCGCATCTTCTCGGCCCTCTGAGAACATTTTGTACCAGCGATAAACGTTGCTTTCGTCCAAGGTAGCATCACCATATGCCACAGTCAACATTCGGAACGCGTCCGCGCATTTACTTTAGTTTTTCACACAAAATTTCATACAGATTCTTTGATCCATTTTTTGGAACAGTCAAAAATCGAAGACAAGCCAAAACACGTCTAACCAAAACAGCTGTCAACAATTAACTAAACATTTAATATGGCCGATTTTTTTAGCATAAGTGAGGGACATGGGTACCAACCTAACGCCACAAAAAAATCGAAAATCGAATATGCATAGCCCGCGGAAATTCAAAATTCGCGATACTTTTTGAACAAACCTCGTATCTACCAGAAACTTTAAACACATTTTTCTCGACACTATGTTTTTAGACAGTATCAGCGATAACTCAGTCAATTTTTAATATTTTTTAACTTTTTTTTTTCTCAAATCTTGATATCTATTTTCTTTGTCGACTGACGAGAGGTTTTCTTTATTTTTTGGGTGGACAATTTTTTATAAATTATTAAACACTATTTAAAAAAAAATTACATACTAAAGTTTGAAATACCGTAAATTTTTTATTGAGAAATAAAAAAAATATTCCCTCCGTCTGACTATTACTACTTCATTATTTTATTAGATTCTCTTTTGATTTTGCAGATTGGATAATTTTTGGTGAAGTTATGATGTCGACAAGGAGACGGCATGGTTTTCATCGGTAGTCCATTTATACCCATAAAAAATAATGTTAATATTAGAAAAAAAAATGTTTTCAATTTTTTTTCTTATAGTTGAAAAGTTAATAGAACATGTGAAATCAACAATTGAATTTTTTTTTCACCATATAACCTTCATAATAATTTTTCAAATTTACTCGGTTATCAGCGCGCGTAGGGTTATGTGAGCCCTTAAAAGGAAGCAAAAAGACACAAAATCATTATACGAATTTTAAATCGATTATTTTCATTTTGTTCTGCTAATTGTATACTATGGGACAGCGTGGTTATTGCACGTATATTAGTGTACAAGTGCGATTGTCCATGCCCTGCGTAGAGTGCCAAGTGGTAATGCGAATATTATCCATTTGTCGCAGCGTAACCGAGCGTTTCCTGAGTCTGTCTGCTCTACTACACGTCGATTTATCTTTCCACGTACATTTAAATATATATATACAGATAAGCATTAGCTACTAAGGTGGTAGAAGTGGATAATGTCACTATTATACGAACGTATCGTAGAAGTGTCATTTTCACGAATGGCCTAGATGCGACGAGTTGAAGAGGTAAGGAGACGCGGGTATATCTCTTCTGCATCCAATTCAGCTATATTCAACGTTCAACCGCGCTCATTATCGATGTCCCTTGTTCCCTTATTCGTGTATACATATACATATACATATATATATATATATATATATATATATATATATATATATATATATTCTTTTTACATATTTTACCCATTCATATTCCCGTGCTGTCGTCCAACGTGAATTATTATTATGACAGTGTACGACAAAAGACCCGACTGCATTATGTTCAGGATATATATATATATATATATCGTTAACTGCATGCATAGTTCCGTGCAGGATATGAATGTTACAGTGGCTGGGCGAAACGTATACGAAATTTTACGAAGCGATGGCAACGAATTTTCGTTCGGATGTAAAACAATTTTTGTATGAATCGCTTTTCTTTGTTCATTTAAAATAAAATTAATTTCATTAAAAAATCGACACAAATTACGGAATTCAGAACAGTAATAATAACAATAGTGGAAATTTTACGAAGCGATGACAACGAATTTTCGTTCGGATGTAAAAAAATTTTTGTATGAATCGCTTTTTTTTGTTCATTTAAAATAAAATTAATTTCATTAAAAAATCGACACAAATTACGGAATTCAGAACAGTAATAATAACAATGGTAGAAATTTTACGAAGCGTTGGCAACGAATTTTCGTTCGGATGTAAAAAAATTTGTGTATGAATCGCTTTTCTTTGTTCACTTAAAATAAAATTAATTTCATTAAAAAATCGACACAAATTACGGAATTCAGAACAGTAATAATAACAATGGTGGAAATTTTACGAAGCGATGACAACGAATTTTCGTTCGGATGTAAACAAATTTTTGTATGAATCGCTTTTTTTTGTTCATTTAAAATAAAATTAATTCCATTAAAAAATCGACACAAATTACGGAATTCAGAACAGTAATAATAACAATGGTGGAAATTTCAGGAAGCGATGGCAACGAATTTTCATTCGGATATAAAACAATTTTTGTATAAATCTTTGTCTTTTTTTTCATTTAAAATAAAATTAATTTCATTAAAATATCGACATAAATTACCGAATGCAAAATTGTAATAACAACAACGATGGAAATTTTACGAAGCGATGGCAACGAATTTTCGTTCGGATAAAAAACAATTTTAGTATGAATCGCTTTTTTTTGTTCATTTAAAATAAAATTAATTTCATTAAAAAATCGACACAAATTACGAAATTCAGAACAGTAATAATAACAACGGTAGAAATTTCAGGAAGCGATGTCAACGAATTTTCATTCGGATGTAAAACAATTTTTGTCTCAATCTTTGTCTTTTTATGTTCATTCAAAATAAAATTAATTTCATTAAAAAATCGACATAAATTACCAAATGCAAAATTGTAATAAAAACAACGATGGAAATTTTACGAAGCGATAGCAACGAATTTTCGTTCGGATAAAAAACAATTTTTGTATGAATCTTTTTCTATTTTCATTTAAAATAAAATTAATTTCATTAAAAAATCGACATAAATTACGGAATCCAGAACAGTAATAATAACAACAGTGGAAATTTTACGAAGCGATGACAACGAATTTTCGTTCGGATGTAAAAAAATTTTTGTATGAATCGCTTTTTTTTGTTCATTTAAAATAAAATTAATTTCATTAAAAAATCGACACAAATTACGCAATTCGGAACTCTAATAATAACAACGGTGGAAATTTCAGGAAGCGATGGCAACGAATTTTCATTCGGATGCAAAACAATTTTTGTATGAATCTTTTTCCTTTTTCATTTAAAATAAAATTAATTTCATTAAATAATCGACATAAATTACGGAATTCAGAACAGTAATAATAACAACGGTAGAAATTTCAGGAAGCGATGTCAACGAATTTTCATTCGGATGTAAAACAATTTTTGTCTAAATCTTTGTCTTTTTTTGTTCATTCAAAATAAAATTAATTTCATTAAAAAATCGACATAAATTACCGAATGCAAAATTGTAATAACAACAACGATGGAAATTTTACGAAGCGATGGCGACGAATTTTCGTTCGGTTGCAAAACAATTTTTGTATGAATCTTTTTCTATTTTCATTTAAAATAAAATTAATTTCATTAAAAAATCGACACAAATTACGAAATTCAGAACTGTAATAATAACAACGGTGGAAATTTCAGGAAGCGATGGCAACGAATTTTCATTCGAATGTAAAACAATTTTTGTATGAATCGCTTTTTTTTGTTCATTTAATATAAAATTAATTTCATTAAAAAATCGACACAAATTACGAAATTCAGAACAGTAATAATAACAACGGTAGAAATTTCAGGAAGCGATGTCAACGAATTTTCATTCGGATGTAAAACAATTTTTGTCTCAATCTTTGTCTTTTTATGTTCATTCAAAATAAAATTAATTTCATTAAAAAATCGACATAAATTACCAAATGCAAAATTGTAATAAAAACAACGATGGAAATTTTACGAAGCGATGGCAACGAATTTTCGTTCGGATAAAAAACAATTTTTGTATGAATCTTTTTCTATTTTCATTTAAAATAAAATTAATTTCATTAAAAAATCGACATAAATCACGGAATCCAGAACAGTAATAATAACAACAGTGGAAATTTTACGAAGCGATGACAACGAATTTTCGTTCGGATGTAAAAAAATTTTTGTATGAATCGCTTTTTTTTGTTCATTTAAAATAAAATTAATTTCATTAAAAAATCGACACAAATTACGCAATTCAGAACTCTAATAATAACAACGGTGGAAATTTCAGGAAGCGATGGCAACGAATTTTCATTCGGATGCAAAACAATTTTTGTATGAATCTTTTTCCTTTTTCATTTAAAATAAAATTAATTTCATTAAATAATCGACATAAATTACGGAATTCAGAACAGTAATAATAACAACGGTAGAAATTTCAGGAAGCGATGTCAACGAATTTTCATTCGGATGTAAAACAATTTTTGTGTAAATCTTTGTCTTTTTTTGTTCATTCAAAATAAAATTAATTTCATTAAAAAATCGACATAAATTACCGAATGCAAAATTGTAATAACAACAACGATGGAAATTTTACGAAGCGATGGCGACGAATTTTCGTTCGGTTGCAAAACAATTTTTGTATGAATCTTTTTCTATTTTCATTTAAAATAAAATTAGTTTCATTAAAAAATCGACACAAATTACGAAATTCAGAACTGTAATAATAACAACGGTGGAAATTTCAGGAAGCGATGGCAACGAATTTTCATTCGAATGTAAAACAATTTTTGTATGAATCGCTTTTTTTTGTTCATTTAATATAAAATTAATTTCATTAAAAAATCGACACAAATTACGAAATTCAGAACAGTAATAATAACAACGGTGGAAATTTCAGGAAGCGATGGCAACGAATTTTCATTAGGATGTAAAACAATTTTTGTCTAAATCTCTGTCTTTTTTTGTTCATTTAAAATAAAATTAATTTCATTAAAAAATCGACATAAACTACCGAATGCAAAATTGTAATAACAACAACGATGGAAATTTTACGAAGCGATGGCGACGAATTTTCGTTCGGTTGCAAAACAATTTTTGTATGAATCTCTTTCTATTTTCATTTAAAATAAAATTAATTTCATTAAAAAATCAACATAAATTACGGAATTCAGAACAGTAATAATAACAACAGTGGAAATTTTACGAAGTGATGACAACGAATTTTCGTTCGGATGTAAAAAAATTTTTGTATGAATCGCTTTTTTTGTTCATTTAAAATAAAATTAATTTCATTAAAAAATCGACACAAATTACGAAATTCAGAACTGTAATAATAACAACGGTGGAAATTTTAGGAAGCGATGGCAACGAATTTTCATTCGAATGTAAAGCAATTTTTGTATGAATCGCTTTTTTTTGTTCATTTAAAATAAAATTAATTTCATTAAAAAATCGACACAAATTACGAAATTCAGAACTGTAATAATAACAACGGTGGAAATTTCAGAAAGCGATGGCAACGAATTTTCATTCGAATGTAAAACAATTTTTGTCTAAATCTCTGTCTTTTTTTGTTCATTTAAAATAAAATTAATTTCATTAAAAAATCGACATAAATTACCGAGTGCAAAATTGTAATAACAACAACGATGGAAATTTTACGAAGCGATGGCGACGAATTTTCGTTCGGTTGCAAAACAATTTTTGTATGAATCTTTTTCTTTTTTCATTAAAAATAAAATTAATTTCATTGAAAAAAATCGATAAAAAATTATCAAAATTAAGAACTATAAAAAATAACAACGGTGGAGAATAATCGCGAGGGAAATTGTATGTCATTCAGTGGTAACGGTCTGACAATCACTGGTTGAACTTCTGAATCGTTGTAGTTAGTCTTGTGCGCGCGTTATTATAATTATTATTATTCGTGAATTGAAAGAAAAAAAAATGTACCGGGTGTTAGGTGGACGGGGTGAGCGGTTTCGCACGCGTCCGGATGTGTAATACACAGAGCGGATATGAAATGGCAGGTGGATGAGGGAGAGCCGAGTCGAGCGTGAAGCTTCCTCGTCCCCGGCCCCCTATATATATTATATATGTAACTAACTCAACAAACGCAAAACGTTAAGTGTACGGGTATGACATCCGTTATATAGCTACCAAGTAGTATACCGGCTGGCACGAGCTCTCGGCGACTTCCACCCACGCATTACAAACACGTACATTTACGATATTTCAGTTCTCGATACGTGCATAGCTCGTCAAATATCTGATAGCACGAGATACTGCGCAATACCAATATTTATAGTACGTAATATCATCCCCCATAGCAGCATCCAATTTTCTTTAGTAGGTTACAGCGAATCAGGCACTCACGGTATTTCGTACAGAGTACCCAATCGAACATGAATATATTATAATAAATGTTCTTATATCATATATACGAGGTGTGTAAATTAAGTAATGAGACTGGCAACCCAGCGTTCGATCTGGCAACACTCGCGGCGCTGGGCTTGGAGGGGCGGCAGGGGAACATGCGATACGCCTTCAGTACGGGTTTGAACTCGCTCGAGTCATTTGGTTGTCCGTAGCGATTTTTTTTTGTCAAACAGTTTTTTCTATTGTGTTCTAAAAATGAGTGACATCGATTTCGAGCAACGGTGTGGTATCTGGTTTTGCTTCAGACTTGGGCACCGGTGCAACGGAAACTCTTGCTAAACTTCAGCAGGCCTACGGAGACAGTGTTTTGTCAAGAGCCCAGGTTTTTCGGTGGTTTAAGGCATTTTTAGAAGGAAGAGAGTCGATTGAAGATGAACCACGAAGCGGAAGGCCTTCGTCTTTGAGAACCGATGAAAATGTCGATAGAATCCGGGATCTTGTGCGTTCAGATCGTCGGTTGACAGTCAGAATGATCGGGGAAGAATTTAATTTGACTCACACCACCGTTCATCAGATTTTGACCAATGAATTGGGGATGAGAAAAGTCTGCGGAAAAATGGTTCTGAAAAACCTTTCGCAAGAGCAAAAGGACATCGGGAGGGAAAGGTGCCTTGACTTTTTGGATTCGATTGAAAATGACCCCTATTTTCTGGAACGTGTCATTACTGGTGACGAGTCTTGGGTGTTTGAGTACGACCAAGAAACCAAGCGCCAGAGCATGGAGTGGCACACTTCAATTACTCCAAGGCCCAAAAAAGCAAGAATGAGCAAGTCGAAGATCAGATGCATGCTGATTTGTTTTTTCGATACCCACGGAATCGTCCACAAAGAGTTTGTAACTCAAGGCCAAACGGTCAATCAACACTTTTACCCGGGAGGTTCTTGAAAAACTTGGAAAAAGGGTCGTTCGTGTGAGACCAAACATCAAGAACAACTGGGTTATGCATCACGATAATGCTCCTTGTCACACAGCAATTTCAATAAACGAGTTTTTAGCCAGTAAAAACATTCCTGTGGCTCCTCAGCCTCCTTATTGGCCTGACTCGAGTCCTTGTGACTTTTTTCTCGTCCCGAAATTGAAAAATCACCTTGAGGGAACTCATTTTGGGACACTCGAAAACATTCAAACGGCTGTAACCGACCAGCTGAAGGCTAGTCCAGTATCGGAGTTCCAGCACTGCTATGAGAATTGGATGAACCGTCTTCAGCGCTGTGTGGCTTCAGAAGGAAGTTATCTTGAGGGCGACAATATAAAATTGTAATTCTATTTGAATAAAAAAAATGAAAAAAATTAGTCTCATTACTTAAGGCCGTAGTCTGGTCTAGAGCGAGATTTTTGACGTCATTTCTAATCTGCAATAACGTTTAAACCGTTGGAGTTGTCGTGATGAAAATTTACACGTGCATTTATTGATCCTTAGGAAATACTTGTACATTAAAAAAAAAAAAATTTTATTAAATATTTTCATGTAGTTTTTTGCCTTGTTGCAACATGGTGCGCCAAAATCGGCGCCCACTCTGGACGATGTTGTATGCATCTGAAAAAAAAAATATATATATATTCTCAATCTGTATGAGTATTCTGAGCACTGGTAGCAGAATTGATACTTAAAAAAATTTTTTGACAAAATGACGGCCTGTTGAACTTTCATTAATGATATTTCATTATTCGACGAGTTATAAAATGTCGGCAAAATTATTGTTCGACTCAATAAAATTTTTTTTTAAGTACCAATTCTGCTACCAGAGCTCAGAATACTCATACAGATTGAGAATATATATATATTTTTTTTTTCAGATGCATACAACATCGTCCAGAGTGGGCGCCGATTTCGGCGCACCATGTTGCAACAAGGCAAAAAACTACATGAAAATATTTAAAAAATTTTTTTTTTTTTAATGTACAAGTATTCTCTAAGGATCAATAAATCCACGTGTAAATTTTAATCAAGACCACTTCAACGGTTTAAACGTTATTGCACATTAGAAATGACGTCAAAAATCTCGCTCTAGACCAGACTACGGCCCTCGCCTTACACACCTCGTATACACAATAACTATAATAGAGAATTATCATTTGTGAAAGATGTTGGAAAAATTCTTTATTAATCGTTTTTTTATTATTATTTGTTTTACTTCCTCCTGGAAGAAGGTTTGTTTTCGTGAAAACATTTTTCTCATTTGTTTTCGACGTATCATTTCTAACGGATGGGGGTCAAATATCGGAACGAACAATATTTCGAACGGCAGATATTTTGAAATTAAAAAATTTGCAATCTGTTCTTCTATACTATACTGTATTAAAGCTAAAGAGTTTGTGCGTTAGAACGCGCTAATCTCAGGGAATACTGATCCGATTTGAAAAATTCTTTTTGCATTAAATAGCCCGTTTATTCAGGAAGGTTTTGCACCACATAACTTCGTGCTACGACTCTAACGAGTGAGAATCATGGGATTAATGTATAATCCAAATTTAGAGAAATGAAGATATTCGGAAATTTAGTTTTTCTACAGATGACAAAGTCGACTAACTGTTACTAAGAAAAGTTATTAATTCGAAAGCTCGTTTATTCGAGCTTTCGAATTACTTTAAATGTACAAAAGGTAGATTTGAACGATGTAGAAAGTCGATATGTCCGAAATAAAGAATAGTGAGTAGTTAATATTGTTTTAATCGGCATCGATATAAAGGGCGACATTTTATTGGGCTTTCAGTTGAATTACCATCGTCAGAATCTCAGGAAAAAAAATCTGCCTTCCGCTCGGTATTCGGCGTACAAAGCCAGTGCACGGCTAGGCGGTCATCCATCGCTCGGTATTAACCGCGGCGAGTACCGCTTAACTTGGTAGAGCGCCAAAGCCGCGAAACGACAACGCGTTCGCTACTGACGGTTTTAAATACATTCTTTTTAAACGACAGGAATCCTCCTTTTTTTTCCCTCCGCCTCGCTTCTCTGATTCTGAATGAAAGAGGGAAACAAAGAAAAATAGACAGTACAGAGCTGTCAGTTGGGAGTTGTGCGTTGGAAAAGTTTGACACGGGGGAAGTAGAAAGCTGGCATAGCAAATGCTTAATGCTTAAACAAGCCCTTCTTTTTTCTCCTCTTCTGGTTCTTCTTGTTCTTCTTCTTCTCCATCTTCTTCAGCATAACACAACAAACTGTACACAGTGATGCTCTACTTTATACGTATGTGTGCTGGGGCGTGGAGGCTCGTGCTAAGCCCTCGGCGCGGGCTCTGGGCCAAGACGGCAATATAACCCCTCCCTCTTCAGATACGGGCGCACGAGCCTTCTCTCGTCGTTTCGGTTTTCCTGCCGGGATGCTGCGCGGCACCCTCTTTCCGCAATGTTCGCAGGGAGATAAATGGTTACGTACGGTCATTGGCTACTCAAGTTAATCTAAACAGTCATTGGCACCTTAGAATTTTCTCTTTTTATTGGCACAATTTGTAGTAACCCACGACTAAATGGCCAACGATTGTTGGGTAAGATCGTGACGAGAATAAAATGAAAAAAAAAGTAAATATTACGAAAAAATGTTAGAAATACGAATATGCACATTTTGTAACATTTTCTGGAATCGCGACTTACGAAAATCTTTAGTCAGCAAGTTTCTTATTAAAATATTCCGTAAGATGTGAATAAAAAAATAAGTTTTACAATCGCAGAAAAATACGATAAAAAAATACTTATAGTTTCCATGAAATTAATTCAAATTAATGTTATTGTCGACGAATGAAATCTAATTGAATTTAATTTAAAATTTCATTGTAAAAGTAGAATTACGATTAAACGATATTTTACCAGGGACAAAGGCTTTTTTTTTTGAGGTATTTGCGAGAGCTCCAAAAAAAAAATATCTCGTCATTCAGAAAAGTAAATATTACGAAAAATATTACAGATATGGATACATACATTTTATACCATTTTCTGGAATCGCGATTGACGAAAATCTTTTGTCAAAAAGTTTCTTATTAAAATATTCCGTAAGATGTGAATAAAAAATAAGTTTTACAATCGCAGAAAAATACGATAAAAATACTTATAGTCACAATGAAATTAATTCAATTTAATGTTATTGTCGACGTGTGGAATCTAATTGAATTTAATTTCAAATCTCATTCTAAAAGTAGAATTACGATTACACGATATTTTACCAGGGACAAAGGCTTTTTTTTGAGGTATTTACGAAGCTCCAAAAAAAAAAATATCTCGTCATTCAAAAAAGTAAATATTACGAAAAATATTACAGATATGTATATATACATTTTATACCATTTTCTGGAATAGCGATTGACGAAAATCTGTAGTCAGCAAGTTTCTTATTAAAATTTTCCGTAAGATGTGAATAAAAAAAAAGTTTTACAATCGCAGTAAAATACGATAAAAATACTTATAGTCTCAATGAAATTAATTCAATTTAATGTTATTGTCGACGAATGGAATCTAATTGAATTTGATTTAAAATTTCATTCTAAGAGTAGAATTACGATTAAACGATATTTTACCAGGGACAAAGGCGTTTTTTTTAGGTATTTGCGAGAGCTCCAAAAAAAAAAAATATCTCGTCATTCAAAAAAGTAAATATTACGATAAAGCCAATATCTCGCTTACTCAAAAAAGTAAATATTACGAAAAATATTACAGATATGTATATATACATTTTATACCATTTTCTGGAATCGCGATTTACGAAAATCTTTAGTCAGCAAGTTTTTTATTAAAATATTCCGTAAGATGTGAATAAAAAATAAGTTTTACTATCGCAGAAAAATACGATAAAAATAATTATAGTCTCAATGAAATTAATTCTATTTAATGGTATTATCGACGAATGAAATCGAATTGAATTTAATTTAAAATTTCGTTCTAAAAGTAGAATTACGATTAAACGATATTTTACTAGGGACAAAGGCTTTTTTTTTTGAGGTATTTGCAAGAGCTCCAAAAAAAAAATATCTCGTCATTCAAAAAAGTAAATATTACGATAAAGCCAATATCTCGATTATTCAAAAAAGTAAATATTACGAAAAATATTACAGATATGTATATATGCATTTTATACCATTTTCTGGAATTTCGATTTACGAAAATCTTTAGTCAGCAAGTTTCTTATTAAAATATTCCGTAAGATGTGAATAAAAAATAAGTTATACAATCGCCGAAAAATACGATAAAAAAATACCTATAGTTTCCATGAAATTAATTCAAATTAATGGTATTATCGACGAATGAAATCTAATTGAAATTAATTTAAAATCACATTCTAAAAGTAAAATTCCGATTAAACAATATTATACCAAGGATAAAGGCTTTGTTATTGGATATTTTCGAGAGTTCCCGTAAAAATATGTGTTGTCATTCCACGGTTAAACTAATGAATGCCCGGTGCGAGATTCATGCGTGAAGAGAGAATATAACCGAGACCACGAATGCAGCCCCAGCATCCTCGTGATGCGCCGTATATTGTAGAATGCAGAAAGAGAGAGAGAGAGTTTACCACGTGAATGTGTACCCGTGGAGTATATACTCAACTCCAGAGAGGCTTTATATATCTACAGCAATATATCTATATTTGAGTATGTATATGTGAAACACATGAAAGATGAAGAGAGAGGGCGCGCGTCGATAGGGGTCGCGTGAATCGAGGATGTTGGCTTCGCGGCTCTTACTATGGGGGTGTCGACGCATGCGCTTTTCTCACTCCCTACCCTATACATAGATCTTTACGTTCTACACGTTTTAAGTCAAAAGTATTACAGAATGAACATTTCCAAATGTTACAATAAATAATTAAAACAATTTGTATTATTATCGTAATTTCTTTGTGGAATAAACTTTTCGAATGATAAATTAATGTAATATTTAACAGAAACCAAAAAAAAAATGATTCCCTGCACTAAGAAAATCATTTATCATTCAAAAACCCTTTCTTAAGGCCGTCGTCTGGTCTAGAAATTTGAAAAAATCGATTTATTTTTTTTTTTCATTTTCTTATTCCTTAGACCTTTCTTCATACGCTCCTGAAAACCGTTTATTGATATTTAAAAAATTAGCGGAGAAATAAAAATTCTAAGCAAGCCGCGCGCTCAGGTAGCGCGGTCGGGAAGCAACTTTGAACGCGTTTATCTCAGAACTATGTTTTTCAAATCGGCGCCCACGATATCGCGATAACTAATGGACCCACCGAGCTCAAATTTTGCACGTACCTTAGGTAGCCTGTTTCTGAGGACTGGTGGCAGAATTGAGTCGAACAAAAATTTTGCCGACATTTTATAACTCGTCGAATACCCGAAAATGTATGAAATATCATTAATGAAAGTTCAACAGGCCGCCATTTTCTCAAAAATTTTTTTTAAGTACCAATTCTGCTACCAGTGCTGAGAATACTCATACAGATTGAGAATATATATATATATTTTTTTTTCAGATGCATACAACATCGTGCAGAGTGGGCGCCGATTGAGGCGGCTTTCGGCGCACCATGTTGCAACAAGGCAAAAAACTACATGAAAATATTTGAAATAATTTTTTTTTAATGTACAAGTATTCTCTAAGGATCAATAAATGCACGTGTAAATTTTCATCAAGACAACTTCAACGGTTTAAACGTGATTGCACATTAGAAATGACGTCAAAAATCTCGCTTTAGACCAGACGACGGCCTTAACGACGAAACATCGATACATATCGAATTATCGGACGACGAGAGCCATCTTCTATTGACCCTTTGGAAAGATCCAACGGTTTTTCAGATACAACCCGATACCAGAGATTTTTACGTGACGAATGAAAAGAATGTTACTCCAGATTGATTCGGACATTTGTCACTTCCTGTCATATTACAGGAAGCTTTGTTTTTCGTAAAGTTTCCATCCTTTCTCCCGACGTATTAAGGTGGTAGTCTGGTAACTTAAGCCGATTTTCATGTCTTTTTTGGAGGGCGTTTTTTTGTAGGAAAATAAAAATGAATCGTTTTGGATATTTAGGATGTTTTTATTTACATATTGAGGATAAAAAAAAAAATTTTTGAAAAAATTCAATAGTTTATTATTATTATTATTATTGATTGAAGTTGGCACTTCGAAGTTGGCAGCCCGGGTCCTAACTTTTTTTCTACCGAACCGATTGCTCTCACATTTCAACAGGCTACTCTACGCGCTTATAGTTCTCGTCGGAACCACCGAGAAATTTTTTCACCCCTAACTTTTTATTTTACAACCCCTTCTTTGCGAAAGTCCTTTTATTTTAGCAAAGAAGGGGTTGTAAAATAAAAAGTTAGGGGTGAAAAAATTTCTCGGTGGTTCCGACGAGAACTATAAGTGTGTGGAGTAGCCTGTTAAAATTTAAAAGCAATCGGTTTGGTAGAAAAAAAGTTAGGGCCTGGGCTGCCAACTTCGAGGTGCCAACTTCGATCAACAATAATAATAATAATAAACTTTTAAATTTTGTCAAAAAATTTTTTTTTTGTATCTTTAATATGTAAATAAAAACATCCTAAATATCCAAAACGATTCATTTTTATTTTCCTACAAAAAAACGCCCTCCAAAAAAGACATGAAAATCGGCTTAAGTTACCAGACTTACTACCTCAATGGCAAATGTTAAATTAATCGTACCGTTGACATTTTGTACAAGAAACAATGAAAAAAAAATCGTCGCTTTGAACAATAACAAGAATTACGAAAAAATTAGCTTTTTTATCCTTTACTCCCACGATTCTAAGATGTGAAAACAAAGATTTGTTTAATTCTCTCGTTACGAATCGGATAAATTTGCATTTTCTGGATTAAATAATTCCACAGAGAAAAAAAAATCATTAATCATTAGAAAAACCCTTTGTTGAATTACGATAAACATTTTTTTAACGTAATCAAATTTGAGGGTAATAATATTTCGATTAGGCGAAACAAAGAATCGAATTAAATTCGCGTCGATTATTCGTTACAACGGGGAAAAAATTTGAGTATAACGGTGATTAAACGTTTGTTCGACCATATTGAACAAAAGATTAATCAACAGTAAATAAACTGTTATGCCAGTGAGGATGGTATATTCTGACGTGAAATTTTCATGTGGGGTGTTCGCGCTGGCGCACGAGACAAATGATGGCGCCACAGGGAAACTGTACAAACGTAAAAGGGCTGCTCGCGCAGGGTGGGTGGACTTGTACGGTATATGACAAGGGTGAAAAGGAAGGAGGTGGGAGGCGGGGAGGGGGACGAAGTGTCCGTAGTTTTCGTCGAAGAGGGGGAAGGTGTATAGTAGTAGTAAAGAGAGGGAGATGGAATATATACGTATATACAAATCCATTTAAAGCGAAGTCGGAGGGAGTTGGTACGGCAGATGGAACGGCCTCGTCGGAGTTTTATCCAACGATCCGGGAGGCTCGTTTAGGTAGTGGTCCTCGCCCCACAGCCGCGACAACTCGAGTTCGTTGCTGCTGCCGCTGGCTCCGAAGAGCGTTTACTCTCGTACAAACGGCAAACTCTCATTCTCTCTCTCTCACCCTTTCTCGGTGGCACGCGCGCGCGGGTTTGCAATATCTTCGGCGCACGACGAGACGACGACGACGACGTACACCCCTTCCGCGTATCGACCGCACTATATTACAACTATAACGAAACCGCGAGAAAAAAGTCGCGACGTTCAAAACGGGAAATAAAGCCGATAACGCGAACACAATCCTTAAACGATTTATTGTTTTTAATTTTTTTTTTCAAAACGAGGAATTCTTGAGGGTGTTTGACAAATTGACAAGTGCGCTAGGCTTATTCGTCGTTCATTGTTGTTTTTGTATTTGTATATCGTTTGTAAAAAAAAAAACAAAAAAACGACAACAACGAGGAGGAAGAGAACGAAAGATAAAAGAGGAAGATTGAGCGAGAAGTAGAAGGGAGGAAAAAAAAACTTGAAAGTGACGTCGAGGAGACGGATATATAGAGGATTATTTTGGATAATACGGATATTTCCGGCGGTCTCTGCCGGCGAGGGAGGCTGCGGTGGAGTTTCGCTCGGTGTATAACGT
Source organism: Oxytorus armatus (assembly GCA_958009045.1). NCBI lineage: Eukaryota > Metazoa > Arthropoda > Insecta > Hymenoptera > Ichneumonidae > Oxytorus > Oxytorus armatus. The sequence goes on from OY253750.1 coordinate 1,667,434, forward strand.
CACGAGAGCCGGCTAGTAAGGTACGTCGACTCTTTTTCGTTTATTCATTGGTTATTCACGAGATCTATATCGCGGATCCTTTTTCCTCTTATTTTTTTGCTTCCTTTACCGAGGGAGATTTTTTGTTTCTGTCGTAAGGGCGAAACGGAGGGGTCTTTCAGTCATCCCTTGTCTCACGCTATCACGCAGAATCTTTCTGGACCACTGATACGTATATGTATACATAAAAAACTTGAATTGTATGTACCGTACGTAAGAGGGGTTGAAAAATCGAAAAAGTATTTGTATCTTAATTTGAATTGACTCACGAATGTTTCTCGTGCTTTTTGGCAATAAATAAATATTCGGATGGCGTGTAGTCGAAACGTCACAAGACTCACGCCTTAAAAGATAAAAAATCGCCCCGGAGATCCTCGAAACCGCGCAACTTCCACACAATGATCTCCAGATGTTTCCGGTCTTTTTAACACTATTTTTCATCGAATTTCATCCGTAGGAATTCGCCCGTACGTTTTAATGAGCCTGTGCGTGAGTCCTCGGGTGTCGCTTAGACGTGCCGGAAAAGCTTAAATATTTAGAGTCTATTTTGGGGATTTCTTTTGCGGATTTATCGTATCACGGTGGCTTTGTGCGTGTTCGTGCGCGCCGGTGACTCGGCGCAATGCCAGCCCGAGGAGATGACATTAAAATGAGAAATACATAATATTGAAGAAAAAAAAAAAAAACGCAATAAAAATGCTAAATGATAATTACAATGAGTAATAGCAAGATTTCTCGATTTAAGAAAATCTACTTTGACAATTTTACCTCGAAATCATCTTATCTTTTAACACATAATAATCCCACCGTATTAACGAAGTATCGTGTCGTGAGAATTAATAAACATTCGGCATTAATTAGTAATTAAGTATTTTTTATCGAAGTTTATTTATCGTCCTTGCGAAATTTTTATTGAAAATTAAAAAAAATGTTAATTAATGCTCCAAAAGATTGAAACATTCGGTATTAATTCATAATTAAGTACTTTCAATCGAATTTTATTTGTCGTTCTTATGAAATTTTGATTGAAAATTGGAAAAATTTTCGTTAATTCTCCGATCGACTAAACCATTTGGTATTAATTAATAATTCAATTTTTTTTTCTCTCTAAGTTTATTTATCGTTATTATAACAATGAAATTTTTATTGAAAATTGAAAAAAATGTTCATTAATTCTCCAAAAGATTGAAACATTCGGTATTAATTAATAATTAAGTACTTTCTATCGAATTTTATTTGCCGTTCTTATGAAATTTTGATTGAAAATTAGAAAAATGTTCGTTAATTCTCCGATCGACTAAAACATTTGGTATTAATTAATAATTCAATTTTTTTTTCTCTCTATGTTTATTTATCGTTATTATAACGATGAAATTTTTATTGAAAATTGGAAAAATGTTAATTAATGCTCCAAAAGATTGAAACATTCGGTATTGATTAATAATTAAGTACTTTCTATCGAATTTTATTTGTCGTTCTTATGAAATTTTGATTGAAAATTGGAAAATGTTCGTTAATTTTCCGATCGACTAAAACATTTGGTATTAATTAATAATTCAATTTTTTTTTCTCTCTAAGTTTATTTATCGTTATTATAACAATGAAATTTTTATTGAAAATTGAAAAAAATGTTCATTAATTCTCCAAAAGATTGAAACATTCGGTATTAATTAATAATTCAGTACTTTCTATCGAATTTTATTTGTCGTTCTTATGAAATTTTGATTGAAAATTAGAAAAATGTTCGTTAATTCTCCGATCGACTAAAACATTTGGTATTAATTAAAATAATTCAATTTTTTTTTCTCTCTTAGTTTATTTATCGTTATTATAACAATGAAATTTTTATTGAAAATTGGAAAAATGTTAATTAATGCTCCAAAAGATTGAAACATTCGGTATTAAGTAATAATTAAGTACTTTCTATCGAATTTTATTTGTCATTCTTATGAAATTTTCATTGAAAATCGGAAAAATGTTCGTTAATTCTCCGATCGACTAAAACATTTGGTATTAATTATTTTTCTCTCTAAGTTTATTTACCGTTATTATAACAATGAAATTTTTATTGAAAATTGAATAAAATTTTCATTGATTCTCCAAAAGATTGAAACATTCGGTATTAATTAATAATTAAGTACTTTCTATCGAATTTTATTTGTCGTTCTTATGAAATTTTGATTGAAAATTGGAAAAATGTTCGTTAATTCTCCGATCGACTAAAATATTCGGTATTAATTAATAATTCAATTTTTTTTTCTCTCTAAGTTTATTTACCGTTATTATAACAATGAAATTTTTATTGAAAATTGGAAAAATATTAATTACTGCTCCAAAAGATTGAAACATTCGGTATTAATTAATAATTAAGTACTTTCTATCGAATTTTATTTGTCGTTCTTATGAAATTTTGATAGAAAATTAGAAAAATGTTCATTAATTCTCCGATCGATTGAAACATTTGGTATTAATTAATAATACAATTTTTTGTTCTCTCTAAGTTTATTTACCGTTTTGATAACGATGAAATGTTGATTGAAAATTGAGAAAACGTTTCGTTAATGTTTCAACAGATCGAATCCAATGTCTATATATCGTGTTATAGAGCGAGAAGTGTATCATCGAGATGTGCAGTATAGGTTCGCGGGGTTGATTCCTCGTGGGGTTTCGCGGTGACAGTTAGCCCGCGTCGGTGATGTGGGAGGGGAGGAGGCGCGCGCGCGCGATCGTGCGACGACGCCCGGCGTTTCACCCCGTGTAGACTTCTCTCGTTCTCCACCCCACGTTCTCGCCATATCTCTCGGTCTCGCTCTCGCTCTTCCCGGGGGCGAAAAGCGGACGCGCTGCTGGTTATACACGCCAGCAGGCGAAACGGGCAGGTGCGCCGTGTGTTATACCTACCTTCTTGTTACATATATATATATATATATATATATATGTTTGTCGTGTGCTCCCGACTAGGCTGTTTCCCGACCGCGCCCCCCGCCGCAGTTCACCTCTCGCACACATCGAAGATTGAGCGAGAGAGAGAGAGAGAGAGAGAGAGAAAGAGGAAATACGTCAGACCGGACGCGTTCTTACATAGTGTACGACGAAACATCGATATATATCGAATTATCGGGTTACGTATGACCGACGAGAGCCATCTTCTATTGACCCTTTGGAAAGATCCAACGGTATTTGAGATTCAAACTGATACCAGAGATTTTTACGTGACGGATGAAAAGAATGTTACGTCAGATTAATACTGACATTTTTCACTTCCTGTCCGATACAGGAAACTTTCTATTTTGTAATGTTTCGTTCCCTTCTCTTCAAAGTATTAATGGCAAATGTCATATTAATCGCATTGGTGACATTCTGTACGAGAAGCCATGAGAGAATCGTTTTGAACAATAACAAAAATTACCTTTTTTCCCTTTACTATCATGATTCTGAGATGTCAATAAAAATTTTCGTCACTTCTCTCGTTTGTCTCTCGTTACGAATCGGATAGATTTGCATTTTCGGGCTTGAGGGGGGAAATAGGGTTAGGACAGCGTTTTCTCAATGATTTTCATGAATTTTTTTATAGTATAAAAAATGAATATAATTTATTGAAACTTTGACAATATTTTATACATATATTTAAGTATATACTATACAATTTTTAAAGAATTTCCTTGAAAAACACCGAAGATATTAGCGACCCCATATTGCAGGTCACAATCAGACTCAGCATTTTGCGTACATTCTGGAAGCCGCAATTTTCATCTGACATCAAACGAGGGTGGAATTTACTTTTATTATATGTCTCTCTTCTATATGAACCTAAATGCTATCAAAAAAATAGAAAATTGAATTTTTTACAGGGCTCAAAACAAAAAAGCATGATTTCTTGCCATTTTTTACAACTTTATTTGCAAAAAAAAATTATTTTAAATAATGATAATATTTCGATTTTAGGTTCATATAGAGCGCAATACTATGAAGAAAGTAACTGCCAATTTTCAAAACGATTGGTTGAAAACTTTTCAAACTAGCGTGTACGCAAGTTCAAACAAAGTCGTTTTCAAAAAAACGCGTTTGTAAAAATAGCAAAATGCTGAGTCTGATTGTGACCTGCAATATGAGGTCGCCAATGTCTTCGGTGTTTTTCAAGGAAATTCTTCAAAAATTTTAAAGTATATACTTAAATATATGTATAAAATATTCTTAAAGTTTCAATAAATTATATGCATTTTTTCTGAAGCGTTTACAATTTATACAATAGTATAAATTTAAAACACAACAAAAAGTTACTTCCTAAGAAATTGAACGTTTATCGTTAGAGATAAAAATGCTCGTTAAAAATATGCAAATCGCGGTATAATAATTACGAACGAAAAATAAATAAATAACCGTCTGAAATTACTGTTTAAGCATGTAAGTTTAGTTCTCAATTTTTTGATTTTTGATATATTGTTATCGATGGAATTGGAAAATTTTTACAATCTATCGAAGCAATTTTTCGAAATACCATTGTATATATATTACAATAAAAACACAACAAAAAGTAACTTCACAATTTGTTATTCATTTTTTATACTATAAAAAAATTCATGAAAATCATTGAGAAAACGCTGTCCTAACCCAATTTCCACCCTTAATGGTTTATAACAATAGAACGAGTCGGAATTTTCATTTAAAATTTTGGGAACATATTTTTCAATAGTTTTACTAACAATTTATGAAATAAAAAAAAAATCGATTTTTTTAACCGTCTAACCCTATTTCCCCCCTTAAGTCATTTTACCCTCGATCTTATTGCGCGCGTGGAATGAGAAAAAGATTTAACTTAGAATGGCGTTTAGGATGAGACAAAAATTTATACTAACGAAATAAAGAATTAGAGATCGGGTATGTTTGTTATGGAATTTGGAAATAAGTCTAATATGTTCACCGAAGTAACCAAAATTAACCCTTCTGTCGATTTTATGTATCGTATTATTGGTAAAGCCCAATGGCTTTATGAAAGTAAGAATACCTGATAATTGAAAGCTTCACAAAAAGCATTTCTTTATGAGACAATTGAAAGAATACATCTTATAGTTGATTTCATCGTAAATCGTTTTGACGTTTTTACGTCTCTTCCCCTTCCTTCCCAATTTCAATTCATTTCTCGAAACGCCCTCAGAGTATTGTCCGCAGTCTCATTCACAATGCACTGATGTATCGCATTTACACGGGGGCACAGGGAAACCGCGGAAAACCTTGACAATACAAACAGTTACATTATAAGGAAATTAAGAGGGAAACAAGGTTCTCTTGAAATATTATCGTAGACCGAGAAATGTGGGAATTACTGAAATACATTTTATGGTTGATTCCATCGTAAATCCTGTCGAGGTTTTTGCGTCCCTTCCTCTCCCTTCCCATTTTCAATTAATTTCTTGAAACGCCCTCAGAGTATTGTCCGCAGTCTCATTCACAATGCACTAATGTATCGCATTTGCAGAGGGGAACAGGGAAACTGCAGAAAACCTTGTCAATACAAAAAGCTTCATTTCACTGTAGTTTCGTTTGTACTACTGCTGGAAACTCAGGAAAAACTGTGTGCCATTTGGTACTCGACGTGCAAGCCAATGCTCGACTAAGCGGTTACCCACCCCGGTATTGGCCACGGCCAATATTGCTTATCGCATGTCAGGTTGATATAAATTCCATACGGAATTAATTTCACCGTTAAAAAATGCCCGAGGACTGCAATTGAGTAATTTGCAACTTAGCTAATATAAATGTCATATTTTTTGTGTTACAAATTAACAAAATTATTTGAACTATCGATATCACATTAATAAGACCGAATATTATTTAACGTGACCATTGTTTTTTCCGTTTACAAACGCGGAGATTGAAATTATCACGAGCATTTATGATTTTCTCGTCGTTTGATAAGGGATGTTTTGTTTGTTCATCGATCGATGAGCGAGGGCACAGAAATGGTGTTTGCGTTCGATTGTTTCTCGGAAAAAGGAACGGGGTCGCTGTACAGAAAAAGGCTTCGAGTGAAACTCGCTGGTATGGCATATTCGATCGTGTGGTGTATAGAGGCTTCTCGGTATAAGATCTCGGGCCACAAGGGTTGCAAAGTGCCAAAGAAGTGAACTCTGCTCTTATTGATTTTACTCGAACTGTCGTGAGTTAGGTGTCTATTCGTGGCGAGGGAAAAAAAAAAAAAAAAAAAAAAAAAAAATGTTTGCCCTAGCCGACGAAGGCCACAGAGCTCCTCGTGAGCTTATATATAAAAGGGGTTCCTCGCGATTAGTTTTTATACTCCGATGAACGCATTGTGATAGATTTCTTTCTTATCTCGCAAGGATCAGGCTCGAACGAACCTCCGAACGAGGCAAGAAATCTCCAATTTAATTCCATCGAGATTCATGATTAGTTTTACCGTTTTTGTTTTTGCAAAATGTTTTTTATTTCAATTTTCAATGCCAATATGTTCAAAATTCTCCAAAACGTGTGTATGTGTCTGTGCGTAACGAAGCTGCAAAAATCAAAGTTCTATAACTCCGGAGCTGTTCAGCCTCCTCTATCTGCCATAATTTTCGTGAATTTTGAACAACCCACTCGGATCTTACAGGATCATTAATTTTTTCAAAAATTCCAATTTGGAGCACGACTCGAGCATTTTTCACGCCGTCAGGATAGACATTTTTACAAAAATAGACTATTGTCAAGTAATGTTGGTTATTGAATTTGGAGAAAATCGATTGAGACGTTGTAAATTCATGACATTTTTCGAAAAATCGTTATGAGCGCTTCTCAAACCTTTTAGCTCGTGCAATTTGAATGCTATCGAGTCAAAACTTTCTGCATCAATTGAGAACCATGCAAGGATATTTCGTATTGAACTTAAAGAAAATTTTTGTAAACATTCGATAGTAGTAGTAAATGTCATTTATTGATCTCCCGTAATATACGGTTTTTTTTCCATGGTTGTAATTGTGCGCAGAGATTTTTAGGAGGCCCCTGGGCCATTGACCGAAGTCCTTCAGCCCATGCATTTAAATATTCGATTCGTCCTTTTTTCTCTCATTTTTTTTACACCAATGCGACGTAAATCGTAGACAATAAATAAATGAAATAAAGTAAATACGTAAAGCTGCTCGTGTTATTGGGGATTTCATTGTTTCAAGGATTGTGCGCGTCGGATGTTTGTGCTCGGGTGTAGTTCCCATTGGTGTCATTAAGCATTCTATATTTATGGTATTTTCAATTTTTCGAAAAATGCATTAAAAAATCAAGCAAAAGTCATACTGTCAGGTTAAAGGGAGAAGAACAATGATGTAAATTGGAACTTGCCTATAACTTCAATATCATTATTGCGCATGGACAAAGCTTCTTTTATGACGAAAGCAAAATTTAAAAAGCTTCTAGCTCGGACAGAGAAACAAAATTTGAGATCCAACATCTGTGTTGACGCGAGGCATTCAAATGAATTTTTCATTGGTACAACCAACGATTAACTTTCCTTGAACACATTTTGGTCGACTGACACAAATAATTGTTGAATAAAGAACTTTTTTAATCGCATCAACTAAAATTCGTTTGAACATCCGTGAACTCAGACGTTGGAGGATCCAAACAATTGTTTTCTCTCTCAATGCATAGAAGAAAATTTGCGAAAGCATAAAAATGATTAGGAAGCGAGAAACGCTTCAATTACACAATTGAAGCGTTTGCAATTTATACAATTGTATAAATTTAAAACACAACAAAAAGTAACTTCACAAGAAATTGAACGTTCATCATTAGAGATAAAAAAGCTCGTTAAAAATTTGCAAATCGCGGTATAATAATTACGAACGAAATATAAATGAATAACCGTCTGAAATTACTGTTTAAGCATTTAAGTTTAGTTCTCGATTTTTTGATTTTTAATATATTGTTATCGATGGAATTGGAAAATTTTTACAATCCATCGAAGCAATTTTTCGAAATACCATTGTATATATATTACAATAAAAACACAACAAAAAGTAACTTCACAAGAAATTGAACGTTCATCATTAGAGATAAAAAAGTTCGTTAAAAATATGCAAATCGCGGTATAATAATTACGAACGAAAAATAAATAAATAACCGTCTGAAATTACTGTTTAAGCATTTAAGTTTAGTTCTCAATTTTTTGATTTTTAATATATTGTTATCGATGGAATTGGAAAATTTTCACAATCTATCGAAGCAATTTTTCGAAATACCATTGTATATATATTATAATAAAAACACAACAACAACTAACTTCACAAGAAATTGAACGTTCATCATTAGAGATAAAAAAGCTCGTTAAAAATTTGCAAATCGCGGTATAATAATTACGAACGAAAAATAAATAAATAACCGTCTGAAATTACTGTTTAAGCATTTAAGTTTAGTTCCAAATTTTTTGATTTTTAATATATTGTTATCGATGGAATTGGAAAATTTTTACAATCTATCGAAGCAATTTTTCGAAATACCATTGTATATATATTACAGTAAAAACACAACAAAGAGTTACTTCCTAAGAAATTGAACGTTTATCGTTAGAGATAAAAGAGCTCGTTAAAAATATGCAAATCGTGGTATAATAATTACGAACGAAAAATAAATAAATAACCGTCTGAAATTATTGTTTAAGAGTTTAAGTTTAGTTCTCGATTTTTTGATTTTTGATATATTGTTATCGATGGAATTGGAAAATTTTAACAATTTATCGAAGCAATTTTTCGAAATACCATTGTATATATATTACAATAAAAACACAACAAAAAGTTACTTCCTAAGACATTGAACGTTTATCGTTAGAGATAAAAAAGCTCGTTAAAAATATGCAAATCGCGGTATAATAATTACGAATGAAAAATAAATAAATAACCGTCTGAAATGACTCTTAAGCATTTAAGCTTAGTTCTCGATTTTTCAATTTTTAGCATATTGCTATTGATGGAATTGGAAAATTTTTACAATCTGCCGAAGCAATTTTTCGAAATACCATTGTATATATATTACAATAAAAACACAACAAAAAGTTCCTTCCTAAGAAATTGAACGTTTATCGTTAGAGATAAAAATGCTCGTTAAAAATATGCAAATCGCGGTATAATAATTACGATCGAAAAATAAATGAATAACCGTCTGAAATGACTCTTAAGCATTCAAGCTTAGTTCTCGATTTTTAAATTTTTAGCATATTGCTATTGATGGAATTGGAAAATTTTTACAATCTATCGAAGCAATTTTTCGAAATACCATTGTATATATATTACAATAAAAACACAACAAGAAGTTACTTCCTAAGAAATTGAACGTTTATCGTTAGAGATAAAAATGCTCGTTAAAAATATGCAAATCGCGGTATAATAATTACGAACGAAAAATAAATAAATAACCGTCTGAAATGACTCTTAAGCATTTAAGCTTAGTTCTCGATTTTTCAATTTTTAGCATATTGCTATTGATGGAATTGAAAAATTTTTACAATCTATCGAAGCAATTTTTCGAATATTGTATATATATTACAATAAAAACACAACAAAAAGTAACTTCACAAGAAATTGAACGTTCATCATTAGAGATAAAAAAGCTCGTTAAAAATATGCAAATCGCGGTATAATAATTACGAACGAAAAATAAATAAATAACCGTCTGGAATTACTGTTTAAGCATTTAAGTTTAGTGCTCGATTTTTTGATTTTTAATATATTATTATCGATGGAATTGAAAATTTTTTACAATCTATCGAAGCAATTTTTCTACATACAATTGTATATCTTAAAAACACAACAAAAAGTAACTTTATAAGAAATCGAACGTTCATCGTAAGAGATAAAAATGCTCGTTAAAAATATGCAACTCGCGCTACAATAATAACGAAAGAAAAATAAATAAATAAATAACGGTCTGAAATTATGCAGACACTTCGTTCCGTCGATTTTTCCACAGCCATAAAAAAATACCTTATCTATAGAAAATTCGATAGTAAAAATGAGTCTAGGGGAGGGTCAGAGGAAGGCGGTGGGTTCTAAAAATGAGATTGAAGGTTTCGTTACGCGAGATCGGGGGTTCGTGTACTCTCGACCTTTTCGCGTCAATATTAGAGTTTATGCTCCTCACGGGGTTGAGGAGAGGAGGGTCGTTAGCGGGGACAAATTTAAGCCGAATCAATACTACGTCTTTCCGAATACAGAAATTAGTTTAGCCCCCCACGTATTCGTTACTTATGCATCATTACATTATACATTCCCGGCCGCTGGCACTTGGCACGACGTGTGTGTGTATATATATTTAACGGTCGTACATTGTTGCACACGCGAGAAAAGAGAAAGACAGAAATGAACCAAATATAGGGGCTCATACTCGGTAGCTTCGAGTAGTCGCGAAATCGATTTTCACTCAACGGAATAATTGAAACTCTAGACGGGTCGAGGTTCGTTGGCATCGATATATATATATATATATATATATATATATATATATATATGTACAGCGAGTTTGGTCATTCTGACGATCGCGAGAGGCCAGATAGTTGATCGATATCGTTACACAGATATGGAAACACAGACAAACATACATATATATATAATATATCCCATATATAACGTTTTCCTATATACCATTGCATAATCGCTCGTGGCATTCGTTCGAGCAATGCCCTGTCATCCCCCCGTTTTTTTTTTACTCTCTCTCTCCCTCTCTCACCTTTCTCTATCGAGCTTTATCAATCGTTCCCCGTGTTCGGAAAACTCGCGTATCGGATTCCCTCACAATTCGCCAGTCAACACGTGTCCATCGATGGTGTCACAAAAGAAAATCATTGAATTTCGTCGAACGTCAAACGAATGAGCGTCGATCAAATTCTGACGGTACGTTTTGTGTGTGGATCTGCATGAGTTTTATCAAAAAGACCTCGATATGCATATACACATCTATATGTATTGTAACTGTATTGTAAAATTACCAACATGATTTGAGGGGGGAAATAGGGTTAGGACAACGTTTTCTCAATGATTTTCATGAATTTTTTTATAGTCTAAAAAATTGATATAATTTATTGAAACTTTGAGAGTATTTTATAAATATATTTAGGTATATACTATAAAATTTTTGAAGAATTTCATTGATAAACACCGAAGATATTAGCGACCCCATATTGCAGGTCACAATCAGACTCAGCATTTTGCGTACATTCTGGAAGCCGCAAGTTTCATCCGAAATCAAACGAGGTTGAAATTTACTTTCATTATATATCTCTCTTCTATATGAACCTAAATGCTATCAAAAAAATAGAAAATTGAATTTTTTACAGGGGTCAAAACAAAAAAGCATGATTTTTTGCCATTTTTTACAACTTTATTTGCAAAAAAAAAATTATTTCAAAAAATGATAATATTCCGATTTTAGGTTCATATAGAGCGCAATACTATGAAGAAAGTAACTGACAATTTTCAAAAAGATTGATTGAAAACTTTTTAAACTAGCGCGTACGCAAGTTAAAAAAAAGTCGTTTTCAGAAAAACGCGGTTATACACGTGGCGTGCTCGGGGCCTGAAGGAGAGCTACTCACTTTAATGGCTTATAACAATAGAACGAGTCGGATTTTTCATTTAAAATCTTGGGAACATATTTTTCAATTTATGAAATTTAAAAAAAATTGATTTTTTTGAACCGTCTAACCCTATTCCCCCCCCCCCCCCCCCTTAAACTGCATTAAAAACGAATTCGTGCGATGTAAAAGAAACGCTGAAAACAATTTTCGTAAAATAAGTTTACGTGAAATAAATGAACGTAAAATAAATTTGCGTAAAATAAATTCACGTAAAATAAATTTACGTAAAATAAATTTGCGTAAAATAAATTTACGTAAAATAAATTTACGTAATATACATTTTCGTGAAATAAATGTTCAAAAAATCCGTAATTCATCATTCTATTCGTTGAAATATTCTCTGCGACTTTACCGAAATGGATATTTAATAATATTTGGCAATTGAATAAATTCACTCCTTAAAAATCGCTATATGTAAACAAATCACTTTAATTTACAAACAATAAAGGTTATTGTCTGTAAATCAATAAAGGTTATTGTAAAACAATGAAGGTTATTGTTTGTAAATCACTGTCCGAATCGGTCAATTCGTAGAGAATCTTATAAACAAATGGGAGTTCCATGGTTATGGAAGAAAACGCAATATTTATGAACCAAAAAGAAAAAGTATCGATATCATCAATTCATTAGATGCTTTTATCATCGCACTACTAAACGTACCATAGGAATAATCATTATTCAATTTCGTTAATTGATAAATCGAATAATGAAGTACATTTTAACCTTTCGGAATTTCACCAGTCTCCATATACGATGAAACGTTATGACGAAATATTTTTCTATTAAAAATATTGTTCGGCGTATATATAAAATAAACGCTCGTTAAGCGCGAGCGTAATATCCGTTGATACGAAGTTTCGAGAGGGGAAAAAAAGGGCAAGAGGGATGGGCGAGGGTGAGAGAAGAGACACGGGTGGCGTGCACGTGTCCGGTTCCCGAGTTTGTGATGCGGATTCTGGTCTGTTGGCTCTGCTTACTATGGGCTACTCCGCTGATGCTTAGAGCCGCAGCTCCCGAGCCAGACATCCTATTTTCCACGAAGGGGAAGTGAGTCAAGCGGGTCTCGAGCCAGGGTCTTTAACATTTGCAGGGTTCCTCTCTTCGTCGGTCTGCGAAAGAGATGCCGGTAATGCCGGAGAGAAGGAGAGAGATAAAGAGAAAAAGAGAGAGAAGGAGACAGAGAGACAGACAGACAGACAGAGAGAGAGAGAGAGAGAGAGAGAATTAGAGTTGTGTATATATAAATGTATATACGTATAAGATGAGAGATGCTGCGTGGAGAGAGCAAAGGGAAGATGCTGTGGTAGTGGTAGCGGTAACAGATCGATTCTCTTGCCGCAGAATTCACGCTTCTCGAGGAGTTTTGACGTTGGACGCCACGATTGGCTGACGAATGAGAACCACGATCTCGCAAATCCGTAAACGGGGGGTCAGCTTTTATCGGAAAAATTTCTATGTTCGAGCTTAAGGGGGAAATAGGGTTAGGACAGCGTTTTCTCAATGATTTTCATGAATTTTTTTATAGTATGAAAAATGAATATAATTTATTGAAACTTTGAGAATATTTTATACATATATTTAAGTATAAACTATAAAATTTTTGAAGAATTTACACTCTGTACATTACATTCTGGAAGCCGCAATTTTCATCTGAAATCAAACGAGGCTGGAATTTACTTTGATCATATGTCTCTCTTCTATATGAACCTAAATGCTATCAAAAAAATAGAAAATTGAATTTTTTACAGGGGTAAAAAAAAAGCATGATTTTTCGCCATTTTTTACAACTTTATTTGCAAAAAAATTTATATATTCGAGCTTAAGGGGGAAATAGGGTTAGGACATTTTTTATAGTATAAAAAATGAATATAATTTATTGAAACTTTGAGAATATTTTATACATATATTTAAGTATATACTATAAAATTTTTGAAGAATTTCCTTGAAAAATACCGATGATATTAGCGACCCCATATTGCAGATCACAATCAGACTCAGCATTTTGCGTACATTCTGGAAGCCGCAATTTTCAACTGAAATCAAACGAGGTTGGAATTTACTTTTATTCCATGTCTCTCTTCTATATGAACCTAAATGCTATCAAAAAAATAGAAAATTGAATTTTTTACAGGGGTCAAAAGAAAAAAGCATGATTTTTTGCCATTATTTTCAACTTTGTTTGCAAAAAAATTTATATATTCGAGCTTAAGGGGGAAATAGGGTTAGGACATTTTTTATAGTATAAAAAATGAATATAATTTATTGAAACTTTGAGAATATTTTATACATATATTTAAGTATATACTATAAAATTTTTGAAGAATTTCCTTGAAAAATACCGACGATATTAGCGACCCCATATTGCAGGTCACAATCAGACTCAGCATTTTGCGTACATTCTGGAAGCCGCAATTTTCATCTGAAATCAAACGAGGTTGGAATTTACTTTTATTCTATGTCTCTCTTCTATATGAACCTAAATGCTATCAAATAAATAGAAAATTGAATTTTTTACAGGGGTCAAAAGAAAAAAGCATGATTTTTTGCCATTTTTTACAACTTTATTTGCAAAAAAATTTATATATTCGACCTTTAGGGGGAAATAGGGTTAGGACATTTTTTATAGTATAAAAAATGAATATAATTTATTGAAACTTTGAGAATATTTTATACATATATTTAAGTATATACTATACAATTTTTGAAGAATTTCCTTGAAAAATACCGACGATATTAGCGACCCCATATTGCAGGTCACAATCAGACTCAGTATTTTGTGTACATTCTGTGAAGCCGCAATTTTCATGTGAAATCAAACGAGGTTGGAATTTACTTTTATCATATATCTCTCTTCTATATGAACCTAAATGCTATCGAAAAAATAGTAAATTGAATTTTTTACAGGGGTCAAAAGAAAAAAAGCATGATTTTTTGCCATTTTTTACAACTTTATTTGCAAAAAAAAAATTATTTTAAATGATGATAATATTCCGTTTTTAGGTTCATATAGAGGGCAATACTATGAAGAAAGTAACTGCCAATTTTCAAAACGATTGGTTGAAAAGTTTTCAAACTAGCGTGTACGCAAGTTAAAAAAAAGTCGTTTTCAGAAAAACGTGTTTGAAAAAATAGTACCAAGAAAAACAAAGTCAAGGCAGTCATACATTTTTTCTGTGTTTTTCAAGGAAATTCTTCACAAATTTTATAGTAGATACTTAAATATATGCATAAAATATTCTCAAAGTTTCAATAAATTATATTCATTTTTTATACTTTAAAAAAATTCATGAAAATCATTGAGAAAACGCTGTCCTAACCCTATTTCCCCCCTTAATGGCTTATAACAATAGAACGAGTCGGAATTTTCATTTAAAACTTTGGGAACATATTTTTCAATAGTTTTACTAACAATTTATGAAATTAAAAAAAAATCGATTTTTCGAACCGTCTAACCCTATTTCCCCCCTCAACGAAATAGAATAGCAGAAATAACATTCTGCAAAATCCGAACAGTGAGTAAAAAGGTTGCGAATAAAGACAGGAATGTAGATTCTTATGAATATTGGATAGGAAGTGAGACGATGGTGTTCGGCTATTTTTGTTTATGACGAAAGCTTTCGCCTGAAAGTCTTTTCGTTTGACGATAATTGTCACGGTTTGTACATCTCTTTTGGAACCGAACTCTCGGCGATCGGATTACTAGATGTTTTTTCACCGTCGAAAAGTTTCTCGTCCGCTATCGCTCTATCTTTCGGTAACAGAAGACACTTTTCTTACGGGACAAAGTTATTTGGCGGTGCCGGGAGTTCACGTCGACTCGAACTTCTCATCGTCGTAGATATACAAGAGACTCCGAACCGAGAGACGTTTTGCTCTCTTTCTCACTCTCTGTTTCGGTCTCTAGAAGCTCTGTATAGACACGACGAGACCCTGGGAGTTACGAGCTTCGCGTCTTGGAGCACACAACTCTCGGGGTAAAACTATCCGAAGCTTGCTCTCTCTCTGTCTCTCTCTCACTCTTCCTGTAGTATATACACTCTTCAAAGTCTTTGCGATCCTGAGCAGCCATTCCGTCGAGAATTCCTGTACCTTTTTCTTCCTCTGAAGATTTGCTCGAGGCGTCTGTTTTTCCTTTTTTTCGTCAGCCGTACCAAATCCCACCCGGAAGGAGAGCCATCGAAAAATACTGTCCAAACATTCACTTTGTACTCGAATTCTTCTTCGTTTTTATCGCATCACACTTTTGCCATTATTTCATTCGTTGTGAAACATCGGCGACGAAGTTTAAATTGAGTTGAAACAATTTCGAAATAAAACTACTAAAATTTTTTTGTGTTTATACATAAATATATGTACATTACGAAAATGAAAAAAAAAAATCTTTTTTTTGAAAATTCTGACTGCGTATGAGTCCTTAACGGGGGGGTAGGGTTTTAAAGGCGAAAAAAAAGCATATTTTTATGATTTTTTTGCGGCGACATGAGTAATATAGTTTTATTAAATAGAATTATTTAATAAAATACACACATATTACACATACATATACATTATACACACACATATACATATTACATATACATAACATATTATTGTACAACTATTGAAGTATCTCAGAAAAAATTTTCAATGAAAAATATTGATAAATAAGCCGGTGACGTTGAATCTCCAGAGGCTCCTTGAAAAAAAGTGCTTTTGCGGTGAACATTACAACTCGTTACCGGATCATCTGAAACAAAAAAATTGATATGCATTTTAAAGGTGATGTATTTCTCGAGGTAATCAGGAAGAGTTTTTTTTTTTTTTTTTTTTCTATTTTTTGCAGCACTTGGAAGTGAAAAACGCAATTTTAGCTCAAAAAATCGCGCTTAATTTGTTATTAAAAAATTGAAATAATTGAAAAAAAAAGAAACTCCTCCTGATTACCTGTTGATTTATGTGAAGAAGTAATGTTTAAATTTTCAAGAGGATCGGTTCAGTAGATTTTGAGTTCTAATATTCACAAACTTCAAAAATGACGTTTTCGGGAAAATCGATTTGAAGTTTCTTATACGTGAAAATCAGGTATCACGGCCGGTCGTTTGAAACGCTGTAACTCCGTTAGTTTTACTCCGATTGACTTAAAATTTATACACAATATTCTCGACATATTGTTCATTCAGAAAAAAAATAAATAAAAAAATGCAAAAAAAAATAATTTTAAAACCCTACCCCGCCCTTAACGAAAACAACGAGAGAGGATATGGGTCCTCTTGGGGGGGAGAAAACTGTTTTTGTTCCATTTTGATATATCCCATGATTCACGCTTCGTCGTTTCCATAGTAACTGCATGAGTAGCTGTACAGGTTAGTTCGTCGTGTTTTTGTAACGCATAATCGAGCTCCCGCTGCTAATTTTGTGAAGAAAAAACAGTTGATCCTTTGTTTTGAACTTCGCTGACGAATTAGGCCACCGGATTTATGAAAAAATAAAATAAAACTAAGTAAAACAGTCAGTTAACAAAGAAAAAAAACGTGTCATATATAAAGGATAACAATTTCGACATAAGCGAGAATGACCGACGCGGAAATTTGTTTCTTCTCGTCAAAGAAGTGGTACTTGAGGTTTGAGATGATAAGAGGTTCTTTTTCTGATGTTGGGAATTCTATTTGACATAAGCTGAATTTTTTGATAGTCGAGGGACGTAAAAACCCGAAAGAGGTATACGATGGAAGTGTTAATAATAAAGAAGTACAAAATAAAAATACCCTGACGAAATTATTGGAAGGAATGCAGTATGCGACGACTAAGATGTCGTAATAATTGATGACCCACCCAGGTGAAAAGAGGGAAACGGGCACGCGTGCTCTGTAGCGTGACCTGGGCCAATTGTCATGAGATCGTATAATACAGGTCTCGAGAAAAAGACCGGTAATTGAGGACTCAAAAAAAAAAAAAAAAAAAAAAAACAAGTAATCGACACCACTATATGTGGATATATACGAGGTGTGTTCAAAAAGTATCGCGAATTTTTAATTTCCGCGGGCTACGTATATTCGATTTTCGATTTTTTTTGTGGCGTTAGGTTGGTACTCATGTGCCAGTCAATATTCGGAATGAGTCCGCGCACTTAATTTTCTTTTTCACACAAAATTTGATACAGTTTCTTTGATCCATTTTTTGGAATAGGCGAAAATCGAAGACAACCCAAAACACGCCTAACTAAAACAGCTGTCAACAATTAACTAAACATTCAAAATGGCTAATTTTTTCAGCATAAGTGAGGGACATGAGTACCAACCTAACGCCCGCAAAAAAATCGAAAATCGAATGTACGTACCCGTGGATATTCAAAATTCGCGATACTTTTTGAACAGACCTCGTATACAGCGCTGGGCATTTGAAGTGGAATGCGGATATCTTCGCGCGATTTTCGCGAAAATTTCACGAATCTGAAAATTACAAAAGAGTACATTCAAGGAAATTTCATAATCTTTCGAACGAAACCGGTCCCATTGAGATTGGCGAACAATTGCACGCGTGCGCAATGAAAATGTATGGGTGGGAGGTATGGAAAATCGGGTGATTCGTCGACATCGAGATTCAAGGGTTGCGGATGGGATAGGGGGTAAATATAGTATGCAACTAAAGGGTTACAGGGATGAAAATTACTCCAGGACCAATCTCGGTGGCAGGGAAGGTGATTAGAGTGTAAATCTTTTGTCGGAGCTAACGAGAAACGAGTTGGAACCATCGGGTCCTCATTCTTATCGTGGACGTATTATTCACGAGGGCCCATGACCTCGTGAAAAGAAATTGGCGTTATCGTTCGCCGGAAACCATTGGGAGGTTCATCGTCGAAATGCAATTTGCAAATTCGTTCCACGTTTCACTTCGAATGCCCAGCACTGTATATACATTCGTTAGAACGAGCGGAAGTGGAAGAGCATTGAGACGTCACGATGATACCCGGCAAGAGCTGAGGGCATAAAAATGCTGGCCGTTTTCAGCTGGGCGCGAGAGGTCGTTCTAAACACATTCTATATATAACGTCATCTCTCGTCGTCGTTGCTGATGAAGAAAGTGTCCCCCGAGTTGGCCGTTTACATATTCAGCGAGGCATTATGAACTTGGCCGAGCCATATGGTGTCGATGGGAGAAAACGTAAAGGGTCGAGAAAGAGCGAAAGAGAGGGACAGCCTTATTGCCGGGTACTCGAGACTCTTGGATGTGTTCTGAAAAGCCATTCATATATATATATACGTGTAATATATACCTCCTAGGTGCCTCTCATCTTTTTTTCCTTCCACCCTCTTTACCGCCCCTCAGTCAGGCAAAAGTCCTTCATCTCTCGTGTACCGGAGAGTTTCGCGATTATAAGGAGACTCTTTTGTTCCGAACGAGAGCCTTGGCAACGATGCCTGTATACTACGTGTGCTAGCTTTACGTACGAGACTCTCATGGATCTTAATCTGTAGGTGCAATCGTCTCGCGCCCTTTACTCCTTCTATCTAACCGGCTTTCCATTTGCCATTGACAGAGATCGCACCGTACACGAGAATGTATATACATGTCCACGTCTTACAAGCACCGAAACAACATACGAGTATGTAGGCATATCTTCATTTAGAAACCGGGAGAAAAAAAAACATAAAGAATTTTACGTTTTATTTTTGCGTATTGACCTGGTTTTTCATCTCCGCAAAAAACTCGGCACGATTCGGTTCCATCAAGAGAACATTTTTATGTAGGAATTGCAGTTCAAAAAAAATAAGTTGGAAATTAAAGTATGCAAGGTGCTTCCACGAAATTTTACACAACCCCCCAAAGCCTCCTCTATAAGGAATTATTCATTTTTCTCAATTTTAGCTTTCTCGTAGAGGAACCCTTAGCAAAATTTGACATTGGAACATTTTTAACGGTAGCAAGCTGAATGGAAAGTCAATGGCAAAGCCGAATGGTAAGTTCTTTCCATACAAACTAAATGGAAAGCCAGTGGCAAACTCCAATCGCGATTTTTTTTTCCCATTGAAACTGAATGGTAATATTACCTTTCGTGGGAAATGAATGGTAAATTTACCATTCATTTCCCATAGACACCAGCAGTGGCAATACCAATGCGATTTTGAATGAAGTTTCTGCCGTTCATTCCCCATAGGGCACAAGCAATGGCAATACCAATGGGATTTTTAATCAATAAATTAAAGCTTCATCTATGATGAAGCAAAATATAGCCATTTTCCGACCATTTCTTCCGAAGCCGGAATTTCAACTGGCCGTAACTCTTTTAAGTGGGGAAATATGGTTAGGACAGCGTTTTCTCAATGATTTTCATGAATTTTTTTATAGCATAAAAAATGAATATAATTTATTGAAACTTTGAGAATATTTTATACATATATTTAAGTATACACTATAAAATTTTTGAAGAATTTTCTTGAAAAACACGGCAGATATTAGCGACTCCATATTGCAGGTCACAATCAGACTCAGCATTTTGTGTACATTCTGGAAGCCGCAATTTTCATCTGAAATCAATCGAGGTTGGAATTTACTTTTATTATATCACTCTCTTCTATATGAACCTAAATGCTATCAAAAAAATAGAAAATTGAATTTTTTACAGGGGTCAAAACAAAAAAGCATGATTTTTTGCCCTTTTTACAACTTTATTTGCAAAAAAAAATTATTTTAAATAATGATAATATTCCGATTTTAGGTTCATATAGAGCGCAATACCATGAAGAAAGTAACTGCCAATTTTCAAAACGATTGGTTGACAACTTTTCAAACTAGCGTGTACACAAGTTAAAAAAAAAGTCGTTTTCAGAAAAACGCGATTGAAAAAATAGGAAAATGCTGAGTCTGATTGTGACCTGCAATATGGGGTCGCTAATATCTGCGGTGTTTTTCAAGGAAATTCTTCAAAAATTTTATAGTATATACTTAAATATATGTACAAAATATTCTCAAAGTTTCAATAAATTACATTCATTTTTTATACTATAAAAAAATTCATGAAAATCATAGAGAAAACGCTGTTTTAACCCTATCTCGCCACTTAATGGCTTATAACAATAGAACGAGTCGGAATTTTCATTTAAAATTTTGGGAACATATTTTTCAATAGTTTTACTAACAATTTATGAAATTAAAAAAAAAATCGATTTTTCGAACGGTCTAACCCTATTTTTCCCCCTTAAATACTGTCGAATTATTTTCGGAGTACTCGATGATTACAGACGAAAATTTGATTAAACTAAATGAATAAATGGCGTTTTAAAGAAGTCGAAACAGCCACAAATATCCTGCGGTTATTGCTATTCTCGTCGTCACTCTCGTAAATATTTCTTTACGATTTCTACGTAATATTACATTTTTCGTTCGACCTTATGCGATCCCAGGGCATAGTAATAATAATGACGATCAATCGAACAATTTCGTAATAATATTGCTAACAGTGTACGGTACCAGCAAGTACCACTAGCAATATCTGGATATTGCTGTGCGGTAGTAAAAGTAGTAATAATCATAAGAGCAAGTGAACTAAATCGTAGTGCGTTGGAGTTATAGTAGAGATATAAGTATAACAAGTATACATATATATGGCATAAGGATGGGGTCGTTGGGGCGCATGGAACCGCTATCGATTGACGTGGGGGTAGGGTACCAGCGAGGGTAGGAAACCCCCGACGCGACTCTCACCGTTCACTCTACGCCAAACAGAGAAGCAGCAGCAGCCCAGGCCATACTCCCGCTCTCTTCGTCTCTTAGCTTTTCTCTCAATCGTCCCCCTTCTTTTTCATCCCCACTTTTCCAACCCCCGAAGTAGCTATCCCGAAGTAATACCACTCATTTTTCTTTTCGCACTCGTACACCAGCTCACTGCGCCTAGGGCGTTGGATATACTCGTATATGGGGTGTTCATCGGGGAAAATATTTAGACGATTTAACAATTCGTCGGGGAACGATGACTTAAAAAACGAAATACAAAAAAACAGTCTCAAAGTTGTTTTAGAAGTATTTTTATCGTTATTTTCGTTTTGTATGCATCCTTCGCGCGCTAAAACGAGTCCGAGAAACAACGTCGAGCAAAATCGTCGTAATTCACATATCCAAAACAGAGGAAAACGGGGTAAACAACCCCTAGCTCCTCCCTAAGGAAATAACGCTGCTAGAACGCTGCCAATTGCGTAAATATATTGCTTGTCATACGAAAATAACATTTTTACCAGTCTCATATCGCGTCCGAGAAGAAAAAAAAATATTTTAAGCGAAAACTCACCCCTCCACCCTCAAAATTTGCCCTTTTTCCAATATCGATGGTGCTTCCCCTAGTGAGGCCTTTTCCTTCAAAGGTGAATTCACGATAGCGTTGAGAAACATTCGAACATTGTCTCGACTCATTGAGAATGACCTCGAAGAGGGGCGGAAAACCTGTTTCGAGCTTTTTTTTTCATCGGTGACTTGAACCTTTCAAAAAGGAAAAATTTTAATTATTGCAGATTTGACAATAGGCCCCTAATTTTGTATATTTCCGGTCGTTACAATAATAATTTGTTGATTGAAAATTTTTTCAATTTTCCAATGTTGTTCGATAATTCTGGTTGGAGGCCGTTTTCGACGGTCTCCCCTATTTGGGATTACGGAGTGTAAAAAACGTACCAGTTGTATCGTACCTTCGATCTGACCCCTTTCACCAAAAATTACAATGAAAATAAAATGGTCCATTCCCAATGAATATGGAATTCACATCAATCCCAAATTTTCTCGTTTTAGATTAGACGAATTTTCGTAATTTTGTAATTAAAATAATTATAATTAGGAGGGTGACAGCACGGCGCCCATTGAACGGCAGTTTTTCTGAGTTTCTGATGGACCACTGAAATTTAGTAAAAATTTGAAATAAAGTCGTCTGTATCAGCACGGGTTTTCCGTAGTTTCCCCGTGTCCACGGCAAATGCGATAGAGCGTAGCTTAAAAGCAGCTGCTGATGCTACGGAAGTTAGATTAGCTTAGCCATAGTGCGGGTAGGGAGTGACAGGAGAGAAAATTGGTAAGGGTCGTACTGTAAAAACCAGCGAGGATATACGTTGGAACACACAATAATAATTTAAAGAAAATAACATAATTGGGAGAATTATGGCGACAGAACGCTGCGTTTACATGACAAAACGGAAGTAAATTTTATCCAAATTACCGGTCCAAGAACCGTGCTATACTATTCGTTGAACAGTCCATATACAGTGGGTCAAAAAAGTATTCATACACCTTGTTTTTTTGCGATAATTTTATAGACATAAGCGATACGCAAAGAAAGCCAATTTTATTTAATAGTACATCAGGTACAGAGATAAACTGCAAATGGAGAATTTTTTCCCAGGAATAATGGAAGAATTATGCAAAAAAAACGAAAATTTTCGGGCAAAAAAAGTATTCATACACTTACGATTATAGTGAAAACCCACATCATCATAGTTGTTAATTATAACTAATTTTTTGTGTCCATCCCTTTTGCTTCAATTATCGCCTCGAGTCTTTTAGGCATGGATTCTACTAGCTTTTGCGTTCTTTCTTTTACTATTTTCGTCGATGCTTCTAAAAGCACTCTTTGGAGATCGGATTTGTTAGTTATTTTTCTTTTTCTAATTTCTACATCCACCAAGTGCCATAAATTTTCAATAGGATTGATGTTCGGAGATTGTGGTGGTGTAATCAATTGTTTGCGGACATCATAGAGTAACCATACCCTCGTTTTCATTGCAGTATGTTTCGTTATCTTGTTGGAAGTAGAAATTTCCATTCAGGCCTATTTTATCTTCACTCGCTTTCAAATTGCTGCGCAACACGTCGATATACTTCTGGGCATTCATTGTACCATCTATAAAAGCCAAATTACCAACGCCATAATATCCCAAACAGCCCCAAACCATGACGCTTCCTCCGCCGTGCTTTACAGTCGGTATTAAATTTTTCCGCTGGAGCTCGGTATTTGGTTTCCGCCAGACGAATTTTTTTCCATCGGACCCGAAGATGTTAAACTTCGATTCATCCGAGAATACGACACGTTTCCAAAATTCTATACATTTTTTTACGTAGGTTTTTGCGAAACCTAAACGTTTTTCTCGATTTATATTATTAATCAATGGTTTTTTGCGGGCAGTTCCGCCGTATATTTGGGCAGAATGCAAAACGTTTCGAATAGTCTGGGGACACACGCTTTTCCCCGATGTTGACGCGACATCATTCGCTAAACTGCGAGCACTTGTACACGGTTTTTTTGTAGCCTCTTTAACAATACTCCGACGCTCTCGTACCGTTAGTATTCTCGGTCGACCGGTTCGTGGCTTATTTTCTGTGCTGTTTGTTCTTTCGTGTTTTTTTTTCATTATATATTGTACTGTTGCGAAACTTAGATTTAGTTCTTTACTAATTTTTCGATAACTTTCACCGCGTTTCCGAAGAAAAATCACTCTATCTCGTATGGCTATTGATATTTCGTTTTTCTTTGCCATCGTGTCTGTTTGGAGCTTGAAGATCTACTACCGCATGGAATAGGTCAAAACCATTGTGTAAACGAAGACTTGTTTACATCGTACGCAGAGGTCAGACCGTCCGTGAGTGAATATCGAGGTTTAGCAGCTCAATCGTAAGTGTACGATTACTTTTTTTGGCCCGACAATTTTCGTTTTTTTTGGCATAATTCTTCTATTATTCCTGGAAAAAAATTCTCCATTTGCAGTTTATCTCTGCACCTGATGTACTATTAAATAAAATTGGCTTTCTTTGTGTATCGTTTATGTCTATAAAGTTATCGCAAAAAAAAAAACAAGGTGTATGAATACTTTTTTGACCCACTGTATGTATTTTGTCACCGGTCGACGACGGCGCGATGGCGTTTCTTCACCCTCGCTTTTCTACCCTTGTCTCGATGCTCTCCCCCGTCGGGACTCTCAGCGGGTGACTATACCGTCACTCCGCGGGGGGGAAGGTTCCCGTACAGTACCCTCGACATTTTCCGTCTCTTTCACGCTGCGTAAAAAAAAAAAATCTCGCGTTCTGTCGGACGTTTTTTTTTCTTCGTCGTTGACGCTCTCTCGACCCCCTTGCGCCAAAACGACCGTACGACGAGCGTTCCTCCCTCCGCTTTCGCCACCCTGCGACTCGGGTTCCAAATATTTTACGAGCAGGAATTTATAGTACCTGCGTGTCGTCTCTCTTTTCATCTCTCTCGCTCATCGCTCCCAGCATCACTCTTTCTCTCTATTTCTCAAGTGTGCGCGAGTCTGTCCCTTCCGAGCTGCTCGCCGTTATAAATCGTTGCGGTTAAAATAATAACAATAGGAAGAAACGAACTTTCGTGGATTTGGACGCAATGTGTGATTTTTTTTTTTTTTTCGTAGCAACGTCACGATGCGTTGATGTGTCTTGCGGTTTGAATGGCAGCGGCCATCAAGCTGCTATATGAACCGTGCTCTTTTCACCCGTGATCCTTTATCCCCACTATTACGTCCTATATTCATTTGCATATAGATATAAAATCGTCCTTCCGTGGCAATTATCGGGACGACGAGATTGCCCAATCGATTCCCGATAAACGCAGCATCCGCGCAGCCAACCATGATAAATTTACTCACTCCGTCTCTCTTGGTCTCTCATCGAATAACAGGGAGAGCTGATATCGTTCGAATAGCCCTCGGCTGACCTGAACGTCGAGAGAATCGCTTGCGGGTCTTGTTGACGGTCTGTTACACGAGCCGAGATAACACCAAATTCTGTCAGCCATCTTTGAGATCCTTTATCTTGTGCGCGTACCAGAGATGATGTATAAAAACAAAAACTCGTTCCAAATAAATTTTGAACTAAATAACGATTTTTTTTCTCTTTTTTCCAACGTACATCCTTTCGGGTTTTTACGTTTGACCATTCCCAATTCCAATTTTTTACATTTTTCCGCTCCCTACTTGCAGTTCGCTAAGCTAACGTAACTTCCATTGCTCCCGCGGATGTCTTAGCTACACTGGTTTTTCGCAGTTTCCCTGTGCCCTTGTGCAATCGCGATACAGTAGTCAGAAACGAGTGGCTGCAGGTAAAGGGACGTGAAAACCTGAAAAGGTCATACAACGGAAGTACTAATAATGAATAATTAAACTTGGCAATATTTTGAGAAATAAAGCTGCAAGTTGTCTCCTCGAAATTGTACACAATGCTCAAAGCCCCCGCGTGGATATATTAATAATAAAAAATAATAAAAATGAATAATTAAAGTTGGCAGCGTTTTGGGAAAGAAAACTGCAAGTTGAAATTTGCAAGTTGCTTCCTCAAAATTGTACACGATGCTCAAAGCCCCCGCGTGAATATATTAATAATAAAAAATAATAAAAATGAATAATTAAAGTTGGCAGCGTTTTGGGAAAGAAAACTGCAAGTTGAAATTTGCAAGTTGCTTCCTCAAAATTGTACACGATGCTCAAAGCCCCCGCGTGGATATATTAATAATAAAAAATAATAAAAATGAATAATTAAAGTTGGCAGCGTTTTGGGAAAGTAAATTGCAAGTTGAAATTTGCAAGTTGTTTCCTCAAAATTGTACACGATGCTCAAAGCCCCCGCGTGGATATATTAGTAATAAAAAATAATCAAAATGAATAATTAAAGTTGGCAGCGTTTTGGGAAAGAAAACTGCAACTTGAAATTTGCAAGTTGCTTCCTCAAAATTGTACACGATGCTCAAAGCCCCCGCGTGGATATATTAATAGTAAAAAATAATAAAAATGAATAATTAAATTTGGCAGCATTTGGGAAAGAAAACTGCAAGTTGGACTTTGCAAGTTGCCTCCTCAAAATTGTACACGATGCTCAAAGCCTCCTCTATAAGGAACTATATCTAATTATGCCTTTTTCATAGCCAAAGCTTTGAGCATTACGTGAATTTTTCCAGGAAGCGAGAATTTCGTCTCGCAAATTTTTTCCCTACATACGTATTGTGAATCCCAAATTTTATGAATAACTTTAAATCTCATAAAATCACAACCCTTTCGTTGATTCTCGCGAAATTCGACCTCAATCATCGTTCAACGACATTTTATCTACAGCAAACGCCTATATAATTTTTTTGGAAGAATTCAAAATTCCATAAATTCAAAACTCCTCAGTCGAATTGCTCCAAATTTAAGGTAACTTAAGCCGATTTTTATGTCTTTTTTGGAGGGCGTTTTTTTGTAGGAAAATAAAAATGAATCGTTTTGGATATTTAGGATGTTTTTATTTACATATTAAAGATACGAAAAAAATTTTGTTTGAAAAAATTTTATAGTTTATTATTATTATTATTATTGATCAAAATTGGCACCTCGAAGTTAGCAGCCCGGGTCCTAACTTTTTTTCTACCGAACCGATTGCTTTCAAATTTTAACAGGCTACTCTGCACACTTATAGTTCTCGTCGGAACTACCGAGAAATTTTTTCACCCCTAACTTTTTATTTTACAACCCCTTCTTTGCTAAAATAAAAGGACTCTAGCAATGAAGGGGTTGTAAAATAAAAAGTTAGGGGTGAAAAAATTTCTCGGTACCTCGGACGAGAACCATAAGTGTGTAGAGTAGCCTGTTAAAATTTGAAAGCAATCGGTTCGGTAGAAAAAAAGTTAGGACCCGGGCTGCCAACTTCGAGGTGCCAACTTCGATCAATAATAATAATAATAATAAACTGTTAAATTTTTTCAAAAAATTTTTTTCTTGTATCTTTAATATGTAAATAAAAACATCCTAAATATCCAAAACGATACATTTTAATTTTCCTACAAAAAAACGTCGTCCAAAAAAGACATGAAAATCGGCTTAACTTACCAGACTACTACCTTAATAGGGAACATCGTTCGATGGTACACAATAAAATACGAATTTTTGCACATACACATCCGAACATTGTTAAGAAAAAAAGCTTCGTCCACTAGGAAGCAAAATATTGAAAAAAAATGTACGAAGAAGTAATTGTCCCGACTCGTTATTAAATAATAATTATTACCGTCAAAAATTATTATGTAAAAAATTATTTTATGATAAAACAGCTTTATCATAAAATAAATTTTTTTCTCACTCATTAAATCATCGTTCTTATTCCATGCGCGCTGTAATCATACTACACATAATATTGCATAAGGTTATCACGAGATAATATCTTGATCCAGAGTGCATACAAGATCGAAAAGCTTAAGCATCTCTGGTACTCTTCCTCGTTAAGTTTTTTTTTTCGTTCATCTTTTTTTTTTTCTTTTTTAATCTCTCACGACGCCGAGAGAGCTCGACTAATCCATCGCGTAACCCCTGATTAACCCCTTTCATCGTCACCGGGCCACGTCAACCGAGCGACAAGACGCCGGAGTAGCTTTCTTACTCTTGAATTTTTTCGTATGTGTATGTACGTGTATTTATATATATATAAGAGATCAGTGCTATGGGGCAGCTGTCGTTTCTCTCTTTATACCTCTATGTGCCTTTTGTGCGCTGGTTGTAGAGCGTCAAAACAATATTTCGTCTACACGTATATACGTTAATTAATTATTCTATTAATTCGTCGTAATACGTATGGATGACCAGACGAGAACGAGTCATGAACAATTTCCGCGGTAGTGAGAAGTCAAATTGAGTCATACAGGGACGGTTAAAATTGTCCCATAGTCTTGTTAGCATATAATAATACGTATAGATGTGCTTCGCAAAACGACAGACACCAAACTCACCCTAATCCCTATCAATCAATCGTTTCCCCTCGAGTTTCTCGCTCGATTTCAGCGTTGACCAATTCTCTTTGTTGCCCTTGAACTCATTGAGCACGTTTTACATATGAGTCCATTTCACGCAAACTCCATCTGGATGCGAGCCTCGACATTTATTTATTTATTTTTCCTTCTGGTATTTTATAGAGACGAAAAAATGATCCGCGCCAATACGAGGTCTGTTAAAAAAGTATCGCGAATTTTGAATTTCCGCGGGCTACGTATATTCTATTTTCGATTTTTTTGTGACGTTAGGTTGGTACTCGTGTTCCTCACTTATGCTGAAAAAATCGGCCATTTTGAATGTTTAGTTAATTGTTGACAGCCGTTTTGGTTAGACGTGTTTTGGCTCCTCTTCGATTTTTGCCTACTTTTGCAGATCGGTCCCATAATTATTCTTGTCATTTAATTCTCGATGTATAACTATTCTTCGCAATGAAATTTCTGTTTTAAAAAAGGACGGATTTTAAAAATTTCGAAAAGTTTTAAGATCGTCCCGCATAAATTCGGAGTTTTGAACCGTCGAAGCTTTTACGGTTCGAAACTTCGACGCAGTGGCAAAACGTTTGATTGCTGCTTTGTTTCGTGGTCGTATCCATAGCACCACGATTTATCATCAGTAATCACCTTGGAAAAAACGTTCAGGGTCCTCTTCGAGCTGATTTTGAAGTTGAAAACGTGCCTGAAGTCGACGCTCCCTTTGCTCGTCTGTGAGAAGGCGAGGGACAAATTTGGCCCGCAACCCTGCTCATGTGCAAATCTTCGGATAAAATCCTCTGAATTGAACTCCATGATATCCCAGACATCTCACAGAGTTGATCAATGGTTCGGCGACGGTCTTCACGAATGAGAGCATTGATTTTGTCGACGTTTTCGTCACTTCTTGACGTTGAGGGGCGTCCTGAACTGGGTTGGTCTTCAATTGACATTTCTCCATTTTTAAAACGTGAAAACCACTCGTAGACTCTGGTTTCACTTAGGGCAGCATCTCCATAAGCAGTCTTAAGCATTACAGTAGTTTCCGCGGCCGATTTCCCCAACAGGAAACAAAATTTCACAGTCGCGCGTTGCTCTCGACAGTTGGCCATCACGTTTTCGCCGAAATGGAAAAAGTTGTTTCACTACAAAAATTCCCACGGGCGAACCGATGCACTCACGGCGACGGAATTTCGCACACTAACTCAGCAGACGTGTCCCCAACGGACACCTGGTCGAGCAATGGGTTCCCCCACTCTCCCTCCCCGCCGCAGCGCAATTCCCATTTTTTTTGGGTCCCACCTCGTATATTTTTTTTAATAAAATAAATTATTATTTCTATGGCATTTTTCACTATAATGTTTTTGCCATAGAAATATGCCATTTGTTGTATTCAGGCCCTTCTCCCTGTTACATCGATACATCAAAATAAAATTTTTTTCAACAACTTCTGGAATCTTGTTATTTATTTAATATTAACGATATTTCTATATGATAAGCAGAAAGGTCGTAACCGAAATAATCTCAAAAATGTTGTTTTCTATCAAGAAATTTACCACGTAAATTAAAAAAATAAATCGATAACGGTTCTCGAGGTCGAATTAACATTTTAGATTATTACAACGATACCGAAAAATAAATAACAAATTTTCTTGGTCCCAGCCAGTTCGAGTTGGGGTAGAATGCCCCATATTATAGTTCCTATACACATTTTCAAGAAGATTCAATTAATATGGTCGAAAAGTAATTTTTTGAATTCACTGGAAAATGAATTAAACAATTTAATGTAGAATTTTCAATGAAACAAAACGGAATTAAACGCGTACGAAAAAAGAAAATGAAAAAGATTCTTCGTCAAGAATTTTTTAATAGTCGAAATTCCCGAAATACGGTATCATTATTAACCGTGTATGCATATAAACGTGGTGTAGGAAGTAGGTGTAGGCTGGATTGTGCACTTGTCCGTTTATAGGAAGCTACATCCGGTAAACTCTCTCGTTCCCTCTCCATGTTTACCGGAAGCACCGGAAATACAGAGAGAGACAGAGAAAGAGAGAACTGGCAGGCTCTGGAGCATTAGCTCTCGAATGGGAATTAACTCGTTGTGCTCCGGCAACCGAAACGACCAAATATGCTGTTATTTTCGTTCAGGGATTGAAAAAAAAAAAAAGATAAAAACAAAAACAATTGCTCAGCTGCGGTCAATATTTTCGTTCATATATTTTTCACCCGTTAAAATAAATGGTCGGCATAAAAGGGACAATGTGCATTCGCGGCTTAAACACATTTCGTTTGCCCCTCTCGCTTCGTTAATATAAATGCGAACGAGAAAGAGAAACTCCCTTGTATTTATCTCTTCTCTGTATATTATATAAATATATCGCTGCCTGGGCGAAGGGAGGGGTTCAAGCCTTAAAATGAAGCGGCATTTTAAACCTTGAACGGCTATGAAAAGAATGAGCACAGAGTGTGGTTTCAACTCCATCGGGAAGCAACATTACAGCGATTTTAGTGAAGCCATGTTTCGACTTTTTGGCCGAAATGCAAAAAAATGTTTACCTTTTGAATTTTCTTTTAGGACGCTATATCGATGTATTTTGACTCGCTGATTACTAATTCAGTAGCCATTTCTAATTCAGTAGCCAGACAAAAATTTTTTTGTAATTTTTTGCCCACCTTTTCGGAAACCTAAAAATCTCGAAATTTCAAATGGTCATAACTTGGCTCCCGTTTCATCGATTTTGAGTTTTGACGAGCGTTTTCAAAACGTCTCGAGTAGACTTAGAGAATGCATTTTGGATCATCCCGATATCTCAATTATTGTAGCCGTGAGAGCAGGTTAAAAATCGGCGAAAAAAATGAGAAGCGGTATGTATGAAGAAATTCGCAAAATCCGATGGTCCGAATTTTAAAATCTGTGAAAAATCGAAAAATAATGATAGCACAATGATTCAAGCGCCATTTTAAAGGGTTTTCGATCACGAAAAGAATGAGCACGGAGTGGGGTTCCAACTCCATCGGGAAGCAACGTTACAGCGATTTTAGTGAAGACACTTCTTTACGCCGAAATGCAAAACAATGTTGAATTCTTTAAATTTTTGTTTAGGACGCTATATCGATGTATTTTGACTCGTTCATTACTAATTCAGTAGCCATTTCTTTGAAAAACTCGAAATTTCATTGAAAATCGTCCAAAAAGTGATTGTTTTCGTTTTTTGCCTTTTTCACATTGATATTTTGAGATTTCGACTAAAACTCGGTGTTATTCGTAATCAGCGGAAAATTTCCGATCGAATAGGGTATCGAAACATTGAAAAAAGAGACAAAAATTTGTTTGTAATTTCTTGCCCACCTTTTCGAAAACCTAAAAATCTCGACATTTTACATGGTCATAACTTGGTTCCCGTTTCATCGATTTTGAGTTTTGACGAGCGTTTTCGAAACGTCTCGAGTAGACTTAGAGAATGCATTTTGGATCATCCCAATATCTCAATTATTGTAGCCGTGAGAGCAGGTTGAAAATCGGCGAAAAAAATGAGAAAGGGTATGTATGGAGAAATTCGCAAAAATCGATGGTCCGACTTTTAAAATCTGTGAAAAATCGAAAAATAATGATAGCACAATGATTCAAGCGCCATTTTGAAGGGTTATCGTTCACGAAAAGAATGAGCACAGAATGGGGTTCCAACTCCATCGGGAAGCAACGTTACAGCGATTTTAGTACAGCCAATTCTTTTTGGCCGAAAGGCAAAAAAATTTTGAATTTTTAAATTTTCTTTTAGGACGCTATATCGATGTATTTCGACACGCTGATTACTAATTCAGTAGCCATTTCTTTGAGAAACTTGAAATTTCATTGAAAATCGTCCAAAAAGTGATTTTTTTCGATTATCACATTTTTCACATTGATTTTTTGAGTTTTCGACAAAAACTCGGTGTTATTTGAAAACAGCGGAAAATTTCCGATCGGTTAGGGTATCGAAACATTGAAAGATTAGAAGAAAAAAAAAATTTCGGTTCGGGTTGGGTTGGGTCACGTTGCGTCGGAGGGGGTTAGCGCGCGAAGCGCGCAGGGGAGCGTAGCCCCCCTAGTATATATATATATATATATTCTGTATATTTATCTCAACTGTTGAGAAGCAAAATGGCGGAACTCATAACAATTTACGTTTTATATTGTGTAGGTTAGGCCTCTTTGAAATTTACCAGTCTATATATATACGACTATAACGACTTCCACGTCTCTGACGAGAAAGATCACACATGCCACATGCTCTCACTCTCCCTCCTCCCTTTTGCTCCATGGGAGAATATGACGCGAGTTTAGCCCGGACACAAAGCGACACACCGTGACCTAATCCTATTAACTCTCGCTACATTTATTCTCGTGGATATTTCGGCTGAACTCCAATAACGATTTTTCTCACTGTATTCGCAACAGTACAGCTGTGGCGCATATTTCTTTTCTTTTTTTTTTGTTTCATAAATTTCGGATTAGCGATAGATGTCACCGGGCACATATTATCTCAAGCGTTATAAATGACAATGAAAATATTCGTTTACACAAAATACGACATTGAACGCGGTTGTATGAATTTTGCTTCGTCGTAAAAAAAAACTTTGTTTTCGTGAAAAAAATGATATTTTGCGAAATTTTCACACTGCACCGTTTACGGCAGTCTTAGTCTAAACGAGGATTTTTTTCGAGGTTTAAAAAAAAGATTCATAGGTACTATTAGATATTTCAACATTGGTCTATTTTTCACTTATTCATTGATAATTGAAGGTACTCGCCGAAATTTTTTCGAGAACAATAAAAATAAATTAAGGGTGCTACACGTCTTCAAGTCGCCGTAAGTCCATGACGACTGTGACCATGATTCCAGAAGTTCTACTCATCTGAAACACAAAAACCAAAAAGATTATTCATCAGTACAAATATGGCTATCGCACGAACGTCTAAAATTTATGTGAAAAAAACATTCACAAAATAGCGACCTTCTAAACAATTTGTACGGATTTTCGAATTTTTTTTAACTCTTTTAACAAACATAAAAAATGTTTCATATTCTTTTCTTCGAAATTTTAGAGGTTCATGCGATAGCCATACTTGTACTGATCAATAATCTTTTTGGTTTTTGTTGTTTTTTTTGTCACGCATTTTCATCAAAGGGCAAGGGCCCTTTGTTGACGTTTTGGAAAAAGTTTATAACGATTATAAAATTTTACACGACCTCGACTGATCAAAAAAATGTTTCTCTGACTTTCGCAAATTTTGAGATATGAAGCTATTTCTTTTTTCTGTAAATAAAACATTATTAAAGTACGGTTGGTACTGAATTTAGCAAAAATCAGTCGAGGCATTTTGACATTATGAATTTTCGAATTTAAGAAAAAATTTTTTAAAGAAAAAAAAATTTCTTTACATGAATACAGTATCATTAAAGGATGCTCGATACTAAATTTGGCGATAATCGATGGAAGGGTCCGAATTTTATCGAATTAGTTTGAATTTGTGTAAAAAAGTTTGATCACTTTAACTTTTGAAATTTTTAAAATATCCGACTAAATATTTTTACATTAATAGAGTATTCATCGAATGACATTTGACATTGAATGTAGGGAAAACCGGTGAAAGGGTTTGGTTTAAAAAAATAAAAGTTATAAAATTAGAAACACAATGCTTCTTCATTATTTCTTCTCATTAACAAAGCTCCCTCTATAAGAAAATCAAAATTGAAAAATAAACTTGTTCATAGAGGAGATTCGTGAGTGAGGAAAAAAATAATGAGGAAGCAAGTTTCTAATTTGCACGCTTATAATTGAACGATCATTATTTAATTTTTCATAGGGGCATCAATCTCGATGTTAAAATTCCCACAGGGACAGTGAGGGTTACTAATCGAATTGAAAACCACTTAAATACCATAAACTTACACGAAGAATAATTATTTTCAACTAATAAAAATAATAATTTTTGAATAATTCGGATTAATTAATCGCCGCATAATTTCATTGTCATTAATTTATATTTTGCATCGAAATTTGATAAAAATATTACGTATACGTACAATTCACATATTTGATAATAAATACCATTTTTTTAATCATACTGTATTTACAAAAAAATATATGGAACTGTATGCACTTCGGTTTTTATAATCTCGCTGACAAAAAAAAAAGTACTTGGTGCAAAATAAGATTTGACAGAAAAAGTTTGACAATTGTTCACTAAGAGCCTCAAACACGAGACTCGAAGCTCGGGGAAGCGAGTGTATAGTTGCGTTAAGTCAACGTATCGTTTTTCGTGCGAGCTCCGAGACAACTGAAGAAGTTACTTAATATCCTTTCGAGAAAAAGGGGGAGTGGGACGATTTTCGTATCACGTTACCCTTTTGAGAGCACCGGGTTCGTAATGCAACCGCGTCTTTCCGCGCGAGAAATACAACGAGAGTCTCGGCGTCTCCTTTTCTTCGCTGTCTCTTCCACTTGTGGATACTTCGTCGTCCGATTATGACGATTATTACAACTCTTTTACTTTTTATCTCGCTTTCTCGCCGACGTCGAGGCTTGAAGGGATCGGAGCTTTAAACGAGCTGCGGGTGAGCTCACGTCCGGTCCTCTTACCCCCCCCCCCCCTCCGCGCCCCGCCCTTATTCGCTCAATGTTCTTACATATCACACGATATCTCGTCCCTCGTGAAGCTCGAGATGCGAGAATGGAATCAAATGAAACGGAGGGCTACTAAATAACAATAGTGAATTCGTAAGTGACGGGTCTTGTTTCCGGTGCAGCATTACCATCAGGGTCAGACTCGCCCGCTTCTCCTATACACACTCGCATTATTCTCGTACTGCTCGCATTTATATATGTACGCACATATGTTTAGTGACCTTTCTATCGCGCAGAGTTAATGCCCTCCTTATTGCTCGACATCTCTTTTTGCATCATCATAGGAGAAGTTTTGTTTTTCGTGAAAAACCACACTTTCATTCGAAATTATAAAAAATGTCCCAAATAGTCGGAAAATCACATTAAAAAAAATGGACGTACGGTGGGTGAAAAAAGTATTCATACACCTTGTTTTTTTGCGATAACTTTATAGACATAAGCGATACGCAAAGAAAGCCAATTTTATTTAATAGTACATCAGGTACAGAGATAAACTGCAAATGGAGAATTTTTTCCCAGGAATAATAGAAGAATTGTGCAAAAAAAATCGAAAGTTTTCGGGCCAAAAAAGTACCCGTACATTTACGATTGAGCTGCTAAACCTCGATATTCACTCACGGACGGTGTGACCTCTGCGTACAATGTAAACATGTCTTCGTTTACACAATGGTTTTGACCTATTCCATGCGGTAGTCGACCTTCAAGCTCTGAACAGACACGATGGCAAAGAAAAGCGAAATATTAATATCCATGCGAGATAAAGTGAGTTTTCTTCGGAAACGCGGTGAAAGTTATCGAAAAATTAGTAAGGAACTAAATCTAAGTTTCGCAACAGTGCAATATATAATACAAAAAATACGAAAGAACAAACAGCAGAGAAAATAAGCCACGAACCGGTCGACCGAGAATACTAACGGTACGAGAGCGTCGGAGTATCGTTACAGAGGCTACAAAAAAACCGTTCACAAGTGCTCGCAGTTTAGCCAATGATGTCGCGTCAACATCGGAGAAGAGCGTGTGTCCCCAGACTATTCGAAACGTTTTGCATTCTGCCCAAATACACGGCGGAACTGCCGGCAAAAAAACATTAATTAATAATATAAATCGAGAAAAACGTTTGGGTTTCGCAAAAACCTACGTAAAAAAATCTATAGAATTTTGGAAACGTGTCGTATTCTCGGATGAATCGAAGTTTAACATCTTCGGGTCCGATGGAAAAAAATTCGTCTGGCGGAAACCAAATACCGAGCTCCGGCAGAAAAATTTAAGAGTGAACACCACTGTGTTTTTTTTCACATTTTTCAAGAATTTTTTTTTGTGGGAAAAAAAAGAGCTATTCGAAAAATTTTTTTGGGTTTTGTTCCTTGTTTATTAATATATCAAAAAACATTTTTTTTCACATTTTTCACGCCGCATGGTGGCGCTCGGGAAAATCTCGCGTCAGGTGCTGTCATCTCCGCGGCACGCAGCAGAACTCTCTTCAACGTCGATTTGAAAAAAAATACCAAATGTTTTCGTTAATAATATGATATTTTGAAAAGAAGTACGTAGGCATTTGGAAAAATATTGTTTCAAAAAAAATAGGCACGCCTTTGAAATTAAAGTTATTTTCAAAGACGTGCCTATTTTTTTTTAACAATATTTTTCCAAATCCCTATGTACTTCTCTTCAAAATATCATATTATTAACGAAAACACTCGGTATTTTCTTTCAGATCGACGTTGAAGAGAGTTCTGCTGCGTGCCGCGGAGATGTCAGCCCCTGACGCGAGAGCTTCCCCAGCGCCGCCATGCGGCGTGAAAAATGTGAAAAAAATGTTTTTTGATACATTAATAAACAAGGAACAAAATCCTAAAAAATTTTTTCGAATATCTCTTTTTTTTCCCACAAAAAAAAATTCTGGAAAAATGTGAAAAAAAACAGGGGGTCACAGTGGTGTTCACCCTTAATACCGACTGTAAAGCACGGCGGAGGAAGCGTCATGGTTTGGGGCTGTATGGGATATTATGACGTTGGTAATCTGGCTTTTATAAATGGTACAATGAATGCCCAGAAGTATAACGACGTGTTGCGCAGCAATTTGAAAGCAAGTGTAGATAAAATGGGCCTGAATGGAAATTTCTACTTCCAACGAAATAACGACCCGAAATATACTGCCATGAAAACGAGGGAATGGTTACTCTATAATGTCCGCAAACAATTGATTACACCACCACAATCTCCGGACATGAATCTTATTGAAAATGTATGGCACTTGGTGGATGTAGAAATTAGAAAAAGAAAAATAACAAACAAATCCGATCTCCAAAGAGTACTTTTACAAGAATGGACGAAAGTAGCAAAAGGAACAACGCAAAAGCTAGTAGAATCCATGCCTGAGAGACTCGAGGCGACAATTGAAGCAAAAGGGATGTGTACCAAATATTAGTTATAATTAACAACTATGATGATGTAGGTTTTCACTATAATCGTAAGTGTATGAATACTTTTTTTGCCCGGGAATTTTCGTTTTTTTTGGCATAATTCTTCTATTATTCCTGGAAAAAAATTCTCCATTTGCAGTTTATCTCTGCACCTGATGTACTATTAAATGAAATTGGCTTTCTTTGCGTATCGCTTATGTCTATGAAATTATCGCAAAAAAAACAAGGTGTATGAATACTTTTTTGATCCACTGTATGTGTGTGTCCTTTAGGAGGCGGTCTAAAATTCAAATTATGATATGCCCAGAACGATTGGATCGATTTCGCCCAAACTCTGCACACATCTTGAGCGTCAAAACTTGTTTGTTGAAATTTTTGAATAGGCTCATGACTGCTGTTCGGTTTTACAGGACTTAAAATTTTTGTAATAGTATATCCGATTGCGCTCTTACTTCCGCAAATCTATTCTATAAATATAGAACATTATTGAAGCACGGTTGACATTGAAGTGAGTAAAAATCAGTCGAAACGTTTGAACGTTATGAATTTTCGAAATTCTCAAAAAATCTTTTGCGTCACTCTAACTCACGCAATTTTTTAGCAATCCAGCTAACATTTTTTGCACGAATACAGTATCATCGAAAGATGTAACGTATTGAATTTGGCGAGGATCCTCGGAACGGTTAAAATTTTCTCACTTTACCAAAGTCCATATAATTTAATTGATTAATAATGACAATAATAAAACAATAAAAATATCGTTTGTTAATAAAATTGCAGGAATCGATAGTTTCCTCATGCTTTAGTAAAAGCGAAGAGTTGGCGAGGATCCTGGTGCACAATGGGTCGCACAGATTACGTTGGAGGTTCGAGGGGTCTGAGGCCGTTCGTTCCATTGGTGATTCTACTGTCATTGACGATAAACGTCGTTAGAACAACGGGAAAGAAGGCTGTATTACCGCACGATGTTTATCCGGGTTTCGAGGTTATGAAATTTCAATCGTCGCCGAAAGAGATCTCGTCATATCGTTTGCTGGAGACGGGATTTTCGAAATACTTTGCGATACTTGAGAACGGTATGGTGATGACAACGTCAGATCTGACGCCATTGGTGAACAGACCGGTGAATCTTTTGATTCTCGAGGAATTGCCAAACAGAACGGAAACGCATAATCTTCATTTGTCGGTGATAAATCGCGGCAATATGCTGACATTTTCGCACGAAAATTTGGGCGAGGGTAGAGTTATGGAAAATTTACCAGCCGGCACGAGAATCGATGGATTTCCGTTGTTTCACGCTATCGGCAATTATCCAATTCACTATTCGATAATGCCGGACGAAAAGGCCGAATTACCGTTCGCACTTGTCGAAAATAATGGCAATACAGGAGTCTATCATTTGACACTGGAGAGTCCCGAACAGAAAGTTGGTGTGGTGACGACGCGTCCGCTCGACAGAGAAACAAAAGATACTTATGACATTGTCGTTCACGCGTCCGATGGTAAATTCACGAGTACATCGAAAATCAGTGGTATCGTGCGTGTGAATAACGAGAACGATAATAGCCCGATTTTCGAACAAGAGGAGTACAGCTTTGACGTGAGACCGGAGAATCTCGACGATATGGAGAAAGATTGGAAACCAAGATGGAAAAGATTCGGGACTGTAGGACGAGTGAAGGCAAAGGATGCGGATGGTGATAAAGTTGCTTATAAAATTATGACTCCGACGAATATCGTGATAATTGTGCCGCAAACCGGTGAATTATTGTTGGCTGGTGAGCCCGATGGAAACGTGAACGAAGACACCGAGATCGTATTTACCGTCGAGGCTCACGATTTGGGAACAACGACGAGTCGTAGTTGCGACAAACAAGCTCGCGTTTCCGTGAGATTTCTCACGACGGAATTAATTTTATCGCCGACAATGGAACCGCAAGTTCATCGAATTCAGAAGAGACGAGTCACGAGAGCCGTGAGACCGACGATGAAAGTCGAATTTTTGGAATCCGACGGTGATGTCGAGGGTAAAATTGCATTTTCATTGGAAAAAGATGCCGAGCGCGAAACGTACAAGATCAGAGATGATAATCCTTGGGTCACCGTTGCCTCCAATGGTTCTGTCATGGTGAAACAAAAGTGGGACTACGAGGAACTCGGCCCTGAAAAAACGATAGATTTTTGGGTCACCATCACCAATGCCGGTGGTAATGCAGGTAAAGAAATTCATTGAAATTAATCTTCGATTCACATCGTGGGAGATGGACGAAGATATGTGACGATATTGGAAAAAGTTCATTTGTTAGATTCAACTCATTTCGTACACGATTATTTCGTGGATTTTTTTTTTTCCCTTTTTTAATAAAGTACATTATTTATTTGCGATTATTTTAGACGAAATTTTGTAAATCATGATTTTCGAAACGTTAGGAAATTTGAAAGATATGAAACCAAGTCAATTTGAAAAATTATTTTAAAGGTTATATGATGAAAAATAAATTAAATTGTTGACTTCACATTTTTTTTTCAATACTACCATTATTTTTTACGGCTATAAATGGACTACTGATTAAAGCCATGAACTTTACCAAAAATTATCCAATCTGCAAAAATAAAAAAGAATCTAGTAAAATAATGTAGTAGTAATAAAGTTTTATTTGGGATTATTTTAGTCGAAATTTTGTAAATCATGATTTTTGAAACGTTAGGAAATTTGAAAGATATGTAATAGAGCATTAAGGGTTCACGTACCCCTGCGCGCGCTGAAAACCGAGTAAATTTGAAAAATTATTTTACAGGTTATCTGGTGAAAAATAAATTGAATTGTTGACTTCACATTTTTTTCTTAAATTTTTAACTGTAGCAAAAAAAATTAAACATTTTTTTTTTCAATACTACCTTTATTTTTTATGGCTATAAATGGACCACTAATTAAAGCCATGGCGCTTCATTGTCGACGTCATAACTTTACCAAAAATTATCCAATCTGCAAAAATAAAAAAGAATCTAGTAAAATAATGTAGTAGTAATAGTCTGACGGAGGGAATTTTAGTTTTTTCAAAAATAAATATCTTACAGTATTTCAAGCTTTAGTATGCAATTTAAAAAAAAATAGTGTTTAATAAATTATAAAAAATTGTCCAACCGAAAAATGAAAAAAACCTCTCGTCAGACTATAGAGAAGAGAATTATCGTGCTGATACTGTCTACAAACATAGTTTCGGAAAAAACGCGTTTAAGGTAGTAGTCTGGTAACTTAAGTCGATTTTCATGTCTTTTTTGGAGAGCGTTTTTTTGTAGGAAAATTAAAATGAATCGTTTTGGATATTTAGGATGTTTTTATTTACATATTGAAGAGACAAAAAAAAATTTTTTTGAAAAAATTCAATAGCTTATTATTATTATTATTATTGATCGAAGTTGGCACCTCGAAAAAAAAGCGCGTGGGTGGCCCCGGTGATTTTGGCTCATGATGTTATCTGAAATCAAAAATTCTTGATAATTCTTAATCTATAGACATGTCATTCTGGTCGGAACTACTGAAGTTAAATTTCATGGATAAATAACAAAATGGCGGACTTTGGAAAAAAAAACTTTTTTTTCCAAAGTCCGCCATTTTGTTATTTATCCATGAAATTTAACTTCAGTATTTCCGACCAGAATGACATGTCTATTATTAAGTTAAGGGTTAAGAATTATCAAGAATTTTTTATTTCAGATAACATCAAGAGCCAAAATCACCGGGGCCACCCACGCGCTTTTTTTCGAGGTGCCAACTTCGATCAATAATAATAATAATAATAAACTATTAAAATTTTTCAAACAAAATTTTTTTTGTATATTTAATATGTAAATAAAAACATCCTAAATATCCAAAACGATTCATTTTTATTTTCCTACAAAAAAACGGACTCCAAAAAAGACATGAAAATCGGCTTAAGTTAACAGACTACTACCTTAGATAATGTTAATAATGAAAAGAATTTTTTTTTTCTTATAGCTGAAAAGTTAATAAAAAATGTGAAATCAACAATTTAATTTTTTTTTCACCACATAACCTTTGTAATAATTTGTCAAATTTACACGGTTTTCAGTACGCTCAGGGGTACGTGAGCCCTTAATGCGAAAATGATATTTTCCACGAGACTGTACGATAAATATCAACAAATATTATTTCACTCGAATAAAACCAAGGAGGAATGAAAAAAAAAATATATATATCTATGTAACATCGTCCATCCCCAATCGGCGACAACTCTATTAATTTTTTTCGATCGATCGTGTGTAATTGAATCTCAATCGGATTTATTTGAATTTCCTTGGTGTAGGACGTGCTCCACCGAAAGGGTGGTGCGCGCGATAT
The DNA here is from genome assembly GCA_958009045.1 of Oxytorus armatus. Lineage (NCBI taxonomy): Eukaryota > Metazoa > Arthropoda > Insecta > Hymenoptera > Ichneumonidae > Oxytorus > Oxytorus armatus. The sequence goes on from OY253750.1 coordinate 1,709,274, forward strand.
CCACCCGGATACCCCTGTCTATTCAATGGTATCATGGTACAATTTTTATTTATGCCAGCCTTCCATAGCTTTTTCTCGTTTTTTTTTTTTTTTTATAATCGTTGCTTTCGTTCATTGGGTTCATCCGTAGAAAACGGGAGTATTAAAAAACTTTTCAATTCATTCATTTCCACGTATTTTCTTTTTTTCTATTTTCGCACACACACACACACTCACAAACATACTGGTTTTATAGGAGAAGCAATAAAAGAATAATTGCTTATTTTACATACATCGTTTAATTCTATTAATCCGCAAACTTCTCTTTTTTCAAATCATTGGCTTCCAAAGGGCTTCAATGTAAGTAGCAAAATATCAATCATAGGCCTGCAAACAACAACAAAATTTTCATGACTTGATAAAGAAAAGAACAAAAAATAATAATGAGCGCTCATATGGCTAGATACGCAAATGCTTTGTAATAAAATAATTATTGGCAATGACTTAGACATTGCAGAGTCGTATATTTTTTTTTTTTGGTCCATGTTTGAGGTTTTTTTTTTCTGATGTTTGAAAAAAATATGATATTCTAGATACCGACAATCAACGAGTTATCATCAATGTGAAAGACGTCAACGACGAGCCACCCTATTTTATTAACAAACCTCTGCCAATGCAAGCGGTTGTACAACTTAATGCGCCCCAGAACACTCACGTGTTCACACTTCAGGCACGAGATCCGGACACCGATCACAACATTCACTATTTCATAGTGCGAGATCGAAGTAAGTATGATAAACATATTAAAGGGGGAAATAGGGTTAGGACAGCGTTTTCTCAATGATTTTCATGAATTTTTTTATAGCATAAAAAATGAATATAATTTATTGAAACTTTGAAAATATTTTATACATATATTTAAGTATATACTAGAAAATTTTTGAAGAATTTTCTTGAAAAACACCGGGGATATTAGAGACCCCATATTGCAGGTCACAATCAGACTCAGCATTTTGCGTACATTCTGGAAGCCGCAATTTTCATCTGAAATCAAACGAGGCTGGAATTTACTTTTATTATATGTCTCTCTTCTATATGAACCTAAATGCTATCAAAAAAATAGAAAATTGAATTTTTTACGGGGGTCAAAACAAAAAAGCATGATTTTTTGCCATTTTTTACAACTTTATTTGCAAAAAAAAACCTATTTTAAATAATGATAAAATTCCGATTTTAGGTTCATATAGAGCGCAATACTATGAAGAAAGTAACTGTCAATTTTCAAAACGATTGGTTGAAAACTTTTCAAACTAGCGTGCACGCAAGTTAAAAAAAAGTCGTTTTCAGAAAAACGCGTTTGAAAAAATAGTGACCGCTCGATTATACACGTGGCGCGCTCGGGGCCTGAAGGAGAGCTACTCACTTTAAGGCCGTAGTCTGGTCTAGAGCGAGATTTTTGACGTCATTTCTAATGTGCAATAACGTTTAAACCGTTGAAGTTGTCTTGATGAAAATTTACACGTGCATTTATTGATCCTTAGAGAATACTTGTACATTAAAGAAGAAAAATTATTTTAAATATTTTCATGTAGTTTTTTGCCTTGTTGCAACATGGTGCGCCGAAATCGGCGCCCACTCTGGACGATATTGTATGCATCTAAAAAAAAAATATATATATATATTCTCAATCTGTATGAGTATTCTGAGCACTGGTAGCAGAATTGGTACTTAAAATAATTTTTTGACAAAATGGCGGCCTGTTGAACTTTCATTAATGATATTTCGTTATTCGACGAGTTATAGAATGTCGGCAAAATTATTGTTCGACTCAATAAAAAATTTTTTTAAGTACCAGTTCTGCTACCAGTGCTCAGAATACTCATACAGATTGAGAATATATATATATTTTTTTTCAGATGCATACAACATCGTCCAGAGTGGGCGCCGATTTCGGCGCACCATGTTGCAACAAGGCAAAAAACTACATGAAAATGATTAAAATAATTTTTTTTTTAATGTACAATTATTCTCTAAGGATCAATGAATGCACGTGTAAATTTTCATCAAGACAACTTCAACGGTTTAAACGTTATTGCACATTAGAAATGACGTCAAAAATCTCGCTCTAGACCAGACTACGACCTTAATGGCTTATAACAATAGAACGAGTCGGAATTTTCATTTAAAATTTTCGGAACATATTTTTCAATATTTTTACTAACAATTTATGAAGTAAAAAAAAAATCGATTTTTTGAACCGTCTAACCCTATTTTCCTCCCTTAATGGAAACTTTACTTTCTTTTAATGCTACTGTATCGTAATTGCGCGAGGGCACAGGGAAACTGCGGAAAACCTGATGGATACAAGTGGCTATAGTTTATTGTAGTTTTCGTTGCATTGCGATCGGAAACTCTGCGGAACGGTCTCTCGTTCGGTAGTCAACGTGCTATCTAGTACACGGCTAAGCGGTCATTTATCCCAGTATTGAATGCGACCCAATACCGTCCAATTTGGGAAACCGCAAAAGTTGTGCACCGATCGCGCGTCCACTACTGATCCTTCGAATTACTATAATTACAAACAATAATTTGTATTAATTATATTGGAATACCCGTTCGAACGTTGGGCGATTCCCGTGGTAAACCGTCGGTCAACGCTGACCAATAATCGATCGTCTCATTCTGTTTTTTTTTTTTAGCCGGTGGCAGATTCGAGGTTGACGAAAGATCAGGGGTCGTGCGTACCCGAGGCGCGGACGTTTTTCAACTGGACATGGAATACGTGCTTTACGTAAAGGCCGAAGATCAGCATGGAAGAATCGACGAGAAGCATTATCAGTCGACCCCCGAGGAGAGATTGTCGATCGTCGGTGGAAAGAGAGCGCCGCAATTTTACTTGACGTCCTACGAGACCGAGATACCCGAAAATCAGAAAAAAGATTCCGAGTAAGCGAAAAAGGAGGGGCTTCGATCGTGTAGGATAAAAAAATTAATTACTTAGGATTAACGATAATTGACGAATTTTTCTTTTATTCTTGCAGTATTATATCGGTGAAGGCAAAGTCATTTGCCGATCGTGAAATTCGTTACACCCTCAAAGCGCAGGGACCCGGAGCAGCTGGAACTTTTAATATTGGACCTACTTCCGGTATCGTTAAGCTCGCTAAGGAATTAGACTTTGAGGATGTTCGTCAGCCGCACGTTTATTCGCTAATAGTCACGGCTACCGAGGATTCCGGCGGTTTTTCCACAACTGTCGACGTGAGTTGCCAAAATTGATTGTCGAGTAAAGAAAAAAAAAAGGAAATCCCATCAACTTTCAATGTCTTTATATAAATTATACAAAAATTAAGTGACCGGGTACTCACTTCCTCACTTTCTTCATCCCTTTTCTATTATGCACAAACCCAATGTGCCGAAATTTTCACAATTTTTCTGTACCCTTGAAGCGTGTGGAAAACTCAGAATATCGACTTTGATTTTCTCGAAAAATGATTACTTTGAAAAATGTTGACGTTTCATTTCGTTCTGCAACAACTTTCTACTTTATTATATCATTTTTATATGATTAACAATTATATCGTATTTATTATCAAGCATATAAGTAATAATTAATCTTTGCAGTTAACAATCCGAGTCTCGGACGTCAATGACAATGCTCCAAAGTTCGAATTGCCGGATTATCAAGCTCACAATGTCGACGAGGACATACCACTGGGCACGAGTATTCTAAAAGTCAAAGCGACTGATTCCGATTCAGGCGCAAACGCTGACATCGAATATCTGGTATCGGACGATCATTTTAGCGTCGATTCGAGCGGCCTAATAGTCAACAATAAACAATTGGATGCCGACAATAACAATGCCTATTACGAATTTGTCGTTACTGCCAAGGATAAGGGTGAGTTATTGTTCTCTTGACTCTCAACTCGAGGAATGATTACCGATCGAACCATAAATAACTTACGACAAGATGATTATTAATCGTAGTAAACGAATTGGTAAATATGGAGCAAAGGGAACCCACTTCCGATTGACTTGCCTTTAATATATGTTGCGTAGGGATCCTTCCTGAACAACTTTTTCCTCTGACACAATTGGGGGTCGTTATGTATTAAAAAGTTATTAACAAATAAATTTAATAATTCATATAGCTATTTTCCTTATACCAGCCAGTCCTAATCATTTTGTCCTTCACATTTGTTGTTACGAATACACCCCTGAGTAGCATACAAAAAGTTTTATCCGTTGCTCATTGTTTGTTTGGTTTGTTTTGGATTTGTTCGTTTATTGGGTTTGGGTTTGTTTTGAATTTGTTTGTTTATTGGGTTTGGGTTTGTTTTGGATTTGTTTGTTTATTGGGTTTGGGTTTGTTTTGAATTTGTTTGTTTATTGGGTTTGGGTTTGTTTTGAATTTGTTTGTTTATTGGGTTTGGGTTTTTTGGTTTGGGTTTGTTTTGGATTTGTTTGTTTATTGGGTTTGGGTTTTTTGTTTTGGGTTTGTTTGTTTATTGGGTTTGGGTTTTTTGGTTTGTTTGTTTATTGGGTTTGGGTTTTTTGGTTTGGGTTTTTTGGTTTGGGTTTTTTGTTTTGGGTTTGTTTTGGATTTGTTTGTTCATTGGGTTTGGGTTTTTTGGTTTGGGTTTGTTTTGGATTTGTTTGTTGGGTTTGTCTGTTTGTTTCTTTAGGTTACTGGGGTTGTTTTTGGTTTGTCTATGGGCTGGTATGCGACGGGGGCAGGGGGGCCACTGCCCCTCCGGTCATACGTGTACTGGCCACCATGCGAGTATTTCATATTCTATTTATGAATTTTCTTTTGTTAATAACTTTTTAACAAACAATGAGGACGGATAAAACTTTTGGCATGTTACTCAGGGGGTATTCTTAACAACACATGTGAAGGACAAGATGATTGGGACTGGCTGCTATAAGGAAAATAATAATTTTGTCCTTCACATTTGTTGTTACGAATACACCCCTGAGTAGCATACAAAAAGTTTTATCCGTCGCTCATTGTTTGTTTGGTTTGTTTTGGATTTGTTTGTTTATTGGGTTTGGGTTTTTTAGTTTGGGTTTGCTTTGGATTTGTTTGTTTATTGGGTTTGGGTTTTTGGTTTGGGTTTGTTTTGAATTTGTTCGTTTGGGTTTTGGGTTTGTTTTGGGTTTGTTTGTTTGTTGGATTTGTTTTTTGTTTGTTGGGTTTGTCTGTTTGTTTTTTTAGGTTACTGGGGTTGTTTTTGGTTTGTCTATGGGCTGGTATGCGGTGTGGGCAGGGGGGGCCGCAGCCCCTCCGGTCATACGTGTACTGGCCATCGTGCAAGTATTTCAAATTCTATTTATGAATTTTCTTTTGTTAATAACTTTTTAACAAACAATGAGGACGGACAAAACTTTTGGTATGTTACTCAGGGGGGTATTCTTAACAACACATGTGAAGGACAAGATGATTGGGACTGGCTGCTATAAGGAAAATAGCTGTATGAATTATTAAGTTTATTTGTTAATAACTTCTTAATAAATAACGACCCCCAATTGTGTCAGAGGAAAAAGTTGTTCGGAAAGGGTCCCTAGACAACATATATTAAAGGCAAGTCAATCGGAAGTGGGTCCCCTTTGCTCCATATTTACCAACGAATTATCAAATTCACTAGTTTATTCAAACAATTTAATTATTTTTCTTCCTTATTGAGAAATGTTTGTCTTACTTCCTCAAAATTTCACAAAAATACCGAAAGTATTTTGCGAAAATTATAGTTTTTAACAGCTGAGGCTTTGAGCATTGCGGAAAAATTCGAGGTAGCAGCTTGGAAATTTGAACTTGTAGCTTTTTTGCCCAAACCGCTGCCATGTCTGTAAGGATGAATTTTTTTTTGCAACACGCTCCGCCCAATTTTTCAGGCGATCCATCGAAAACTGGCACGGCTACGGTTCGCATATACACGAAGAACAAAAACGACGAGGAGCCAAAATTCTCGCAGCAGGTTTACACGCCAAACGTCGACGAGAACGCCGGTCCTAATACCCTAGTTACAACGGTCGTTGCCTCGGACAAGGACGGCGACAACGTGCGTTTTGGTTTTGTCGGTGACAAAACGATTTCCGGACAATTCGTGATCGAGGAGATAACCGGTGTGATACGTCTTCATGGTGATACAATTGAGCTCGATCGTGACAAGTACGAGCTCAATGTAACAGCCCTCGACGACGGTGCATGCTGTCCCGATGGAAAGAAAAACATTCACACGAGCACCGCCGTTGTCGTTGTCTTTATCACCGATGTCAATGACAACAAACCGGTGTTCAAGGATTGCGGCAAATATTCGCCAAAGGTCGAAGAGGGCGCGCCGAACGGCAGTCCGGTTATAAAGGTACAGGCAACCGACGAGGACAAGGGTGTCAATGGACAAGTCAAGTACTCGATCGTACAACAGCCTAATCAAAAGGGAACGAAATTTACGGTTGACGAGGAGACCGGTCAGGTCTCAACTAATAAGGTAAAATAACAAACGAACAAATTATATCAGCAATCGAAGAAAAAAAATATCATTGAAACCAAGTACTCGGCAATATAATAAATAATTAATATTTTTTAAAAGCGTAAAAAAATATTTTCCAACGATATAAATAACGTTCAATTATTTTTAAATATAACGGCCCTTCTAAACTGCTCTTAATTCTTCGTTTTATTTATCCAAAACAAAATATGAAAATGATATGCAACGAATAATAATATAATGCCATTGAACTTTGTTTATCAAGGTTTTCGATCGCGAGGGTGACGACGGTAAATTCGTTTCCGTCACTGTGAAAGCCACCGATCAGGGTGAACCGTCACTCGAGGGAGTTTGCTCATTCACGGTTGAGATAACCGATGTCAATGATAATCCGCCACTGTTCGATCGTCAGGTGAGAACAATTTTCCAGTTTGGACTTTTGTATATATGTTATAAAATCAGTGACTTTCTCTCACTTTAATAAATTTTACAGAATGACAATGAAGAATCATAAAAACTTTGCCAACCGTGGTACCTTAGAATCGTTTAGATTGAATTCATAAAAAAAAAAAAAAAACCCATTAGAAACTCGCACATTGCTACCACATTATTTTATCTCGCTGGTAAAGCTTCCTCCACAAGAAAGCCAAAAATCGAAGAACTATCCTCGCAAGTTTTCTAATTCGGGGGGATTTACGAGAGAGATAATTTGACGATGAAACAACGTGCAAGTTTCTAATTCACATCTTATCTTTTGTCATATATCATTGTTTCCACGGAATTCGTAGAGATTTCACGAATGAATAAGTAAAATTTGTTTTCTTCTTTTTCAAACGTTGAACGCAGAAATACGTTGAGAACGTGAAGCAAGACGCTAGCGCTGGAACAAACATACTTAGAGTATCAGCGTCGGACGAGGATGCCGATAATAACGGTGCAATAATGTACACGCTGAGTTCGCCAAACAATGACCAGGGTCTCGATTACTTTGAGATTCAACCGGAATCCGGTTGGATCGTGTTAAAGAAGCCTCTCGACGTGAGTAACTTTCTATACGCTTGTTTTATAAAATATAATTATCCTCTCTTAGCAAATATATTAATTAACAGCTATTATACATATACACATATGTATAAAATATTTATCACGCCCTCTGGAATACACATTGTACGATAATCAACGTATTTCGTTTTCTCGTTTTGATATATGAAAATATATTTAAACATTTTTAATTATAAACGAATAAATAAAAAAAATAACATATCGCTCCGGTATTCCAGGGTCGCGGCATAAATTGCGTAGAACCATACTATATCATATTAAAACTTGAGTGTACACCTTATGCCGACGTTTTTAGTTAATTTTTATGTTTTTTTTATTCTTTAATATTTCCGTTGACTTGCGTTTCATTAACCACCGAATTCGTATTTATTATGTATTTTTGCTAATCGGGACAGAAAAAAAAAAAAAAAAACCAACTGATACATTACGTATGACCGATGATAATTATTTATATCTCATCACTTGACATATTTATATATATGTATACATATGTTGCAACGAAGCTGAGTTTCGTTTTTACGGCACTTGTATAGAAATATTTATTATTCCCGTTGAAATGCACAATGTGTTCACTATGGTAAATTATATATACTTAGCTCTGCCTGATTTCCTTTAAAAAAAAAAAAAGAAAAAAAAAACAACAAAAAAATGCTTCACAGTACCTGAATCGAAACGAACCAATTCGGGCCTACTTTTTTTTTTTTGACAATAATAAAATAATAAATAAATTAAAAAACCAACAAAGAACAAAGTACGCACACTCTCTTTATATCTCTCTGTCTCTTTCACTTTCCGTGAACATATTCGCCGAGTTTGCGAATACCGCTAAAACAACAACAACAAAAAACGAGTAAAACGATAAAAAAAAAAATCTTACCCATACGCGTCTCCCACGTTGTTGACGAAATCCATCGCTTTTGTCTCTCTCTCTCTTTCTCACAATCGTCGACGATAAAAAAGAAAAAGGAATTCTTTCGGAAACGGGCGTTTTTTTTTGTCACCAACGCCTCAAACTTTTCTCGGGCAATCGTGTGAATTTCGAGCGGAACGACTCGTCCCAGGCGTGTGCACTTTTCTACCAAATGCCTCGAGCTTTTTTTTCCAACCCCTAAAACAAAAAGAAAAAAAAATAAAGAAAGCGACATTAGGCTGAGCTAAAACGTAAAATCAAACGAAACGATATTTAAATCTTACATCGCCGTAATAACATGACAAATAATAATAATAATAATAATACTAATAATAACAACCAATAACCAATGATTAATAATAATAATCACTTTTTTATATCGCCAAAAAAAAACAAACGAAAAAAAAAAAAACAAAAACCTACTAATGTGAATGTTTTTCAAAAGGGAAGTGATGTTTTTTGAACTTCCAGGAGCAGGTGGGAACGACATTTTTTGAGCCCCACGTACGGTGTACTTCAACAATATATCTACGCATTTTGTGGTGCATCATACACTTAAAAAAGAAAAAAAAAAAAAAACGAAAACGAAAACGAGCAAAGAAAGAAAACATTTTTTGACCATGCTTGCATATTTTATATGAATGTGTTTTTTGATTCCTTTACAGGAAAGGATCTCGCGCTCTCGCTCTCTCTCTCGCTCGCTTATTACTCTCTCTCTCTCTCTCTCTTTCCATCGCGCGCGTGCTCTCATCTCTCTCTCTCTCTCCCCCCTTTCGTTCCCACTCAATCGCAACTTCATTAACATTCGGCAAAATAATCATCCCTCCTATTCAAAATTTGCCATCAACAGACAATCAATCTTTCTCCTCTCTATCAATCTATCTCTGATTCTTTCTATCTGTCTTTCGTCCTCCCTGCCGGTTATAATTGCAAGAAAAAAAAAAAAAAAAAAAAAAACCAACCTAAACAAAATCGAGTACGATGAGAATTTTTTTGATCGAGAGCGTGTACGTGTAGATCATAAGCAGAGAGCGCTGTCCGTGGTGTGACATTTTTTTCTTCTGTGATTGGGGCAGCATACCGATTGTATGTGACCAAAACAGATGCAAACACGTCAATGCGATATAAAAAAAAAAAAAGAAAGAAAAAACTATATATATTGGTTGAAACGAAATATATATACGAACAGAGAATACACCGATATTTCGTGCAGAAACGAGAACTGCGGTTAGATCAATTTGCGCAAAACGTCCATCGGTTTTTGAGTGTCGTTGATCAAGAATTTGAGAATCAGGCGATCCTCGTATACCAATGTCATTTTGGTGATACATTTTTTTTTTTAATTATTATTTTATTTTTACTTTTTTTTTTTTCCTATTACGAACATACATAACGTACTGGCATGCTTGGTACCCTGTGCGAAAGAACAAAAGAATCGCGATGAGAGCGAAACAAAAAAAAAGGAAAAGAAAAAAAGAATAGAGAAAAAAAAAAGAAAAACCGTAAACGCTATACCGCACCTAAAGAGCAAACTGATTCCCCAATTCCTCGTTCTCCCAAACGCCTCTTTAAATGCATATATTCTGCTTGCATGTCGTTGCCTGCATTCCTTTGTTTCGTATGAGCAAAAAAAAGAAGCAAAACCAACAAAGAAATACTTACTAATTTTCGATTATCATTTTTTTTTTTTTTTTTTTTACGTTTTGTGTTTTTATTGCACCTTTTACTTTCTTCGGATTTTGATGATGAACAAAAAAAAAAAAAAGAATACAAAAGAATCGTCCACCCGTAAGTAGGAAAGTTTTTTTTTGTGTTACGATAATATTTGTCGAACGATTCGTTTATTTTGTTTTCTTTAAATCGATATATCGTTTGGTAAAAATACTTTTATCGGTCAGTTTGTCCTCGTGTCGTTTATCATCGCGTACGTCATTTCCCCCTCGAAAATGTATCTACGATTTATTTATTTTTTATATTTTTTTTTCTTTTTTCGTTCATTTGTCTTAATCGGCTTTTTCTTCTATACTTTTCGATTCGTTCTCGTTATATTGTCGTATCGTTTGGCTAAATTTTTTTTCTTTTAACGCGTAACGTTCTTGTCGCGTTTTTTTTTTTTTTCTCAATTGGGACTAAACTAAAATTTCGCGAAACGATTGATATTCGAAAGAAAAGAAAAAAAAAAAACAAGCGAAGAAAATAAAAAATTCTAATCGCGTTACGTCGTGGGTATCCATCCTGTCGTATTATTCTTCTTTATGTGATAAATCATGAATAATATTACCAGTTACATATTATATGCTGTTTATATGTATCTATATATAAATACGCAGTAGCTATTGTATTTTGCAAGCCGCACAAAAAAAAACGAATATATCTGGGCCATTTCACGCCAACTCGACATGGCTATGTCCATCACCTATTTTCTTTTTGTTTATTTCTTTCCTCTAAGTATTTTATAAAGTGAGGCAAAAATATGATCTACACGAAATTTCGGATTTTTTTCGAAAATTGCTGCAGTAATAATCTAAATGGTCAATTTCACCATGAGAGCCGTTATCGATTTTGTTAAAACTTTAACGGTAAATAGAAAACAAGATTTTTTAGTCTATTTCGGTTATGGCGGTAGCACGACCGAATCGAGATACATTTTTTTTCAACGAATGTTGAAATTCTTCTTTTATTATTAATTTGAATGAAATAATATTTTTTATGGCAAGGAGAATGTTCGAATAATGAAAAATAGTCCGAGATATAATATGTTGACTTTTATGGTATTTTTCCACAAAAACTTTTTATGCCATAAAAATAATATATTAATATAATTCGAAGTATAGTTTTTTTATTCAGACTTTATCCTTGTCACGAAGATATATTTCGTTAAGAAATCAACAGAAGAGTTGCAGCCCGGTTGGTAGGCGGATTCGGAGGTCTTTCAAGTTAAGGGGGGAAATAGGGTTAGGACAGCATTTTCTCAATGATTATCATGAATTTTTTTATAGTATAAAAAATGAATATAATTTATTGAAACTTTGAGATTATTTTATACATATATTTAAGTATATACTATACAATTTTTGAAGAATTTCCTTGAAAAACACCGGGGATATTAGCGACCCCATATTGCAGGTCACAATCAGACTCAGCATTATGCGTACATTCTGGAAGCCGCAATTTTCATCCGAAATCAAACGAAGTTGGAATTTACTTTTATTATATGTTACTCTTCTATATGAACCTAAATTCTATCAAGAAAATAGAAAATTGAATTTTGTACAGGGGTCGAAACAAAAAAGCATGATTTTTTGCCATTTTTTACAACTTTATTTGCAAAACAAAAATTATTTTAAATAATTATAATATTCCGAGTTTAGGTTCATATAGAGCGCAATATTATGAAGAAAGTATCTGCCAATTTTCAAAACGATTGGTTGCAAACTTTTCAAACTAGCGTGTACGCAAGTTAAAAAAAAGTCGTTTTCGAGCGAGTGATCGCTCAGTTATACACGTGGCACGCTCGGGGTCATTTTTTATACTATATAAAAATTCATCAAAATAATTGAGTAAATGCTGTCCTAACCCTATTTCCCCCCTTCATGGCTTATAACAATAGAGCGAGTGGGAATTTTCATTTTTAATTTTGGGAACATTTTTGTCAATAGTTTTACTAACAATTTATGAAATAAAAAAAAATCGATTTTTTGAACCGTCTAACCCTATTTCCCCCCTTAAGGGCTCACATACCGTTGCGCGCGCTGAAAACCGAGTAAATTTGAAAAATTATTATGAAGGTTATATAATTCAACTTGTTATATCTCCAAAACGACTTGACCGATTTCTTGCAAACTTTGCACGGATTTGGGACATCGAACCTCCATTGTTTGTTCCAATTTTCATTGAAATTACTCGAGAGTCGGAGATTTTACGGAATTTTGAAATTTTCGAAAATTGTGTGCGATCGCTTTAATTTTCGTAAATATCCACCTATGAGTATCAAAACTTTCTACATGAAAGGGTTAGGTGAGAGGAATGTTTGGTATTGAATTAGCCAAGTATCAATTGAGGGGTTTGGACTTTATAACATTTTGAATTTTTTGAAAAATCTTTCAGATTGATTTAGTTTCCAAAAGTTTTAAATTCTTGGGCTATAATTGTCCTTTCACGAAAGGAGTATCATTGAACGATGATTGATATTGAATTTGGCATGAATCGGTGAAAGGGTTGTGATTGTAGTGAATTTTTTATTTTTGAAGTTTCAATATTTTATGCGAAATTGTATGTTTGTTGAACTTGCCATAAAAATAGGATAGAGGATAACCACGTTGGGCATTGAGTTTGCAATAAATTGTTAAAGTGCTTCAAGTTGGAAAAAAAATTGTAAATCTTCGGATTTCACAATATTTTGCAAAATCAGTGAATTGTTCGAATTTTATTAAATTTTGCAGAATGATAATAAAGAATTGTCAAGTTTTACAACCCGTGGTACCGTATAATTGTTCAAATCGAATTCATTAAAAAAAAATGCAATTTAGAAACTCGTACGTTTATCTCGCTCACGAAGTTTCTTCTGTAAGGAAGCTAAAATTGAAAAACTAACGTACACATTGAGGAAGATTTGTGAGCGAAATAAAACAATGACGAAGAAATGTGCAAGTGTTCCAATTTGCGTCTTTTCTAAATGTAAAATGTTGCAATGTTTGTTTCAATAATAAAATAAACATTTCAACAGTTGAAAAAGAAGTTGTACTTCGATTTTGTTATGCTACCTAAAATAAAAGTATACGAGCATAATCGAAATAGTGTCGACAATGTTGTTTTCCATCGATAAATTTACCGTATAAATTGAAACAAAATTGAAAATGTCCCTAATCGTCAATAAATTCACAGTATAAATTTAAATAAAATGGAAAACGTCCCCAGACGTCAAGTAATTTTATTACGTACATTTTAGATTGTTGCAAAAATACCAATTTCCGAAAAAAAATCTGCAAATTTGTGTGGTTTATTTTTTTCGTGTCACTCTCTAGCATACTTGAAGGAAAGAAAAATATATATAAAATGACGAGGATAACAGCAAGTTGGAGTGTAATGTCCCGTATATCTATTTATGCCAATTAAATTAGTATCGCCAGCTGCACCAGTAATTTTACATACGTCATGTCACGATAATCCAATGATTCGTTTAAAAAAATCACCGTCGGTAGTACTGCGGGAATTGATGAAATTTTCTTTTCTTCTTATGTACGTGTATATGTCATTAATCCCGTTTGAGTGTTCCAGAAATACATATGCATATATGTATATACATATCAAAATCTGGCGGGTCGATCGGAGAGATATATAGTGAAAAAAAAAAACAAAAACAAAAACAAAAAAACAAAAAAACAGTGGATACCTACTACGGCACGCGCGTTTTTATAAATGCTTAACTTGTTAAAAAAAAATGCTAGATTAGCTCTTTTTTTTTTATTCGATAAACAATCGGAAAAACTCGAATGATACAATGTTTTTTTTTCGTAAATTCGTGAATTTCTTTGGCGTTCGCGCTAAAAAAAAAAAAAAAAAAAATCAGCCAAATTTCATTGCGTTCGTTCTCACGATTTATTTTGTACAAAAAACAATCTTGAACAAGCCAATAGTTTAATCTGATATAATTTGGGCAAAACTCGAGAGAGAGTGTTGTTTCGTAAATTCGTGAATTTCAATTAAGACAACAATACCTTTGACGTTCGCGAGGTTGCAAAAAAATAAAAAAACAAAAAACCGTAGTACGCAGCTAAATAGATGAGATCAAAATTAGCACGGATATCGGGCGAATGCGGTTCCGGCTACCGCGAATTTTTCATACATCCATGTATAGCGAAGTAACATTAAAAAAAAAAAAAAAAAAAAAACCAAAATTGCCTGCTCTATTATTATTTTCAATCTTCCATTAGCCGCGCGAGATTGCATTGAATGATTCATTGATATACGAAAACGAATGGAAAAGAAAAAAAAAAAAAAAAGAGAACGCAAAAGAAATTGAAAAATCAAAAAACACTGGTTTGGAAAAAATTGTCAGTGTAAAGTTGACGGCCGATGTTTTGCCAATAGCGAGACAGGTATCGCCTCAGAGTGCGGGCATCCGACAAAGGGACACCAGTCTTGTACGCAGACGTGGACGTTGAGTTAGACGTCGTAGACAGAAACAATAAACCTCCTCTGTGGGATCTGAATGTATACGGCCCCATTCACATCAAAGAAAATGTCACAGTGGGTACTGTAGTGACGTCGGTGAAAGCCAGGTTTGTATGCCACGACATGACCAAGAACCAAGACATGCCGTGCCGTGCCATGCAGTGCTCTAAAAAAAAAAAAAAAAAATATATATATATCTTTCATCCTCTTTTTCTCATTCTTTTTCATATTATTTTCTTTCTTTTTTACTATTTACAACGAAAAATTTACCATTTTCTATATGAGTACATTTTTCCATCTTTAAGTCTCTCTCACTACCACTCTTTCTCTCTCTCTCTCTGGAACAATATACTTTTGTCTCTTCCCTGCTCACATCTATCGCTCAAACATTTCATATTTTATCTGATCTATGTACGTATGTCATATATAATTTGTGGCTTTTTCAAAGGTCACGAAACGTTTTTTTTTTTTTTTTTGTTCAATTACTTAAGCACTTATGGTTAAGCGCGGCGTGTATGCGTGTGAGTGTGCGTTTGCGTGAGTTCGCGATCGTAGAAATACGTCAGAGTACTCTCTCTTTTTCTGGCAACATTTGTTTATACGTCTGCCAGCATACATTTGCTCTTGATTCTTTAAAAAAAAAAAAAAAATGAAGAAAAGTTGGGGGAGGGGCAGATAATTGACGTACAGCCATGAGGAAATTGTGACGAACGAGCTTTTTCCTTTATCACGCTTACGTTCTGTCCTAAAAGTGCTTTTCACGGATATACGAGCAATAAATATATCCAAGCGGGGATGAGCATATTTGGAAATTAAAAAATAGGCATTTTAACGAAAAAAAATCGCTTGAACATTAAAAATTTGCCAAAGTTCCTTCGCAATGATTTCCTCATTCACGCCGTCTTTGAAAAAAAAAAACACCATCACGTGATTCTCTGACTATTTGAAGGATCCCCGAAAACCTGTCGTTAGCGTCTGAAGAAAAAAAAATCGTATTTGCCCGCCCAAAAAAAAAGAACTAAGTAAAAAGAAAAAGATATATATTTCGTCGTAAAATAAATTCAAAATGATTTTATCAAACAATTACCATTATACGAACAATGACCATTCCCTGTGCATCCAAAGAAAGAGACGATAAAACTGTGCGATTGAATAGTTCGCCAAAGTGTTGCGCGACCGAGGAATTTGGGCGTACGAAAGAAAGAAAAACGAACAAACAAACAAACAAACCGAGAGAGAAACGAGTAAGCGTTAGGGTCCTCTTTTACTTTAATTAATGACTAAACAATGTTTAATCCTTCATAAAACTGTTGTAGGTACGAACAAAAAAAAACAATCAAATCATTTTGTATATATATACAGTTATATATATGGGATGAGACTAGTGATAAGTATGTGTGTGGCGCAGGGGGTTGCCAAAGAAAAGGAGAACAAAGAGAAGAACGAAAAAAAAAACATTGCCAAGCTATGAATTAGCGTTTAGGTGAGAAAATATCCTCCAGGGATGCATAATCATTCAGGGCTCCTCCTCCGTCGCTTTTTCTACTTCTTCTTCATCTACTTCTTCGCCTCATTCTCTCCCCAAATCCAACCCCATCTACTCTTCTTCTTCTTCTTCTTCTTCTTCTTCCGCTCGTTCGAGATTTGCCGTGACGAAACGAGAAAATAACAAACGCAAAAAAAATGAAACGAACGAAAAATGAAAAGTCATCCCCCCGCCGGCAACGTTACGAGGAAGATTGTAAGAAAGGACGAAAAAAAAAAAAAAAAATACACCGTGACACTTCCTAGATTATATATATATACACATATTTTCGAAATAGGTTTATATATATATATATTTTTTTTAACATGAGAAAAAAAAATACTACAGGTTTGGGAGCGTCGATCGGGACGTTCGCTGTGGGGGCGAGTCCTTCCACCAGCCTCCAGCTCTGCGCCGCTTCGATCACACGACGGAGCTCATAATTTTTGTCTTTTATATATACATATATATGATATATATTTTAATCTACCACATACATACTCTACACCATGATGAGAGGTTTTTTTTCGTTGTTGCTTATTTTCATTTTTATTTATTTTTTTAAAAATAGAAAAACCAAAAAGAAAATAATCAAGGTTACACGATAATCTCGTCGTGGATCACGGCCGATCCTGCAAGCTTATCATTTTCATTTAATTCTCTCAATCCGAAGGAACCTATGAAAGATCATTGACGGAGAACGTTGACAAAGAACAACTAAAAAAGAAAAACAGAAAAAAAGAGAGAAATGGAAGACAAAAAAACGACAGCGAGCACGAGAAGAACGAAAAGAAAAACAATAAAACATCCCAACGAGATGCGATTAAAATCTTGTGGACGCTAACATATCGCGATCACGCTAATCAAGACTAACTCCGCTGTTTTTTCTTTTTTCCGTTTGTTGTATCCACACGAAACACAACACTCTACTGTGTGTTACCTGGGGGTGTAGCGCGAGACATACAAGCTGGAGGCAATGGCGCAGGACAAGGGATTTCCGCCCTTGTCGCGAAACGTGGAGGTTCAAATTGACGTTGTGGACCGTGCTAATAATCCGCCCGTATGGGACCACGTAGAGTATGGCCCGATCTACTGTAAAGAGAACACGGCCGTTGGGGCTAGAGTTGTGTCTGTTAAAGCCAGGTCTGTCACCTAAAAGCTGTTAAACGCTCCGTGCGGCTGCACGAACCCGCCCTGCACGCAATCTCGTGGCAGTATTGTTCTTGTGCACGTTAATTGATATTGTGTACGATATAAACCCAATCAAAACAACCCCCCCTCTCCCCCACCCTCAACCCCCGCCCTCCCTGCCCCGCCACCGTCGTTCTACAGCCAAACATCCAAATTACACACAGACACACAAGTACACAGTCGTGCAGTGAGATAAATCGATTTTGTCATTTGACTGGGAGTTTCATTGAAAAAAAAAAAATAACTTTTATTCACTTAAATGCAATTTTTTTCTTAATTACAAAAAAAATTGTGTTTCACTGAAATAAAAGATATTTGAATGAAACAAAAATATTTTTAATCGTGCATTGAGACAACTGAATTATGTTAGATAACGAAAATTTCATTGGAAAAAAAAAACTTTCATTTACTTAAATACAATTTTTTTCTGAATTACAAAGAAGATTTGTATTTTACTTAAGTAAAAGATATTTGACTGAAACAAAACTATTTTTGATTGTGCATTGAGACAACTAAATTTTGTTAGTTAACGAAAATTTCATTCGAAAAAAAATAACTTTCATTTACTTAAATACATTTTTTTTCTGAATTACAAAAAGATTTGTATTTTACTTAAGTAAAAGATATTTGACTGAAACAAAAATATTTTTGATCGTGCATTGAGGCAACTGAATTATTTAACTAAAATTTAATTGAAAAAAAAAAAAATATAACTTTCATTTACTTGAATAAAGTTTTTTTTTTATTTAAAAAAAATCGTGTATTACTTAAATAAAAGATATTTGACTGAAACAAAAATATTTTCAATCGTGGATTGAGACAACTGAATTTTGTTATTCAACTAAAATTTAATTGAAAAAAAAAATATATAACTTTCATTTACTTGAATAAAGTTTTTTTCTGATTTAAAAAAAATTGTGTATTACTTAAATAAAAGATATTTGACTGAAACAAAAATATTTTTAATCGTGCATTGGGACAACTGAAGTTTGTCATTTAACTGAAATTTAATTGAAAAAAAAAATATATAACTTTCAATTACTTGAATAAAGTTTTTTTTTATTTAAAAAAAAATTGTGTATTACTTAAATTAGAGATATTTGACTGAAACGAAAATATTTTTAATCGTGCATTAAGGCAACTGAATTTTGTCATTTAACTGAAATTTGATTGAAAAAAAAAATATATAACTTTCATTTACTTGAATCAAGTTCTTTTTTTAATTAAAAAAGAAATTGTGTATTACTTAAATAAAAGATATTTGACTGAAACAAAAATATTTTCAATCGTGCATTGAGGTAACTGAATTTTGTAATTTAACTAAAATTTAATTGAAAAAAAAAATATATAACTTTCATTTACTTGAATCAAGTTCTTTTTTTAATTAAAAAAGAAATTGTGTATTACTTAAATAAAAGATATTTGACTGAAACAAAAATATTTTCAATCGTGCATTGAGGTAACTGAATTTTGTAATTTAACTAAAATTTAATTGAAAAAAAAATATATAACCTTCATTTACTTGAATAAAGTTTTTTTCTGAATCAAAAAAAAATTGTGTATTACTTAAATAAAAGATATTTGACTGAAGCAAAAATATTTTTAATCGTGCATTGAGGCAACTGAATTTTGTCATTTAACTAAAATTTAATTGAAAAAAAAAAATATATAACTTTCATTTACTTGAATAAAGTTTTTTTTTTATTAAAAAAAAAATTGTGTATTACTTAAATAAAAGATATTTGACTGTACCAAAAATATTTTTAATCGTGCATTGAGGCAACTGAATTTTGTTATTTAACTAAAATTTAATTGAAAAAAAAAATATATAACGTTCATTTACTCGAATAAAGTTTTTTCTGAATAACATAAAGCTTTGTGTTTCACTGAAATAAAAGATATTTGACTGAAACAATTTTTTTTTTAAATCAGATTCTAATTAACGTAGCTAAAAGAAAAATTTAATTTTGTTTAGGAACAATAATGTCGTATCCGAGAAATTTCATTTACCAAAAAACAAATAATGTTTATGTAGATTCAAGAGAAAATCCATTTATCTCGTGGCAAACGTCTTTTTAACACAACCGGAAATGACCACATGCAGCACCCATTTGTACAAGAAGACGCGACAGAGACGAACGTTTTTATCACACACATACATACACACGTCGGCATAATGACTCTGTGTTTTTTGCATAATTAATATTTTTCCGAACAGTGCATTCGGCTCACTGATATATTTTTTTTTTTTTTTTTTAAATATATGGACTTGTCATCAATCACTGCTAACGATTTCACCAACCTCACTCACTCGCAAACCTCACGTCACGATTATATCTCACGAACACCGCTCCCTCGCGACTCTTTTACCATTTCTATCTCACTCTCTCTCTCTCTATCTATCTCTATCTCTCTAATCGTCTGTTCACCTCTTCCGTGACAAAATATATATGCCGAAAAATCAGTGATTAGAAGCCGAACGAAAAAAAAATGTTATAGCGAGGTGATCGAGAATCTCGAAAAGCCTTCCCAATAATATAATCAATAGTTCGATACATATTAAACTAAATGTGCCGTAAACAATTTTTTGGGCATGCTTCGACATAGATGCTTCCCGAGAAACCCTTATATCATCCCATTGTTTCGTATCCTGTCTTCACCTCGAAAAAAAAAATTGTACTTATGACGATTGGTATTTTTCAAAATTGACAAAATTTTTTCATTATCGTTTTTCAATTTTTCATTGAAATATTTCAATTTTTTTTTCTTTTTTACGGATTATTGCCTGCCGACTCGTCGAAACTCGTTTATAGCTTTTGGTTATTGTTGTTAGATCGTTTTGCGACTCGTATTCAATAATATCGTCGTGTATCGATAAATTGATTATTCATATACGATCCACGTATAAATATTGTAACATTGTACAATTGACGGAGAATAATGGCAAGGACGTAGTGACCAGTGGCGAGTTACATTGCGAGTGAGATTTTTTTTTGTATTTCTCCTCTTTGGTATTATCATTTTATCGTCGTCGTACATCTCTGATTTTTGACGATGCCTCACGTAAGAACCAAATCATATACCGCCAAAGAAATTTTCTTTATTTTTCTACATTCTCGTTTTTTCATACGTTTTTGTCGCAAAAAAAAAAAAAAACAACAACAACTAGCATATTGGATATAGAGCGTCGAACATATATTGAATGCCGTATTAATTTTTGGGCATGTTTCGTCAGTTGGCTTTATCATTGCGTTGAGTTTAGTGTTTTCGAGGCCGTAGTGTTTTCGTAGAATTCGAAAGAAAAGAAGGGAATATATATATTTTTTTGGTTCTCTTATATTTTTGTTAAATGAAAGAAATAAAATAAATATATGCATATTTATACGCCGCTATTCGGCGGGCTATATAGTTGCGCTACGTCGCCTTATCATACGCTGTCGAAAGTGCGTGTGAATCGAGTTGAAAAAAAACAATTAATTATCGATACGAAGGAGGATAATCGTGGTTCGGAATGATCCATAAAAAAAAAAAATATATAGAAAGAAATATGGACTTGTATTTATATTAAGTACTTTTACACTCGAGCTTCGTGCTACTTTTCCTTCCGATATAATCGTCGACTAGACTAAAATGACAAACTGCTCCTCGTACACAATTACTCTATATATATACATATTTACAATAATATCATAATCCCATATGTAAGGCGTGTTGTTTGTAGCGGGGATGGAGATAGCTTCGGTGTCGGTGACTCATGCGGTTTTACCACGTTAATAATCAAACATCACGAGAGATGCACTTTACGACACCCCCATTCACGTGCCCACGCATATACAGGCGAAAGAGAATTATGATATATTGAGAAGTCTGTGGGACGTTAAGAATATAAACGTGTAAACCAATGATCTATCTGTACGTGGTCTGTTCAAAAAGTATCGCGAATTTTGAATTTCCGCGGGCTACGTATATTGGAATTTCGATTTTTTTGTGGCGTCAGGTTGGTACTCGTGTCCCTCACTTATGCTGAAAAATTCGGCCATTTTGAATGTTTAGTTAATTGTTGACAGCTGTTTTAGTTAGACGTGTTTTGGCTTGTATTCGATTTTTGCCTATTCCAAAAAAGTAGCTTCCATTGCGATGATTGAGCTTTGGTTTCCACGTCATAACCATAAACCCATAAACAGCTCCTAATAGTCCAGTCATTATATACATTTGGAAGGGCTAATGAACCGAAAGTGCTGATTTTTGGATATTGTGTAGGGGGGGGCTTAGAAAAGCTTAACTTCAAATTGTCGACCAAGATTTCCTATGTGCGTTCTCCGCCATCTTGAAATAAGTGTTAAATTTTGTTTTTTTTGCAATAACTCGGCTCTCCGTCGAGATACGAAAATTGCGATAGGGTACTTTTTTGTTGCTTCTTTTACGCTATACAATTTAGGTCATATACATTTTTCACCTACCGTTCATCGTTGTTGAGATATCGAACGAGAAAGTAAAAAAATTCAGGTAGTGAAACTTGTTTTTGGCTGTACACATTTATATACACACATGTATATAAATCGTCGGGCGAGCATGAACAACGTGCGAATCACCGCACAAAGAGGAGACGGCAAGAATGAGCCGCGACTGTGAAACATATGAAAATATATATATATATATATATTTTCATATGTTTGCTTTTTACTAACTTACTTTTTTCTTAGATACTTTTTTACGTAAATTTGACAAAAAACCGTAAAATTATATTTAACAATCTTTAAAAATATATTGATGGTTTTTGTAGAAAAAAAATATTTTTACTTTCTCGTTCTATATCTCAACAACGATGAACGGTAGGTGAAAAATCTATATGACCTAAATTGTAGAGCGTAAAAAAATCAACAAAAAAGTAACCCATCGCAATTTTCGTATCTCGACGGAGAGCCAAGTTAATGCAAAAAAACAACATTTAACCCTTTTTTCAAAATGGCGGAGAATGCACGAAGGAAATCTTGGTCGACAATTTGAAGTTAAGCTTTTCTAAGCCCCCTCCCCACACACAATATCCAAAAATCAGCACTTTCGGTTCATTTTCCTTTCTAACCCGTTTTTTTCGACGTAATGACTGGACTATTAGCAATGTTAACGGGACACTGTTTTTCTTGGAAATTGAGCAATTTTGGCACGAATTTCGCGGCGACCCGTCTAATGCCGAAATCATTGGTAAAAATCGAATAGCACGAGCCAATCGATATGTTTAGTTCCTCGGCAACTTCTCTAACGGTGATTCGACGATTGGCCAATATTATTTTCTTCACTTCATCAATGTTTTCGTCTGTCGTTGATGTGCTCGGGCGTCCGGAACGCATTTCGTTGTTCGCATCTTCTCGGCCCTCTGAGAACATTTTCTACCACCGATAAACGATGCTTTTGTCCAAGGTAGCTTCACCATATGTCACAGTCAACATTCGGAATGCGTCCGCGCACTTAAGGTATTGATCTGGTAACTCAAGCCGACTTTCATGTCTTTTTTGGAGGGCGTTTTTTTGTAGGGAAATAAAAATGAATCGTTTTGGATATTTAGGATGTTTTTATTTACATATTAAAGATACAAAAAAAATTTGTTTGAAAAAATTCAATAGTTTATTATTATTATTATTATTGATCGAAGTTGGGACCTCGAAAAAAAAGAGCGTGGGTGGCCCCGGTGATTTTGGCTCTTAATGTTATCTGAAATCGAAAATTCTTGATAATTCTTAATCTATAGACATGTCATTCTGGTCGGAACTACTGAAGTTAAATTTCATGGATAAATAACAAAATGGCGGACTTTGGAAAAAAAAGTTTTTTTTTCCAAAGTCCGAATGTCATGTCTATAGATTAAGAATTATCAAGAATTTTTTATTTCAGATAACATCAAGAGCCAAAATCACCGGGACCAGCCACGCGCTTTTTTTCGAGGTGCCAACTTCGATCAATAATAATAATAATAATAATAAACTATTAAAATTTTTCAAACAAAATTTGTTTTGTATCTTTAATATGTAAATAAAAACATCCTAAATATTCAAAACGATTCATTTTTATTTTCCTACAAAAAACGCCCTCTAAAAAAGACATGAAAATCGGCTCAAGTTACCAGACTACTACCTCAATTTTGTTTTTCACACAAAATTTCATACAGATTCTTTGATCCATTTTTTGGAATAGGCAAAAATCGACGACAAGCCAAAACACGTCCAACCAAAACAGCTGTCAACAATTAACTAAACATTCAAAATGGCCGATTTATTCAGCATAAGTGAGGGACACGAGTACCAACACTAGCCCCACAAAAAAAATCGAAAATCGAATATACGTAGCCCGCGGAAATTCAAAATTCGCGATACTTTTTGAACAGACCTCGTATATCCATTTTAATATTTTTATACGAGATACCCCGCACTAACTCAGTCACCCCATTTTCTTTCAAATTCGTCAAATATTGTTATAAATCGACGCAATTGAAGTAATATCTGGTCACGATAATCGTACCAACTTTGCATTCCCTGAGTGTTTCCTTTTGTTGAGAAAATTTCACGAATTTGTACGATTCCGTAACGGAAAACCGAAACCTCATGCTGAGACTCGGTTGTCCGTCCGTCAGTCTGTCTGTCCTTCTGTGAGAATCCTCTAACTCCTGAACGGTTCAATTTATCGACTTGGAATTTGGTCCCCAAGTCATTTTTGAATAAAATATTTTTTCGCGAATTTACAGAAGCCGAAATGTGGGATATCAAAAAATGGGGCATAAATTATAAAAATTTTAGTTTACACTTATTTCGATGAATATTTTCTGAAAAAATTCTGAAATAATTCTGATACGTGAAGGCGCTTGGGAGGTTTACAGGAAAACTACGGCGATTTCAAAATTGTCATTGGTTTTTGAGATATATGAAATTCAAGACTTGACTTGCTGGGGAACGGTATGGAACCCTCGGCGCATAAAGTCCATGCTCGACCGGTTTTTCTTCTTTTTTTTTTTCAAACGACGATATCTCGGCAACTGGAAGTCAGAATCGAATTTATAAAAAACAGAAATTCTTGTTTTCTTCTACTCTTTTAGCAGAAAAATATCTAGATTTTTCGAGCCTCGAAAGACGCTTCGTCAACGATATTTATGAAAAATGCGTTTTTCCCCGAACCAGAGTTTCCCCGCTATTGAACGTTAATTTTTTTCTGACCTTCTCCGAGTCAGCGTGAAATTATAAACGAAGGAACAAAGTGGCAACCGCAGCAGTTCTTAAGACATAATTTTCGTGTGTCTGTTTCGTTTGTCAAAAATCCTTCAAAAAAGTGGAACAAATCTTTCCGTAATAACATTCACAAATTTAATAGCAAAACAATCATAAACAGTAAATCAAAATATCGTTCTTTACTTTTTTTCGAAGGTTAAAAATGTAAAAAATAAAATCCAAAAGCAATCTCAGAATCTTAAGGATCGCTGAAGTTTGCCACTTAACGCTTTGGTTGGCTGTCTCTTGAAACAGTATAATACCCAAAAATATTATTGAAAAATCGTTTTTAAGGCAATCAAAAAAATCGTAAAAACAATTCTTTCCTAAAGAATAGTAGGAAACCAATAGTTACAGGGTTATGGAAAGTAAAATTTGATTTGCGGTTGCCGAGAAATGGTCCTTCGAAGCTAAAAGAAAAAAAAAGAACATTGATACGAATTTATAACATTTTTGACGAAATTAAAAAAAAGGGGATGATCAAGATAGTGCGGAATGTCTCATATAAATCACTGCACAGTGATTTAAAAAAATTTCATTCCGTAGCAGCTATTGAACTCTCGAGACTTTATCGTTAATTATCCCTCTTCTTGTACTACTCTACTCCAATCCTTCTCCACCTCTTTTACTTCTCTCGCAGTCTCTCATTACCTCTCGATCCTCATATACTTCTCTCTCGCTCTATCTTCGCTCAATCTGTTCGCCAATTCCTCTCGCTCTAAAATCCGCACCCACCGTCACATAAATATATATGTACAACGGAGGCAGAGTGCAATTACCCTCGCAACGTTCTCTGTACTTGAGCAAATGGGCTTTCGGACTGTACACATGGGAATTTCGGTCTTTTGTAACCCATAGGATAGTCGTCTCTCGTGTAAATCTTGTATTACAACGAGAATATATATTTATCTACCGATAACTAACACACGAGCACAATACTCAAGTTTATGCTAATTGCATATACTTCGCACGCGAATATCACGGCTTTGGAGCGACTAACAATGAAACACGAAAAAAAATTTAAAGCTTCGATGATTCGTCGTTTAAACTCGATTCTCATTAAAAATAAATTGTTTTTTTTTAAATCCACGTCGACTATTTAACGAGCGCGAATAATGACGATTATTGTTGGGAAATTTTTTTCCAAATATACAAATGTACGGGGTGTGCCGTTGACAAAAATTAATATCTTCTTCAATCAACGATTATTCGACGATACATTAAATATTACGAAAATCATTAAGACCGTAGTCTGGTCTAGAGCGAGATTTTTGACGTCATTTCTAATGTGCAATAACGTTTAAACCGTTGAAGTTGTCTTGATGAAAATTTACACGTGCATTTATGGATCCTTAGAGAATACTTGTACATTAAAAAAAAAAATTATTTTACATATTTTCATGTAGTTTTTTGCCTTGTTGCAACACGGTGCGCCGAAATCGGCGCCCACTCTGGACGATGTTGTATGCATCTGAAAAAAAAAATACATTTATATATTCTCAATCTGTATGAGTATTCTGAGCACTGGTAGCAGAATTGGTACTTAAAAATTTTTTTTATTGAGTCGAACAATAATTTTGCCGACATTTTATAACTCGTCGAATACCCGAAAATGTATGAAATATCATTAATGAAAGTTCAACAGGCCGCCATTTTGTCAAAAAATTTTTTTAACTACCAATTCTGCTACCAGTGCTTAGAATACTCATACAGATTGAGAATATAGATTTTTTTTTTTTTCAGATGCATACAACATCGTCCAGAGTGGCCGCCGATTTCGGCGCACCATGTTGCAACAACGCAAAAAACTACATGAAAAAATTTTAAATAAATTTTTTTTTAATGTACAAGTATTCTCTAAGGATCAATGAATGCACGTGTAAATTTTCATCGAGCCAACTTCAACGGTTTAAACGTTATTGCACATTAAAAATGACGTCAAAAATCTCGCTATAGACCAGACTACCGCCTTAAATAATCATATTATTAATTATGCAATATGAATATATTATTTGTATATTTTTCTATGAGGATTAATTTCGTAATTAATTTTTCTACGAGTATTCGTCAGTTTGTTAATAATTAATTTTTCTTTCTCCGTAAACGCCCCGTACAAAATTGCACTTCGATTTTGAGTCGAACGTATTGAAATACGAAATTGCCAAACGAACGATAGACGCGACACTGGTGAAACGCGAAGGAAAATCGAACGATTTTTAACGAGTTATTAACAAAGCTGAATTAGTTGAAATGGAAGAGAAAAAAAAAAGAAGGTAAAACCGTGTCCAAAAAAGCTACCTTGATTATTCTACAATAAATAACTGTGCTGTTTAACCTCATAGGTTTACGATCTCGTGTGTTGCTCTCTATCTCTTTCGCTCTCTTTCTCTCTCTCTCTCTCTCTCTCTCTCTCTCTCTCTCTCTCTCTCTCTCTCTCTCTCTCTCTCTTTATCTCTCTCATTCTCTCTCTCTCTCTTCTCTCTCGCTGTGATAGTGGTTTAAAAAAACGGGGGCAGTTTATACAATAAGAGCCATTTGAAACGGAAAGGAAATATACGAAGACGTGAAAAACAAAGTGAGGGAAACGAAAAAAAAAAACAAAAAGCGAAATGAAAAGAAAACAAAAGTAGACGGATACGAGTATGCGATTATTTTAGTACTGTGAATATATGACGGGCGAAATGTTTAGGTAAATTCGTTAATTTAACGTAAATTAGATGTGTTATCGTTATTAATATATTGACTAGAAGATTTTTTCGTAATACGTTTATTCATTATCACGTGTCTCGCATGAAATTTTTTTCGTTGAAGCCGCTATCATATATATTAAATACCAAATATATATGATGATGATGATCATTATGATAATTAGTTTTTGTTTACGGTAAAGATTATCCATATAAGACGCCCTAGAGGAATTTCCGTTCTCGTTTCTGTTTCCGTTTCGTGATATTACGCGAATTTGGTAAAGTTAGAATGAATAAAAAAAAAGAAGAATTAAACAAAGAAAGAAGGAAAAAGAAAAGTTATATTACACATACTCGCCACGAATGAAATGGATATCATTGACACTTTTCCTCGTGTGCCCCGAACAGCTCCGGAATCGAAAATAATCCCACGGTATTTTACCACTTAATGCCCGGATCCACCGCTCAAACCAACAAGCTTCACACCTTTTATCTACAACAACGATCCGAAGGTAATATCACGTGGGCCGATGTCAAGGTTAATCATCCTCTCGATTATGAGAATATCAAGGAATACAATTTGACTATAAGAGTCGAGGTGAGTTCACACGGAACCGTGTACCGTTTGTAATGGAAATAAAGAAACAAAAAAATGGCCACTTTTCGCCATTGAAAATCATTTACGGGGGGAAATAGAGTTAGGACAGCGTTTTCTCAATGATTTTCATGAATTTTTTTATAGTATAAAAATGAATATAATTTATTGAAACTTTCAGAATATTTTATACATATATTTAAGTATGGACTATAAAATTTTTGAAGAATTTCCTTGAAAAACACCGAAGATATTAGCGACCCCATATTGCAGGTCACAATCAGACTCAGCATTTTGCGTACATTCTGGAAGCCGCAATTTTCATCTGAAATCAAACGAGGTTGGAATTTACTTTTATTACAGGTCTCTCTTCTATATGAACCTAAATTCTATCAAAAAAATAGAAAATTGAATTTTTTACAGTGGTCGAAACAAAAAAGCATGATTGTTTGCCATTTTTTACAACTTTAATTGCAAAAAAAAAAATTATTTCAAATAATGATAATATTCCGATTTCAGGTTCATTTACAGCGCAATACTATGAAGAAAGTAACTGCCAATTTTCAAAACGATTGATCGAAAACTTTTCAAACTAGCGCGTACGCAAGTTAAAAAAAAGTCGTTTTCAGAAAAACGCGTTTGAAAAAATAGTACCAAGAAAAACAAAGTCAAGGCAGTCATAAATTTTCTTCGGTGTTTTTCAAGGAAATTCTTCAAAAATTTTATAGTATATACTTAAATATATGTATAAAATATTCTCAAAGTTCCAATAAATTATATTCATTTTTTATATTATAAAAAAATTCATGAAAATCATTGAGAAAACGCTGTCCTAACCCTATTTCCCCCCTTAATGGCTTATAACAATAGAACGAGTCGGAATTTTCATTTAAAATTTTGGGAACATATTTTTCAATAGTTTTACTAACATTTTATGAAATAAAAAAAGAATCAATTTTTTTTAATAATTTTTTTTAATAATAATTTAATAATTTTTTGAATAATTATTACGGAGGTTATATATGGTGAAAGAAAAATTATATTGTTGATTTCACATTTTTTATTAACTTTTCAACTATTAGAAATGAAATAAATTTTTTTTTTTTTTTTTATATTTACATTATTTTTCACGGGTATAAATGAACTACTGATGAAAACCATGGCGCCTCCTTGTCAACATCATAAATTCACCAAAAATGATCCAATCTCCAAAAATAAAAAAAGAATCTAGTAAAATAATGTAGTAGTAATAGTCTGACGGAGGTACTTTTTTTTTTCAAAAATATAGAAATTACAATATTTCAATCTTTAGTATGCGATTTGAAAAAAAAAAAATTAGTGTTTAATAATTTACAAAAAATCGCCCAACGAAAAAATTAAAAAAACATCTCGTCAGACTACAGAGAAAATAATTATCAAGATTAAAAAAAAAAAAGTTAAAAAATACTAGAAATTGATTGAGTTATCGTACTGGCACTGTCTAGAAACAAAGTTTCGAGAAAAACGCGTTTAAAGTTTCTGGTTGGTACAACGTGAACTTACGGGTGCAGTCACATTTATTGCTATAACTTTGTAATGGAATGGAATTTTCTTACAAATTTTTCTTTGAAAAATTCTCAAAAGTATAAAGAATAAAAATCTGTAAAAAAGCATCGATTTTATGAAAAATTTCAGGGTTATGTGAGCCCTTACAATCATTGTTCAAACGAGTAATTATGAATAACGTTTTTTTTTTAATTATTCAAATACCTTTGTTAGATCATAAGTTTTTATCACTTTTCACGCTCGAAAGGCGTTCATTCGGACAAAATGCATCCTACGTACGACCTGACAACATTCAATGAACGCTTAGTTTTATTTTTATTTTTCTTCGGACCATTAGAACAACGGTGCCCAGCAACTGGCTTCGGAAGCTACCGTCTCCATCATTCTGGAGGACGTCAACGACGAGATTCCATTGTTCACCGAGCGCGAACAAGAAACTGTTCTCGAGGGTGAACCCATCGGAAGTAACGTCACCCAAGTGAACGCTATCGACAAAGATGGGACCTCGCCCAACAACTTGGTAAATATATTGATACATATTAGGGTGGTTCTTAATTTGGTGATGCTGGAAATTCTTTGGTATTGTTCCTTGAAAGTAATCAACATTTCCAGAAAAAAAATTGGGCGCAAGCTGAACTTTGTCCAATAATTCTAACCCACCCCACCGAGCTGTCGAATTTTTATATGAAAAAATGCATGCATTCAAAATTTTGTTAAGAAAATTGTTTATTATTTCAAAACTATTCACGATAAAAAAATTTTATATTGTTTTTTTATAGGAAATTTAATGCTCTACAAAAAAGGTATCTTGTAAAATTCTTGTGAATCTAATATTTATCACGTTATTAGTCAAAAACTGTCATAATTTATTCCAAAAGTCCATCATTATGGCCAAAACAGGAGTTTGACGTCGAAAAACTGCAAAGGATTCTTCATATGCAATTAGAAATACGAAGAGATACGTAGTGCACTCAATAACAGTATGTGAACGATATTTAAATTTTCAATTTTATCAATTTTATTATGATTCACGATAAATTTTTCTTCTTTGATCGATAAGGACATTCATTTCTTTATCAGTTCCAAATCGATGGCTTTTTTTGAAAGATTTGGAATCAACTCCTCATTCTTTGATATCGATGTGAGCAAGTGGATTTCTAATGAAAATTATTTACAAGGCTTAAAAATAGTTAAAGGAATTAAAGTGGTTAACGATGTTGCGGAAAGAGGAGTAAAACTTATTACAGAGTACAATGATCGTCTCACTTATGATGAAGATCAGAAACAATTCATTGTAAAAATAATTGAAGAATATAAAAAAAAATATCTTGATATTAACAAAGGAACTTTGCTCCAACCGATGTAATTCATTATTGTAAGTTGATTTTTAAAATATATGACATCATTCATTATAATTCACAATAAAATTGATAAAATTGAAAATTTGAATATTGCTTACATTTCATTGTTGAGTGCGCTACGTATTTCTTCATAATCTTATATACATACGAAAAATAAATTGCAGCTATTCGACGTCAAACTCCTGTTTTGACCATAATGATCGCCTTTTGGAATAAATGATGACAGTTTTTTGCTAATTACGTGATAAATATTAGATTCGCGAGAATTTGACAAGATACCTTTTTTGTAGAGCATTATATTTCCTACAAAAACGTTATATAAAATTCTTTTATCATAAATAGTTTTGAAATAATAAACAATTTTCTTAACAAAATTTTGAATGCATGCATTTTTTCATATAAAAATTCGACAGCTCGGTGGGGTGAGTTAGAATTATTGGACAAAGTTTCGCTTGCGCCCAATTTTTTTTCTAGATATGTTGATTACTTTTGAGGAACAATACCAAAGAATTTCCAACATCACCAAATTAAGAACCACCCTAATACATATATATATATATCATTTATACCATTTTGAAACTCGTAATTTCAACAGTCGAGTCGCAATTGCCGGTCTTCGAAATAAATTTTAAAAAATATAAAAGAAAAATCGTTCGGCCAATAATTCGTACTTCCAAACGACTCGTTGTTCCAATTTTCAAATAATCAAAGGTAAAAATGAATATTAACAAAAAAAAATTACATCAAAATGACTGTAAGATCAATTTTATTAGGTGTACAAGTAAGTTTTAAAGGATTTTTTGTCAACACAGGCACTTTATTGTGCAAACTTAGTTACCCCTAATACGATTTTTTGTATCGCGAACGAAATGGCCTAATCTTTTTGACACTAAATTCGCGTTTTTCTTTTTACTCGTACAGCTGCGATCTCCGTCATTTAATCCGGCGATATATACTTGTCTACGCCAGCTTTTTCGCAAGCTTTTTTCTTTAAAGGCCAAGTGTAACTGAAACGCGATTGATTTTCTTTTTGTCCCACAGGTGACTTATCATGTGGTTAATAGCACTAGAAACGAGGGCAAGGAGTACTTCGAGATTAATCGCAAGACCGGCTGGATCTCGACGAAGGTGGTTTTCGATCGTGAAAAGCAAGGAGCTTACGCGCTTGAAGTTGAGGCGAGAGACGGCGAAGCATCGGCACGCCCGAACAGCAATGGACAACCAAATTCAGGTTTGATGATTTTTGTCTTTAACAGAATTCGTTACCAACGGTACTTCGATTATGTTCCATTTATAGAAAAAAACAAAAAAAAAACAAAATCACCTGGATATCTCTAAATTTGTGAAAGTTAGAGTAGCCACGAAGATTTTTCGAAAAATTCAAAGTCCTGTACAACCGCATATTCTTCAAGAAACTTTTTCACAAATTTTTCCAAGCATAAGGGCTTTGACGCTCGAGGTATGTGCAAAGTTTGAGGGATATCGTTAGAGTCGGTCTCGAGGTACAGCCATTTGAATTTTGCGAGGTTGACGACAGACGGACATGCAGACATTGTAGGAACTCACATATTGGCCTGACCTCTTGCGGCCAAATTTCGAACCGCTCGCTCCCAGTCGCCGTTCGATCATTGCTACGCGAATTTGGCAAGTTTTAATGATAATTCGAAATTTACTGCTTCATTGGAGCAACAAAATAATAAATAAAGATCGTAAAAACATGGTCGATGATCCGTGAGAGGGAATGAGATTTCTGTCACATGCGAAAGATGAAAAATCGTTATATCGTGTACATACAAGATGTACACTAAAGGAGAGCTTCCTCTGCGAGAAAGTAAAAAAAAAAAACATTTTCAAGGTAGTAGTCTGGTAACTTAAGCCGATTTTCATGTCTTTTTTGAAGGGCGTTTTTTTGTAAGAAAATAAAAATGAATCGTTGTGGATATTTAGGATGTTTTTATTTACATATTAAAGATACAAAAAAAAATTTTTTTAAACAAATTTAATAGTTTATTATTATTATTATTATCGATCGAAGTTGGCACCTCGAAGTTGGCAGCCCGGGTCCTAACTTTTTTTCTACCGAACCGATTGCTTTCAAATTTTAACAGGCTACTCTACACACTTATAGTTCTCGTCTGAACCGCCGAGAAATTTTTTCACCCCTAACTTTTTATTTTACAACCCCTTCTTTGCTAAAGTCCTTTTATTTTAGCAATGAAGGGGTTGTAAAATAA
The DNA here is from genome assembly GCA_958009045.1 of Oxytorus armatus. Taxonomy (NCBI): domain Eukaryota; kingdom Metazoa; phylum Arthropoda; class Insecta; order Hymenoptera; family Ichneumonidae; genus Oxytorus; species Oxytorus armatus. The sequence continues at coordinate 1,742,284 of OY253750.1, forward strand.
AAAGTTAGGGGTGAAAAAATTTCTTGGTAGTTCCAACGAGAACTATAAGTGTGTAGAGTAGCCTATTAAAATTTGAAAGCAATCGGTTCGGTAGAAAAAAAGTTAGGACCCGGGCTGCCAACTTCGAGGTGCCAACTTCGATCAATAATAACAATAATAATAAACTATTAAATTTTTTCAAACAAATTTTTTTTTGTATCTTTAATATGTAAATAAAAACATCCTAAATATCCAAAACAATTCATTTTTATTTTCTTACAAAAAAACGCCCTCCAAAAAAGACATGAAAATCGGCTTAAGTTACCAGACTACCTTAAATCACCCCAAGATGTCGCGGCAGCGTTTCGACGGCAAGTAATGAAAAAAAAAAGTGTCAAAAAATACCTGCTGCTCTGTACACTAATTTGGCACGATAATTATAATGACCAAACTTCTAATCTATCTCACACGGAAATGTTTCGAGTCATGAAAAGTGAAAAAAAAAAACTGACGACACTTTTGCGAAATAATGTTATTTTTATCTTTCGTATGCACGTTGATTCGTATTTATATAGTGCGCGATTAAATCTAGTAATCTGGTAGATATTGCGAGAGCATCGTTAATTTCTTTGACGACATACGAATCAGGGTGAGGTGAAAGTCTCTCGTGGGATTTACACTAATTCCTCAGCGAATTGAAATTACTGCACATCCATCGTACAAGTATAGGGGATGCTTCTACGAGAATCTCTGGCATCTGCTGGGATTACATCTCTCTTCGGTAGACGAGGAGCAGAAGTTTCATTATCACGAGCATGTCACGTGCCTCATCGTGACGGTACCTAATACGTACTTCCGACCTCTATACTAGACGCCATCCTATTTCTTCCTATATATATACGTGCGACGATTGTCCCATCCCGAGAGCTTTTACGAGAGTAATTCTCTTTAATAACACTTTGCGAATATTTTCAAGAATCGTTCGAGCTTGTTCGCGAAAAAAAATATATATAGATTTTTATCGTTGCGTCGAGAATGGAGGGCTGATTCGAATTAATTTCCTTCGCTCATTTCAATCCGAATAAACGGTCTGGTAGACTGATATTTGAATAAAGATTCAATTCAAATAAATTAACTTGAATTAAATAAATGATTTAATCAACACCTCCGCCAGAACTCTCAGAATTGCGATGAGAAATGTTGCTTTTAAATCGTTCGAGTTCGTTGTTTGTCAATTATTTTAATGTATTTGATAAAAAGCATTTATTCACACTGAAAAATATAATTTCAGCAGAAAAATATTCATACAAATAACTAACAATTAATGAATTTGAAAGAATTTAAGTATTTTAAATTTAAGTTTCACAAAAATCAATATTTTCGCAATCGGACATGCGCGCTTGTTCAATGATCGTGAAGAGAATATGAAATATATGGTCGATTGAGAAAATACGTGAGAAACATCGAGAGATCTATGTAGATCGTGGACCGAGTGGTGTTATAAAGATACAGCGTTGAGTGTCTATATTCTCTCTCTTTCTCGTTCTCGCCCTCTCAGTCTGGTTGATGGTGAGGTAACCCATCGAGAATCCTGGAAAATCCTATTGCGCCTTTTTTTCCTCGCTACTGCACATTTCGCAGTAACGCGAGAAAATTGTCGAACATCGAGGTGGAAAATATAAGAACGAGAGAAAAGGAAATTGCTGAATGTTCCGGGGGGAGGAGGAGGAGGAGTAGGAGGAATATGGTCCCTATATATTTTCATCGCTCGAAACCACGGAAAATTATATTTTCGTTATGGCAATGAAATTTCCCACGAAAATGTTGTATCCCGTCGTCGTTAGCCGTGGTATATACGAGGTCTGTTCAAAAAGTATCACGAATTTTTAATTTCCGCGGTCCACGTATACGCGTTCGATTCGATTCGACGTTCGATTTTCGATTTTTTTGTGGCGTTAGGTTGCTACTCGTGTCCCTCACTTATGCTGAAAAAATCAGTCATTTTCGAATGTTTAGTTAATTGTTGACAGCTGTTTTGGTTAGACGAGTTTTGGCTTGTCTTCGATTTTTGCCTATTCCAAAAAATGGATCAAAGAATCTGTATCAAATTTTGTGTGAAAAAGAAAATTAAGTGCGCGGACGCATTTCGAATGTTGACTGTGGCATATGGTGAAGCTACCTTGGACCAGAGCAACGTTTATCGGTGGTACAAAATGTTCTCAGAGGCCCGAGAAGATGCGAAGAACGAAATGCGTTCCGGACCCCCGAGCACATCAACAACAGACGAAAACATTGATGAAATGAAGAAAATAATATTGGCCAATCGTCGAATCACCGTTAGAGGAGTTGCCGAGGAAATAAACATATCGATTGGCTCGTGCCATTCGATTTTTACCAATGATTTGGATATGAGACGAGTCACCGCGAAATTCGTGCCAAAATTGCTAAATTTCGAAGAAATACAGTGTCGCGTTAACGCGGTAGTCTGGTCTGGAGCGAGATTTTTGACGTCATTTCTAATGTGCAATAATTTTTAAACCGTTGAAGTTGTCTCGATGAAAATTTACACGTGCATTTATTGATCCTTAGCGAATACTTGTACATAAAAAAAAAAAAATTATTTTAAATATTTTCATGTAGTTTTTTGCCGTGTTGCCACATGGTGCGCCGAAAGCCGCCTCAATCGGCGCCCATTCTGGACGATGTTGTATGCATCTGAAAAAAAAAAAAATATATATTCTCAATCTGTATAAGTATTCTGAGCACTGGTAGCAGAATTGGTGCTTAAAAAAAATTTTTGACAAAATGGCGGCCTGTTGAACTTTTGCTAATGATATTTCATACATTTTCGGGTATTCGACGAGTTATAAAATGTCGGCAAAATTATTGTTCGACTCAATTCTGCTACCAGTCCTCGGAAACAGGCTTCCTAAGGTACGTGCAAAGTTTGAGCTTGATCGGTCCGTTAATTATCGAGATATCGTGGGCGCCGATTTGAAAAACATAGTTCTGAGATAAACGCGTTCAAAGTTGCTTCCCGACCGCGCTACCTGAGCGAGCGGCTTGCTTAGAATATTTATTTCTCGGCTAATTTTTGAAATATCAATAAACGGTTTTCAGGAGCGTATAAAGAAAGGTCTAAGGAATAAGAAAATGAAAAAAAAATAATAATCGATTTTTTCAAATTTCTAAACCAGACTACCGCCTTAACATTGCTAAGGTGCTGTTGGACTCGGTCCGTGACGACCCAAATTTGCTCCAGAGGGTCATAACTGGTGACGAATCATGGGTTTATGGTTATGACGTGGAAACCAAAGCTCAATCATCGCGATGAAAGCTGCTTTTTTGGAACAGGCAAAAATCGAAGCCAAGCCAAAACACGTCTAACCAAAACAGCTGTCGACAATTAACTAAACATTTAAAATGGCCGATTTTTCCAGCATAAGTGAGGGACACGAGTACCAGCCTAACGCCACAAAAAAATCGAAAATCGAATATACGTAGCCCGCGGAAATTCAAAATTCGCGATACTTTTTGAACAGACCTCGTACCAGCGACGCGGTGGTAACGTACAAAAGCACAAATTATTCATGCGGTGTTGCTGAATATTCAGGGCTGTTTTTTTTTCCTCCTCTCGAGCTCATCTCCCACTCATGGACGTGACCGCAGCGAAAAAAAAAGTTTCGCCATTATCGAGTTATGCATATTTTTGACAACGATATCTGCGAACGGACCTTTCGACGCAACCAAATTGGCATATACGGGAAATTTCATGTAAATTAAAAAAATTCACGACTTTTCGTTGTTGATTGATTGAATTTTAAACCGATTTTGCTGTCTTATGGAGGAGGCTTTGTTTTTGTTAAAAAAAAAACAAATAATTCTCGAGATTTTCAGATTGCTCAAAATATCCAAAATCGTGAGAATATTAGACTTAGAAAAAATGGCTGAAGTTACGGGTGCATGTATTTTTAGGGCAGTAGTCTGGTAACTTAAGCCGATTTTCATGTCTTTTTTGAAGGGCGTTTTTTTGTTGGAAAATAAAAATGAATCGTTTTGGAAATTTAGGATGTTTTTATTTACGTATTAAAGATACAAAAAAAAATGTTTTTGAAAAAATTCGATAGTTTATTATTATTATTATTATTGATCGAAGTTGGCACCTCGAAAAAAAAGCGCGTGGGTGGCCCGGGTGATTCTGGCTCTTGATGTTATCTGAAATAAAAAATTCTTGATAATTCTTAATCTATAGACATGTCATTCTGGTCGGAACTACTGAAGTTAAATTTCATGGATAAATAACAATATGGCGGACTTTGGAAAAAAACTTCTTTTTGAACTTTGGAAAAAAAACGTTTTTTTCCAAAGTCCGCCATTTTGTTATTTATCCATGAAATTTAACTTCAGTAGTTCCGACCAGAATGACATGTCTATAGATTAACAATTATCAAGAATTTTTTATTTCAGATAACATCAAGAGCCAAAATCACCGGGGCCACCCACGCGCTTTTTTTTCGAGGTGCCAACTTCGATCAATAATAATAATAATAATAAACTATTCAATTTTTTCAAACAATTTTTTTTTTGTATCTCTAATATGTAAATAAAAACATCCTAAATATCCAAAACGATTCATTTTTATTTTCCTACAAAAAAAACGCCCTCCAAAAAAGACATGAAAATCGGCTTAAGTTACCAGACTACTACCATAAGGTTAGCGCATGAAAGATCTGTTTTTTTTTATTTGCCCTTCTCACCGACAGCCGGGCTCTTTATGACCAAAAATCAAGATCCACTAATTTTGAACAAAAAAAAAAACATAACATTTTAAGGCCGCACTGAGTCTTTGAAATTTTTCTATTTCGATAAAAATCGGTATTTTTCTTGTTTTTCTATGGTTTTAATTCCTGCAATTGTTGTGATATCATCGAAGAATATTTAGTGATAAATGTATGGTAAATCAGAGAAAATGTTTAGAATTTATGGTAACTTTGATTTTTTTCTTTCGTATTCCTCATCAACAACAACAAGAACAAAATCAGTGAGTGAAAAAATAGGAAAGTTAACTCGCGAGTGAAAATAGCGACAAAGCAATGTGTTTTAAATTAGCATGCTTTTACATGACGTCATTGTTATTTAGTTTTTATTGAGAAAGAAACGTTTGTTCTTAGAAGATTTGTATGACCAATCACTTCAGGAACTTTCGTTTATTGATTAAAAGATAAAAAAAAAAAAATCGCCAACAGATAAAACTGCACTGAATATTCAAATTCTCCGGTCTTACGGTAGATCGCGCGAAAATTCCAGTGTCGCGAATGGAACCGTTCGTAAATCGTCGTTGTACGAAAAAAGTCTTCGATAGTAAATGTTCTCCACGACGAAGAGAACGGTGTACACTGGTTCCTAGATCGATAACGAATATCACTCACGTATCCCAATAGAATTTAATCGTGCGTGTCGACATACAAGTTCGATATGTATATAACTATATGTATATGGAAGAGAAACAGAAAGAGAGAGAGAAAGAGAAAGAGAGGAAGAGAGAGTAGACCACGCTGGCCGTTCATTTCAATCGTTCGTGTTGGAGGGTGCCCAGGTACGATAGTACAATATGCTCAGGGTAAACGGATATGTAGCACCCCTATGTAAACGTAAATGTCGATACGCGTGCATATATCGACTACAATGGCAAACAAAAGGATCTGTCCCACGGGATTTAACACGTAAATTGATATGGATTACGCCCTTTTCATTCTTCAACTACGATACATAAATATTCGTCGTTTAACTTTCAAAGGGCGTAACGAATATCATTCTAAACGTTGAACCGTATGGTTCAAGTCCTTTTTTATGATCGAACCGATCGATATGTGTATCGACAGAGAGAATTGTGTTTGACTGTAGACGGTAACTCGGGTATGAGGTGGGAGAAGTATAAATTGCACGCAAAATCGAACGATCCGTAACGCGTTGAGGGAATTCGAGTTTTCTCTCTTTTTCTCTCCGGATGGTTACAACGACTTTCCAATGGACCGGAGTCGAGTTTTCCCATAGGTTTGTGCATATATATATGTTGCACTCGCTGGAAGGCAGATGTAGGAGTTGACTAAAACGATACAAAACGGAACGGAGAAAGAGGAAGTGAGATTTCTCCCTCTGTACCGATCAGAGAGAAGGGAGGTTTTGTACGAGAGGCAGAGAGCAGAATGCGAATATATATTGAGTCCGTGAGTTTTGCTACGTTTCGTCGTACTCCCTCTTTTATCCCTTCTCGCGAAATTATCGGAGGCTACTGTACAAGCGAGAAACGAAAGAGAGAGAGAAATAGTGAGAGGGAGACTCGGGTACATCGTATCGGAAAAACCATAAAGCCAGCAGCCATAAAATTAATCCTGCCTCGGCTTCACAACCGCTATAGTTTAACGCGCTACGAGAGAGTTTTCGACTCCGGTGATTCCTCCCTCCACGTCGATGCCCCTCTCTCCCTTTCTCATCTCTCTTTCTCATCTGGCGTTAGATGGGTTGGGTGTAACACGTGGAACGAAAATCGGCGAGAACTGACTCGAAGCTCTTGCGCCCTCGAATCTCGACAACACGAATATAAAAAAATGTTAACATTTCTTTTGATATTCCCGTTTTTGCCATCGATATTTTGAATTTTTAATTAAAACTCTGCGCGATTCGTAGCCAGCGGAACATTTCCGATAGGATACTGATGCGAAAATGCTGGTAGCACGTCTAAACATCACGTTGCAATTACGTTCCTGATAATAATATCGCGGGCGAAAAATACACAGCGCATATTTACACATCCGGTTTAGTGGGTTTTGTTCGGTTTTGTTGGGTTTTGGGTTGGGGTTTGGGTTTTGGGTTGGGTTTTGGGTTGGGTTTTGGGTTGGGTTTTGGGTTGGGTTTTGGGTTGGGGTTTGGGTTTTGGGTTGGGTTTTGGGTTGGGGTTTTGGGTTTTGGGTTGGGGTTTCGGTTTTGGATTGGGATTTGGGTTTTGGGTTGGGGTTTGGGTTTTGGGTTGGGGTTTGAGTTTTGGGCTTTGAGTTGGGGTTTGGTTTGTTTTGTGGCGATCAAAACCCAATAAAACCCAACAAAACCCATTAAACCGGATGTGTAAATATGCGCCGTGTAGTTTTCGCGTGCGATGTTATTATCCGTGAAGTAATTGCAACGTGATGTTTAGACATGGAACCAAAATGCTAATGAAAGACGGAAAAAAATGTAGCCCATTTTTGGCACACTTGTTGAAAAATCGTTAAAAAAATCGACATTTCAGATGGTCGTAAATTTTCGCCCATTTGGCTGATTCAGCTGAGAGGATTGAGGAGACGTTTGTAAAACGCAGAGAGAAGGGATGAATTTCAGAAAATCAATTGTCTTCTTTTAAAAATTTGTAAATAAAAGCAGCTGTAAAAAAAACAGCGCGAAGCAACGAGACAGCAATTCTAGGATACGCACTAACTTTTGGACAGACTGCAAAGAAATTTTGAATTAAAAAAATTTCTTTCAGGACTCCGTACCAATGTGTTATTTTTCCCGCTGATCACAAATTCGCTAAACATTTCGTCGAGAAACATTAAGTTCCATTAAAAATCGTGACAGACGCGGTTTTTTTCCAGATAAAAATAATTTATTTAATTTTAATAAACGTTTATTACAATAAGCCGAATGATTGAATATATCAATTTTTTCGGTGTCACAGTTAAATATTTAAAGAAAAAACTATATCTCATATCGCGAGAGTTAAAATGTCGAGATTACGAGTACTAGACAGTGTCGAGAGACAAGCAAACATTTATAGAAATAAATGTTTGTATGTTAAACCAGGATTTTTTAAATAATTTCTGTAAATATCAAGGGGGGAAATAGGGTTGGGACAGCGTTTCCTCAATGATTTTCATGAATTTTTTTATAGTATAAAAAATGAATATAATTTATTGAAACTTTGAGAATATTTTATACATATATTTAAGTATATACTATAAAATTTTTGAAGAATTTCCTTGAAAAACACCGCAGATATTAGCGACCCCATATTGCAGGTCACAATCAGACTCAGCATTTTACGTACATTCTGGAAGCCGCAATTTTCATCTGAAATCAAACGAGGTTGGAATTTACTTTTATTATTTGTTTCTCTTCTATATGAACCTAAATGCCATCAAAAAAATACAAAATTGAATTTTTTACAGGGGTCAAAACAAAAAAGCATGATTTTTTGCCATTTTTACAACTTTATTTGCAAAAAAAAAATTATTTTAAATAATGATAATACTTCGATTTTAGGTTCATATAGAGCGCAATACTATGAAGAAAGTAACTGCCAATTTTCCAAACGATTGGTTGAAACTTTTCAAACTAGCCTGTACGCAAGTTAAAAAAAAGTCGTTTTCAGAAAAACGCGTGTGAAAAAATAGCAAAATGCTGAGTCTGATTGTGACCTGCAATATGGGGTCGCTAATATTTTCGGTGTTTTTCAAGGAAATTCTTCAAAAATTTTATAGTATATACTTAAATATATGTATAAAATATTCTCAAAGTTTCAATAAATTATATCCATTTTTTATACTATAAAAAAATTCATGAAAATCATAGAGAAAACGCTGTTTTAACCCTATTTCGTCGCTTAATGGCTTATAACAATAGAACGAGTCGGAATTTTCATTTAAAATTTTGGGAACATATTTTTCAATAGTTTTACTAACAATTTATGAAATTTAAAAAAAATCGATTTTTTGAACCGTCTAACCCTATTTCCCCCCTTAAATAGATAGAAATCAATTTTAAAATCTATGAAAATTATTTCAATAATTTTAATTGAATGAATCAAGTGGATAAAGTTGTTTTTCACTCCGAGTTGAATGAACCAAGTGCCAAAGTTGTTTTTCACTCCTAATTGAATGAACCAAGTGCCAAAGGTGTTTTTCACTCTCGTACTTATTGACCACAAGAGCAGGAAGAGGAGGTATTAAGATTTTCTGTCGGTTATTTTGACATCTGAAGAGGGACTGAGGGAACTTCCTTTCGAAGCAAAAAAAAGTACAATAATTAGGAAGAATGCTCGATTAATTATCAAAATTTACTACAAAAATGTAATTGGTTATGCACGATACTCAATTTTCCGTTCTCCCCCGCAGTCTACACAAATAAACCTTTGATGTTTGTCGGACATTGGGCGGTAGCACGATCTACAAAAATTGTTGCTTTACGAGATGGCTGCATTTTTGCAAATCTTTAAAATCGGTCCATCAATTATTTGGAATTTCCATCGACTTTGAAATGCCACTTGATTCATTAAATTAGTATTGTTTCAATATAATAAGCGGCATTTCGAAAGTTTGAACGATTGCGACGATAAAAATAGCGATCGAACATCGTAATACCCCTACTCCTTGGTCCAGTGGTCAATAACTGAGGGAGAAAAATAACTTTGCCTTCTATCTATGTATACGAAAAAAATATAGAATCGTTTTTGACTCTATATATACGTATTTATGAAATTGACAAAGGTGGTGAGTCGCGTATTCCGTGCACTCCATACTGATACTAAATCTGATAACTATAGCAATGCTCCACTTTACTACGCACTCAGGAACTGGCTACGATAATAAAATATAATATATCCATATACATATATATATATATATATATATATATATATATATATATATTTTTACCCATGTAGAAAATCAGGTGTACATGCTTCCCTCCGAATGCTCACACACGTATGTACGACGATATATACACGTTTCGTGGAGCATCTACCGGAGAAATGTGCAGCATCCATACGTGGGGCATTCCACGTTAAATCAGCCTGACTTGAGAGTCTTACCCTCTGAAATTTGATCGACAATTTTTCATATAGTTGTTACAAACCCTAAAAGTCATGCATTCTTGTTTTCTATTTTTTTTTCCTCCAATCGCTATTTCTTAATGATTGAAAAAAATATAGATATTTTACACAACAAAAGATTAGTCGTGATGTAAAAATTCTCAAAAATTCCCCGCGTGAAATTGAACGTTCCAAACCCCCAGAAATAGCCCATCGTTCGGTTCTATTTTGATCGAGTATTTTGGAAAGAAAAAAAAGTTGAAAAAAAAACTAGAATTGCACGATCTGATATGGCTTAAAAATGATAATATCTGGCAAGAGATAATACATTTTGTTCACATTTTTTTTAACACGCCTAAGCTTTTATGTTACCATTTTGTTTTTGTTAAATCCTTACTAAATAACGATCAGCGAAAAAAATTAAAAAAAAAACCACGTGCCTTTTACGTTTGTAACAGCAGTGTGGAAAATAGTGGATGAAATCCCAGAGGTTAAGGATCACAGCCAGGTCGATTTGAGATGAAATTCGCCATATTTATATGGATGTGTATGTATATAATATAAATATACATCGATCGCTTTTTGGATATAGGAACGCACTGAGGCGGCATTTTCCTCTCTCTCTCTCGCCCTTCCCTCCTCGTTCTCACCGCCGCAACTTCCAGGCATTCGCTCGGCTGGACTCTCTGGGCTCGCCGGACGAATCGCCGGGATGCGTTGGTCCAGATCGAGCTGCATGGTTATTCGTACAAGGAGCCTGCGGGCTCGAGAGTAACCACAATATGTTACCATCAAGCGCGAGACCACTTCGAAAGCCCACTTTTTACCGTATATACGAGTAATGAGGAAGAATTTTCCGAGAGGGTGGCTCGGGTGCATCGGTATGTCAATTCTTATCCAACGACCCAAAGCTCGGGTCACATTGTCGATGTGAAAAATTTTCTCAGCTCATTTTTCCGCACTGTTGAGGCGAATAAAAATGTATTCTCGCGTCAATTCGATCAGACAAAAATGAAAGATAAAAAAAACATGAATTTTTTATTTGACTTTATACAGGAGAGACAGGGGCAAAACAGTCCACTTGAAAATTATTGAAAAATATGTATTTAGCGAAAGAATTGTTAAATGAATAAATATCATTATAACGGTCGGAAATATACACGATTAGGGACTTAAGGCGGTAGTCTGGTCTAGAGCGAGATTTTCGACGTCATTTCTAATGTGCAATAACGTTCAAACCGTTGAAGTTGTCTTGATGAAAATTTACACGTGCATTCATTGATCCTTAGAGAATACTTGTACATTGAAAAAAAAAATAATTTATATATTTTCATGTAGTTTTTTGCCTCGTTGCAACATGGTGCGCCGAAATCGGCGCCCACTCTGGACGATGTTGTGTGCATCTGAAAAAAAAAATATATATATATTCTCAATCTGTATGAGTATTCTGAGCACTGGTAGCAGAATTGGTACTTAAAAAAAAATGTTGACAAAATAGCGGCCTGTTGAACTTTCATTAATGATATTTCAATGTATGAAATTTTGTCAAAATTTTTTTTTAAGTACCAATTCTGCTCACCAGTGCTACCAGTGCTCAGAATACTCATACAGATTGAGAATATATATATTTTTTTATTTTCCGATGCATACAACATCGTCCAGAGTGGGCGCCGATTTCGGCGCACCATGTTGCAACAAGGCAAAAAACTACATGAAAATATTTAAAATAATTTTTTTTTTAATGTACAAGTATTCTCTAAGGATCAATAAATGCACGTGTAAATTTTCATCAAGACAACTTCAACGGTTTAAACGTTATTGCACATTAGAAATGACGTCAAAAATCTCGCTCTAGACCAGACGACTGCCTTAAAAAAAATATATATATATTCTCAATCTGTATGAGTATTCTGAGCACTGGTAGCAGAATTGGTATTTAAAAAATTTGTTTGACAAAATGGCGGCCTGTTGAACTTTCTTTAATGATATTTCACACATTTTCGGATATTCGACGCGTTATAAAATGTCGGCAAAATTATTGTTCGACTTAATTCTGCTACCAGTCCTCGGAAACAGGCTACCTAAGGTACGTGCAAAATTTGAGCTCGATCGGTCCATTAGTTATCGAGATATCGTGGGCGCCGATTTGAAAAACATAGTTCTGAGATAAACGCGTTCAAAGTTTTGACACCGTCGCGCGTGCGCCGCGCTACCTGAGCGCGCGGCTTGCTTAGAATTTTTATTACTCGGCTAATTTTTGAAATATCAATAAACGGTTTTCAGGAGCGTATGAAGAAAGGTCTAAGGAATAAGAAAATGAAAAAAAAAAAAAAAATCGATTTTTGCAAATTTCTAGACCAGACCGCGTTAATGTCAAGATTGCAGTCATTGAAGGTTTTCTGTATCGAAAATTTCAAGCGATCGAAGAAGAAAGTTAGAAACAGGATGTTTTCCCTCTTCGTGGTGATACTCAATGAGTCGAAAAAATGTAATTTTTTTAACGCGAAGCCTTATGCAACTAGCAGCATTTTTGCAGAGGCATTTGCATGGCCTTAGCCATTTTGCCTCGGTTTCCGTTATACAGTGGGTCAAAAAAGTATTCATACACCTTGTTTCTTTGCGATAACTTTGTAGACATAAGCGATACGTAAAGAAAGCCAATTTTATTTAATAGCACATCAGGTGCAGAGATAAACTGCAAATGGAGAATTTTTTCCCAGGAATAATAGAAGAATTATGCCAAAAAAACGAAAATTTTCGGGCAAAAAAAGTATTCATACACTTACGATTATAGTGGAAACCCACATCATCACAGTTGTTAATTATAACTAATATTTCGCGTGCATCCCTTTTGCTTCAATTATCGCCTCGAGTCTCTTAGGCATGGATTCTACTAGCTTTTGCGTTGTTTCTTTTGCTATTTTCGTCCATTCTTCTAAAAGCATGCTCAATGAGTCGAAAAAATGTTCGATCGTTGATCGATGCTGTAAAATTTGTGCAGTCTCAGTAAAAATGTTATTTTTTTAACGAGAAGCCTTAGGCAACTAGCAGCATTTTTGCAGAGTTATTTCCTTAGCCATTTTGCCCCGGTCTCCGTTATACAGTGGGTCAAAAAAGTATTCATACACCTTGTTTCTTTGCGATAACTTTATAGACATAAGCGATACGCAAAGAAAGCCAATTTTATTTAATAGCACATCGGGTGCAGAGATAAACTGCAAATGGAGAATTTTTTCCCAGGAATAACAGAAGAATTATGCCAAAAAAACGAAAATTTTCGGGCTAAAAAAGTATTCATACACTTACGATTATAGTGAAAACCCACATCATCATAGTTGTTAATTATAACTAATATTTGGTGCGCATCCCTTTTGCTTCAATTATCGCCTCGAGTCTCTTAGGCACGGATTCTACTAGCTTTTGCGTTGTTTCTTTTGCTATTTTCGGCCATTCTTCTAAAAGCACTCTTTGGAGATCGGATTTGTTTGTTATTTTTCTTTTTCTAATTTCTACATCCACCAAGTATCATAAATTTTCAATAGGATTCATGTCCGGAGATTGTGGTGGTGTTATCAATTGTTTGCGGACATTATAGAATAACCATTCCCTTGTTTTCATGGCAGTATCTTTCGGGTCGTTATCTTGTTGGAAGTAGAAATTTCCATCCAGGCCCATTTTATCTACACTTGCTTTCAAATTGCTGCGCAACACGTCGATATACTTCTGGGCATTCGGTGTACCATTTATAATAGCCAGATTACCAACGCCATAATATCCCATACAGCCCCAAACCATGACGCTTCCTCCGCCGTGCTTTACAGTCGGTATTAAATTTTTCTGCCGGAGCTCGGTATTTGGTTTCCGCCGGACGAATTTTTTTCCATCGGACCCAAAGATGTTGAACTTCGATTTATCCGAGAATACGACACGTTTCCAAAATTCTATAGATTTTTTTACGTAGGTTTTTGCGAAACCTAATCGTTTTTCTCGATTTATATTATTAATCAATGGTTTTTTCCGGGCAGTTCCGCCGTATATTTGAGCAGAATGCAAAACGTTTTGAATAGTCCGGGGACACACGCTCTTCCCCGATGTTGACGCTACATCATTCGCTAAACTGCGAGCACTTGTGAACGGTTTTTTTTTTGTAGCCTCTGTAACAATACTCCGACGCTTTTTTCACCCACTGTAATTCGTCTGAACGACATTTATGATTTTATGATTTATACTCGACTAGCAAAATCCGGCAGACATTGTCCCGCCTGGTTTGTTATTATCGAGGATTAAGGACATTGAAAATCACAAATTATTCTGTTTTGTCGTCGATATGATGGCGGGTTACAACAAAGTGGATATCATAAAAACCACCTCCATGAAAAAACACATATATGTGCCAACTTTCATGGCGATCGATAAAACGGTGTCGAATTCTATTAAGCTCAAACAGATACACCAACAACAATTTATATATAGATTTAAAATCTCGAAAATTCTGGTATTTAGGCGCGAACATTTCATTTCGCCTCAATACATTTCCATCCACACGTTTATAAATTTTTTTTTCGTCCCAATAGCACATAAATTATACGATAATATAAATTTTGAAGTTAGAATGTTTTTTTTTCATCTTTCTAAATTATGATTTCCATCACGTAGCCCGTCAAGATCCGTCCTGCGGGGACAAACTTGTGATGCGCTCTTTGCAACGACCATCCGCGACATTCTCCTCCCCCGGCCCCTCTAGGTGCATTATACCCATCTAAAAGTCCTTTGCGGCCAGTGCTCTTATACCACGCGAAGAAAACGCTTCACGGAATATAAAGTACCATGGGAAAATTGTCGGCTTCTTCGCCCCTTCCGGCAAAAGTTTCACGTACCACTATATCCTCTCGCGTCTATTTATCGTTTCATTGCTACAAAAACCCTTCCATAAGGCTCGGCGTGTATTTTGCTTTTACGAATAATATTTTTATCCCCGTGACGCTTGCCACGTTTGAAAGGGCTTTTTCAATTTGCAAAATGTCGTGCAATTGTGAAATGTTAAAATGGTAAACGAAAAACAAAGAGTTATATTATTCCAACGAATTTTTGTGGAAAACGATGATTAATTTAATTATTTACCGACGATGTTATTTGTAAAAAAAATGTAACGTCACAGTCGTGACATTCTCTCGATTTTATCGTTCAAACATTAATATCTTATTTTTATCAGAGTTTAATTTTTTTTTCTTTTAAATCCCAAACTGACTGTAGCAGAATTGATCTCGGTAAGGTCTCACGATGAAAAGTGATTTTCGGACAATTCGTACCCAAACGAATGGCAATGGGGCCGAAGGACGGAATTCGGGGGGGCGTTTCATCAACGTCTTTCTACAATGTTACTATTTATTGAGTTAGTTGAAGCGTATATGAGCGAGAAAATCGGTTTGTGCACGGTGACTCGAGCAAAGGCAAAAAAAAAACTGGAACGAAGCAAAAAAACAAACTGCAATGAACCGACAAGAAATTCAAAGTAAGCCAAAAGCCAAAAGAACACTCTTATGAGTAAGAGGTAAATAATCGAACGGAGCGAAAAAATTCGAACAAAGTTAAAAACCTCGAACAAACCCCCGCGCAAAAAAAACTGCAAGCCAAATCATTAGGTCGTGCTACGTCCCTGGTATGTCGCTATTGATTTCGGGGGTCAATTTTCCAGTGGCCATTGTACCAGTTACGATGAAACTATAAACGGACCTCGTGATGAAAATTCTGTGCGGCTAATTATTCGATGGATACCTGTGTAATAACTGCCGGGAAACAAAACGTCGTAACCCTCGTCGCTATACGTGTGAAATTCCGTGGATTACGTCTTTTGGATTTGTAGCAATTCATACAAGCGTAAAGCGTCTATTGCAGCGAAATTGACGCAGGGAGAGGAGTGAATGGGGAGAGGGGACGCCCTAACCCACTTGTTTGCGTGTGACGTGCCTAAATGGTGTAAGGTTAACCGATAGAATAAAGCAAAGCAAATACATTTAGTCGTGGTCGAAGTGACAGATGCTTTAATAGAGTGGGATAAACGGGGGTTAGCTAACAAATAGCAGAACGACGATGTTGATCGTAAAACGCCAAGAATAATAGCTCGAGACTGTTTTTTTTTCGGGTTGTAACTGTATCATTCGGGTTTTTCGTAATTATCCTGTGCCCTCGTGCAAATACGATGCATTCGAAAAGAGTGGCTGGCGGACGACACTCTGGGGAAGTCTCAAAAAAGGGAATACAAAGGGGAAGGAACGTAAAATTCCGAAAAAGGTATACGATGGAATTACTAAAATAAATAAATAAAATACTGCTCATGATCGCTTGACACTCGCGAAGGGAGAGGTATAGGCAAAATTTCATGGTATAATAAAATTTAAAGACAGTTTAATTTTCATTATCGAATTAATGTATCTTTTCTTTCGTTTAATATAATAATCATTTTGTTTTCTTTCATTCGAATAATCCGTGAGCAAATGAAATTTGTGAGGGTAATTTAAAAGCTCGATATTGCATCTGGAAGTCGCACGGTCATTAAGGTAGTAGTCTGGTAACTTAAGCCGTTTTTCATGTCTTTTTTGGAGTGCGTTCTTTTGTAGGAAAATAAAAATGAATCGTTTTGAATAGTTAGAATGTTTTTATTTACATATTAAAGATACAAAAAAAAAATGTTTTGACAAAATTTAATAGTTTATTATTGTTATTATTATTATTGATCGAAGTTGGCTCTTGATGTTATCTGAAATCAAAAATTCTCGATAATTCTTAATCTATAGACATGTCATTCTGGTCGGAACTACTGAAGTTAAATTTCATGGATAAATAACAAAATGGCGGACTTTGGGAAAAAAAGTCCTTTTATTTTAGCGAAGAAGGGGTTGTAAAATAAAAAGATATTTAACTTCAGTAGTTCCGACCAGAATGACATGTCCATAGATTAAGAATTATCAAGAATTTTTGCTTTCAGATAACATCAAGAGCCAAAATCACCAGGGTCACCCACGCGCTTTTTTTTCGAGGTGCCAACTTCGATCAATAATAATAATAATAATAAACTATTAAATTTTTTCAACAAAATTTTTTTTTGTATCTTTAATATGTAAATAAAAACATCCTAAATATCAAAAAGGATTCATTTTTATTTTCCTACAAAAAAACGCCCGCCAAAAAAGACGTGAAAATCCGCTTAAGTTACCAGACTAGTACCTCAACGACGAGACTGAAGTACATTGCTGTATTTATGTGCGCAAAATATATATATATATATATATTAGGGCGATTTTTTTTTTCGACTATTTTTTGTTTTTCAGTCCCCACCCGAAATTTTGTTGGATATGTCGAAAAAGAAATTCCCTAAAAGTTACAGCCCTTAATATTAATTCTAAGTACTTTCCCAAAGCGTGAGAAGATTTTCCATCCAAAATACACGTAAATCGAAATTTTTTTTTTTCAAATTTCTATAACTCAGCCGCATTTTGTGCTATCATATCGTTCTTTGTTTCGATTTACTCAGAATAAAACAATCTAAAAGAGTGCCTTTTGCGGCGAAAGTGTGAATTGTACTGGTGAGTTGGTACGGGTCACTGAAGTTGATTTTTACCCAAAATTCTCGTTTTTTTGCTGTTATCTCCGAAACAATTAACCTTACGAAAAAAATATGAACGAAAAATTTGTTGGAAATTTAATTTCCTATAAAATAGGTCCTATCGACCCAATTGCTTAGATTGATATTTCTTGAGATATTGAACTTTAACTTATGAGTAGTATAAAATGTTTAAAATATGTAATATTAAATAATAAAAAAAATTAAAATAAATAAAGTTCAATATCTCAAGAAATATTGATCTAAGCAATTGGGTCGATGGGACCTTTTTTGTAGGAAATTGAATTTCCAAAAAATTTTTCTTTTACATTTTTTTCGTAAAGTTAATTGTTTTGGAGATAACAGCAAAAAAACGAGAATTTTGGGTAAAAATCAACTCCAGTGACCCGTACCAGCTCACCAGTACAATTTACACTTTCGCCGCAAAAGGCACTTTTTTAGATTGTTTTATTCTGAGTAAATCGAAACCAAGAACAATATGATAGTATAAAATGCGGCTGAGTTATAGAAATTTGAAAAAAAAAATTCGATTTACGTGAATTTTAGATGGAAAATCTTCTCACGCTTTGGGAGAGTACTTAGAATTAATATTAAGGGCTGTAACTTTCAGGGAATTTCTTTTTCGACATATCCAACAAAACTTCGGGTGGGGACTGAAAAAAAAAATAGTCAAAATCAAAATCGCCCTAATATATATATAGATGTATCCTGCGTAAATATTATGCAAATTCTCATTATGGTGTTAAACGCTGGACCGTATACA
Source organism: Oxytorus armatus (assembly GCA_958009045.1). Lineage (NCBI taxonomy): Eukaryota > Metazoa > Arthropoda > Insecta > Hymenoptera > Ichneumonidae > Oxytorus > Oxytorus armatus. The sequence goes on from OY253750.1 coordinate 1,760,488, forward strand.
CGATAAACTCGAATGCCAATAACTAATCTCGTTCTCGCAACGAAACTGACTTATTCCGCGCATAAACCGTTCCAATTAAATCCTGGAAGCGATGTGCTCGATTGTTACGAGCTTTGTACGATATAGATTGTCGATAAAAAGTATGACGATTTATGTATACGAGCAAACTACTGATTAATCGTACGAATAGGTATCATTTATCGATGATCGATTCTGTTTATTGCTTACATTTATGCGACTGTTAATAATCGCGGATAATTTGTAATTCCAATTATCTCAGTGAGCCAATGAGGATCTTTCAGAGCCAGTGAAGATTTTCAATCTGTTAAATTTATACTCGTATATGAAAAATCTGACTAAATTTGGAATTGGGGCAGAAGCGTTAGAAAAAAAAACGCCGATGTGCTTAAAAATTCGCAAATTTTTAAAGTGCGATGTAAAAAAAAATCAAACCTACAGGTTATTATAGTTAAGGGCTGGTACTTTGAGGAAAAAAATACTCCGAGGGCGTCTGATCCAAAAATTTTATTATATCAGCACTTGGAAAATCGACAATTTCGAGAACGGCAATATCGAGATATTTTGAAGAAAAAGACTATCGAAAATTATAATTTTATTATTATTATTAACAAACCAGATGCCACTTCGTTAGAAAGGAAACTTTTGTCATTTCATTCCGCAAATTCACTCTTTTGACGAGGAAAAAGAAAGAAAGAAACGATTATTATCGTCTCTACATAGCACGTTTTATCATTAACTATTCTATGTCCAAGCAGCTGATCAATCGTTTCATCAAAAAAAACGAAAGGCAAAACGCTATTTTTCTTTTTAAATCTCGCATCATTGTAATCGTTAGGGACGTTTGGAAAGAAGTGCAGCTTTTTTTTTTTTATAAAACTATTCATTTTGGATGTGTCATTTGTAGGAGCACAACTACGTTACAAAAATGACAAATTAATACCTAAAAAATTACTATGGAAACGACGAAGCAGTGAATTATGAGAGATATTCAAATAAAACAAAACACCGATTCTCTCAACCAAAGAGGATCGTTGTTTCTGTTTTTTTTTTTTTTCATGAGCCAAGGTGCACTTTCCCGAGGCAAATAGAATTTGTTTCGCAAGTAACCGATTTCCTTTCGTCTATAAAGAATTCTTTGAAATTGCATAAGCTCGATTGATTCTTCTTCAGAAGAAGAAAAAAAACGTTGTACGTGCTTCAGGGAGAAAGGGGTCAATTAACAACGTGAAATCCATTCCTCCGTTAAAAGATGTATTTCTTAAAGAGGGTAATAGTTTTTCACCAGTGAAGAGCAATGTTTTGGAGAGAGGTTGTCGCAATGCGCACAGCATCTTCTTGTTTTCTTTCCAGTGATAAAACGACAACGTCCCTTACGCTTTGTCAGTTTCTCGATTATTTTTTTTCATCCAAGATTCTCTTCGATCTCGAAAAGAATACTGTTTTCTATTGTCGGAAAGTGCCGTCGGCAATCTGGATCGTTTAAGACCGAAGCGCGACATCGATCGTTACAGAGACCACTCGAAAACGAATTGTTGGATCTTGGCGTTCCCGCGGGCATACAATACTCTAACTACCACTACGATTTTTTTTTTAAAGAGGAGAGATGGATATCGTTCATAAGTTATCTCAGCGAAATTCGAATCAGATATATCGATGATCCCTTAAGGGGGGAAATAGGGTTAGGACAACGTTTTCTCAATGATTTTCATGAATTTTTTTATAGTATAAAAAATGAATGTAATTTATTGAAACTTTGAGAATATTTTACACAGATATTTAAATATATACTATAAAATTTTTGAAGAATTTTCTTGAAAAACACCGGGGATATTAGCGACCCCATATTACAGGTCACAATCAGCCTCAGCATTTTGCGTACATTCTGGAAGCCGCAATTGTCATCTGAAATCGAACGAGGTTGGAATTTACTGTTATCACATGTCTCTCTTCTATATGAACCTAAATGCTATCAAAAAAATAGAAAATTGAATTTTTTACAAGGGTCAAAACAAAAAAGCATGATTATTTGCCTATTTTTACAACTTTATTTGCAAAAAAAAATTATTTTAAATAATGATAACGTCCGATTTTAGGTTCATATAGAGTGCAATACTATGAAGAAAGTAACTGCCAATTCCCAAAACGATCGGTTGAAAACTTTTCAAACTGGCGTGTACGCAAGTTCAAAAAAAGTCGTTTTCAGAAAAACGCGTTTGAAAAAATAGTACCAAGAAAAACAAGCAATATTGGGTCGCTAATATTTTATCGTAGATACTTAAATATATGCATAAAAATTTTATAGTATGTACTTGAATATATGTATAAAATATTCTCAAAGTTTCAATAAATTATATTCATTTTTTATACTATAAAAAAATTCATGAAAATCATTGAGAAAACGCTGTCCTAACTCTATTTCCGCTCTTAATGGCTTATAGCAATAGAACGGGTCGGAATTTTTATTTAAAATTTTGGGAACATATTTTTCAATAATTTTACTAAAATTTACGAAATTTAAAAAAATCGATTGTTTGAACCGTGTAACCCTATTTCCCCCCTTAAGGGGTATGGCCACGGTAACGGGTACAAAACTATATGCACATTTAACAATTTTTTTTTGTATGAAAAAGTGATTTATTTATAAAATTAATTGCACATTTATTTAGTATAAATATCAAGCGGATAAAAAATATTTTTTTTGTTATTTTTTCTATACAAAATAGCCGACTATTGCTATTTGTTTTTGGTATCTTTTTTTCGGGCCCGACATTTGGCATCCGCAATTTTCGAACGAGAACAGATGAAAAAAAATTCTCGCTAATGAACATCAGAATATCTAGAGACGTACGGAATTTGAAAAATATTGTTTTATTCGAATATTGTAGGCATTTGAACTTAAAAGGTGAATTTCCATTTGAACTTAAAAGGTGAAGCTTTTCAGCAAAAAAAAAAGAAACCGATTTCTTGAAAATTTTACCGTGGTCATGCCTCAAAAAAAAAACCCCAGATTGCTCTCGAAAGCTTGTTGCTCTTTCACCATTTTATCGATTGTTCAATTTATCGCAATTACATTTGATTTCCATCGTGCATCGAATGAACGAAGCCTCTTCATTAATTGAGCAATCGAAACCCGGCAAATTAATTTCACATCACTCTCCAATGAGTGCAACGTTAAAATTTCATCATTTCCGGGAAATAATAATTAGCAGGGTTTCTACTGATATTGGATAAAAAAAAAAGAAGTATCGCCAGATTAGTTTTATATATATAGATGGAGGCATTCGTGAAATTCCATTTTCCAAAATGGCCCTACGCGACCACACACACACACACACATACATGACAGACAGACACAAACATGTGTGCGGTTGCAATTCGATAATTACTAATTCCGGCGTTGACCCGGGACGTCATGAATTTCGATCCGGTGCGTAACAAGTTGATTAGCATTCGACGGACAATTTTCATGGAAATGAGTCGAAACTCATGTTCGAAGGGAAATTTCATTGGTCGCGATAAATTCCGTTATTTCTGTGAGTGGATAATAAAAGAAGAAGAGAAGAAGGAGGAGGGAGAGCGTATGTCAAAAGTTGAAATGTCCGTGATACGGAGAGTGATAGTCGGAAAATGATAAGATCGCGGTTACGAAATTGAGTTTCCAGTACGAAGTTTTCCTCGCGAAGGATATATATAAAGGGAGAGAGAAAAAGAGAGAGAGAGAGAGAGAGAGAGAGAGAGAGAGAGAGAGAGAGAGAGAGAGAGAGAGAGAGAGAGAGAGAGAGAGAGAGAGAGAGAGAGAGAGAGAGAGAGGAGGGAAAGAGGTATATCTTCGACCAGATAACCCCTGTCGTATTCAAGAAACGATTCTTTTTTCTCCCCCGACGTCGTATCTCAATCTCTCGTTGAGTCTCGTACAGCGGTTAGTCACGAATGGCCAAGCCCGAACGTTCCACAGTTCTTATCTCGTCGAATTGAGGCAAATGCATTTAATCCGTCTCGCAGGTTGGTTCACTGATGCTTGACTTTTCGGGCTTTTTGAGAGACTTGGAAAACGATGCCAATTGTGCTACCCACACTCGTGTATAGCGAGTGGAAAAACCAACGAGTTCACCTCCGATGGGCTTCGACGCTATATGCAGTATCGCATTGTTTCTCGTTCCTCTTCGAAGTTATTCGGCTGCTCTTTTTCTCTCTATTTTTTATCACTGGATTGCACGTAGCTACGTGCAGAGACAGGTTGAAAACCGTAGAATGAGCACATAAAAAAATCTATATATACGTTACCTAACATTGAAGTATCATTGCCTGGGCTTAGATTTCGAACGTTTTGTTCTCAACGTTCGATCCAATATTCGAACGACGCGCAATACAGACATAACTTCCACCCTCAATTCATCAAGAATCTATCGGCATATCGAACATTGTTATTCGATGAAAACGTGAGCTATCGCGAATACAATGGAACTTCCGAGATTTTACCAAATAATCCAATAACATGCCAGAGCTTGTTGTTCAATTTATCTCAATTCAAATATAATTTTTTGGCATTTTCGAGAAAATGAAATAGACTCTAAAAATATATTTTTCATTAAATATACGTTGTCCGCAATAATTTAATTATTTCTTATGTATATTTATAAATTATGTAAAAATGAAATAATCTCCGCAAATATATTTTTCGTTAAGGGGTAACAATTTTTTTTTTATTGAAAAAGTGATTCATTTATAAAACTAATTACACATCTATTGAGTATAAATATCAAGCTAATAAAAGAGATTTTGTTTGTTTGTTTTTGTCATACAAAATGGCCGACTACTGCTATTTGTTTTTGGTATCTTTTTTTTGCGGAGTGAACATTTTTATTTGCTTAAAACGTGACTTATCGCGAATACAATGGAACTTCCGAGATTTTACCAAATAATCCAATAACATGCCAGAGCTTATTGTTCAATTTATCTCAATTCAAATATAATTTTTTGGCATTTTCGAGAAAATGAAATAGACTCTAAAAATATATTTTTCATTAAATATACGTTGTCCGCAATAATTTAATTATTTCTTATGTATATTTATAAATTATGTAAAAATGAAATAATCTCCGCAAATATATTTTTCGTTAAGGGGTAACAATTTTTTTTTTTATTGAAAAAGTGATTCATTTATAAAACTAATTACACATCTATTGAGTATAAATATCAAGCTAATAAAAGAGATTTTGTTTGTTTGTTTTTGTCATACAAAATGGCCGACTACTGCTATTTGTTTTTGGTATCTTTTTTTTGCGGAGTGAACATTTTTATTTGCTTAAAACGTGACTTATCGCGAATACAATGGAACTTCCGAGATTTTACCAAATAATCCAATAACATGCCAGAGCTTATTGTTCAATTTATCTCAATTCAAATATAATTTTTTGGCATTTTCGAGAAAATGAAATAGACTCTAAAAATATATTTTTCATTAAATATACGTTGTCCGCAATAATTTAATTATTTCTTATGTATATTTATAAATTATGTAAAAATGAAATAATCTCCGCAAATATATTTTTCGTTAAGGGGTAACAATTTTTTTTTTATTGAAAAAGTGATTCATTTATAAAACTAATTACACATCTATTGAGTATAAATATCAAGCTAATAAAAGAGATTTTGTTTGTTTGTTTTTGTCATACAAAATGGCCGACTACTGCTATTTGTTTTTGGTATCTTTTTTTTGCGGAGTGAACATTTTTATTTGCTTAAAACGTGACTTATCGCGAATACAATGGAACTTCCGAGATTTTACCAAATAATCCAATAACATGCCAGAGCTTATTGTTCAATTTATCTCAATTCAAATATAATTTTTTGGCATTTTCGAGAAAATGAAATAGACTCTAAAAATATATTTTTCATTAAATATACGTTGTCCGCAATAATTTAATTATTTCTTATGTATATTTATAAATTATGTAAAAATGAAATAATCTCCGCAAATATATTTTTCGTTAAGGGGTAACAATTTTTTTTTTTATTGAAAAAGTGATTCATTTATAAAACTAATTACACATCTATTGAGTATAAATATCAAGCTAATAAAAGAGATTTTGTTTGTTTGTTTTTGTCATACAAAATGGCCGACTACTGCTATTTGTTTTTGGTATCTTTTTTTTGCGGAGTGAACATTTTTATTTGCTTAAAACGTGACTTATCGCGAATACAATGGAACTTCCGAGATTTTACCAAATAATCCAATAACATGCCAGAGCTTATTGTTCAATTTATCTCAATTCAAATATAATTTTTTGGCATTTTCGAGAAAATGAAATAGACTCTAAAAATATATTTTTCATTAAATATACGTTGTCCGCAATAATTTAATTATTTCTTATGTATATTTATAAATTATGTAAAAATGAAATAATCTCCGCAAATATATTTTTCGTTAAGGGGTAACAATTTTTTTTTTATTGAAAAAGTGATTCATTTATAAAACTAATTACACATCTATTGAGTATAAATATCAAGCTAATAAAAGAGATTTTGTTTGTTTGTTTTTGTCATACAAAATGGCCGACTACTGCTATTTGTTTTTGGTATCTTTTTTTTGCGGAGTGAACATTTTTATTTGCTTAAAACGTGACTTATCGCGAATACAATGGAACTTCCGAGATTTTACCAAATAATCCAATAACATGCCAGAGCTTATTGTTCAATTTATCTCAATTCAAATATAATTTTTTGGCATTTTCGAGAAAATGAAATAGACTCTAAAAATATATTTTTCATTAAATATACGTTGTCCGCAATAATTTAATTATTTCTTATGTATATTTATAAATTATGTAAAAATGAAATAATCTCCGCAAATATATTTTTCGTTAAGGGGTAACAATTTTTTTTTTTATTGAAAAAGTGATTCATTTATAAAACTAATTACACATCTATTGAGTATAAATATCAAGCTAATAAAAGAGATTTTGTTTGTTTGTTTTTGTCATACAAAATGGCCGACTACTGCTATTTGTTTTTGGTATCTTTTTTTTGCGGAGTGAACATTTTTATTTGCTTAAAACGTGACTTATCGCGAATACAATGGAACTTCCGAGATTTTACCAAATAATCCAATAACATGCCAGAGCTTATTGTTCAATTTATCTCAATTCAAATATAATTTTTTGGCATTTTCGAGAAAATGAAATAGACTCTAAAAATATATTTTTCATTAAATATACGTTGTCCGCAATAATTTAATTATTTCTTATGTATATTTATAAATTATGTAAAAATGAAATAATCTCCGCAAATATATTTTTCGTTAAGGGGTAACAATTTTTTTTTTTATTGAAAAAGTTATTCATTTATTTGATTAAAACGTGAGCTATTACGAATACAATGGAACTTCCGAGATTTTATCAAATAATCCAATAACATGACAGGGCTTATTGTTCAATTTATCTCAATTCAAATATAATTTTTTGGCATATTCGAGAAAATTAAATAAACTCTAAAAATATATTTTTCATTGAATATACGTTGTCCGCAATAATTTAATTATTTCTTATGTATATTCATAAATTATGTAAAAATGAAATAATCTCCGCAAATATATTTTTCGTTAAGGGGTAACAATTTTTTTTTTATTGAAAAAGTGATTTATTTATGAAACTAATTACACATCTATTGAGTATAAATATCAAGCTAATAAAAAAGATTTTTTTTTTGTTTGTTTTTGTCATAAAAAATGGCCGTCTACTGCGATTTGTTTTTGGTATCTTTTTAATTTTTTGCGGAGCGAATATTTTTATTTGATACAATGGAACTTCCGAGGTTTTATCAAATAATCCAATAACATGCCAGAGCATGTTGTTCAATTTATCTCAATTCAAATATAATTTTTTGGCATATTCGAGAAAATGAAATAAACTCTAAAAACATATTTTTCATTAAATATACGTTGTCCGCAATAATTTAATTATTTCTTATGTATATTTATAAATTATTTTGTACTATGATATCTCGGAAATTCGTAAGAGTGGATTTGAATGAATCCGGATGAGTTTCGAATCTATCGGCAAATCGAACCTTTTTTTCCGATTAAAGTCTAAGCTATCGCAAATATAATGGAACTTCCGAGATTTTATCAGATAATCGAATAACATACGAGAGGTTGTTGTTCAATTTGTCTCGATTCAAATATAATTTTTTGGCACATTCGAGAAAATGAAATAATCTCCGCAAATATATTTTTAAATAAGGGGTAACAATTTTTTTTTAAATTGAAAAAGTGATTCATTTATAAAACTAATTACACATCTATTGAGTATAAATATCAAGCTAATAAAAAAGATTTTTTTTGTTTGTTTTTGTCATAAAAAATGGCCGACTACTGCTATTTGTTTTTGGTATCTTTTTTATTGCGGAGCGACCATTTTTATTTGATTAAAACGTGAGCTATCGCGAATACAATGGAACTTCCGAGATTTTATCAAATAATCCAATAACATGCCAAAGCTTATTGTTCAATTTATCTCAATTCAAATATAATTTTTCGGCATCTTTTTTTTATCCTTTAATTATTTTTTAAAATTATTGTCTGTTCCACCGTATATCCTTGCGGGTTTTTACGTATGACCCTTTCCAATTTTCCCTCCTATCACTCCCTACCTAATCTAACTTTCCCGTTGCATTCACAGCTACTTTCCAAGCTAAGCTGTATCGCATTCGCCGTGGACATGGGGAAACCGCGAAAAACCCTTGCCAATACAGACGGCTTTTAGTTTTTATCGAGGTTCAGTTGTCTTACCATCAGAAACTCAGAAAATCTGCCTCAATAATCGTCGTGCAAACCAGTGCAAAGTTAAGCGGTCACCGATTCCCATACCGATCGTCGAAGCGTCGCACCGACCACGCGTCCACTGCTCCGGCTCTACTTGTTATGCATATTTATCATCTTGTATTGCGATATCTCGGAAATTCGTAGAATTCGATTTAAATGAATCCGGATGCGTTCGAAAGATAAAAAGAACATTATAATGCAAAAGTGCCGTGAAAAACGTTTACTACACTGACAGAAATTATTTATTTAAATGAACTAAATTTATTTGAATTGAATGGAATTTTATTCAAATATCAGCCTACTAGCCTGTTTGTCAAGCCTGTATTCAGATAAGTGGAGCAAATTTAATTTGAATCAAATTAGTCCTTACTCTCGGTGTACCCGACGTGCATCCGCGTCGTGAGGTCAATTAGAAATTTTAATATTATGATTATTGTGCTTAGTGTAGAGTAGAGTACGGCGGGCGGTTCTTAAGAAAATTTCTTTTTAATTACTCGCCGTCGGCTGTTCGGAATTGAGAATGAATAATTCATTCTTCCCATCGAATAATTATTTTTGTTGTTGTTTAACCATTAGCGTTTCCATCGTAGAACTTTTCAGATTTTTACGTCCCTTCCCAGTTCTTCCCGCTATCATTCCATTTCTCGAGACCCTCCCGGAGAGATGTCCTATCCCCGATGCACTATCGTATCGCATTTACACGGGGACGCAGGGAAAGTGTGAAAAACCCGATCGACAAAAGTGGCGGAGCTCGGAAAAATCGTTGCTCGCTCGGTAATCGATGGTGAAATTCACGGCTAACCGTTCACCCATCCAAATTTTAAACGCGGCTAATACTGCTCAACTTGAGAGACCGTCAAAGCCGCGCACGGACCGCTCGTCCGTACTGCTGTCGGTTTCACATCGAATAAGAATTTAAATCCCCATTTAAGGTAGTAGTCTGGTAACTTAAGCCGATTTTCATGTCTTTTTTGGAGGCCGTTTTTTGTAGGAAAATAAAAATGAATCGTTTTGGATATTTCTGATGTTTTTATTTACATATTAAAGATACAAAAAAAAAATTGTTTGAAAAAATGTAATAGTTTATTAATATTATTATTATTGATCGAAGTTGACACCTCGATAAAAAAGCGCGTGAGTAGCCCCGATGATTTTGGCTCTTGATGTTATCTGAAATCAAAAATTCTTGATAATTCTTAATCTATAGACATGTCATTCTGGTCGGAACTACCGAAGTTAAATTTCATGGATAAATAACAAAATGGCGGACTTTGGAGAAAAAGAACTTTTTTTCGCCATTTGAAGTCCGCCATTTTGTTATTTATCCATGAAATTTAACTTCGGTAGTTCCAACCAGAATGACATGTCTATAGATTAAGAATTATCAAGAATTTTTGATTTCAGATAACATCAAGAGCCAAAATCACCGGGGCCACCCACGCGCTTTTTTTTCGGGGTGCCAACTTCGATCAATAATAATAATAATAATAAACTATTAAATTTTATCAAAAATATTTTTTTTGTATCTTTAATATGTAAATAAAAACATCCTAAATATCCAAAACGATTCATTCTTATTTTCCTACAAAAAAACGCCCTCCAAAAAAGACACGAAAATCGGAGAATAAAAATGAATCGTTTTGGATATTTAGGATGTTTTTATTTCAGATAACATCAAGAGCCAAAATGACCGGGGCCACTCACGCGCTTTTTTTTCGAGGTGTCAACTTCGATCAATAATAATAATAATAATAATCTATTAAATTTTTTCAACAAATTTTTTTTTTGTATCTTTAATATGTAAATAAAAACATCCTAAATATCCAAAACGATTCATTTTTATTTTCCTACAAAAAAACGCCATCCAAAAAAGACATGAAAATCGGAAAATAAAAATGAATCGTTTTGGATATTTAGGATGTTTTCATTTACATATTAAAGACACAAAAAAAAATTTTTTTTTTTAAATTTAATAGTTTATTATTATTATTATTATTATTGATCGAAGTTGACACCTCGATAAAAAAGCGCGTGAGTAGCCCCGGTGATTTTGGCTCTTGATGTTATCTGAAATCAAAAATTCTTGATAATTCTTAATCTATAGACATGTCATTCTGGTCGGAACTACTGAAGTTAAATTTCATGGATAAATAACAAAATGGCGGATTTTGGGAAAAACTTTTTTTTTTCCAAAGTCCGCCATTTTGTTATTTATCCATGAAATTTAACTTCAGTAGTTCCGACCAGAATGACATGTCTATAGATTAAGAATTATCAAGAATTTTTGATTTCAGATAACATCAAGAGCCAAAATCACCGGGGCCACTCACGCGCTTTTTTCCTAGGTGTCAACTTCGATCAACAATAATAATAATAATAAACTATTACATTTTTTCAAAAAATTTTTTTTTTGTATCTTTAATATGTGAATAAAAACATCGTCAATATCCAAAACGATTCATTTTTACTTTCCTACAAAAAAAAGCCATCCAAAAAAGACATGAAAATCGGACATCAACTTCGATCAACAATAATAATAATAAAAAACTATAAAATTTTTCCAAAAAATTTTTTTTTTGTATCTTTAATATGTAAATAAAAACATCCTAAATATCCAAAACGATTCATTTTTATTTTCCTACAAAAAAACGCCCTCCAAAAAAGACATGGAAATCGGCTTAAGTTACCAGACTACTACCTTAACGGTCCACTCATTATTTTTTCCACCCTTTCAAAGGAATTTAATTTTTAATAATTACGAATATCCTTTTCCATCCTTCGCCCGAATCCTTGCGTCTACCGCGTGATACCAAGACTCGACGTTTCCCACGGGCTCTCATTCATTCGCTCACTCTTTTATTGCGATATCCTTTTACCCAGAAAAATATATATGCCAACGACTGCCCACCCTTCATTCCCCTGGACTCCACGCGAGAGCGTGGTGACACAGTATATTGACTGAGGGTGGATTGTGCGCCCCGACTGATTTGACGCGGCTGCGCAAATCTGAGCGCTCTCTCCCTCTTTTGCGCTTTCACTCCTATCTCGGTTACTACTGCCTGCGGGAACTATATACTACCCCCACCCCAACCCTTCCTATTTTCCGGCAAAAACCTCCCTCCGGGTACTTATACCGCGTAGATTCGGGCTGACGCCTGCCGCTGACGCCGGCGCCAGAGCCCAACCTCCCTGGTCCCGTACATTGGACCACTATACACGCACCGATCGCATACGCGCGTCCCACAGTGAGAAGTGCCGGAGAGCACACGACCGGGCTCGCTCTTCCAATTCTCTCGCACTCTTCCTCTCTCTCCCTTTTACTCGTCACCCTACATCTCGCGCGCGCGAATAATAAACCCGATACGAAAGAGCGAAATTTAATTAAATATAAAAAAAAATTGTTCACGAGGATAAATGTCGAGCGACGAGTGGCCAAAGTTTACGAGACGAAACGATAGTTTCCTCGTTAATTGGGTGATGTCTTTGAAAACCACAACATCCCCGAATACACTTATATCTGCCGTTGTAAAACTATTAGATGGTTATGAGTGTCCGTGCGTGTTTGTGAATGTGTCGTTGAGCGATAAAATTGCCAGTGAAAAGGTGCGGATGTAGACATTTTAAATAAAATTAAAAAAAAAAAACAAACAAAAGCGCGTCTCGTGGTAATAACAATTTTGGCAAAACCACTGACACCGAGATTCTTCGTCTTCGGATTAATTCAATCGACAATAACAATGATTTTTTAATAATAATAACAACAACGAGAGTTCGATATATTTGTGTCGTAAAGCTTTACGAAAAAGTGATGAATGTGCTTTAATGGTCGATCCGCTTAAGCTATTCTGGGTTATAACCAACAGCACCTATCTAGGTACGTTAATTCATTCATTCGGAAATCACCACACAGTTTCGTACGCCAAAATACTTTGGAACTTGTATCTCTCGCGCATTTGTCATCGCACCGTTTTCACAAGGTTGTCACATAGTTCAACAATCTACTCGGCCTTCTCTAACAGCGAATTAATAGTAATTATTATTTTTTCTTTCGGTGACAAGTAGGCGCTCGAGGGCATTCGGATTCAACAGGTATAATCAGTTATGAATAGTGACAGGACATACTGGAGGCTCGAAGGAATTTACATCGTGTAATTTGTAAGTTTTCTCGAACCTGTCGTAGCGCATTGCACACGTTTTTTTTTTTTTTCAAGTGATCTCAATCTCTGTTGCGGATTCGACACCTCGAATAAAAAGATTAAACAATATCAGCCGAATGAGATTCGTTAATTCCTTCTTAACTTGACGAAGTTATTTGATAAAAGAAAATAGAATTAAAATTTGATGAGACTTTTTAAGGCCGTAGTCTGGTCTAGAGCGAGATTTTTGACGTCATTTCTAATGTGCAATAACGTTTAAACCGTTGAAGTTGCCTTGATGAAAATTTACACGTGCATTTATTGATCCTTAGAGAATACTTGTACATTGAAAAAAAAAAATATTTTAAATATTTTCATGTAGTTTTTTGCCTTGTTGCAACATGGTGCTCCGAAATCGTCGCCCACTCTGGACGATGTTGTATGCATCTGAAAAAAAAAATATATATATATTCTCAATCTGTATGAGTATTCTGAGCACTGGTAGCAGAATTGGTACTCAAAAAAATTTTTTGACAAAATAGCGGCCTGTTGAACTTTCATTAATGATATTTCATTGTTCGACGAGTTATAAAATGTCGGCAAAATTTTGTTCGACTCGATAAAATTTTTTTTTTTAAGTACCAATGCTGCTACCAGTGCTCAGAATACTCATACAGATTGAGAATATATATTTTTTTTTTCTTCAGATGCATACAACATTGTCCAGAGTGGGCGCCGATTTCGGCGCACCATGTTGCAACAAGGCAAAAAACTACATGAAAATATTTAAAATAATTTTTTTTTTTAATGTACAATTATTCTCTAAGGATCAATAAATGCACGTGTAAATTTTGATCAAGACAACTTCAACGGTTTGAACGTTATTGCACATTAGAAATGACGTCAAACATCTCGCTCTAGACCAGACTACGGCCTCAAGCTCGCCGATAAGAGGGGAAAGAAAGGGGTCAATTTTTGTGAGATCTGTTTACGTTTGACTGACACTCAGAATTATTTACAAAAATGTGCACTCTTTATATCAATGCACACGTGCGATTCCATTAGAAGATTAACGAAAAGATGGAATACAGAGAAATTCCTTAACTTCTTGTTACAATTATAGTAGTAGTCCGGTAACTTAAACCGATTTTCATGTCTTTTTTGGAGGGCGTAATTTTGTAGGAAAATAAAATTGAATCGTTTTGGATATTTAGGATGTTTTTATTTACATATTAAAGATACAAATAAAAAGTTTTTCGAAAAAATTTAATAGTTTATTATTATTATTATTATTATTGATCGAAGTTGGCACCTCGAAAAAAAAGCGCGTGGGTGGCCCCGGTGATTTTGGCTCTTGATGTTGTCTGAAATAAAAAATTCTTGACAATTCTTAATCTATAGACATGTCATTCTGGTCGGAACTACTGAAGTTAAATTTCATGGATAAATAACAAAATGGCGGACTTTGGGAAAAAAAACTTTTTTTTGGACTTTGGAAAAAAAACCTTTTTTTTCCAAAGTCCGCCATTTTGTTATTTATCCATGGAATTTAACTTCAGTAGTTCCGACCAGAATGACATGTCTATAGATTAAGAATTATTAAGAATTTTTTATTTCAGATAACATCAAGAGGCAAAATCACCGGGGCCACCCACGCGCTTTTTTTCTAGGTGCCAACTTCGATCAATAATAATAATAATAATAAACTGTTGAATTTTTTCAAAAAAAATTTTTTTCGTATCTTTAATATGTAAATAAAAACATCCTAAATATCCAAAACGATTCATTTTTATTTTCCTACAAAAAAACGCCCTCCAAAAAAGACATGAAAATCGACTCAAGTTACCAGACTACTACCTTAAAGAATCGGTCATGCGCCGAGGATTCCGTACCACTTCCGTAAGTGAAGTTTATCGTTGTTATTATTGCCGGGTACTAGATATTTTCATTAAATTTCATATATCTCGAAGACAAATAACAATTTCGATATCGCTACAATTTTCCTCTAAACTTCCCATGTGCCTTCGTATAACACAATTATTGCAGTAGTTTCGAAATTAAGACAGGGAACATAGTAAAAAGCGAACATTTTGACGAATATTGTTGCGAGTACTCATTGAGAAAAATATTAAAAGTCATTTTTTTTTTTAATCCTTCGAGTAAGCTCTTTCGAACGATACCTAACTCGCCAGGGCAGAAATTTATTTATTTACTGAGATCACATGCTTTCGTCCGTCCAAAGTCTGGAAAAAATATTTTTTCAACAATGACCCCGGGAAAATCTTTGGAAAGTCTCACTCTAACTTCGTGCCAAATTTCATGATGATAGGTTGAACCGTTTGGGAGATATAGGCCTGCCACAGACAGACAGACGGACGGACAACCGAGTCTCACCGTAAGGTTTCCAATTTTTCGATACGAAATCTTTGAAATCATCTAAAATAAATATGCATATTTCGAACATTAAAACAATTCTGAACGAAGGCGAAAGTACTGGTTTAGTCGAGATTTGTTAACCTTCTATTAAATTATTGGGGGAAAAAAAAAAGCGAAAACATTATTTTACTCCTTCGACGACGCGCGAACGGTAGTTGACCCAGATTGGTGATTTATGGGGTTCGCAGCTAGTAATTCGTCGTCCATAACTGAGTGTACGACACAATTTTCTATTCTATATAGCGGAGTTAACGCTCCGTTTAACAATTAGAAAGCGTTCCTTCTTGCTGGCCTTGTATAGTCACGGTACCTTCGAGTGGAGAACCACTTACTTTCGTTAATTAAATCCCTTTGTACGTACTAGAATAATACATATATCTATATAACCCTCAGGCACGAACCAGACTCTGTATACCGTTTAACCCTCTAGTTTAATGTCTTCGTCGTTCGTACAACTGCCGAACGTACATTTATTACGAAATGATGATATACACGCTCATCTGTCTCGTCCCTTTTGTTACTCTGACGCACTTCACTTAACTTTGACTACATTCCTACTAAGGTCTACAAGAATATTTTTAAATTAATACCTGATTTAATGAAATTCCGTAATTATTGTATTCATTATTTTTCTTTTCCAACTTCTACCCTCGCGAGTCTACGATTTTTCCCAATTTTACCATTCGCCACTTCGTAACCGCACTGTGCCAAGCTTATCTCACTTCCGTAGCGTTCGCAGATGCTTTTTAACTACAGTGTGTCGCATTCGTCGTGGGACCGGGGAAACAGCGAAAAACCCGTGCTGATACAGACGGATTTTATTTTTACTGAGTTTTAGCTGTACTACTATAAGGAACTCCGAAAAAACAGCCTCCCGCATAGTAGTCGGCGTGCGAGCCAGTACACGACTAAGCGGTCATCCATCCCAGTACACTAACCGCGGCCAATACTGCCCCACCCCCCTCCACTCCTATCGGTGAAATTCGTTCATTAATTAACGTTTCAAACTGACAGCCGTGGTCGATACTGGGATGGGTCACTGAAAAATGGAAAATTTACAAATTTTGAATTTTTAAATTTTCTTTTAGGACGCTATATCGATGCATTTTGACTCGCTGATTACTAATTCAGTAGCCATTGCTTTAAAAAACTCGAAATTTCATTGAAAATCGTCCAAAAAGTGATTTTTTTCGTTTTTCACCTTTTTCACATTGATATTTTGAGATTTCGACTAAAACTCGGTGTTATTCGTAATCAGCGGAAAATTTCCGATCGAATAGGGTATCGAAACATTGAAAAAAAAGAAAAAAATATTTTTGTAATTTTTTGCTCACCTTTTCGAAAACCTAAAAATCTCGAAATTTCAAATGATCATAACTTGGCTCCCGTTTCATCGATTTTGGGTTTTGACGAGCGTTTTTAAAACGTCTCGAGTAGACTTAGAGAATGCATTTTGGATCATCCCGATATCTCAATTATTGTAGCCGTGAGAGCAGGTTTAAATCGGCGAAAAAAATGAGAAGGGGTATGGAAAAATTCGTAAAAATGATGGTCCGACTCTGAAATGTATGAAAAATCGAAAAAAATATTTTGAGAGGTCGAAACACCCTTGAATATATACTTCTTGCATCCTACATTGAAAACTTGCGAATCGATTGGAATGAAAATTATGTTGTTTTATCGCGGAAATAAAATTAAGGTTCACTTATTTTTGTATTTGTTCAAGAAAACAGTTTTCACATTCCAGTTGTCTCGTTGTCTTTCCAAATATTTTTGTCGATACGAACTCTTGTACGTCACCGTTGTTGAACTGCAAAATCGCCCTTTGACCTGTGTAACTTTAGGGGGTGGTTTCACCCCTTGAAACCGTCTTTCCGCCGATAAATAAAAATACGTGTCGCTTAGTTTTTAATGCTCTATAAAATACGAGGGGGGGCCCCAAAAAAACGGGAATTTCGTCATAATTTCTTTATTTTTTAATATTTTTACACCAAATTTTGATCACCTTCAAACTATTCTCCTTTGACCACAATGCACCTCTGCAAACGATCCTTTAAATGTTCAAAACATTTTTTCAATTCACTTATCGGGATGTTCTTTAGGCCTTCCAGCGATTTTTGTTTTACCTCCTCCACAGTGGCAAAACGCTTGATTGCTGCTTTGTTTCGGAGTTGTATCCATAGCACCACGATTCATCACCAGTGATCACCTTGGAAAAAAGTTCAGGGTCCTCTTCGAGCTGATTTTGAAGTTCAAACCATGCCTGAAGTCGACGCTCCCTTTGCTCGTCCGTGAGAAGGCGAGGGACAAATTTGGCTGCAACTCTGCTCATGTGCAAATCTTTGGATAAAATCCTCTAAATGGAACTCCATGATATCCCAGACATCTCACAGAGTTGATAAATGGTTCGGTGACAGTCTTCACGAATGAGAGCATTGATTTTGTCAACGTTTTCGTCACTTCTTGACTTTGAGGGGCGTCCTGAACGGGGTTGGTCTTCAATTGACATTTCTCCATTTTTAAAACGTGAAAACCACTCGTAGACTCTCGTTTTACTTAGGGCAGCATCTCTATAAGCAGTCTTAAGCGTTACAGTAGTTTCCGCGGCCGATTTCCGCAACAGGAAACAAAATTTCACAGCCGCGCGTTGCTCTCGACAATCGGCCATCACGTTTTCGCCGAAATGGAAAAAGTTGTTTCACTACAAAAATTCCCACGGGCGAACCGACGCACTCACGGCGACGGAACTTCGCACACTAACTCAGGAGACGTGTCCCCAACGGACACCTGGTCGAGCAATGGGTTGCCCCACTTTCCCTCCCCGCCGCAGCGCAATTCCCGTTTTTTTTGGATCTCCCCTCGTACATGACTTTCAACAAAATCGGAGCGGGACACCTCGGGTACATTCCTTGCAAGATGTCTGCCGACGCAATGTAAATTAGGTTGGCTTAGCAAAGTGCGGGTAGGAAGTGATAGGGGGGCAAATGGAAAAAAATGGAATTGGGAAGGGTCATACGTAAAAATCTGAAAGGGTGTACGTTGGAGAACACAAAAATAAAAAAAATAGTGTCTTTTTATTAAAAGAAAATGTACGTTCTAAAGTTGCGTTTAGCTTCTCTCATGCGGCAACAATTTAAAGCTTCAGATGATCCTAAAGTACGAGTGCCTATAGATCGTTCAATAATCTTATCGAGCTTTGATAATTAAAAGGATACCGTACAAAGCGTTCCGTTGAAAAAATCAGTAACGTGTTTTGGCGGGAATGAAGTCTTTTTATACGTCAAGTATCTCTCTCTCGAGGTTTTAAACGTGTTAACGTACTATCTCGCGATTTAATTCACGAAAAACATGATCACGATCGTGTGGTATACGAGCAGAGAGAGAGAGAGAGAGAGAGAGAGAGAGAGAGAGAGAGAGAGTTCGTAATGGTGCGGGAAAATTAGCGAGGGTGTTGTTGGGGTTTGTTCGAGAGAAGCGCCTCGGGCTCTCTTGCGTGACTGTCTCTATTCTCTCTGTTGGCGTTTGTTCTAGGATCGTTTTACCACGCATCCTGTTTCACGACTTCTACCCTCGTTCAACAACTTAAAACTCTATATATGTTAACCGCAAATTTGTGGCTGCACGTAATGAAAAAGTCACACACTCGGGAGATTCACGTTTTATTATTTATTACGAGCCATATAAGTGTATGATGAATACTGGCGCAATGCCGAGTGTCGACCACACTTGAATATAAATAGTATAGAGGGCCGGGGAGTCGTGCTGTGTGTACCATCCCCCAACTGCGATCTCTGCGTCTGACAGCTCACTCTCACTCCCTACTAACTCTTCTATAACTTTTCGTATTCCTCGTGAGGTTTTTCCTTTTCACTTCTCCCCAACCAAACCAACAATAGTATCATGAACGTATCGTTCCTAATGCTATTCACCGGTAACGGAATCTCTCTCCGCTTTTTATTTTCAAGCAATATTATTATTATTTTTCTTGTCTCATAGACGAAGTTTTGTTTTCGTAATATCTCCTCTCTTTTTAAACTCTTCAACTTCGATATGTTCAATGTACGTCGAAAAGTCGAGAAAACTCACATTTACAAACAAAATGTGTGTGTGATGAAATTGCAAAAATAAAAATTCCACAACTAAGGATCCTCTTCACCGATTGAATCGAAATTTTGGCCGCGAATGGAGCAGCCCAGTCAGACAGCCCTTTGACAGAAATAATTTTTGTAAAGTTCGAACAATTCGTTCGGATTTTCCCTAATTTTGAATATTTTTGTTTTTTCCAATATCATTGAACAGTAAAAATCTAAAAAAAAACCGTACGGTGATATCCATATATTTTTTTAATCAGTAAAAATGAAGGACATTTTTTATTACCTCTCCTCGACGTGCCGTAATAACACGGAATATTCCGCTTCAGATTTGTCCTTTTTTTTTCGTCTTTTACCCATCGATATTATTACTTTTCCAAGAAGAAAAGCTCGGCATATGAATATGCATGAGCACGCGAGCGAGAACAGTATTTTTCTCTCCCACTCTCTCACCAATGAGCACGCGAGATGACCAAAGTTGGTCGTGGGGATTTGGAAACGAAAACTGTCGGTAAAAGCAGGTCGGCATTGAATTCAGCCGACTAATAAGTAGACTAGAGGAGAACGACGGGGATGGAAAAAGGCTTTAAGCCTTCACTGAGAGTCTAGAAGCGATTCGTGCAATATCCCGCGGTCTCCTATACCGTTGGGAATTCTCTCTCGTTTTCTGGCGTATCGCACAACCGCTGAAACTCGCTGATGCCTCGCAATGTCCTCGAAAAAATAAGCAAAATATATAGTAATAATGCGTTGACTAGATCATCTATGGCTCTCGAAAATTTCTGTAGCCCCGCACGTTCGAAGTTCTACATGACCGGGGGATCGTTATTCGCATATTCACGTACGTTTATCGTCCTTTTCGTTCCTCAGCCATATATATACTCACACACATACACATATATTAGCGCACATAATGTCCCATATGTCGCACGAAATTCGAGTTTCAAATCTCAGCTGGTAGCATCGACAGCGTGTAATTCTCAAATCCCCAAAGTCCGAACGATTTTTCGCCACGTGTCGCCGATATGAGAATTTCGATGCCAACCAAACTTCTGCCGAAACGCAATTGAATTACTATATTTTGAAAAAAAAAACTGGCTAAAAACCGGTGGACCAAATTGAAATAAAATCACTCATATATTACTCGGTTCACTTTCTTTTTTATCGCAAAAAGATGAGAAGCAAATGTGCTTCCGATGAAGATCGGATGTTTCATATAACCTATTGGTTTTTGTGGAAGCCAGGTGAATAAATGAGAGGGACTTACATATGAGCATTGAACTTTTATTTTATTAGAAGTGTTCTCACTTCGAGAGCAGTCGAAGAACAACTGAATAAAAAACGACGAGGTCACAAAGACCACAGTCTATGTACCATGATTTCTTCCTTAAGGGAGAACACCACTGTGACCCCCTGTTTTTTTTCACATTTTTCAAGAATTTTTTCTTGTGGGAAAAAAAAGAGATATTCGAAAAAATTTTTTGGGTTTTGTTCCTTGTTTATTAATGTATCAAAAAACATTTTTTTCACATTTTTCACGCCGCATGGTGGCGCTGGGCAAGCTCTCGCATGAAGTGCTGTCATTTCCGCGGCACGCAGCAGAACTCTCTCCAATATCGATCTGAAAAAAAATACCGAGTGTTTTCGTTAATATTATGATATTTTGAAGAGAAGTACATAGGGATTTGGAAAAATATTGTTTTAAAAAAAATAGGCACGCCTTTGAAATTAAAGTTAATTTCAAAGGCGTGCCTATTTTGTTTTAAAATAATATTTTTCCAAATCCCTATGTACTTCTCTTCAAAATATCATATTATTAACGAAAACACTCGGTATTTTTTTGCAGATCGACGTTGAAGAGAGTTCTGCTGCGTGCCGCGGAAATAACAGCACCTAACGCGAGAGCTTCCCCAGCGCCACCATGCGGCATGAAAAATGTGAAAAAAATGTTTTTTGATACATTAATAAACAAGGAACAAAACCCAAAAAAATTTTTCGAATATCTCTTTTTTTTCCCACAAAAAGAAATTCTTGAAAAATGTGAAAAAAAACAGGGGGTCACCGTGGTATTCTCCCTTAACAGACTTTATCATGTGTTTATATTATTTAGTAAACATTCGTGTGGAGTTCGTCGTAAGACCTCACAAATGGTCTCTCCAGGAAGTGTGATCTCATAGTATAATAATTCTATGTTATATAGTTCAATAATAATATCGTATTGTTTTTGCTCATTTCAATACTCCCACTCAAAAATAATATCGATTTAAAATAGTAGTGGTGTATATCATATGTTGTATCAGGGGGAAATTACAGAGATGGTCCAAGGATTGGGAAAACCCCTGATCGAAAACCCAACCAGACCATAAATTCGATCATTGAAAACATAAGTTAATACATAGTTTGATCAATACATTTGTTGTCTCTTAAAATTATGTATTCAACCACAAAAGTGGTTTTGATGAATTAAATTTCGACTTTGTGAAAGCATCCGCCAATTGTTCACCTGCATGAATATATTCAAGAATTACTTTCGTTTCTTCAACTTTTTCTCTCGTGAAATGATATTTGGCATCGATATGTTTTGATCGTTTGTGATCTGTTGGGTTTGGTTTGTTATACCGTACGTATGGGTTTGTCGAACAAGTTCCCATTTTTCTATCGAACAATGGAACAAATGGTTTTTCGACAAGGGAAACAAAGTATCTGCCAAACATTACAAAATAAGAATGGGGAATAGTTGTCAACGACAATCATTTTGTTCTTCATTGAAATTTCGTAACTCTGACGATACACAACCGACGTAAATTGGAGCTGGGTGCCAAAAGTTTTTTGACGTAACTTTCGGCTTTTTTTTTTCCTCCCTACTCGAGAGGATCAGTCGGGGATTCGTTACAGGGTCATCCCTCAATAACTTGTTATTCTCAAAAGTGGCATAATTCAATACTTTATATGCGCATAGCATTAAAGCTGTTGTAAAATATAACGAGAGCCACAAGGGTGAGGGGCTCCCCCCCAAACCCCCTGCCATTTGCCTATATATAGTGAGCGCCTGCTGGAGAGGGTCTGAGTATGAGGGTAATGCGTTACGAGTGAGAGTGGTATAGGTCACCGTACGTACATCTTCCACATATATACAAATATATGTACAGGGTATATAATATCGTCGAATTCACTCGGATCTATCCGCACCAGCTTCCCATACATTACCATATGACCTGGCAAACGATATATCTCGGCTGTTATCCTATATATATACGTTTATGTACAAAATGTAGTATATATACACGTACGGACATATACGGTTGACCAACAGTACGGCTCGTTTAACGTTACGACACGTTACGTTTGATTGCCAACGTAATCGGTGTTTGAGAACGTGTACGTAATCCCTCAACCTCCTTTGGCATTTTCATGTATTCTAACGTTCTTCGCCAACAAAAGTGACACTATACACACCGTCCAATTTTCCATGGTGTTTAGCGAAAATTAAAGAGTCCTGTGTTGTACATTTTCACTAAAAAAAATTCATTTATTTTGGGTAAACTTTGACAAAATTTATAGAGTACCATCGAACATTTTGCTTCCTCACGGAGGAACCTTTTTGTTCTCGTGAACATTAATCGTTTCGAGTTTTTTATTCTAGATGTGTCATGCGCCGAAACACCGGAAAATCACATTTAGGAACAAATGTCCTCGCGACAGGCTTCCAAATTCAAACGGTCTTATCTCGATAATGACTTTAGCAATCGCGCTCAAACTTTGGCACAAAGGCAGCCATCAAACATCCCTTATTCCCTGCAATTTTCATTGAATTGCACTTGAGGCTTTTTGATTTTACAGAATTTTGAGATTTCCAAAGAAATAACGTCTGCGCTATTGTTTTCGTAAATTTGCAACTATCGAGCGACAGAATTTTTCGACAGATATGGGCCAGGGATGAAAGATCATTGGTATTGAATTTGCGCGATAATCGATGAAGGGGGTTTTTGTGAAATTTCAAATTTTTCAACGAACATCCTTGAACGATTGAACTCGAGTGAACGTTGAGTCAAAAATGTGTAATTTTTTTTTTGTCGAAATAAATTGACGATACAGAATGGTTCATATCAAATTTCATGATAATTGAAGAACAAAAACGATTGTAAATTTTGCAAATTGTACATTTAAGGTAGTAGTCTGGTAACTTAAGTCGATTTTCATGTCTTTTTTGAGGGCGTTTTTTTGTAGGAAAATAAAAATGAATCGTTTTGGATATTTAGGATATTTTTATTTGCATATTAAAGATACAAAAAAAAATGTTTTTGAAAAAAATTTATAGTTTGTTGTTATTATTATTATTGATCGAAGTTGGCACCTCGATAAAAAAGCGCGTGGGTGGCCCCGGTGATTTTGGCTCTTGATGTTATCTGAAATCAAAAATTCTTGATAATTCTGAATCTATATACGTGTCATTCTGGTCGGAACTACTGAAGTTAAATTTCATGGATAAATAACAAAATGGCGGACTTTGGAAAAAGAAGTCCTTTTATTTTAGCAAAGAAGGGGTCCGCCATTTTGTTATTTATCCATGAAATTTAACTTCGGTAGTTCCGACCAGAATGACATGCCTATAGATTAAGAATTATCAAGAATTTTTGATCTCAGATAACATCAAGAGCCAAAATCACCGGGGCCACCCACGCGCTTTTTTTTCGAGGTGCCAACTTCGATCAATAATAATAATAATAATAAACTATTGAGGTTTTCAAAAAATGTTTTTTTTGTATCTTTAATATGTAAATAAAAACATCCTAAATATCCAAAACGATTCATTTTTATTTTCCTACAATAAAACGCCCTCCAAAAAAGACATGAAAATCGGCTTAAGTTACCAGACTACTACCTTAAAAAATGTTGCAATTTTGTAAATTTAGAATCTTCCGAGAAATGATTCCGATCACACTAGAGAGGAAAGGAAAAAATGTGCAAATTGAAGCATGCACATCGTTTCCTCCCCTCTTTCGAATATTCATACAGCTTTCCCGACCATGGAGCCAAAACGATGAGAGCCGATTGTTCATAGAGGGATATTTGTAAATCTTCGAAAAATGGGAGAAAGCGATGTACTAAATTGCACATCGCTTTCTCCCATTTTTCGAAGATTTTATTCCTCATATGGAAGAATTTTTTCCGATCAATTATAAAAAAAAATTTTTAATTAAAAATTTTATTCTCCATGGAGGAAGAATTTTTTCCGATCATTTACAAAACAAATAGAAATGAAAATTATATTTCTATTTTTTTTGAAATTTATCGGAAAAAATTCTTCCTCCATGAGGAATAAAATTTTTAATTGTTCAAAATAATAGGTATCAATTGTTGAAAAATATTTTTGATCATTAAAAAATATAATTAAAAATAATTATCATCTCAAAAGTGCGGACATAATGTCATACATTTTTCAAGTATAACCGAAGAACGTCAACCTCATATTATTCCTCGCGCTCGATAATGACAACCTCGAGATCTCGAGACGGATGTATAGAAACTCGAGAATTTCTGCCTGCACTCCAGCACAGTAATACTCGCTGTTACGAGCAGCCTTCGCGCTTTTATCATTCAATCCGAGAGCTTACCACAAGGCACACATATATATATATATATATATATATATATATATAAACATAGCATATACATTTTCCAACCCTTTGCTCGAGAGCCCGGAGGCCAAGAGTCGAAAGTATAACCTCTGGACTCCTTCATGACTTGTGTTGCATCGCCCACAATTCTATACACAGTCCTTTCGTTCTCTCCTCAAGCCATCCCCAGCATTCGCGCCTTAATTAGCATTTCCATTTACGTTCTTAACGGGGAATATATGTTGGATATAGCGCGTTTCACGTGCCAGTCTTGCTAGAATGTAAATTTTTTTTTTTTTTTTTCTGTACGTTCTGGATGATTCGCAAGCTTTGCCCTTTTTCCACTGAAACGCCATTATCACTATTATTATTTTCTTTTCATATATTTAAATAATTTTCTTTTACGCGCCATTACTTTTATAAGCCGAGCTATGCTTTTCGCAAC
Organism: Oxytorus armatus; assembly: GCA_958009045.1. Lineage (NCBI taxonomy): Eukaryota > Metazoa > Arthropoda > Insecta > Hymenoptera > Ichneumonidae > Oxytorus > Oxytorus armatus. The sequence continues at coordinate 1,786,056 of OY253750.1, forward strand.
AGTTTATGCCCGACTAATATTTCACCGTCATAAATAGAAGTGAAAAAAGTTCGTTGAAAAAATATAAAATAAAGAATGATCGTTGTTTTTTTTTAAGCATTTACTCATAAATACATTCATCGCAATTATTCGATGATCCGTATATTCTCTCGATAATGCAACTTCATTCGTTCTTCTCGTTTCAAAGTCTTTTCTATCTTGCGCTTCCTCGTGGAGGTAGGTACTTGGAACAAGTTTCATTTTACAATTAATGGTAAATATGGAGCAAAGGGGACCCACTTCCGATTGACTTGCCTTTAATATATATTGTCTAGGGACCCTTCCCGAACAACTTTTTTTTCTGACACAATTGGGGGTCGTTATTTATTAAAAAGTTATTAACAAATAAAGTTAATAATACATATAGCTATTTTCCTTATAGCAGCCAGTCCCAATCATCTTGTCCTTCACGTGTGTTGTTAAGACTACCCCCCCTGAGTAACATACCAAAAGTTTTATCCGTCCTCATTGTTTGTTAAAAAGTTATTAACAAAAGAAAATTCATAAATAGAATATGAAATACTTGCATGGTGGCCAGTACACGTATGACCGGAGGGGCTGCGGCCTCCCTGCCCCCGCCGCATACCAGCCCATAGACAAACCAAAAACAACCCCAGTAACCTAAAGAAACAAACAGACAAACCCAACAAACAAACAAACAAACCCAGAACGCAAACGAACAAACCCAACAAACAAATCCAAAACAAACCCAAACCAAAAGCCCAAACCCAATAAACAAACAAATCCAAAACAAACCCAAACCAAAAATTCAAACCCAATAAACAAACAAATCCAAAACAAACCCAAACCCAATGAACAAACAAATCCAAAACAAACCAAAACCAAAAATCCAAACCCAATAAACAAACTAATCCAAAACAAATCCAAACCAAAAACTCAAACCCAATAAACAAACAAATCCAAACCAAAAACTCAAACCCAATAAACAAACAAATCCAAAACAAACCCAAACCAAAAGCCCAAACCCAATAAACAAACAAATCCAAAACAAACCCAAACCAAAAACCCAAACCCAATAAACAAACAAATCCAAAACAAACCCAAACCCAATGAACAAACAAACCAAAACCAAAAATCCAAACCCAATAAACAAACTAATCCAAAACAAATCCAAACCAAAAACCCAAACCCAATAAACAAACAAATCCAAAACAAACCCAAACCAAAAACCCAAACCCAATAAACAAACAAATCCAAAACAAATCCAAACCAAAAACCCAAACCCAATAAACAAACAAATCCAAACCAAACGAAACACAAAACGGTGAATCATTCAAAAAATTTCGTTGATCCCGAAACTGGTGTACACACGCAAAACATTGAAAGATTATGGAGAGATATGCGTACAAAAATCCCACGACATGGGATTATCATTTTACGCATTACCTCGCAGAGTTTTCTTTTTAAAAAAAATACGATTTCGACCAGCGTATCGACAGTTTCCTCGACATTATGAGTACCATGTATCCGCTTCATAATATAAATAATGAATAAAACAAATAACTGTTTGTTTATATATTTGTTTGCGTTGTTTTTGGGTTTTTTTGGGTTGTTTTTAGGTTGTTTTTGGTTTGTCTTTGGACTGGTGAGTGGAGGATTGCAGGGGGGGTGCAGCAACCCCCTCTCATGCGTGTGCTGTTCACCATACACTAGAACAAGTAGTTCACGTTTGATTTATAAAACTTTTTTTGTTAATAACTTTTTAACAAACAATGAGCGACGGATACAACTTTTTGTATGCCACTCAGGGGTGTATTCGTTACAACAAATGTGAAGGACAAGATGATTAGGACTGGCTGGTATAAGAAAAATAGATATATGAATTATTAACTTTATTTGTTAATAACTTTTAAATAAATAACGACCCCCAATTGTGTCAGAGGAAAAAGTTGTTCAGGAAGGGTCCCTACACAACATATATTAAAGGCAAGTCAAACGGAAGTGGTTCCCCTTTGCTCCATATTTACCCAATTCATAACTTAAGACACCCGGAATTATAGAATATCGAGATTTTCGAAAAATCGACGTAGACGTTTGTTAAAACTCCGGCTCTCGTGTAATTTTGTTGTTGTTCCGCAAACATTTCGTACATCTATTGGGTACCATCGAACAATGTTCGGTATTGAATTTGGAGACTTTCGATCAAGACGTTTTTAATTCATGAAATTCTGAATTATTTCAAAAAAAATTATACATGTTTTTATCAAGATGCTAGCTCGTGGGATTTGTATCGAATTTCTCGGACTTTGGAGTACAATTTTGTATATAGATAAAATGTTGTTGAAGGGTTGAAGGGTTATTTTATGAAATTTCAAATTATTCGATAAATTTGGGTTGTACAATACATGTAGGGAAAAAAAGCTCTAAGTTGAAATTGCACATCTAGAAACATTTAGTTGCAATTTCCATCTTTTTTTTTAGCTATAGTTCAGAGACTCCTATTTCTGTACAAACGATTTGTTTCCTAGTACGAAACAAAATCCCGAAAAATTATCAATCGATATTTCACGGGAAAATGTTATCAAGTCCGATTACTGAAACCAGAAACTTCAATTTATACATTTGAATTTTTGTGGATCAACGATAATCGGGATAGAAACCGGGATCGACCTGGAATCCGGAGAGGAATCCCTAGACAGGGATTGCCTAACAAATCCCCATCGGGGCTTATTGTCTAGTCGCGAGAACATCCTAGCAAATTTCTGCACGGGTATACGTAATGTGGCGAGTTTTCAGGACGACAATGCCCGCACGTTGTGACGTTCCGCAAATAAACCAGGAGAAACGAAGAGAAAAAAAAGTGAGAGACAAAGAAGAACTACTGGAAAAGATAGCGGAAGGTAATCAACGAGATAATGGGCAAGGAGAGCTCTTCATGTCAGAAAGAAGTGTTCGTGAGTGCTAGTAGAAAAATCTGTGGGTCGTCAGCCAGTCCATTGTGCTCGGGAGAATTCAGGAGCACGTATATATAGACGGGAATCTTCTCACTAGCTACGCGCGAAAAGTTTCGTATTTCGTCTCTTCGTACTGCCGGAACTCTTAAGCTCGATTTCTTTCTTCTATTTTTTTTTTTCACATCGTATAAATTTTATTGCGAAATACGCAAAAGGGAACGAGAGTGGGACGTGCCGCATGGTTTATTATATATATTCTGCGATATAAAGTTCAAACTGGAATGACCGAGTAAGGCATTGAGAGGAATCTTGAAGAGCTTTTACGCTCACTGGCCACGAACAACGGGGGTTGTTTTGTTTTGTTTTTTTTTCCCTTTTATTTTTATTTTTCTAAACCCGTTCCATGAAAATTTTCTTCCCCTTTGTCTTTATGGAATATTATACAGAGCTCTGGAGTTATTCGGTACTCTTGAATTAACGTATTGTTCGAACGATCGATTTTTGTGAATAATTACACGGTGATATCCTGAAAAATGAGATACGAATTAAAAACATCATTGTTAATGTTAATTTTACGGTACTGGTGAACCGTAACACGGAAATTTGTATGTTTCAATTTTTTAAATACTTTTTACACTCTATTGAAATTTTTGTTCTTTCGCTACTTGGGCTCAACCTCAAAATGTTAAAGGTGAAAATATTAACATAACAAATTGGACCGTGAAGACCTAAAAATTCGAGTTACAATGAGCGAAGAGCGCGGACTTTGAAAATATAATCGACGAACGTAGAGCTCAACAAATAATTAATCGTTCGGTCGGAAACTTTTCGTTCGGCATGAATTTTTTATTCGCCCCGCGTCACGAGCGCGAAAGAGAAGGGCGAACAGTCGTTAATTTTATGATTTCGTCGCATCGATAATTCAAAAAAGTTTTACGACCGTTATATGAATTTTTGTGTTTTTCCATCGGCACTTGATACTGGTTATTGGGAATACGAATAAACTTTGTAGCCGTGACGCGTTTTCCGTGTTCGCTCGCGAGTGGCAAACGGAATTCAGATACGATGAAATTTCGAATTCAATTAAAAACAATGTTTCCGACGTTCAAACTAATTCCGATTTTTCACGTCATTTCTAATGTGCCATAACGTTTAAACCGTTGAAGTTGTCTTGATGAAAATTTACACGTGCATTTATTGATCCTTAGAGAATAGTTGTACGTTAAAAAAAAAATTATTTTAAATATTTTCATGTAGTTTTTTGCCTTGTTGCAACATGGTGCGCCTCAATCGGCGCCCACTCTGGACGATGTTGTATGCATCTGAAAAAAAAAATATATATATATTCTCAATCTGTATGAGTATTCTGAGCACTGGTAGCAGAATTGGTACTTGAAAACATTTTTTGACAAAATGGCGGCCTGTTGAACTTTCATTAATGATATTTTATACATTTTCGGGTATTCGACGAGTTATAAAATGTCGGAAAAATTATTGTTCAACTCAATTCTGCTACCAGTCCTCAGAAACAGGCTACCTAAGGTACGTGCAAAATTTGAGCTCGATCGGTCCATTAGTTATCGAGATATCGTGGGCGCCGATTTGAAAAACATAGTTCTGAGATAAACGCGTTCAAAGTTGCTTTTATTTCTCGGCTAATTTTTGAAATATCAATAAACGGTTTTCAGGAGCGTATGAAGAAAGTTCTAAGGAATAAGAAAATGAAAAAAAAAAAAAAACGATTTTTTCAAATTTCTAGACCAGACTACCGCGTTAAAGAGGACGCGGAAATACTGCGAACGAAATATTTGTACATTTTGTTCGCGCATTATTTGCCGCATTTACAAAGCTTCCTCTGGGAGCAATTCAATGAGGGATGAAATTGATTAATTTTCATTTATCCTTTGATTTTATTGTTATTAATAATTAGTATTTCGTTCATTAAAAAAATGTAATATCATCCCTTAATGCATTTGCTGAATATGAACGAAATTTCAAGAACTAACGTTGTCCTGCAGCATTTGTTATTAAAAGCTTATTATGAGTCTGATAAGCTCCTCGGAGCAAATTCTCCCTCTCGCAACTACACGAGAGTCCCGGTGATGGCGCATTAACAATTTCGGTTTATGTCAAAAGCACAATCAGTGGACATGCTTCAGTGGAGAATATTTATGTAGGAGGGAGATAGAGAGAGAGAAAGAGGGGATGTTACTACTGAGTACGTTTCGTTTGTGCTTTGCATCGTGCACTCAGCGGAAACACGATGCTAAAATCTACTATATGTATTTACAAGCACATAAAATGTATGTAATAGTATGCACAAGCGTTGTTCACAACAACGAACAGTTATTCGTTCAAAGTATACACAGTAGCCAGTCATTTAATATTTCAAATAACACGAGAGGCAAAAGCTCTGTCGTTGCCCCGACGCATACCGTTTATATTAAACGCAAAATGTGTTGAAGTTTTCATCGTTGGGAAAAAATAAAATGGAACAACTCCCGAGCTGTCCCGCGAGCGATAGTAACACGAAAGCTTTGCGCATTGATTATCGTATGGAGAAACAATTTATTGTGTACACATGCGATAATAATTAATCAGTAAAATTGAAGTTACGTATAGTGAACAAGCATCGACGATTTTCGTTATAATCGCCGGCAGAGCCAAAAGACAAATTTAACTTTGCTTCGTTCCTCCGGGCTATTTGCCCGAGATTATGTACTTTCTACAAGGTTGAAAGAACTTTTACTCAACAGGGAGGAAATCCATCGTAAGAATTTTCTTTTTACCGCGTTCGTAGTTTCTCTGTGTCCATTTTACGATTATCCCTTGCTCGGTCGAATAACTCTGCAGCTTTTTCCTAAAGTACTTAATTGTTTTTTTTCGATGAAGGAAAAAAACGCTAAGAACCATATTCTGTAATTTTTACGAGCAGCCGATGCTTCAGCAAACTATAATCGGCCTGCCGAACTACTAACTTGACGTTACGATTGCCAAAGTGAAGCACGAACTTAACGGTAACGTACCATTTCGCTAAATGAAGTCGTTTATCGTTCACACTATTTTTATAAGCTAGATAAATTTAATAAATTTCGTATAACTGAAAAACCATTGACAATTTTGTCATCGGTATAATTTTATTTCAAACTTCCTGTCGGACTTCCTGTTCGTGTGTCGAAATTATTTCAGAATTTCTGAGGCAGTAGTTTCGAAATTAAGGCAAGGGGACGAAGGGGCCTTAGCAACAAAACGAATATTTTGATGAATATTGTTAAAAATATTCGTCAGAAAAAATATTCAAAGATATTTTTTCAATAATTAAAGTAAGCCCTTTCAAACGATACCCCACTCGCCCGTACAGCATTTTTGTTCATTCCAGATCGGACATTTTGACACTTATAAATTCTCAAAAAAACAATTTTTTTCCAATGACTCGCGGACCATCTCCCGAACATCTCACTCTAAGTGCATTTCAAATTTCAACCTGATAGATTAAACCGTTTAAGGTAGTAGTCTGGTAACTTAAGCCGATTTTCATGTCTTTTTTGGAGGGCGTTTTTTTGTAGGAAAATAAAAATGAATCGTTTTGGATATTTAGGATGTTTTTATTTACGTATGAAAGATACAAAAAAAATTTTGTTTGAAAAAATTTAATAGTTTATTATTATTATTATTATTGATCGAAGTTGGCACCTCGAAAAAAAAGCGCGTGGGTGGCCCCGGTGATTTTGGCTCTTGATGTTATCTGAAATAAAAAATTCTTGATAATTCTTAATCTATAGACATGTCATTCTGGTCGGAACTACTGAAGTTAAATTTCATGGATAAATAAGAAAATTTATTTGCTAAAATAAAAGGACTTTTTTTTCCAAAGTCCGCCATTTTGTTATTTGTCCATGAAATTTAACATCAGTAGTTCCGACCAGAATGACATGTCCATAGCTTAAGAATTATCAACAATTTTTGATTTCAGATAACATCAAGAGCCAAAATCACCGGGGCCACCCACGCGCTTTTTTTTCCAGGTCCCAACTTCGATCAATAATAATAATAATAGTAAACTATAAAATTTTTTCAAAGATTTTTTTTTTGTATCTTTAATATGTAAATAAAAACATCCTAAATATCCAAAACGATTCATTTTTATTTTCCTACAAAAAAACGCCCTCCAAAAAAGACATGAAAATTGGCTTAAGTTACTAGACTACTACTTTAACAGTAGGTACCTGTGTTAGAAGAACAGACAGGCGGACGGACAAGCGTTTCTCACCACAACGGTTCCGTTTTGTGGTACGGAATCCTAAAAAAAAGGAAAAAAAGTGCAGGCTTCGCAGTTACGTAGTACGTCACCGCCAGCACAGTGGAAAATTTTTAGCTATACGTTCGCAGAACGAAACAGCAAAGGCCATTAAATTTAATGGCGTTTCGTGCAACTGCCCTGCTACTGCCTAACATTGTGTTCTGCGTTGTTGCAAACTGAGTTTATCGTCGAAACCGCCAATTCAATTACGACCTATACATAGTATCTCTATAGACAATATATATATATAGGCGTGACCGGAACAAAATGGCCTCTCCTAAGGAAATAACGCTTCCTAGAACGCTGTCAATAGCGTTCATTTATTGCTGGTCGTCCAACAATAAAATTTTTACCAATCTTATATCGCGTCCGGAAAAAAATAATGGTCCTTGGTAAAACGGCTCTCCTCCCTCAAAATTTGTCGGTTTCTCCAATATCAACGATGTTTCTGCTAGTGCCGTCTTTAGTTCGAATGAAAATTCGACGGTAGCGTCGATTAACATTCGAACATTGTCTAGACTCATTGAGAATGTTCCCGAAGGGGGAACCTTATTTGCAATTTTTGTTCTTAGGTGACTTGAAATTTCCGAAAAAGAAAAATTTCATTGACTGCAGATTTTCCGTCGGGGTACTAATTCGTTTGAATCGAAAATCGCTATTCTTGTTGTTTCGCTGTATTCGTTTGTGTTTCTGACCACTTTAGGATTTGGTGTCAATTTGAACTTTGATTTGCTTACGATTTGGACTTTCATAGCAATGGTAGCGAAATAACAAGTACTCGGTAGGGCTCTCCAAAAAAGACAATTTTTCTGTAAAACCATGAGACTTTTACTAACGTCATATTCGTTTATTCCGATAGGTCCGGGGCCAATCTAACCCCCGTGTCACCCTGACGTACTAGTTTCACGTAAATCATTCACGTCCTGTGTAAAAATCATTAAAAACACGTAAAAACTAATAGAAAAAAAGGATATTTGATTTTCTTGTAACATCGAAATATTACTTTCGCGAATGTGCCTCTGAGAATATGCGACAAGGTGCCTCGCACTATCAGGCATCGACAAAACACCGAAGCCAGTGTGTATCTCGTTTAATTGGATCTCTCAATTAACCTGTAGCTTTTGCTATGTATCGCGAAACATCGAGTTAACTATGAATAATTGTTTGATTTAATTGGTCGGGCTTTCGCGCTCCGTATTGAAAAACAGCGTCATGTTTCTTCTCTGCGCAGTGATAACTGACTATTAGTACAAAACAGTACAAAACAAGTATATTTGATTAAGCGCGATGTTATATACACATAAAGGTGTTCTGGTCCGTATTTATATACAGGAATTAGTATACCAAATTTTCAAAAAAACATTAAAAATCATTTGGTAAATATGGAGCAAAGGGGACCCACTTCCGATTGACTTACCTTTAATATATGTTGTCTGGGGACCCTTTCTGAACAACTTTTTCCTTTGACACAATTGGGGGTCGGTATTTATTAAAAAGTTATTAACAAATAAAGTTAATAATTCATATAGCTATTTTCCTTATAGCAGCCAGTCCCAATCATCTTGTCCTTCACATGTGTTGTTAAGAATACCCCCCTGAATAACATACCAAAAGTTTTATCCGTCCTCATTGCTTGTTAAAAAGTTATTAACAAAAGAAAATTCATAAATAGAATTTGAAATACTTGCATGGTGGCCAGTACACGTATGACCGGAGGGGCTGTGGCCCCCCTGCCCCCACCGCATACCAGCCCATAGACAAACCAAAAACAACCCAAAACAACCCCAGTAACCTAAAGAAACAAACAAACAAACCCAAAACAAACCCAAAACCCAAACGAACAAACCCAACAAACAAATCCAAAACAAACCCAAAACCCAAACGAACAAACCCAACAAACAAATCCAAAACAAACCCAAACCAAAAAACCCAAACCCAGCAAACAAACAAATCCAAAACAAACCAAAAACAACCGAAATAATCCAAACAAACAACCCAACTTAACAACCTAACCTAACAACCTAAACGAACAAACCCAACAAATCCAAAATAAACCCAAACCCAATAAACAAACAAATCAATAACAAAAAACCCAAACAACCCAACTAAACAACCCAACAAACAAGCCAACCAAGCAACCCAACCAAATAACCCAACAGCGTATCGACAGTTTCTTCGACATAATGAGTATCATGTATCCGCTTCATAATACAAATAATGAATAAAACAAATAATTGTTTGCTTATATGTTTGTTTGCGTTGTTTTTGGGTTGTATTTGGGCTGTTTTTGGGTTGTTTTTGGGTTGTTTTTGGTTTGTCTTTGGGCTGGTGAGTGGAGGATTGCAGGGGGGCGCAGCCCCCCCTCTCATGCGTGTGCTGTTCACCATACACTAGAACAAGTAGTTCATGTTCGATTTATGAAACTTTTTTTGTTAATAACTTTTCAACAAACAATGAGCGACGGATAAAACTTTTTGTATGCTACTCAGGGGTGTATTCGTAACAACAAATGTGAAGGACAAGATGATTAGGACTGGCTGGTATAAGGAAAATAGCTATATGAATTATTAACTTTATTTGTTAATAACTTTTTAATAAATAACGACCGCCAATTGTATCAGAGGAAAAAGTTGTTCAGAAAGGGTCCCTACACAACATATATTAAAGGCAAGTCAATCGGAAGTGGGTCCCCTTTGTTCCATATTTATCAATCATTTTTTTGCAGTAACGTCATCGATAATTATTGTAAGGAAAAATAATAATAAAAAATATATACCACCCCGTGGTTTTACCCGCGTTAAATTTGTATGAGATACCTGTCTCATACGTATTATGAGTACATAACCAAATGCATCTCATTAACTATAAATACCATCCGGAAATTATGTAGAAAAATAAAAGGACCAATCACTGAAAAATACACCGACGACACCGCCGCTCTTTAGGGTCATAGCATGAAGTTATGTAGCCTAGAGCCTTCCCGAATAAACGGGCTATCTAATGCAAAAAGAATTTTTTTAATCGGATTAATATTTCCTGAGATTAGCGCGTTCGAACGGACCTAAAAAGTCTCCAACTTTATTACCGTAGTAAGATATATGTTGCTAACATTTCGAAAAGTTATTTTTGCTTCCACAAAGAAGTTTTGTTATCGTGAGAAAATGTTTATGCCAGACTATTCAAATTTTCCAAATAGTCAGAAAATTACATTTAAAAAAAAAAGTCTGAACGTTTGTGTGACCGAGGCGAGAGTTGTAAAATTCAAATGGCTTATACCACGAGAACGACTGGATCGATTTCGCTCAAACTTTGCACACGTCTCGAGCATCAAAACCCTTTTGTTTGTCGAAACTTTTAGAAAAGTTCATAACCGATGTCCGGTTTTACAAGACTGAACATTTCAACAACAAAAAAATGTTTGTCCTTGCTCTAACGTCCGCAATATTTGAGATATCGAGCAAAAATTTTTTTTTTTTATATATATAATAAATAGATCATTATTAAATTGAGATTAGTATGGTATTTGTCCAAAATTGGCCAGAGCCATTTGAGGTAATGAATTTTCGAATTTTTCGAAAAATTCCCGTTATCGCTCGAACTTCCGCATATGTTCAGATGTTCGGCTAAAGTTTTTACTACATAAATACAGTATTATCAAAGAAAGTTTGGTATTGAATTTGGCGAAAATCGATGGAAACGATTCAATTCTATCAAACGTCAATTTTCGTTTAATTCTTAGAAAAATAAAGAAATAAAACGTCTGCGCATTCTGACATTCGAAATTTCTGAGATATCGGATTAAATTTCTTTGCATCAATGAAGTATCATCAAATGACATTTGGGGGTTGAACTTGAGGAACATCGCTGAAAGTGTTCAGATATTACAAAACATTGAATTTTTTCGAATTCATAAAAAAAAAAAGTCCCTGTTTGTTGAAATGGAAGTTTAAAAAAAACGCTTGCAATTTGAATATTTGCACATTACTTGCTCGTTATTTAATCTCGGCCACAAAGCTGTCTGCGAGGAAGTAAAACATTAAAAGAGTCCCTTGCTTGTAGAGGGCGATTTTTGAACGAGATAAAATAATGAGGGAGGAAAATATGCAATTTTTTAATTTGCGCGCTCTCGTTTTAACGTATTAATTAATTAATCAATTTAACCTGAAACGAGGGACTTTTCGTTGAAAAAATTATTATTTGTAATTATTTCACTAAAAAAATGATTATCATAATGGTTCAAATGGTTTTTCGTTCCATTGGCCGGTTCGTTGATAGATGTTGAAAGAAGAGAAAGGAAAATAAAAAATTGCAGGACGAACTTTCGACTCGAGATTATGTTGATCAGTCGTAAATGCCAACAATCCCCGTGCAAGTACATGATTAATATGGACAATGAGAAATGTTAGAAGAGGAAGAGCCAGAGAGGGAGAGAGAGATAGAGAAAGTGATGGATGAATGGGAAGACTATATTGGGCCATTCGCGATTGCTCACCGAGGCAGAAATTTCAACCAGGCAATTCGACGTGGCAATGAGCAATGATCAACCAATTGGAAAGCCTGGAAATTCACTGTGGTACACAACATTGGCCGCACTCTCCCTACGGTACCAAGCAGCAAACTTGAGTGAAAATGCCGTAGCGTACATCGTCGTATTATGCTCACTCGACTATATACTCAAACATTACGGATGCGTATACCACAAGCGTCGTCTATTAGACAAGCATCCATCTCATGTCATTTGTTCGATCTAATGACATATGTACCCCGAGTTTCCGGAAACTTCATTAACTTCGAATCAACACGATATTTCTATTAATATTCCATAATATTTCCAGAATTTTTCCAGGTTCAACCAAAAACCATGATATTTACATGATACTTTTCGTCGAATTTTATCAAACAAGTAGATTAAAATACCAAAATGGCAAACCAATAAATATAACACGAAGCTATTATTTCTTTATATATATATATATATATGTATATATATATATATATATATTAGGGTGGTTCTTAATTTGGTGATGTTGGAAATTCTTTGGTACTGTTCCTTGAAAGTAATCAACATATCCAGAAAAAAAATTGGGCGCAAGCAGAACTTTGTCCAATATTTCTAACCCATCCCACCGAGCTGTCGAATTTTTATATGAAAAAATGCATGCATTCCAAATTTTGTTAAGAAAATTGTTTATTATTTCAAAACTATTTATGATAAAAAAATGTTATATTGTATTTTTATAGGAAATTTAATGCTCTGCAAAAAAGGTATCTTGTAAAATTCTTGAGAATCTAATATTTATCACGTTATTAGCAAAAAACTGTCATCATTTATTCAAAAAGTCCATCATTATGGCCAAAACAGGAGTTTGACGTCGAAAAACTGCAATGTATTCTTTATATGCAATTAGAAATATGAAGAGATACGTAGTGCACTTAATAACAGTATGTGAACGATATTTAAATTTTCAATTTTATCAATTTTATAATCATTCATGATAAATTTGTCTTCTTTGATCGATAAGGACATTGATTTCTTTATCAGTTCCAAATCGATGGCTTTTTTCGAAAGATTTGAAATCAAATCCTCATTTTTTGATATCGATGTGAGCGAGTGGATTTCTAATGAAAATTATATACAAGGCCTAAAAATAGTTAAAGGAATTAAAGTGGTTAACGGTGTTGCAGAAAGAGGAGTGGAACTTATTACAGAGTACAATGATCGTCTCACTTATGACGAAGATGAGAAACAATTCATTGTACAAATAATTGAAGAATATTAAAAAAAATATCCTGATATTAACGAAGCAACTTTGCTCCAACCGATGTAATTCATTATTGTAAGTTGATATTAAAAATATATGAGATCATTCATTATAATTCACAATAAAATTGATAAAATTGAAAATTAAATATTGTTTACATTTCATTGTTGAGTGCGCTACGTATTTCTTCATAATCTTATATACATACGAAAAATAAATTGCAGCTATTCGACGTCAAACTCCTGTTTTGACCATAATGATCGACTTTTGGAATAAATGATGACAGTTTTTTGCTAATTACGAGATAAATATTAGATTCACGAGAATTTCACAAGATACCTTTTTTGTAGAGCATTATATTTACTACAAAAACGTTATATAAAATTTTTTTATCATAAATAGTTTTGAAATAATAAACAATTTTCTTAACAAAATTTTGAATGCATGCATTTTTTCATATAAAAATTCGACAGCTCGGTGGGGTGGGTTAGAATTATTGGACAAAGTTCCGCTTGCGCCCAATTTTTTTTCTAGATATGTTGATTACTTTTGAGGAATAATACCATAGAATTTCCAACATCACCAAATTAAGAACCACCCTAATATATATTATATATATTTGAAACATATCAACAATTTTTCTATCCAAATTATCTTCGGTTAAACCAAACGGTAGTTTCAAAAACTGGGTATTAAGGTATCAACTTAAACCGATCTGGGTCTGGTAAATTAAACCGATTTTCATGTCTTTTTTGGAGGGCGTTTTTTTGTAGGAAAAAAAAATGAATCGTTTTGGATATTTAGGATGTTTTTATTTACATATTAAAGATACAAAGAAAAATTTGTTTGAAAAAATTGAATAGTTATTTATTATTATTATTATTGATCGAAGTTGGCACCTCGAAAAAAAAGCGCGTGGGTGGCCCCGGTGATTTTGGCTCTTGATGTTATCTGAAATAAAAAATTCTTGATAATTCTTAATCTATCGACATGTCATTCTGGTCGGAACTACTGAAGTTAAATTTCATGGATAAATAACAAAATTTATTTGCTAAAATAAAAGGACTTTTTTTCCAAAGTCCGCCATTTTGTTATTTATCCATGAAATTTAACTTCAGTAGTTCCGACCAGAATGACATGTCTATAGATTAAGAATTATCAAGAATTTTCGATTCCAGATAACATCAAGAGCCAAAATTACCGGGGCCACCCACGCGCTTTTTTTCGAGGTGCCAACTTCGATCAATAATAATAATAATAATGAACTATTAAATTTAAAAAAAATTTTTTTTTTTGTATCTTTAATATGTAAATAAAAACATTCTAAATATCCAAAACGATTCATTTTTATTTTCCTACAAAAAAACGCCCTCCAAAAAAGACATGAAAATCGGCTTAAGTTACCAGACTACTACCTTAAATCGCGTGAGATGTGTACGCCGATAGTAATATTAAATATCTAGAAAAGCAGGATGATAATGGGAAAAAGCGGAAAAAAAACATTGAAGTTGCTCGACGGAATTCCATAATATTTCCAGGATTTTTCGACGTTCAACTAAAATCCATGATATTCTCCAATTTGTCGAGGATATCCAAAACGCGAGACACCATGAAGGGCGTACGTTGGAATAACAGAAAAGCAAATGAATAATAATTTATACAAACACGTTAACCTCAATTCATCCACGTATCCACTGAATAAAATCCTCTCGTAACCGGGCGAAATCAATTGAAATTCAGCCCTCGAGGACAATGAATATCTCGCATAAATCGAGTACTAATTGCTTTGCCACTATCCCCCCAACCTATCAAAAAGATCCCATTGCGCATTCTCCCCGCGTACGATAAAATTTCCCTGTGGTTTCTATTGGCGAAAGAGGAAACCGGTAATTCGATATAAATATAAAGAGAATGATTTCCCGGTTTGAAAACACTAAAACTCTTTCTCCAACTGGCGATATGCGATTACATCCATTCGACGGATAAATATCGTGTAGACTATGGCTTGTAAAAGCTATAGGTTTGTTTGTCAGCGACTGGTGGTTACCGGCTAAGTAAGAAACTACTACGTACAGCATGTACATCGATACATAAATATATATATATATATATATATATATATATATATATATATATATATGTACAATGTTATGTACCGTTTGGACGAAGTGAAAACGCGCGGTTGAACTCGCTCTGGAGCCGTGGCGTCGCTTTCGCATCCCTCACATTACACATATATATCGGTGAAACATATACCGTGTACATATGTATAAATATATGTATATATATGGAAGCGACGGCGGCCGCGAAGTGAAGGGAAGGGGATCGAGGCTTCATCGATTTCTTACCCCGTGCCCCAGTAACGCGTTTCCCGTCTGCTAACTCACTCGCTCTCTCTACTTCACCCCTTCTACTATGCCCACTGTTAGCTTCCACATTGGGTGTTACCCGTTGCTCACTCGGCAACTATACATCTCCTCACTGGACCAACTCGCCCATGAAGAAAACACATTTTCCCCGTTTCCTTGTTTGTCACCTTCTTCTCTCCCTCATCCCTCACCATTTTCTCCCCTATCTTTTTCATCCCTCCTCCGCAGCGTTCGGCAAGAAACTTTTCCCGTATACCGATGTTTTCCTCAATCCCCAAAGGACCTTTTCACTTCTATATTTATAGCGACATTCCCGTTTCCTCTTTCGGTGAGCTTGACGACGTTTCGAAGAATGGCCAAAGTCTCGACCCAAAGTATCGATCTTCGGGACGGGGATTTATATAGTAATGCACACATACACACCGGAAATCCATTGACTTACGAGCTGATTTGGTTCTAAAACTTTTCGCTACTACACGGTAGCTTTTGGCTTTAATTCTCCCTTCGGCCATAGGCATATATATATATATTATATATATATTAGGGTGGTTCTTAATTTGGTGATGTTGGAAATTCTGTGGTATTGTTTCTCAAAAGTAATCAACATATCTAGAAAAAAAATTGGGCGCAAGCGGAACTTTGTCCAATAATTCTAACCCACCCCACCCAGCTGTCGAATTTTTATATAAAAAAATGCATGCATTCAAAATTTTGTTAAGAAAATTGTTTATTATTTCAAAACTATTTATGATAAAAGAATTTTATATAACGTTTTTGTAGGAAATATAATGCTCTACAAAAAAGGGATCTTGTGAAATTCTCGTGAATCCAATATTTATCACGTAATTAGCAATAAACTGTCATCATTTATTCCAAAAGTCGATCATTATGGTCAAAACAGGAGTTTGACGACGAATAGCTGCAATTTATTTATCGTATGTATATAAGATTATGAAGAAATACGTAGCGCACTCAACAATGAAATGTAAACAATATTCAAATTTTCAATTTTATCAATTTTATTGTGAATTATAATGAATGATGTCATATATTTTTAAAATCAACTTACAATAATGAATTACATCGGTTGGAGCAAAGTTGCTTTGTTAATATCAGGATATTTTTTTAAATATTCTTCAATTATTTGTACAATGAATTGTTTCTGATCTTCATCATAAGTGAGACGATCATTGTACTCTGTAATAAGTTTCACTCCTCTTTTTGCAACATCGTTAATCACTTTAATTCCTTTAACTATTTTTAAGCCTTGTAAATAATTTTCATTAGAAATCCACTCGCTCACATCGATATCAAAAAATGAGGAGTTGATTTCAAATCCTTCGAAAAGAGCCATCGATTTGGAACTGATGAAGAAATCAGTGTCCTTATCGATCAAAGAAGAAAAATGTATCATGAATGATAATAAAATTAATAAAATTGAAAATTTAAATATCGTTCACGTACTGTTATTGAGTGCACTACGTATCTCTTCATATTTCTGATTGCATATGAAGAATGCATTGCAGTTTTTCGACGTCAAACTCCTGTTTTGGCCATAATGATGAACTTTTGGAATAAATGATGACAGTTTTTTGCTAATAACGTGATAAATATTAGATTCACAAGAATTTTACAAGATACCTTTTTTTGTAGAGCATTAAATTTCCTATAAAAACACAATATACAATTTTTTTATCATGAATAGTTTTGAAATAATAAATAATTTTCTTAACAAAATTTTGAATGCATGCATTTTTTCATATAAAAATTCGACAGCTCGGTGGGGTGGGTTAGAATTATTGGACAAAGTTCCGCTTGCGCCCAATTTTTTTTCTGGATATTTTGATTACTTTCAAGGAACAATACCGAAGAATTTCCAACATCACCAAATTAAGAACCACCCTAATATATATATACGGGCGCGGGAGAGGATAAACCCACGAGAGATACTATGCCAACTATCAAAACCCAGTCAATTCACCTCGAAGGCTTGTTTACGTGGATATTCAGATGAGGCACTTTCATCCTTGTATGTCTCTTTGACCCCCGAAGATATATAGACACGATGCAATAAAGTGATGTGGTAAATCAACAAATACGTAATATACATAAACTCTACAAATACAAATGCCCAGCACTGTACGTAACATACATATCAAAGTGTATTCTGGTGCTCTTTCACGATTTTTTTTTGCCGTTCTTGTATGACTTTGAATTCCACCGCGCAGCCAATCAACTACTTCACGAATAAATACCGTAAAATCCTCGTAGGTTACGTGCATCCGCGTTGTACCAATTCCGACTCACTGCCTTTTTCTTGCAAACTCCGAGCACGTAGTTCCTTTGAAATATCGTTCACGCGCTTCTCTCTTTCGCTCACAACAACGGTCTTTTCACACTGTGGTATTTCGCACGCGTCATGTTGCCGTGACCAACCGAAAAGTCTTGGGAAATAGATGCAAGGGGGTTACGTGAATCTTGGGAAAACTACGAGAAAACATATGCATTCGAGCTACCGACGGTGATGGACGCGCGATGGGTGCGCGGGTTCGGCGGTATTTCAAAATAAGTCGCATTGGCCGCGGTCAATGCTGAAATCGATGATCGCTCACATTTAAGGAGAATGGTATGAAAATAGGAATAAAGGGTACGTGACGTAAAAACTTAAAGCTTTAGAATGAAAATAACACTGTTAAAAAATGTATATACACATGGATTAGAACTAAACCCGTTGCTTCATGACCAAAGACTCTTAGAAAATGTGTGATCTTCGAAATAGTCCAACACATTCTGTCCTTACGCAAGATCTCTTCGCGGTTTTTGTTTTTTTTTTTGAGCATCAAAACGGAAGAACCAAAATTTCAACGGAAATTTTCCAGGTCAGAAGTGCGCGAGTACGTTGAGTAATTAAGGAAATTAGAAAAATATGGTGGGTTTAAGGTAGTAGTCTGGTAACTTAAGCCGATTTTCATGTCTTTTTTGGAGGGCGTTTTTTTGTAGGAAAATAAAAATGTATCGTTTTGGATATTTAGGATGTTTTTATTTACATATTAAAGATACAAAAAAAAATTTGTTTGAAAAAATTTAATAGTTTATTATTATTATTATTATTGATCGAAGTTGGCACCTCGAAAAAAAGCGCGTGGGTGGCTCCGGTGATTTTGGCTCTTCATGATATCTGAAATAAAAAATTCTTGCTAATTCTTAATCTACAGACATGTCATTCTGGTCGGAACTACTGAAGTTAAATTTCATGGATAAATAACAAAATGGCGGACTTTGGAAAAAACTTTTTTTTTCCAAAGTCCGCCATTTTGTTATCTGAAATAAAAAATTCTTGATAATTCTTATTCTATAGACATGTCATTCTTTTCGGAACAATTGAAGTTAAATTTCATGGATAAATAACAAAATGGCGGACTTTGGAAATAAGTTTTTTTTTTAGTAATTAAGGAAATTAGGAAAATATGGTGGGTTTAAGGTAGTAGTCTGGTAACTTAAGCCGATTTTCATGTGTTTTCTGGAGGGCGTTTTTTTGTAGGAAAATAAAAATGAATCGTTTTGGATATTTGGGATGTTTTTATTTACATATTAAAGATACAAAAAAAAAATTTGTTGAACAAATTTAATAGTTTATTATTATTGTTATTATTGATCAAAGTTGGCACCTCGAAAAAAATGCGCATGGGTGGCCCCGGTGATTTTGGCTCTTGATGTTATCTGAAATCAAAAATTCTTGATAATTCTTAATCTACAGACATGTCATTCTGGTCGGAACTACTGAAGTTAAATTTCATCGATAAATAACAAAATGGCGGACTTTGGAAAATTTTTTTTTTTTTCAAAGACCGCCATTTTGTTATTTATCCATTAAATTTAACTTCAGTAGTTCCGACCAGAATGACATGTCTATAGATTAAGAATTATTAAGAACTTTTGATTTCAGATAACATCAAGAGCCAAAATCACCGGGGCCACCCAAGTGCTTTTTTTCGAGGTGCCAACTTCGATCAATAATAATAATAATAATAAACTATTAAATTTTTTCAAAAAAATTTTTTTTTGTATTTTTAATATGTAAATAAAAACATCCTAAATATCCAAAACGATTAATTTTTATTTTCTTACAAAAAAACGCCCTCCAAAAAAGACATGAAAATCGGCTTAAGCTACCAGACTACTACCTTAAAGCTGACGGAATTTCTTTTTTCCATGACGGAACTGGAAGCTTTAAATTCATGCACGAAGTTTTACAACATGATACGTGTACTAGCTTGTCGGATTATATTGGACGAGAAGATCCGGCGAAACGCGATAAGCAAGGGCAATTACTTTGAAAACGCTTTACGACGAGAAAAGAGGGAGAGAGCGAGAGAGAGAGAGAGAGAGAGAGAGAGAGAGAGGGAGAGCGGTAAAGTGAGAGCAGCGATCGAGAGTCAGGTCTAATCTAAGTTTGCTGGGAGGCATCGTGTCTCTCCCAGCAAACTTATCTCTCTATATTATATGAATATATCGCCTACGCCACCGTGTACAAGAACTGGCGAGACCGAGTGGTGTCGAGTACGCGGGGTGAGTGAAGCGAGTGGGGGCATGTGGGCTGGGTGAGGGGATCGAGCGAGGGCTAGTGGGCTGGGTAGGGGCTTCAAGGGGGCGAAAACCCCCTAGTATATATATGTATACGACAACGTTAAATAGCGATTTACGTTAAACCCGGGAAAACCAGGGTTGCATCTCTCGGCGTGAGTTGGTCGTTCAATGCCTGGATTTAGTTAATGAACCAAAAGAGCCTGGAATCACCGTACAAGAGGAGATAGAGTGAGTGACTAATATCAAAAGCTTTTACTATGGAGTACATGTCCTCTTCTTCGCTGCCACTTAGTCCCTCTCGCTATTACATTCCAATGGATCCTGAATTGTAAACTGACCGTTCTCCATTACCGCGGATATATATCCTGGTATATATCCATTAACTTTCGCATTTACCCAGTTATGACCACTCTAACGAATGGAATTGGCGAATAACGAATGATAATGATAAACGTGGATGAACAGAGACTATCTCTTGTTAAATTTAGATTTAAATGAAAATAACAAACGTAAATGGATGGCAAAATTTTTTTTTTTTCCTTTGCGCACACTAATACAAACGTTCCAAAGTAGATCGAGATTTTTTGTTCCATCTCTCGTGGACATAAATTTGAACGAACGTACGGCGAAATATTGGAATAACTTGCGACATAACGTTTACGAACGTCGAGTGCATTTTGTTTTTACGAAAACTAACGAACGGGGAAACAATACTGGCATTTTTTTTTCCAAACGAGCATACGAGGTCTGTTCAAAAAGTATCGCGAATTTTGAATTTCCGCGGGCTACGTACATTCGATTTTCGATTTTTTTGTGGCGTTTGGTTGGTACTCGTGTCCCTCACTTATGCTGAAAAAATCGGCCATTTTGAATGTTTAGTTAATTGTTGACAGCTGTTTTGATTAGACGTGTTTTGGCTTGTCTTCGATTTTTGTCTACTCCAAAAAATGGATCAAAGAATCTGTATGAAATTTTGTGTGAAAAACAAAATTGAGTGCGCGGACGCATTCCGAATGTTGACTGTGACATATGGTGAAGCTACCTTGGACCAAAAAAACGTTTGTCGGTGGTACAAAATGTTCTCAGAGGGCCGAGAAGATGCGAACAACGAAATGCGTTTCGGACACCCGAGCATATCAACAACAGACGAAAACATTGATGAAGCGAAGAAAATAATATTGGCCAATCATCGAATCACCGTTAGAGAAGTTGCTGAGGAACTAAACATATCGATTGGCTCGTGCTTTTCGATTTTTACCAATGATTTGGGCATGAGACGGGTCGCCGGGAAATTCGTGCCAAAATTGCTCAATTTCGAAGGAAAACAGTGTCGCGTTAGCATTGCTAAGGAGCTGTTGGACTCGGTCCGCGACGACCCAAATTTGCTCCAGAGGGTCATAACTGGTGACGAATCATGGGTTTATGGTTATGACGTGAAAAGCAAAGCTCAATCGTCGCGATGGAAGCTGATTTTTTGGAATAGACAAAAATCGAAGACAAGCCAAAGTACGTCTAACCAAAACAGCTGTCAACAATTAACTAAACATTCAAAATGGCCGATTTTTTCAGCATAAGTGAGGCACATGAGCACCAACCTAACGCCACAAAAACAATCGAAAATCGAATACACGTGGCCCACGGAAATTCAAAATTCGCGATACTTTTTTAACAGACCTCGTATGAACATTTTACTTTATAATTATTTAATTGGCCCGGACTTTGGCCCGGACTTTGGCTCTGACTTTGGACCAGACTTTGGCCCGGACTTTGGCCCAGATCTGGCAAACTTCTGGCTTACTACTGGCACCAACGGTCGTACCAATACTGGTTATTTCATTGGGCCGGATCTTGGCAGACGATTTTGCCGACGGTGCAAATTACATCTCAGCGAGAAGTGGCAAATTAAATAGATATCGAATCGACGTCATTTGGACACTTTTGGCGTCTAGTGGACGCCGATCCAATGTCTATTTAAATTCTATTTCTCTCTGGGAGTAATTTATGTTTCTTTTTACCACGTTACCAGATTTTTCCCAAGCAGCACACCTTTGGACCTTACGTCCAAAGGATGTACTTTGGACGTAAGGACGTTCTTCGGATGTTTTTAGGACGTCCTTTGGATGTCTGTGTTGTCTGGGTTGTTTATTCATAAATGTTTGATAATTAAATGCACTTGATATATACTAAATACTCGGAGTAGTTTTTATTAATAAGAGACTAAGTACATATACAGGTCTAAAATACGTACTTAAATGTTTATAGAACAGTGTTTATAAAATATAAGCTATATGAACAAATGTTACACTAAAAAATATTGTATTAGTCGAGCAATTTCAAGTTCGGGTCAAATTATAATTCAACAATTTGGTTATTTGCAAAATGATGGACTTTTGATCAGAATAACCTAATCTACAATTACATTACAGAACGCAACTGTTAAGGTGAAACACTCTCAGTATTGGCATTTTCTATAGCCCAGTACTAAGTCTGTATCGAAGCCAGAACTTGGCCGTATTTTATAGCCTATTTTGGCCCAGATCTGGTTATTGTACCGGCCCGTAGTGCGGCCAGATTGACAACCAGTACTGAGCACAAGACGATATTTTATACTGACCCAAAGCTTGGCCAGTAGAATTCAACCAGTACTGGCATACGACTGTATTTTATACTGGCCCGTAGTATGACCCGTAGTATGGCCCGCAGTATGGCCCATAGTATGGCCCGATAGTCAGCCAGTACGGGGCCAGTACTGGCGGCCAAAGTTTGGCCGCCAATATTGGCCCAAAGCTTGGTCAGTAGAATTATACTGGCAATTTCTACGTGGGCGTGTCATCGGAAATAAAATATCAGAATTGCGCCATAAGACGAAAGAATAATAATGTTAACCGAAGTTTAATCGATTTAACGAAATATAATGAACAAAGTTAACAAACGATGTTGTCTGTCAATGTGAAATTTTCCAAAATGCAACACACACTCATTTAAAATGTAAATTTTGATATTTTACATAATTCAAATGACTATTTGCTATACAATGTTGCGTTAAATCCATTTTACTAAGGCTTCAAAGTGAATTGATAAAATGGCATAATGATACTTTTAGGAGTTCACAACATTTTCGAAATTTGATTATAAAAACGATATTGACGCGATCAATATATATTTTTTTGTATCTATTCGATGAGTGATCGTTGGTAGCGATGAATTTATAAAGGGAGACAGAGATAGAAATCTTGTTGCTTCGTGTATGCAGCAACAAACTTCGTAAACTCTGGCAAGACCACTCAAACTTTGGTATTATCGCTAAGGCGCCTAAAGTCTTCCCTATCCCCTTCCGGCGACCAAACGACGCGACGATGTCTCGTTCCCGTTGCATTAATTAATTATCAGTGGCAACTCGCCGGAACTGGCTTAACGAGATCGCCTCTCTAGTTTTACTGTAACGCGTTTATACATAGCGATTACTACCGGTTATCGCAATATTTCTGTCCAAACTCATCTCTGCCAGAGCAAAGACTTGAACCAATTTTGGGCGAGGAATTTAATCTTGAGGGGGGAAATAGGGTTAGGACAGCGTTTTCTCAATGATTTTCATGAATTTTTTTATAGTATAAAAAATGAATATAATTTATTGAAACTTTGAGAATATTTTATACATATATTTAAGTATATACTATAAAATTTGTATACATATATTTAAGGTAGTAGTCTGGTAACTTAAGCCGATTTTTATGTCTTTTTTGGAGGGCGTTTTTTTGTAGGAAAATAAAAATGAATCGCTTTGGATATTTAGGATGTTTTTATTTACATATTAAAGATACAAAAAAAACTTAGTTTGAAAAAATTTAATAGTTTATTATAATTATTATTATTGATCGAAGTTGGCACCTCGAAAAAAAAGCGCGTGGGTGGCCCCGGTGATTTTGGCTCTTGATGTTATCTGAAATAAAAAATTCTTGATAATTTTTAATCTATAGACATGTCATTCTGGTCGGAACTACTGAAGTTAAGTTTCATGGATAAATAACAAAATGGCGGACTTTGGAAAAAAGTTCAAATTTCATGGAAAAATAACGAAATTGGAAAAGAGTTTTTTTCCCAAAGTCCGCCATTTTGTTATTTATCCATGAAATTTAACTTCAATAGTTCCGACCAGAATGACATGTATATAGATTAAGAATTATCAAGAATTTTTTATTTCAGATAACATCAAGAGCCAAAATCACCGGGGCCACCTACGCGTTTTTTTTTTCAAGGTGCCAACTTCGATCAATAATAATAATAATAAACTATTGAATTTTTTCAAACAAATTTTTTTTTGTATCTTTAATATGTAAATAAAAACATCCTAAATATCCAAAACAATTCATTTTTATTTTCCTACAAAAAAACGTCCTCCAAAAAAGACATGAAAATCGGCTTAAGTTACCAGCCTACTACCTCAAGTATATACTATAAAATATTAGCGACCCCATATCGCAGGTCACAATCAGACTCAGCATTTTGCGTACATTCTGGAAGCCGCAATTTTCATCTGAAATCAAACGAGGTTGGAATTTACTTTTATTATATGTCTCTCTTCTATATGAACCTAAATGCTATCAAAAAAATAGAAAATTGAATTTTTTACAGCGGTCAAAACAATAAAGCATGATTTTTTGCCATTTTTTACAACTTTATTTGGAAAAAAAAAATTATTTCAAATAATGATAATATTCCGATTTTAGGTTCATATAGAGCGCAATACTATGAAGAAAGTAACTGCCAATTTTCAAAACGATTGGTTGAAAACTTTTCAAACTAGCGTGTACGCAAGTTAAAAAAAAGTCGTTTTCAGAAAAACGCGTTTGAAAAAATAGTACCAAGAAAAACAAGCAATATGAGGTCGCTAATATCTTCGGTGTTTTTCAAGGAAATTCTTCAAAATTTTATAGTATATACTTAAATATATGTATAAAATATTCTCAAAGTTTCAATAAGTTATATTCATTTTTTATACGACAAAAAAATTCATGAAAATCATTGAAAAAACGCTGTCCTAACCCTATTTCCCCCCTTAATGGCTTATAACAATAGAACGAGTCGGAATTTTCATTTAAAATTTTGGGAACATATTTTTCAATAGTTTTGCTAACAATTTAGAGAATTAAAAAAATATCGATTTTTTGAACCGTCTAACCCTGTTTCCCCCCCTAAGAACTTTGTTTACATTTATCAATTTTTTTTCATTGATCTAAAAAAAAAACACTTTGTATTCTTCCAAAAAAATAACACAATTCGTTTTCTTTTTTCAGTTACCAAATTTATTCGTATCGGAATCGCCGACAAGAACGACAATCCACCGTACTTCGATAAGGGCCTCTACGAGGCTGAGGTAGACGAGAATGAAGACATTCAGCACACCGTACTCACCGTTACCGCCAAAGACCACGACGAGTGTAAGTTTTTCGTTTCTAGTTTATTTGGTTATAAAAATTATTGTTATTTTTTAATGATTATCAATCAATTATCATTAATCAACTGTCATTAATTAATTGTCATTGATCAATTATCATTAATCAACTGTCATTAATCGATTATCATTTATCAATCTATTAATTGATTGGTTAATGATTAATTGATCATTAATAAAATTATTTATTAATTCGATAAGACTATTTAATCGTCATTATATTGTTGTGATGAGACATTTTTCAAAACTGTGTGATTTAGCCTCGCGTATTCGATACGAGATTACAAGCGGTAACTTAGGGGGTGCATTCGCGGTTAAGAATATGACCGGGGCGATTTACGTTGCGGGGCTATTGGATTACGAGACCAGAAAGAGGGTAAGTCTCGCGATTAATTTTATCATTTCTATTTTCTACTCCATAAAGCCTCTACGTCACTCGCCAGTTGCACGAACATCGATAAGATCGATCGACACTGACGATCGATCGATATTCTACCGGTTGTTATTAATTCTTGACGTTCTAAAATATAATGTTTATATATTTATGTAAATGTTTACAGTACGAGCTTAAATTAACTGCTTCGGACAACCTTAAGGAAAATTACACCACCGTGGTTATTCATGTAAAGGATGTGAACGACAATCCCCCTGTATTCGAGCGACCTACTTACAGAACACAGATAACCGAGGAGGACGATAGAAATTTGCCAAAACGTATTCTGCAGGTAAATTAAAAAAAAAACTAATACCAGCGAGAAACAAAATATTTAAATGAAAAATGACATTCTCTCATCGGGGGGATGGTGTTTTTTTTTAATTGTTGTCGTTGCTTTTTTAGGTACTCGCGACAGACGGCGATAAAGACAGAAAACAGGACCTCGTCTATTTCTTAACGGGCCAGGGAATTGATCCTCACAATCCGGAAAACAGTAAATTCGACATTAATCGAACGACCGGCGAGATTTATGTATTAAAGGTAAGTAATTTATTTCATCGAGTTATTAATTTAATGATAATTCAATTATCAGTGATTATTATGAAAAATGTTCACTTTTCACGAACAAATCAGGATCATTATTGTCGAAAAAGTGAAAATTATAATTTCTTTCCAATTTTCAACAATAACTTCGCTTTCTTGTTGCTCAATTCCAATATCGATCGCGTTGGTTATCGGGTTTGAAAATAATTGATAAAGTGTTTTTGAAGACAACATTTTCAATTTTGATAATTTAGTATTTTATGGAAAATGATTGTGCCACTTGTAGTACATTTTCCAGAATGATAATGGAGAATCGTGAAACTTTGTAATCCACGCTACCGTGAAATTTTTTAGATCAAATTCGGTAAAAAAAAATGTAATTAAAAACTTCCATCTCGCCTCGTCATTACTTTATTTCACAAAGCCTCCTGTACGAGGAAAATTTAAGAGCTAAAATTTGCTCATGAAGGGCGTTTTATGAGGTGCATAAAATAATGAGGAAGGAATGTGCAATTTTCTAAATAGCACGTTTTGTACATTAATATTCCTAATTGCCCAGTTAAGGATGAGGTTGAAGCGCTTCGTACCAGTCAAACGATACATTTTCAACATCGTTTATACAAAGTGTCATCCATAAATTGACTATGACCAATTGTAATTTATATTACAGCGTGTAATCTTCTTAACCAAGGAAAGCATTAACAACAATGTATTCACAAAAATATTAACTGTTTTTGTGACAATTTTCAAAAAGATGCCAATATTCGTTCAGTTTTTTCAAAGAATAATACGTACTTTTCTGTCGATTTTTATATAGCACGGCTCATTCTCATTCAGGAAAAAGGGCGCTACGAACTCCACCGGCCAAATATTTCATAGTATTTTCCGTTCACAAACTACAGCTGTTTGGGTTGTCTTCGTAAATTCGTCGATGGTTAAACAAAAGGCTGTCAAATTCTAAAGGATAATATTACGAAATGTTTTGGATGGTGCTTTCGTAAAGCTTCTTCCAAGAAAGAAAATGAACCGTGTTACATCAAAATCGAATGAAAAAATATGGATTATTCTTCGAAAAACCCGAAAGAAAATTAACTATTTCGAAAATTGGCGAGGAAAGACTGAATATTTTTGCAAATATATTTTGTTATTATTGTTTTTTCTTCGTTACGAACATATGCTGTAATACAAATGACAATTCATCGTAGTTAATTTAAGATAGTGATCTGGTAACTTAAGCCGATTTTCATGTCTTTTTTGGAGGGCGTTTTTTCGTAGGAAAATAAAAATGAATCGTTTTGAATATTTAGGATGTTTTTATTTACATATTAAAGATACAAAAAAAAATTTGTTTGAAAAAATTTAATAGTTTATTATTATTATTATTATTGATGGAAGTTGGCACCTCGAAAAAAAGCGCGTGGGTGGGCCTCGGTGATTTTGGCTCTTGATGTTATCTGAAATAAAAAATTCTTGATAATTCTTAATCTATAGACATGTCATTCTGGTCGGAACTACTGAAGTTAAATTTCATGGATAAATAACAAAATGGAAAAAAAAGTTTTTTTTCCCAAAGTCCGCCATTTTGTTATTTATCCATGAAATTTAACTTCAGTAGTTCCGACCAGAATGACATGTCTATAGATTAAGAATTATCAAGAATTTTCGATTTCAGATAACATCAAGAGCCAAAATCACCGGGGCCACCCACGCGCTATTTTTTCGAGGTGCCAACTTCAATCAATAATAATAATAATAATAAACTATTACATTTTAACAAAAAATTTTTTTTTGTATCTTTAATATATAAATAAAAACATCCTAAATATCCGAAACGATTCATTTTTATTTTCCGATTTTCATGTCTTTTTTGGATGGCGTTTTTTTTGTAGGAAAATAAAAATGAATCGTTTTGGATATTTAGGATGTTTTTATTTACATATTAAAGATACAAAAAAAAATTTGTTTGAAAAAATTTAATAGTTTATTATTATTATTATTATTGATGGAAGTTGGCACCTCGAAAAAAAGCGCGTGGGTGGGCCCCGGTGATTTTGGCTCTTGATGTTATTTGAAATAAAAAGTTCTTGACAATTCTTAATCTATAGACAATCATTATAAATCATTATTAATTAACTACTGAAGTTAAATTTCATGGAAAAATAACAAAATGGAAAAAAAAGTTTTTTTCCCCAAAGTCCGCCATTTTGTTCTTTATCCATGAAATTTAACTTTAGTAATTCCGACCAGAATGACATGTCTATAGATTAAGAATTATCAAGAATTTTCGATTTCAGATAACATCAAGAGCCAAAATCACCGGGGCCACCCACGCGCTATTTTTTCGAGGTGCCAACTTCGATCAATAATAATAATAATAATAAACTATTACATTTTTTCAAAAAATTTTTTTTTGTATCTTTAATATGTAAATAAAAACATCCTAAATATCCAAAACGATTCATTTTTATTTTCCGATTTTCATGTCTTTTTTGGATGGCGTTTTTTTTGTAGGGAAATAAAAATGAATTGTTTCGGATATTTAGGATGTTTTTATTTACATATTAAAGATACAAAAAAAATATTTTTTGAAAAAATTTAATAGTTTATTATATTATTATTATTGATGGAAGTTGGCACCTCAAAAAAAAAGGGCGTGGGTGGGCCCCGGTGATTTTGGCTCTTGATGTTATCTGAAATCAAAAATTCTTGACAATTCTTAATCTATAGACATTCTGGTCGGAACTACTGAAATTAAATTTCATGGATAAATAACAATATGGCGGACTTTGGAAAAAAAAACTTTTTTTTCCAAAGTCATTTTGTTATTTATCCATGAAATTTAACTTCTAACTAACTAACTAAAATCACCGGGGCCACCCACGCGCTTTTTTTCGAGGTGCCAACTTCGATCAATAATAATAATAATAATAAACTATTAAATTTTTTCAAAAAATTTTTTTTTTGTATCTTTAATATGTAAATAAAAACATCCTAAATATTCAAAACGATTCATTTTTATTTTCCTACAAAAAAACGCCCTCCAAAAAAGACATGAAAATCGGCTTGAGTTACCAGACTACTACTTTAAGCACGAGACTTTGTAGAAACGATGTTACAAATTTTGGATTAATTTGACCAGTGTAGAGCGCTCGAACCCTGTTAAAAAACATATTTTTAATACTTCAACATCAAACGACTTTTGACAAAATGTGTTAACATTGCGATTTTCGTAGCCTCTAGACAGGGATCAGCCGAACGGTCGACCACAGTGGAGATTCACGGTATTCGCTCAGGACGAGGGTGGCGAGGGTCTAGTGGGTTACGCTGACGTTCAGGTGAATCTCAAGGATATAAATGACAACGCGCCAATTTTTCCCCAAGTAATATATTACGGTAACGTTACGGAAAATGGTACGGCGGGTATGCTCGTTATGACGATGACGGCGATCGATTATGACGATCCGAACGAGGGCACAAACGCGAAATTGATATATTCGATCGAGAAAAATGTGATCGAGGAGGAGACGGGATCGCCGATATTCGAGATCGAGCCCGACACCGGCGTTATTAAAACGGCCGTCTGTTGTCTCGATCGCGAAAGAACGCCCGATTATTCGATACAAGTTGTCGCAGTCGATGGTGGCTCATTAAAGGGCACCGGAACGGCATCGATAAGAGTTAAGGATATAAACGATATGCCACCCCAATTCACGAAGGACGAATGGATGACGGAAGTGGACGAAACGGACGGTCCAAATTTGCCGGAAATGCCGATTTTAACCGTGACCGTTCACGACGAGGACGAGACCAATAAATTTCAGTACAAGGTCCTCGAGAGCAGCGGTTACGGCGCCGATAAATTTACAATGGTCCGAAACAACGACGGCACCGGATCGCTCAAAATTGTTCAGGCCCTTGACTTCGAGGATCAATTGCAGAGCAACGGTTTTCGATTTCGTATACAAGTCAACGACAAGGTAATATTCGCTCGATAAACAATCGTATAACAAAAAGAAAAATAATCGTTCATAAATCCAAAGGAAAAAAAATGTAAAACTAATTGCTCGATCTTTTACGTTAATTTGTTTTTATGATTTTTCTGAAATCAGGGCGAAGACAACGACAACGACAAATATCACGTAGCCTTTTCGTGGGTTGTCGTGAAGCTTCGCGACATAAATGACAATAAACCGCAGTTCGAGAAAGCGAACATCGAGACAACGGTGCAGGAGGACGCGAAAATAGGAAATGCACTTGAGACATTCAAGGCTACCGATCCCGATCAGGGTGGCAAGAGCAAAGTATCGTATTCGATCGATCGTAGCTCCGACAGAAAGCGACAATTCTTCATAAATGAAAATGGAACGGTGTCGATACAGCGTAGTCTCGATCGCGAAGAAACCCCGAGACATCAGGTTAAAATTTTAGCGATTGACGATGGTATTCCGCCGAAAACTGCAACCGCCACATTGACAGTCGTCGTTCAAGATATAAACGACAATCCACCGACGTTCTACAAAGATTATCGTCCGGTTTTGCCGGAATACGCTGCGCCGCGAAGAGTCGTCGAGATTCTCGCGACTGACGACGACGATCGATCGAAGAGCAACGGTCCGCCGTTCACATTTCGCATGGATCCTAACGCCGAGGATACGATAAAAGCGAGTTTCAGGGTCGAAAGTGACAACAGTGAGTATCGGAGTTTTTTTTTTCTTTTTGCCAACTGTTCATTTTTTAATAATTTATGAGCGCGAACATCGATAAAAATCACTTTTTGGACGATTTTCGACGGAACTTTGAGTATCTCAAGGAAACGGATACTGAATTAGTAATCAGCGAGTCAAAATACATCGATATAGCGTCCGAAAATAAAATTTAAAAATTAAAATTTTTTTTGCATTTTGGCCAAACAGAAGTGGCTTCACTAAAATCGCTGTTACGTTTCTTCCCGATGGAGTTGGAACCCCACTCTGTGCTTATTCTTTTCGTGATCGAACGCCCTTTGAAATGGCGCTTGAATCATTGTGCTATCATTATTTTTCGATTTTTCATAGATTTTAAAAGTCAGACTATAGATTTTTGCGAATTTCTCCATACATACCCCTTCTTATTTTTTTCGCTGATTTTCAACCTGCTCTCACGGCTACAATAATTGAAATATCGGGATGATCCAAAATGCATTCTCTAAGTCTACTCGAGACGTTTTGAAAACGATCGTCAAAACCCAAAATCGATAAAGCGGGAGCCAAGTTATGACCATTTGAAACTTCGAGATTTTTAGGTTTGCGAACAGGTGGGCAAAAAATTACAAAAAAAAATTTTTCTCTTTTTTCAATGTTTCGATACCCTATTCGATCGGAAATTTTCCGCTGATTACGAATAACACCG
Source organism: Oxytorus armatus (assembly GCA_958009045.1). Classification (NCBI taxonomy): domain Eukaryota; kingdom Metazoa; phylum Arthropoda; class Insecta; order Hymenoptera; family Ichneumonidae; genus Oxytorus; species Oxytorus armatus. The sequence continues at coordinate 1,817,847 of OY253750.1, forward strand.
AGTTTTAGTCGAAATCTCAAAATATCAATGTGAAAAATGCGAAAAACGAAAAAAATCATTTTTTAGACGATTTTCAATGAAATTTTGAGTTTTTCAAAGAAACGGCTACTGAATCAGCAATCAGCGAGTCAAAATACATCGATATAGTATCCTAAAAGAAAATTTAAAGAATTCAAATTTTTTTTGCATTTCGGCTAAACAGAAGTGGCTTCACTAAAATCGCTGTAACGTTGCTTCCCGATGGAGTTGGAACCCCACTCTACGCTCATTCTTTTCGTGATCGAAAACCCTTTAAAATAGCGCTTGAGTCATTGGGCTATCATTATTTTTCGATTTTTCACAGATTTTTTAATTCGGACCATCGATTTTTGCGAATTTTTCCATACATACCCCTTCTCATTTTTTTCGCCGATTTTCAACCTGCTCTCACGGCTATAATAATTGAGATATCGGGATGATCCAAAATGCATTGTTTAAGTCCAGTCGAGACGTTTCGAAAACCCCCGTTAAAAGTTATGACCATTTAAAATTTCGACATTTTTAGATTTCCGAAAAGGTGGACAAAAAATGACAAAATTTTTTTTTTTTTTTTTCAATGTCTCAATACCCTAATCGATCGGAAATTTTCCGCTGATTACGAATAACTCCGAGTTTTTGCCGAAAACTCAAAAAACTAATGTGAAAAACGCGAAAATCGATAAAAATCATTTTTTGGACGGTTTTCGACGGAATTTTGAGTTTCTCAAGAGAACGGCTACGGAATTAGTAATCAGCGAGTCAAAATACATCGATATAGCGTCCCAAAATGAAATTACAATTTCATTTTAGGACGCACTGTTTAGAACCGACTGATAATTTTTGCACGAATACCGTATCATCAAAGGATGCTGGGTATTGACTTTGGCGAGAACCGATGGAAGGGTTTGAATTTTATGAAATTTCGAATTGTTTTTTTTAATTCTTCAAAAAAACGTCTGCGATCAGCAACTTCCGCTGTTTTCGAGATATCGGACTAATTGTTTTGACAAGAATAGAGTGTCATTGAAAGATATTTAGTATCGAAATTAACGCAAATCGGTGAACGGTGATAATTAGATTTTATGAAACTTTGAATTTTCGTGAGTTTTTCCAAAATAAGTTTGTCATTGTTCAAATCGAAATCAGAAAAAAAATTATGCTTCAATGGGGAAGAGACAAAATAACGATGAAGTAATGTGCGAGTTTCCTAATTTACACGTTTTTATCAATATTCGTAGTTACTTGAGGGATGATCATGATTTTTTTTTTTTCATTGCAGAGGGTGCTAACGGCGATGGTATGGCGATCGTTTCCTCGCTGAGGTCATTCGATCGGGAGCGTCAGAAAGAATATCTCATACCGATTATCATCAAAGATTCCGGTTCGCCATTAATGGCCGGAACGAGTACACTAACGGTCGTTATCGGCGACGACAATGACAACAAAATGCAGCCTGGCTCGAAAGACATATTTGTTTACAATTATGCCGTTAGTAATGACGCAATTTTATCAATTAACTTTGAGCCTCGATACAGAAATATCTAAAACTTACCGTCTGTCGGTAAAACAGTTTTTAAAAATTACCCTTTTCTATACCTTTTTTTAGGGACAATCTCCCGATACGGAAATCGGTAGGGTATACGTTCACGATCTCGACGACTGGGACTTGCCGGACAAAAAGTTTTACTGGGAGGGTCTCGAGCACGCGCAGTTCAAGCTCGACGAGGACACCGGCATGATATCGATGAAATCCGGTACCCACGATGGTCGATATCACTTGCGATTCAAGGTTTACGACAGAAAACACACGCAAACCGATGTACCGGCAAACGTCACTGTTACGATCAAAACTATTCCTCACGAGGCTGTCGTGAATTCCGGTTCGGTACGAATATCCGGAATAACGGATGAAGATTTTATTCGCGTATGGAATTACAAGGTAAGACATGATCAAGATTCGTCACTGAACCATGAAAAAAAGTTCAATAGCATTTTTTTCCGGATTAAAATGGCGTCGAAATAAATATATCCCGACGTCATTTCTATCGGGGAATTTTCATTTGAACACGCGATCTTTTCAGTCTGAGGAATTGACGAGAAGCAAAGCCGATCTGTTCAGAGACAAATTGGCAAATTTATTGGACATTTCGCGAGACAACGTGGACGTATTTAGCGTACAATTGAGAAGAAAGCATCCGCCTCTTACTGACGTGAGATTCGCAGCTCACGGTTCACCTTATTACAAGCCTGTACGATTGAATGGAATCGTACTGATGCATCGAGAGGAGGTAAGAACTCTTTTTGCTTCCTCGTGGAAAGAAACTTTGTGACGATTAACATTATTTTTCGAGTTTTCACTGTATTAAAAAATTTGCCGAAACGATGTGCGTACGTAATGGTCCGGAAAAATTCAAACGTCCATATCTCGAGAAAGGTTTGAGCTACTGTAATTACTAGAGCTTGAACTTTTCCGGGTATCCGGATACCCGAGTAATTCGGGTTTCACGGATCCGACGATTCAAATCCGTATATCCCGATAACTCGATAATATCCGGGTAATAACGGATTAGGGTATACGGATAGTTTCGGGGTATCCGGGTAACCGGGTACTCGGATAATAACGGATAATATCGGGCAATTACCGCCGATAATTGATGCCGAAAATGCTGAAAATAATTGTTCAATTTACACAATTTGTGAGGCGTGCGTAGATGTTGCCAAGAACAATGTTTACGAAGTACATTTATAAGACGAATAATAAATCATTACCGGAAGATTGAGACACCGGGATTATATCGGTGTTCATGTCCGATCATTTAGTTGACCATTTTTTATTTTTACCGACTGATATTAATATTAAACAAATTAGATTATCATTATAACGAAGATTCTTGGAAAGAATCTTGCAGGCATATTTACTATTATTACCAAACTATTTCTTTACTGTAATTCACATCCGACAAAAACTACAACTTCAATAAAACATTCTCGTGTAGATTAAAAAAGCAATGACATAATTTTCTATACAATGTTAGGGAAACACATGATCATTTCATAAGAACGTAATCAACATTGACCTGCACTATTTGCATCTTTAATATTATTTTTTCATCACGATTTATTATTATTTAATAAATATCCTTAGTTTCTGAAATGTATATTTGCTTTATGGGCGTGTGTGCAGTTTTTATGAAGTTTAGAGTTGGAGAGAAAATATAGAATGTGAAGAAGCAGATCTCGGCTATTCTTAAGGGATAACACCACTGTGACCCCCTGTTTTTTTTCACATTTTTCAAGAATTTTTTTTTGTTGGAAAAAAAAGAGATATTCGAAAATTTTTTTTGGGTTTTGTTCCTCGTTTATTAATGTATCAAAAAACATTTTTTCACATTTTTCACGCCGCATGGTGGCGCTAGGAAAGCTCTCGCGTCAGGTGCTGTCATCTCCGCGGCACGCAGCAGAACTCTCTTCAACGTCAATCTGAAAAAAAATACCGAGTGTTTTCGTTAATAATATGATATTTTGAAGAGAAGTACATAGGGATTTAGAAAAATATTGTTTTAAACAAAATAGGCACGCCTTTGAAATTAACTTTAATTTCAAAGACGTGCCTATTTTTTCTTAAAACAATATTTTTCCAAATCCGTATGTACTTCTCTTAAAAATATCATATTATTAACGAAAACACTCGGTATTTTTTTTCAAATCGACGTTGAAGAGAGTTCTGCTGCGTGCCGCGGAGATGACAGCACCTGACGCGAGAGCTTCCCCAGCGCCACCATGCGGCGTGAAAAATGTGAAAAAAATGTTTTTTGATACATTAATAAACAAGGAACAAAACCCAAAAAATTTTTTCGAATATCTCTTTTTTTTCCCACAAAAAAAAATTCTTGAAAAATGTGAAAAAAAACAGGGGGTCACAGCGGTGTTATCCCTTAATATGCGCAGGCAAGCAATTGTGATCGTAACAGCGGATTCTAAAAAATTTGTGGGAGTCACATGTAAAATGTTCTCCCGAGTAAATACACAATTATTATAAATTGGAAAACCGTGACGTCCGATTCGTCAACACTAAGTTTTCATTTTTACCGTAGTTTTGCACAATTTCTTTGAACAGAGCAAATTTGAAACAAGTTATTTTCCAATTTTTTTCAATGGTAACTATTAACGCCCTATATTTCGGCTTATTTGATGACTAGACTAATACAATATCATTATTTTTTTTACGCTGGCGGTTCTATTTGAGCCTGTACGCGAAAAATCGGGTAATTACCCGACATTATTCGTTATTACCTGGTTACCCGGATCCGTGATTATTCGGATATCCGGATATCCGGATACTCGGATACTCGGGTACTCGAATACCCGGATACCCGGATTTTCGGGTATTCGAATCTGAAGTGTTGGATCCGATTTCCCGGATACCCGGATACTTTCGGGTATCCGGCTAACCCGGATAAAAGTAACAGCCCTAGTAATTACACAAACAATTGAAGCAGCTTGACCCTTTAATTAATTAGAATTTCTATAAAAATTCATAAAGCAGTTCAGATTTTACGACTTTTTGAATTTTTCGAAAAATATCTGTGCGCGCTTAAGCCTTCGCAAATTTTGAGATATCGGACTTATTTTTTTCTTCATATTAATAGATTATCATTGAAGGACGGTTTGATATTGAATTTGGTGAAATATTTCGGATTTTATGAACGCTTTGAACTTTTCGGAAAAAAAACATTTGATCGCAGGACTTTTCACAAATTTTGGGAAATCGCATTAAAATGTTTTCTATAAAGAGAGCATCATTAAAGAACCATCGATGCTAAATTTGGTGGAAATCGGTGAAAGGGTTCGGATTTTATGAAACTTTGAATTTGTCCAAAAATCTGTGGTTGTTTTAATTTTCACAGATTTTTGAAAATAGCGTAAAATAGATAGAATGTAATTATAATTATAACGATGATTAGTACAGAATTAAGCGAGATTTGATGAAACGGTTCCGATTCAATGAAATTACAATTTTTCGAAAAATCCATGATACACAATACACGCGAAGAAAAACGATGGGAATTGAAACAATTTTCAAGTTTCCACTTGCACCTTCTCTACACGCACATCGTATAAAACAATCGTATTTTTTTCTCAACAAAATGAACAATCGAAGAAAATCTTATAATTCATGAATCGTTGAATCTGCAAAATAGCGAAAGACATTTAATGATTTAAGTAGATCAAAATTAATTTGCTTTTACGGTTAATATTCTTAACGATTTGAATCAACTAAACTTCAATTCAATGATACAAATTATTTTTAGTTCCTTAAAAATCTGAAAAATTGTTTGTTTGAATTTTCAGATCGAGAAAGACGTGGGAATAAACATAACGATGGTGGGAATCGACGAGTGTTTTTACGAGAACGAGATGTGCGAGGGTAGTTGTACAAATGTCCTCGACATAAACAATCTACCGTACATGGTTAACGCGAACAAAACGGCGCTTGTCGGCGTCAGGGTTGACGTTATAGCCGAGTGTACTTGCGGAGCTCGTAATTTTAGTACGAGCGAATCGTGCAGAAGTAGTCCGTGTTATAACGGAGGTCGTTGCACCGAGAATAGATTTGGTCTCACGTGAGTTGAAAATTTTTGTAAAACATCGCACGTTCGTTTTTTGAAAATATGTCAAATAATTGGAAAAGGGAATTTGAATGAAACTTCTATAATTGTTAGTGACGATTTAATGTAAAAATTAAGAAAAATAACAAAGAGACACTGTGAAAATGTACATTACGAATAAATCGCAGATGTCAATGTCCCGCTGGTTACAACGGTCCACGATGTCAACAAACAGCACGAAGCTTCAGAGGGAATGGGTGGGCCTGGTATCCAGCGCTCGAGATGTGTGACAACAGTCATTTGAGCTTCGAGTTTATAACGCGAAAATCCGATGGTTTGTTGTTATACAACGGACCCATCGTGCCTCCGGAATCGGACGAAATAATGGTTTCCGGTAAGAAGATTCATTTGGCAACGTTCTAACGATCGTTTCAATGGAAATTTGAGATGGAAACATTGAAAACACGTTTTTTTTTTCAACCGATCTCATTCGACAGATTTCATATCGGTGGAACTCGATCGTGGTATACCGAGATTACTAATAGATTTCGGATCCGGAACATTGGAGCTCAAGGTGAAAACTAAAAGACCCCTCGACGACGGCGAATGGCACAGGCTCGATATATTTTGGACGACCGAGGTTCGTGAACTTTTAATTTTGTTGCTTCCACGAATCAGCCGTTCGATCATTATTGTTTTTCCGATTAAAAAATGGTGGAATCGATGTTTTTTTTGTCACAGACCGTCAAGCTCATAGTGGATTATTGTAAATCGGCCGAAGTTTCGGAACTGGATGACGGAACACCACCGGAATTCAATGACTCGACCTGCCAGGCACAGGGCACAGTGCCACCCTTCAACGAATATCTCAATGTCAATGCCCCCCTGCAAATCGGTGGTCTTTATTACGAGCAATTTGATCCGAGTAACTACAAATGGAAATCGATGCCGTTCGGCAAGGGTTTCGATGGTTGCATTAAGAATCTCTTTCACAATAGTAAATTGTACGATCTCGCGCATCCGGGCTTGTCGAGACACAGCGTTGCCGGTTGTCCGCAGACCGATGAGATTTGCAACAATCAAGAATCAACGTTCAGATGCTGGGAGCACGGAACGTGCGTCGGTAGCTTTACCGAGGCTCGCTGTCAGTGTAATCCCGGTTGGACGGGACCAGGTTGCATGACACCAACGGTACCGACCACCTTCAAACAACACAGTTACGTTAAATACGCGCTCTCCTTCGAACCTGACAAATATTCGACGCAGATGCAATTGCGCTTCAGAACACGAGAGAAAAATGGTGAATTGTTTCGCGTCAGTGATCAGCACAATCGAGAATACGCGATACTTGAGGTTAGTATCTTTAGGGAATTGCGTACGCTAGAATCTCGGATTTTGAAAGGAGTTCGATTTTCAGGAAAATCTTCAGTCTTTTTTTTCGCATAAATTATTCCGAACTTGAAAATTGAAGCAAAACACATTATCCGACAGGGTAAATGACAGTGAAAAAAGGTGCAAACTCGCAACATCGGTTTTTTCTCGTTTTCGAAGATTAACATAACTTCCTCCACGAGGTAGCGTAAATGAAGAAAACCACTTGCTCGTAGAGAGATTTGTGTATCTACAAAAACGTGAAAATAAGCGATGTTCAAGTTTTTATTTATTTGACCTTAAGGTAGTAGTCTGGTAACTTAAGCCGATTTTCATGTCTTTTTTGGAGGGCGTTTTTTTGTAGGAAAACAGAAATGAATCGTTTTGGATATTTAGAATGTTTTTATTTACATATTGAAGATACAAAAAAAAATTTTTTTGAACAAATTTTATAGTTTTTTATTATTATTGTTATTGATCGAAGTTGGCACCTCGAAAAAAAAAGAGCGTGGGTGGTCCCGGTGATTTTGGCTCTTGATGTTATCTGAAATCAAAAATTCTTGATAATTCTTAATTTATAGACATGTCATTCTGATCGGAACTACTGAAATTAAATTTCATGGATAAATAACAAAATGGCGGACTTTGGAAAAAAGTTTTTTTTTCAAAATCTGCCATTTTGTTATTTATCCATGAAATTTAACTTCAGTAGTTCCGACCAGAATGACATGTCTATAGATTAAGAATTATCAAGAATTTTTTATTTCAGATAACATCAAGAGCGAAAAAAAAGCGCGTGGGTGGCCCCGGTGATTTTGGCTCTTGATGTTATCTGAAATAAAAAATTCTTGATAATTCTTAATCTATAGACATGTCATTCTGGTCGGAACTACTGAAGTTAAATTTCATGGATAAATAACAAAATGGCGGACTTTGGGAAAAAGTTTTTTTTTCGATTATCCGCCATTTTGTTATTTATCCATAAAATTTAACTTCAGTAGTTCCGACCAGAATGACATGTCTATAGATTAAGAATTATCAAGAATTTTTTATTTCAGATAACATCAAGAGCCAAAATCACCGGGGCCACCCACGCGCTTTTTTTTCGCTCTTGATGTTATCTGAAATAAAAAATTCTTGATAATTCTTAATCTATAGACATGTCATTCTGGTCGGAACTACTGAAGTTAAATTTCATGGATAAATAACAAAATGGCGGATAATCGAAAAAAAAACTTTTTCCCAAAGTCCGCCATTTTGTTATTTATCCATGAAATTTAACTTCAGTAGTTCCGACCAGAATGACATGTCTATAGATTAAAAATTATCAAGAATTTTTTATTTCAGATAACATCAAGAGCCAAAATCACCGGGTCACCCACGCGCTTTTATTTTCGAGGTTGCCAACTTCGATAAATAATAATAATAATAATAAACTGTTAAATTTTTTCAAAAAATTTTTTTTTTGTGTCTTTAATATGTATATAAAAACATCCTAAATATCCAAAACGATTCACTTTTATTTTCCTACAAAAAAAACGCCCTCCAAAAAAGACATGAAAATCGGCTCAAGTTACCAGACTACTACCTTAAAATGAAATAATCTAAAAATCAGACGTTAAAGTGCGCAACATCGGTAGCCATTCACGATTGATTTGTCAATGATCAATCGAAGATTGTACGCAATGCTTCTTTTTTTATGTGCTCCAGATAACGGACAGTAGATTACAATTCCGATACAATCTGAACAGTCTGAGAACCGAGGAGAGGGACATTTGGCTGTCAGCGATAGCGGTTGACGACGGTCAATGGCACACGGTAAGGGTATCGAGATACGGATCAGCGGCAACCCTAGAATTGGACGGTGGTGAGGGACGACGTTTCAACGAGACATTCTCGTTCGAGGGACACCAGTGGCTTCTCGTCGACAAACAAGAGGGTGTTTACGCCGGTGGCAAGGCCGAGTACACGGGTGTAAGAACATTTGAGGTTTATGCCGATTATCAGAAAGGTAAAGGAAAAAGTCGTCGATAAAATTGAATAATTGTAAATTGGCCATTGACTTACCGATTCGGGAAAAAAAATTCATGTCTCGCAGGTTGTCTCGATGACATAAGACTCGAGGGCAAACATCTTCCGTTACCACCCGCGATGAACGGAACTCAATGGGGTCAGGCGACAATGGCGAGAAATCTCGAGAGAAATTGCCCGTCGAACAAGCCCTGCCTTCATGTCTCTTGTCCCGAACCCTTCGAGTGTACCGATCTGTGGAACGAATACGAGTGCACGTGAGTTAATCAATTAAGCAACATTTGTTGTCGTGGTAAATTAATGAGCGTGAAAGTGAAGAAAAAAAAAATTGCACTAATGAAAAATTAATCTTTACAGATGCGGAGAGGGAAGAATAAGAACGCCCGATGGAAAAAGCTGTATGGACAAGAACGAGTGCATCGATTATCCGTGCCTGAATGGCGGAAGGTGTATTAATCAGGATCCTCGATTACGATACAGATGCATCTGTCTCGATGGTTTCTGGGGAGAAAATTGTGAACTCGTTCAAGAGGGACAAACCCTTAAATTGAGCATGGGAGCATTGGCTGCTATATTAGTTTGCCTACTGATTATTCTCGGTGAATATAAAAAAAAATAACAAAATTTTCCATAAAAAAAAAAGAAAAAATTCCGGCTAACAGATTTTTTTTTGTTCTCTCATCCGCAGTCCTTGTACTCGTCTTCGTCGTCTACAACAGAAGAAGAGAGTCTCACATAAAGTATCCTGGTCCGGACGATGACGTTCGAGAAAACATAATAAATTATGACGACGAGGGTGGCGGCGAGGACGACATGACGGCTTTCGACATAACTCCACTACAAATCCCAATTGGTGGTCCTTTACCGGAGATGGGAGGCAAAATGCCTGCTTGCAAATTGGCCTGTGAGTCTCGCAAATATTTATTTTATAATCATTTATGTTCGATATCCATCAAAATGTTCGTTTTTTTTTACTGTGTCCTTTCGACTTGCCCCCTCAATTTCGAAACTACCGTTTCGAAAATTCTCCAATAATTCTGATGCACGAAGGCATATGGGAAGTTTATAGGAAACCTATGGCGATATCGAAATTGCCATTGATTCTTAAGGGGGGGGTAGGCTTTTAAAGGCGAAAAAAAAGCATATTTTTATGATTTTTTTGCGGCGACATGAGTAATATAATTTTATTTAATAAAATTACATATTATTGTACAACTATTGAAGTATCTCAGAAAAAATTTTCAATGAAAAATATTGATAAATAAGCCGGTGACGTTGAATCTCCAGAGGCGCCTTGAAAAAAAGTGGTTTTCCGGTGAACATTATAACTCGTTACCGGATCATCCGAAACAAAAAAATTGATATGCATTTTAAAGGTGATGTATTTCTCGAGGTAAACAGGAAGAGTTTTTTTTTTTTTTTTTTTTTTTCTATTTTTGCAGCACTTGGAAGTGAAAAACGCAATTTTAGCTCAAAAAATCGCGCTTAATTTGTTATTAAAAAATTGAAAAAATTGAAAAAAAAAAAAAACTCCTCCTGATTACCTGTTGATTTATGTGAAGAAGTAATGTTTAAATTTTCAAAAGGATCGGTTCAGTAGATTTTGATTTCTAATGTTCACAAACTTCAAAAATGACGTTTTCGGGAAAATCGATTTAAAGTTTTTTATACGTACCGTATCAGGTATCACGGCCGGTCGTTTGAAACGCTGTAACTCCGTTAGTTTTACTCCGATTGACTTAAAATTTATACACAATATTCTCGACATATTGTTCATTCAGAAAAAAAAATTTTTAAAAAAATGCAAAAAAATAATTTTAAACCCCCCCCCCCCTTAAGATATATGAAATTTAACGAAAATATTCACTACCTACGTAAACGAAGTGAATGCTCGATCGTTTCTTCATTTATGACTGTAGATCCGATCGGAGCGGAACCAAACGTTGGAATGTTCATAGAGGATCACAAGAAGAGAGCCGACAATGATCCTAACGCACCGCCGTTCGACGATTTGCGAAATTACGCGTACGAGGGTGGCGGAAGTACGGCGGGTTCTCTTTCGTCGTTAGCTTCGGGTAAGTGGCTCTTATTTTAATTCCACAATAAAAAAAAAAAAAAACCCAATCTCCATTCTACGATACGATCTGTGGAAACGAGTATTCTCAAAAGCGCATAATACTACTTTCAATCGATTTTTCGATAGGAACCGACGACGAGCAACACGAGTACGAGTATCTCGGTGCTTGGGGTCCGAGATTCGACAAGCTCGCCGACATGTACGGTCCAACGGAGGAAAGTGAGGAAGAGGAGTAAGAGAAAGGGGTAGAAAAAAAAAAACAAAACAAATCTCAATTAACAGACGCAGAGTCATCTCTTAGGGTAGGTGCTCTATAAAAAGAAAGAAAAAAACACTAATTGCTCTCGGGGCTCGGACAACGAGTGGTCTGAAAGTCCAAATAACTCGTAAAAGACTCAGTGCTGCGACTCAACTCCCCCGCCCTTTCCGTTAGCCAAAAAAAAAAAAAGGCACAAAACGGTCTCGAAGCTCATTCCCAACCTAATTTACGAGTCACAAATTCTCAGACACACACACACACAGACACAAATGGGGATCTCTCTGCGGCAGGCACACTCGGGACTCTGATCCCGAGGACGCGAAGGACAAAAAACGGGCAAGCCTAAAGAAAAAAAAAAAAAAAGAAAAAATCGGATAAAAAAAAAATTTACCATCGACTAAAATAAAATTATCTGCGAATTCGCGCGAAAGTATACATACGAAGAGACGATTAATCTTAATGGATAGTGAATGTACGTTTACGAGAAAGAAAGAAAAAAGTAACGAGGCACTGCAATCGGTTAATAATAATATAATAATAATAATAATAATAATATTAATCTTAATATGTTCGTAATATTTGTCGAGTCAGAGAAGGCCCGTTGCAGCAGCTCTTTAATATTTAATACCTCCCTCCCCCACGCCCTTTGAAATAGCACTGAAATTTTTGTATAAATTTTTCCACGTCGTTTATTTATTCGACCTAATGCAAAACATTCGATATTAGACTACGTTTTATTTAATCCATATTAAATAAATATATATATATATATATATATATATATATATTTAATTGTCATCGTCGTTGTTGCGCGTTTTCGTTCGTCGAACGTTCCGCAACGACGGATTTTACACCGAGATAGTTAATGTTTTTACCGGAAAAAAGAAAAGAAAAAAAAACCAAAGAGATACCGTGAAACACGGAGAATGAGATTCGTTTGTGAAGTGAAAAGAAAATCGCGCGAAACTCGAGATATCGATGGGTTTTAAGGTAGCAGTCTGGTAACTTAAGCCGATTTTCATGTCTTTTTTTGAGGGCGTTTTTTGGTAGGAAAATAAAAATGAATCGTTTTGGATATTTAGGATGTTTTTATTTACATATTAAAGATACAAAAAAAATTTTTTTTTAACAAATTTAATAGTTTATTATTATTATTATTATTGATCGAAGTTGGCACCGCGAAAAAAAAGCGCGTGGGTGGCCCCGGTGATTTTGCCTCTTGATGTTATCTGAAATCAAAAATTCTTGATAATTCTTAATCTATAGACATGTCATTCTGGTCGGAACTACTGAAGTTGAATTTTATGGATAAATAACAAAATGGCGGGCAAAATAAAAGGACTTTTTTTTCCAAAGTCCGCCATTTTTTTATTCATCCATGAAATTTAACTTCAGTAGTTCCGACCAGAATAACATGTCTATAGATTAAGAATAATCAAGAATTTTTTATTTCAGATAACATCAAGAGCCAAAATCACCGGGGCCATCCACGCGCTTTTTTTTCGAGGTGCCAACTTCGATCAATAATAATAATAAACTATTAAATTTGTTAAAAAAAAAAATTTTTTGTATCTTTAATATGTAAATAAAAACATCCTAAATATCCAAAACGATTCATTTTTATTTTCCTACAAAAAAACACCCTCCAAGGAAGAGATGAAAATCGGCTTAAGTTACCAGACTACTACATTAAGAAGAAAACAAAATTATTTCAAACGACCCGAGTACGCGATTATTCGTTTTACCACGATCTCGAAAGAAATAAAAATAAATACGTCACTCTTTGACGAAAAGCCATAAAACGCGAGTATTCCATTTTACATTGTACTATATAGTTGCAGGGACAAGAAAAACTGCATAATATTCATCTAATAATTGAAAGAAATAAAAGGAGAATGAAACCCAAAGTCATCGACATTCTCGCTCGTTGCAAATATTATATGATTATCGATATAATATACAGAATGATTCAGAATAGGTAGCAAAGCCATTGAAAGATTCGTGATGATATTCCGAGCAAAACTGTTTAGACCTGTTTTTTTTTACTTTCAATCCGACATAGTTCGTAATTAATCATTATCACGAATTATTTGGACATTGAATTGCTCAATATCCGCTTTGCCACTTGTTCCGAATCACTCTAAGATACAAAAAAAATCATGAATATAAATTTGTAGAATCAGGTGGAAGGGAACGCGTAGATCTCAGAGAGTATGATGAAGAAAAAAACATTAGAAAGCGCGTATCAGATAATTATCGTATAATTATATATATTTCAAAAGAATTGTGTTTCTTTTATCGTCCTAATATCCACGAGAATACAAACAAATTTTGAAACAAATCCGAGAGAACTAACGAACCAATGACGAGTGATAGTTGTTTCACGAGAAAACGAACTGCGTTATATCGAGTGATTAAGGTGGTAGTCTGGTAACTTAAGCCGATTTTCATGTCTTTTTTGGAGAGCGTTTTTTTGTAGGAAAATAACAATGAATCGTTTTGGATATTTAGGATGTTTTTATTTACATATTAAAGATACAAAAAAAAAAATTTTTGAAAAAATTTAATAGTTTATTATTATTATTATTATTGATCGAAGTTGGCACCTCGAAGTTGGCAGCCCGGGTCCTAACTTTTTTTCTACCGAACCGATTGCTTTCAAATTTCAACAGGCTACTCTACACACTTATAGTTCCCGTCGGAACCACCGAGAAGTTTTTTTACCCCTAACTTTTTATTTTACAACCCCTTCTTTGCTAAAATAAAAGGACTTTAGCAAAGAAGGGGTTGTAAAATAAAAAATTAGGGGTGAAAACATTTCTTGGTGGTTCCGACGAGAACTATAAGTGTTTAGAGTAGCCTGTTAAAATTTGAAAGCAATCGGTTCGGTAGAAAAAAAGTTAGGACCCGGGCTGCCAACTTCGAGGTGCCAACTTCGATCAATAATAATAATATTAATAATAAACAAATAAATTTTTGCAAAAAATTTTTTTTTTGTATCTTTAATATGTAAATAAAAACATCGTGAATATCCAAAACGATTCATTTTTATTTTCCTACAAAAAAACGCCCTCCAAAAAAAACATGAAAATCGGCTTAAGTTACCAGACTACTACCTTAAACATTTTTTTCTTTTTTCTTCCGAAGGGCTAAGAAGGCTCAGAGAACATTTTGCTCCTGCTCTGTAACGGCATAAAGAGATCTCCATAAGTACGATACGCGAAAGGACTGAAGCTGTAAGATTTCTTAACGGAATATTAATAGTCAATTTACCGATAAAAGGATCCTCGCGATAATTATCCGTAAATGAACGAAATAAAAAAATTAAGAAAAAAGAAAGAAAAAAAATATAGTGCAACGTTGCACTGATCGATGATAACGAGGGTGTAATTATTGTGGGCGTGCAATGGGGGTGGAGGGGGAGAGGGCGAAAAAAATGTTCGTTAACGAAGCCCACATTCGCATTAATACGTAAGTTTAAAGAAACAGGAATAAAATAAATAATATAGTAGAGGAGTGGTGCGGTGAAGAGGGCGCGGTATCGTAAATTATACATATATATATTAATAATTATATAATTATTATTATTACCATTATTATTATTATTATTATTTTATGAATTATCGTATTACGTATGGTTTTACGAATTTGTGATATTAATTTGCGTAAGTGTAAACGAAAATGCATTGCGCTCAACCAATCCCAAATTTCCTAGTCTATACTTAAGCTTAAATCTATAAGTGTAAACTATAGAGGTCAGTCTATAGTTGAAGCTCCGCGCTCGAAATTATAATTACCAATGCCGATCGGTGGCGAAGGACGGAAAAACAAAAGAAAAAGAAACAAAAAAAAAACAAACCTCTTCCTCTCTCATTCCTACCTCTCTCCGTATTTATCATTGTCGTAAGAGAGTCACGAAAAAAAAAAAAAAAAAAAAAAGAAAAAATAATCGACGTCGTTAAGCACGATTTTTCAACGATCCATAATTTTTATCTCGTTAATCGAATCCATTGTCCCTCATCTAATGATAATTATACAATATTATTATTATCATTATTATTATTATTGTGGTATCAAGTACGGTAGTACCTTCCTCTGCACGACCTATAATACCGTCCTCCCTTGAGAAAAGAAAAAAAAAAAAACCACTACTATACATATAATTATATGACTGCAGAGGCAGAGAGAAATAAAAATAAAACAAAAAGCAGTATATATATACAGTCGCGATGGGGGAGGAGGGACGAGACAGTATTTCACCGACTGGCATTAGTTCACACACAACACACACACACACACACGCATACATTGACAATTACACGAGAGAATATAAACGAAATACATAAATAATAGGAATAGTGACAAAAAAAAAAAAAAGACAGTTTACCGTTGAATCTGAGTTTTTCGCGCCCCGTGCGTGTGTGCAGTGGCATTAATGATGAAGATTATTAAATAGTTAGAATGATCACTGTTGTGTATGTACATTAACGGAACGTTAAAAAAACAAAAACAAACAAACTTATATTGATTACACCGAGAGATCGCTCGACCCAGCGGAAGAACAAAAAATCATCCCCCAATCCAGCAACCCCCGAAAAAAAAAAAAACAAATTTTCCCCTTGCTGCGCCCATCGGGGAACTTTTACCCTCGATTTTCCCACGTGAAGCACCGAAACAATGTATATAATGTACCAATTACAAGAGAATGAACGAAAGTGCGAAAGAGAGAGAGCGAGAAAGTGGGCGAAATTGTGGTTAAAAAAAAAGGGAAAAAAATATAGAATGAAGGACATGAAATGAGATTTTTTTTTTGTTGCCGGATATAGTATCGATGCTCATGATAACTCAGGGTGGTCGCGTCCCAAGGCACATGACGCCGACAGCAGAATTCATTTAATTTTTTATCAATTTTATTCATCCAATTTTTTATTCAATGAATTTTTCAATCCTATTTCGTTTTTCTCTTCTTTTCAAATCAACAAAGAACTTTGCCTACTGTCCCGATTGAATAACGCTATTGAGGGCCATCGTGGCAAAATTAAATGCACGAAACTGCCCTTAAAGTAAAAATTAACTTGAAAAAAAAAACAACAATAAATCTCATCAAATTCGTTTGATGTTAAAACCAAATCTGACCGGACTGACAACGATTTAATCTATTTTTCTTTTGGCCTGGCCACAATATATCTAGTGTATTAACGAATGAAACATATATACAAAAAAAAAAAAGTATTAAAAATATACTACGATAAGTTGCCATTCGTCGTATCTCGTGTTTCCATTGAAGAAAAAGTAAATAAATTTAAAAAAATGCTCACCCAACATATCTGTAACTTTTTATGCACTGCCTAATTAATTGATTAATTGAACGATTGTGTGTGAACGGCGGGGGAATGGAGGGGGAGATATTTGGGACGACCGGGCCGAGCGATCGATTCACTGAGACGAGTAGTGTGTAAACGAGCAGATCGTAACGTTTTATCCGGTAGAATTTATTGTGAAAGAAATTTGCGAAAGAGGATAAAATGAAAAAGGTTGAAAAAACGAACAAAAAAAAAAAACCACGTGAGAACAGTAAAATCACCGTGATGTGTGTATATATATATATGCTGCCACTGAACACATCTCATTAGTACAATTACCATATACATATTAATAAACAATCCACAGTACTATAATCGACATATGTATGATTAATTAATTGATATTAATTAACGATTAATTATATTATTACCACTATTATCTATACCATTTGTACGTTATACTTCAGTTCGGACGAAATAAATGCCTTCTTTTTAATAAAAAGAAAATTGAAAAAAAAAAAAAAAATCTCAATATATGACGAAATACGAAATTGTATTATTTTTTTTAACGATTAAGATTTCTCGTTGCGTGCGGATACAACGTGATTGTGAACTCTCAGCTTGAACTTCGACGACGCGCCCTACTCCGTTTCTTCTTTCGACCCCTTCTGCAAGCATTCTTCGGACTAGACATTTTTGGCATTTCGCTCAATACTCTTCGGCACAGACGTTCTTTCGCGTACTCGAAGAAATAATTCCAGCCACAGTCGCTGTGAGACGGAGCAAGCCTTTTTTATCATAATGAACGAAATGTTGCAAATTCGGTAAATATGGAGCAAAGGGGACCCGATTGACTTGCCGTTAATATATGTTGTCTAGGGACCCTTTCTGAACAACTTTGTCCTCTGACACAATTGGGGGTCGTTGTTTATTAAAAAGTTATTAACAAATAAAGTTAATAATTCATATAGCTATTTTCTTTATAGCAGCCAGTCCCAATCATCTTGTCCTTCACATGTGTTGTTAAGAATACCCCCCTGAGTAACATACCAAAAGTTTTATCCGTCCTCATTGTTTGTTAAAAAGTTATTAACAAAAGAAAATTCATAAATAGAATATGAAATACTTGCATGGTGGCCAGTACACGTATGAACGGAAGGGCTGCGGCCCCTCTGCCCCCACCGCATACCAGCCCATAGACAAACCAAAAACAACCCAAAACAACCCCAGTAACCTAAAGAAACAAACAGACAAACCCAACAAACAAACAAACCCAAAAAAAACCCAAAACCCAAACGAACAAACCCAACAAACAAATCCAAAACAAACCCAAACCAAAAACCCAAACCCAATAAACAAACAAATCCAAATGCCGCGTGCCCAAATTATTGAACTTGATTTATGAAACTTTTTTTGTTAAAAACTTTTTAACAAACAATGAGCGACGGATAAAACTTTTTGTATCCTACTCAGGGGTGTATTCGTAACAACAAATGTGAAGGACAAGATGATTAGGACTGGCTGGTACAAGGAAAATAGCTATATGAATTATTAACTTTATTTGTTAATAACGTTTTTATAAATAACGTCCCGCAATTGTGTCAGAGGAAAAAGTTGTTCAGGAAGGGTCCCTACACAACATATATTAAGGCAGTCGTCTGGTCTAGAGCGAGATTTTTGACGTCATTTCTAATGTGCAATAACGTTTAAGCCGTTGAAGTTGTCTTGATGAAAATTTACACGTGCATTTATTGGTCCTTAGGGAATACTTGTACATTAAAAAAACAAATTATTTTAAATATTTTCATGTAGTTTGTTTTTTAGTTAGTTTTTTTTCTCTGGACGATGTTGTGATATTTCAATGATATTTCAATGTATGAAATATCATTAATGAAGGTTCAACAGGCCGCCATTTTGTCAACAAATTTTTTTAAGTATCAATTCTGCTACCAGTGCTCAGAATACTCATACAGCCAAACAAACCCAAACATATTAATGTAACAACAAGAATAACAAACAAACAAACCCAAAACAAAGCCGAAACCCAAACGAACAAGCCCAACAAACAAATCCAAAACAAATCCAAACCCAATGAACAAACAAATCCAAATGCCGCGTGCCCAAATTATTGAACTTGATTTATGAAACTTTTTTTTTTAATAACTTTTTAACAAACAATGAGCGACGGATAAAACTTTTTGTATGCTACTCAGGGGTGTATTCGTAACAACAAATGTGAAGGACAAGATGATTAGGACTGGCTGGTATAAGGAAAATAGCTATATGAATTATTAACTTTATTTGTTAATAACTTTTTTATACATAACGACCCCCAATTGTGTCAGAGGAAAAAGTTGTTCAGGAAGGGTCGCTACACAACATATATTAAGGCAGTCGTCTGGTCTAGAGCGGGATTTTTGACGTCATTTCTAATGTGCAATAACGTTTAAACCGTTGAAGTTGTCTTGATGAAAATTTACACGTGCATTTATTGATCCTTAGAAAATACTTGTACATTAAAAAAAAAAATTATTTTAAATATTTTCATGTAGTTTGTTTTTTAGTTAGTTTCTTTTCTCTGGACGATGTTGTGATATTTCAATGATATTTCAATGTATGAAATATCATTAATGAATGTTCAACGGGGCGCCATTTTGTCAAAAATTTTTTTTAAGTATCAATTCTGCTACCAGTGCTCAGAATACTCATACAGATTGAGGATATATATATATTTATACAGATGCATACAACATCGTTCAGAGTGGGCGCCGATTTCGGTGCACCATGTTGCAACAAGGCAAAAAACTACATGAAAATATTTAAAATAATTTTTTTTTTCAATCTACAAGTATTCTCTAAGGATCAATAAATGCACGTGTAAATTTTCATCAAGACAACTTCAACGGTTTAAACGTTATTGCACATTAGAAATGACGTTTAAACCGTTGAAGTTGTCTTGATGAAAATTTACACGTGCATTTATTGATCCTTAGAGAATACTTGTACATTAAAAAAAAAAATTATTTTAAATATTTTCATGTAGTTTTTTGCCTTGTTGCAACATGGTGCGCCGAAATCGGCGCCTACTCTGGACGATGTTGTATGCATTTGAAAAAAAAAAAATATATTCTCAATCTGTATGAGTATTATGAGCACTGGTAGCAGAATTGGTACTTAAAAAATTTTTTTATTGAGTCGAACAATAATTTTGCCGACATTTTATAACTCGTCGAATAATGAAATATCATTAATGAAAGTTCAACAGGCCGCCATTTTGTCAAACATTTTTTTTAAGTATCAATTCTGCTACCAGTGCTCAGAATACTCATACAGATTGAGAATATATATATATATTTTTTTTTCAGATGCATACAACATCGTCCAGAGTGGGCGCCGATTTCGGCGCACCATGTTGCAACAAGGCAAAAAACTACATGAAAATATTTACAATAATTTTTTTTTTAACGTACAAGTATTCTCTAAGGATCAGTAAATGCACGTGTAAATTTTCATCGAGACAACTTCAACGGTTTAAACGTTATTGCACATTAGAACTGACGTCAAAAATCTCGCTCTAGACCAGACGACTGCCTTTAAGGCAAGTCAATCGGAAGTGGCTCCCCTTTGCTCCATATTTACCGCAAATTCAAGCTTGCATATTGCTTCGTCATCATTTATGCGCATTCACAAATTTTTTCGTCCATGAATAAGAAGCTTTTTAAATTTTGGGATTGCTCGTAGAGGAAATTTTGTGTATGCGCAAAAATGATGAGGAAGCAATATGCAAGTTTCAAGTTACACCGTTTTGCTTCTTTATAGAAGAAGCCTACTTCTGTTCCAAATGAAAATTAAAACGAAGTTACGGGTTTTAAAAAAGTTTAAAAAAAACTCGTACTGCCGAAGCCTCTTCAGTCGCGAAACTCACATTAAAATCGTAAAATCCAGCGATTTCGTCACGTGAAGCGAAAGACCTAAAAATCCAAGAGTCAGGAGGCAACTAATCGTGGCCATTGGGGCTTTGGTCATCGTTATCATCTCCGCAGCTTTGTTCAAATTCATAGAAGTGAGAATCTGCCCAAAAATTATTATTAATCGTTTCACTAACGTGACTGAAATTTTCACTTGTGAAAAAAAAAACAAACAAAATGACGAAAAATCGTGTTACGTTACGTTGCAAAGTATTTTTGGCACAGTCGTGAGAATGAGAACGTCAATGGGTGTCCAGATACATGCGATCGAGAATTCGAGAAAAAAAGCGGTTGCCAAAAACTGTAATGAATTGTAAATGCGGTTAAACGTTGAATTTTTCGTCGTATCAAGATAATAAGAAAATTTACATGATAACGAACCTCGTAAATACAGAGAAGATATTGTTTGGGTTTACGAAAATTCGTCGGAAACAACGACGTGCTTAGGATTATCGTGTAAACGCCAGATGCAAAGAAAAATGACGTTATCGGTGGTCCAGTTACGAGTGCCTCGCCATCCTCGTCTTCCATCGCGTTACCGAAACACGTGCGAAATATCGAGATTCCCAGGGTATTGAGAATCAATGCCCATATCGTACATAACAATTTGGTCATTGAAAAATTGTCAACATGCTCATATCGCGTTCACTCACTAACCTAAACCGAAAATGACGTGAAATTTATCGACGATGATCGTCCGATTGTGTTTTTTTTTTCGTTTTTTTTTTCCCCCCAACTACTTTGTCAAAATTTACGGAGAGAGCACTTTTTAAAAATGAGATTATCCAAAAATTCACTTCTTAAAAATAAAAATAATCGAAGTACCGTTGTTTATTGTGTTAAATTTTTATTAAATTACGTCGATACGAAGATACGGGGACAAAGCATTTCACGACAACAGGACGGTATAGACGAATTTCATTATTTCGTGTTTCTCTCGCTGCTCATTGATTTCACTCCTTGGTCCAAGCATCGAGAATAGCGTCGAGGGATTCGGTCGCGTCCAACATCCAAACGAACGACAGAACGGAAAGGCAAAAGGCCATATGTACCGCGGCATCTTCCGTTGCCATGTAGGAAGCGAAACTCGTGAGAAACGAATAATCGTCGAGTCCTATCGTTGTATTGAACCACGTGATCTAAAAAAATTCGACAACTTTATTCATATTTCTCAAAACGTTACTTTTGGCCTTCCTCGTCGAGGAAGATTTGTGAGAAAGATAAACGGCAAATTGAAATTTCTCAATTGGTTTGGTTTGGTTTGACACAATATTCAAGTCACCCTGTGCGAGGAACCGTTTTTTCCCAATTTTGGCTTCCTCACCGAGAAAACGTTGAGCATTACGTGAAATTTCAAGGAAGTCAATTCTCAAGTTTTATCCTGAAGCTTTTTGACCGCGTGCATTGGCAATTTCAGATTTTTCGATGAATTAAAAAAATTCATGAAATCGTAAAAGTTTCATCAAGTCTCGCCAAAACTAATCATCATTCGACTTTATTCTATTTATCTGTAAAATTTTTACGGCGATGACTCGAAATTTGTGAAAGATCACGAGATTTTTGCGAAAAATTCGAAATTTGATGAAATTACAACTCATCGATTCGCCGCGTTGTATCAATTCTTGGTTAATATTCTTACCTGATATTCGTATTTTTCTCTCGCTTTAAGGTAGTAGTCTGGTAACTTAAGCCGATTTTCATGTCTTTTTTGGAGGGCGTTTTTTTGTAGGAAAATAAAAATGAATCGTTTTGGATATTTAGGATGTTTTTATTTACATATTGAAGATACAAAAAAAATTTGGAAACATGGAACACGGAAATTGGAAATTGGGAATTCTGAAATTTGGAAATTTGGAACACGGACTTTGGAAAAAAAACGTTTTTTTTTTCCAAAGTCCGGCATTTTGTTATTTATCCATGAAATTTAACTTCAGTAGTTCCGACCAGAATGACATGTCTATAGATTAGGGCTGTTACTTTTATCCGGGTTAGCCGGATACCCGAAAGTATCCGGGTATCGGGAAAATCGGATCCAACACTTCAGATTCGAATACCCGAATATCCGGGTATCCGGGTATTCGAGTACGCGAGTATCCGGGTATCCGGATATCCGAATAATCACGGATCCGGGTAATAACGAATAATGTCGGGTAATTACTCGATTTTTCGCGTACAGGCTCAAATAGGACCGCCGGCGTAAAAAAAATAATGATATTGTATTAGTCTGGTCATCAAATAAGTCGAAATATACGGCGTTAATAGTTACCATTGAAAAAAATTGGAAAATAACTTGTATCAAATTTGCTCTGTTCAAAGAAATTGTGCAAAACTACGGTAAAAATGAAAACTTAGTGTCGACGAATCGGACGTGACGGTTTTCCAATTTGTAATAATTGTGTGTTTACTCGGGAAAACATTTTACATGTGACTCCCACAATTTTTTAGAATCCGCTGTTAAGATCACAATTGCTTGCCTGCGAATATTAAGAATAGCCAAGATCTGCTTCTTCACATTCTATATTTTCTCTCCAACTCTAAAGTTCATAAAAACTGCACACACGCCCATAAAGCAAATATACATTTGAGAAACTAAGGATATTTATTAAATAATAATAAATCGTGATGAAAAAATAATATTAAAAATGCAAATAGTGCAGGTGAATGTTGATTACGTTCTTATGAAATGATCATGTGTTTCCCTAACATTGTATAGAAGATTATGTCATTGCTTTTTTAATCTAAAATTAAAAAAAATAATGATATTGTATTAGTCTGGTCATCAAATTAGTCGAAATATAGAGCGTTAATAGTTACCATTGAAAAATATTGGAAAATAACTTGTATCAAATTTGCTCTGTTCAAAGACATTGTGCAAAACTACGGTAAAAATGAAAACTTAGTGTTGACGAATCAGACGTCACGGTTTTCCAATTTATAATAATTGTGTATTTACTCGGGAAAACATTTTACATGTGACTCCCACAATTTTTTAGAATCCGCTGTTAAGATCACAATTGCTTGCCTGCGCATATTAAGAATAGCCGAGATCTGCTTCTTCACATTCAATATTTTCTCTCCAACTCTAAAGTTCATAAAAACTGCACACACGCCCATAAAGCAAATATACATTTCAGAAACTAAGGATATTTATTAAATAATAATAAATCGTGATGAAAAAATAATATTAAAGATGCAAATAGTGCAGGTCAATGTTGATTACGTTCTTATGAAATGATCATGTGTTTCCCTAACATTGTATAGAAGATTATGTCATTGCTTTTTTAATCTACACAAGAATGTTTCATTGAAATTGTAGTTTTTGTCGGATGTGAATTACAGTAAAGAAATAGTTTGGTAATAATAGTAAATATGTCTGCAAGATTCTTTCCAAGAATCTTCGTTATAATGATAATCTAATTTGTTTAATATTGATATCAGTCGGTAAAAATAAAAAATGGTCAACTAAATGATCGGACATGAACACCGATATAATCCCGTTTTCTCAATCTTCAGGTAATGATTTATTATTCGTCTTATAAATGTACTACGCAAACATTGTTCTTGGCAGCATCTACGCATGCCTCACAAATTATGTAAATTGAACAATTATTTTCAGCATTTTCGGCATCAATTATCGGCGGTAATTGCCCGATATTATCCGTTATTATCCGAGTACCCGGTTACCCGGATACCCCGAAACTATCCGTATACTCGAATCCGTTATTACCCGGATATTATCGAGTTATCGGGATATACGGATTTGAAGCGTCGGATCCGTGAAACCCGAATTACTCGGGTATCCGGATACCCGGAAAAGTTCAAGCTCTACTATAGATTAAGAATTATCAAGAATTTTTTATTTCAGATAACATCAAGAGCCAAAATCACCGGGGCCACCCACGCGCTTTTTCTCCGAGGTGCCAACTTCGATCAATAATAATAACAATAATAAACTATTAAATTTTTTCAAACTAATTTTTTTTTGTATCTTCAATATGTAAATAAAAGCATCCTAAATATCCAAAACGATTCATTTTTATTTTCCTACAAAAAAACGCCCTCTAAAAAAGACATGAAAATCGGCTTAAGTTACCAGACTACTACCTTAACAATGCACTTGTAATAATATTCTATTCATGTGGAGAATTTTAGTGCGATTTCTAAAAATTTGCGGAGGATAGAACGACCTCAAGAATTCGAAAAATTCTAAATTTCATAACATTCAAAAACCCTTTCGATAATTTTCATTAATTTCAATACCAACGATCCAATGATTTTTTATTTACACAAAGAAAATTAGCCCGTTATCTGCCATCTTGCCAGAGCTAGAGACTGTAAAGGAATATTCTGAAAATTTTCCGAATGGCCATAAGATCTCAGCCGCTGCATGAATTTTTGTATAAAAATTGCAATAAAGAAAAGGAATGTACTACTTTATTTTCGAATTAAACCATTCCCGAGATAGTGTCAGTGATATTTGATATTTTCCAACTTTTTGGCACATTGCCGTTAAAAACTCGAAAAATAAATTTGTAATGTACAGGTTTTATCAACGAGTGTCTGTACATTTCGAGATTTGATGAGACAGTTTTGATTTCATGAAATTTAACATTTTCTCGAAAAATCTGGTATCGATAATATATACCGAGAAAAAAGCTGCAATTTGTAGTACCTTCGAACTTCCTCAAAGTTTGACAAAATGTTCAAAATTTCCTCCAAGAGGAAGCCAAAAATGAGATAGTTCCTCGCGGATGAAATTCGAAATAGCGAAACACCAAAAAATCGTACAATGGGAATAGCGAAAAACCAAAAAGTTGAACGTTCGAAATAGCGAAAGACGAAAAAGTGGAATACCAATGATATTACACTTCGCATTCGAACGATCCATTTCAACTTTTTTGTCTTTGGCTATTTCGACAGTTCGACTTTTAGCTCTTTCCTATTTCGAACGTACGATTTTTTCCGCTATTCCGACCGTTCGATTCTTTGGTATTATTTCGAATCCCCATCCGTTTCTGGCAGAGGAGCTGATAGGCTTGAATATTGCATGGAAAATTTCGAGAAAGCCATTAGCAATTTTCAACATTCAGCTTTGTTTTTTTTTTACAAAGCTTCCTGTATGACGAAGCGAAATTATAGTTCATCGAATTAATTTATATTCAGTGTGGTAACAAAAAGAAAAAACTTTTTTAACCTACCCATTTACTGGATTCTTGAGTGAGACACCACAAGCCATTCATAATTGGTATCCAGATGCCACGACTTCCCAAATTTGTAACGAGTGCCGAGACAAGCATCTTTGTTATTAACAAATGATTAATCAATTTAAAACCCATTAACGACAATAATTCATCGTAAAATTATCGATTATTGTCAAATGCCTTACGTCATATATGTATAAAAGTTGAACGGGCGGTTCTTTGAGTGAACTAGGCCAGAGTTTGTACTCGGCGAGTAGGCACAATAACGAAAAAATGAATATTAACGTTGAGTAGGAGGGATCGAATGGTGGTTCTGTTTCCTCGTCGAGACACAGACCGATAATACATATTTGTCGTAGATGCATGTACATTCCGGTTGTAACAACGACTATCCAATGAACATTGACACAGTCAAGATAGTCCTTGACAGCTTCCATGGTCCGACTAGCCTATCGTTCTCCCCTTGTCACGCAGCGTTTACCGACGATTATTTTTTATTATCACATCGACACTCGAGCAAATTTCTTCAAGAATCTTCTTCACAGAGGGCCTCAATTCTCCTGTCGTCACGACTATTCTCAAACGGGAATTTCTTCAAGGTAAATACATTGAGGCAACATCGTCGACCTCTTTATTCGCAAACTTTGAAAACAATGCTTGTGCAATTGAAAAAAAAAAAGAACGAAAGAAATTGCAATGAAAAAAATGCACTTCTGGCTCTCGGAGAATCACCGAGGCGCGCCGTACTCGAAACTCTCAATTTCTCGTTGTTCGAAAAAAAATTTCGCTACCATTACTCGACGCTGTCATGATAGGGACACTCGCGAACATTGCTACGCACGATTCACCCATTCGATAATCTCCATCTTGGAATAATAATTCATCGACATATTCGCGTCAATGAGAAATAATCCAAAACAAAAAAATGAAGATCACAGGATTGTCCTTTTTTTTCTCCTTCTTGTTGCTGGTACAGTGCCATCATTATTATTACTTTTTTTGCTCCGGAAGGTTAATGGAATTTTCTTGTTATCCGGTGAAGTGTTGGCAATGTTTTCCTGGTCAGCCTCTTCAGCCGATTCCTCATTTATCTTCGAGTAAACGAATCTTCTCAACTTCTCCACTCGAATTGACTTAAGTCACGTCGTTCAATCAAGCTAGTCAAGCTTCAAGAGAGAAAATATTCTTTTTTTTTCTATCAATCTATATAGCGTACATATGTGCGATGAAAATCGGGAGGGTCGATTCTTATATGGCTTGGGATTTTTATATCAGCAAGTAGAATGGGAATTGCGTGGTCGGACCGCGAGGGTTGTAGTTGCACGGAGAATAAATCGTTACATCCCAACACTGTCTTATACATTATGCAGCGCATTTGCCCGATAGCTTTTCCCGCGTGACGGTCAAGGATAAAAAAGAGAAAGATACTCTCGTCGCGTTTATAGTTTGGGAGACTTATAGCCTCTTACGCCATCAAGTTCACGAGTGGAGAGAAAAAAATAACCGAGAGGGAGCTGGAATGCATAATAATGTGCTAAATAACACCTCGGACGAAGATAACAGTTCGACCAGATATACGAGGGGGACCCAAAAAAAACGGGAATTTCGTCATAATTTCTTTATTTTTAAATATTTTTACACCAAATTTTGATCACCTTCAAAGTATTCTCCTTCGACCACAACGCACCTCTGCAAACGATCCTTCCAATGTTCAAAACATTTTTTAAATTCACTTATTGGGATGTTCTTTAAGCCTTCCAGCGATTTTTGTTTTACCTCCTCCACAGTGGCAAAACGCTTTCCTCTCATGTCTCTTTTGAGTCTGGGGAACAAAAAAAATCACAGGGGGCTAGATCCGGTGAGTAGGGGTGGTGGACAATTGGTGTCATGCAGTTTTTGGTCAAAAACTGCTTTACGGAGAGAGCGGCGTGGGCCGATCCCCTTTGCTCATCTGTGAGAAGGCGAGGGACAAATTTGGCTGCAACTCTGCTCATGTGCAAATCTTTGGATAAAACCCTCTGAATTGAAATCCATGATATACCAGACATCTCACAGAGTTGATCAATGGTTCGGCGACGGTCTTCATGAATGAGAGCATCGATTTTGTCGACGTTTTCGTCACTTCTTGACGTTGAGGGGCGTCCTGAACGGGGTTGGTCATCAATTGACATTTCTCCATTTTTAAAACGTGTAAACCACTCGTAGACTCTGGTTTTACTTAGGGCAGCATCTCCGTAAGCAGTGTTAAGCATTACAGTAGTTTCCGCGGCCGATTTCCCCAACAGGAAACGAAATGGAAAAAGTTGTTTCACTACAAAAATTCCCACGAGCGAACCGATGCACTCACGGCGACAGAACTTCGCACACTAACTCAGGAGACGTGTCCCCAACGGACACCTGGTCGAGCAATGGGTTTCCCCACTCTCCCTCCCCGCCGCAGCGCAATTCCCGTTTTTTTTTGGTTCCCCACTCGTATACGCAAGGGGTATGTTCAATGTTAATGTGTTAAATTTGAAAAACTATTATAAAGGTTATGTGGTGAAGAAAAAATTATATTGTTGATTTCACATTTTGTATTAACTTTTCAACTATGAGAAAAACAATTAAAAAAAAAAAAAAAAGATATTAACATTATTTTTTACGGGTATAAATGCACTACTGATGAAAACCATGGCATCTCCTTGTCAACATCGTAACTTCACCAAAAATTATCCAATCTACAAAAATAGAAAAGAATCTAGTAAAATAATGTAGTAGTAATAGTCTGACGGAGGGAGTTTTATTTTATTTTTTCAAAAATAAAGAAATTACATTATTTCAAACTTTAGTATGCAATTTAAAAAAAAAATGTGTGCTTATGGTAGTAGTCTGGTAACTTAAGCCGATTTTCATGTCTTTATTGGAGGGCGTTTTTTTGTAGGAAAATAAAAATGAATCGTTTTGGATATTTAGGATGTTTTTATTTACATATTAAAGATACAAAAAAAATATTTGTTAAAAAAATTTAATAGTTTATTATTATTATTATTATTGATCGAAGTTGGCTCCTCGATAAAAAAAGCGCGTGGGTGGCCCCGGTGATTTTGGCTCTTCATGTTTTCTGAAATCAAAATTTCTTGATAATTAAGTTAAATTTCATGGATAAATAACAAAATGGCGGACTTTGGAAAAAAAAGTCCATTTATTTTAGCAAAGAAGGGGTCCGCCATTTTGTTATTTATCCATGAAATTTAACTTCAGTAGTTCCGACCAGAATGGCATGTCTATAGATTAAGAATTATCAAGAATTTTTTATTTCAGATAACATCAAGAGCCAAAATCACCGGGGCCACCCACGCGCTTTTTTTTCGAGGTGCCAACTTCGATCAATAATAATAATAATAATAATAAACTATTAAATTTTTTCAACAAAATTTTTTTTTGTATCTTCAATATGTAAATAAAAACATCCTAAATATTCAAAACGATTCATTTTTATTTTCCTACAAAAAAACGCCCTCCAAAAAAGACATGAAAATCGGCTTAAGTTACCAGACTACTACCTTAATGATTTAATTGTCGAACCATAAAATTAGAAAAACCTCTTGTCAGTCTATAGAGAAAATAATTATCAAGATTAAAAAAAAAAAGTTAAAATATATTAAAAATTGACTGAGTTATCGTGCTGACACTGTTCAAACACATACACGCGTTCAAAGTTTTCGGTACGTACAACGGGAATTTAATATCCAAAATACGATTGAAGCATGAAATGGGATATTAAAAGGAAGATTGTCTCATTTTCGTCGAGTCATGTTTTTGGCAAAAGAGGAGATAACTATGTCGGTTATATGGCAAAGTGTCCTTAGAACGAGGTAAGACATGACCAAGGTGAATTGTTAACACAGTGAGAAATAGAGAGGGAGCAACGAGCCGTACAGCGACAGGAAATTGCCCTTTGATTTTGCACCCCTTGTATTCTCCCTGCATTGTACTTGAAGCTAAACCATATATATATATATATATATATATATGTATATAGGATTACACCACCGTGATTCTCTTTGACTAACGGTCCATTCGCGCGAGTTTCCCCAAAGGACTCTGTACGGTTTGAAATCAAACGGCGCACTGTTCTCGAGAGGAGATAAAGGAAGAGGAAACGTGTACTGAGATGAGTTTCAGTCTCTTTATGATGGAACAATGAATTTACAATCTTAAGGCAATTGCTCAGGTGTACCATGTAACACGAGAGTACGAGAGAGAGAAATAGCTGTAAAATTAGAATTGTACTTTCTACCAAACGGTTAATTGATAACAAACAGCAAGAGCTTAGCCACTTTTTGTCACAATTCTGGCTAAGGTAGTTTCAGTCCGATCCACTTGTGCTGTTTTGCAGAAAGCACTGTACCCACTTTTGAAGCGGTCAGAGGATAAGCGCCTTGAGCCTTAAGGAGGTTAGAGTTAATATTACTAAATAACGAGGGTGTAATTATTTTTTATACCGGCTGTGTTAACCAGAACAACGGGAGAATCGATGGTTCGAATCCTGGCCTGGTATTTTCGTCGCGAATGAAAAATATGGGATTCAATGTCTCATGTATCCGTGTGACATTAAAGGGGGAAATAGGGTTAGGACAGCGTTTTCTCAATGATTTTCATGAATTTTTTTATAGTATAAAAAATGAATATAATTTATTGAAACTTTGAGAATATTTTATACATATATTTAAGTATATACTAGAAAATTTTTGAAGAATTTTCTTGAAAAACACCGGGGATATTAGCGACCCCATATTGCAGGTCACAATCAGACTCAGCATTTTGCGTACATTCTGGAAGCCGCAATTTTCATCTGAAATCAAACGAGGTTGGAATTTACTTTTATTATATGTCTCTCTTCTACATGAACCTAAATTCTATCAAAAAAATAGAAAATTGAATTTTTTACAGCGGTCAAAACAAAAAAGCATGATTTTTTGCCGTTTTTTACAACTTTATTTGCAAAATGAAAATTATTTTAAATAATGATAATATTCCGATTTTAGGTTCATATAGAGCGCAATACTATGAAGAAAGTAACTGCCAATTTTCAAAACGATTGGTTTAAAACTTTTCAAACTAGCGTGTACGCAAGTTAAAAAAAAGTCGTTTTCAGAAAAACGCGTTTGAAAAAATAGTGACCGCTCGGTTATACACGTGGCGCGCTCGGGGCCTGAAGGACAGCTACTCACTTTAATGACTCATAACAATAGAACGAGTCGGAATTTTCATTTAAAATTTTGGTAGCATATCTTTCAATAGTTTTACTAACAATTTATGAAATTAAAAAAAAATCGATTTTTTGAACCGTCTAACCCTATTTCCCCCCTTAAGGCAGTCTTCTAGTCTAAACAAGGATTTCTTCGAGGTTTGAAAAAAAAAATTCTTCGGTAATAGTACTTATGAATTTTTTTTTAAACCTCGAAAAAAATACTTATCTAGACCAGAAGACTGCCTTAAACGTACTCTGACCTATGTTTTCATTCGAGAAGCCAAAACGCGAACGCGGTACCGGCTGTAGTGGGACAGGTTTTCTGCAGTTTCCCCGTTCCCATATGGAATCGAGTGCCATGGTAAATGCGCCAGAGAGAGGTAGTCGGATGCAACAGCACGGGGGTTCGAGGTACTGATCCGGGTCGACCCTCAAGTGATCGAACTGGCTACCAACTCGGACCAACCCTTGTATAGGCGAAAACCTGAGAACAGGGGTGAAATGCAAAAAAATACGTTCGAGTGTTATCCAACATATTGAGTCTTAAAATTATTTATTCGACTCATCGTCATTTATATCAATCGAACATATTTCAACTCAATTAGAATTTCGAGCTAATATACTCGACTTTAAGGTAGTAGTCTGGTAACTTAAGCCGATTTTCATGTTTTTTTTGGAGGGCGTTTTTTTGTAGGAAAATAAAAATGAATCGTTTTGGATATTTAGCATGTTTTTATTTACATATTAAAGATACAAAAAAAAATTTTTTTTTTTAAATTTAATAGTTTATTATTATTATTATTATTGATCGAAGTTGGCACCTCGAAAAAAAAGCGCGTGGGTGGCACCGGTGATTTTGGCTCTTGATGTTATCTGAAATCAAAAATACTTGATAATTCTTAATCTATAGACATGTCATTCTGGTCGGAACTACTGAAGTTAAATTTCATGGATAAATAACAAAATGGCGGACTTTGGAAGAAAAACTTTTTTTCCAAAAAATTTTTATTGTATCTTTAATATGTAAATAAAAACGTCCTAAATATCCAAAACGATTCATTTTTATTTTCCTACAAACAAACGCCCTCCAAAAAAGATATGAAAATGTTTTAATTTACATATTAAAGATACAAATAAACATTTTTTGGAAAAAAAGTTTTTTTTTCCAAACTCCGCCATTTTGTTATTTATCCATGAAATTTAACTTCAGTAGTTCCGACCAGAATGGCATGTCTATAGATTAAGAATTATCAAGAATTTTTTATTTCAGATAACATCAAGAGCCAAAATCACCGGGGCCACCCACGCGCTTTTTTTTCGAGGTGCCAACTTCGATCAATAATAATAATAATAACAAAGTATTAAATTTTTTTGAAAAAAATCTTTTTTGTATCTTTAATATGTAAATAAAAACATGCTAAATATCCAAAACGATTCATTTTTATTTTCCTACAAAAAAACGCCCTCCAAAAAAGACCTGAAAATCGGCTTAAGTTACCAGACTACTACCCTAAATAAATTCTTCATATTGAAAAATTCATGTGAATGTCTCGCGAATATATCGGATCTTATCGATAATGAATAAAAAAATTGAAATAATAATGATACGACAAAGGTATAAGTAGCCTAATCGTAGGAATCGAAGAGACGGAGAGCACCGTAGAAATACCGAAGATTATTCTCCGCCACAGTTATATGGTAGCCATGGAAACGGCACAGAATCCTTCGAGGTATAAAAAGAATTCTGCGCTCTCACGAGCATTGGAAATTGTAGCGAGAGGGCGGCAAGGCTCCTTACAAGCTTCACGAGGGAATGGGACAAAAGTGCTCACGATTGCACGAAATAAAAGGTATAAAAGAGTTCTCGGGCTCTCTCAGTCTCAATTTATCCTCACTCTCGTACTGCTTCACTCTCTTTTTATATTTCAGTGAGAAATCAAGCTGCCCGCGCTCTTCAAGTTGTTGCAGCAAGAGTTTAAACGTTACGGTGATTCTTGAAAGCGGCAAAAAAGAGAACAATTAAAAATTGCATTCGAGTAATTAAAAATTAATTGAAATTATAATTCTTCAATGAATAGTATTAATATTTTTCGAGCGTAATTATTCGTTTATTATACGTTTTAATAAATTTACAATCTATTGCTTCCTCATGAAGGAAATTTTGTTTTCGCGAAAAAATACATTTTTTTCGAGATTTTCATACCAGACTGTTTGAAATATTCGAAACAGTCAGAATATCGCTTTTGGAAAAAAAAATATATCGTGAGAACAACTTGATCGATCTCGTTTTCCCGTTTTCGTTAATATTTTTACAAAAACTTATAACGAACGTTCAATTTTACAGGAGTTTGAATTTTTTTTAAAACGTTTGTGGTTTTTCAATCAACAAATAGAGAATTGTTATAATACGGTTGATATTGAATTTGGCAATAAACGGGAAAAGCATTTGATCTTTATAAATTTACGAATTTTTTAATAAATGACTGTAAAAATATTCGCCAATTTTTGAGATGTTTGACTGAATGGTTTTTTTTTTATTAATACAGTATCAACAGACAAACATCGAACGATGTTCGTCATTGAATTTGGTGAAGATCGGTGGGAGCTTTACAATTTTATGAAATTCCGATTTTTTTTGCATTCCCCAGAATCATGTGATCACTGTACATTCCGCAGTTTTTGAGATATTAAGCACTACATTTTTTCACACGAATAAAGTACCATGACATGATATTTGGTATGAAATATAGGGGGACTAGGTGAAAGGGATTTTATGGAATTTTGAATCCTTTGAATTTACCCAACAAAAAAAGTCCATGACTGTTGAAGTCGAAATTAGACAACAAGCGTGCAAATTATAATCGAGGCCAAAATTGAAAAACTAATTTGTCCATAGAGAGGGATTTGCGAACGAGATAAAATAGTGACGAAGCAATGAAAGATTTTTTCTTACCGAAAGTTCTTTCCGAAAATTTACAATTTATCACGAAATTTTTCGTTACATTCACCGTGATAAATATATGAATAGTGCTCTTTTGGAATAATTTTTTGAGTATTTCTATATTTTTTGAATATACTGTTTAATAATGTATAAAAAATTGTCCCACCAAAAAATTAAAAAAACCTCTCATCAGACTATGCAGAAAATAATTATCAAGATTAAAAAATAAAGTTAAAAAATGATAAAAATTCACTGGTTATCGTGCTGACACTCTCTAAAAACATAGTTCCGATAAAAAACGCGTTTAAAGTAGTAGTCTGGTAACTTAAGCCGATTTTCATGTCTTTTTTGGAGGGCGTTTTTTTGTAGGAAAATAAAAATGAATCGTTTTGGATATTTAGGATGTTTTTATTGACATATTAAAGATACAAAAAAAAATTTTTTGAACAAATTTAATAGTTTATTATTATTATTATTGATCGAAGTTGGCACCTCGAAAAAAAAGCGCGTCGGTGGCCCCGGTAATTTTGGCTCTTGATGTTATCTGAAATAAAAAATTCTTGATAATTCTTAATCTATTGACATATCATTCTGGTTGGAACTACTGAAGTTAAATTTCATGGATAAATAACAAAATGGCGGACTTTGGAAAAAAGTTTTTTGTTCCAAAGTCCACCATTTTGTTATTTATCCATGAAATTTAACTTCAGTAGTTCCGACCAGAATGACATGTCTATAGATTAAGAATTATCAAGAATTTTTTATTGAAAAATGTGACAAGTGAAGTGAAGTTGAATTTTGGATTTTTTGGAAAAAGTTTTTTTTTCCAAAGTCCGCCATTTTGTTATTTATCCATGAAATTTAACTTCAGTAGTTCCGACCAGAATGAAATGTCTATAGATTAAGAATTATCAAGAATTTTTGATTTCAGATAACATCAAGAGCCAAAATCACCGGGGCCACCCACGCGCTCTTTTTTCGAGGTGCCAACTTCGATTAATAATAATAATAATAATGAACTATTAAATTTTTTCAAGCAAATTTTTTTTTGTATCTTTAATATGTAAATAAAAACATCTTAAATATCCAAAACGATTCATTTTTATTTTCCTACTAAAAAAGGCCCTCCAAAAAAGACATGAAAATCGGCTTAAGTTACCAGACTACCTTAAAGTTTCTGGTAGGTACAACGAATTACCCGATGTCCGAACACGTTTATTGCTATAACTTTGTAACGGAGTGGAACTTTCTAAAAAGTTTTTTTTTTAATTCTTAAAAGTATAAAGAATAAAAATCTGTACCAATCGAGCTCTTGAAAATTTCCGGGGTATGTGTACCCTTAAATGGGATTTTCCAACTAATCGGGACATTTTAGTCCGATGTGAAAACCTCGAAAAAATGTTTTTTTTTTAACGATACCTACGCGCTATTTCGTTCCATCGAGTCATCGATTCCTCACAGTTTTTGAGATTTTTAACAAGACCAGCATACTTTTCCCGCTCGGTCCCCTTCCATCATTATAGTATATACCGTTGGCCTGTAGCTCGGCGCGTGTCTTTTTCACTCTTAGTGAAAACAACTCGGAAAACTTTGTTACGTTCCATTGATCGAGGGTAAGGAGGCAGCGTCCCGAGGCCAAGTAATTTGAGGAAAAAAAAAAACAAAAATTGAATAGACTAGACGAAGCTGCGCTAACATCAATTTTAGGACAATATGGACGACGATGAGATTGATGCTGTATAAGTTTGAACTAGCTCGGATATTGAGTGAAGGAGAGTCGAGGAGAGACACGAGTAATTGTGTTACGTTCTAGTCGACAGATCCACAGCAGTTGACGCTCTTAATCGAGTCAAAGCTTCGCTTTTCATTGCAGACGTCGATAATACATGTATATAGTTTGCATCACGAACGCATCTCTTCAAGATTTTTTTCTCAGCACGTACAGAAAACTTTGGTACATTCTTCCGGATTTCATTCCTTCTATATGCAAAATATTGCCATTCTGTGAGTTTGACTTCGCGTATCTTAATATTTTGCATTGACACGTACCAACAGACGTCACGCTTTGATAAGAAAAATTCGATCGATGCAACGAAAATCCGAATGTACTGTTAGCAATCGAAAAAAAATGTTGGAACGAGAATTTTGTTTTCTCATAGAGAAAGCTTTGTTTTTGTGTAAAAAAAAGTGTACGACAACATCGGGAAAATTACGTTTAATACTGGACATTTTTTTTAATGCTGACATATAATTGTTGTGTCTTCAAGATCGTTTAATAATTTGTATCTTTTTCATGAAACAAGCAGAGAGAAAATACGTTTAGCTGAGTATATTTATGAATTTAGTGATGTAAATGTCCTGGAAATTTTGAAACTGTTGTACGACGAGTTTTTACGAAAAAGTATAAAAAATCCTTGACCTTGACTCACTTTTTTTTTCGACGATCCAAAAATTTCTTCGAATAAGTCACTTAATAAACAACTGTCGAATGGTCTGGTATATGATCGATACGGTTCTCGATCAATTTCCTGAATTACGAGTCTTTCATAAAATACGATCATTATATCTCATCGTCGTACGTCTGCCAAAAGGAGATTACGAAATATGAGTTCGTATCGTTCGTTAATTTATTCGCGACAGTTGTTTGAATAAGAAAATTGTTACCGAAACACAAGAATTATCAGTGATATGTACGGGGAAATTGAACGAGTCGATGTATTTCCAAGTACAGAGATGGAATTCGAATTAATAAACAGTTATCAAAAAAAGGGTGCAAATTAAAAACTTTGAAAATCATAATTTCGTTATTTTCTTTTAAAAACTCGCAACGACGTACAGTGGGTCAAAAAAGTATTCATACACCTTGTTTTTTTACGATAACTTTATAGACATAAGCGATACGCAAAGAAAGCCAATTTTAGTACATCAGGTGCAGAGATAAACTGCAAATGGAGAATTTTTTCCCAGGAATAATAGAAGAATTATGCTAAAAAAATGAAAATTTTCGGGCAAAAAAAGTATTCATACACTTACGATTGAGCTGCTAAACCTCGATATTCACTCACGGACGGTCTGACCTCTGCGTACAATGTAAACAAGTCTTCGTTTACACAATGGTTTTGACCTATTCCATGCGATAGTAGATCTTCAAGCTCTGAACAGACACGATGGCAAAGAAAAGCGAAATATCAATATCCATGCTAGATAGAGTGATTTTTCTTCGGAAACGCGGTGAAAGTTATGGAAAAATTAGTAAAGAACTAAATCTAAGTTTCGCAACAGTGCAATATATAATAAAACAATACGAAAGAACAAACAGCACAGAAAATAAGCCACGAACCGGTCGACCGAGAATACTAACAGTACGAGAGCGTCGGAGTATCGTTACAGAGGCTACAAAAAAACCGTTCACAAGTGTTCGCAGTTTAGCGAATGATGTCGCGTCAACATCGGGGAAGGGCGTGTGTCCCAGGACTATTCGAAACGTTTTGCATTCTGCCCAAATATACGGCGGAACTGCCCGCAAAAAAAAAACCATTAGTTAATAATATAAATCGAGAAAAACGTTTAGGTTTCGCAAAAACCTACGTAAAAAAATCTATAGAATTTTGGAAACGTGACGTATTCTCGGATGAATCGAAGTTTAACATCTTCGGGTCCGATAGAAAAAAAATTCGTCTGGCGGAAACCAAAAACCGAGCTGCAGCAGAAAAATTTAATACCGACTGTAAAGCACGGCGGAGGAAGCGTCATGGTTTGGGGCTGTATGGGATATTATGGCGTTGGTAATCTGGCTTTTATAGATCGTACAATGAATGCCCAGAAGTATATCGACGTGTTGCGCAGCATTTTGAAAGCGAGTGTAGATAAAATGGGCCTGGATGGAAATTTCTAATTCCAACAAGATAACGACCCGAAACATACTGCCATGAAAACGAGGGAATGGTTACTCTATAATGTCCGCAAACAATTGATTACACCACCACAATCTCCGGACATCAATCCTATTGAAAATTTATGGCACTTAGTGCATGTAGAAATTAGAAAAAGAAAAATAACAAACAAATCCGATCTCCGAAGAGTGCTTTTAGAAGAATGGACGAAAATAGCAAAAGAATCAACGCAAAAGCTAGTAGAATCCATGCCTAAGCGACTCGAGGCGATAATTGAAGCAAAAGAGATGCACACCAAATATTAGTTATAATTAACAACTATGATGATGTAGGTTTTCACTATAATCGTAAGTGTATGAATACTTTTATTGCCCGAAAATTTTCGTTTTTTTGGCATAATTCTTCTATTATTCCTGGGAAAAAATTCTCCATTTGCATTTTATCTCTGCACCTGATGTACTATTAAATAAAATTGGCTTTCTTTGCGTATCGCTTATGTCTATAAAGTTATCGCAAAAAAACAAGTTGTATGAATACTTTTTTGACCCACTGTGGATCACGTAATTTCGTACCGGAAGTTACAAAGAATTTTTTGATAATAATTCGACGTTATAGTGATTATTATATCATGATTATCATCGTCGTAGATAATAATGATAATAGCATACAGCTATATGAAGGAACAATGTACGAATCTCTTATCACGATCGTGCTATCAATCTTCGTGTGGCCCGCGCAGAATCCCGCATCAACGAGGATTGGCCCGCGGCAAAAATCACGAGTGGACAAACGCTCGGGGTAGTGGGAGAACGACATAAAACGTCGTGCCTCGTCAAGACTCTCGGCACTGGCTCTTCGACCATCAAGCAGGCCAGTTCGCGACGTTTTTTTCCCCCCTCCAATCCAAGTTCAACACTATCACGCTCGGTGACATTTAAAATTTTCAATACGCTTAAATAAAACGTTCGTTTATCGCGGCAAGACATTCGTCGAGTCGCTCCGAGAGAAACTAAAAGTTGAAGGCTTCGAGCTGATTATTCATTAAATATTCAACTTTTACGCGGTAAGTAGATATATCTCGGAATGAATATCTGTTTAGAATTGTTGAATGCACGATTGATCTTATTCGCATAACCTTATTTATTCATTTGTTATATTAATATCGTAACCAACATCTGTCCTTGCTAAACGAATGCATATTCGAGGTACTATTAACATATTATTAAAAGATTCGATATTAAAAAATGTACAGACTCTAAAAATGTACAAACTCGAATGCCTGTTCGTTGTGTGATTGGAAAATGTTTTTGTACTTAATTTCATAGACAAAACTGATAGGAATTGTGGAATGTATTTTTAATATGGAAAATCATTAACGACGAATTATTTGCAAATTTTAATGAGTTATGCTCATTTCTGAAGATGCATTTTTTTTTTCAAATTCAAACAAACAGTTATGTATACTATCGGTACAATTTTTATTTTCATTGGCTCGTTTTATATGTTATAAAATGATTTATTTATTCACCACCGTGCTTTACTTACTGTATAAAGTCACATTTTTTTAATTCGAGAGGTTCCTCAAAATTTAACCTCAGAAAAGTAAAATTGTACCAAGAGTATGAATTATTCTTTGAAAAAACTGAACGATAATTAATTTTTTTGTAAAAATTGATATAAATCAAATAATAAAACACTATAATCGTTTTTGAATTCTGAGAAGATTATCAATAAAAATCAATGAAAACAAAATTCATAAAAAATCGTCGATATCAAAAACTTCCATATTGCTTTCTCGTTATTTTATCTCGCAGACGAATCGTATGAGCAAGTTAGTTTTTCAATATTGGCATCTTCATATGAGAATAAGTCTTGTGAACGTTATAAAATAATGACAAAGCGCTAAGTGAAAAAAGAAGCGTGTAAATTAGAATTTCCTAAATGGCACTCTTTTTTTCTGACATCGATTTGTAGTCAAACTTTTTTTTTTGAGAAATTCAAAACAATCCAAAGTTTCATCATATCTAAACCCTTCCACCGATTTGCCCTAAATTCGATACCAAACAGCAGATACCAAAAAAAAATTTAATCCGATATCTGAAAAATTGCGGAAGTAGAGTTATCAAACATTTTTTTTTGTTTAAAAAAAAATTGAAATTTCTTAAAATTTAAATCCCTCCACCGATTCTCGCCAAATTCAATGACAAAAATCCTTCGATTATATGGAAATAAAAGTTTAGCCAAATATCTCGAAACTCCCGGAAGCTAGAGCGATGTCATTGTTCGCAAAATTAAAAAATGTATAACATTCAAACGGTCTGACTGATTTTGGCCCAATTCAATCTCAACCGTACTCTGCTAATGTACTTTTTATAGAAAATAATTCACCTCGAAATTTTGAAATTTGCAAAGGTTAGAGCAGCCACAAAAATTTTTCGACAAATCAAAATCGTGTAGAGCTTGACAGTTGTAAAACTTTTCAAAAATGTGAACAAAAAAGAGGTTTTAATGCTCGAGATCCACCCATTATTTGACTTTTTCGGCTGACCCCATACATAGATACACAATTACGTCCAGACATTTAAAAAAAAATATGATTCTCTGACCAAAAACTAAAAAAAAAATTGTTTTTCATGAAAACAAGTCTTCCTCCATGAAAGAGTAAAATTTGTAAAAAATATTTTTTACATTTAATATTTAATATTTTAATAATACAGATCAATCGAAATAACATCAGCTCCGTAAAGAAAATTTAGCCACCTCCTTTGCCACAGATTTCACAAAATTAAAATGCTATCAATGTGCAAAACAGTCATTCATCACTATCAAGCTGATAAGAGATTTAAAAAAATCAATTCAAGTACACCGAGTCTATTAACGATGTGGCATTACATCCTGGTTCATTCGAATTAAAACAATTCCCTTTCACCACCACATACATACTTATTCAAGGATACTGCGGACCAGGATCAAAACGTGGTTTATTTACATCTCGTTCTAACGTCAAAGTCAATCGCTACGTAGAGTAACAAATCCATGAAAAAAAACTGTGCATGCAGCAAAATTTTCAATCCAAACAGAAACGTACCTGAGGAGCAATTAAAAAAAGTTTGAGACGATACGTAGAATCACTGTGGAATTAAAATAGTGCGAATACTTTCATGGATAAAAAATTTTCTACATTTTTCTTCTTCCCCCCCTGCTGTCGATTATTGCTAAATAGTGAACAGTCATATACGTAAAATTGTGTTTGCACGAGTAAAAATAAAAAAATTGGAACAAAACACACGACAGCTTGAGCAACAGGTTGCAGAAAAAAAAAGAAACCATTCGGAGTAAATTTCTTACCGTGAAGAAGGGCGACGCGTGATGAAACATCGTCGAAACAACGAAAGTTTCTTCTGCGACAGAATCCACGATTGGAGTCGAAAAATCCATCGTTGACAACTTTTTCTGAAACATTACGAAAAACAACAAAAAAACCTCTCGCGCACTGAATACACTGGACGCTCGACTAAACGACAATGATATTTAGCGATTGACAGCATGGACGTACACTTTCGCGATGTTTCACTTTTTTATTTGAAAACGAAATAAACGACGAGCGAATAGACACATTGTAATTTTGTAATACATCAACCTATTGTTCATTCGACAAGCGTTAAACGTCAAATAAAAAAATGGCGGGAGTCAGTTAACCGGCGAAACGAGAGAGAGCACTCTGTACGCCCTTTTCTAACGACATATGGTACGGAGGTAAATACGCATTTGTAAAGAGTGAAGACCTCCATTAGGGGTCGAACTAATGCCAGGATAAAAAAAGTAATACACGTCGAGGATACAGATGAAAGTTTCGTCGGTTTCGACAACACAATCCCAGAATTTCCGTGGATACACAAAAAACAAAACTATAAAATTAATATTTTGCCCACTCAACGCCGGGAATACCTGAATGAAATTTACAATGAATATGACGTCCTCCACCCACCCCCCGTAACAATGAATAATAATGATAACAAAGTCGACACCTCACAGGAAAAATAAAAACTTTTTTCCAACTTTTATGGATTCGTCCACTCTCGATGACGAGAGTCACTTCGCGGTTTTTCCCATGATTTTCTGTCTGAATCGTTCCATTAACCGTTCGTGGTCACCCTGGGTCAAAATGACCCGGAGCGCAACTTTAACGCGGCAGTCTGGTCTAGAGCGAGATTTTTGACGTCATTTCTAATGTGCAATAACGTTTAAACCGTTGAAGTTGTCTTGATGAAAATTTACACGTGCATTTATTGATCCTTAGAGAATACTTGTACGTTAAAAAAAAAATTATTTTAAATATTTTCATGTAGTTTTTTGCCTTGTTGCAAAAAACTACATGAAAATCGGCGCCCACTCTGGACGATGTTGTATGCATCTGAAAAAAAAAATATATATATATATTCTCAATCTGTATGAGTATCCTGAGCACTGGTAGCCGAATTGGTACTTAAACAAAATTTTTGACAAAATGGCGGCCTGTTGAACTTTCATCAATGATATTTCATACATTTTCGAGTATTCGACGAGTTATAAAATGGCGGCAAAATTATTGTTCGACTCAATTCTGCTACCAGTCCTCGGAAACAGGCTAACTAAGGTACGTACAAAATTTGAGCTCGATCGGTCCATTAGTTATCGAGATATCGTGGGCGCCGATTTGAAAAACATAGTTCTGAGATAAACACGTTCAAAGTTTTGACACCGACCGCGCTACCTGAGCGCGCGGCTTGCTTAGAATTTTTATTTCTCGGCTAATTTTTGAAATATCAATGAACGGTTTTCAGGAGCGTATGAAGAAAGGTCTAAGGAATAAGAAAATGAAAAAAAAAAAAACGATTTTTTTATATTTTTAGACAAGACTACCGCCTTAAGCTAGAATTACTATACGTTATTAGGGTCCGAGAGGACTGGCCTCCCCTTCAACGGTGCTTTGGGGTTTCCTTTGTAAGAAGAGACTAGGGTCGGCCGAATCGCGAAAGTAGTTCCTTCGTGGCAGTCGATCCTAGAAGACCGTGCGCGACCGTCGGGTCAATTTGACCCGAGTGTGACCACCACGTAATTATTTCGCGAAAAGTGAAATTTTTTTTTTTTGGTTTTTTTCTGCGCGAGATTACTCCATGTAATGTAAGTATGACTATGTGAATCGTTAAATTTTTTTTCATCAAGTCGATATGTGTGTTTACTCCGAAATTCCAACGTAGGAGAACTCCGAAACGAACTCAAACAAGGAATCGCAAGGAATTCTTGACTCCGAAACGAACTCAAACAAGGAATCGCAAGGAATTCTTGACTCCGAAACGCCTTTACAACAGTCCCGAGAGCGGCAAAGCGGTATTCGCACAAGAGGATCCGCTGCGAATTGTGTAAACGACATGAGGATCACAAAACTCAACAGCTGTGCTCCTCGTGCAGTCGCCCTATGTGCGACACGCACAGAAAGTTTATCCGCGTCGACTGTGGTGGAGAACAATAAATTGTGTATATATACACAATTATGTATACATTTTTCAAACCAATTTTTATAATAAATCGCTCATTTTTCATTATTATCGTACTTTATTTCACTCCGAAATGAACCCTCTTCGGATATCGAAATAAATACCTTTTCCGAAGCGCCCACTATGGAGTTATTTTTTTCCGAAAACTATGATATCTCAAGAGTATCGCCCTAAAATTTTATGAAAAAATATTTAAAATTGCCAGAGTTATGATTTTTTTAGTAAAAAATGTTTTTTTTTACGCATTGCCTCCTTGCTGATTTTTTTTCGCCATTTTGAAAATTTGACACAAATTTTTTGCCATGATATTCTCATTGCGTCGACTGTGGTGGAGAACAATAAATTGTGTATATATACACAATTATGTATACATTTTTCAAACCAATTTTTATAATAAATCGCTCGTTTTTCATTATTATCGTACTTTATTTCACTCCGAAATGAACCCTCTTCGGATATCGAAATAAATACCTTTTTCGAAGCGCCCACTATGGAGTTATTTTTTTCCGAAAACTATGATATCTCAAGAGTATCGCCCTAAAATTTTATGAAAAAATATTTAAAATTGCCAGAGTTATGATTTTTTTAGTAAAAAATGTTTTTTTTTACGCATTGCCTCCTTGCTGATTTTTTTTCGCCATTTTGAAAATTTGACACAAATTTTTTGCCATGATATTCTCATTGCGTCGACTGTGGTGGAGAACAATAAATTGTGTATATATACACAATTATGTATACATTTTTCAAACCAATTTTTATAATAAATCGCTCGTTTTTCATTATTATCGTACTTTATTTCACTCCGAAATGAACCCTCTTCGGATATCGAAATAAATACCTTTTTCGAAGCGCCCACTATGGAGTTATTTTTTTCCGAAAACTATGATATCTCAAGAGTATCGCCCTGAAATTTTATGAAAAAATATTCAAAATTGCCAGAGTTATGATTTTTTTAGTAAAAACTGTTTTTTTTTACGCATTGCCTCCTTGCTGATTTTTTTTCGCCATTTTGAAAATTTGACACAAATTTTTTGCCATGATATTCTCATTGCGTCGACTGTGGTGGAGAACAATAAATTGTGTATATATACACAATTATGTATACATTTTTCAAACCAATTTTTATAATAAATCGCTCGTTTTTCATTATTATCGTACTTTATTTCACTCCGAAATGAACCC
The DNA here is from genome assembly GCA_958009045.1 of Oxytorus armatus. Taxonomy (NCBI): domain Eukaryota; kingdom Metazoa; phylum Arthropoda; class Insecta; order Hymenoptera; family Ichneumonidae; genus Oxytorus; species Oxytorus armatus. The sequence continues at coordinate 1,862,470 of OY253750.1, forward strand.
TCTTCGGATATCGAAATAAATACCTTTTTCGAAGCGCCCACTATGGAGTTATTTTTTTCCGAAAACTATGATATCTCAAGAGTATCGCCCTAAAATGTTATGAAAAAATATTCAAAATTGCCAGAGTTATGATTTTTTTAGTAAAAAATGTTTTTTTTTTACGCATTGCCTCCTTGCTGATTTTTTTCGCCATTTTGAAAATTTTACACAAATTTTTTGCCATGATATTCTCATTGCGTCGACTGTGGTGGAGAACAATAAATTGTGTATATATACACAATTATGTATACATTTTTCAAACCAATTTTTATAATAAATCGCTCGTTTTTCATTATTATCGTACTTTATTTCACTCCGAAATGAACCCTCTTCGGATATCGAAATAAATACCTTTTTCGAAGCGCCCACTATGGAGTTATTTTTTTCCGAAAACTATGATATCTCAAGAGTATCGCCCTAAAATGTTATGAAAAAATATTCAAAATTGCCAGAGTTATGATTTTTTTAGTAAAAAATGTTTTTTTTTTACGCATTGCCTCCTTGCTGATTTTTTTCGCCATTTTGAAAATTTTACACAAATTTTTTGCCATGATATTCTCATTGCGTCGACTGTGGTGGAGAACAATAAATTGTGTATATATACACAATTATGTATACATTTTTCAAACCAATTTTTATAATAAATCGCTCATTTTTCATTATTATCGTACTTTATTTCACTCCGAAATGAACCCTCTTCGGATATCGAAATAAATACCTTTTTCGAAACGCCCACTATGGAGCTATTTTTTTCCGTAAACTATGATATCTCAAGAGTATCGTCCTAATATGTTATGAAAAAATATTTAAAATTGCCAGAGTTATGATTTTTTTTAGTAAAAAATGGTTTTTTTTACGCATTGCCTCCTTGCTGATTTTTTTTCGCCATTTTGAAAATTTGACACAAATGTTTGCCATGATATTCTCATTGCGTCGACTGTGGTGGAGAACAATAAATTGTGTATATATACACAATTATGTATACATTTTTCAAACCAATTTTTATAATAAATCGCTCATTTTTCATTATTATCGTACTTTATTTCACTCCGAAATGAACCCTCTTCGGATATCGAAATAAATACCTTTTTCGAAGCGCCCACTATGGAGTTATTTTTTTCCGAAAACTATGATATCTCAAGAGTATCGCCCTAAAATTTTATAAAAAAATATTTAAAATTGCCAGAGTTATGATTTTTTTAGTAAAAAATGTTTTTTTTTTACGCATTGCCTCCTTGCTGATTTTTTTTCGCCATTTTGAAAATTTGACACAAATTTTTTGCCATGATATTCTCATTCTGTAAGGTTCAAACTAGTATCCTGAATTTTTATGAGTCTTTCGGAACGATACTGTGTGTGCCGAGTGTGACCAGCGCGTTATTTCCAGCATATGTGATCACGAAGGGTTAAATAGACAGATTGAACGTTTCAAGGATATGAACATGGCGAGTTTCATAAATACAACATCCTTTCGTAAATAATCATGTTCGCAAAACGTTATATGTATATTCGTAAATAGAGGAACTCCGTACATAATAAATAATAACACACAATATAATGGCGCGCTACTATAAAGAGAGAGATGAAGAATCATGAGGCAAATGCCAAACGGCACTGGAGCGAGGTAAAGGAACGAATAGATCGACAAAGACGGTAAATAAACGTGACAAAGGTGTATTCAAGATATACATGTATCGTTCGAGAACGCAAAATCCGCTCGTTATTGAGATATATGAGTCATGGTCATTACTCTTTCCCTCGAGCTCCTCTTACTTTTTTTTTTTTTATTCTTACGTAGGAAACTCCCGGGAGATCGCTGACTGTGGTCACTACACTCACACAATTGCCAATCCGTCCGGCTAAGCCGTCACTCTCACTCGCTTCTATACGTGCTCATTCGTTTCTCGTTCACATTCGCTTTCTGGTACTCGCGACGCATAAATTCCCCTTCCTAAAAATCCCACATAGCTTCTTACTATTAACCCGCGTGTCGTTACAGCGTCCACGAGAACGATCGTTCACAACCTTGCCTTCCACAACTTCGCACAATTGTGACGTGTAGACAAACTGACTTTTCCCACCTGTCTGACTCTCGCGAGCCACTAATTACCGAACACATTGTCGTCGAGCTATCTTCAGTTTTATTTTATTCACTAAACATTCTTTTCATTATTTTTTTTGCGCTCTTTTCTTTTAAATTACGTTTGTCATCACTGCGATAGTCAAGTTTAATAAGTTGACTGTCGTTGTGATGACAAACGTAATTTAAAAGTCAAGAAACCTCTTTCACACTACTACGTGATCCAACATTGTACTTCGATTTATTTAAGCTTACCGATCGTGTATTTCGCAATAAAATGACTGATCATATCTAAACGGTAGTGAATATCACGTGAAATTTGTTCTTATGAAATTCGGCATAGCAAGGCATGGTTTCTTAATCAACCTTGTACATAGAACCTTTCGTATCTAAAAACGCCTTCGTACAGAGCCGTTCGATATTGCAACATCGTCTATACAGTAGTCTTTTTTTTTTTATAGAGTAGTATCGAAAGTACATTTCAATCGGGAGTGAAGATCAATTAGATTTTTTGAGTTTCCCAGGGTGGTTCTAATAAAAGAATCAACAGAACATACCAAGAATATTAAGTTTCATCAATAATAATGCTAACAAGTCATTGATAAAACAGTTTAGGAGAAAAAAAAACGGCCAAGCATGAACTATTTTATGCACCGAGGGGTTCGCACCATTCCCTTATGTGAAGTCGTTTACCGTTGACATTAGAGCTTGAACTTTTCCGGGTATCCGGATACCCGAGTAATTCGGGTTTCACGGATCCGACGCTTCAAATCCGTATATGTCGATAACACGATATGATCCGGGTAATAACGGATTCAGGTATGCGGATAGTTTCGGGGTATCCGGGTAACCGGGTACTCGGATAATAACGGATAATATCGGGCAATTACCGCCGATAATTGATGCCGAAGATGCTGAAAAAAATTGTTCAATTTACACAATTTGTGAGGCATGCGTAGATGTTGCCAAGAACAATGTTTGCGAAGTACATTTATAAGACGAATAATAAATCATTACCGGAAGATTGAGAAACCGGGATTATATCGGTGTTCATGTCCGATCATTTAGTTGACCATTTTTTATTTGTACCGACTGATATCAAGATTAAACAAATTAGGTTATCATTATAACGAAGATTCTTCGAAAGAATCTTGCAGGCGTATTTACTATTATTACCAAACTATTTCTTTACTGTAATTCACATTCGACAAAAACTACAATTTCAATAAAACATTCTTGTGTAGATTAAAAAAGCAATGACATAATCTTTTATACAATGTTAGGGAAACACATGATCATTTCATAAGAACTTAATCAACATTGACCTGCAATATTTGCATCTCTAATATTATTTTTTCATCACGATTTATTATTATTTAATAAATATCCTTAGTTTCTGAAATGTATATTTGCTTTATGGGCGTGTGTGCAGTTTTTATGAACTTTAGAGTTGGAGAGAAAATATAGAATGTGAAGAAGCAGATCTCGGCTATTGTTAATATGCGCAGACAAGAAATTGTGATCGTAACAGCAGACTCTAAAAAATTGTGGGAGTCACATGTAAAATGTTTTCCCGAGTAAGTACGCAATTATTATAAATCGGAAAACCGCGACGTCTGATTCGTCAACACTAAGTTTTCATTTTTACCGTAGTTTTGCACAATTTCTTTGAACAGAGCAAATTTGATGCAAGTTATTTTCCAAATTTTTTTCAATGGTAACTATTAACGCCCTATGTTTCGGCTTATTTGATGACCAGACTAATACAATATCATTATTTTTTTTACGCCGGCGGTCTTATTTCGCCGTCTTATTATATATTTTATTAAAAATCGAGCAATTACCCGACATTTCTCGTTATTACCCGGTTACCCGGATCCGTGATTATTCGGATATCCGGATACCCGGATACTCGGGTACTCGAATACCCGGATACCCGGATACTCGGGTACTCGAATACCCGGATACCCGGATACTCGGGTACTCGAATACCCGGATACCCGGATATTCGGGTATTCGAATCTGAAGTGTTGGATCCGATTTTCCGGATACCCGGATACTTTCGGGTGTCCGGCTAACCCGGATAAAAGTAACAGGCCTAGTTGACATCATTGCTAGGTACTGGATATTTTTATGAAATTTCATATATCTCAAAAATCAATGACAATTTCGGCATGGCTAGAGTTTTCCTTCGAGCTTCCTATATTCATTCATGTGTCAGAATTAATTCAAAATTTTCCATGCATTAGTTTCGAAATAAAAGGGGCGGGGGAACATAGTATAAAAAGGAACATTTTAATGGATATTGTTACAAGCATTCATCGGAAAATATATTAAAAAATATTTTTTCAATCCTAAAAGAAACCCGTTTCAAACGATACCCCACTCGCCAGGAAATTTAAAAAAACCCGATTTTCAACATCACACATTTTGGCCCGCGAAAATCTCTAAACATTTTTTTTTCCAAAATCACTAAAGCCCCATCTTCGGAACGTAGAACTTGAGTTGCATGCCAAATTTCAAGTTGATAGGTTAAACCGTTTATCAGTTAGAGGCCTCGGAGCGAACAACAGACGGACGGACGGACAACCGAATCTCACCATAAGGGCTCTGTTTTTTGGTCCGGAATTCTAAAAATCCGATATTATCTCTAACTTCCCTTATTCTCTCCTCACCATTGAATTGAAACTCCGAGCATTCGATGAAAGAATATAAAATACATTTTTGTTTCCTTCACAGATCTCAATTGCAATGGATCCGGACAGTTTCAAAGATTTCGCCAAGGAGATGGCTGATTTTGTAGCCAATTATCTCGAGAACATTCGTGATCGGTGAGTCTGAACGATTTATTTTTCTTACATTCCCGAGGAAAATTTATTATATATATATATATAGTCAATTGGAATTTGGGATCAAGGCTCGCCTTAGAAATGAATCACACCTTCAGCGATGTAATAACTATAATAACGAAAAATAATAATAAAAAATTGCAACCGTATAATTATTAATTGAGTGGGTTAAGGTTTGATATCAAGAAAAGTGATCTCGCGTTAGTTATTTAAAAAAAAAAAAAATACATTCGCGAAAGAAAAAAAAATCGTAGAGGACACGTAATACGCGAGTCTCGGAACTACGAAACCGTAACGGTATTGTGAAGCGAGTGTGGCCTACGAGATACGCGCAAAGAACTCGAAACTCCTTTTTTTCCAGACAGCAAATTTCATTTTCAATATTCCATCGTACGTTTTCAGGTTTTTACGTCCCTTTCCCATTCTTCCCATTGCCATTACATTCCTTGCTCCCCCCTCCCTGTTGTCCACAGTCGTACTTTCCTAATTCTGCCTCGTGCCCTCCGGCATCGCATTTGCCGGAGGGCACGGGGAAACTGCGAAAAAAGCTGACCGTTACAGGAGGCGACACTTAAGGTAATAGTCTGGTAACTTAAGCCGATTTCCATGTCTTTTTTGGAGGGCGTTTTTTTGTAGGAAAATAAAAATGAATCGTTTTGGATATTTAGGATGTTTTTATTTACATATTAAAGATACAAAAAAAATTTTGTTTGAAAGAATTTAATATTTTATTATTATTATTATTATTGATCGAAGTTGGCACCTCGAAAAAAAAGCGCGTGGGTGGCCCCGGTGATTTTGGCTATTGATGTTATCTGAAATAAAAAATTCTTGATAATTCTTAATCTATAGATATGTAATTCTGGTTGGAACTACTGAAGTTAAATTTCATGGATAAATAACAAAATTTATTTGCTAAAATAAAAGGACTTTTTTTTCCAAAGTCCGCCAATTTGTTATTTATCCATGAAATTTAACTTCAGTAGTTCCGACCAGAATGACATGTCTACAGATTAAGAATTATCAAGAACTTTTTATTTCAGATAACATCAAGAGCCAAAATCACCGGGGCCACTCACGCGCTTTTTTTTCGAGGTGCCAACTTCGATCAATAATAATAATAATAAACTATTAAATTTTTTCAAAAAATTTTTTTTTCGTATCTTTAATATGTAAATAAAAGCATCCTAAATATCCAAAACGATTCATTTTTATTTTCCTACGAAAAAACGCCTTCCAAAAAAGACATGAAAATCGGCTTAAGTTACCAGACTACTACCTGAAGGTTGAGGAATTCACTGATTTTCCAGAATATACAAAAGCTCAAATATACACATTTTTTTTTACAATCCTGAACTACTTCATCAATGCATTTTAAACTCGATAACCCAATGTAGTTGTCCCCCCCAAGAAAATACAATTTCACGTAAAACATACAAATTTTGAAAATCATAAATTTAATAAAATCTTAAGCATTTCATCGATCCGTGCCAAATTCAATATCGTGAAACAAAAAATAACCCAAAATCTCACAAACTTTTTGAATCTAAATCAATCTCAAGTATTTTTTCGAAAAATTCACAATTTCAACAAATTTGTACGTCTGATTCTTGCCAAATTCAATACCAAATATTCTTGTATTATCTGAAATCAAAAATTCTTGATAATTCTTAATCTATAGACATGTCATTCGGGTCGGAACTACTGAAATTAAATTTCTTTTTATTTTGAAACCCCTTCTTTGCTAAAATAAAAGGACTTTTTTTCCAAAGTCCGCCATTTTGTTATTTATCCATGAAATTTAACTTCAGTAGTTCCGACCAGAATGACATGTCTACAGATTAAGAATTATCAAGAATTTTTGATTTCAGATAACATCAAGAGCCAAAATCACCGGGGCCACCCACGCGCTTTTATTTCGAGGTGCCAACTTCGATCAATAATAATAATAATAATAAACTATTAAACTTTTTCAAACATTTTTTTTTTGTATCTATAATATGTAAATAAAAACATCCTAAATATCCGAAACGATTCATCTTTATTTTCCTACAGAACAACGCGCTCCAAAAAAGACATGAAAATCGGCTTAAGTTACCAGACTACTACCTTAACTGAATTTGATTTTTATTACCATCAGCAATTCAGAAAAAGTTGCCACCAGTTTGGTAGTAGAAGCGCAAGCCAGTGCAGGGCTGAGCGGTCATCCATTCAAGTATTGAAAAAGTTTATTATTCGCTCGTTTATAATGCATACCGTGCATTCTCGATTACAGGAGAGTTTTGCCAACTGTCGAGCCGGGATATATGAAACCCTTGCTGCCGTCCGAGGCACCGCAATCCCCGGAAAAATGGCAAGACGTTATGGCAGATATCGAACGAGTTATTATGCCAGGTGTAAGTGCGATTCGTAAGAAAACAGATTCTGCAAGGAGTGAGCAAACGAGAAACATAATAAAAGAAAAAAATACAAAATAAAAATTTTTTTTAACAATTTTACAAAACGTTGTATCTATGCCAAAAGAAAAATAGAAGAAAATTTCATTTTTATGAATAAAGAGAATTCGATGAATACGTATTGTTCGATCGAAAATTTGTATTATCGTCAATTCAACAGGTGACTCACTGGCACAGTCCGAAATTTCACGCTTACTTTCCAACTGCTCAATCTTATCCGTCAATCGTCGCCGACATGCTCAGCGGAGCAATCGCCTGCATTGGATTTACTTGGGTACAAAAAGAAAAAAAGAAAAAGAGATAACTATTTCTCAACGTAAAAAGCCTTGAGCGTACGAGTATATTGATACAGATGCGTCGGATTAACGTTCACGCTCGCGTTACAGATCGCGAGTCCGGCTTGCACGGAGCTCGAAGTCGTCATGCTCGATTGGTTGGGAAAAATGTTGGATCTTCCGAAAGAATTTTTGGCCTGCAGTGGAGGAAAAGGCGGTGGAGTTATTCAGGTAAACTTTTTTTTTTTTCATTAACGAGAGATTTGTCAAAATAATAATAATTTTGAAAGATATTTTTAGTTTCGAAAATAGTTTCGAAAAATGCGATCACGTAGATCGCTCTAACTTTCGGAAATATTCCGCTAACGAGTGAAAACTTTTTGCATAAACGGATTATAGGGGTCAAGAATATTTGGTATTGAATTTGGCAAGAATCAGACGTTAAAATTTTTTGAAATTGTGAATTTTTCGAAAAAATACTTGAGATTGATTTAATTTCAAAAAGTTTGTGAGATTTTGAGTTATTTTTTGTTTCACGAATAGAGTATCGTTGAAGAATGATTGATATTGAATTTGGCAACGGATCGATGAAATGCTTAAGATTTTATTCAATTTATGATTTTTAAAATTTGCATGGATTACGCGAAATTGTATTTTGGTGAGGGACAACCACATTGGGTTATCGAGTTTAAAATGCATTGATGAAGTAGTTCAGGATTGTAAAAAAAAAAATGTGAATATTTGAACTTTTGTATATTCTGGAAAATCAGTGAATTCATCAAACTTCAGGTAGTGGTCTGGTAACTTAACCCAATTTTCATGTCTTTTTTGGAGGGCGTTCTTTTGTAGGAAAATAAAAATGAATCGTTTTGGATATTTAGGATGTTTTTATTTACATATTAAAGATACAAAATAAAGTTTGTGAGGTTTTGGGTTATTTTTTGTTTCACGAATAGAGTATCGTTGAAGAATAATTGATATTGAATTTGGCACGGATCGATGAAATTCTTAAGATTTTATTAAATTTATGATTTTCAAAATTTGTATGTTTTACGCGAAATTATATTTTGTTTGGGGGACAACTACATTGGGTTATCGAGTTTAAAATACATTGATGAAGTAGTTCAGGATTGTAAAAAAAAAAAGTGAATATTTGAACTTTTGTATATTCTGAAAAATCCGTGAATTCCTCAAACTTCAGGTAGTAGTCTGGTAACTTAAGCCGATTTTTATGTCTTTTTTGGAGGGCGTTTTTTTGTAGGAAAATAAAAATAAATCGTTTTGGATATTTAGAATGATTTTATTTACATATTAAAGATACAAAAAAAAAATTTTTCGAAAAAATTCAATAGTTTATTATTATTATTATTATTGATCGAAGTTGGCACCTCGAAAATAAAGCGCGTGGGTGGCCCGGGTGATTTTGGCTCTTGATGTTATCTGAAATCAAAAATTCTTGATAATTCTTAATCTATAGACATGTCATTCTGGTCGGAACTACTGAAGTTAAATTTCATGGATAAATAACAAAATGGAAAAGGACGTTTTTTTCCAAAGTCCGCCATTTTGTTATTTGTCCATGAAATTTAACTTCAGTAGTTCCGACCAGAATGACATGTCTCTAGATTAAGAATCATCAAGAATTTTTTATTTCAGATAACATCAAGAGCCAAAATCACCGGGGCCACCCACGTGCTTTTTTTTCAAGGTGCCAACTTCGATCAATAATAATAACAATAATAAACTATTAAATTTGTTCAACACAATTTTTTTTTGTCTCTTTAATATGTAAATAAAAACATCCTAAATATCCAAAACGATTCATTTTTATTTTCCTACAAAAAAACGCCCTCCAAAAAAGACATGAAAATCGGCTCAAGTTACCAGACTACTACCTTCAATCAATTTTTCGAAGAATGATAATAGAAAAATAAGTAAAATTTTAGAACTCGTGATATTTTTCAATTCAAAGACACGCGACTTTCGCAATAATCGAGCCAATTATTTAACGTATTAAATGAAAGAAAAAAAAAATCTACTTCAGGGAACAGCGAGCGAAGCAACACTCGTTGCACTTCTGGGTGCAAAGGCGAAAAAGATGCGTCAAATCAAGGAGGAGCATCCCGAATGGAAGGATCACGAGATCGTTGGAAAATTAGTGGCATATGGCTCTTGTAAGTTTTTTCCTTTCTCTCCCTTCGCGACACATCAAAGTACATTATTTATTTCGTCAATTATCTCATCCCTTCGGTTCTGTAACTCGCGCCGCGAGTCTATTCATCGAGGGTAAACGTGTTGCACGCGACAAAAATATCACTAGCAAGGTTTTCCCGTCGGAACGCACTCACGGTATTGGAGCGCGAGGGGGTTGGGAACGAGGGTTGGGGGTGGATTGAATGTTGAATTCCGTGCGAGGGTTGTCGTGTGATTCGCGTCGAGCACTTCATCAGCCAGCACTTTGTCGTCATGGCAACGCGTAATAACCACTCGAGTTATTTCAGCTTGCACGAACGATGAAGTTATAGTCCTCCCTTCGCTCACCACTCAAACTACCAACGAGCCATTCCCTCAGAGAGTCCCGGGTTCAATAACAATAGTTATGAGAGTTTGCGTAACGATTGGGAATTCATGCAGATTTTTTTTTTCTTTCATTTTTCCCGGATCCGGACAATACGTGTTTTCCCCTTGAATATCGGACAATTTGTCAAGAGTCCGATGAGGAATATCTCGATTTAAAATCTCTCCAGCTATTTTTCCTCTGCCTCCTTGATATTTTTTTTTTTTTTTTTTTCTCATCGTACTTCGAATAAACAAATAGTAGCTTCGTATTATATTTATTGGTTGGCGATTTTGTTATTTCAAGCTGCTTGTTTGATAAAAATGAACGATAATATATCGTGGAAATTGTGTGATTTTTACCTGGAAAACCGGAAAATATCATGGAATTTTATGGTCACAATCTGTTAGACGCCATGATGTATAGTCTTCATAACAAAAATGACTTTTTACCATGTAAATAAACTACGATTAAGCTATATATAGATTTCTTTCATCGCATCATATAAATCACCAATGTAATCGATATTATTAATTTAAACAAATGAATAAGTAAAAAATATGAAATGTCAAAAACAGGTCAGGCTCACAGTTCGGTCGAGCGTGCCGGTCTTCTCGGTGGTGTGCAGTTTAGGCTTCTCGAAGTAGACTCGAAGTACAAACTACGGGGCGAAACATTGGCCGATGCGATTCGCGAGGATCGCGAGAAGGGTCTTATACCCTTTTACGCTGTTGCCACTCTCGGGACAACTTGTTCCTGCGCGTTCGATCGTCTGGACGAATTGGGACCGGTAGCAAATCGTGAGGACATCTGGCTTCACGTTGACGCCGCTTACGCCGGCTCGGCATTTATTTGCCCGGAATTTCGTTACCTGATGAACGGCATCGAGAGAGCCGACTCTTTCAACTTCAATCCCCATAAATGGATGCTCGTGAATTTCGATTGTTCGGCAATGTGGCTGAAAGATCCTACCTACGTTATAAACGCTTTTAACGTCGATCCGCTTTATCTCAAACACGATATGCAAGGATCAGCGCCTGATTATCGAGTAAGTCATAAAGTATAAATAAAATGTATGAGATAAATAGGTAATGATAAATAAGATACTCGTGTGTGATTCAAATTTAAACGTTCACTTTATTTTTATTTTTTTAATTCCCAGGCCATTGTGGCTCGTGTTGCACCCTCGCGTTTTTTTCTTGCGGCTTTACATTGTATTTTTGTACTCTCGACAAAAATATAGCCGATAAAAATTTATAGATTAAAAATGTGGATAGAAACGAAAAAATAAATAAAACTTCGTGCACGAGAGAGCAGAACAATCCATTTAGTAACAATCGATTGTTTCAATACTCCGAACGGTAAGCTATCATATTCCCCAGAACCGGATTCCCCAAATTTGTAATACTGAAATTCATATTCTCCAAACCGGCATTTGTTTCCCGAAAGTTACGGTGATTAACTTTGCACATATATTGTGTCGTGAGCAAGGAAAATCGTATTATCTACAGTGGGTCAAAAAAGTATTCATACACCTTATTTTTTTGCGAAAACTTTATAGACATAAGCGATACGCAAAGAAAGCCAATTTTATTTAATAGTACATCAGGTACAGAGATAAACTGCAAATGGAGAATTTTTTCTCAGGAATAATAGAAGAATTATGCAAAAAAAACGAAAATTTTCGGGCCAAAAAAGTATTCGTACACTTACGATTGAGCTGCTGAACCTCGATATTCACTCATGGACGGTCTGACCTCTGCGTACAATGTAAACGAGTCTTCGTTTACACAATGGTTTTGACCTATTCCATGCGGTAGTAGATCTTCAAGCTCTGAACAGACACGATGGCAAAGAAAGGCGAAATATCAATATCCATGCGAGATAGAGTGATTTTTCTTCGGAAACGCGGTGAAAGTTATCGAAAAATTAGTAAAGAACTAAATCTAAGTTTCGCAACAGTGCAATATATAATAAAAAAATACGAAAGAACAAAAAGCACAGAAAATAAGCCACGAACCGGTCGACCGAAAATACTAACGGTACGAGAGCGTCGGAGTATCGTTACAGAGGCTACAAAAAAACCGTTTACAAGTGCTCGCAGTTTAGCGAATGATGTCGCGTCAACATCGGGGAAAAGCGTGTGTCTCCAGACTATTCGAAACGTTTTGCATTCTGCCCAAATATATGGTGGAACTGCCCGCAAAAAAACAATTAATTAATAATATAAATCGAGAAAAACGTTTAGATTTCGCAAAAACCTACGTAAAAAAATGTATAGAATTTTGGAAACGTGTCGTATTCTCGGATGAATCGAAGTTTAACATCTTCGGATCCGATGGAAAAAAATTCGTCTGGCGGAAACCAAATACCGAGCTCCAGCGGAAAAATTGAATACCGAGTGTAAAGCACGGCGGAGGAAGCGTTATGGTTTGGGGCTGTATGGGATATTATGGCGTTGGTAATCTGGCTTTTATTGATGGTACAACGAATGCCCAAAAGTATATCGACGTGTTGCGCAGCAATTTGCAAGCAAGTGTAGATAAAATGGGCCTGGATGGAAATTTCTACTTCCAACAAGATAACGACCCGAAACATACTGCCATGAAAACGAGGGAATGGTTACTCCATAATGTCCGCAAACAATTGATTACACCACCACAATCTCCGGACATCAATCCTATTGAAAATTTATGGCACTTGGTGGATGTAGAAATTAGAAAAAGAAATATAACAAACAAATCCGGTCTCCAAAGAGTGCTTTCAGAAGAATGGACGAAAATAGCAAAAGAAGCAACGCAAAAGCTAGTAGAATTCATGCCCAAGAGACTCGAGGCGATAATTGAAGCAAAAGGGATGCACACCAAATATTAGTTATAATTAACAACTATGATGATGTAGGTTTTCACTATAATCGTAAGTGTATGAATACTTTTTTTGCCCGAAAATTTTCGTTTTTTTTGGCCTAATTCTTCTATTATTCCTGAGAAAAAATTCTCCATTTGCTGTTTATCTCTGCACTTGATGTACTATTAACGGAGAACACCACTCTGACCCCCTGTTTTTTTTCACATTTTTCAAGAATTTTTTTTTGTGGGAAAAAAAAGACATATTCGAAAAATTTTTTTTGCTTTTGTTCCTTGTTTATTAATGTATCAAAAAACATTTTTTTCACATTTTTCACGTCGCATGGTGGCGCTGGGGAAGTTCTCGCGTCAGGTGCTGTCATTTCCGCGGCACGCAGCAGAACTCTCTTCAATGTCGATCTGAAAAAAAATACCGAGGTTTTTCGTTAATAATATTATATTTTGAAGAGAAGTACACAGGGATTTGGAAAAATATTGTTTTAGAAAAAATAGGCACGCCTTTGAAATTAAAGTTAATTTCAAAGGCGTGCCTATTTTTTTCCGAAAAATACCGAGTATTTTCGTTAATAATATGATATTTTGAAGAGAAGTACACAGGGATTTGGAAAAATATTGTTTTGAAAAAAATAGGCACGCCTTTGAAATTAACTTTAATTTCAAAGGCGTGCCTATTTTTTTTCAAAACAATATTTTTCCAAATTCCTGTGTACTTCTCTTCAAAATATCATATTATTAACGAAAACACTCGGTATTTTTTTTCAGCACCTGACGCGAGAAATAGCAGCACCTGACGCGAGAGCGTCCCCAGCGCCACCATGCGGCGTGAAAAATGTGAAAAAAATGTTTTTTGATACATTAATAAACAAGGAACAAAACCCAACAAAATTTTTCGAATATCTCTTTTTTTTCCCACAAAAAAAAAAATTCTTGAAAAATGTGAAAAAAAACAGGGGGTCGCAGTGGTGTTCTCCCTTAAATAAAATTGGCTTTCTTTGCGTATCGCTTATGTCTATTAAGTTATCGCAAGAAAACGAGGTGTATGAATACTTTTTTGACCCACTGTATATTATTCGTGATACCGGCTGAGCAAAACTACTGCGGAGTACCTCGTGTAATCATGAATATATATCATTGTCCACGTAGGCTCTGTAAACAATGTGTGTACTTTCGGTCAGTGCTCCATGGTTCTTCATACTGGATCGTAAAATAAATACATTAAGGAACGAGATCCATATCTCCGAAATTTTTTAAGTTAATTTAATCTATTTTTTACTTCATAAACTCAAGTTAACTTGAAAAAAATGTTTACGTAACAATTTCAGCACTGGCAAATACCGCTTGGACGTCGCTTCCGTGCTCTGAAACTCTGGTTCGTTCTACGACTGTACGGTGTTGAGAATCTTCAGGCTTTCATTAGAACTCACGTGTCCCAGGCTCACGAGTTTGAGATCCTCGTACGCGGCGATTCGCGTTTCGAGATCGTCGCCGAAGTTATCCTCGGGCTCGTTTGCTTCAGGCTCAAGGTAAATTATTAACAAAATAATCCGCCGAACCAAAACCAAAAAAAACTGCGAATTGTTTCCTCGAAATTTCACACAATGCTCCAGGCTCCTTTGTGAGGAACTATGTCTTTCTCAATATTGGCTCCTTTGTCGATATTTCCTTGAGGATCGTGGGAAATTTTGAGGAAGCAGCTTTCAAGTTGCAACTTGCTACTTTTTTTTTCTCTACATCGGACCCACAGACCCATTTCCCTTACTCATTGATACATTTTCTCTATTTTATCCTCGAATTTTTTCAATAACTTTTCACCGTGTTTCAGGCTTCGAACGACGTTAACGAGGCTCTGCTGAAGAAGATTAACGGCGCCGGCAACATTCATCTCGTACCGTCAAAGATCGAGGACACGTATTTTCTTCGTTTGGCCATATGTTCGCGATTCAGCGAGAGCAAGGACATTCAAAGCTCGTGGCGCGAGATAAAGCTTCGCGCCGACGAGCTTCTCGAAGAGCAATCTATTCCCAAGTGATGGCGGGCTCAGATAACACGTGGCTGCCGAGCACTCGCTCCGGCTACTTGTAATCAATCATGAAAATCGTTATTCCAGGGCTCTCGTTTTAAAACGACGCTCGTCCAAGAAAATGTCCTCGTTCCGCAAATTCTTTGTCTCGAATTTTGTCGCGTTTAAAAAATTTCCCGCCAATTCCCATTGTAGAATTAATCGAACTCGATGTTTCCGCGAATTGTACGTAAATGCGATTTTTTTTTTTTCGCCCATTAATGAGCTTTGCGAAAAAATGAATAATCAGAATCGTGTTAATTAGAATGTGTGTACGTCTGTATCGTGTTATCGGAGTTTACGAACGTTAGAACGGTGCGATGATTTTTTCAACAGTGACAACTCCGAGCTCTCGTTTATTTAAATAGAGTAATATTTATTTATGATTTTCGTTTCATCGAAGATTCTCGATTATCTCGATATACGCTCGGATTTTAGGCTGCACTCGAGACAATAAATGACGCCAATGTGTTTAATATCGATGTCCACTGTTTGATGGGACCAACGGTCACGAGCTAATTACCACTATTACGTCGGCTCTTTTTCTCGTTCATAAAACGAAATGTTGCAATTGTTTATGGAAAACAAGAACAAAAAAACAATGTTCCATCAAAGCTGCGTGACCCCCAAAAACAATCGTATATCTCGTCGAAAAATATATGAATATCGTTAGTAATTGTACAATAAATAAATTGTCGTCGTTGATATTCGTTAATCGCTTGAATTTCAGTGAAATTAAAATTTAACGAATAACGGGGCATCGTGGGGAAAAAAAAAAGGCCAGAAGAAATTTGACTTTATATCAAAAGAGTTGGACTCTCGACGAAAACGACATACACGAAAATATACAAAAAAAAACGAAAATATTATTATTACAATAATATTTTCAGAAATAAAAAAGAAAGATTTACGATGCTGGACAAGGTTTGGAGGATGATTCGGATATCGTTTTTGGCGGTCCACCGAAACGTTTCGTTAATTGTATTATTCTCTCCGCCTCTCGAATGCCGCTCAATCGAGCACCGTGAACCGTGCTGTAGTGACCCGGTATCGTTGCTTCACCGGCGAACAACAAAATCGGCGCTACCGGCTCGCAAGTTCCTGAAAAACAAAACGTAAATTTACGCATCTACGATAATTAAAGCGTCTGGAATCATGGTCACAGTCGCCATGGAATCATGGCGACGTGAAACCGCGTGGCACCCTTAATTTATTGTTATTTCACTCGAAAAAATGTACAGAGTAGCCGCAAGTATTGTATTCTAAAATATCGATTTGATCACAATCGATTCAGACATTTTAGATTTATGAAATTTTTAAGTTTTTTAAAAATCGATACATTTCAAGAAACGTTTTGCCCGATAGCTCCAAAATTGTTCGAGTTATAGTCTTAACACGTATTTTTGATAATACACAAAATTGTGTTCTGTCTGTTGTTCGAATTTTCACGAACATTACGAGGTCTGTTAAAAAAGTATCGCGAATTTTGAATTTCCGCGGACTACGTATAATCGATTTTCGATTTTGTTTGTGGCGTTAGGTCGATACTCGTGTCCCTGACTTATGCTGAAAAAATCGGCCAATTTGAATGTTTAGTTAATTGTTGATAGCTGTTTTGGTTAGACGTGTTTTGGCTTGTCTTCGATTTTTGCCTATTCCAAAAAAATGGATCAAAGAATCTGTATGAAATTTTGTGTGAAAAAGAAAATTAAGTGCGCGGACGCATTCCGAATGTTGACTGCGGCATATGGTGAAGCTACCTTGGACCAAAGCAACGTTTATCGGTGGTACAAAATGTTCTCAGAGGACCGAGAAGATGCGAACAACGAAATGCGTTCCGAACGCCCGAGCACATCAACAACAGACGAAAACATTGATGAAGCGAAGAAAATAATATTGGCCAATCGTCGAATCACCGTCAGAGAAGTTGCTGAGAAACTAAACATATCGATTGGCTCGTGCTATTCGATTTTTACCAATGATTTTGTCATGAGACGGGTCGCCGCGAAATTCGTGCCAAAATTGCTCAATTTCAAACAAAAACATTGTCGCGTTAACATTGCTAAGGAGCTGTTGGACTCGACCCGCGACGACCCAAATTTGCTCCAGAGGGTCATAACTGGTGACGAATCATGGGTTTATGGTTATGGCGCGGAAACAAAAGCTCAATCATCGCAATGAAAGCTGCTTTTTTGGAATAGTCAAAAAATCGAAGACAAGCTAAAACACGTCTAACTAAAACAGCTGTCAACAATTAACTAAACATTCAAAATGGCCGATTTTTTTAGCATAAGTCAGGGACACGAGTCCCAACCTAACGCCAAAAAAAAATCGAAAATCGAATATACGTAGCCCGCGGGAATTCAACCTCCATTAAGGCCTTACATACGTCGAGAATTTTCAAAAAATCGATTTTTTTTGTTTACAGATTATTATTCCTTATAGTCTTAGGCGTATTTCTGTGTCAGCTGATTGTAAAAATTCCCCATAGTTCAAAAGTTATTGTAGATAATGTGACTGCCTGATAATGTGAAACACGCTCGAATCAACGCTACCAAAGCAACAAAAGAGGCCAGAACAATTCGTCGATTAGAAAAAAATAAACAACAACAATTTTTTACTGACAAGGAAGGCGTACAATATGAAGCTGGAATGGGAGATTAGACGTAAGTTAACTAAATAAATTTAAAAAATTCATAAAGTTCTTGCTCCAGCCGCGCGCGACTTCGAGCGAAACGCGCTTGAAACTTTAAACGCGTTTTTCTCAAAACTACTTTTTCTGACACGTTCGGCATGATAACTCGTACGGTTTTTAATATTTTTTGATGATCTTTTTTTTTAAATATTCGGAATTGTTTTTTCTATAGTCTGTCGAGCCGGATTTTTTAAATTATAATTAGAAAATTTTATAAAAACAATTAAAGTGTGACTTTTTTGACACAAACTTAACATTTTTTTTTAAATTACCGTAAATTGTTTAATTTTTCGAATTTCAAAAATCCGGCTCGACAGACTATAACTACTACCTTATTTTACAAGAATTTCTTTACATTTTGCAGATCCGTCAACATTTGAGGAAGAAATACCGCCGACCGTGGAGCAACTTTTTTTTTACAGTGCTTCAAAAAATGTGATTTTTCATGTTGTAATTTTTGAAAAAAAAAATTGAAATAAATTTTTTTACAAACTTACCACAGTAATAAACAATGTGTAAGAATTTTTTTATCAATTTCTATTTCTATCCCTCCTAAAAACAGTTTTTCTTTTGGTACGTTTTCGGTACCGCTGGACGTATGTAAGTCCTTAACCGATAGCCGTCAGCTCTACTGACGCGCATAATTTCGGTGTAATCGATTGAACTATTTCAAAGTTATAGAATTTTCATTTTTCCAACGTCATCAAAAACATAAACGCTAAAGTAGATGAGTCCACCAGGAGATTTTTTGTAAATGTGTTTTTTTCCGATGTTTTGACGAATATTGAACACAGTGACATTGAAAACTGAAAGGAAAAAGTGTTTTCACGAAAAACAAAGCTTTCACCACGAGAAAGCAAAAATGATAACGATAAAACTGATGGTTCAATTAGAAAAAAAATAAATTAATTAATGAATTAAACCTGGCAGAGGACTGGCGAGATCGCACTGATGACCAACGGTACTGTCCATTGCCATGTAACTGTATGAACCGGCAAAATGTTGATCCATGCACCATTTGCTTCGTAAAAGATTGGCCGGATACGGTAGTGTCGGATCACCGGTAAACTGACGAAGTAACTTGGTTATTGATTCGACGACTTCCTCGTCGGAGCATAATTCCATCTCGGCAGCCTCGCGGCCGCATATCCATGCGCAAAGAACATGCTGGGAGCCGGGTAATTCTTCGATGCATGAAATTCCTGGTTTTCAAAGTAAAATAAAAAATTAAAAACTAATGCACAACGCTTCCTCACTATTTTGATTCCTCATTAAATCATAGATGATTTTCAAAGAAAATAATTGATGGGTCAGAGTGTACCTTTGAGCCAGTCGTTTCTGTCGGACAATTCGTCGGGTGACCAAGCAAATTTAATATCGCCCTCGTGCCATACCCAAAACGGTCTCGCGTATTCGAGAAATATTTTATTAACGAAACCATAGCCAAGTTTGCAAATTGCTTCGGTCTTCTCGGCGGGTAATGCCGGACAAAATAATTTATCGTGCTGATGTTTCAGTACTCCCAGAGGTACGCTGACGACCACATAATCGGCGGGAAATTCCTCACCGTCGCAACATTTGACAACGGCGCGCGGACAAGAATCGCTAACGGCGCCCCATCTTACGCAACTCACGGGTTTGCAATATCTCAACGAGCAGCTCGGTAAGTCGCGCAGTAACGGTGCCAATACACCAACGTAACCAAGTGGCACGCGCACGTTACCGCCTGGTATCTCGATGTAACTGCCAAATTGATCGGCCGACACCATCGAGAGATCCTCGCCGCAACGACAACGTACGCAATTGCTCAATCCGTACATTACGCGCGCGGCATCGTAACTGTTTGAGGAAAGGGGCGAAAAGGAAATATTGTATTGGAGTGGAAAATAACGAAATCCGAATAAACGAGGAATTATTATAATTCATTGATTGATTAAGGGTCGGGGGCGTCAACTATCGGAATGACCAATATTTGAAACGGCCGAACTCTAAAGTTTAAAATTTGAGGAACATTTAATTATGAAAAGACTCTCTCGTCTTAAGGTAGTAGTCTGGTAACTTGAGCCGATTTTCATGTCTTTTTTGGAGGACGTTTTTTTGTAGGATAATAAAAATGAATCGTTTTGGATATTTAGGATGTTTAAATTCACATATTAAAGATACAAAAATAACAAAATGGCGGACTTTGGAAAAAAAAGTTTGTTTTCCAAAGTCCGCCATTTTGTTATTTTTTTTATTATTAAAAAATTAATTTTATTATTTAAAAAAGTTTTTTTTTCCAAAGTCCACCATTTTGTTATTTATCCATGAAATTTAACTTCAGTAGTTCCGACCAGAATGACATGTCTATAGATTAAGAATTATCAAGAATTTTTTATTTCAGATAACATCAAGAGCCAAAATCACCGGGGCCACCCACGCGCTTTTTCTTCGCGGTGCCAACTTCGATCAATAATAATAATAATAATAATAAACTATTAAATTATTTCAAACAAATTTTTTTTTGTATCTTTAATATGTAAATAAAAACATCCTAAATATCCAAAACGATTCATTTTTATTTTCCTACGAAAAAACGCCCTCCAAGAAAGACATGAAAATCGGCTTAAGTTACCAGATTACTTCCTTAAGAAAGTCTTTAAATTATTAAAGAACGAATGGGACCACAAAAACATTGAAATAGATTGATATCGAAAAAAAATATGAGGATGAGCAAAGTTACCAGTGACGAAGTATGAAATCGACAAAAATCTCGAACACTTCACAAGTCAATTGTACGAATTTCAGATTTAGGGATATTGCAAAAGTTTACAATTTTGAACGCGATAAAACGAAAGACCAAAAATTCGAACGGTCAAAATAGCGAAAGTCCATCATCAGTTCTCTATTTTGACGTTCCCTATTTTCATGTTCTCTATTTTGATGTTCGATATTTCGATTCTTCGATTAACGGCGTGTCCAGGTTTTACATATTAGAAATTTGTAAGCTCTGCATATTTCTTCTTGGTATATTTGGTATTAAGAATATCACCCACTCGTTTACTTCGTTCAAATTTATTTTTTGTACTTTCAAATTATAAAGACTGTCTGAAGATATAATCTCGAATAAATGAGCTTTCGAATCGATAACCTTGATCAATGACCGTTATTCGACTTTGTCATCTGTCAAAAATATATAAATTTCCGAATAACTTCATCCTCGTTATTCTTTATTATTAAGGTAGTAGTCTGGTAACTTAAGCCGATTTTCATGTCTTTTTTGGAGGGCGTTTTTTTGTAGGAAAATAAAAATGAATCGTTTTGGATATTTGGGATGTTTTTATTTACATATTAAAGATACAAAAAAAAATTTGTTTAAAAAAATTTAATAGTTTATTATTATTATTATTATTGATCGAAGTTGGCACCTCGAAAAAAAAGCGCGTGGACGGCCCCGGTGGTTTTGGCTCTTGATGTTATCTGAAATAAAAAATTCTTGATAATTCTTAATCTATAGACATGTCATTCTGGTCGGAACTACTGAAGTTAAATTTCGTGGATAAATAACGAAATGGCGGACTTTGGAAAAAAAAGTCCTTTTATTTTAGCAAAGAAGGCGTTGTAAAATAAAAAGAAATTTAACTTCAGTAGTTCCGACCAGAATGGCATGTCTATAGATTAAGAATTATCAAGAATTTTTTATTTCAGATAACATCGAGAGCCAAAATCACCGGGGCCACCCACGCGCTTTTTTTTCGAGGTGCCAACTTCGATCAATAATAATAATAATAAACTATTAAATTTTTTCAAACAAGTTTTTTTGTATCTTTAATATGTAAATAAAAACATCCTAAATATCCAAAACGATTCATTTTTATTTTCCTACAAAAAAACGCCCTCCAAAAAAGACATGAAAATCGGCTTAAGTTACCAGACTGCTACCTTAATGTTTTACTTTCAACATATCTGCCGTTCCAAATATTGGTCGTTTCGGTATTTGACCCCCATTCATTGATTAATTATCGATTGTTTTCTGACGTTACTTCGTGAGTACAATTCGAATTTCAACGCTGAAATCAAGATCAAAGAGTTAAGAAAAATTATGACGCGAATATACCGTTGATCTTCCGGAAAATTGTGCAATTCCTGTTGAATCCTAACTCCGATGAAATTTAGAAGCGAACCATGTGCTCTACCGCAACCGAGAGTAAAGAGGCTCGCTGCTTGTTGCTCGATTTGACGAAATGTATGATAAGCCGTGATGCTAACCGGAAGATCGATTGCTCGTCCGTCGCTCGTGCAAAATAGACCTTTGCTCGGTTCCCGTCTTGTCAGAGGCCCCTTCAAAAGACCTTCTTGTGCTGCCAGTGTAAATACCGGATTTGCAACGCAACCACCCTCGATCCACGTAGCTCCCATCTCGGCGACAACGTCACCGAGCCAACAAGAGTGAATTCTACCACCTGGCCTAAAAGAAACATTTTTTTTTCTTTCATCCCTGTCACCGTTTTATAACCGATTTTCTGATTGATAAATCAATTTTCCAAATGGTCGTTCAATTTCACTTCCCACCAGAGAAAGCTTTGTTGATGTGAAAAACATTTTTCATTTTTTAACGCCAACGGCGGTAAATGACTTTTAGAAAAAATGTCCACGGGTGAGTGTTTGTGAATTTACTTAAGGTAGTAGTCTGGTAACTTAAGCCGATTTTCATGTCTTTTTTAGAGGGCATTTTTTTGTAGGAAAATAAAAATGAATCGTTTTGGATATTTAGGATGTTTTTATTTACATATTAAATATTCCAAAAAAAAAATTTTTGAACAAATTTAATAGTTTATTATTATTATTATTATTGATCGAAGTTGGCACCTCGAAAAAAAAGCGCGTGGGTGGCCCCGGTGATTTTGGCTCTTGATGTTATCTGAAATAAAAAATTCTTGATAATTCTCAATCTATAGACATGTCATTCTGGTCGGAACTACTAAAGTTAAATTTCATGGATAAATAACAAAATATATTTGATAAAATAAAAGGACTTTTTTTTCCAAAGTCCGCCATTTTGTTATATATCCATGAAATTTAACTTCAGTAGTTCCGACCAGAATGACACGTCTATAGATTAAGAATTATCAAGAATTTTTGATTTTAGATAACATCAAGAGCCAAAATCACCGGGGCCACCCACGCGCTTTTTTTTCGGGGTGCCAACTTCGATCAATAATAATAATAATAATAAACTATTAAATTTTATCAAAAATATTTTTTTTGTATCTTTAATATGTAAATAAAAACATCCTAAATATCCAAAACGATTCATTCTTATTTTCCTACAAAAAAACGCCCTCCAAAAAAGACATGAAAATCGGCTTAAGTTACCAGACCTTAACGGTTTAAGATTTTACGATTTTTGTTTAGTTCTCGAAAAATTCCGGCGATCGATCTGACTTTCGTAAATATTTTCAGACAACAAGTGAAAACTTTCTGCACAAATAGAAACAGCGGACAGCGATGTTTTGTATTGGAATTAGTGAAAATTTCTTAAGACACTTAGCCTAGGGATTTAGCTAAATCTGTACTGCCACATCGTCATTAACTAAAAACATCGAAAATGTCAAATTAGGAAAATCGGAAACCAGAGATTTTATGAAATATCGAATTTTTTTAACAAATATCTATTATTCCTTTAAAGTCCGGAAAAGTTAAGATATCGAACTAATTTATCTTTCACGCATAGAGCATAATTGAACAATCGATTCGTACTGAATTTGGCTTGAATCGGTGAAAGAGTTGCGATTTCATTGAATTTTGAATCTTTAGAAATGTTCATTTTACATAGAAAATCGTATGTTTGCTTTATCTTTCATAAATTTGCGTCTACGGAGGCCGTACTAGTCCACAAAAAAATTGGATGACCAATTTTCAATGTTTAAAATTTTGTTTTTTTTTTTTTGCAAAATTAGTGCGCTTGCTCTAACTTTAATGATTTTTTAGACCCGCTATACCTTCAAATAGTTCAAATAGAATTTAGTGAAAAAAAAACAACATAAACGTAAAACTTTTCAAATTTCTTTTTTATTATTTTCTTCGTTAACAAAGTTTTCTCTGTGAAAAAGTAAAAATTGAAAAACTAACTTGCTCGTAGATTTGTGAACGGGGTAAATTTAATGAGGAAGCATAGTTTTTTTTTTCAAACGACGTATCAATTTTTCAATGCAAATTGATATTTTTCAATTGATCGGTAATGTAAGGAAATTTGTACCTATCGGTTGCTTCGAGTATCGTAAAATTTTGCAGGCCGCACTGTACCAATCGATGAGCGGCCGATAAACCGGCCATTCCCGCCCCGATAATTACGACAGTGGGCTCGACTTTGCAAGGATCCAACATGCAAGGATCCAGCTGGCACGATTCCAACTTTGCAACCCTCGTCGTGCATGACGACGAAGCAGCGCTACCGGTGGCTTTCGAGTCTTTACCCTCTCCAACGCACTTTTCCGTGGAAAAAAATCTACAAAAAGCATTTTATTTCGAGTTTTAATATGTGTGGTTATGGTTGCGTAATCAATGATATTTTTTTTTCCCTTTAATTCCCAATGACTTGCCTCAAAAAACGTCGTTGAAGTCCCCATCGTAAAATCCGAAATCTCCCGACGGGCATCTCATCGAGAATATAATAATTTCTCAACTCACGAATTTCTCACTAAACTCTCTCCTGTCCTCATAACTAACGAATTTTCATGTCAATTATTATGTATTTTTATTATTCCTGTTGGCTCAACGTTGCTAAGAGGAATCTGTCAAAATTTGACAAAGGACCTCAATCCTCGTCGACTTTCTGTTGTCTAATTTTTGAAAATCAAATTCTCGAGATATCATACCCCGAAGATGGTCTCGTTGAGGGAAAAAAAAAAACTCGATAGAGTTACGAATTTAATTGCACTCCGTACGCAAGTTATGAAAGCTTTTGCATCTATCGTAAATAAATGATCGCTCAGAATTGTTGTTGGGGATTTTTCTTAAAATCGAGGTTCTAGTGTATTATAAAACGATTATGAATATCTCACAAATATATAATTTTGTTACCGAGAATCGTTATAAAAGAAAATTATCGGTACATCGCCTTTTTTAACGAATGGCTGACCAGGCTTTCTGACGATGCCGCGAGGTGGCTGAGCGCAACGTTTCTTCTTTTTCGCAAGCGATAGTCTGCTCGTTAGCGTTCATTCCGGCGTTTGGTACAGTGGAGGATATCAGGGAAGAGTTATTGTTATCCCAACGGTAGAAAAAAAGAAACGCCGATCATTTAATCGTTATCATTCGGATTCACTTTTACGAATATTCGAGTGTTCGTTTACTTTATTACTGTCAATAATCATAAATAGTGTGAGGCGAGTCGAATGCGCCAGTGTTACAAAGCAACAAAGGGCATAACCAACGAAGGACATAACCAACGATCTAAAGCTATGAGGTATGTGATTAGGGCTATTTTTTTTTCAGTACCCACCCGAAATTTTGTTCGATATGTCGAAAAAGAAATTCCCTAAAAGTTACAGCCCTTAATATTAATTCTAAGTACTTTCCCAAAGCGTGAGAAAATTTTCCATCTAAAATACACGTAAATCGAATTTTTTTTTTTTCAAATTTCTGTAACTCAGCCGCATTTTGTCCTATCATATTGTTCTTGGTTTCGATTTACTCAGAATAAAACAATCTAAAAAAGTGCCTTTCGCGGTGAAAGTCTAAATTATACTGATAAGTTGGTACGGGTCACTGACGTCGATTTTTACCCAAAATTCTCGTTTTTTTGCTGTTATCTCCGAAACAATTAACTTTACGAAATAAATGTAAACGAAGAATTTGTTGAAAATTTAATTTCCTACAAAAAAGGTTCTATCAACCCAATTGCTTAGATTAATATTTCTTGAGATATTGAACTTTAACTTACGAGTAGTATAAAATTTATAAAATATTAAATATTAAATAATTAAAAAAATAAAAAATAAAAAAAGTTCATTATCTCAAGAAATATCAATCTAAGCAATTGGGTCGATAGGACCTTTTTGTAGGAAATTAAATTTCCAACAAATTTTTCATTTACATTTTTTTCGTAAAGTTAATGGTTTCGGAGATGGCAGCAAAAAAACGATAATTTTGGGTAAAAATCAACTTCAGTGACCCGTACCAACTCACCAGTACAATTTACACTTTCGCCGCAAAAGGCACTTTTTTAGATTGTGTTATTCTGAGTAAATCGAAACCAAGAACAATATGATAGCATAAAATTCGGGTGACTTATAGAAATTTGAAAAAAAAAAAATTCGATTTACGTGTATTTTAGATGGAAAATCATCTCACGCTTTGGGAAAGTACTTAGAATTAATATTAAGGCCAGTAACTTTCAGGGAATTTCTTTTTCGACATATCCAACAAAATTTCGGGTGGGGACTGAAAAAAAAAAATAGTCGAAAAAAAAATCGCCCTAGTATGTGATGTATCTATGATATTTTTTGCGATTCGATTTTCTTTTCCTCGATCTT
This sequence comes from Oxytorus armatus, assembly GCA_958009045.1. NCBI lineage: Eukaryota > Metazoa > Arthropoda > Insecta > Hymenoptera > Ichneumonidae > Oxytorus > Oxytorus armatus. The sequence continues at coordinate 1,888,863 of OY253750.1, forward strand.
AAGATCTTGTATGCCCGCGGCTATCGTGCGAGAATTTTTCGTGACAAATTCGTTGCTCGACGAATCGACGACGTTCCGCAAAGTTCTCGTAGAATTTAGTATCTCCGTTGTTTGACTCGTTATCTCGTTCCATGCAAACTCGATGTCCTCCTGTTGACTATAACGACTGCATATTACGAAGCGTATTATTAATTTCTCACCAAACGTCGCTACAACTACGTATATACGTTTTCGGGCCATCAAACGATCGACGAGCTGTCGCGTTAGGATATTTTCACCCTGGAAAAAAATAACGTTATAAACAAGGCTAAAGTGGGATTGAATAATAATGATAACAGTAATGATACCTTGATTCTAAAGCAAACTAGGCCCATCGCGGGTTCCGCGACTATCTCAAATCTTTCGTCCTCTCTGACAATGGCCTCAAAATTTTTAGCCAGTTTTATCGCGTGCCTTATGTGTTTCTGTAACCCCTCGATTCCGTACAAACGCATTACGAACCAGAGTTTCAATGCACGAAATCGACGATCCAGAGGAATTTGCCAATGCTGTGAACATATCATTTACAAATATAATCTATCGTTTTTTAAGGTAGTAGTCCGGTAACTTAAGCCGATTGTCATGTCTTTTTTGGAGGGCGTTTTTTTGTAGGAAAATAAAAATGAATCGTTTTGGATATTTAGGATGTTTTTATTTACATATTTAAGTACAAAAAAAAAATTTGTTGAAAAAATTTAATAGAGTATTATTATTATTATTGATCGAAGTTGTCACCTCGAAGTTGACAGCCCGGGTCCTGACTTTTTTTCTACCGAACCGATTGCTTTTAAATTTTAACAGGCTACTCTACGCACTCATAGAAATTTTTTCACCCCTAACTTTTTATTTTACAACCCCTTCTTTGCTAAAATAAAAGGACTTTTTTTTTCCAAAGACCGCCATTTTGTTATTTATCAATGAAATTTAACTTCAGTAGTTCCGACCAGAATGACATGTCTATAGATTAAGAATTATCAAGAATTTTTGATTTCAGATAACATCAAGAGCCAAAATCACCGGGGCCACCCACGCGCTTTTTTTTCGAGGTGCCAACTTCGATCAATAATAATAATAATAATAAACTATTAAATTTTTTCAAAAATATTTTTTTTGTATCTTTAATATGTAAATAAAAACATCCTAAATATCCAAAACGATTCATTCTTATTTTCTTACAAAAAAACGCCCTCCAAAAAAGACATGAAAATTGGCTTAAGTTACCAGACTACTGCCTTAAGATACGGGCATGTATATAATAGTATACTACCGGGTCATTGCGTTTTTTTTTTTACGTTGTTACGTTAAATATTGCATTTTTCCGACGAAAATTGAACAAAATATTTTACTTCCTCATACAGGAGACTTTGATTCCGTGAAATAAATTTTTTTTTTTTCGAGATTTCGTACCAGCCTGTTTAAAATATCACAAATAGTTGGAAATTCATATTTAGAAAAATCTCAAAACGTATGTGTGTACATTTCGACGTTATAAATTTTCAATTATTTTTCGAAAAATTACTGCTTTAACTTCTGCGAATTTTGAAATGTTCGACTATTTAAAAAAAAACGTCAATACAGTATCATAAAAGGATGTTTGGTATTGAATTTGGTGAGAATCGTTGGAGGGGTTGAAATTTTATAAAATATTGAACTTTGATGAATTTATAAAAAAAAAAATCTGCGGCCGCTCTGACTTTCGTAATTTTTGAGATATCAGACTAAATTTGTGTACATGAATACAATTTCATGTCTGATATTTGGTATCAAATTTAGGGCAAATTGGTGAGAGGGTTTAGATTTAATCAAACCTTGAATTTTTTTTTTTGATTAAAAAAGTCCGATCGTTGAATTTGAAGTGAGAAAAAAACAAATTAGAAACTTGGATATTACTTCCTCATTATTTTACCTCGCTCACAAAATTTCCTCTATGAGGAAGCCAAAATTCAAAAAATAACTTGCATCTGATTGTGAGAGGGGGATTTGTGAGAGAGATAGAATAATGAAGCAATATGCAGCTTTTTTATTTGCAAACCTTTTCTGACTTTTTTGCACTCTAGCATACTTTTTCCGAAACCTTGAAGTATCGAAATTACAAACGGCCATAACTTTGTTCCAATTTGACCGATTTAGGCTTATTTGTACCAACGATTTTATTGAATTTAATTTTCCGACGTATCTATATACGCTAAGCATTCACAATTATTATTTTTTCTCCAAAAAAAAAAAACCCTTCATATTGTTAAATCCGCCATATTCAACTGACATGCAGCGCAATTACCCTGTAATCCAGTGCGAGGTCCTGTTTATCGTGAGCCAAGTAAATCCGATCGACATTAAAAGGGTCTGTCAGCAAATTTGAGTCTTTCATCCTGCACCAATCACATCATCGTCATTATTATTAAAAATGTTTTTTTAATGATGCTGAAGTTTGCATCGTTGGAGTACAACGAAAATAAATTTTTTACATCATTAATCCCCCTTAAGATTGGATTATCGATGGCAAAAGTCGTTAAAACGTTTTACTGGGATCTTGTTCCCAGGATGTGGGCCTAAATGGTCACGAGAAGCAAGATCAGTACTTAAAATAAAAATTAATAAACCTCGTTGCGTTGCGGTCCAACGATGCAAATTTCAACATCATTTTTTATATCATAAATAGAAGAAAATGATATTGGATTGAATATGAGAAACATATGATATTCGATGAATTTAGAAAAATGAAAGCTACGAACCACAATGCTGAACAATCGGAATTAACGAGAAGCCATTTGTGAGGATTAAAGTTGTACGAATCGGCGTAATGAACTCCGGCCATGAGATATCGATACTCGGGACACACGAAGGCTGAGCCTAACATTCCGGAAAAGAAAAATCGTTAATTGGTATTTAATAACAGGGAAATACGCGATGCATTCGTCGCTTTTACAGACCATCTTTTTCATTTTTCTTGTATTTTGTTATCTTCATTAATAATTTCACGTAATAATAATTTACCGGCGTACGCAGCATCGATGTGAAGCCACACATTATTGTCGTTGCATATCGGTCCGAGTTCCGTTAAATTGTCGAACGCGCAAGTTCCCGTTGTTCCAAGTGTAGCCACTACGTAACACGGTATAAGACCGTTTTTCTCGTCATTGTTAATTGCCTCGAGTAACGTTGAGCCGCGGAAACTACACTTTTCGTCGGTTGGCAATAATCTCATTGTCATAGAACCCAATAATCCAGCTTTCTCCACCGACGAATTTGATTGATCTGAAAAAGATAATCGTCGAGATTATAATTCCTCACTTGCATATCTTTTGTTAATGATTAAGGGTGAACACCACTGTGACCCCCTGTTTTTTTCACATTTTTCAAGAATTTTTTTTTGTCGGAAAGAAAAAGAGATATTCGAAAAATTTTTTTGGGTTTTGTCCCTTGTTTATTAATGTATCAAAAAACATTTTGTTCACACTTTTCACGCCGCATGGTGGCGCTGGGGAAGCTCTCGCGTCAGGTGCTGTCATCTCCGCGGCACGCAGCAGAACTCTCAGAGGAGTACATAGGGATTTAAAAGAATATTTTTCCAAATCCCTATGTACTTCTTTTCAAAATATCATATTATTAACGAAAACATTCGGTATTTTTTTTCAGATCGACGTTGAAGAGAGTTCTGCTGCGTGCCGCGGAGATAACAGCACCTAACGCGAGAGCTTCCCCGGCGCCACCATGCAGCGTGAAAAATGTGAACAAAATTTTTTTTCATACATTAATAAACAAGGAACAAAGCCCACAAAAAATTTTCGAATATCTCTTTTGTTTCCCACAAAAAAAAATTCTTGAAAAATGTGAAAAAAAACAGGGGGTCACAGTGGTGTTCACCCTTAATTCAATGAAAAAATAAACAACGGATTTCAATCAAGTTTATTTGATTTAAAAAAAACAAATGATTTCAAATCAATTTCGGTAATATTTTTTATTTACTAATTAAATCTTGCTCAATTCAATGAGTTTTCTCATTGCATCGAATAAACTCCGATTGAAACCGATTAAAAAATATTTCCTTTCCCATGGTACTAATGGAATTGTTCATTTAATTTTCGATAAAATCAATTTACCAGAAGTATAAGCGACCAGTTTAGATTTAATGACTCCCTCGTCCATCTCGGGATGCAATTTTTTCATTCGACGCGTCGTCCGCTCCTTGGCTGCTAAAAGACCGATCAGAGTCGATTCACTCGCGGAGCCCTAAAACTCAAAAGTATGTTTTGCATTTCTTCGATCTGAAGGGTTTTATTAATGAAGAACAAAGTATTGATCCTTGTGGTCCAGGAGAATGATTCTCGATTCGGGTGCGAGAAATACCGGAGGGACACGTTCGTTAATAATCAACTTTGGCTCTTTTCATTAATTATCATTGTTAGTATTATTTTACTTGTAACCGATAACAGCGAACGCGCGGTCGGTACGCCAGTTCGGCAGTCTCCCAAGTTACGTAGTAAGCCTGGGTTTGATACGCCTGTTGCGTATCTCCTGCAGCGCCGCCCTATCGGTAAGATCTGGCAACACAAGGGTGAACCAGCTGACGAAACGTTCATTCTGGCTTCGAATAGCTGTGAAATTAGTCGCTCAAATAGAAATTGCAGCTTTGTCGATTGCTTCAATACTGAAGCTAAAAATCCGGAGTTAAAGTTCTATTGTTTTCGATCAAAAAGTTATGGAATAGAAAGAAAGAAACGATTGATTCAAGCCGTTAAGAGAAGGTAAGTTAATGTATGACTATTCAATATATAAATAAGGTACAGAATTATTCTTTCTGATTTAGTTAATTTCTCAGTTTGCACGTATTTCGCATATGAACACTCTAGCAGCATAAGTTCTTCTTGTACGTGTTCAATTTCATCTACCGAGGAGCATTTTTCCGAAACAGCTATTCTTTGTGAAACTAAACTGTCTATAATGCATCCTTTTTTGTATTTTGTCGATTGGAAGTTACTAGGCTTATTCCACATTAGCGGCTGGTCGATTTTGGATGTAGTACATTCTTCATTGACATAAATGCACACAGCTGCGACTTGTTTACACCCTCGTTTAGATAGACCAGCCTTACAAGCGCAATCACTGTATGAAATCGAACGATCGTTTTGCAACTGAAAAATATTCATAAATTCTTTCATAGCTGACATTTAATTAATTAATTAATTAATAATTAATTAACAAATTTAATGAATTAATTATATCATTTATATACAGTAGTTTTATTTAACTTACTGTTTGTTTCCAATGTTTTTAACAAAATTACCTATAGAAAATGTCTATTAATTTACAAATTTAATAAACTTACTTCAATTGTGATTTCATATGGAGGATTATTTATTTTAGTTTGCGATTGCTAAGCGATTGGGTCGATAGGACCTTTTTTATAGGTGAGGACTGAAAAAAAAAAATAGTCGAAAAAAAAAATCGCCCTAGTATGTGATGTATCTATGATATTTTTTGCGATTCGATTTTCTTTTCCTCGATTTTAAGATCTTGTATGCCCGCGGCATACAAGATCTTAAGATAATATTTTTAACAAAATTGCCTACAGAAAATGTCTATTAATTTACAAATTTAATAAACTTACTTCAATTGTGATTTCATATGGAGGATTATTTATTTTAGTTTCAGGTAAAACTTTCCCTTTTATGATCCGCGAAGCACCGTTGTCGTCTACAATCTCTCTGACTTCACAAAACGTGATTACTTCGGAATGATTTCATTCCTAATATATTAAGGGAAATAGACATAGAAAACGTGGTCTTTTTTCACAAATAACAGTTAATGTAACGTTAAAATTTTATTTAGCATTTTCCGTATGAAATATATTGCGTTTTATACGTTAGCAAAATTTTATTTATCAATAACCTCGTTCTCATTCAACGCGTATATTCTTACAAATACAATACCTTTGGAGATAGATTTTGGACGAAACCAATTGGTCTTAACATTTTGAAAGCCGCAATAAATTATAAGGGAGGTCATTTTGTTGAATAGGAATAATAAACGTTTCATTTTCTCTATAATTGTGTTTACATGTCGTCCTTTCGCGCCAGCTGACCACCTCCGTTATGCCTTCTGTGGACCGATAACCCCGACGCCAACAGGCGTATAAGGGGTTTTATTGGGTTTTATTGCTTAGCCGTGCAACGGTTTACACACGGACCACTGTGGTCGGGAAGAAGTTTCTCTGAGTTCCTGATGATAATACAACTTAAACTACAATAAAAAGCAGTCGTCTCTATCAGCCAGGTTTTTCCAGGTTCCCTATACCCTCGTGTAAATTCGATACAATAATGTTTTAAGAAATAATGGGACAACGCTAAGAAGGGAGGGGTCTCAATGAACGGAATGAAAATGAGAATAAAAATAAATTACCTGTATAACTCCACCGCCCGGACCTTCGTCGCAATTTAAAAATTTTTCGGGTAATCCCATCATTTTTCCAAGCCAGTTCATCGTTACTACCTCGAGTTCCGTGCAAGCTGGCGACGCGATCCACGAAAATCCTATTGATCCTATCGCCGAGCCAATCAATTCACCCACTAATGCCGGATACGAATTTCCCGTTGGATAGTATGCGTGAAAATGTGGTGAATTCCAGTGTGTTACCTGAATAGATTTTTTAAATTGTGATTCCGGCAAAATAATTATGGTAATTGGTGAAAAAATTCAAATCTGCTCGTTCATGCAAGTACAGCTGATGTAGAGTCCAGCTAAAAAAAATTTACTTTTTGCACTTTTTGCTTTTGTGTACGGAAACCTTCGTTTTTGTGAAAAAAAAAAAAATTCGGAGATTGTCATACTATGCCGTTTAAAATGTCAGGCTTGTAAATACGAGTATGGTCGTACGATGTTATAAATTTTTTACATTATTCGAAAAATTACGGTGATCGACCTATCTTCCGCAAATTTTGCGAGCCATTAAAATGAGGAAAGGAGCTGAAAAGAACGCGATGGGGAAAATTTCGAGGTTGGAAAAGAAGGAGTGAAATGGAAAGAGTTCAGGGAAGATCCGTGAACATGGCGATGAGATTGCTCAAGATCACACCTGATTATAGCTGGCAGGAGAAGCTCCGAAGTAGGAGCAAGAAGAAGGAGAGCAGGAAGATATACGAGGGGGGACCCAAAAAAAACGGGAATTTCGTCATAATTTCTTCATTTTTTAATATTTTTACACCAAATTTTGATCACTTTCAAAGTATTCTCCTTCGACCACAACGCACCTCTGCAAACGATCCTTCCAATGTTCAAAACATTTTTTAAATTCACTTATCGGGATGTTCTTTAGGCCTTCCAGCGATTTTAGTTTTACCTCCTCCACAGTGGCAAAACGCTTGATTGCTGCTTTGTTTCGGGGTCGTATCCATAGCACCACGATTCGTCACCAGTAATCACCTTGGAAAAAAGTTCAGGGTCCTCTTCGAGCTGATTTTGAAGTTCAAAACATGCCTGAAGTCGACGCTCCCTTTGCTCGTCCGCGAGAAGGCGAGGGACAAATTTGGCTGCAACTCTGCTCATGTGCAAATCTTTGGATAAAATCCTCTGAATTGAACTTCATGATATCTCAGACATCTCACAGAGTTGATCAATGGTTCGGCGACGGTCTTCACGAATGAGAGCATTGATTTTGTCGACGTTTTCGTCACTTCTTGACGTTGAGGGGCGTCCCGAACGGGGTTGGTCTTTAATTGACATTTCTTCATTTTTAAAACGTCAAAACCACTCGTAGACTCTGGTTTTACTTTGGGCAGCATCCCCATCAGCAGTCTTAAGCATTACAGTAGTTTCCGCGGCCGATTTCCCCAACAGGAAACAAAATTTCACAGCCGCGCGTTGCTCTCGACAATCGGCCATCACGTTTTCGCCGAAATGGAAAAAGTTGTTTCACTACAAAAATTCCCACGGGCGAACCGATGCCCTCACGGCGAGGGAACTTCGCACACTAACTCAGGAGACGTGTCCCCAACGGACACCTGGTCGAGTAATGGGTTCCCCCACTCTCCCTCCCCGCCGCAGCGCAATTCCCGTTTTTTTGGGTCCTCCCTCGTATAGTGAAAGTAGATCGGGGGATAACAAGGACATTTTTCTGAGGGAAGAAATCAAAGGAATCGTCTATGGAAAGCCATAGAAATAGGGAAGGGAGCTGATAGGCGCGATGGGGAAAATTTCAAGGTTGGAAAAGAAGAAGTTAAATGGAAAGTGTTTTCGGGGAAGATCCCGGGGACGAATTAGAAAAAAGAGTAGATGACCAATAATGAGGATACGGGAAGCGAAGTCGAAACCGTAGAATAGGCTGTTCTAGATATAGAGATAATTTGACGAGCGAGAACAATTAAAATCCCGAAAGCTATCGTCGAGTTGCAAAAAGTATCGAGATACGCGTTAGACTTGTGAAAAAAAAAACTGTAAAGGAAATCTATTCGAGGATGTAAAATGTAATTTACTTGGTAATTGTGAAACATGAGAGTAAATTGTATAGAGAGGGAGGGAAGTATACGAAGGCGAAAGATTATACAATGAAAATAAAAACCTTCCTCTTCAAAAAACTTACTTGCTGCTTAGTGGTTATTTTACTTCGCTCGCAAAGCTTCCTCCATGAGGTGGAGAAATTCGAAAACGTAATTTTTCCATAAACGGGGCATTTGTGAGCACGGAAAATAATGAGGAAGCAATTTGGAAGTTTTGAATTTTGAAACCTTTTGTTTTTCCGTAATACTTCACTTACCCCTGGCATTATTACTCTCTCGACGTCCTCGAGAACTTCCCGCCAGTTTTCTCCTCTCGCCGGTGCCTCTTTAGGTTCAAGCTCACTGAGATAACCGGGCTCGACACTCGGCAGTACATTTCTGTCGCGCAGACCATCGTTCATATTGACGATGTAATCTATCGCGGCTTTGCTAAAATCCGCAAATTCTTTGCTGTCCATCGTTCCCTCCGCCGCTCTTGAACGGCCAATCGAATATTTTCACCCTTCGCAAGTTTGCACACTCAAAAACACTCGAATCTCTGGTACATGTCTCGAAAATTCCTCACTTCCCCGAATTTCCACGTCGTTAAATAACGTTGTGTTTTTTCCACCTCGCGAATTTTATCGACGACGTCTCACTATAATAATGACGGTGAAATAAATATTCCTCAGCACTAATCAGAATGAAAACAGACAGATATTTTTTTGTTCCCTTAATTATTCACTCAAGCGTACACTCGTTCACTCGTTTCATAGAAGCTCGCGACTTTACTCGACGACTGAACGGACGTTATTAAGAGCGTGTCGACTTCGTCAACATTAAACACCTCCCGAACCGACGAAAACTTTCACTCTACGCTTCCGCCGCAATTATTCAAAATATTCGGCCCGGACATCGCGAGCATAAACGTCCGAATGATCTATTGGACAATCAACATCCATTTATAGTTTTCCTTTCCCTGATCCCCGAGGGCTTCTGCGCCTATGCGCGATTTCAAAGTGGCGAAAAACGTGGTTGCCTTCAATGATTATCGTTCGTTTCGCGAATTCTAACGAATGAGAGGACTCTTGTTAGCGTTTCAAGTTTTTTCGCTTTTTATATTTCCATTCATTCATCTTCCTTATTTAGAATTTTCGCGAAAGAAAATTCAAGCTACAACTATCGATAAATTGCAAATTTCAGTTTCTCTTCGCCAAAATCGTCAACGCACCTCGGTAAAATCATGTTCAAACAAAATCTCAGCTATTATTCTCGCCTCCCGTGATTAGAATTCAAGAAAAAAATATGCTAATATGCCGTGAAAGTTGAGAGGACTACAAGTCGTACTTAGGTTTCGTTATCGTTATAAACTTTTCATTGTTATTACTCGTTAATATTGCTATTAAACAAATGCCACGGTCGGAATATATGATTAAAAAGTTATTTAAGTAGCTTCAAGGAAAATATTACACGCGAGAAATATACAAATTACTCTTCATCATTTTTATATATGTGTGACCGTAATGTATTGGTGAAAGCAATTATTTAGCTTACGAACTACGAAAAATATCATAAATGAAAAATATGTCAAAGTAGAAAGTTGCAATTTTGGGGACGATTCTAATCATCCATTTGATCTATAACGTACTTTCACATACCGTATATAGTTTTGTAGGTAAACGCCGCGTTATCTTGCAACGAAGAAAACAAATAAACGTTAATGACAAAAATCCGAAGTTGCGTGTTGTTTTTTTTTTGTTAGATTATTTAAGAGGAATTTCGTTTGTGACGAACCGAAAAATCTCATGTACAAAGTCACTTCTTCCTGCCTAATGCTCTCTTTTATATATCCTATCGCTCAATTTCACATCACGTGAACATTAATGTTTTTTCTTTGTTCGAACCAACACTCACTGAGATCGGAAACCTACCATTCTATCCTTGATACTATATTATAGGCTTTAATACCCGTGCCTTTATTCGATTGTCCTCGTAACTCTTTTCACTTCAGCTTCACTGCTCGAATAACTTCTAACAAGATGCAAATATTCGTTTATGTCATTCAAGCGGGTACGTACCTTTGACCGGCCAAAAAATAGGGTCGTATTTATCATTTTTTTGTCACACGAACGGAATATACAAATTACTCTTCATTATTTTCATCATTCTTATAAAATATTCATTTATTTCATTTAAGGGGCTACGTATCTTTGACCGGCCAAAAAATTGGGTCATCTTTGTAACATTTTTGTCGCACGAAAGGAACAAATAAATTAATTTTCATTATTTTTATCATTCTTATAAAATATTCGTTTATTTGATTCAAACGTATCTTTGACCGTAAGTTTTAAGGTAGTAGTCTGGTAACTTAAGCCGATTTTCATGTCTTTTTTGGAGGGCGTTTTTTCGTAGGAAAATAAAAATGAATTGTTTTGGATATTTAGGATGTTTTTATTTACATATTAAAGATACAAAAAAAAATTTTTTTGAAAAAATTTAATAGTTTATTATTATTATTATTATTGATCGAAGTTGGCACCTCGAAAAAAAAGCGCGTGGGTGGCTCCGGTGATTTTGGCTCTTGATGTTATCTGAAATAAAAAATTCTTGATAATTCTTAATCTATAGACATGTCATTCTGGTCGGAACTACTGAAGTTAAATTTCATGGATAAATAACAACATGGGGGACTTTGGAAAAAAAAGTTTTTTTTCTCCAAAGTCCGCCATTTTGTTATTTATCCATAAAATTTAACCTCAGTCGTTCCGACCAGAATGACATGTCTATAGATTAAGAATTATACTTTTTCGTACATTCTGGAATTGACAATACATATAGGGAAAAAGCAGCAAGTTGAAAACTGCAAGTTGGTACCCCGAAATTTCACACAATCCTCGAAACTTTGTCTGCGATACAGCCAAAATTGTGAAATTTCCCAAGTGAATTTTCGTGGCAATTGTTATATATTATTTTATTATCTGTTATATATTATTTATTAAATTTCATGAATAAATAACAAACTGGCGGACTTTGGAAAAAAAAATTTTTTTTTCCAAAGTCCAGCATTTTGTTATTTATCCATGAAATTTAACTTCAGTAGTTCCGACCAGAATGACATGTCTATAGATTAAGAATTATCAAGAATTTTTTATTTCAGATAACATCAAGAGCCAAAATCACCGGGGCCACCCACGCGCTTTTTTTTCGAGGTGCCAACTTCGATCAACAATAATAATAATAATGAACTATTAAATTTTTTCGAAAATTTTTTTTTTTGTATCTTTAATATGTAAATAAAAACATCCTAAATATCCAAAACGATTCATTTTTATTTTCCTACAAAAAAACGCCCTCCAAAAAAGACATGAAAATCGGCTTAAGTTACGAGACTACTACCGTTAAAGCTTCTCTATTTATCGGAAATAGATATACTCGCTTAGAATATTCGTATTATAAAACAATTTTGAACTTCAAATATGTATGATTTGATATCGACGATTGTTATAAAAGAATATTGTCGGTACATCGCCTTAGTTCGTAGTGTCGTACGCAACCGCTAGGTGGTTACGCGCAGCGTATCTTCTTCTTCTTCGCAAGCGACGCCTGCTCGTCAGCGCTTCTTCTTCTTCTTCTTCGCAAGCGACGCCTGCTCGTCAGCGCTTCTTGCAGCGTCCGGTACAGTGGCGAGTGTACCGTGGCGAAAATACGCGGATTGTTTTGTCGTTATCTTTCACTATTCTGTTTTACGAATATTCGAGTGTTGGTTTTACTTTATTACCGTCAACAACCGAAAATAGTGTGACGCGAGTCGACGTGCCAATGTATAATACAACGCAGGAAAATATTGACGATGTTAATATTCCGAATTAATCTACGAATTACGGAGATAATTCTCGTCCCGATTATGATGTACTTAAAAAAAACGACGAAACGAGGTATTTATGCTATTGTTCCCGTTCTTATTTTATTTTTCTCGTTCTTAAGAATTTGGATTCTCGCAACTATTACGGCAGCATTTTTCGTGACAAATTCGTCCCTCGACGAATCGACGATGTCCGACCAAAGATTTCGTAGAATTTAATATTCTCGATTGTTTAATTCCTTATCTCGTTCCATGCGAATTCAAGGTCCTCTTGTTGGCACTAACAACTACATATGACGAAGCGTATTATTTATTTCTGACCGAATGATCTGACCATGTAACGATCGACAAGCTGCCGCGTTACCCGGCTGAAATAACCCGGCTGGACACTCGACGGTACATCTCTCTCGCACCATCGTCCAATTCAACGATGTAATCTATCGCGGCTTTGCTAAAATCCGTAAACTCCTTGTTGTTCATCGTTTCCTCTGGTGCCTCTCTCAATAAACAGACAAGCAAACATTTAGATTCTTCACAAATTCGCCCACTCGAAAACACTCGAATCTCTGGCTCATATCCGGAAAATTCTTCAATTCCCCGAATTGCCTCCTTAAACAACGTTGCTGTTTTTTCCACCTCGCGAATTTAATCGTTAACGTTGCACTTTAATAATGGCAATGAGGTAAATAATTCTCACGACGTGCCGGAATTAAAACAGTCAATAAATAATTTGTCTTCCTCAATTATTCCCTCGGACGTTTCGTACAAACTCGCAACTTTCCTCGACGATTGAACTCGCGTGATTACAAAGAATCTACGGAAATCACCAAGATTTAAGACCTCCCGAACGGGCTAAAACTTTCACCGTACGTTTCCTTCGCGATTATTAAAAATACTGCGGAGCTAGGACATCCCGTATATAAACGTTCCAATGATTTATCTGACACGCGACATCCACTTCTAGTTCCCCATTCCCTAAACTATTCGAGAGCTAGTCGTGTCTTCGTAGCAATTTCATAGTGACGAAAAAAAGAAAATTCTCGATCTATTATTACGGCATTATATTGATTATCATCTATGAATTTAATTTCGCGAATTCCGCCGAACGAGCAAACTCTCGTTTACATTTCGGATTATTTCATTTAAGGATGACATTTCATTTAAGGGAGAACACCACTGTGACCCCCTGTTTTTTTTTCACATTTTTCAAGAAATTTTTTTTTGGGGAAAAAAAGAGATATTCGAAAAATTTTTTTAGGTTTTGTTCCTTGTTTATTAATGTATCAAAAACCATTTTTTTCACATTTTTCACGCCGCATGGTGGCGCTGGGGAAGCTCTCACGTCAGGTGCTGTTATTTCCGCGGCACGCAGCAGAACTCTCTTCAACGTCGATCTGAAAAAAAATACCGAGTGTTTTCGTTAATAATATGATATTTTGAAGAGAAGTACACAGGGATTTGGAAAAATATTGTTTTAAAAAAAATAGGCACGCCTTTGAAATTAACTTTAATTTCAAAGGCGTGCCTATTTTTTTTAAAACAATATTTTTCCAAATCCCTGTGTACTTCTCTTCATACGAAAAATACCGAGTGTTTTCGTTAATAATATGATATTTTGAAGAGAAGTACACAGGGATTTGGAAAAATATTGTTTTAAAAAAAATAGGCACGCCTTTGAAATTAACTTTAATTTCAAAGGCGTGCCTATTTTTTTTAAAACAATATTTTTCCAAATCCCTGTTTACTTCTCTTCAAAATATCATATTATTAACGAAAACACTCGGTATTTTTTTTCAGATCGACGTTGAAGAGAGTTCTGCTGCGTGCCGCGGAAATGATAGCACCTGACGCGAGAGCTTCCCCAGCGCCACCATGCGGCGTGAAAAATGCGGAAAAAATGTTTTTTGATACATTAATAAACAAGGAACAAAACCTAAAAAAATTTTTCGAATATCTTTTTTTTTCCCCACAAAAAAAATTTCTTGAAAAATGTGAAAAAAAACAGGGGGTCACAATGGTGTTCTCCGTTAATCGTCCTCTTTAGCTCGAAATTTCACCGAAAGGAAATTCAAGTTACGAACATCGTTAAATTACGAATTTCACCTGCAAACTTTCATTTCTACGAAATCATCAATGCATCTCGGGAAAAAAAATGTTTCGACAAAATGTCAGCTGTCTCTCTCTCTCGCTGATTGTCATTCCACAAAAATACGCTAATATGGACTGTCGTGAAAGTTAAGAGATCTAATCGTCCTGTTTATGTTTGACTATCATTATAACCTTCGTATCATTATTACACTTTTATATTACTATTAACGAGAGGCCGCGATCGGAATATATGATTAAATGTAGCTTGAGTGGCTTAGCGATTAAAGAAAAACATCACACCAGACAAATATACAATTTACTCTTCATTATTTTTATCATTATTACAAATATGATCGTAATATATGACTAAAAGTAGTGAATTAGTTTACGAACTAAAGAAATAATCACACGTGATAAATATTTCATCGTAGAGAGCTGAAGTATTGGAGAAAATTATAATCTTCGCATACTCTTACATACCGTGTAGTTTTGTAGGTAAACATTGCGGTATGTCGTGACTGATTGTGAGAGAAAAGTAGGCCTCAATTAGAGCGATCCGAAATTTTTTGTTTTTGCTTCCTCGTACAGGAATATTTTTTTCGAGTATTCGGTTTGATCTATAACGCTGCCATTTGGCGCACAAGTAAAGCAATACGTCCGCTTGATTTGATGCAATTTTTATAGAATTTTCTAAAGTGCGTCAGATTTATTGGGTTTTTTATTTTTTCCAAAAATTCCTGTAGGCGCTGTAGAGTCCGCAATTTATGAGATATCGGACTAAATGTTTTTTTTTTTTTATAAATAGAATATCATTGAAGGACGGTGTGTACAGAATTTGTCGAAAATCGGTGAACGCGTTCAGATTTTATGAAATTTCGATTTTTTTAAAATGCTTATAGTCGCTACAATTTTCGCAAATTTTTAAATATTGGAGCAAATTTTTTCACGAAAGATTCGTCAAAATGTTTGAGTTTTATGTATTTTTTAATTTTCAAAAATACTTGCTGACGGCTGTAGCTTCCGCTAATTATGAGATATAGGACTGAAATGCTCTATATGAATGGAATATTATTAAATTAGCGTTGTTATTGCGATAATCAACTACGGATATGAATCAAGAACGTTAACCAAAAATTGATGCAACGCGAGAATCAATGAAATCGTTAAGAGTTTATGGAATATCAAATTTCTCCAAATAACTGCGGTTTTAACTTTTACCGATTTTCAGATATCGCATAAAAACTTTGAATATAAATGGAATATAGTTAAATGACGGTTATAGTATTGAATTTAGCTGGATTTGTTTAAATGACTTTGATTTTTTTAAATTAAACTTTTTCGTAAATTCTGGAATTGACAATACATATAGGGAAAAAGCAGCAAGTTGAAAACTGCAAGTTGGTACCCCGAAAATTTCACACAATCCTCGAAACTTTGTCTACGAGACAGCCAAAATTGTGAAATTTCCCAAGTAAATTTTCGTGGCAATCGTTATATATTATTTTATTCCTGTTCGCTCGACGTTTCTAAGAGGAATTTGTCAAAATTAACGAAAGACCCCCAATCCTCATCGACATTCTACCGTCTAATTTTCTAAAGTGAAATTCGAACGTACTCCGAAAATGGTTTCACAGAGTGGAAAACTCGAAAAAGTCACGAAAATAATATAATAAAACACATACAAGCTTTGGAAGCTTTTGCATCTATCGTAAACAAAAAGTTGCTCATAGAAGTCGTATTATAAAACAAAGTTTTATTTCAAATTCAATTTTGATACCGATGATCGTTAAAAAAAGGAAATTGCCGGTACATAGCCCTCGTGTAAACGCAACCAGTGTTAGTAGTATCGAGCGCAGCGACTAGGTGGCTACGCGCAGCGTTTCTTCGACAGCTTGCTCGTCAGTGATAATTCCTTACGGCTTCTGGTATAGTAGCGGACATTTTGGAAATTCTTGTTATCCCAACGGATAGAAAAAAAGCAGATAGTTTCATCATTATCTGTTCCGGGAATATTCGAAAGCGAGTGTGTTCGAATCTAACGAATATAGCCGAGTCTTTGTTTACTTTATTACCGTCAGCAATCGTACGTAGCGTGACGTGACCCGTTGAGCCAGTGTATAATACAACAAAGGAAAATATCAACGATCTAGAGCTACGAATTAACCTACAATCGTGGTAATGATCTTCATCCCGATTATGACTTACTTAAAAAGAAACAACGAAACGAGGTATTTAGGATATTTTTTGCGATTCGATTTTGTTTTCTACGATCTTGAGAACTTGTATTCTCGCGGCTATTGCGCCAGAATTTTTCGTGACAAATTCGTCGCTCGACGAATCGACAATGTCCGGCAAAGATCTCGTAGGATTCAGTATCTCCGTTGTTTGACTCGTTATCTCGTTCCATGCAAACTCGATGTCCACTTGTTGGCAATATCGACTGCATATTACGAAGCGTATTATTAATTTCTCACCAAACGTCGCAACGATTACGTATATACGTTTTCGGGCCATCAAACGATCGACGAGCTGTCGCGTTAGGATATTTTCACCCTGGAAAAAAATAACGTTATAGACAAGGCTGAAACGGGATTTAAAAATAATGTTAATAGTAATAATACCTTAATTCTGAAGCAAACTAGGCCCATCGAGGGTTCCGCGACTATCTCAAATCTTTCGTCCTCTTTCACCAAGGCCTCAAAGTTTTTAGCGAGCTTTATCGAGTGCCTTATGTGTTTCTGTAAACCCTCGATTCCGTACAATCGCATTACGAACCAGAGTTTCAAAGCGCGAAATCGACGACCCAGAGGAATCTGCCAATGCTGTAAAAATTTCGTTAACTAAAATAATCGTTTCTAAAAGACACACTTTCGTACATTTTGTAATATTGCAGTACATTTTTTTAAATATAAATAGAGGTATCATTAAAGAACGTTCGATACTAAATTTGGCGAAAATCGAACGAAAGGTTCGGATTTTATGTAATTTATAACTAACTTCCGCAAATTCTGCTCTATATATTTTTTTGTCGTTTGAGTTGTGAACTGTAATCTGCTACATAGGTTACAATAAATCGTTGTGATGTTGGGGAATATGTTAATTGAACAAGAATTATGTGGTTAGGGGTTGCATCCAGCGACGCACACTGCACTAGGTTTCGCTAGAATAATCTCAATTATTGCAGCCGTGAGAGCAGATTGAAAATCGGCGAAAAAAATGAGAAGGGGTATGTATGGAAAAATTCGCAATAACCGATGGTCAAACTTTGAAAATCTATGAAAAATCGAAAAAAAATCGTAGATCAATAAACAAAGCGGCATTTTGAAGGTTGAACGGTTACGAAAAGAATGAGCACAGGGTGGGGTTCCAATTTCATCGGGACGCAACGTTACAGCGATTTTAGTGAAGCCAGTTTTGTTTGGCCGAAATGCAAAAAAAATTTGAATTTTTACATTTTCTTTTAGGGCGCTCTATCGATGTATTTTGACTCGCTGATTACTAATTCAGTAGCCATTTCTTTGAGAAACTCGAAATTTCATTGAAAATCGTCCAAAAAGTGATTTTTTTGGATTATCGAGTTTTTCACATTGATTTTTTGAGTTTTTGGGAACAACTCGGTGTTATTTGAAATCAGCGGAAAATTTCCGATCGATTAGGGTATCGAAACATTGAAAAAAAAGGAAAAAAAATTTGTTGTAATTTTTGGCCTACCTTTTCGGAAACCTAAAAATCTCGAAATTTCAAATGGTGATAACTTGGCTCCCGTTTCATCGATTTTGGGGTTTGACGGGCGTTTTCAAAACGTCTCGAGTAGACTTAGAGAATGGATTTTGGAACAGCCCGATATCTCAATTATTGTAGCCGTGAGAGCAGGTTGAAAATCGGCGAAAAAAATGAGAAGGGGTATGTATGGAAATATTCGCAAAAATCGATGGTCCTACTTTAAAAATCTGTGAAAAATCGAAAAATAATGATAGCACAATGAATCAAGCGCCATTTTAAAGGGTGTTCAATCACGAAAAGAATGAGCACAGAGTGGGGTTCCAACTCCATCGGGAAGCAACGTTACAGCGATTTTAGTGAAGCCACTTCTGTTTGGCCGAAATGCAAAAAAATTTTGAATTTTTAAATTTTATTTTAGGACGCTATATCGATGTATTTTGACTCGCTGATTACTAGTTCAGTAGCCGTTTCTTCGAGAAACTCAAAATTCCACTAACAATCCCCAAAAATTATTTTTGCACATTGATGCTCTATATATATAAATAGGATATTATTAAACGTGCGATGTTATTGCGAGAATGAACCATACGGGCCAAGAATATATTATTGAATATATTGATGCAACGCAAGAATCGATGGAAAACGTTCAGATTTTATGAAATTTTGAATTTTTCTAAAAATCTATTATTTCAACTGCTACAATATTTCATAGATCGTATGGAAACTTTGAAGATAAATAGAATATAATCAAATAACGATTAGTATCGAAAAAAAACCGTTTACATCGTTAAATCCGCCATATTGAATCGAGATCCATTATAATTACCCTGTAATCCGGTGCGAGGCCTTGTTTATCATGAGCCAAGTAAATTCGATCGACGTTGAAAGCGTCTATCAGCAATGATGAGTTTTTCACCCTGCACCAATCACATAAACATAATTTTTATTAGAAATTTGTTTATATCATAAATAGAAGAGAATGATATTTGATTAAATTTGGGAAAAAATGATATTCGATAAATTTCGTAAAAGAAAAACTACGAACCACATTGCCGAACAATCGAAATTAACGAGAAGCCACTTGTGAGGATTAAAGTTGTACGAATCGGCGTAATGAACTCCAGCCATGAGATATCGATATTCAGGACATACAAACGCTGCGCCTAACGTTCCGGAAGAAAAATATCGTTAATTGAAATTTAATAACAGACAACGAGATTCATTCGTCGTTCTTGCAGTATTTCTTTATTTCATTTTTCATTCGTCCATTATCTTCATTGGTAATTTTACGTATTAACAATTTACCGGCATACGCAGCATCGATGTGAAGCCACAAATTATTATCGTTGCATATCGGTCCGAGCTCCGTTAAATTGTCGAACGCGCATGTTCCCGTTGTTCCAAGTGTAGCCACTACGTAACATGGTATAAGACCGTTTTTCTCGTCATTTTTAATTGCCTCGAGTAACGTCGAGCCGCGCAAACTACACTTATCGTCAGTCGGCAATAATCTCATTGGCATAGAACCCAATAATCCGGCCTTCTCCACCGACGAATTCGATTGATCTGAACAACACAATAATCGAGATTATAATTACTTACTTGCATTTCTTTCGTTCATTATTAATTCAATGAAAAAAAAAAAACGGATTTCAATGGAAATTATTTAATTTTGAAAAGTAGGTGATTTTGACTAAATCAGTTTCGACAATATTTTTTACTTTCTTCTCGACTAAATAAGTTTCTGTATTTAATAAGTTTTCCCTTCGGATGAATCTGAACAATATAATCATCAAGATCATCATTACTTTCTTGCACATTTTTCGTTAACTAGTGATCGAATGAAAAAAAAAACGATTTTAAATAAATTTATTTAATATCGAATGATTTTTGGCCAAATTAATTTGGGTGATATTTGGTATATGATTTTAGAATAAATAAAATTTGCCCAATTCAACGAGTTTTGTCTCTTGATCAAATAGACTTGCACTGAAATCGATAAAAAAAACTTCTTTCCCGCGGTACCAATAGATTGTTCATTGAATTTTTGATAAAATCAATTTACCGGAAGTGTAAGCGACGAGTTTAGATTTAATGACTCCCTCGTCCATCTCGGGATGCAGTTTTTTCATTCGACGTGTCGTCCGTTCCTTGGCTGCTAAAAGACCGACCAGAGTCGACTCACTCGCTGAACCCTAAAATCAAAAAATTGCTTTTTTTTTTTTATTTCTTCGATCCGAAGGAATCGATTTTTATTTAAATGATAAAAAAATATTGGCTCGTTGGTCTAGGGGTATGATTCTCGCTTCGGGTGCGAGAGGTCCCGGGTTCAAATCCCGGACGAGCCCGTTAGTTAATAATTAATTTTTGCTCGCGTCATCAATTATTACTTTTAATATTACTTTACCTGTATAACTCCGCCACCCGGACCCTCGTCGCAATTCAAAAATTCGTCGGGTAGTCCGATCATTTTGCCAAGCCAGTTCATCGTTACTACCTCGAGTTCTGTGCAAGCCGGCGATGCGATCCACGAAAATCCCACCGATCCTATCGCCGATCCTATGAGCTCACCCACTAATGCCGGATAGGAGTTTGCGGTTGGATAGTAAGCGTGAAAATGTGGCGAATTCCAGTGTGTTATCTAATTGAATTTTTTAAATTATCGTTCAGTAACTTATCGTTAGTAACTTATCGTTAAGTAAACAGGGTAATTGTTGTATAAATATACTTTTTAATTAAGTATGGATAACTATATAGAGTGGAGCTAAAAAAAATTGGAAATTATAAACTTGCACATTGCCTCCTCATTACTTTATCTCGTTGACGAATCCCCCTCTATGAGCAAATTAATTTTTCAATTTACTTTCTTCACAGCGGAAGCTTTCAGAGCGAAATAAAATAACGTGCAAGCAATCTGCACGTTTCTAATATGCACGCTTTTTTCTGACTTCGACTTTAACAATCATGGTTTTCGTGACAAATTTAAAAAAAAAATCAAACTCCCATAAAATTTACATTCTTTCACAGATTTACACTGAATTAAAAATTGAATATCATTTGATGCTACCTTATTCATGTAAACAAATTTAGTTCTGTATTAACAATTTTGCGGAAATTATCACAGTAATTTTTCGACAATATAACAAACAAACTCGTCGACCGATTGTGGTGAAATTCAATACCAACCATACTACAATAATGTTCTATTTGTAAAAAAAAGTATCAAACACTCTTTTCTTGTTAAAACTTCTCGGAAAATTTTATTTCGGGTGACGCGGTGGACAGGACTTTGAATTTTCCGAAAAATGTTTGTTGTTGCTCTAAGTTCCGGGAATTTTGAGAAATCGAGAAAAATTGGTGATAAATAAAAAATGATTATAGTACAGTCGGTATGAAATTTTTGTTGAATTTTTCAAAAACAAAAATTCTATGAATGCCGAAATCGAGGTCAGAAAAAAATGTGAAAATAGGAAGGTTACACATTGCTTCTTCGTTATTTTATCTTAGTCTACTTCGACTACGATGCTTTTTCTACGAGGATGCCACTATTGAAAAACTAAATTTCCCATAAAGGCGAGCAAGATAAAATAATGATGAATTAATGGGAAGAATATCTGTGATTTTCCGACGCTCTTTTCTCAATAATTCACTTACTCCTGGCATTATTACTCTCTCGACATCCTTAAGAACTTCCTGCCAGGTTTCCGCTTTCACCGGTGCCTCTGTGGGTACTAGCTGACTGAGATAACCCGGTTCGACACTCGGCAGTACATCTCTCTCGCGCAGACCATCGTTCAATTCGACTATATAATCTATCGCGGCTTTGCTAAAATCGGCAAATTCCTTGCTGTCCATCGTTTCCTCCGGTACTTCTCTCAATAGACGGCCAAGCGAATATTTTGGCTCTTCGCAAATCAGCACACTTCAAAAACACTAAAATCTCCGGCACATATCCCGAAAATTCCTCTATTCTCCGAATTGGTTCTGCAAACAACGTTATGTTGTTTTTTCACTTCACGAATTTAAACGATCACGTTGCACCATAATAATGTCGTAATCAAGTAAATATTCTTCAGAACGGCGTCAGAATAAAAGCAGACGTTGAAATATTTTTGCTTCCTCAATTATTGTCTCGGACGTTTTTAACAAACTCCCGACTTTCCTCGACGATTGAACCGGCGTTATTGAGAAGAGTCCGCCGACTTCATCAACATTTAAGACCTGCCGAACCGACGAAAACTTTCACTGCGCGCTTTCTCCGCAATTATTCAAAATATTGTGCTAGGGCATCGTGCGTATGAGCGTCCGGGTGATCCATCTGACACGAAACATCCATTTCTGGTTTCCCCTTCCCTAATCTACGAGAGCCGTTGCTCCTTCGCGCGATTTTAAATTAACGAAACAGCAACAAATGTTTCAATCTCTAATTATGACAATTCTATCATTGATTATCGCACTTACTTAATTTCATTTCGCGAATTTTACCGAACGAGACGACTCTCGTTTGCATTTCCAGTTATTTATCATTTTTTACTTTATTTATTCGTCTTCGTTGTTTAGTTATTTCGGGAAAACAAATTCAGGCTACAATCATCGATAAATTATGAATTTCACGTGCAATCTTTCTTCTCTCCAATATCATTGATGCACCTCGGTGAAAAAAATGCTTAACGGAGAACACCACTGTGACCCCCTGTTTTTTTTCACATTTTTCAAGAATTTTTTTTTGTGGGAAAAAAAAGAGATATTCGAAAAATTTTTTTGGGTTTTGTTCCTTGTTTATTAATGTATCAAAAAACATTCTTTTCACATTTTTCACACCGTATAGTGACGCTGGGGAAGCTCTCGCGTCAGGTGCTGTCATTTCCGCGGCACGCAGCAGAACTCTCTTCAACGTCGATCTGAAAAAAAATACCGAGTGTTTTCGTTAATAATGTGATATTTTGAAGAGAAGTACACAGGGATTCGGAAAAATATTGTTTTAAAAAAAATAGGCACGTCTTTGAAATTAACTTTAATTTCAAAGGCGTGCCTATTTTTTTTAAAACAATATTTTTCCGAATCCCTGTGTACTTCTCTTCAAAATATCACATTATTAACGAAAACACTCGGTATTTTTTTTCAGATCGACGTTGAAGAGAGTTCTGCTGCGTGCCGCGGAAATGACAGCACCTGACGCGAGAGCTTCCCCAGCGTCACTATACGGTGTGAAAAATGTGAAAAAAATGTTTTTTGATACATTAATAAACAAGGAACAAAACCCAAAAAAATTTTTCGAATATCTCTTTTTTTTCCCACAAAAAAAATTCTTGAAAAATGTGAAAAAAATACAGGGGGTCACAGTGGTGTTCTCCCTTAAACAAAATGTCAGCGGTCCCTCTCACCGCCCGCAATAATCATTTCACAAAAGTATGCTAATATTGACAACTGTAAACGTTAAGAGAACTAAAATTCGTATTTACGTTTCGTTATCATTATAACATTCTTCTATTATTCTTTATTATTACTATTAAATGAATGCTACGATCGGGATATATGAGTAAAAGTATCGGAGTAGCTTATCCTTTCGGTGAAAATATTACACGATACGGTAAATTATCGCTCATTATTTTTATCATTGCTATAAAGAACGTATTGTATTGACATACCAGATGTGGTGATTTTTCTTACGAACTAAGGGAAATATCAGACTTGATAAATATTTCAAAGTATTGAGCTGTAATTTTGGAGAAAATTCTAATCATTTGGCTGATCTATAACCTCACATACTTTCACATACCGTATGGAGTTTTATAGGTAAGCACTTATCTTGCAGCTGAAAAAAAAAGTAATCGTTAATTAGAGAAATCCGAAATTTTGTATGAGTGTTTTTTTAAGGAAAACGTTGTTTGCTATGGCTCGAAAGATCTCAGGTACACTGTGACTTCCTCCTGTCTAAACCTCTCCTTTATATAGCCTATTACCCGACTCCACGTCTCGTGAACAATTTTTCGTTCGATCGAACCAAGATGGCTGAGATCGGCAACCAGTCACTCTGTCCTTGATATTGCACATAGGCTTTAATAACCATGACTTTATTCGTTTTTTTTTTCTCGTAACGCTTTTGATGCGGTACAAGCTATTTTTCTATAATTCAGGCTTCATTGCTCAAATCACTTGTATCACGATGCAAATATTATATTCATTTGATTCAAGGAATTACGTATCATTGGAGCGGCCCAAAAATAACGTGATTTTTATGAATTTTTTTCATATATAAAATTATGTTTTATTGAAAAATCAAAATATGCATCTTATTGTGCATCGATTAAATAGTGTTGAATTAAAATGGGAGCTCGATGTGTGGAGAAATGTTAAGGTGGCAGCCATTTTCCCAACGCCCCTTCATAAAAACATTTTTTCCTCGACATTAAACTAGACAATAAAAACCATTCTTGCCCAAGTCAATTTTTATAAAATTGCTTTCGACAAGTATTAGTTTTGCTTCCTCATAGAGGAAGCTTTGTTTTCGTGAAGACAAATTTTGTCGAGTTTTTAATACCAATATGTTTAAAATATGCTAAACTGTCGGAAAATCATATTCAGGAAAAATGTCCGTGTGTTTGTGTGTGAGACAGGCCTTTAAAACTCAAACAACAATCACCCTCAAATTTGGTACATATATGTAGAGCAGGCAATCCTGTTCATTTGCTCCAATTTTCATCGAAATTTCTTGAGGATTTCAAAATTTATTGTACAGAATTATGAATTTTTCAAAAAATCTCCGTAATCACTAGAATTTTCGTAAGTGTTTACTTATCGAGCCAAAACTATCCGCGCAAATGGACCAAGGATTTAAAATATTTGAAATTGAATTTGTTGATAATCGATAAAGGTGTTGAGGTTTTACGAAATTTTAAATGTTCCTAAAAATGTCCGTAACTTATTTTTATGACGATAAAGCATCGTTTGAGCAAAAAAAACATCGATTTTTTGACAACACGGAAACAAAGGCACTGACAGAAAATTCTGCAAAAACTTCAAATGGCCGACGCCGATCATGCTCGAGTTACCGTAAATACGTTTTCTTTAAGTTAAATGGAAATCGTTTAGATCGAACAATATTTGATTATGATTATCGAATCAAGTTTGGTTGATTCAAATAAATTGCCATCGAATCCCAATAAATTAATCTTTCTCGTTGTTCCCTGATACAAAACTCGCTGATTATAATATTAATTAACGTAATTGCTTATAGCCTTGAACTCGAAAATATCGTTTATCACAAAGCGAGAATTAGTTCTGATAATGATTAGGCTACTAACAATTATATTTTGCAACAATGAGCTCGCGTATAGTCGCGTGAAGAAACTTTCCTGCTTGTCAATCCACTCTGTAATCTCGATCTTGCCCGTTCTCGATCTTTTTCCTTATATAACATTCATTGTGCTCTTGCGAAAAATACTGTGTGTTCAATTGTCTGGTCGGCGAGAACGTCCCTGAGTCCAGATAAATTTCCATCCTGAATAAATAAATAAATAAATGAATAAATAAATAAATAAATATATAATAATATATATGGGGGTGACAGCCCACGTCAAATCGACTTGGGCTGTGACCCTCATCCTCTGGGATTTGGTCAACAATTTTTCATATTGTTGTTACAGTCCTTAAAGGCATATAGTGTTGTATCTACATTTTAATCGCTAATTGCCATTTAGTAATGATTTTAAAATTATAATTTTATATAAAAAAAAACATCGGCCGTATTTAAAAAATTTGAAAAAATCTGAAAAATCCCCTGTCTAATATCGATATTTTTTAATCGTACCCCAGAGCGGGTCGGCATTTTCGTTTCTATGTTTTTTTACGCATTTTATATTCAAAGTGCGTGAAGAAAATATCACCGAACGCCGTCTTATTTTCCGGATGGCCTTTACAATATTTAATTTTTTACAGAGAATTTTTGGCAATTTTTCAGATTTTTAAATTAAGTGTCCCCGCTAATCATTATTGAACTCTGATTTTTCGAAATAAAAAAAAGCTTGTTAAAAAAATTTGGCATAATTCTTAAAAATCCTCTGTCAAATATGTACAATGCTAAAACACTTCCCCGAATAGGGTGCCATTCGGTTCCATTTGTCCGCTTATTTCAAGGATAATAAAAAATCGAAAAAACAGAAGGAAACGTTGGCGGACTTTGGGATATGTTGTCAATTTTTTTTTACCTTAGCCAGAGAAATTTCCAGAATTTTTTCAAATCGAAACATTCCCACTATCCCGCTAAATATGAACAATTTTTTTCAATCATTTCTAAATAGCGGTTAGCGAAATAAATCTAAAAAAACTGCATTCCTTTTAGGGTTGTACAACAAAATACAATAATATAAAAAATTGTGGACCAAATCCCACAGGATTAGGGTCACAGTCAAGTCGATTTGACGTGGAATGTCCCGTATATGTATAGCTGTGACCTTGAGACGTTGAAAAATACTGGATATAATGTTAAACGATAAATGCGATTGTTAAAAAATCTACAGATGAAAACTATTGATAAAACAATTGTTAACAGTCCACCAAAATTTGTCCACCAAAATGATTGTTAACACATTTAATTATTACAAAATATACAAACATTTCAAACAACCGAAAAATGATGATTTTTCATCGAATATATCTTCGATCTGTTGAGCACAGCGGAACGAGGACACTTTTTACAAGTTTACAACGACTCCAGTCCGTTTTTTGCCGTTTCGAATCGTCGCGGAAGTAGAGGCTACGGTTCATTGTCATTGCCGAGGCTATATCGCCAATGGTTACGCGTTTCTTAACCTCCAAGTTATTCCGTCTCTTATCCTCATTTTTTTTGTTTTATTTTTTATTTTTATTTTTTAATTTATGTTAATTCACAATATTTCAAACGAGAAACAGCATAATCGATAATAACGAAAAAAAAAAATAATTTTTCACGCGGGCTCGTCCGGGATTTGAACCCGGGACCTCTCGCACCCGAAGCGAGAATCATACCCCTAGACCAACGAGCCAGTTTTTAAAGGTAACAGTGTTATTCGGATTCAATAAACTATCTTAAAAAAAAAAAAAATCAACGAACCAGTTGTCTCTTGTATTTTTCCCAATTTGCTTTTCTGTAGTTGAAGGTTGTTGGTTTTGAGTCTTGTCGGGGAAGCCCTTACAATAATGTTTTGGTATCGATTGAGAAGATTAAGGCGTGTGGTCGCTATCGTATGCGGCAGTTTCCAGTTTACCATTATTCTTGTCTAGGATGTCTATTCTGCAATCGATCAGTCCATGTCTAGGTAAGATCCTGAGTTCGGGAACGTGGGGCTGTTTGGAGGGTACCAAACAGCCTTGTACGCAACGCTGTGGTTGTTCATCCATTGAATTATTTGACGACCTCTATCATCAGCCATAGAATCGCCCCAGGCCATGTTACGGGCATTGAAGTCCCCCGTGACGATGTAGAAGACGTTTTGTTATCGAGGACTTTTTCAATAACTGGACGTTTCATGCTTTCTTTCAAAACTTTGTTGTACGCAGACCACTCACGCCCACATATCTTATATATCTAAAAACCCTCCCCGCTGCAGTTTGACCTGAAAATAAGAAAAATGGATTAATAATATAATCAAGCGATACATAAAAAATAACGTAAAAGATTTTACCTCGGTGTCGTTGCGAGGCTCTCAAGGGTCCAGGAGGGGAAACTGCTCTGCTGCGACTAATCGAAAGACCTCGGTTGATGACCCAAACTGAAAAAAAGAAATGCTCGTTGATTAGTAAGAATAAAAACGCTATGTATATAATGTACTAGCTGTGCCCCACAGTTTTAACCGCATTAAATTTGGATTATATATCTGTTTCATACGCGTTACATAAGTACATAACCAAGTGCATCTCATATAAATACCATGCGGAAATTATGTGGAAAAATAAAAGGACCAATCACTAAAAAATAAACCGACGACGCCGCCGCCGCTCGGGTCGCAGCATGAAGCTATATGGCCTGAATAAACGGGCTATCTAATGCAAGCAGATTTTTTTTAACTGGATTAGTATTTCCTGAGATTAGCGCGTTTGAACAAACTTACAAACTCTCCAGCTTTACTACAGTAGTAAGATATAGTATAGTAGTAAGTTAGTAATATTAGGGTCATAGTATGAAGTTATATGGTCTGGAACCTTCCTGAATAAAAGGGCTATCCAATGCAAAAATAATTTTTCAAATAAGATTAGTATTTCCTAAGATTGGCGCGTTCGAACAAACATACAATGTCTCCAGCTTTACTATCGTAGTGATATATAGTATAGTAGTAAGTTAGTAATATTAGGGTCATAGTATAAAGTTATATGGCCTTGAACCTTCCTGAATAAAAGGGCTATCTAATGCAAAAAGAATTTTTTAAATCGGATTAGTATTTCCTGAGATTGACGCGTTCGAACAAACATACAAACTCTCCAGCTTTATTATAGTAGTAAGATATATATCTTTATGTAGATGTTGATGTATATGTCGAACCTTCCTGAATAAAAGGGCTATCCAATGCAAAAATAATTTTTCAAATCGGATTAGTATTCCCTAACATTGGCGCGTTCGAACAAACATACAATGTCTGCAGCTTTACTATCGTAGTGAGATATAGTATAGTAGTAAGTTTGTAATATTAGGGTCATAGTATAAAGTTATATGGCTTAGAACCTTCCTGAATAAAAGCGCTATCTAATGCAAAAAGAATTTTTCAAATCGGATTAGTATTTCCTGAGATTGATGCGTTCGAACAAACATACAAACTCTCCAGCTTTATTATAGTAGTAAGATGTATATCTTTATGTACATGTTGATGTATATGTCTAACCTAGTCTTCCGCCTGACCCCGTATAAACACTCCGCTTCTAAAAGGGAGATTATTTCTGATGAAGTACGGGACATGCTGGCTGATGGAGTCCTCGAACCTTGCACATTAACGTACAGCTCTCCACTAGTCATTGTATTAAAAAAAAGATGGACGACCTAGATTCTGCGTAGGTTACCGGCGCCTAAACTCGATCACTGAGGACGTCACACAGCCAATGACCAGGGTTCACGAAGCTCTAAAGGAATTAGGTACCGCGACAATCTTCTCTACCATCGACTTGAAAAGCGGATACTGGCAAATACCCATGGGCCCCGACGCGAAAAAATAAACAGCTTTCACTACACCAGACGGGGGGACGTACCAGTTCCGCATAATGCCGTTTGACCTACAAAACGCTCCTAATACCTTTTAGAGATTCATAAGTTAGGAAGTCCTAGTCGGATACATCAATTCAATCTGCGCAGTACGCAGACGATATCATCGTGGTTTCTCATACATGGGAGGATCATCTTTAATATCTAACGTTAATCGTGAAGAGACTGACTCTGCACGGACTTACCTGCGCCCACGACAAATGCCAATTTGTTAAAACGGAGCTAAAGTACCTCGGCCACACTATTACCGACAGCGGAAACGAGGCTCAGTAGGAACACGTAGGAGTCATCCTGAATCTCAAGCCTCCGCTATAAAAAAGCAAGTCGAAAGCTTCTTCGATACCTGCAATTGGCTCCGGGAATACATACCGCATTTTGCACAACTAACCATCCCAATAACGGATCTATTAGCCGGGAAAAGGAAGTTTTAGTAGACCACCGGCGCTCAAGAGGCTTTCGTTCGTATTAAGGAAGACATGCAAAAACCGTTAAAACTGAGTAGACCGGATGCGACACTTCCCTGTGTCCTCCAGATAGATGCCAGCAAAATCGGCATGGGTGCCATTCTCTATCAGCTAGGCCCCAAAACGAAAAGGCAATCATCAGCTACGCCAGTGCGAAAATCTATCCTACGCATA
Source organism: Oxytorus armatus (assembly GCA_958009045.1). Taxonomy (NCBI): domain Eukaryota; kingdom Metazoa; phylum Arthropoda; class Insecta; order Hymenoptera; family Ichneumonidae; genus Oxytorus; species Oxytorus armatus. Next base: position 1,918,911 of record OY253750.1, read on the forward strand.
TGCGTTACCACTCCAACGAACAATAATGCCTGGCCGTAGTCTGGGCGATCAAGAGGTACCACTGTTACCTGGAGGACCACCATTTTACTTTACGAACCGATAATAAGGCTCTGGTCAGGCTACGATGCATGAAAGATGAAAAGGCCAAACTCAGCCGATGGATCATCCTACTTGAAGAATCCTACTTGAAGAGCTTCCAGACTCACTCTCACGACGCCCAGAAACAGAAATAGCCGAGGACTTAGAAGATCCCGAGAGACTCTTATCTCCGGAACACATCATCACACCAGGAGAGATTTCGGCACCAGAAGTTTTCGCCATAGTAACTGAAAAGTTGGTGGATAAGGTAATCCGGGAACAACAAACCGATCCTGCTATCTGCGAAATAGTTGCCATATTAGATAAAACAAGAGAAAAACTATAAATTCCAAATAATAAATCGGGGAATGTACGAGAGGTTTAAGGAGCAATGAAAGCTCTTAGTACCCGAAAAAATGAAGAATCTAATCTTATACGAGTACCATGACTCGATCTACGCCGGCCATCCAGGCACCGACGAAACACTCCGAGCTATACAGAAGCATTACACGTGGACGGGCCTACGGTGAACTGTCCGAGAGTATGTTCAACAATGCCACCTATGCGCATGTGTTGAAGCAACTCGACCTACCCATGCAGATCAATTAAGACCTCACCAACCCCACACACCATGGGAAACGGTGGCGGTCGATCCCATAGGCCCTTATCCCAAAACTGGAAGGGCGAAGAAATTTATACTAGTAATCACCGATCTTTTCTCTCGTTGGGTGGAGGCCTTCACCTTAGGTTCCTCTGAAACCCCACACGCCATCAGGATAATGGAGAACGAGGTGTTCAACCGATGGGGATACCCTAGAGCTGTGTTGTCGAATAATGGACCCCAATTTATCAGTCAATAATGGGTCAGCACGTGCGATCGATGGCAAGCCCAACACTGGCCCACGGCCACCTATCATCCTCGTGCCAACCCCACCGAAAGACGCAACCAAGAAATCAAAAAGGGTTTACGTCTCCACTTAACCGATCAGAAACATAGCGATTAGGATTTGCAACTACTTTGAATTTTATTTAATCTCAGAACCAGGCGAAATGCCGCTACTGGATTAACACTAAGCGAAGCACTCCTCGGCAAGAATCTGCAACGCTCCGGGGACTGAAAGATGGCTCAGGACATTAAAAAAAGGCAATAGAAGTACCAACAAACGTACATCGCTTCAGGTCCAGCACCTCCGCGTTATAAAACTGTGGATATGGTTTATACCGAAACCCACGCACTATCAAACGCTTCAGTTACCACACCGGATTCGCACTTGTCTGGGATGGACCTTTTTGCATAGAACAGCCTCTTGGGGGCGAAATATACCTTATTAACAAAGGTCAGCGGCTGAATTATAATATATGGATTATAATGGCTTAATAATATAATCAAGCGATACATAAAAAATTACGTAAAAGATTTTACCTCGGTGTCGTTGCGAGGCTCTCAAGGGTCCAGGGTGAAAAACCTGCTCCGCTGCGAAGAAACAAAAGGCCTCGGTTAATGACCTAAACTAAAAAGAAGAAATGCTCGTTGATTGCTAACAAAGAAAACGCTATGTATATAACCTATGTATATGTTCAATGTATATAGCCTACGTGTTAGCACTAAACTAGCTACGTCGCCTAGGAAGGAAGAACCTTACGACAATAACTTACTCAAAACGAAGACACTGCGTCCCTGACGCGCGAGACCCTCCTCAGGCAGGGTACGAAGTCGACCGCAGCGTACCTGATAAGAAAAAGAAAGACTGATCTAAGTCACACTTATTAGGATTAAGCACTCAGCCTACTACTTGCCTCTTATCCAACGGAGACCTCGACCGCCTGCGTTGAGAGTTCCGGGGGTTATACTCACTGCGGTTACACCGCAGGTGTACCCGCACCTCTGCGAAAAGTAAATCCCTGCTGGGTGTAAACCTCTGCGAAAAGTAAATCCCCAATTATTAATTACATGATAAGGTACATAATTAAACTATAGTTAATAATTATAACAACTAAGCTACACTGTAAATAGAAAACCAGAAAAGATTAAATCAATAGTTATAAGTTCAGACAAACACACAAGTGCCTCTACACGACAAAGTGCAAATTGAACTATAAACGAAAATATCTAAGTGAAAAGTAGCTCACTCGTACTCTATTAAGTATTAATTAAGTTTATTTTAAGTATTAATTAAGTTTATTTTAAGTATTAATCAAGTTTATTTTAAGTATTAATTAAGTTTATTTTAAGTATTAATTAAGTTTATTTTAAGTATTAATTAAGTTATTAAGTATTAGTTAAGTTTATTTTAAGTATTAATTAAGTTATGTTTACTTACCGAACAAATACCCAACGATTAACACGCACTTCACAGTTAAAGGAAGAACTGTTACTTCCCAGGAGGTTAATGCCGGGACGTTACCAAGGCGCCGTGACCGGGTATCTCCGGGCCCTTAGCTTCGCGGGAAAACATACTTTCGAATTACCCCTAGAAACACGGAATCTCCCACGTCACGCACGCGTCCGCAGCGTCACAGTGACCCGAATTAGTTTAAGGACCGCTGAGTAATGGCGACCTTCCCTCTCGTATGCAAAGGAAAGTCCTAGCGAGATTATAATCACGGACGATGAACACAAAAATCGTATTTCGTCTCCTGAAAGGGAACAAGCCACACGTATCCTGAGAGGGAAGTTACTCGTCTTCTGCAAGGAAGTTTTTTGGCGTATTCTGAAAGGGAACATAGCCGTCTTCTGAAAGGAAGCTATCCCGTATCCTGAAAGGGAACATAGTCTTCCGCACGGGAGCACACAGGGCCTTTCGCCAAAAATCGTATCTATAGGGCCTTCCGCCAAAAATCATATACAGGGCCTTCCGCCAAAGTCATATCTTTGGGGCATTTCGCTGACAGAAAACCACTTATGGGGTATTCCATCAACGAATAACCGCCTATTGAGTATTCCATCTACGAAAACCATATACAGGGTCTTCTGCCCATAAGTAAATTTTTATATAGTAATTGTTCTTTTCAAATAAAATAGCTATTTTTTGTCTCTCATTCTTCGAGCAAATTTGTTTTTTTTACTCATGCCGAAGAATAAAAATGCACCAACTATCCAACGGCCGATTTATCGAGCAGAGCAAACCCTACCCGACTCCCGGTTTATATACACGGTTCAGTACCGACGGGAGCCCCCAACGACCACCACCACCACGGGAATGAATCCCTCAGCGCTCCATTGTCTCTCAAGACGCAACAGCGACTTTTCACAACATTTAAAATCGTGTTTTAATTTTGCAAACGTATCACTTTTTATTGTTTGTGCACTGGAAGGCCCTGGTTTATTATTATCGGCTGACATTGTCGATGATTGGAGGTTACCGCAAACCTCTTTGTCCTTGTGAGGTCTCGGTATTTTAGCGTCAATTGCATTTCGAGAGGAACTGACTAGCTCGTTGGTTTTTTTTTAAGATAGTTTATTTAATCTGAACAACAGTGTTACATTTTAACTGGCCCGTTGGATTTTTTTTTCCATCGGTGGCGATCTCCCGCTCCATGTCTTCTGTTTCCCCCTCCTGGTCACTCATGGTGTCGAAGAAGCACTCGAAACGGTTGGACATCAGGGTCTCTGCTATATCGACCTTTTTCCTGTGTTTGGCCGGTCTCTTGGGCACTTTGAAATCAGGCGACGCCTCTGCGCCGGCCGGGGTTTCCCCCTTTTGTTGTTGGTGAGGATCGTTCTGGCCTTTTTCCGAGTCGCTCGAGAATGTGCTGCGTCGTCTCGCTTTAATATTTGGCTTTGCCGTTTTATGATCAAAAATATTATTATGAATGGACTTTCCGTACGTTCTTCCAAAACTTTTTACGCCATGTTTTCATTTTGTAAGCGTAACACTGTTTGTAGTTTGTGCACTGGAAGGCCCAGGTTTTCTATTGTCGTCTGACATTGTCGATGTTTGGGGTCTCTGTGAACCTCTTTGTCCTTGCGAGTTGTCGTTATTTTAGCGTTAATTGCATTTATTTTTGGTACGAGGCGGCGCATCGGCACCGTCTCGCTATTAGTACTGCACTTGCCCTCAGGCAGATTGTTTATTGGCCTCACTTTGAAATAGCGAAAGAAATTCAGGGAAAGATATTCAACACTATGTAAGCGAGTCGCACGCACTTGCTTCTCCTACGGCTGTTCGAGAGGAACTGACTGGCTCGTTGGTTTTTTGTCTTTTTAAAGATAGGTTATTGAATCCGAATAACAATGTTACATTATAAAATTGGCTCGTTGGTTTTTTTTTAAGATGGTTTATTGAATCCGTAGGACAAAATACATTTTATAAGTATAAACTATCTCAGAAAAACTTAGCCTGATTTAAACATTGATTTTTCGAGCTGGCTAGGTAATAAGTATTACATCTCGTCAACTAAATATATCCGTAAAACTATTATATTTCTTTTACTTATTTTTATGATATTGCGCTGCTGCGTCGGCTGCTCGACGACGAATCGTCTGGATTTGGTCGTTCGTGACTAATTTGTAGATGCAAAGACCCCGGATAAGGAAAAATTATCTTAAAGTTTTTTATGAATATGAATTTAAAAAATGGGGCGGCATTGAAGTTTCGACACGTAAAACTCCAACGGTGCAAAACTCTGAATTTATGTGGGAGAATACAGTCACTGATATTTATGATGAACACCCTATTTTGTAGTTTTTTCTGAAAAGAAACCCCCAAAAAACCTATTTTTCGGCCTCTAGAGTGACTTAACCCCTTAACTACAACAGACGCTTGCAATAACATTGATGTTACCTTGTGCTGTCCTCTTCTTCGCCCTGCGTCTTTTGCGGCCGTGTGGTCGACCGCCGCTCGTTGCCGCCTTTAGTTTCCGCCTACGTTCATTCCGTTGGTTCTTTTTGCGACTTTTATTCACTGAAAAAGATTAAACACAGGTTATTCGATTATAATTGTTTTATATGTAAAAAATAATTTTATTTCGGCATTCACCCCTACTTATTTCATTCATTATAATTACTCTTCCGCTGATGCTCCGCTGAAACTTCCACACCTAAGTTGAAAAATCGGTCCATTATTAAGTGTTTATTGTAAGAAATATCGATCTTCTTAAAATTTTAAATGTCTAATTACCAGGTTCTTCGTCGTTCATTTCATCAAATTCCGGCGGTGAAGGTGACCTGTTGCCTTCTAAATCTGCAGCATTGTCTGCCTCCATTTCTGGAACAACTAAAATCCGAAAATCACTTTTATAACTATGTATTTTTAATTAAAAAGTTATAAAAATAATTACAACTTTCGGAGCAAACAACAACTGATGTTTACATTCCGAATGCAGAGAAAAATCTGTAATTACCAGGTTCTTCGTCGCTGATTTCGAGAAACTCCAGCGGCGAAGGTGACCTGTCACCTCCCAGATCAACATTGTCTGCTTCAATTTCTGAAACAAGTGAGGTCCGAAAATTAAATTCGTCTATAACATATCTTTAATTCAAAGGAGATATTCGTCGTATTTGGAAAAAAAGATATGAAAATAATTACAACTTTCGGAGCAAACAACAACTGATGTTTACATTCCGAATGCAAAGAAAAATCTGTAATTACCAGGTTCTTCGTCGCTGATTTCGAGAAACTCCAGCGGCGAAGGTGACCTGTCACCTCCCAGATCAACATTGTCTGCTTCAATTTCTGATATAAGTGAGGTGCGAAAATTAAATTCATCTATAACATATCTTTAATTCAAAGGAGATATTCGTCGTATTTGGAAATATATTTTTGGTATTACCATGATTTTGTGCCCGCATTGCGAGATCCACATTCGCCTCTAAATCGTCGCAATCGGGATCTTCAACTTGAAAAATTAATATTTACACATATACTATGTCATTTCATTACATGAAATACTATTATTATCAAGTAATAGTAGAATTAATACTTACCAAATGGAACAACCGCGGCCTCTTCCTCGGATTGTTCCTCCTCTTCCATGTTATTTTCCGCAGGGAGATGAAGAAGATACTGCGATATCCGCCCCTTCAACACTGCCGCCTGCACGATGAATTCGGCGGGTGTCACAGCACCTCTTTCCAGTTTCCGCCACGCTAATTACAAACATTTATTTAGTCTTCCTAATATATTCGGTATCAGCATACCTTTTCCAGTAAGCAGATAACATTAATTTAAAAAACAAACCATCGGTCAATTTCTTTCTCCGGAAAGTCGTCGCATATCGAGGATGTCGCTTGATCCGTTTACCCAGCCGGAGGCTCTCCATGTCGTTCCTAGCGTTCGACGTTAGTTGCCCGAGTGCTCCTAGTAACATAAACACTATCATTAATAATTGGCGCGACATTGCATAGAAACAAAATATGAAAAAGAACAAAGATTAATAGCACCGTGGACGAGTCATAAATTCTTGAGGGAGATATATTTTTAAACTTATATTTACCGATGAACGCCCACGCCGATGGATGCCGTCCAATTTTTTTAGCGAGTACACTATTGTACGACTCGATAACATTATTGGTCCGGCGCGATATTCGGAACACGCTGAATCCCTCCGGCTGGACCACCCTTAGCCATTGCCGCTCGTAATATGCCAAGAATGGCGTTAATGCCTGCTTGACGTCATTCGGGAAGGTATTTTTCAAATTAGCATACTCGGTTGGTACGAGCGCCGCGGGCAAATAGGGCAACACCATCAGGTGTTGTAGGAAAGTTTTCGCAGTTGCATTTGCCCTTATGACGGGTATCAGCTGAAGAATTTTAATTTTCTTCAGCAGAGCCTGAAAAACGACATTTAATTTAAAGAATAAATAATCAATATAATATTGATTACAATAGTAGTATTGTAAACTAGAGAAAAAATTTGCGTACCCGATCATAATGGACACTGCACACGGCCACAACTGCGTTTTGAAAAACCGCCCTACATGAATTCCGCAATGCCGTCTCAAAATCCGTCATGACTACTTTTACTGACTGGGCATTAACCAGACTTGTTCCGATTGCTTCCAAAACAGCTGCATAACTGCAGGCTGTTTTTTTTGACATCAGAATATGCGCGAATGGGATCGCCTACGAAAATTTATCCAAATAAAAATGAATAAATCCACTTACGATGAAGGAATTAATTTATTTGGGTATCGTACGTGGTCATATCTTATGCCGAGTACTGAAACGAGTTGATAAATGCCCGTCAGGCGAGGCGTTGTTTGGAAAGTCCCGTCTATAAATATGTGGGAGACATCGGCAAAAAGACTCCGTACAAACTGGGGATCGTACATTAATAAATGTACGTTCCCATCAGCATCGTGAATCGTCTCCTTTGCCAATCGCCCCACATCGTACTCCAGGAGCCGGTAATTCTTTGGCTGGCCTAATTGGTCAGCCATCCATTGGAGGTTCTCCGGACACGGTGGATAGTATTGTCTCCTCCATAGTTTCAGACTGTCAACTATGCTGTTGTAGGGAACAGCTATTTTTATGTCGTTGGGATACCTGCCATCCATATCATAATAATAATAATAATAATAGAATGTAGATTTTTTATATTTTTTTCCGCAACTGACATTAAGGGAACACATACACCTGGGCGCGCTCGAAACGGCGTAAATTTCGAAAATTCTTTTCTTCGGTAAAAAATCAAAATTGACTGGTGGTTTCATATTATTTAGTGACTATTTAAATATAAGGAAAAAAATGAAAAGAATTTTGTTTTGAATATTATCATTATTATCTTTGTTTTTTCTCGAAACTATGTTTTCGAGACGACCGGCTTAAAAACATAGTTTCTGTATAGTCTGACGAGAGGGCTTAAAAAGCTCTCCCGTCAGAGTAATTATCTACATTTTAAAAAACAGTGAAAAAATATAGAAAATTGGCGGAGTTATCGTGCCGATCGTCTCGAAAAAAATAGTTTCGAGAAAAACAAAAATAATAATGACAATATTCGAAACAAACACTCTTTCATTTTTTTCCTTATATTTAAAGAGTCAATAAATAATATGAAACCACAACTTAATTTTTTGGTATCGGCCTTTTTTCTGAGCTTGGCCGGTCTTTTAGGGAGTTTGAAGTCTTGCAGCGTCTCAGCGCCGACCGGGGTTTTCCCCGCATGTCGTTGGTCGTCCCGGCCACTATCCGAGTCGCTCGACGACGCGCTGCGTCGTCTCGCTTTCACGTTAGGTATCACCGCTTTGTTTCCGAGCGTCATTTCAGGACGTTCCGATCCGTACATTCTTTCAAAACTTTTTAATTCGTATTTTAGTTTTAGTTTTAGATTTCCATCCGTGACTTTGGCTGTTATTCGTGACCCAGATGGCCCTGGTTTGGTACTGTCGTTGTTCAATTCGCGTCACGGTGCGACTCGACTTATCTGCGAGTCAACCGAAGTTGTAAGTCTCGATACCGAATTGCTTGCGTTGACAATTCGACACCGTGAAGTACACGAATTCCCGCACCTTAAATTAATGAGATGAGGGTGATTAACAAATTAGGCACGATTAAACTGAATAAACGAATTTGATATGCTAACACTGATAAATACAATAGATTTTATGTTGTTTAAGTTGATTGATGTGAGTGTTGTTTTGTTCGAACGATTGAATGGTTAAAGACTGAATTCTAAGCGCGATAACAATGTTGCGTAAATTAGTCGTGCTGAGAGGTCTTTTCGTTGCGAACTGTTTGTGTTCGAGTCAAAATTGTAACTAACGATGTTTAATTTTCCGACAACTGCGTGAGCCTTGAGGGAGTGTCTCGAAGGATTCACATTTTGTTTTGATTTTTCAGCCAAAAAAAAGGATCCAAAAAAAAGGGAAGGGATGAAAACTCGAGAGGGGAGCTGGCCGCATTGGTGACTGCCACGGAAAAACCCACGGAAAACCCGCGAATTTTCAGCTCAGCGAGAAGCCTTGTAGAAAAGGACGCCTGCTGTTGTAAAACGATTAAAAAAGGTGAAGCCTTGCAAAATCGAGTTTTCGTGTTTTTAGGATTAGACCGGAATTTTTCGGCTTATTGTAATAAAGTAATTAACGAGACAGTTGATAATGTTTCTCTTCAAATTGAGGTTTTGAATGGGGGAATTTCCGGAGAGACCGTCTCTGCTCAAGGGTCACGCAGATGTTTCGAAGTATGAAAGGAATTCAATAAAACGATTAGCGGGACGTGCATTTGCTAGTAGACAGCACTCTCTGTTTTAGATGCGTGTATAGTCTATGGGTGTGTATGTGTATAGGTGTGTGTGTGGCTCATGTCGTATTTGCCTTGAATTTTACTATGATGGTTCCGTGTGAGACGGAACAGTCACTGTTTTAGCATCAATTGCATTACTAATTACGAAGGATTGGTGCCACGGCACCGTCTCACTGCGAACACTACACTTGCCCTCAGGCAGTTTGTTTATCGGCACCACTTTGCGAATAGCGACTTAAGATTATCTGGGCGAAAATCACCACTTATAAGCGAGTCGTACCCGCACTTGCTTCTCCGACTGCTGTCCAAGAGGAACTGACTGGCTCGTTGGTTTTTTTTTTTTTTTTTTTTTAAAGATCGTTTATTGAATCCGTAGAACAAAATACATTTTATAAGTATAAACTATCTTAGAAAAACTTAGCCTGATTTAAACGTTGATTTTTCGAGCTGACTAGGTAATAAGTATTACATCTCGACAACTGAATATATCCGTTAAACTATTATATTTCTTTTACTTATTTTTATGATATTGCGCTGCAGCGTCGGCTGCTTGACGACGAATCGTCTGGATTTGGTCGTTCGTGACTAATTTGAAGATGCAAAGACCCCGGATAAGGAAAAATCATCTTACAGTTTTTGGTTTGATTTCTTAAAGTATGGGGCGAGGGGAGGGGGGATGGATGGGGGAGTTTATTTACATATTTACATAGATACAGGTTTACATCTGGAGCCTCAGGAGGCTTGTGAACACTTTTCAGCGCTAGGCAGCAATCTCTTGGTGAGATGACTCTTTTCTGTCTTTTTACGGGGAGGTTATCGCCTGAGCCTCGTCCTTCTTCTTAATTCGTCTAGGTGTCTTGCGTCCTCTCCTAACCACCAGTATTTCTCACAGTCTTTGCCTGTCCTGTGAGTCTCGGCTTGGTATTGCCTTGCCGAATATGAGTCTCTCGTAATCGTAGTCCTGGGGTGCCATACTTATGCTCTTATTACAAGAGTGCCTCGGTTTATGGTACAGTAGTGGTACGTTGCGACCGTCCTGTATGACTCCTTGAGCATCGCAGTATGTGAATAACTGCGGAGGGGTATAACCGGACGCCAAGCGGTTTTGTCTCGCTTCGTCGTTTGCGAAGGCGTTCATTAAATTTTCAAGGATGTCGTTGTTCACGTCGTTTATGCTTGCGTAGTAATTCCTGCACAATTTAATCATGAAACAGTCAATTCTTGGTATGTTAGCTTTATTGTAGACCTCGCTGTTCCTTGTTCTGTGGGTGTAATCTGAGTTCGCCGTTCTGTGGAATCTCAGACAAGCCCTCAGGATAGATCTTTCCAGTCTTCGATGCTTTTCCATTATGGTAGGTCCTACGTTCCATGTTATTGGCGCTGCGTATGTCAGGATAGGTCTGATTAGGAGTTGGTAGCAGATGATTTTCGCTTTGCTTTCTAGATCCCTGTTGTAGAACAGTCTGGAGTTAATCTTTAGACTTTGTTTTGCTTTGGCGATTTGGTTCTTATGGTGGAGGTTCTCTATCCTTTTTAAAGGACACTCATCGTCTGAATCTTGTCCTTCTTCTCAATTCGTCTAAGTGTCTGACATCTTCTCTCAGCCACCAGTATTTCGCTGCGAGCCTTTGTCTGTCCATTGAGTCTCTTTTTGGGAGCGCCCTGTCGAACATGAGCCTCTCTTGTGCGTAGTCCCGAGGATCCAGGCTTATGCTTTTTTTACAACTGTGTCTGGGTTTATGGTATAGTATGGGCAGATTGTGGCTGTCCTGGATTACTCCTTGTGTGTCGCAGTATGTAAATAGTTGAGGCGGGATGTATCCGGATTCCAGGAAATTTTGTCTTTCCTCGCCAATGTTACCGATGTTCAGTAGATTCTCGAGTATGGTGTTATTTATTTTGGTTATGTTTGCATAGTAGTTTCTGCAGAGCTTGAGCATGAAACAATCAATTCTTGGTACGTTGGCCTTGTTGTAAACTTCGCTGTTCTTGGTTCTGTGGGTAAACTCCGAGTTTGCCGTTCTGTGGAACCTTAGGCACGATCTCAGTATGGATCTTTCGAGTCTGCGATATTCCTCCATAGTTGTGGGTCCTATGTACCAAGTAATTGGTGTTGCGTATGATAATATGGGTCTTATTAGTAGCTGGTAGCAAATGATTTTGGCTTTGCTTTCTAGTTTGCTGTTGTAAAATAATCTAGCGTTAATTTTCATGGTTTTTTGGCTTTGTTTACTTGAGTCTTGTGGTGTAAGTTCAGTCTGAATAGGTGATCGAAGGTAACTCCCAGGTATTTGACCGCCGATTTGTTTGAAATATCGGAATGTGTGTCCGTTGCGATGTCAGTTACGGTGAGTTTGAAATTTTGTATTTTTTTATTGGTTGATGCCTTTATGTGGTTGACTGGGCGTCTGAATATGATCGTCTCGCATTTTAGTGGATTGATTTTCAGATTCCAGTCTAGGTAGTATTTGTTGACTTTATTTAGCTTGTCTTGTAGTGAGCAGCGGATAGTCTCGATGTCCTGGTCTGCCTTGTAGACTATGAGGTCGTCCGCGAAGGCGATGGCATGGCATTGCTGATCGGTATTCAGCCCAAATTTATTGATCACTTCACTGTTGTATATGTTGAAGAGGATTGGTGATGTTACTGTTCCCTGTTGTAGGCCCTCTGTGATTTTGAATTTGGTAGTTGAGAGGTTGTTACCGCGTCCCACGTGTGAAAGTTTTTCCCTCTTATCATGTCGAGGGTTAGTAATATCAGCCCCATTGGGAATTTGTACTGTTTCATTTTATGGATTAGGCCTTTATTCCATATGGAGTCAAAGGCCTTTTCCAAATCTATGAGTACTGCTCCTACGCATTGGCGGTCGTGGAGGTAGTTATTGATGTCAGAGGAGAACTTGTTTAAGGCGTGAGTGGTCGAGTGTTTTGTCTTAAATCCGAATTGGTTGACCGGGATTATTTCGTTCTTGGTCGTGTGATCAAGCAGCATTGTTTTTATTAGTTTTTCATAAACTTTACTCACGTTGATAGTGAGGCTGATTGGTCGGTAGCTCTTTGCATCTTTCGGGTTCTTCCCCTTCTTCAATATTGGGAACGCTTTGGCTGTTTTCCGTCTCTTCGGATAGTAGAAGTTGTTTAGTGCGTTATTGAAAATGATAGTGTACTCTCTGATGATGGATCTGGGTAGGTTTTTGATCGCAATAGAGGGTATGTTGTCTAGGCCGGTAGAGGTTTTGTTCTTGAGCGCCTTGATAAACTTTTCTACTTCTAGGTAGCTGAATAGGAACTTAGGTGTCTCTTCTTGCTGGATCGGTGTGTGTGCTGGATTCTCGGGCGAGAATACGGTAAATGTTTGTCTAGTTCTTCTGAGATGTTTTTTCCAGTCAGTTGTTTCCTTGAACGATCTGTCTACCGTCTCTCGGGTGACTGTGTTGTCGTTTGTGTATCTAGGGGAGTTGATTGCTTCCAGATAATTCCCGATGATTTCCAACTTGTCGTTGGGCTCTGTGGCAATAGTTTCGTTATTATTGTCTATTAAGTGCGGAAATGCCTGCCGTATTTGGTTGTTGAAGTCGCTGGCGTCGTTTACGATTCTCAGCGTGTCGATGCCTATGCTGTTCTTTGGTCGCAGAATTGCGTTAATTTTCGGGAAGAATTCGTGTGGATTTTTGTAGTTAATACTTTTCATCTGCGCTGCCCAATAGGCTGTTACTGTCTTTTTGAATTCTTTATTTAGGAGTCTGTTCAGTCTCTTTATTGTTCTTTTGATTCTGTTAACGTTCTGTCTACTGAGTCGAATCGTGCGTCTAGCGGTCGCTTGGAAAAGTCTGGTTAATAGGAATGATTTGTATCTGTGAAGTGTCTTAATGATGTTGTAGTCGTACTTTCTGTAGTATTCTTCTGGTTTGTTGTTTCTTTTTGGTATCGTCTTGAGTATGGCGTCTCGTATATGGGTCTCGATTTTTGTTATGTACGTGTCTATTTCTTCTAGCGTGAGGTTTTTGTCCGGAGGGATCGGGGTGTACGGTGTGTTCGGGTTGGTTAGTTGTTTCCTGAATTTTTCCCAGTTCGCTTTTCGGTAGTTAAAGGTGACTGGTTTTGCTTCTGGTCGGGGTATCCCTTGTAGCAGAGTTTTGGTATCGATTGAGAGAATTAGAGCGTTGTGGTCGCTGTCGTATGCGGCAGTGCCCAGCTTGCCGTTAATCAAGTCTAGTATGTCTATTCTGCAGTCGATCAATCCATGGTCTAGATAGGAGCCTGAGCTCGGGAACGTAGGGCTACTTGGGGGGTACCATGCTGCCTTATATAGAACACTGCGATTGTTCATCCATTGGGTTATTTGGCGCCCTCTGTCGTTTGTCACAGAATCGCCCCATTCCGTGTTGCGGGCGTTGAAGTCCCCCGCGACAATATAGAAAACGTTATCTCTGTCCAAGTTGAGAGCTGATGCCATTTGCTCCAGTTCTTGGATAAAGGTGATGGACGCACTTTGTGTCGCGTAAATGCTGAGAATAATTAGTGTATCGTTTGACTTCACTTTGATTTTGACCGCGGTGTATTCGAATACTCTGTTATTTTTGCTGCTAGCATGCGAGACGTGCGCGAACTGCAGTCTGTTGTGTATGGCGATTGCCGTTCCCCCTCCTTGCCTTCCGGTTGGTCGGTCATTTCTGACAAAATTGTGGTTATCTAGTCGGACTCGGTGTTTGCTGTTTAATTTGGTTTCCGATAGGAGCGCTATGTCGATGTTGTGGGAGTTGATGAATTTTTGCAGGTCGTATCTCCTTTTCGCTGTGCATATCGAGTTGACGTTGACCGCCGCGATTTTGATGATGTTGTTGTTGTTGTTATTGTTGTGCGGATCCATTTTACTCGATATTTAGGAAACTCATAATGTAATTGATTCTTACTGCGTTCTGCATTACTTGTATCCTCACACTTTTTATCTCTTTCAGGAGTTCGTTTTTGAAGTCCGTGAGGAGTTCCTCTACTCTTCTCCCTGTCTGGTTATTGTTATCTTGGTCGGTGTCTCTGGCCCTTGGTTCCCTCTGTGTATCGAGGGTGCGGTTCGGTCTTGGCGCCGGCTGTGTGGTCTTTGGTTCGTCCGCGCTATTGAGGACCCAGTTCCTTGTCTCGGCTTGTCGCGTCGCGTCCGCATAAGAGAATTTTTCACGCACGAAGTTATTAACTTTGATAACTTTTGCTTCGTTGGTTTTCCTTTGTCTTTTCGTTAGTTCTTTTTTCATTTTTATAAGCTCGCTTAGTATTGGGAACCCGCGATACGAGGCAGGATGACCGGTCTCTCCGCAGTTCGCGCAGCACGTTCCCTCTTTTTTCCCCCTCTCTAATGGGCTGTTCTTTGCTTGGTGCGGCTCAGCGCACCTAGCACATCTAACTTGGAAGTGACAATTCGTGCTTGCATGGCCGGTCCTTTGGCACTTTGTGCACTGGAAAATGGGCTTTTTCCTTAGTTTCTCCCATTTGATTCTTTGGTAGAGGAGGGTCTTGGTGCTTGTTAGCGCAGCCATATTGCTATCTGCTGATACCGTTACTATGAAATGGTATCGGTCCGGATTGTTACGGTTGAAAACCATTTTAGACACTTTTACAAGATTTACATCCTTGAGATTCAAATTTTTGATCTCCTCAGTTAATTCGGGATCTTCGAATCCTCCTCTGATTCCCTTGAGCACCAAACTCTTGGGCTTCATGTGTCTGGGAGTGTACGTAAAAAATTCAACCGAGTTTTCTTTTAAGCTCTCGATTGCACTGTTGTAAGTATCTAAGTCGAGTGATCGTAGTCTTATCATGTTTTCACTGCAGATATTAATTAGGAATTTGTCCTTCGGTATGTTTTTTGTTGTTAGAAGCTCTATAGTCTCTTTTATGCCTAGTTTGTAGGCATAGATGGGTGGTGGCTTTAGTTTTTGTATTTTTTCGGGTACCTGTTTAGGGTGCGCGCCCCCGGCGGCTTCCTCGGACTCGCTCTCCCGTTCCGCGTCTCTAGTTTCCCCCTCCAGTCCACTCATCGTGTCGGAAAAACACTCGTGGCTGTTGGACACCTCTGTTTCGGCTGTATCGGCCTTTTTTCTGAGCTTGGCCGATCTTTTAGGGAGTTTGAAGTCTTGCAGCGTCTCGGCGCCGACCGGGGTTTTCCCCGCATGTCGTTGGTCGTCCCGGCCTCTATCCGAGTCGCTCGTCGACGCGCTGCGTCGTCTCGCTTTCACATTAGGTATCGCCGCTTTGTTTCCGAGCGTCATTTTAGGACGTTCCGGTCCGTACATTCTTTCAAAACTTTTTAATTCGTATTTTAGTTTTAGTTTTAGATTTCCATCCGTGCCTTTGTCTGTTAATCGTGACCCAGATGGCCCTGGTTTGGTACTGTCGCCTGACATTATTGGTGTTAGTTGGCCCCCTCGGCCCTTATTATCCTTGTCGGATGTCACTGTTTTAGCATCAATTGCATTACTAATTACGAAGGATTGGTGCCACGGCACCATCTCACTGCGAACACTACACTTGCCCTCAGGCAGTTTGATTATCGGCACCACTTTGCGAATAGCAACTTAAGATTATCTGGGCGAAAATCACCACTTATAAGCGAGTCGTACCCGCACTTGCTTCTCCGACTGCTGTCCGAGAGGAACTGACTGGCTCGTTGGTCTAGGGGTATGATTCTCGCTTAGGGTGCGAGAGGTCCCGGGTTCAAATCCCGGACGAGCCCACTTTTTTTTTCTTTATAAAAAAAAAAAAAAAATTTATCATATCTATACATTTTCAGTTCTTAATATTTTCATTCATTTAGTAGGTTTTCGATCGTATCGTTATTTAAAATTTATTTTTCGACAATATTAAGGGGTGTGGCCAAGGTCGCAGGTATAAAATCATGTGCACATTTAACAATTTTTTTTTTTTGAATCGAAAAGTGCTTTATTTATAAAACTAATTACACATCTATTTAGCATACATATCAAACTAATAAAAAAAAATGTTTTTTTTTCTTATACAAAATTGCCGATTACTGCTATTTGCTTTTGGTATCTTTTTTTTGAGGACCTCCGCGGCGTGACATTTGGCATCCACAATTTTTGACCTAGTACAAAAAAAAATAAATTCGTTAATCTACATTAGAATTAGGAATTTGAAAAATATTGCTTTATTCGCATATTCTAGGCATTTGAACTTAAAAGGTGAATTTCCAGTGAAACATTTCGTACAAAACTGCTCATAAAATGAAAAGTTTTTAATTAATCAGAAATTCCGTCGCTACGTCTCTAGGTATTCTGACGTAGATTAACGAGAATTTCTTGTTTTGTTCTAGGCCAAAAATTGTGGATGCGAAATGACACGCCACGGACCGCGTAAAAAAAAAGATACCAAAAGCAAATAGCAGTAGTCGGCCATTTTGTATGACAAAAAAAAACAAAAAAAAATTTATTATTAGCTTGATATCTACACTAAATAGACGTGTAATAGTTTTATAAATAAATCACTTTTTCATACCCGCTAGCGTCGCCAGACCCCTTAATACTTCGTTGGAATTGCAATTTACCTTAACTGCACAATTCTCGAGATATCGTTATTCGCTAATTTGAGGCAACTTTGGAATTTGCGATACTTTGTTTTTTTTCTTTAAATCAATTATTGTTAATTATTGCGTGGTGCACCGATATGGACGTTAGCACGCATCTATCGAGTGAATTATCGAAGAGCGAGAAAAATTACGTAATAACTCAATTGTAAGAAAAACTTGACCGTGATGGTGACGCTTTTCATGGTCAAGGTCATCGGTGTGATCATTTTCCTTTCTATTCATTATTATTGCTGTAACATTGTGCTACAGTTATCGGTCTAATTCATTCGAGTTTCCCGTTTTTTTTTCTCGAATATTAACGACCAGTCGAGAATCCAATCTTCATAGCATTTTAATTATACAATCATTTTACGGCATTACCACGCTATTTGTCGTCTAATGAGCGAACAACGGTACTATAATGACTCGATAAATTATTCCTACGAAGTTGCATTAACCGTTTTTTTGTTTTCAGTCGCTATTTTTCTCAGTTTTTTTGCCATTCGAGATGTAAGGAGTAATTTTCACATTATCCGACAACAGGGGGCGTAGCTCAGATGGTAGAGCGCTCGCTTAGCATGCGAGAGGTACCGGGATCGATACCCGGCGCCTCCAAAACTCACATTTTTGTGAATTATATTTCGAAAAAATGACGATCCTGCAACTTTTCATCATCAGGTACTTTCTTTAGTGCGAATTAAAAATTTCACGTATTATGACGCGTCGAATTATATTTTTTTCAAATTTAATTCTCTTCAATCATTCCATTGATCATAATGTTTTAAAGCTGCAAGTTTACACTTGCCACTTGCTTCCTCAAAATTTCACACGATGCTGAAACTTTTCTCTATGACGAAACATATCTTCCTCCAGCTGGCTTTCTCATAGACGAAGTTTTCAGCACTGGATGAAATTTCACGGAAACAACTAGCAAGTTTCAACCTTTAGCTGTTTATGTACATGTACTAAAGTTTTTCGAATAAATTGAAGTTTTATAAAATCGTTTCGTCGATCTCGCGGGATTTCACACCATCCATCAATGTCATTTCATCTATTTGTACAAGATTTTACGACGAAATCTTAAAAATTCAACGCAAATTACGTATCATTTTTTTTTGTTTTTTTTTTTCAGTGAATCGCTTCTGGCACGGTGAAATTGTGTGTGTTTGGTTCGTGCGCCCAGTATAGCAACGCTGTTGGAGTTTCTCATCGCCTTTCACACGCTCGTAACCTGTTTGCACTGTGACGAAAATAAGATTTTCGTGCCACTTTTGTGTCAGAACACAAAGTTTCTTAGATTTTTGTGATGACCTCGATATTAAAGTATTTGAGGTCAAATTCACAATAGTGTACGAGGATTCGAAAAGTTGTTGAATCTGAAGGAAAGTAGGTTTTCCATGGTGTTCGAGGTCGCTGTACTCGGATCTGGAATTACATTTTTTAAATTAAATATGGCGGATCCAATATGGTGAATGGAAATTTGAAAAATAGTTGGATTTCGATGATTGCAAGTTGTAAAGGCCAAATTTTAGAATATTTCTTGTGTCAATAAAGGGGGCGGGATTGAAATTCCGAACTGTGAAATCTTCGAAAGTGTAAAACTTCGAATTTATTTGCAAGGATCCTATAAGTTTTGGAAATTCTAAAATACAATATTTTTAAAACAGAAATATCGTTGCCAAGAATAGTTATACACCAAGGATCAAATGACAAGAATAATTACGGGACCGACTGAAAACGTACTGAACACCAAAACCCAACTACATAAAAAAAAACCTTATTTTCATATTTAGAAAGCGTAGAGTTCCGAAAAATTGTGCTTTTGGAAAACCTAGTTCCCGCACGGTTAAGTTTTATACGGGAAATGGTTCAGGAAAAAAGAATATCGAAGTCAAGGATATTAGAATTTTTATGTCCAGAAAGGTTGAAGACATGGTAGTGTATAAATCTGACAGAGCAAAAATCTCACCGAGCAAAACTCCGAAAGAGCAAAACTCCGAAAGAATTCAACTCGGTTCGCTCGTTAAAATCGTCCATAGGACGTAACACCAGCCGTGCTGACATCTAAATGCTCGAATTGGAAATTTTTGGAATCTTGACCCTTCTAAACTTTAATTTCCGGAATACTCCATCGTCAAGGCTGTGATTTTCAGAGTCCGAAACCTTCGTGAACCTGATAAATTTTTTCTTCAATTTTATTATGCTTGACGGACTTTCCGATAGTTTATTGTCCGTTAATCTAATTTTCGGAACTTTGTGAATCTCTGAACATCAGATGTTCGGAATTTTTATATACCAGTACCTGTAGTTCGTAATATTGAAATTCGGGGTTTTACACCGCCCAAGCTTAACAGTTTGAAATATCAACGTCACCCCCAATAAAGCAACTATTTGTGCAAGTTTTTTATTATTGTTTTATTATGCTCACCGGCGCCGTGGCTTAGTTGGTTAAAGCGCCTGTCTAGTAAACAGGAGATCGAGGGTTCGAATCCCTCTGGGGCCTATCGTTCGACTTAATGTGTGTACGTTTAATTTTTTTTCTCCATATTTCTACAGTCTCTTTTTCAATTCAACTTGTTAAAAAAATTCGTTGTAAGTTATAGATCAGTGTGGTTTGTAACGACAGCTTGAAATCCCCTCACGTAGCCGCGGCTACGAAGGCAAGAAAACGCTGATTATAGGAATTTGGCGGTAGTGCTCGAACGTGCAAAGTCAGCGAAGTATAAATGGGTAATTCGAGTGGCTCGAGAAAGGGACACTGAAGAAAATTGAAAATGTTCCGATTCCAGTGTTCTAAATTACTTTTATCACCTCAGTCTGTGGATATTAATTGACTACATTGGGAATTTTTCTTAGATCCTTCCTGCTCTAGACGGGATTGCTCGAAAATTTTGAAAAATAGCATATTTTTGGGAAGAATCATTTTCAAAAAATCGCAATTAACTCGCAATCGCTTGAAATGACAAATTTGTACTTTGTAAAGGGGGATCGCTGGTGTGACTGCCCAAAAAAGGTGTTTTTCGGGAATTTATTCAAAGAAAAGTATTGAATCGAAAGTTTGGAAATTTTAAGGATACATTTGTGTATAAATTATGTATATACAATAATATTCTTGTATGAAAATATTCAATTTTCAGCGACTTATGCGCCATCTCCCGAGCCTAAAAACAAAAAGTTCTCCCAGTGCTGCAATAATTGCGGCCTTCAGAGTGTCTAAAATTAAAAAAAATAATAAAGTCCGTTAAACAACAAATTTGCGATGTTTTGAAAAAACTCGCCAATTACGCTTAAAAATCTGATGGTTTTTTGCATGACAAATTGTCATTTTTCATCCAATCGAAAAACTGGAGGGTCATTGTGTGATGAAACGAATACAAAATACATTAAAACAAAATTCAAGTCGATCGGATGATTTTTATGCTAATTGGAACAGCAGCAAATTTGAAAAATGTCGTTTTAAGAAAAACGCGTTAAAAGATAAAAATATACGTTTCTAACCGACAAGCAGCTGCTCTTTAGAAGGCTGTAGTTCAAAAATTATTTGAGATCTACGCTTGAAATTTTAGTATGGTATTCTAGAAGGTATAGACTATCGAAAAATGCATTAAAAAATTGATTTTTTGAAAGTGTCACACTAGTGGTTCTCCTTAAAATAAAAATTTTGTTTTCATAATATGTTTCAAAAAATAATGGTTCCGAAAATGGCCCAAATTTTTATCGAGGCAGAGATTAATGAGAAAGTCCGGTTTAAAAAAAATGCAATAAGACAACTCGATGTGTGTTGGTCGAACAAAGTGCTAAGCTCGTGACTCGATTCTGAGAATATGCCTTCGTTAATTATCAAGAGGCCTGTCCGGTGAAAGGAAAGGAAGTTCTTGGTTATCCAATGAGAAGGCCATTTCAAGCTATATATAACGTCGTGCGAAGTTTGCCTGCACGTGTCAATCATATAAATCGTAATAACAACGTTTTATAAATTTAATTATAACTGCATATACTAGAAATCATCGTATTTTTTCAAAGTTTAGTCAACTCCTTAGAAACATTTTTTTTCATACAATGGCAAAGAATGCATTTTTTGTTATTAATAAAATTATCTGAATACAAAAAAATTATTTTTACGATTGGTCCCAAACCATAGTTCATTATAATTGTTAAAAGATTTTCCATAAATTCATCGTAGCAGATGTTAAGTGACGTTTCATTGTTTAAAAATTCAAATGACTTCGTTTATATATATAGTCAGTTTCCGGTTAACGAATTTATCAGAAAACCTAGATATTATATACAACATCTGTTTCAACGAAATGATGGAAAATCTTTCGACGATGACCTACGAGGAACATTAAAATCATGGTTATGTATATATTTCTATTTTAATTACACATTCGTTAGAGAAAGTTAAGAATAACTGTAATGTAACTGGCGGAAAATCTACAGACATTTTATAAATATCGCGTACTTCCTTGGCTTTACAGTCTTAAAATTCCTCGTCCTTATTATTATTCGCTTTTATACGCAGCACTTGAAAATTTCCGTGCCGCTTCAAAATTTAAATATTCGGCCATCAATTTATCGCAAATTCTCTGTGTGAATTTACGATTCTACGTCGACCGTTTTCCCATTTCTAATTCATCGCTCACACATACCAGAAATCCAACATCAAAACGGCTCATTATTTCAAACTTGCCCAGAGAATTTCGAGCTTCGCAAATATATACATTAACTTTTTTCCTTTGAACTCGAGATTCGCTTTGATAATTCATTTGTACATCTCTTTATCACAAATTATATTAATCCACAGTACGTTTATATAGAATTCTGGATTATGTGATATTTCGTGTAAACATTGGAATTCCTTTCGTGCCTTTAAATTCCTTATTTCCCATTAATTCTTCAAGATTCCTTTTTTTTCGCTACTTTTCCCTCCTTCAATTGAAACAATTCGCAAACAACGGTGAAACTTGCGAAATCACCGAGAGACGTTGATGAACTTTCGCGTAATCGCTCTTTATCGCTCCTAGTCGCTAAGGTAAAAGTGCTACAAGACACTTTACGTTCGTGGCGTTGACAGAAAATAACATAAAGAAGGGATTTAATGATTCCCAGGATAACATTTCGTTATGCCTTCCATCTCTGGTATCAGGCGGCAGATATTTGCGGAAGCGGAGAAGTTCTGATACAAATGGAAGACGAGGACGTGAGGAGGGCTGAAGAAAAAAAAAACAGGGGAACCCGGCACAGGATGGTGGGCTTTCTCGATCGAAAAAAAAAGGCAGTCGATATTATAAGGGGTGGTGTACACACATATCTGTGGGCATATATATCTGTACAGGGGGATTCAGAACTTTTCGATTCCGGGTGATGTTCTGTGCATAACTATTCAGCCGTTTTTTATTAATTCAAAATAGTTTTTAAATTAAAGTCCATCAGCAGCGTTGAATCTTCTGGCGGCGAGCGTCGCTTGGAGAGGGTCAATGTCAAGGTATGTTTGGTAGTCAAGATTGCACCGATTTTGCGGTCATGCCGTCTCGGGTCTCACGGGGCTTTTCAAGCTTCTGACAGAGCAGATAGAGGTCATGTTTATCGTAAATATTTTTCTCAATGTCTTTCTCAATGTTTTGGCGGTTCTTCTTCTTTTCCTTCTGGCTATCGCCCACCGGGTCATTTGCCACTGCCATTGGTTTGTTTTGGAGTTTAATGCTCGATGTCTTGCCGATAATGTTCGTAATGAACCTAACCTCTGACTCCTGTCATTTCACTTGAAAAAAATCCGGGAGCCCCGTTTCGGCAGGACAAAATCATTCCCCATAGCTACCAACCTACCTCGATATTGGCCTCCTCCACCAAAAAATGTTTCGATGTTGATGAAAGCAAATAAACTAGTGGCGGTATGGGATATAAGAGGTCAGAGGTGTAAATGAATTCAACATGGTTACAAGAGAAAAATATAAAAAGAAAGTATATTTACATTAGTAACAGATTGATTAATAACGAATGATGATGTTACCTTGTCTTAATTACTAGGTGATTAGTACGGATTGGTGATGAGTTTTACAAGCGGTATGAGTGTTGCAACGTGGCGTCGGATGAGCGGATGCGAGGTGTATCTGATTTAAGCCACGAGATGATGGTTACGCTAGATCGAATGAACACGCGTTTACGAATGTAAAATTACGCTGAGTACAAGTGAATTGTGCTAAATACAATTAGCCAAAGATGTATATGAGTACAACCGAGCTTCACAAGATGAACGATACCAATGGGAGAATGCCGTCGCCGTCGACTCCGTGCGAGGGAAGATCGACGCTGTCGTTGGTCGACTCATCGACATACTCCAATGGCTCTAATTGAAAAACTATTTCGAACTTGAAAAAAATCCTCAAGCAGTTCGACCCAGGACATCATCCGGAATCGGTAAATTTCGGATTCGATACTCGTTATGAATCATCCTCTATATAGATCATTGTACAACTATATTGTACCTGTATACATCAATATATGACAATGTATGGATATACACAGTGTGGTACATGCTGCGGAGGGTTGATGAGGGGTTGGGAGGTTCGTTTACCCCGGCCAAGAGAGAGAGAGAGAGGGCATCCTTCCCGCCCTTGCTCATCGATTCATCCCTTCTTCCTACTACGACCACTATTACTACCATCGCTCGTTCTATATATCTCGATGGTCCCCGAGAGCGTTCGCCACCCACATGCCAAGCTCATCTACCACAGGGACGCGCGGCAATACCACTGGAGCACACTAGTCCTCTCTCGTCCTTGCGCGGACACGATATACGCCGTAAGACTATCGACGAACAAAAAGTCCTAAAGGATATTACTTTTCCCCGTTAAATCGTATCAGTTACGCCCTTTTGTTTGCCAACAGATATATCGGCCGGCAATATTGCTTCCTCTCTCTCTCTCTCTCTTGGTGGTACAAACCACCCCAAAGAAATTTACTTTCGCGCGGAGAGAGATAACAAAAAAAAAACCCGCCAGCAGAAAAATCGATGTTCCACGTTCATTGGACGGAATATTCCAAATCCCGTGGCAGGATTGGCTCGATTCTAGACCAGGGCGTGGCTTAAAGATGAGCTCTCGCTGTGTCATCGCTTATATTGATCCTCTACCAACCTGCTCTCTCCTCATACACACAGACGCTATTCAAGATATTTCGTCCCACTCATACACTTTTCAAACTATCCACAAAACCAGCGTGCAACATATTATCTCACCTTCTTCTCCTTCCATCCCGTTCCTTCCCGTACTATCGTCGTGAATTTCCTCTGTCGCTTCCTCATTCCACTCGCCATACGCACTTGGCACCAAATATCGTCACCAATGTTTATATTGGACATGTACCTAGATGGGGTATTTCGTGCATAAAATTCGATGACTTTTTGGGCAAGGAATTCGCGAGAGTCGGTTTAGAATGCTGATTTAAAGACAAACAAAAAATATAGAACATTTTCTAAAGGATGCCACTAAAACATGATTTTGGAAGCATTCTTCTTTCATATCCTTTTTACAGCCACCATTCCGGGATTAAACTGCTTTTAAAAATTTCCTCTTCGCGTCGAATACTCCATTTTATATTGTAAGTGGCAAATCGTACGTTTAAAACTCAAAGCATCTTCATTTGCCCTAAAATAATGGAATACGATGGAATATCCGAAAATGCAAAGCGACACATTCCTCCCAGTTTTCTCGAACGGAACTTCGTATACCGGTTTGCATATATGATCTCCTAGAAATTCTGTTGAATCAAAATCCGTTAATAAATCATGTGATTCATCGGCACGATGACACCAATATTGGATATTCCGTCAAACTATCACCGTCTTGATTGATTCAAGCCGTGATTGATTTTCACAAGACCGGATGCTCTCAAGCATATATGCATATGGTATCAATAAAGTCGCGAGATTTTAGGTTCTTCCAGCGTATACCGTCTCATCCAAAAGATTGGTTCAATAAAAAGTTAAAGAAAAACATGAATTTTTTAAAGTAGTAGTCTGGTAACGTGGGTTGAAAAAATCGAAATTTTTTTTTTTTGCTTAATTTGAAAGTACAATGACTTGAGAATATACTGTGAAAATTTCAGACCGAAATTCGAAATACTTCCGGAGTTATAATGAGTTTTCGAGAGCGCCTCGAAGTTTTTCTCAAAACAGTGTTTTTTGGTCAGCCCGGGTCCTAACTTTTTTTCTACCGAACCGATAGCTTTGAAATTTTAACAGGCTATTCTACACACTTATAGTTCTCGTCGGAACTACCGAGAAATTTTTTCACCCCTAATTTTTTATTTTACAACCCCTTCATTGCTAAAATAAAAGGACTTTTTTTTCCAAAGTCCGCCATTTTGTTATTTATCCATGAAATTTAACTTCAGTAGTTCCGACCAGAATGACATGTCTATAGATTAAGAATTATCAAGAATTTTTGATTTCAGATAACATCAAGAGCCAAAATCACCGGGGCCACCCACACGCTTTTTTTTCGAGGTGCCAACTTCGATCAATAATAATAATGATAATAAACTATTAAATTTTTTCAAAAAATTTTTTTTTTGTATCTATAATATGTAAATAAAAACATCCTAAATATCCAAAACGATTCATTTTTATTTTCCTACAAAAAAACGCCCTCCAAAAAACACATGAAAATCGGCTTGAGTTACCATACTACTACCTTAATACGTTTACATAGATAGGCTTTATTTGACACTTGGCAAGTTTTAGTCAAGTCCCTGACCGATTTTGATTAAGCACAGCATTTCCAATTTTTTTTTTAATCTATAAATACTAAATGTAATGTGCCATTTTCAATTTACATTTTTCTCTTCTTTAACTTGACGATCTTTACTTGGATTTTGAATGCATTTTTCGAAAAATTGAAAATATAGTACCATAAATATAAAATCCTTTTCTCGATTTTCTCCAAATCCAATAGCGAACAGTATTTCATGACGGTCTATTTGTTTGGAAAGTTTGAGCCTGCTAACTAGAAAATTTCACGAAGATCCTGACAGACATTCTTGAAAAAATTCAAAATCACATAAAATCTGAACGTTTTGTTGCAACTTCGTGAAAATTATATTGGAGAAAGGGGACTGGCAGCTTCACTTGCGTGCAAAATTTCGACACTATCGTTCAAGCCACTCCAGAGTTATGTAGAACTTTCAGTTTTGCAACGTTCAGCTTTGAACTTTGCAGTTTGCAAAATGCGCAAATGCATTTTTTTAATATCTGTTTGTCCGACGTTTTTACATTGTACAAAGAATGTCACGCAAACAAAGCTCCCTCTACGACGAAGAAAAAATTGTGTATATTCTAGAGATAAGTTAATAATAAAAAGAAACTGAATATCTGACAAGTAGAATTTTTAATTTTCTCCTTAATTAATTTTGTAATTTTAAATATAATATAATATTATTAATATGATTTTTTAGTGATAATATTCAGACTCAATATTCTGGTTTTTTTGGATGTGACTGTAATACGCTAAGCATCGTTAATTCGATTGATATCGGAAATTCGTTATCGGCCTCTTTGGTACTCGTTATCCGATTCGAATCAATTTTATTCCGAGTCAACTAAAATTTGCGTAAATTAATGAAAATTTGTCCGAAGGCAAATTTAATTAATTTATCATTACTTTAATTAACATGTTAATGAAACTTTTGAACGACAACAATTTTTGCACTACAATTACAATTTAGAAACGTTAAGCTTCGCCGAAAAAAAAAGAGGATATGAATTTTATGCAGAGAAATCTTTTTTTTTTTTCGACTGACAATTGTTTACGCGTAACCCATTTGTTCCGGATTCTTGACCCCCAATACCGAAGTCAGCCTCGCGTGAATTTTCAAAACTGCTGGACACATATATATATATATATATACACAGCTTTCGATCACTGGGGGTTCTCACTTCCTCCCTGCGGAATAAGATTTATTTATTGACAGAAGGCGGGTGCCAGTAACTCGAGTGTGTTGGGCGCAATAAAAACTCTACGAGGTCTCTCCAACCCTCCCCTACCACCCCACCATCATCGCCAACACGCATCGTCGGAGTATTCTGTTTACATTGATTAATTGCACGATCTTTACGGTGATTCCTCGCAGGGAGAGCAAAGATACCCCTATGGGATGGTGCCCCACAATTTCTTTTTTTTTTTTTTTTTCATCTGTCCACCCACCAGATGAATATATCGTTATTATTTGTATCCCGTATATCTTAATCAATTTGCTACCGTACATTTTTTTTTCTCCTATCTCAATCACACGAGACTTGGAAAAAAAATAGATGTTTTTTTGTAAATGTTGGTGAAAAAATAGGTTTTTTTTAAATTAAATATCCAGCACGTGCTTGAACAAAGTACGAAACGTATGCTGCGGTCGTATCCTCACTTTATCAATTGTCTCATTTTGCTTCCTCATCGAGCTTTGTTTTCGTGGAAACGTTTTTTTTTCGAGATTTACACGCAGGACTACTGAAAAAATCCCAAAAAAAAACTCTGGACGTACATATATATATGTCTTTGTCAGACCTTGTAAAATTCAACGTCTCGATCGATCTCTCGCAAACTTTGTACGTATCTTGAGCATCCAACTCCTTCTGATTGTTAAATTTATTGGCAAAGTTCATAACGTAAACCCGGTTATACAGAACTTTGAATTTTTCTAAAAGTGTTGGAGATCCGTTGAACTACCGAAAATTTTGAGATATCGAGTTGAATGTTTTTTTTTTCTTTCTATAAATAGCATTACAGTACGGTTTGCCTTGAATTTGGCGAAAATCGGTCAAAGCTCGGCGGTCGGTTGTTTAAAATTCTTCGAATTTTCCGAAAAATTACTGCGGTTGCACACAATCGACGCTCAAAGTCGGTGAAAAAAAACTTGTCTCGCTATAAATCGAATAGTAACTTATTTTCATGATGATAAAGCATCGTTCAAGGGGGGAAATAGGGTTAGGACACCGTTTTATCAATGATTATCATGAATTTTTTTATAGTATAAAAAATGAATATAATTTATTGAAACTTTAAGAATATTTTATACATATATTTAAGTATATACTATAAAATTTGTATACATATATTTAAGTATATACTATAAAATTTTAGCGACCCCATATTGCAGGTCACAATCAGACTCAGCATTTTGCGTACATTCTGGGAGCCGCAATTTTCACCCGAAATCAAACGAGGTTGGAATTTACTTTTATTATATGTCTCTCTTCTATATGAACCTAAATGCTATCAAAAAAATAGAAAATTGAATTTTTCACAGGAGTTAAAACAAAAAAGCATGATTTTTTGCCATTTTTTACGACTTTATTTGCAAAAAAAAAATTATTCAAAATGATGATAATATTCCGATTTTAGGTTCATATAGAGCGCAATACTATGAAGAAAGTAACTGCCAATTTTCAAAACGATTGGTTAAAAACTTTTCAAACTAACGTGTACGGAAGTTCAAAAAAAGTCGTTTTCAGAAAAACGCGTTTGAAAAAACAGTACCAAGAAAAACAAGCAATATGGGGTCGCTAATATTTTATAGTATATACTTAAATATATGTATAAAATATTCTCAAAGTTTCAATAAATTATATTCATTTTTTATACTATAAAAAAATTCATGAAAATTATTGAGAAAACGCTGTCCTAACCCTATTTCCCCCCTTAATGGCTTATAACAATAGAACGAGTCGGAATTTTCATTTAAAATTTTGGGAACATATTTTTCAATAGTTTTACTACCAATTTATGAAATAAAAAAAAATCAATTTTTTCAACCGTCCAATTCTATTTCCCCCCTTAAGCAAAAAAAAACATCTATTTTTTGAAATTTCTACCGTGGCCATACCCCTCAAACTAAATAGCTGTTGTTTTGGGTCTAATAAAAATTTCAATAAATGAAATACCATTTTTTCTCTGTCAGATACGAATATACATGTATAAATGGCTCATAGAACACCACAGGCAGTAGAAATTGCTTCCGTAGATTCAAAGGCTGGCCATGTGGCCCTTAGTCACGCTCACTCTGGCATATGGCAGAGTCATGAAGTCACTAGGTGGTCCGCAGTATATAACCCTACCTGTCGTCAGTTCTGCCGCCCCATTCTATACCCTCTGATCCACCGGCACCCATCTATACATGACAAAACACGCTATAGTCTCGGGGTTGTTTTTTTTTTTAATTTTCGACTCATCCCCTACGATCATCGCCGCCTATATCAAACAGCAAATTGTCCTAGCTTGATCAATGACGTTACACACACGCAAACGTCATTTAGGACAATTCACAAAAAAAAAAGACTCGGTTACCAGCATCAGTAGCATTTCGTTTTGGTTTGTGGCTCGATTTTTTTCAGATTACTATCAGTGATAAGGGTTATCGGTGATTGAGCCCTCGATCTGCAATCGCAGTATGTGATTAAAGATATTCATATCCAACCTCAACTGGGGGTATAGCTCAGTGGTAGAGCATTCGACTGCAGATCGAGAGGTCCCCGGTTCAAACCCGGGTGCCCCCTCACGATATATATATTTTTCTGACTCATTGATTTCTTTTGAAGGATTAAAAATTGTTCTCGTATCAATTATCCATGAAATGAAGTTGTTTAGAAACATCAAACGTTACTTCTCGTGATTGTAGCTGTGCTCACTATTTATGTGAGGTACATGTACCGTTTTTTTTTTACCACTACATCACTTGTGGTCATTTTCACTAATATATTTCTATCGTTGTTTTTCTTCGTATTTTTATAATGGCGCTTCGATAATGATCATGTGAATCTACTAAATTATCTGAGCAGTTCTGCCGAAATGATTATTTTCCAGAGATGAAAAAATAAAATGAAATTCATTCTATTTTTGATTTATAAAAATCTGAATTACCCTCAGTTCAATTTGCTATAACATAATTACGATATGGGCAAACTGATCTGTCAATTTTTAGGGATTTATCGTTCTGTGACGCAATAGAAGTGCAGGAAAATGACCGAAATCTTTTACTGCAACATTTTTAATAGTTTATTTCAACATCGGGTTTCAACGCCATTTTAGGTTTCAGAAACTATTTATGATTTTGATATAAACATTTTTTCAATTACTGTTTTACTGTTCAATTACTGGAACATCAAACGTTACTCCTCGTGATTGTAGCTGTGCTCACTATTTATGTAAGGTACATGTACCGTTTTTTTTTACCACTACATCACTTGTGGCCATTTTCACTGATTTTCACTAATATATTTCTATCGTTGTTTTTCTTCGTATTTTTATAATGGCGCTTCGATAATGATCATGTGAATCTACTAAATTATCTGGGCATTTCTCCCGAAATGATTATTTTCCAGAGAAGAAAAAATAAAATGAAAATCATTCTATTTTTGATTTATAAAAATCTGAATTACCTTCAGTTCAATTTGCTATAACATAATTACGATATGGGCAAACTGATCTGTCCATTTTGAGGGATTTATCGTTCTGTGACGGAATAGAAGTGCAGGTAAATGACCGAAACCTTTTACTGCAACATTTTTAATAGTTTATTTCAACATCGGGTTTCAACACCATTTTAGGTTTCAGAAACTATTTATGATTTTGATATAAGCATTTTTTCAATTACTGTTTTACGTCGCTATAGCATAGGATGATTTGACTATTACAGCCCTGAGGAATGGTTTTTAGGGGTCAAAAACTAAGAAAAAAACAGTTAACAATTTCTCGTGATTGTAGCTGTGCTCACTATTTATGTGAGGTACATGTACCGTTTTTTTTTACCACTACATCACTTGTGGCCATTTTCACTGATTTTCACTAATATACTTCTATCGTTGTTTTTCTTCGTATTTTTATAATGGCGCTTCGATAATGATCATGTGAATCTACTAAATTATCTGGGCAGTTCTGCCGAAATGATTATTTTCCAGAGATGAAAAAATAAAATGAAATTCATTCTATTTTTGATTTATAAAAATCTGAATTACCTTCAGTTCAATTTGCTATAACATAATTACGATATGGGCAAACTGATCTGTCAATTTTTAGGGATTTATCGTTCTGTGACGCAATAGAAGTGCAGGTAAATGACCGAAACCTTTTACTGCAACAGTTTTTAATAGTTTATTTCAACATCGGGTTTCAACGCCATTTTAGGTTTCAGAAACTATTTATGATTTCGATATAAGCATTTTTTCAATTACTGTTTTACGTCGCTATAGCATAGGATGATTTGACTATTACAGCCCTGAGGAATGATTTTGAGGGGTCAAAAACTAAAAAAAAAACAGTTAACAAGATTTAAATGAAAAAAAAAACAATTTTCTAGGGTTAATTCAAAATATCATTAACTAATATATTTCGAAGAAGATTTCAGAGAAATCATAGCGATTATTTTTAAAAAACTGTAAACTCATCTACCATAAAAAATGTTGCATCTTTTTTTCTTCGAAATTTCAGAAATACCTTCGAATTTTTGTTTTTAACCACAAAAAAATCCTCGTTTAGACTACTACCTTAAAATGTGGTGATCAAAATTGTATAGAAACTGGCAGCAAATGATACATCTACTCTATGCAATATTTTGTTCAATTAATTCAACGTTGTTTTACTTAATTTTCATTTATTTAATTTTATCGTTATATTTCTCTAAAAGTAAAGTTAAATAAATTAAAAATTACGTAATATATGTAATATTTTCTATAGTAAATGTGTAGGCAGTTGGAGTATAGCGACAGTAGATAAGGAGGCCGAGCCACTGATCCCGATCGTGTAAATTCACCCACGCTTTCGTGATTGAAACAAACTCGAAACTCAGCATGACGTTGATTACGCAATAGCGGAGGCTTCGCGCGACTGATGTATAAATAAAGGAAAAAAAAATATATATATATGTCGAACGAGGCAGAGGACGAGCCGGAGAGAATGAATGAGTAATCGATAAAACAACATCTGGCCAAGTTTTGATAGATTGTCACGTACATTTTTATTCCTTTAATGCGTATAACAAAACCCTTTTTTTACATCTTTTTACATAAAATAACAAAAATTTTTTGTTCGTTATTCGTACGTACAATAAGATACTATAATTTTTAGTTTAGTGAAAATCGTGACAAGCGTTCTATACTTATGTTATTTTTAATTATTCGAGAAGAACGAGCAAAAAAAATACGGGAAAAGTAACAAAAATGTTGAGCAAAGAATTTTAATTCAACAACCTCACCCGAGTTTTTAATTCTCGTGACGTTACAGAGTTAAAAGCAAATTAGATGGGGTTAGGCATTTCCCTGCATATACCGAGATACATTCAATTACTTTCGAATCAGCGAGTGCTTTATTTTTCACTGTTTATCTGTTAATATCCAAAAATGAGAAAAACCTAGTGTACAAGTAGCATCCGCAATTAATAATAATAATATAAAACCTAAATCTGTGTAGCTGTAATTTTTTTAACTCAGGAACTTTATTTTGCTCAAAATTAATAGTCAAACATTCTTAACAGACATTTTTGAAAAAAATTGAAAGTAGTGTGAAGAACCATACCAATATATGGAAGTTTATTTTTTGCCGCTTCATCACACACACACACACACACACACACATCGAGACATTTATTGTAGAACGTTCCGACGTTTTGACAAATTTTTAACAGATTGCCATTGAAAAGTGGAAGAGAAAAAAAAATATTATCAAAATAAAGCTCCCTCTGTGAGGAAGCAAAATTAAAGTGGTCGATCTCAACGACTTATGGTAAATTGAATATTTGGAAAGGACGAGTTTTGGTGGTGCACCACACATGAGGCTAGAGATCCTCGGGGTGAATACGGTGAACACCACAACGAGGGATAAATCACTTGCTTGTCAAGGGACGAGCACCTGCGTCTCTCAAAACCCTCCTAGAGATCCCACCTCTCTGTACCAAACGTTAAGGCCATAAGCCCCACTAAATATTCGCTAAATCCGTGAAATGCTTGCAGTGCATATATATTTATATGTACCCCAAGGAATATAGAAGTCGATAGTGCCAATTGGCAGATCGCCAAATGGAATGTATATCCACGACGATAAGTCCTTTTCATTGCACCCCGCGCGGAAACTCGTCGTGTATTAGGGTGGCATATACTACTTACCACATACAGTAGTTGGTCTCTCTCTCTCTCTCTCTCTCTTGGTTCGCTTCAGCGAATATAAATACTCCCTGCATCTTGAGGGAACTTTTTCAATCAAAGGGAAAATCTGATTTTTTTTTCCAACAACCGTACATTTTGTGAAAGCGAGCGTGACGTTCTGATGAAGTGTTTTTCGTTAAAACAATGTCAGACATTCGTCACAGAAAACTACGAGGGGTGTTAGTTTAAATTTGCCGGTTTTTTCGATAAAGAAAACACTTAATTTTCAGAGGAATCTCAAAATTTTTTTATTCAAAGTATTGACCATTGGTTTCCACACATTTCGCCCATCTCTCAGGCAAATTATGGATACCATCCCGAATAAACTTTTTCTCTTTCGAGGTAAACCATTCGACGAGCCATTTTTCGACTTCTTCAAAATTAGCGAAGCACTGCTCTGCAAGGGAGTGTCCCATCGATGCGAAAAGGTGATAGTCGGACGGGGCGAGGTCTGGAGAGTACGGCGGGTGTGATAATGTTACCCAATTAAGTGTTTTTAATGTGTCTTTCACCAGTTTAGCGGTATGAGACGGCGCGTTGTCACGTTGCAAGATAACTTTGCCATGTCTTCGGGCCCATTCCGGCCGTTTTTCGATCAACGCATAATTCAAATTAATCATTTGTTGTCGGTAGCGATCCTTGTTCACCGTTTCACCAGGTTTTAACAACTCGTAGTACACCACACCACACTGGTCCCACCAAACACAGAGCATTGTCTTACGGCCAAAGCGATTTAGCCTTGCAGTCGATGGGCCGGCTTCACCAGGTGAAAGCCATGATTTTTTTCGCTTCGGGTTCTCAAAATAAATCCACTTTTCGTCCCCAGTGACAATTCAATGCAGAAAAGATTTCCTTTCGAATCGTTGAAGCAGCATTTCACAAACGGTTTTTCGATTTTCCATTTGTCTATCGTTCAGCTGGTGTGGCACCCATTTTCCATACTTTTGGATCTTTCCCATGGCTTTTAAACGTTGGCAAATTGCTCCTCGAGTCACATTTAGTGTTTCTGCCAATTTTTGTTGCGATTGGGTTGGATCAACATCCAATAACGCCTGCAATTCCTCGTCTTCGAACTTTTTCGCTGCACCAGGATGTTCATTGTCTGTCAAATCGAAATCTCCACTTTTAAATTGACGAAACCATGTCTCACATGTTCTAATCACTGGAGCATGTTCACCATAAGTTTCTACCAGCAACCGGTGAGCTTCAGCTGCTTTTTTCTTTTGATGAAATAAGAAAAGCAACGAATGACGCAAATGCGATTTACTTGGAACGAAACTCGACATATTCACTGAGGTAAACAAATATGACGCTATTATTTTGGCGGAATGTGACTTGCGTATTTTTGTAGGTTAATGTCAATAGAAAAAAATGACATACATGCCAAATCATAGAAATGTATACATATTGCTAGCGACATCTACTGGTAAAACCGGCAAACTTCAACTAACACCCCTGGTAAACGGCTCGTATAAGCAAAAAAAAAAAAAAGTTTCATTTCGAGAAAATAAATAAATACGTCCGAGAAATAGAATTCCCAACAGTGCACACACATTTAGTTCGACGATAAACTCGATCCTTTGCAATTGAGAAAGTGAAATAAGTCAGAACGCCAGATGGCGGATGATGCCCGGTAATCCGCCATTACCGTTAGCAAAATGATCACCGGATCAACCCCGCGGACACGGCTGTCGAGAGAGCGAGAGAGAACAGTGACCGAGAAACGATCATTTCAATTCATGGGGCTTTTCCAGCAATGAACGTTAACATCGTCCAGATAACACACAGTGAAGGGGACAGAGGGCATAAAGGCACCTATCGGTGGAATACATAGTCGATATACATATATGCATGAGTAGGAAGAACAGTAGTCGTACTATATTTGTGAGGGATGATTTTTGGCCGCGGAAATTTATAAGAACAATTTTAAATCGTAAATTAAATTTGGTCACTGTATTCTCTATACCTGAGTTTGTAGAATCGGCATTTAAAAAATAAAGTAAATTTTTTCTTTTGTAGAACCAAACATATAAATGACTAGGGATTATTTGAAAGATGCCATTATAAAATAAGCGAGTATGTGATATTTATTGACAATTAATATCATAAAAATTGTCAACGACCATACCAAGCTGAAAGCACCAGTTCTCGTCCGATCACTGAAGTTAAGCAGCTTTGGGCGCGATGAGTACTTGGATGGGTGACCGCTTGGGAACACCGCGTGCCGTTGGCACTTATTTTTTTTATGGCTCATTTATTTATATGTCGAATGTATCGCCCCTTCATTTTAATTTAACTAGTATCGTCAGGCGCACCTCGCGAGTTTTGTATCATGAAATCTTTAAATTAAGTGCGTTCATATCAGAGCCAAGATTTAATGGAGTGAAGTGGGTTGACGTTGTAAAAGTCATCTTCTAATTCGTTCTTATATCCGGTTTCACTTTTTCGATATTAATATATCAAAGTTCGATCCTCGAGTGTCGTCACTTCTTTTTTTTTAGAGATGTCGGGTGCTAAAAATCAGAAGGCCGTATGCATATGCATTTAACATATAAAAAAACAACGCCCATTTGGCTCTCGAGCGACAACACATATATATATGTATAACTAATATTTTTGGAGGCCTGGCGCGTTGTCCCGCAACATATCTTTTGTTCTTATTGGTGTGGCGTGTGTCTCCTGCTGATCGCGTCAAACGCTCTCTCGCTACCTTTCACCCTTTGTCTCCTCTCTCTCATCTCTGTCTATAGCTTTTACATCACGTTCTTTCTTTTTCGCTCTCTTTCCCTTCCCTCCGATATCCATTGATATTAGAACTCTGGCGAACAGCTCTCGGGATGATGAAAGAAGCACGACAATGCATCCATGGATTACACGCTGAACCGCTTTTACCCCTCGTACCATCAGCCACCGTCCCACCCACGTATTATTATTTTCCATTCAGTGCAAAGAATCGCCTTCTGGATAAAATTCTCCTCTCGTTATGTACAACCGAGAAAAATTAATTTGTTTGACGCAAATGCTTGGTTTTTTTTTTTTAGTAAATTATATTGAAAGAATAGACTTTGTCGTTTAAGTAAATTTTAGTTTAAATAAATACATGTTGTTTCCGCCGAACAAATTTCGTCGGGATTACAAAATAATTGGTAACGTAACGACATTAAATGAAACAATTCGTATATAGGTATATTGTTGTTTAGCACTAACGAGAATATACGCGTCTCAGATCTAACGGAGCAGGGACTAAGGGTGGAATGACATTTTACGATAGTCCTGGCAGTGAGCCCAGCAGGAGGGGAAAACTACGGAAGGCGATCTAATTTAATTGACACTCTAATAGCGCGAGGCTTTCGCCGCTACCGTTTCTGCAACATATATGTATATATATATATATATATATATATATATATATATATATATATATACCTCGCGAGAACTCTTCGGGAATAGGGGGATGATGAGGGATATCGGAGAGAAATACCAGCAGGGTGGTTAGCCCACGAGTAGAACGCATGGGGCGACGACAATTGAATTTCATGGGGGTTTGCCCGCTTAACCAACTAATTGGTTCGCTCATGTTGCACAAACCGTATCAGTTTTTAACTATACCTTTTTAACGCCCGCAGCATCTTTTGTCACACGCTCGTTCACTTGTTCATTTCTTTCCTACACACAATCTAATATACCTTTTTTATTTTTATAAGTAATTTTGCTTCCTTACAGAGGAAGCTTTGTTTTAGTGCATTTTTTTTCCAATTTTGAATGTCAAAATGTGCCAAAACTAAAAAGTTTACTAAAAAGTGGCCGTGTGTCAGTGTTTGCGCTTGGCTCTCGTCGTTGCAGAATGTTTAATATCAAATTTGATGAGTATCGATAAAACGATTAAGATTTTATAAAATTTTGAATCTATAAAAAATCACTCCAACCTTAGACCTAATGTGCAATAACGTTTAAACCGTTGAAGTTGTCTTAATGAAAATTGACACGAGCATTTATTGATCCTTAGAGAATACTTGTACATTAAAAAAAAAAATTATTTTAAATATTTTCATGTAGTTTTTTGCCTTGTTGCAACATGGTGCACCGAAATCGGCGCCCACTCTGGACGATGTTGTATGCATCTGAAAAAAAAATATATATATATTCTCAATCTTTATGAGTATTCTGAGCACTGGTAGCAGAAATGGTACTTAAAAAAAATTTCTATTGAGTCGAACAATAATTTTGCCGACATTTTACAACTCATCGAATGCCCGAAAATGTATGAAATATCATCAATGAAGTTCAACAGGCCGCCATTTGGTCAAAATTTTTTTTCAAGTACCAATTCTGCTACCAGTGCTCAGAATACTCATACAGATTGAGAATATATATATTTTTTTTTTATGTATGTTACATTTTTTTTTTTTAGATGTATACAACATCGTCCAGAGTGGGCGCCGATTTCGGCGCACCATGTTGCAACAAGGCAAAAAACTACATGAAAATATTTAAAATAATTTTTTTAATTAACGTACAAGTATTCTCTAAGGATCAATAAATGCACGTGTAAATTTTCATCAAGACAACTTCAACGGTTCAAACGTTATTGCACATTAGAAATGACGTCAAAAATCTAGCTCTAGACCAGACAACGGCCTTAAAACTGAAGCAAAAGACATTATCGAATCCACCGAAGGGAGCGAAATAACGTGCAAATTGAAAATTGCGGATCGATCGCTTCTCGTTTTTGAATATTCTCATAGATTCCTCCGAGCCGAAACCAAAATGAAGAGAGCCACTTGTTCATAGAGGGAGTTTTATGAATCCACGGAAACGAGAAGAAAGCGATTTGCAACTTCCAATTTGCACCTTTTTTTTACTTACGTTCCTGTAATAATTACAATTTCAGTAACAATCAGATTGAAATAAAGCCGCGCGTGGTTGGTGTCAACGAAAATTTCAGAAGCCAATTGATAAAGTACAGTGTTAAAATAGGCAGCACTCAAGAAAATACATTGAAATTATAATCACCCAAATGTAAGGCTGCTTTGCTGATCGAATTAAACGGTGATTCCCGAATATGGATAATTTCAATAACCCACACACTTTTCCGATCGACCAAGACAAGGACAAGCTTGTCTGGATCCACCATTTTCATCAATATATGTACGATTGTCATTACGAAAATTGCGCCAAGTAGCATTTGTAAGATTGTATTAATATTCAAATTACGAAAATTATCCCAAAATAACAGAGTGACGAATCGACAGCGGTGGACGCGTTGGTTGTCCGCGGCGTCGGCGATCTCTCGATGTGAAGCAGTATCGCGGTCAGTACTAGGATGACCACTTAACCGTGCACTAGTTTGCACGCCGACTACCGAGCGAACGAGGCAGCTTTTTCTGAACTCCTGATGGTAAGACGATTGAATCTCAGTAAAAATAAAAGCCGTCTGTATCGGCACGGGTTTTCCACAGTATTCCCGTGCCCACGGCAAATGCGATACAGTGTGACTAAAAAGCAGCTGCGGATGCTGCGAAAGTTAAGTCAGCTTAGCATACTGCCGGGCAAGTACCCACGTAGAAAAATGTTAACGGCCGAGCGTTGGGCCAATACTGGTTCCCGTAGTGCCGGTACTGGCTGCCAGTATTGGGCCAGTACAGATTCGGTACAAGAGTGCAATAGCCGGCCGTTATACTGGCACCAACGGTCGGGCCAGTACCGGTTATTTAATTGGCCCGGACTTTGGCTCTGACTTTGGACCAGACTTTGGCCCAGACTTTGGCCCGGACTTTGGCCCAGATCTGGCAAACTTCTGGCTTACTACTGGCACCAACGGTCGTACCAATACTGGTCATTTCATTGGGCCGGATCTTGGCAGACGATTTTACCGACGGTGCAAATTACATCTCAGCGAGAAATGGCAAATTAAATAGATATCGAATCGACGTCTTTTAGACACTTTTGGCGTCTAGTGGACGCCGATCCAATATCTATTTAAATTCTATTTCTCTCTGGGAGTAATTTATATTTCTTTTTACCACGTTACCAGATTTTTCCCAAGCAGCACACGTACGTCCAAAGGATATACTTTGGACGTAAGGACGTTCTTCGGATGTTTTTAGGACGTCCTTTGGATGTCTGTGTTGTCTGGTTTGTTTATGCATAAATGTTTGATAATTAAATGCACTTGATATATACTAAATACTCGGAGTAGTTTTTATTAATAAGAGACTAAGTACATATACAGGTTTAAAATACGTACTTAAATGTTTATAGAACAATGTTTATAAAATATAGGCTATATGAAGCAAATATTACACCAAAAAATATTGTATTAATCATGCAATTTCAATTTCGGGGCAAATTATAATTCAACAATTTGGTTGTTTGCAAAATAATGGACTTTTGATCAGAATAACTTAACCTACAATTACATTACAGAACGCAACTGTTAAAGTGAAATAATCTCAGTATTGGCATTTTCTATGGCCCAATACTAAGCCTGTATCGAAGCCAGAGCTTGGCCGTATTTTATTGCCTATTTTGGCCCAGATCTGGTTATTATACCGGCCCGTAATGCGGCCAGATTGACAACCAGTACTGGCACAAGACGATATTTTATACTGACCCAAAGCTTGGCCAGATTGTCAGCCATTACTGAAACAATACTGGCTGCCAAAGTTTGGCCGCCAATACTGGCCCAAAGCTTGGCCAGTAGAATTCAACCAGTACTGGCATAAGACTGTATTTTATACTGGCCCGTAGTATGGCCCGCAGTATGGCCCATAGTATGGCCAGATAGTCAGCCAGTACGGGGCCAGTGCTGGCGGCCAAAGTTTGGCCGCCAATATTGGCCCAAAGCTTGGCCAGTAGAATTATACTGGCAATTTCTACGTGGGTAGTGACAGGAGCGAAAATTGGGACGGGTCTTTCGTAAAAACCCGCAGGGTATACGTTCGAACGTACAAATAAAAAAATAATAACGTAGCGATGATTTGCGATCTCAAAATGGCCCTTATTTTCCACCAATAATTAAACATCTCAAATGTTCGTAGTCATTATACATAGAAACGACCGTCAAACTATCAACAATCCCTCTCGCTTCCCTTCTGAAACTTTTACGACGAAAGGTTAAAAATTCTGAACCGCAGCCCGTTGCCGTTTAAAAGTTCGCCGGAGTATATACCGGGACGAAACGAGCGAGAAATAAGGGTGAATAAAAGGTTTCTCAAAGTTTTCCATTGTACATGGTCCAACATCAGCCGCAAGCATCCCCATCGCTAATGCCAATTTTACACTCTTATATCTTGTTTAACGAGCACTTCACCGCACTTTTCATTAAAAATCCACTATCACGCTTTTCATTTCGAACTACCCTTTTCTTTTATGGCACGATTATTTCTTGCGTATATCGAAATAATCGAACAATTGAGAAATTTAAGTGCGGCTGGTTATAATTCGAGTGAGGAAAGCATTCGAAACAATACTTTTCAAGAAAAAATAATTATTATATTTACAAAAAGTAATTTGGAATTTATTTGGAAATTTTTACCGCAAACATTTTACCGTGACAAAAACTACCCCACCTCCCCCCTTCATGGAAATTCGGTCCACGAAAAATTGACCTCCCAGGAAACTGATCCTGGACTTTATCCATACGTTTTTGGGCTTTGTTCGATTTTTTTTGTGCTTTTTTTTAAGTCGCCGCGCACAAACCTTTGGTGGTGGTTCACTGTCTCCTCTTGTCCCCTCCATCAGTAATTTTGTGATGAATTTTTCAGGAGGCCAATTTTCCGGGGACCATGTTTCAAAAGGCCCATTTTCGAAGGGGCCAATCTTCAGAGGATGACTTTTCTCGATGCCCATTTTTCGGGATCCATTTTCGAAGGTGCCAATTTTCCGGGGACCATTTTTCTCGACGATCATTTTCCGGGAAACATTTTCGAAGGTGGTAATTTTCCGGGAACCATTTTCGAAGGTGGCAATTTTCCGGGGACCGTTTACCTCGATGCTCATTTTCCTGGAATCATTTTCGAAGGTGCCAATTTTTCGGGGACCATTTACCTCGATGCTCATTTTCCAGGAACCATTTTCGAGGGTGCCAATTTTCCGGGGCCAATTTTTTCGCTGACCATTTTTCCGTAATGCTAATTTTCCGGGAGGCCAATTCTGTACGACCATTTGTCCTAGATTCATATTTTACATAGCCGCACTGGCTATAGTAATAATAACGAATTTGTTCATTAAATTAGTTAACAAATAGTAGTTGTAATTTATTTTGTCAGCTGCTCGTCGAAGGTTCGACACATCGCGTATAAATAATAGTGCACTCGGCAATAAGAAATTGCGAGCAAGTAGTGGAGAGAGGTTTAAAAAAATATGAAAGTTGAATGAACATGATACGCTGACCGTACGAGAAAAATACATGCAACGCGCGTGTTTGACGGTCGACGAGCGAGTCTGCTCCTGCAGCAGCACAATAACCGAGCGTGTAAAAAAAAAAAAAAAAGAAAGAAGAATGAAAAGCGCAGCTCTCGGCAAAAGGGAGAAAAGTCAGGAAGTGAGCGCTGGTCGTAAATTCTCGCGAATATAACGCGCTGTGAAATACGGAGGTGGCTGCATTCTGCATATGTCATTCCGTCTCTATACCGCCGCATTCTCTCTTTCGCGCGTCCAACAAAACTTCTACACGTATAGCGCAAACGCACGGTTACTACGTCCACCGTAACTCCTAACCAAAAAAGAAACTGAACGAACGTAAAACATAAATGGTCGAGGTATAAAAATTTCAAAGTATCGACAAAATCACTACACCAATTTTTTATTCGATGAATTTTTCAAATTTTCATTGTACCCAAGGAATTTTCCTATGATCATATATTTAACGGAATTTTTTATCGATAACCTTGAGGTAGTAGTCTGGTAACTTAAGCCGATTTTCATGTCTTTTTTGAAGGGCGTTTTTTTGTAGGAAAATAAAAATGAATCGTTTTGGATATTTACGGTATTTTTATTTACATATTAAAGATACAAAAAAAAATTTTTTTGAAAAAATTTTATAGTTTATTATTATTATTATTATTGATCAAAGTTGGCACCTCGAAGTTGGCAGCCCGGATCCTAACTTTTTTTCTACCGAACCGATTGCCTTCAAATTTTAACAGGCTACTCTACACACTTATAGTTCTCGTCGGAACTACCGACAAATTTTTTCACCCCTAACTTTTTATCTTACAACCCCTTCTTTGCTAAAATAAAAGGACTTTAGCAAAGAAGGGGTTGTAAAATAAAAAGTTAGGGGTGAAAAAATTTCTCGGTAGTTCCGACGAGAACTATAAGTGTGTAGAGTAGCCTGTTGAAATTTGAAAGCAATCGGTTCGGTAGGAAAAAAAGTAGCAGTGAAACAGCGAAGAATC
Source organism: Oxytorus armatus (assembly GCA_958009045.1). Lineage (NCBI taxonomy): Eukaryota > Metazoa > Arthropoda > Insecta > Hymenoptera > Ichneumonidae > Oxytorus > Oxytorus armatus. The sequence goes on from OY253750.1 coordinate 1,961,327, forward strand.
GTGAAAATTTGACGTTTTTATGTACGAAGGGGGACCCAAAAAAAACGGGAATTTCGTCATAATTTCTTTATTTTTTACACCAAATTTTGATCACCTTCAAAGTATTCTCCTTTGACCACAACGCACCTCCGCAAACGATCCTTCCAATGTTCAAAACATTTTTAAAATTCACTTATCGGGATGTTCTTTAGGCTTTCCAGCGATTTTTGTTTTACCTCCTCCACAGTGGCAAAACGCTTGATTGCTGCTTTGTTTCGGGGTCGTATCCATAGCACCACGATTCATCACCGGTAATCACCTTGGAAAAAAGTTTAGGGTCCTCTTCGAGCTGATTTTGAAGTTGAAAACATGCCCGAAGTCGACACTCCCTTTGCTCGTCTGTGAGAATGGCGAGGGACAAATTTGGCTGCAACTCTGCTCATGTGCAAATCTTTGGATAAAATCCTCTGAATTGAACTCCATGATATCCCAGACATCTCACAGAGTTGATCAATGGTTCGGCGACGGTCTTCACGAATGAGAGCATTGATTTTGTCGACGTTTTCGTCACTTCTTGACGTTGAGGGGCGTCCCGAACGGGGTTGGTCTTCAATTGACATTTCTCCATTTTTAAAACGTGAAAACCACTCGTAGACTGTGGTTTTACTTAGGGCAGCATCTCCATAAGCAGTCTTAAGCGTTACAGTAGTTTCCGCGGCCGATTTCCCCAACAGGAAACAAAATTTCACAGCCGCGCTTTGCTCCCGACAATCGACCATCAAGTTTTCGCCGAAATGGAAAAAGTTGTTTCACTACAAAAATTCCCACGGGCGAACCGTTGCACTCACGGCGACAGAACTTCGCACACTAACTCAGGAGACGTGTCCCCAACGGACACCTGGTCGAGCAATGTGTTCCCCCACTCTCCCTCCCCAACGCAGCGCAGTTCCCGTTTTTTTTGGGTCCCCCCTCGTACGTATGAAAATTCACATTTTTTCATTGACATTCCATGTGATTCGTAATCACCGAAAGCCCAAAATCGAACTAACAATAGTTGTCAGTAGCGATCGCGTAGTCGATGCATCGCTGCCGTCGGTCACCCATCCTATCGCTGGCCTCGATCAGTAACGAGATACGGTAGTGCATCAGGGAAATGAACAGCAGTGGACCGGTGATCGATAGACGAGTTCGACGGCTTAACGAGTTGGGCAATTTTGGTTTTAGTCAATACTAGGATTGGTAACCGCTTAGCCGTGAATACTAACTTGCTACGGCGACTGCCGAGCGAAGAAGGCACTTCTTCTGATTGTAATGCAACAAATCCTACGGTAAAATGTATCCAATATTAGTCAGGTTTTCCGCAGTTTCCTCGTGCCCTCGAGCAAAATGCGACACGGTATTGGATTTCGAAAGAGTGCCTATGGACAAGACTATGAGGGGTGGGTGAGCGTGTGAAGTAATGAAATGAAAATGGGAATAGAAGGAAAAAGACACAAACACCTGAAATATACGATGGAAACACTAAAAAAAAAAAAGAATTACATTCATATGAATAATATTAAAAGGAAACAAAAATGATTAAGCTTACATATAGCTGCGATACAGGTGCAAGATTAACGTAAGAAACGGCGGCTTTTCTTTTCCCCGAATCTGCAGTATATAACAGTACGGTATACAGGATAGGACGAGGAAGGAAGGAAGAGGAGGAGGGCAAAAAAGGTACGGTGAGAAAGCTCGGTCAGGCGCCTCTTGCGCTTTGAAAAGCTTCGTAAAGCACTGCCACATAGTCGGGGTAAAGAGAGTGTCATGTTCCCATAGCAACTGCGGGGCTGACTCCGCCTCTCGTCGGGGCTATATAGTCTCCCCTCGTTCGATATCGAGCAAAAGCGGACCTATGCTATATACCCCTCTTTACCCTCCTGTGACCGCTCCTCGATCGCTCTCTCTCTCTCTCGCTCTCTCTTTTTCAGCCTCTCGCGCTCTATCAATGCCCTCAACATCTCTTTTTTTCGTCCTCCTGTACTCCCTCTTTCTCTCTTTTTCCTTTGCGCATCTTTTCGAGCAAACATCTTCGAGCTGGCTTGTCTTCTCTCGTTCGCCTCATCTTCGTTCCTCGTTATTCCTCTACGTCGTTTTTTTGTTTTTCATTCCCTTGTGCGTCCTCCTCGCATCGGGACAGCAGCCGGTGCTCATATACGTTTGGAAAAAATGTATTTATTTTTTATATAAAAATGAAAACAAAATTAGAGTCGTGCAAAGAGCGTATTTGATTTAAATTAAGGTAGTAGTCTGGTAACTTCAGCCGATTTTCATTTCTTTTTTGAAAGGCGTTTTTTTGTAGGAAAATAAAAATGAATCGTTTTGGATATTTAGGATGTTTTTATTTACATATTAAAGATACAAAAAAAAATTTGTTTGAAAAAATGTATTAGATTATTATTATTATTATTATTGATCGAAGTTGGCACCTCGAAAAAAAAAGCGCGTGGGTGGCCCCGGTGATTTTGCCTCTTGATGTTATCTGAAATAAAAAATGCTTGATAATTCTTAACCTATAGACATGTCATTCTGGTCGGAACTACTGAAGTTAAATTTCATGGATAAAGAACAAAATGGCGGACTTTGGAAAAAAAAGTCCTTTTATTTTAGCAAATAAATTTTGTTATTTATCCATGAAATTTAACTTCAGTAGTTCCGACCAGAATGACATGTCTATAGATTAAAAATTATCAAGAATTTTTGATTTCAGACAACATCAAGTGCCAAAATCACCGGGCTTTTTTTTCGAGGTGCCAACTTCGATCAATAATAATAATAATAATAAACTATTAAATTTTTTCAAAAAAATTTTTTTTTGTATCTTTAATATGTAAATAAAAACATCCTAAATATCCAAAACGATTCATTTCTGTTTTCCTACAAAAAAACGCCTTCCAAAAAAGACATGAAAATCGGCTTAAGTTACCAGACTACTACCTTAAATTTATTATAATGGAAATTGTCCGGATTTGATTTAAATGAAATGAGTGTTGTTTTTCATTTAAATGCACGTACTTGATCAAAATCGAAAACAAATTCTGTCTGGTTTAATTAAAGCTCGAATTTTAGAACGAAAGTCGAGCTGAAACGCCGGCTCGAGCGAATCTCCAACGGACGCTTCAATTTATGTGCGAACTTAACTTCCAATTTAAGCTCCAACTTAAGCACCAATTTAAGCTCCAGTTTAAACTTCAACATAAGCTCCAATTTTAGCTTAAAGTTAAGTTCCAATTTTAGCTCAAGCTTAAGCTCCACTTTTAGCTGAAACTTAAGCTCCAATTTACGCTTCAACTTGAATTTTAGCTTTATCTTCGATTTAAAACCCAACTTGAGCTCGGACTCAAGCTCCAACTTACCGTTTAACTCGACCACCATTTTGAGTACTATCTTAAATGCCCGCTTAAGCTCCAGCTTAAGCTACAACTTAACCACAACCACTGTTCTAAAATTGAAGCCTAAAGTCTGCATCGTGTCAAATTTCAGTTATTACATAATCGCTTTATTTGAGTTATATAAATGTAGTATACTGAGGAATTTCCGCGAGGTAAGCAAAACGCAATTCCTTAAGAATTTCACTTGTCCGATCTCAATGACAATAGAACGACGAAACTTGAAAGTATCGCAACGACGAAAAAGTACATTTACACATCGTATATAGGACGTGATATAATAGAAATAAAGAGAGAGAGAGAGGGGAGATTGTGATAAAACGGCCCTCCGATGCAGACCTTACAACCCTCGGTTTAATTTCGTTGAGTGCAGCGCGCTAGGAGAGCGCAACGCGCACTTCATCGGCGGCCCATGTACGCGCTGTTACTACTGTGCGATGAGGAGGGGAGGCTTGCGCTGTATGCCAGAGGATTTTGCCAGAACCGCTATTACCACTGGCAGACATTGCCGTGACGATCTTTTCGTCCTCTGCGAGTTTTTACGATACTCGACGTCAGTATTATAGCGTATAGCCGAAAATAAAAAGGATTTGTTTGAGTCAAAGAAATATTTATGAGCTTTTCTTTTCGTTCAGAAATATTTTTGCATTTCAATCGAGGACATTTTATTGTAGTGAAAAAATTTGATTAAACAAGGCTGTAGATTTTAATAAAACCTTACTTTTCGATTATTATACTTTTTTCGATCAAAATATTTTTCATATGCAAATTAGCAAATTTTATTTGCGATTGCCTATCGTTTTTTTTGTTTCAATTTCAACAGTTTCATTTTTTAAAATCGTGTAAGAAAGAATACAGGATTGATAATGCAGAAGTTGTAGGGTAGATACGAGCGATAACCGCTGGTTACCAAAGAGGCGAGTCACAAGGGTTGGAAAAGGCGATCGGGGGCGTCGACCACCTCCCTATGGCCGCCATCATTGAAAAAATTACTGTATGATGGTCACTCTCATCGTGATCACGTAAAGCTATAAACAGCTATAGCTAATATGACAATAAATATAGAAAACTATATCACGGAGCAAATATATCATAAAATTCGATACTAAATTAGATTATATATGAAAAAAAATGAATAAACGTCATCAAAAAGAAACATTAATGAACAATAAATAACGTATCGGCTGAAATAAATTTTCACAACCAATAGTTGGGTTTTTCTCAAATAAATTTTCGCTGAGAAACAACAAATTACTAAAGTCAATGAAACGCGTGTTTCCAATATTCCCGCGTAACGTATTTCTTCGATAAAATTCATTTATTTCAGCAAATTATATTTCATTACAAAAATTTAATTTTACTTTACAAAATTATATCCTCGTATCAAAGAAATATATTATGGCGAACATTCGTATTTTTTAAATTTCTCAGCGAACATTCACTTTTTGCGGTAAATTGACATAAAAATAAAACACATAATGAACGAATCTTTCGTAGAAATCGCGAACTGTTATACACTTTTTTTTTTTCGTCTATTTTTTTTTCTAAGTCCCCACCCGAAATTTTGTTGGATATGTCGAAAGAGAAGTTCCCTGAAAGTAACAGCCCTTAATATTAATTCTAAGTACTCTCCCAAAGCGTGAGAAGATTTTCCATCCAAAATACACGTAAATCGAATTTTTTTTTTTCAAATTTCTATAACGCAGCAGCATTTTATGCTATCATATTGTTCTTGGTTTCGATTTACTCAGAATAAAACAATCTAAAAAAGTGCCTTTTGCGGTAAAAGTGTAAATTGTACTGGTGAGTTGGTACGGGTCACTGAAATTGATTTTTACCCAAAATTCTCGTTTTTTAGCTGTTATCTCCGAAATAATTAACTTTACGAAAAAAATGTAAATGAAAAATTTGTTGGAAATTTAATTTCCTACAAAAAAGGTTCTATCGACCCAATTGCTTAGATTAATATTTCTTGAGATATTGAATTTTAACTTATGAGTAGTATAAAATTTATAAAATACGAAATATTAAATAATAAAAAAAATTAAAAAAAATAATGTTCAATATCTCAAGAAATATTAATCTAAGCAATTGGGTTGATAGGACCTTTTTTGTAGGAAATTAAATTTCCAACAAATTTTTCATTCACATTTTTTTCGTAAAGTTAATGGTTTCGGAGATAACAGCAAAATAACGAGAATTTTGGGTAAAAATGAACTTCAGTGACCCGTACCAACTCACCAGTAACAATTTACACTTTCGCCGCAAAAGGCACTTTTTTAGATTGTTTCATTCTGAGTAAAACCGAACCAAGAACAATATGATAGCATAAAATGCGGCTGAGTTATAGAAATCTGAAGAAAAAAAAAAATTCGATTTACGTGTATTTTAGATGGAAAATCTTCTCACGCTTTGGGAGAGTACTTAGAATTAATATTAAGGGTTGTAACTTCCAGAGAATTTCTTTTTCGACCCATCCAACAAAATTTCGGGTGAGGACTGAAAAAAAAAATAGTAGAAAAAAAAAAATCGCCCTAATACACATATGCGCACGTTTACAAAAGATGCGTTTATTGCCCGAAACTCGGACAATCGCGGGGCGATGATGCCGAGAAGCCGCGCGGCGAGGTAGAGGATAAGAGCTAAATATTCGCGGGGGGGTTGATAGGACGCGCACGCGTGCCGAGGTTCTCCTTAAAACAACCCCATCCGCCACCATTGACAACCCCATTGGTATATCGTATTCCTACTACATACACCATTATATACATTCGCCATTGTCGAGCAAAAGGGCTCAAAGAACATTTGCTTTACGCGTTAAATTTTCTGTATAACGCCCTTTATCTGGAATTTGATACATAACAAAATTCTTGGATCTCTTATATACATACCAATGTACAAAATATATATGTATAAACGAAGTAGAGAGGTTGCTGGTGCAGACAACCGAAGCAAAACCGAGTATAGAGGCACACCCTGACTCTCCCTCATTTTCCCCCACCCCCTCCGCACCCTTCTACCCCCTTACTCGCGATCCCTCTCGCATCTCTCTGGTCTCTGCTATATAGAACCATATATTTCTCCCTCGTTCATGTTATATCTCCTCGTTGGTACACCCGCTACCGCCTCTGCCACCCACGACAACCAAACGCACCTCGCGTTTCTCTCTCTCTCTCTCTCGCTCTTTCTCTATTCGTATCCGTATCATTCTGGCATAGTCGCGCATACGAGCCTCTCTCTGACCGCTCGTCGCGCGTTTCCGTATCCGATAGAGCCGCGAGAACCGCTAGAAAACACACCGTAGCATATCACACGTTAGAGATCCGTACAACGTCCGGCATAAGCGCGATTAATGAAACCTGGAGCATAGTTTTTGTTTGTTTTTGTTTTTGCTTTTATTTCCCCTTCGAAATACCCTTTACGCGCCAGTAAACGACGAGTGCGGAAAAATAACGGCGCTTTTTCTCCGTGTGAAAAATAAAAACAAACATACATACTCGCGTCGAGTGAAATTTTCTGTTGAAACGTCGTGAAAATATGAGGACAGTGCGCGCAAAATAATCGAGAAAATAATGAAATTTTCGCTGGGATTATAATTCACTTTCCGAAACATAAATAATACGTGATAAATCAATTGATTGTTGAGTAACGAAATGAAAAATAAACGATTGTCGTTATTACGTTATATCCGGATTATAGGAAATTTTTTTGATTAGATAAAAAGTTACGAGATAAACGGTGCAAATGGAAGCCTGGAATTTCAAATGAAATAAATAAATTTCTATGGGATTATAATTCGTGTAAACGACAACTAAAAATACAATTAATGTGTTCGTAATACATATGTACGTGTAATTAAATCAGTGAGATTTGAGAATTTAAGTAGCATCCCTGAAGAAGCGAAAAATCGTGAAAGAGAGAAGGAGAAAGTATGCGCTTAGAAAGAAACGAGATCCACATAAGACTCACGCGATTCATCTCGTTTTCGATGATCGTTCAAGCTCCGCGGTTAGGAATCTCTTCGAGTTTCTTTCGTTCTTATTGAGGGGAGAGAGAGAGAAGAGTCTGAGAGAGGAAGGAAGAGACATTCGACCGAAACGCATTCTGGCAAAGTTCTCGGCGAGGGTAGAGAAACCCGTTGAATAGGACGATCCTCAAAAGGAGTGCCGACCAAGAACTAAAATCTCTTTCGCGGACGAAAAGTTAAGGCACGCCCGCGAAACTCTACTGTCTCCGAGGCCATAAAACTTTTTCCTCGCGCCCGAAAAATATATTTCTTTTCCCTCTCTGTCTACGGCTTTTGCTCTCTGAGGATTTACATTGGTTTCGACGAAGGATAATTTACATTGTCACGCGTGTAAAAACTCATCGATCGCGATTCGGATCTTGGTCCGCTGGAAACCGTCAATATATATATATACAAACGTTTATATATATATAAATAAAAATCGCTAACCAGACATCATAGCCAATTCCCGATCCTTCGACGCGGCAAACACCGTTCTCCAGTTCATGTCGAGGCGTCCTGCGGGTTATCGAGAACGTGAAACTCGTCGTTCTCGCTTTCGCAAGCTCGAGTTTAACGATAAATCGGTCTCGATCATTGCGATAATTTTGTCAGATTGTTTCACGAGCCTGAATAACAATCGATATTTATATTAAACTGTAAACTATTTTGAGAATCATCGGCGCAAATTATTTTCGTATTTTCCGTTGATCCACGAATGAACAGTTAATTTATCAATGTCACGCCACTAACGAATATTTAAAATTTCGCATAATATTCGAGTTTTGAACAAAGCTAGACGATCGTAACGTTAAATAATTCACAAATTTAGCCGAGAATTCGAAATTGGAGCAATAAAAAATTTCGACGAACTCGGACAGAAATCGTTCGACAATTTACGAGATTTCTCGACTGTTCGAACATTCGATAAGAAATTTTGATAGAAAGCACTTGAATAATTGCGCGTACGAGCAAAAAAAGCGCTACATTGATCCACGAGTGAACAGTTAATTTATCAACGAGATGTCTTGAATGAACATTCAAAAATTTGTCAAAAAAAATCGAGTTTTGAACAAATCTTGACGATGGTAACGTGCAATAATTCACAAATTTAGCCGGGAATGTGCATGATCGACCGGTCGAGCCTCTGATAACAATTGAATTTACAAAGTATTGGAAATTGGAGGGATCCAAAATTTCAACGAATTCGGACAAAAATCGTTCGACAATTGGATTATTGCGAGGACGAGCAAAAAAAGCGCTACATTGATCCACGAGTGACCACTTAATATATCAACGAGACGTCTTAAATGAACATTCAAAAATTTGGCATAAAATTCGAGTGTTAAACAAAGCTTGACGATCGTAACGTAAAATAATTCACAAATTTAGCCGGGAATGTGCATGATCGACCGGTCGAGCCTCTGATAACAATTGAATTTACAAAGTATTGGAAATTGGAGCGATTCAAAATTTCAACGAATTCGGACAAAAATCGTTCGACAATTGACGAGATTTCTCGACTGTTCGAACATCCGATAAGAAACACTTGAATTATTGCGCGGACGAGCAAAAAAAACGCTACATTGATCCACGAGTGAACAGTTAATTTATCAACGAGACGTCTTGAATGAGCATTCAAAAATTTGGCAAAAAAATTCGAGTTTTGAACAAAGCTTGACGATCGTAACGTAAAATAATTCACAAATTTTGCCGGGAATGTGCACGATCGACCGGTCGAGCCTCTTATAACAATTGAATTTACAAAGAATTAGAAATTGGAGCGATAAAAAATTTCAACGAATTCGGACAAAAATCGTTCGACAATTGACGAGATTTCTCGACTGTTCGAACATCCGATAAGAAACACTTGAATTATTGCGCGTACGAGCAAAAAAAAGCGCTACATTGATCCACGAGCGAACAGTTAATTTATCAACGAGACGTCCTGAATGAAAATGCAAAAATTTGACAAAAAATTCGAGTTTTCAACAAAGCTTGACGATAACGTAAAATAATTCACAAATTTAGCCAAGAATGTGCATAATCGACCTGTCGACGTGTCGATAACAATTGAATTTGTGAACAATTGGAAATTGGAGCGATAAAAAATTTCGACGAACTCGGACAAAAATCGTTCGACAATTTACGAGATTTCTCGACTGTTCGAGCATCCGATAAGAAACTTTGATAAAAAGCACTTGAATAATTACGCGGACGAGCAAAATAAAGCGCTACGCTGATCCATGAATGACCAGTTAATTCATCAACGAAACGGCATTAATGAAAATTCAAAAATTTCACAAAAAATTCGACCGGTCGAGCCTCTAATTACAATTGAATTTACAAAGTATTGGAAATTGGAGGGATTCAAAATTTCAACGAATTCGGACAAAAATCGTTCGACAATTGACGAGATTTCTCGACTGTTCGAACATCCGATAAGAAACACTTGAATTATTGCGCGTACGAGCAAAAAAAAGCGCTACATTGATCCACGAGCGAACAGTTAATTTATCAACGAGACGTCCTGAATGAAAATGCAAAAATTTGACAAAAAATTCGAGTTTTCAACAAAGCTTGACGATAACGTAAAATAATTCACAAATTTAGCCAAGAATGTGCATAATCGACCTGTCGACGTGTCGATAACAATTGAATTTGTGAACAATTGGAAATTGGAGCGATAAAAAATTTCGACGAACTCGGACAAAAATCGTTCGACAATTTACGAGATTTCTCGACTGTTCGAGCATCCGATAAGAAACTTTGATAAAAAGCACTTGAATAATTACGCGGACGAGCAAAATAAAGCGCTACGCTGATCCATGAATGACCAGTTAATTCATCAACGAAACGGCATTAATGAAAATTCAAAAATTTCACAAAAAATTCGACCGGTCGAGCCTCTAATTACAATTGAATTTACAAAGTATTGGAAATTGGAGGGATTCAAAATTTCAACGAATTCGGACAAAAATCGTTCGACAATTGACGAGATTTCTCGACTGTTCGAACATCCGATAAGAAACACTTGAATTATTGCGCGTACGAGCAAAAAAAAGCGCTACATTGATCCACGAGCGAACAGTTAATTTATCAACGAGACGTCCTGAATGAAAATGCAAAAATTTGACAAAAAATTCGAGTTTTCAACAAAGCTTGACGATAACGTAAAATAATTCACAAATTTAGCCAAGAATGTGCATAATCGACCTGTCGACGTGTCGATAACAATTGAATTTGTGAACAATTGGAAATTGGAGCGATAAAAAATTTCGACGAACTCGGAGAAAAATCGTTCGACTATTTACGAGATTTCTCGACTGTTCGAGCATCCGATAAGAAACTTTGATAAAAAGCACTTGAATAATTACGCGGACGAGCAAAAGAAAGCGCTACGCTGATCCATGAATGACCAGTTAATTCATCAACGAAACGGCATTAATGAAAATTCAAAAATTTCACAAAAAATTCGACCGGTCGAGCCTCTAATTACAATTGAATTTACAAAATATTGGAAATTGGAGGGATTCAAAATTTCAACGAATTCGGACAAAAATCGTTCGACAATTGACGAGATTTCTCGACTGTTCGAACATCCGATAAGAAACACTTGAATTATTGCGAGGACGAGCAAAAAAAAAAACGCTACATTGATCCACGAGTGACCAGTTATTTTATCAACGAGACGTCTTGAATGAAAATTCAAAAATTTGACAAAAAATTCGAGTTTTCAACAAAGCTTGACGATAACGTAAAATAATTCACAAATTTAGCCAAGAATGTGCATAATCGACCTGTCGAGGTGCCGATAACAATTGAATTTGCGAACAATTGAAAATTGGAGCGATAAAAAATTTCGACGAACTCGGACAAAAATCGTTCGTAAATTTACGAGATTTCTCGACCGTTCGAGCATCCGATAAGAAACTTTGATAAAAAGCACTTGAATAATTGCGCGGGCGAGGAAAAGAAAGCGATAAATTCATTAAGGAGGATCTTCCGCGCCGCACTACGATCAAACTTTTACATAAATTTACGTATTTTTGAACGGGCGATAATCAGAAATTGTCAGCGGTTTAATTCGAACACGCCCGCACGGTCTCCGGGATCATCTCTCGTGCTTGACCGCGCGCTCCGAACGAATCCCGTTTCTCGTATTCCCTCGGCGATCCAACGTATTACAGCCAAGGTTATGGTCGAGATAAAGCGTTAACGGCGAGCATTCTGATAAGCACCAAAACGCTCGGAAACTCGTTGTACCTATATATATATATGTATAACTATATACACTTGACAGTCGGGGTTCCGTTGGTCATATATGGACACTGGCAAAGCTGTTGGAAGAGACAGACAGTGGTGAGAAGTTAAGCCGACAACAAATCGCCATTTACAGCCCCAAAAAATATAACATCTTTGCATACTGAAAATAAAATAATACAATTGCATTTAAAAAAAGAAGAAAAACCTCGAAAAGTTCGATAATTACGTAAACGAAAAAAAATGACGCCTCAACGTTCGTCGAAAATAATGAAAAAATGCGAAAAGTGCTGGTTAAAAAGTTGAGTTATGCTGTCGTACGTGATTAGAGAAGCCGGTGAGAGCTCATCGTTGCGAAAAAATCGAGCTCTCGTCGATTGGCGATTTTTCAAATATCATCAAGTATCTCGTGACAAAACGTCGAGAGTATCATCGAGAACGATCGTCGAAACGACGAAACAATTTACGATCAATCGTCCGTCGTGTCACGTACCGCCAGAATCGAATTTCGACACGTTCCCCTTGTATCTGAGACCCGGGATAATAACGCAGCTGAGAACTTTTTCAACGATCAACTAATTTCTTATTTTCAACGAAGATTAGAGAGAAGAGACGGGAGAACAAAACGTTTCAGGAAATTTTGGCAAAAGCAAGAAGAAGCGAAAAATAACGACGGTGGAGAAACGTTTATTTATATTTACAAACAACACGTGCTTGCTGCTGAGAAACTTCTCGTCGAATCATTCCCATCGCAACACTCGTATCGTCGATATAATTTATTATGTACATCAATAATTGACAAGTGAAATACTCGTGGCAAATTGTTGTGAAGTGATAAAAATTTTTGGGACAATAGATTTTTCGTCAATGACGATATAAATCGTTATAAATCAACGTTTGTACGTACGCCACTTTGTTTATTTTTTATTTCTTTCCTCGGACGCGATTTAGTCAGTGCTAAAAGTTGCCAAAATCGGCGGAACGAGGAGTCGAATAGAAAATCTATTGAAACTTAATCTTTAATAATCAAACAAAAAAATTGACTGAATTAGAAAAAGAAAAATTGTTCGATTTTTATACTGGAGCTGTATTTGCCGTACGCGCCACTGCCGGGAGGTGGTGGAATCCTCCCGGCGGTGTCTTCCGGCGGCGGTGGTGGCTGCAGGCCAGTTTTACTCGGCGGTGTCGATCTATCGATGTCAGCCGCTGTACATTCCTCCGTGGCATCCAACGCCACGTCGGGATTGAATTCCCTGCATCTCGCTGCAGCGGCTGCAGCAGCAGCCGCGGCAAATGGTAACGTTACTTCCGGTGGTGACGCGAGTTCTTTGCACGTTACGTCCCGCGGACATCCACCGAGCATCGGTAGCCTCGCCGGTTCGGCGACCTTACCAACGTCCCATCGTCATCACGATCCTAACGATATTGGCGACGGTCCACCAAATCCCGATGTTCTTCTCGCTCTACTGGCGAGAAACAAAAATCTCGAAGGTAAAAATCTTTCGTTTTCCTGATTTTCGTTATTTTCATTTAAGACTTTTACAAACTTTTAGGTGATTCATTACTCGATTCTTATTATTATTGTGAGGAATCAGTTACGAATATGGGCCAAGAATATTGAGGCGGTAGTCTGTTCTGGAGCGAGATTTTTGACGTCATTTCTAATGTGCAATAATTTTTAAACCGTTGAAGTTGTCTTGATGAAAATTTACACGTGCATTTATTGATCCTTAGAGAATACTTGTGCGTTAAAAAAAAAAAATTATTTTAAATATTTTCATGTAGTTTTTTGCCTTGTTGCAACATGGTGCGCCGAAAGACGCCTCAATCGGCGCCCACTCTGGACGATGTTGTATGCATTTGAAAAAAAAAATATATATATATTCTCAATCTGTATGAGTATTCTGAGCACTGGTAGCAGAATTGGTACTTAAAAAAAATTTTTGACTAAATGGCGGCCTGTTGAACTTTCATTAATGATATTTCATACATTTTCGGGTATTCGACGAGTTATAAAATCTCGGCAAAATTATTGTTTAACTCAATTCTGCTACCAGTCCTCGGAAACAGGCTACCTAAGGTACGTGCAAAATTTGAGCTCGATCGGTTCATTAGTTATCGAGATATCGTGGGCGCCGATTTGAAAAACATTGTTCTGAGATAAACGCGTTCAAAGCTTTGACACCGTTCGCGCAGCTGCTTCCCGACCGCGCTACCTGAGCGCTCGGCTTGCTTAGAATTTTTATTTCTCGGCTAATTTTCGAAATATCAATAAACGGTTTTCAGGAGCGTATGAAGAAAGGTCTAAGGAATAAGAAAATGAAAAAAATAAATAAAAAATCGATTTTTTCAAATTTCTAGACCGGACTACCGCGTTAACGAAGAATTGATGCGCCGCCGAGGATCGACCAAGCCGTTCAGATTTTATGAAATTTTGAATTCTCTCGAAAATCCGTGGCTTTGACTTTCGTACATTTTAATAAATCGCATTAACACTTTGAGGATCAATAGAATATAATTAAATGATGGTTAGTATTGAATTTAGCGAGATCTGATGAAAAGACTGATTTAATGAATTTTTAGATTTTTTGAAAAATTTGGGACTGACATCTATCGACGGAAGCTGCAAGTTGAAACGTGCAAATTGCTTCTTTGAAATTTCACAAAATGCTCAAAGGTCAAAGCTTACTCGATGAGGAAGCCAAAACTAAGATAGTTCCTCATACATGATGTTGAAGATTGCATCGTTGGAACACAACGAAAATAGGTTTTTTAAATGTTCATCTTCAGTATTGCCCTCGCCTCTCTTGCCCATTTAATTAATCTCCTTAAAGGAGACCCTAAAAAAACGTTTGAATCATTTTTGTCTTTGAAAATCCAACCTTAAGGAGGATAAATGTTATAAATAATCTATTTTCGTTGCGTTTCAACGATGCAAACTTCAACATCATCCTCATACGAGGTCTGTTAAAAAAGTATCGCGAATTTTGAATTTCCGCGGGCTACGTATATTCGATTTTCGATTTTTTTGTAGCGTTAGGTTGGTACTCGAGTCCCTCACTTATGCTGAAAAAATCGGCCATTTTGAATGTTTAGTTAATTGTTGACGGCTGTTTTGGCTTGGACGTGTTTTGGCTTGTCCTCGATTTTTGCCTATTCCAAAAAATGGATCAAAGAATCTGTATGAAATTTTGTGTGAAAAAGAAAATTAAGTGCGCGGACGCATTCCGAATGTTGACTGGAGCATATGGTGAAGCTACCTTGGACCAAAGCAACGTTTATCGCTGGTACAAAATGTTCTCAGAGGGCCGAGAAGATGCAAACAACGAAATGCGTTCCGGACACCCGAGCACATCAACAACAGACGAAAACATTGATGAAGTGAAGAAAATAATATTGGCCAATCGTCGAATCACCGTTGGAGAAGTTGCCGAGGAACTAAATATATCGATTGTCTCGTCCTATTCGATTTTTACCAATGATTTGGGCATGAGACCGGTCGCCGCGAAATTCGTGCCGAAATTGCTCAATTTCGAAGAAAAACAGTGTCGCGTTAACATTGCTAAGGAGCTGTTGGACTCGGTCCGCGACGACCCAAATATGCTCCAGAGGGTCATAACTGGTGACGAATCATGGGTTTATGGTTATGACGTGGAAGCTGCTTTTTTGGAATAGGCAAAAATCGAAGACAAGCCAAAACACGTCTAACCAAAACAGCTGTCAACAATTAACTAAACATTCAAAAAGGCCGAATTTTTCAGCATAAGTGAGGGACACGAGTACCAACCCAACGGCACAAAAAAATCGAAAATCGAATATACATAGGCCGCGGAAATTCAAAAGTCCCGATACTTTTTGAACAGACCTCGTAGAGGGGGCTTTGATCTTTCAGCGTTGTGTAATATTTCCAAGAAGCAATTTGCAAGTTTCATATTCCCAACGTTTTTTTTTTTGACAATTCTTAATCTTTCCAATCGTATACCTTTTATCAGGTTTTTACGTCCCTTCCCGTTTGTTCCCATTCCCATTCCATTTCTTCAGACTGCCCTATCTTCCAGAGTGTTCTCCGCGGTTACTCTTTAATGCACTAATGTATCGCATTTGCACGAGGGTACTGGAAAACTCCGGAAAACCTAGCCTATACAGGACCCTACATTTTACTGAATTTAAGTCGTATTACCATCAGAACCTCAGAAAAACCGATTCCCCGTTCGATTTTCATTGATGGCTTTTACAAGCTCGTTCAGGATTCAAACGATTCTGCCGATCGTTTGAACCTACTTTTAACGATCGTCAATAATTTTGCTTCCTCCTGGACGAAACTTTCTTTTTCTGAAGACAGTTTGTTTTTCAATTGTCGCAAAAACTTTTAATAATATGTCGAAAAATCGGAAAATACACATTGACGAAAAATTTCCGGATTAATGTGTTTGCATATGCACGCACGCTACCAGCCATTCTCTGATCGTTATAACGTCCATAAAGATTCAACAAATTTGTTCAGATCCAAGGCGATTTTTTTTTTTTTTTTCATGAATGTCTGCCAAGAGATAATGTCATAATTCGAACGATTTTCGAGCTATCGGGCTAAAGCTCGCTACGGAAATAGACTATAAAGAAATATATTGTTTATTATTGAATTTCAAGAAAATCGATCGAGGCGTTTCGAATTAAAGGAATTTTCGATTTTCTTTTTCTCGAAAAATCGCTATCGATCCTCGTTAAGGCTTGTCATCGATGTTCGTTTAGGTAGTAGTCTGGTAACTTAAGCCGATTTTCTTGTCTTTTTTGGAGGGTGTTTTTTTGTAGGAAAATAAAAATGAACCGTTTTGGATATTTAGGATATTTTTATTTACATATTAAAGATACAAAAAAAATTACTTTGAAAAAATTTAATAGTTTATTATTATTATTATTATTATTGATCGAAGTTGGCACGTGGAAAAAAAGCGCGTGGGTGGCCCCGGTGATTTTGGCTCTTGATGTTATCTGAAATAAAAAATTCTTGATAATTCTTAATCTATAGACATGTCATTCTGGTCGGAACTACTGAAGTTAAATTTCATAGATAAATAACAAAATGGAAAAGGACATTTTTTTCCAAAGTCCGCCATTTTGTTATTTATCCATGAAATTTAACTTCAGTAGTTCCGAAAAGAATGACGTGTCTATAGATTAAGAATTATCAAGAATTTTTTATTTCAGATAACATCAAGAGCAAAAATCACCGGGGCCACCCACGCGCTTTTTTTTTCGAGGTGCCAACTTCGATCAATAATAATAATAATAATAAACTATTAAATTTTTTCAAACAAAATTTTTTTTGTATCTTTAATATGTAAATAAAAACATCCTAAATATCCAAAACGATTTATTTTTATTTTCCTACAAAAGAACGCGCTCCAAAAAAGACATGAAAATCGGCTTAAGTTACCAGACTACTACCTTAAGGTTCGCTAAGACTTGTGTATTTTTTTGGGCTATCCGTTTGAAACTTCGTATACTTTCAATTTTTTTTACGAACCATGCGTTCGTAATCAAACGAACCTCACGCTATAAAGTTAAAGGAGAGAAAAAGAATGGCAGAAATTGTACAATAATTCCCGAATTGTTTTTCAACATTTGTTCGAAATCGATCGACAAATCGAAATCGGTATCGTTTCTCGTAAATAGGTTAGTAGAGGTGGTCAACAGAAATAGATATATATTTGTATTTATCAAATTTTCATTCGAGTTCGATAATATACAGTCGCCTTGAACGGTACTTTTTGAAAAAAAAAAAAAGAAAAAACAATCCCGATAACGTGGGTCATCGAATTTATTTGAAAATCACGTCGATCGTCTCCACATATAAATATATCCAACGTTACGTCGCCGATTACATGACATTTGATAAGCGAATCTATTATCTCATTTTGTTATTGCCTTCGGCGGTTGTCTACTCTCGCTCGGACGTGAAATACATCGAATGAAATTTGTGCGGAAAGTTTTCGAAAAAAAAAAACATGAATTTTATTAAAGACATACATTTAATTCCTCTTCCATCGACATTTGTCATTGCAAAAAAACTATCGAAGCAAAAACTTACGAAGCAAAATAATAGCGTGATCTAGCGTAGTAATTGAAAATCGTAAGAATTAAAAAGAGACATTTTTATTTCTCTCAAATAAAAAAAACCATACAAAAATAATGGTCGACCAAAAAAAAATGTTACGAAATAAAATTCCTTTTGGAGATGATGGAGAATGGAAAATAAAAAGTCCACAGTATCTGGATGACGAAGTTGAATTTCTCGAATTGACATAGAGCGCCTCACGGTGTGCACAAAGCGTTCGCATCAAACAAACCGTCAAAGGCGATAAAGTGCCGTCACGTCTGAACTGAAAAAAAAAACTTCGACGTACATCCCTCTGTGTAAATGTGGAAAAAAAAAGATACTCGGTACCACGTGTGAGGCGGCATGTACGAGCTCATTTACGTGTGTCAAGTTTCTCGACACTCTCGGAGCCAACTATTTTATTATTGCAACAATATGGAGGCACGAGAAATGTGCACTTTACAGTCTGAACGAGAGAATATGGCCAGTGGATATGTCTCTGTATTTGTGTGCGCGTGTGGCCTATGTCACGAAGATCCTGAGACTCACTTATTCATCGTTTTCAATCTCGGTGAGTGGAGCAAGGTCGAAAGGATCCTTAATTATGCACACGAGTCAGGAGACGCTCGAGTACCGGCGTCTGATGCTAACCGAATTAATAACATCCCCGAGTCACGAATTATCCGAATGAATATTCAAGCAACTAAGGACATAAAATCCTCGAGAATATAATACTCGGTAGTAGTAACACCCTAGCCTGGAATCCCTATTGGAATTTCTCTCCTTCGACCCACTCTCATCGTTTATCGCTCTCTCTCATCCTTTCTCCACGACGCTCCGGTTCATCTCGATAATGTGATGTATCAATTTTAACGGTGTCGTCCGACCGCAGATTTCATTTCATCAATTACGTTACTCGTGAATCAGTCCACTCGGGAGAAATGTTATTTTTATGTCCTTGAATGTGTTATTTTTATAGAATTTTCTATTTTTACCTCGTAATTTTTATGTTTTACAACAACGAAAAACAAAAAACTTCTACACTCGTTACATATTACCGTTAGAAATGGTCGGGGGATCGACGGGCTTCCAAGTGAAGGTAGTAGTCTGGTAACTTAAGTCGATTTTCATGTCATTTTTGGAGGGCGTTTTTTTGTAGGAAAATAGAAATGAATCGTTTTGGATATTTAGGATGTTTTCATTTACATATTAAAGAGACAAAAAAAAATTTTTTTGAAAAAATTTAATAGTTTATTATTATTGTTATTATTGATCGAAGTTGGGCACCTCGAAAAAAAAGCGCGCGGGTGGCCCCGGTGATTTTGGCTCTTGATGTTATCTGAAATCAAAAATTCTTGATAATTCTTAATCTGTAGACATGTCATTCTGGTCGGAACTACTGAAGTTAAATTTCATGGATAAATAACAAAATGGCGGACTTTGGAAAAAAAAAACTTTTTTCCAAAGTTCGTCTTTTTGTGTTTCATGGATAAATAACAAAATGGCGGACTTTGGAAAAAGAAACTTTTTTCCGAAGTCCGCCATTTTGTTATTTATCCATGGAATTTAACTTCAGTAGTTCCGACCAGAATGACATATCTATAGATTAAGAATTGTCAAGAATTTTTTATTTCAGATAACATCAAGAGCCAAAATCACCGGGGCCATCCACGCGCTTTTTTTTCGAGTTGCCAACTTCGATCAATAATAATAATAATAATAAACTATTAAATTTTTTCAAAAAATTTTTTTTTTGTATCTTTAATATGTAAATAAAAACATCCTAAATATCCAAAACGATTCATTTTTATTTTCCTAGAAAAAAACGCCCTCCAAAAAAAACATGAAAATCGGCTTAAGTTACCACACTACTAACTTAAGCAGTAACGATCCCAGTTAATACTGGGATCGGTGACCGTACACTCCTTGCACTTAATCTTCCACACTTACTACTGAGCTGGAGACACTTTTTTCTGAGTTTCTTCACGATCGTACGACCGAAAGTCAATTAAATTGAACCCTCTATATCGGCCACGTTTTTTTACAATTTCCCTGTGCCCTCGTGCAAATGCGAAACGGTAGTGCGTTATAGAATAGAGTCGCTGTGGACAACGCTACGACGAGTCTTCAGGAATGAAATTTAAAAACCCGGAAAACCTTGAAAAAGATACACGATGAAAACACTAATGATAATAAATATTAGCCATTATATATTTACAAGTGATTACCTTCTATGCATCTGGATCGTTTGACAGTAATTTTTCTTCCTCGCAGAAGAAGCTTTATGATGATGAAAATTTTTTTTTCAAATTTTACAATGTGCATTAAAACGTTCTAAAAGGTCGGGGAAAATCACGTTTAGCAAAAATGTCTGGTCGTATGTGTGTGTGTCTATGCATCCAGTCTGCAAGATTAAGATAGTAGTCTGGTAACTTAATCCGATTTTCATGTCTTTTTTGGAGGGCGTTTTTTTGTAGGAAAATAAAAATGAATCGTTTTGGATATTTAGGATGTTTTTATTTACATATTAAAGATACAAGAAAACATTTTTTTGAAAAAATTTAATAGTTTATTATCATTATTATTTTTGATCGAAGTTGGCACCTCGAAAAAAAAAGCGCGTGGGTGGCCCCGGTGATTTTGGCTCTTGATGTTATCTGAAATCAAAAATTCTTGATAATTCTTAATCTATAGACATGTCATTCTGGTCGGAACTACTGAAGTTAAATTTCATGGATAAATAACAAAATGGCGGACTTTGGAAAAAGTTTCAAACAATTCTTGATAACATCAAGAGCCAAAATTACCGGGGCCACCCACGCGCTTTTTTTTCGAGGTGCCAACTTCGATCAATAATAATAACAATAATAAACTATTAAATTTTTTCAAACAAAATTTTTTTTCTATCTTTAATATGTAAATAAAAACATCCTAAATATCCAAAACGATTCATTTTTATTTTTCTACAAAAAAACGCCCTCCAAAAAAGACACGAAAATCGGCTCAAGTTACCAGACTACTACCCTAAAACGTCTATATCTCGGGAACGGTTTGAACTACAGCGTTGCAATTTTGCACGCAATAAATTTAGTACGTCCGTTTTGTTTACTGCAATTTTATTAAATTTTACGACGTTAGTCAGATTTTATGGCTTTTGAAAGTTTTCGTAAAAATATCCGTACGCGCTTTTTTTCTTTTTGATTAATTTACATCCTGAAACAGATCGATCACTCCATTTACGTTATATTCTTGAACGAGAGTCGTGAAGCAAACGGTGGAGAGTTACGAGGGATTGCGAGAGAGATATTACAGTAGCGGGATAGAAAAAAAGCGACGGGGAAGGTCTTGTAGCGTTCTCGCGACGATGGCAAAACGTTCACGGTGGTGTTTTCGTGCCTCGAACTTGTCAAACCCCGTCGGATATTTTAATAAGGTAAGTGCTGCAAGGCCGAGTCGTGTACTCTCTCTCTCTCATTGTGCATCTCGTGTGTATATGACTCGGGAGTGTTCGTTGGCCTGGTTTAATCATGTAATGTGTTCAGGGGCCTGGCCTCTTGGCTCGTTCGGGCCCGATGTTCCGGCGATCCGACATTCATCCCTCGCGATCAATACGATATATATATATATTGTTTCCACTGTCTCGCTTTGAAAACGACGAATGTTGTGGGTGCGGTATAACGGATGCGTTTTGATTCTCCTACAAACATCGCGAAACATCGACTGTAACTTTATAAATTTCTTCGTAATCGTTTGAAAGACTCGTAATTATCAGAAAAATCTTTCACAATTGTCGCATACTCGTAATATCATTTGAAGAATTTATATACACTCGTTAATGTCGAAGAATTGGCCATTTTGAGGAACCCACCGGAAGCACAAAAAGTCAGTTTCTCCGGGTCGAGTGTTTCACCCCCTCGAGAAACACGATCCCATTCGCCACTGTTGAATGGATCATTACTTAAAAAAAAATCATTCCCCCGATGTTAATACCTGAGATCCATTAATTCTCTATTGGCTCGCGCGCTCGTTCTCGCTTCGTCGAACAATACCTGTTGGTCACACAAGTGTGCGGTTTACAAAGTGTGCGACCGGGAAGAGGGAATGGAATGGGCACGCGACCGGCAAGCATTCCCATCAACTCGTCGTCGCACACGTTCCTTCGCCGCTTTCGGTATCGAATAACAAACGTGGAGAGTTTGACGTATGCACGCACCTCGTGCCCTCAACCATTATCTCATTATCGTTGCTTTTTTCTGTGTGTGTGTGTGTTCTGTTTTTTTTTTTCTACCGTCAAAAGATCGAAGGGAAGTTCATCGGGATCTTTCGATATCGCTAAAAACTACTGCCCACATTTTGATCGATGACCTCTCATTTTTTTTAACTTCGTTCTTTTAGAACATTCTCTTCACAGAGTATATGCCATAACATAACTTTAACGTTATGGATATCCGTGCGAAAGTAAAAGTAGAAAGAATAGGGGAGACCGGGGCAAAATGGATCGCCGTAAGGAAATAACGCTGCTGGAACTTTGTCAATTGCATTAATTCGTTGCTTGTCGTCCTGAAATAAAATTTGTATCGGTCTTGTATCGCGTGCAAAAAAATAAACGTTGTACGGGACAAAACGGCCCACGCCTCCGGTGCGATTGCGTTAATGGCGCCGTCCGTTCGAGTATCAGTTCACGGTAGCGCCCATTAGCAATCGAACATTGTCGTGACTCATTGAAAATGACCTCGAAGCCTAGGACAACTGTGTTTCTGTAAAAAAATCGTTTTTTTTTTTAATTCCAAGACTATCCGAGCCCTTAAGATGTATAAAACAGTTTCAATGACTGCAGATTTGCTGTTAACGGAGAACACCACTGTCACCCCCTGTTTTTTTTCACATTTTTCAAGAATTTTCTTTGTGGGAAAAAAAAGAGATATTCGAAAAATTTGTTTGGGTTTTGTTCCTTGTTTATTAATGTATCAAAAAACATTTTTTTCACATTTTTAACGCCGCATGGTGGCGCTGGGGAAGCTCTCGCGTCAGGTGCTGTCTTTTCCGCGGCACGCAGCAGAACTCTCTTCAACATCGATCTGAAAAATAATACCGAGTGTTTTCGTTAATAATATGATATTTTGAAGAGAAGTACACAGGGATTTGGAAAAATATTGTTTTAAAAAAAATAGGCACGCCTTTGAAATTAAAGTTAATTTCAGTTGAGTTCTGCTGCGTGCCACGGAAATGACAGCACCTGACGCGAGAGCTTCCCAGCGCCACCATGCGGCGTGAAAAATGTGAAAAAAATGTTTTTTGATACATTAATAAACAAGGAACAAAACCCAACAAAATTTTTCGAATATCTCTTTTTTTTCCCACAAAAAAAATTCTTGAAAAATGTGAATAAAAACAGGGGGTCACAGTGGTGTTCTCCCTTAAGGGAGGAAATAGAGTTAGGACAGCGTTTTCTCAATGATTTTCATGAATTTTTTTATAGTATAAAAAATAAATATAATTTATTGAAACTTTGAGAATATTTTATACATATATTTAAGTATATACTATAAAATTTTTGAAGAATTTTCTTGAAAAACACCGGGGATATTAGCGACCCCATATTGCGGGTCACAATCAGACTCAGCATTTTGCGTACATTCTGGAAGCCACAATTTTCATCTGAAAACAAACGAGGTTGGAATTTACTTTTATTATATGTCTCTCTTCCATATGAAACTAAATGCTATCAAAAAAATAGAAAATTGAATTTTTCACAGGGGTCAAAACAAAAAAGCATGATTTTTTGCCATTTTTTACAACTTTATTTGCGAAAAAAAATTATTTCAAATAATGATAATATTCCGATTTTAGGTTCATATAGAGCGCAATACTATGAAGAAAGTAACTGCCAATTTTCAAACCGATTGGATGAAAACTTTTCAAACTAGCGTGTGCGCAAGTTCAAAAAAAGTCGTTTTCAGAAAAACGCGTTTGAAAAAATACCGTACGTGAGTGATCACTCGGTTATACACGTGGCGCGTCCGGGGCCTGAAGGAGAGCTACTCACTTTAATGGCTCATGACAATAGAACGAGTCGGAATTTTCATTTAAAATTTTGGGAACATATTTTTTAATAGTTTTACTAACAATTTATGAATTAAAAAAACTCGGTTCTTTGAACCGTCTAACCCTATTTCCGCCCTTAAAGTACCGAGTGTCTATAATTCCGTCCACTCTATAATCTTTTGATTTGAAAAAATTGTTAAGTTTTCAATTTTTTTTAATAACTTTAAAGGCGACTGTTTTGCCTCGGGGACCGTTTTGCCACCGGTCTTCCCTACACTTTTGCATTCATGAGAAAGTACAGTATTTTAGATCCACTCCAGATTCATAACGCTAGGTCCAACAACAAAATTATAAATCGTCTCGGATTAATTACATTTTTTCGAAAAAGTTAATAAATGTTGTCGAAAAATAAAGCGAATCTCGAAGAGACACTCGACATTCGCGAGTGTGCAGCACGCTATCATGACTCATTGGGGAATTTAGCGGTTGAGTTTAAAAAAAAAAACGAAAGAAAAATCGAAATATTTCTCGTCGATAACTTGACAATCTTTCGTGCACCGAAGCCACCACTGTCGCGGTCAGTTCGGGGCTAACGAGGTCAGTCTCAAATGCGTTAGCGATATAGTATCGCACGCAACGGCGGCTTTGTGTCTTCTGTACTTGAAATTGCGACATACACGATATTGCGTGTATAAAAATTGATGTACACACATATATATACAGGGTATTCAAAAACTAGCAATTCAGAATGACACGGGGGTTAGATTAACTCCGGACCTATAAAAAAAAAACAAATATGACCTCAATAAAAGTCTCATGATTTTCGAGAAAAATCCTCTTTTTGATTTCTCGGAAAATCGCTACCAAGTACTTGTTATTCCGCTATCATTGCTATGAAAATTCAAATCGTAAGGAAATCAAAGTGCAAATTCACATCAAATCCTAAAGTGACCAGAAACACAAAGGAAACCAGCGAGATAACAAGAATAGAGATTGTCCGAAAAATTAAAAAAACACGATTTCTCTGAAAAATCGCTATTCTTGTTATCTCGCTGTTTTCGTTTGTTTCTGACCACTTTAGGATTTGATAAAAATTTGGATTTTCGTAGCAATGGTAGCGGAATAACAACTACTAGGATGGCGATTTTTCGAGAATTTAACCTTCGTGCCACTCCGACGTGCTAGTTTTGGGACACCCTGTATATTAGTGTACGATGTATATATATCCATTGCCACCAACTGTCTCATTTTACTGTGGCCATGACTCGGTTGACCAAGTCTCCAATGCACAATTCCAGACAATAAAAAGAAACGTAAAAATTTACGTCTGCGCTTTAAATCTACGTCTACGATCTTGACAATAGCTTTGTGGCTTAGAGGAAAGTCCGACGAGCATTTAAAAACATCCTACGACAAGAAAAATTGCTTTATTGAATTTCAATAAAATTCATTTGTCGTTCAAAACTAATTGCGGTCCTATGTTTACACGGAAAATCTTTAGGTTGCGCGCGATACTAATCGATTAAATTTTGTAAATGCGATTTGAGCGCTGTTTATCATTTTTATTTGAAATCTTTATTTAAATTATTTTACTAGTTGATTGATATAAAAGAAAATTGATTTTTCTCGTTATATATTCTTGAAAAATCGCTTTTTAAGGTAGTAGTCTGGTAACTTAAGCCGATTTTCATGTCTTTTTTGGAGGACGTTTTTTTGTAGGAAAATAAAAATGAATCGTTTTGGATATTTAGGATGTTTTTATATACATATTGAAGATACAAAAAAAAATTAGTTTGAAAAAATTTAACAGTTTATTATTATTATTATTATTGATCGAAGTTAGCACCTCGAAAAAAAAGCGCGTGGGTGGCCCCGGTGATTTTGGCTCTTGATGTTATCTGAAATCAAAAATTCTTGATAATTCTTAATCTATAGACATGTCATTCTGGTCGGAACTACTGAAGTTAAATTTCATGGATAAATAACAAAATGGCGGACTTTGGAAAAAAGTTATTTTTTCCAAAGACCAGAATGACATGTCTATAGATTAAGAATTATCAAGAATCTTTTATTTCAGATAACATCAAGAGCCAAAATCACCGAGGCCACCCACGCGCTTTTTTTCCAGGTGCCAACTTCGATCAATAATAATAATAACAATAAACTATTGAATTTTTTCAAAAAATTTTTTTTTTGTATCTTTAATATGTAAATAAAAACATCCTAAATATCCAAAACGATTCATTTTAATTTTCCTACAAAAAAGGCCCTCCAAAAAAGACATGAAAATCGGCTTAAGTTACCAGACTACTACCTTAACCCTCGGTCTCCTGACTGCGTATAACTACTTAATTCAAAGTCCTATACAATCTGAAACCTCCCAGTAATTTCACAGAAATGAGGGCTCCGCGTGTGTTGAAAATTTGAGCGGGATTGATAAAGTAATTGTCAAGATATGACCGCCAGAATTTTCGAAACCTGTTGCACACGCACAAACGAAAATGTTTTCTAAATGTGATTAACCGACGTTTGGCACGTTCTGGGCATATTGCATTTCATTAAAAAATGGAAAAATTTTGATTTCCCAAAAAACAAAGGATTGAGGAAGCAAAAAACACAGGAGAGCTTTATGTTACGTTGTCGGAAGTCCCCTTCGCGATCTCGGTAATGCGTCAATATGCACAAATGTCTATATATATACTTAGGGTCTCGTAATCGGAAACGTTGACGAATGAAGCGTGCGAGTTTTGGTGAGCAGTTTAGTAGCGCGTGGGAAGAATCTATATTACATTGTATACCGTAGAATTACTTGCTGCAGGCTCCTTTCTCATCCGCTACATATTTTTTTCCGTCGTTCATCCGATTTCATTTTTTTCGTGTGGGGTTGAAGAGGGCGTTGTTTATGTGGTTCGGGAGGGATTGAAAATGCGGTGTTCACTCTGATGCCACGTGACTATGCACGCCCACAGTTCGTGTATTTTGGTGTTTGGCGTTGCATAATCATCGGTTAAACAGTACATTATATATATTGCGTATTACATTGAGATTTCATCAGCCTACAATTCTCGATGAGAATACTAAGTCCACATCCTCCCAACCCGATAATCCAAAATCACATCATTGGTTCACGAGAACGATAAAGTTTGCTGGGATTCGACTACCCCTTGACTGCAACTACACACCCCCTTTTTTTCTGCAAATTCTCGTTTTGACGAAACTTCCTCGGTTCAAACGATATTGAGGAAAAAAAATATGAACAATACAAAGGTCTGTCTATATAGTTTCGTGCAAACGCATAAGTCTGTAACTTCAGTTGCCAGTTGGTCACACATTCTCAAAACCCAACAATGGCCCCGTTTGAAGTACACCGGTGGTCTAAAAGTTTCCTTTCAAGCTGCGTATAATGTACGTTTGAGTGCACTTGACATTTCAAGTAGTCACGATGCGGGCAATTTAAGACTTACCTTTTTCTATATACTTATATCTGAATGTAGTCATCTCCACTGGATATATTATGACTGTGACGAATATTACGAGTGGTACGAAGTGGTATAAAGCTTCGAGAAGCGTTATGTGTTTTTGTTTTTATTTATTTAAAAAATCGGTTCGTGCATTAACACTTCAATTTTGAAGTGTTAATGCGCGTAATAATTGTACTTGTGTAGTTGACAAAGAAAAATCTCTGCCATCGTATCAGCTAATTAGTTCCGTAGCGATATTCTTCAAATTCAAATTTCCAACAAAATTCCTGTTTTCATAAAATATATTCAGAAAAAAAAAAATGTCTGAACGTATGTATGTACGACTTAGATACGATACAACAAAATTTTTTTTTTCTTCTTTTTCAATGTTTCCTATTCGATCGGAAATTGTTCGTTGGTTACGATTAACACCGAATTTTTGTCGAAAACTCAAAAGATCAATGTGACAAAATAGTTTTTGACGATTGTTAATGGAATTTTGAGTTTCTCGAAGAAATGGCTACTGAATTAGTAATCAGCGAGTCAAAATACATCGATATAGCGTCCTAAAAGAAAATTTAAAGATTCAAAATTTTTTTGCATTTCGGCGAAAAAGAAGTGGCTTCACTAAAATCGCTGGAACGTTACTTCCCGATGGAGTTGGAACCCCACTCTGTGCTCATTCTTTTCGTGATCGAAAACCCTTTAAAATGGCGCTTGAATCATTGTGCTATCATTGTTTTTCGATTTTTCACAGATTTTTAAAGTCGGACCATCGATTTTTGCGAATTTCTCCATACATACCCCTTCTCATTTTTTTCGCCGATTTTCAACCTGCTCTCACGGCTACAATAATTGAGATATCGGGATGATCCAAAATGCATTCTCTAGGTCTACTCGAGACGTTTCGAAAACCCCCGTCAAAACCCAAAGTCGATGAAACGGGAGTCAAGTTATGACCATTTGAAATTTCGAGATTTTTAGGTTTCCGAAAAGGTCGGCAAAAAATTACAAAAAATTTTTTTTTCTCTTTTTCCAATGTGTCGATACCCTATTCGATCGGAAATTTTCCGCTGATTACGAATAACACCGAGTTTTTGTCGAAATCTCAAAATATCAATGTGAAAAAGGCGAAAAACGAAAAAAATCACTTTTTGGACGATTTTCAATGAAATTTCGAGTTTCTCAAGGAAACGAGTACTGAATTAGTAATCAGCGAGTCAAAATACATCGATATAGCGTCCTAAAAGAAAATTTAAAGATTCAAAATTTTTTTGCATTTCGGCCAAAAAGAAGTGGCTTCACTAAAATCGTTGTAGCGTTACTTCCCGATGGAGTTGGAACCCCACTCTGTGCTCATTCTTTTCGTGATCGAAAACCCTTTAAAATGGCGCTTGAATCATTGTGCTATCATTGTTTTTCGATTTTTCACAGATTTTTTAAGTCGGACCATCGATTTTTGCGAATTTCTCTCATTTTTTTCGCCGATTTTCAACCTGCTCTCACGGCTACAATAATTGAGATATCGGGATGATCCAAAATGCATTCTCTAGGTCTACTCGAGACGTTTTGAAAACACTCGTTAAAACCCAAAATCGATGAAACGGGAGCCAAGTTATGGCCATTTGCAATTTTGACACTTGGGTTTCTGAAAAGGTAGGCAAAAAATTACAAACATTTTTTTTTATAAGTCAAAAAATACTTGTGGTTCCTCTAACCTTTGATAATTGTGCAGTGCCGAGCTAATTTTTTTTTTCTATAAATAGAACGTTGCGAAAATAAAACATTTTATTCACAAAAACAAAGCTTCCGCTATGATGAAGGAAAATCACTGGCAATGTTTACTCAGGTTGAACATCAGGTTTGTCCGTTTTGTACAGCCCAGCGTTACAGCACTTCATCGGAAACTAATGTTTTACACATAACGTCCACGGTACGTTAGAGATGAATCGAAAATTTGGGATTGAGCTAGGGAAAACACGCGACCCGCTGGGCGTTGTATTACGGCACGAGTCACAGCGGTCGCTCTCGTGAACTTTTTGGCACACACATGGTGTTCGTGCCTTACATATACAAGAAGAGGCCGGAGCACTTTTCGAGCACCAGTTGTGTCTCCCGCACACGCCGACACGTGTCAGGGCACGCGACCGCTGATGAGTGGATTGTTCATTCCACTGTTCCGACCAAATGCACCTCTCGCGACGAGAGTGCACGATTCTCGCCCAAAATCACCCACAATTTTTCAACTTTGACTCGTCGTCGTTCATCTTATCCGATTTTACTATTACACCGAGAAACAGACATTTTTCTCGTCGAATAATTTCGAGTCACATCATTTTTTCCGAAACGTCATTCGGCCGATACGTCGTTTTGCCGAAAATTATATTGCCTAACATCACTTTGCCGAAATAGTCATTCGGGTTATTCGTCGTTTTGAAGAAAAATCATATTGTCGAATGTTCATATTAAAGATATATACCGAACGTCATTTTGATACCAACGCGTCATTTTGTCGAAAAATATTATTGCCGCACGTCATTTAGCCGAACGTCTTTTTTCCTTAACGGAGAACACCACTGTGACCCCCTGTTTTTTTTCCCATTTTTCAAGAATTTTTTTTTGTGGGAAAAAAAAGAGATATTCGAAAAATTTTTTTGGGTTTTGTTCCTTGTTTATTAATGTATCAAAAAACATTTTTTTCACCTTTTTCACGCCGCATGGTGGCGCTGGGGAAGCTCTCGCGTCAGGTGCTGTCATTTCCGCGGCACGCAGCAGAACTCTCTTCAACGTCGATCTGAAAAAAAATACCGAGTGTTTTCGTTAATAATATGATATTTTGAAGAGAAGTACACAGGGATTTGGAAAAATATTGTTTTAGAAAAAAATGGGCACGCCTTTGAAATTAACTTTAATTTCAAAGGCGTGCCTATTTTTTTTTAAACAATATTTTTCCAAATCCCTGTGTACTTCTCTTCAAAATATCATATTGTTAACGAAAACACTCGGTATTTTTTTTCAGATCGACGTTGAAGAGAGTTCTGCTGCGTGCCGCGGAAATGACAGCACCTGACGCGAAAGCTTCCCCAGCGCCACCATGCGGCGTGAAAAATGTGAAAAAAATGTTTTTTGATACATTAATAAACAAGGAACAAAACCCAAACAAATTTTTCGAATATCTCTTTTTTTTCCCACAAAAAAAAATTCTTGAAAAATGTGAAAAAAAACAGGGGGTCACAGTGGTGTTCTCCCTTAAAGTCATATAAGGTATGTAATACTAAATCGAATGCTCAAATGCTGATCAGTGATTTATACGTGACGCACTTCGCTTCAGTCCCGGACGTCACAAATATTAATGCCGTAAATATCGAAATTTAGACTTTTCAATTTAGTACACGGTGTTAGACGCAATGCCATTTTTGCAACATACCTCTTCGATGAAAGGACGTTCGACGTTATATGAAGATTCGGTAAATTGACGAATTATGATTTTTCGACAAAACGACGAATCGGCTGAAACTTTCACAAAATCATGTCGATCAAAATAAATTACTTTAATCATAATAAATTCATTTTATTAAACTAACATTTATTTCAATGAAACGATTTTTCTATCGTTTGAAATATTCAGTTTATTTGTACAGTAAACCGTTTCGTTCCAAAATTCGCAATAACTTGTGTATTCTCGTTCAATTGAAAAGAAAATTTAGTACGAAATAGTCTTTTTCTTTACTCCAATAATATTTATTCAAATTGAACGAATCTATGTTTTTCTTCGTTGTATTATCACGCGTGAAATCTTTATTCTCTTCGCAATCCCATAAAGAAACAAAATGAGTAGTTGATAGGGATCGTTAATTGAGATGGTCGGATCGCGGTTCGATTCTTTAACCGCGCCTTCCGTTCCACTTTTTTTTACGACCATTTCTCACCTAACTACATGACTCTGGACCAATAACTTTTAGGGCTCTGGTATGCCGGAGACTCCATTAAGATTATAACTCCCGGACCATCTATTTCCCTCGCAATTTCTCCTCCTCTATGGTACATCTATACCTAAAGGGTATGAACGTTTGACCATTTGTCTCATTCGCGTTTCCTTCTTGCTCTATCTATTCCTACGATATATCACAGAGCACGAAAGGGTCCGAGCTCTTTCCTAAATACCCGGCGACCGTGATTGTTTTTTTTACACAAGCATTATCCATCATGCATACATGATTGATTTTTCGTATTATTTCAAAGAGTGAATCATTTATTCTAGTGCTGACAGATTTTTGTAACTCGCGTGTAATTCAGATTTTTTGCGTTTTCCCATTGATATTTTCAATTTTCGACGAACATTCATTTGTGTAATCTGCGGAATTTTTTCGATTGGATATAGATTACGAATTTGATGCAAGACGAAAAACAAAATTTGCTCACACGAGCTTGTGGCATTTAAAAATTTCAAGTCAATCGGATAAAAATTGTCGAAGTTATTTATTACGCGGTGCGCTCGGGTACTCTATGCTCGTGCCAGAGAGGTAGGCTTACGTTATACGCTCAAAGTCGATGAAACAAATTTTTTCTCGCTATAAATCGAATGGTAACTTATTCTTATGATGATAAAGCATCGTTTAAGCAAAAAAAAACATCAATTTTTGGAATATTCTACAGTGGCCAAACCCTTAAAGGGGGGGGGGGGGTAGGGTTTTAAAATTATTATTATTTTTTTTTAATTTTTTTCCTGAATGAACAATATGTCGAGAATATTGTGTATACATTTTAAGTCAATCGGAGTAAAACTAACGGAATTACAGCGTTTCAAACGACCGGCCGTGATACCTGTATATCACGTATAAAAAACTTGAAATCGATTTTCCCGAAAACGTCATTTTTGAAGTTTGTGAACATTAGAACTCAAAATCTACTGAACCGATCCTTTTGAAAATTTAAACATTACTTCTTCGCATAAATCAACAGGTAATCAGGAGGAGTTTTTTTTTTTCAATTTTTTCAATTTTTTAATAACAAATTAAGCGCGATTTTTTTAGCTAAAATTGCGTTTTTCACTTCCAAGTGCTGCAAAAAATATAAAAAAAAAGAAAAAAAAAAAACTCTTCCTGATTACTTCGAGAAATACATCACCTTTAAAATGCATATCAATTTTTTTGTTTCGGATGATCCGGTAACGAGTTATAATGTTCACCGCAAAACCACTTTTTTTCAAGGCGCCTCTGAAGATTCAACGTCACCGGCTTATTTATCAATATTTTTCATTGAAAATTTTTTCTGAGATACTTCAATAGTTGTACAATAATATCTAATTCTATTTAATAAAATTGTATTACTCGTGTCGCCGCAAAAAAATCATAAAAATATGCTTTTTTTTCGCCTTTAAAACCCTACCCCGCCGTTAATATTTTACAAAAGACTACGAAGAAGTATTTCTCCTACTCACAACGTAGAGTGGTAGATCGAGACTCCGGGAAACGATCCTCCCATCCTTTTAGCACTGTCGATTGTTGAAGCCTCGAGTTAAGTGGAAAAAATAGGGACACCAAAATGCAACACAGAGCCGTAAAAAATTGGTGCATGTATGCCCAGCTAGTGTTTTTGTTCCTCGACAAAGAAGAGTATGCATTGCCTCGCCCAATTCTTCCCACCGCTTTTGTGAATACAGAGCACGGCACGTCGAACCAAACAAAACCTTTCTAACGTGCTTAAACGACGTTACACCCACAAGAACCCTTAGCATACAGTTTTTTAATCTTTTTATTTAATACGAATTCTCCGATACAACTTTTGTTCATTCGAAAACGTTGCAAAAATTTTTGTCGCTTGAATTTAGATTTGTGCCTCAGTAAATCCAATTATGATTGAAAAATATCTCGCAATAGGTACATATTCATATATATATGAGATTTTTCTTTGTATATTCTTGTTACTGCTGAAGAGACCATCTGTGGGTTTTCCAGATTTTTTCTCTTCATCCGTTCTCATTTTATAAATTATTGTGTAATTAAAGATTCGAAATTCCGAAAAAAATCTCACTCATAGGCCCTCGTGAATAATATATCCACGATAAAAATGAGCCCGATCGGTCGAACAGTTTTCGCTCTAGCCCTGACAAAAGATTTTCACTTGAACCCGCTCCCCTGCCACCGAGGGGGTTGCGCATCCAATTGCTCCTGGAGTAGTTTTCATCCCTGTTCGTAACCCTCCGGTTGGATACCATATTTACCCTCTATCGCATCCGCAACCCTTAAATCACGAGATCGATGGATCACCCGATTTCCCACCCCACACAAACACACACATTTTCGTTGCGCGCGTGCGTAATTGTTAACCAATCTCAAAGGGACCGGTTTAGTTCGAAAGATTATGAAATTTTCTTGACTGTACGTTTTTGAAATTTTCAAATTCGTCAAATTTTCAGGAAAATCGACGATGATATCCGCATTCTACTTCAAACACCCAACACTGTATACAGGGTGAGGCACTAACTGTTGCCACGTAGAATAACTCCGAAAGTACGATGGTAGTAGAACATTTTTTGAAACACAAGTTGTATGGGACAACGGGGGCTATCATATGGCGTTAGTTTTTTGTTGCTAGGTGGAGTCGCATCGAAGATTTCAAGGTCAACTTTGTTTTTTTAGATAGAATGGTATGTTTTGGTACTTATTTTCTGATATGGGCTATCGAGACGAATCCAATGATATTAAAAACAAAATGTTTTGATTTGTTTTTTTATTAAAAATTTTTTTTTAAATTTATTTATTTTTTTTTGAGGCAAAAAAGTGAGATGAACTTTATTTACAGAAGGTATTCAAAGTGATTGCCATTGAAATCAATGCAGTACTGCAATCTCCTTATCACGGATTGTGTAGAATTTCTTATCACTTCGGCACTTATCGAAACACATGCTCTAACAATTCTCTCTCGCATATCATCAGGCGTAGTTGGACGTTCTTTATAAACAAGATCTTTCACATATCCCCACGAGAAAAAATCGAGACGTCAAGTCTGGCGAACGAGCCGGCCACGATACAGCTCCTCCGCGTCCGATCCAACGATTGGACGCAAAAAAATAAAAATAAACATCATTGGATTCGTCTCGATAACCGCTACCAGAAAATAAGTACCAAAACATAGCATTCTATCTAAAAAAAACAATGTTGACCTTGAAATCTCCGATGCTACTCCACCTAGCAACAAGAAACTAACGCCATATGATAGCCCCCGTTGTCCCATGCAACTTTTGTTTCGAAAAATGTTCTACCACTATCGTACTTTCGGAGTTATTTTACGTGGCAATAGTTAGTGCCTCACCCTGTATATCCGCCTCAAAACAACAACAAATACGTCTTCCTCATTTCGCGCAATTTATAACAATGTATTTTAAATAATCTGGTTGATTGAATGGTCGACAGAGTATAATGTTTATCGTTATAATTAGTAGGAGAATTTCTAGTGCTTCCGGTCATAGAACGCGAGGATATTATATTTGTATTGTAGAAGTAAGGCTACAAGTCGTCAGGTACTCTACATAGGTTACATATATGCGATAATCTCACATTGAGAAAGGGGAACACGCGATGAACAAAACCCGCGAGTGGGGCATCATATAGGTGCTTCAAGACTTATATATACGTATAGAGCATGATTCGAATGCCCGGAAATCTCTATAATGGAAAAACATATCGTCCCCTAATAGCCCTCATTGGCAGTCCTTCCATTCGACTCTTTGCACGATATGTATATATATATATAAACCATCTAGCATGTCCTCCGGCACGAAGAGAGAAAGAAGACGAGAACCGAGTCACCCCTGTTTTCATTTCAATTTGGACCCCTCGGTTGGCGGTGAGGGAGAGCGAACGTGAGCGGTGATCGGTGAACCCCTACGGTGCAGGACCTCTTTCTCTCTTTCTCTCTCTTGGCAGCCTTAACACTGGTCTAGCCAGATGGCCAACGAAACTCGTCGAATATTCGTCTTGTTTCAAACCCCACTATCACCCCGTACAGTACATACACATATATCGGACGCAAGGAAGCAAAAGGGCGTAACCCACGAAACTATCACCGGTTAAATTGTGTGAACTTCGTCATTTTGCTTGTTAGAAGTCTATATAGGTTTACTGGTGGCGCACGCCGGATAACATCTCTCTCCCCGTTATATCCATACCTAGGTACGATCGAGCATGTCAATGTTTGCTCAGGCTCATACTCGGATATACACGAAGCTAACGTCCTTAACGAATCAGTTTATTTTTCGGGTTTACCTCGCGTTACTCGAGTTACCAGCTCCGCACGCGATTCATTCGCCGCAAACCCACATTCATCCACTCCGAACTCTATACGCATCGAGTACACGATGATAACTTGTTAATAACACATTTTGTCAAACCAAATGAGCAATCGACATGATCCTTCGATGGAATTTTATTAATACGATGTCTTTCAATCTGTTTTATTGTTATTAAGGTAGTAGTCTGGTAACTTAAACCGATTTTCATGTCTTTTTTCGAAGGCGTTTTTTTGTAGGAAAATAAAAATGAATCGTTTTGGATATTTAGAATGTTTTTATTTACATATTGAAGATACAAAAAAAAATTTGTTTGAAAAAATTTAATAGCTTATTATTATTATTATTATTGATCGAAGTTGGCACCTCGAAAAAAAGTCGCGTGGGTGGCCCCGGTGATTTTGGCCCTTGATGTTATCTGAAATAAAAAATTCTTGATAATTCTTAATCTATAGACATGTCATTCTGGTCGGAACTACTGAAGTTAAATTTCATGGATAAATAACAAAATGGCGGACAAATAACAAAGGACTTTTTTTTCCAAAGTCCGCCATTTTGTTATTTATCCATTAAATTTAACTTCAGTAGTTCCGACCAGATCGACATGTCTACAGATTAAGAATTATCAAGATTTTTTTATTTCAGATACCATCAAGAGCCAAAATCACCGGGGCCACCCACGCGTTTTTTTTTCGAGGTGCCAACTTCGATCAATAATAATAATAATAATAAACTATTGAATTTTTTCAAAAAAATTTTTTTTGGTATCTTTAATATGTAAATAAAAACATCCTAAATTTCCAAAACGATTCATTTTTATTTTCCTACAAAAAAACGCCCTCCAAAAAAGACATGAAAATCGACTTAAGTTACCGGACTACTACCTTAAGACTTCTATCGTATATCTTTTCAGGCGGGGGTCAAATATCGGAACGTCCAATATTTGGAACGACAGACATTTGGAAATTAAACAATTAGTAACATTGAATAACGTGTATGAAGTTATTCGGAAATATAGTTTTTCGATAGATGACGAAATTGAATAACTGTTATTTAGAAAACTTGTCAATTCGAAAGCTCATTTATTCGGGAATATGTGTTGAAACAATTTGTTTACTTTGAAAGTACGAAAAAATAGATTTGAACGATGTAGAAAGTTGATATTTTCGAAATAAAAAATAGTGAGTAGTTAATATTTATAACGTCCAATATACCAAAAAGAAATACGAGGGGGGACCCAAAAAAAACGGAAATATCGTCATAATTTCTTTATTTTTTTAATATTTTTACACCAAATTTTGATCACCTCCAAAGTATTCTCCTTTGACCACAACGCACCTCCGCAAACGATCCTTCCAATGTTCAAAACATTTTTTAAATTCACTTCTCGGGATGTTCTTTAGGCCTTCCAGCGATTTTTGTTTTACCTCCTCCACAGTGGCAACACGCTTGATTGCTACTTTGTTTCGGGGTCGTATCCATAGCACGACGATTCATCACC
The DNA here is from genome assembly GCA_958009045.1 of Oxytorus armatus. NCBI lineage: Eukaryota > Metazoa > Arthropoda > Insecta > Hymenoptera > Ichneumonidae > Oxytorus > Oxytorus armatus. The sequence goes on from OY253750.1 coordinate 1,998,397, forward strand.
GGTAATCACTTTGGAAAAAAGTTCAGGCTCCTCTTCGAGCTGATTTTGAAGTTGAAAACATGCCTGAAGTCGACGCTCCCTTTGCTCGTCCGTGAGAAGGCGAGGGACAAATTTGGCTGCAACTCTCCTCATGTGCAAATCTTTGGATAAAATCCTCTGAATTGAACTCCATGATATCCCACACATCTCACAGAGTTGATCAATGGTTCGGCGACGGTCTTCACGAATGAGAGCATTGATTTTGTCGACGTTTTTGTCACTTCGTGACGTTGAGGGGCGTCCTGAACGGGGTTGGTCTTCGATTGACATTTCTCCATTTTTAAAACGTGAAAACCGCTCGTAGACTCTGGTTTTAGTTAGGGCAGCATCTCCATAAGCAGTCTCAAGCATTACAGTGGTTTCCGCGGCCGATTTCCCCAGGAAATAAAATTTCACAGCCGCACGTTGCTCTCGACAATCGGCCGTCACGTTTTCGCCGAAATAGAAAAAGTTGTTTCACTACAAAAATTCCCACGGTCGAACCGATGCACTCACGGCGACAGAACTTCGCACACTAACTCAGGAGACGTGTCCCCAACGGACACCTGGTCGAGCAATGGGTTCCCCCACTCTCCCTCCCCGCCGCAGCGCAATTCCCGTTTTTTTTGGGTCCCCCCCTCGTATATGCCGAGCGTACAAATTTCGAATGTGTAAAACTTGGACTCGCAAATACTCGATGGATTGAAATATCGAACATCAAAATACAGAACATCAAAATAGGGAAAGTCAAAGTGGCGGACATTAAAGTACGCGCCATCTACTAGCTCCAGTCGATAGCGCAACGTACAGGAAATCTGTTTCTACTTGTTCCATAAGCGATCGTTATTTTGACCGTTCTACTTCTGACTTCGACTCCTTCACCCTGCGTTGTCCGCAGACATTCTTTCCTAATGTATTACTGCATCGCATTTTCACGTGATCACGGAGAAACTGCGGAAAACCTGGCTGATAGAGCCGGTTACATTTGACCGATGAACTGTCGTCATCAGAAACAGTGACTTTCGATCAGTAGTCGGAGCGTGCACTTCACTGCGCTGCTAAATGGTCACTCGTCAATATTGTCAAGATACAATATGGAGAATAGGTAAATGAACAATTAGATTTATTGCGTTTGGGTTTTAGGATCGTTAAACTATCAGTGACGAGTGGATTAACAATGCAAATTTGTGATTATTGTTCCAATAGTCACGGTGACGATTACAATTTGTCTCGCTACGAATATATTCGAATGGATAAAGAGATCCGTGAACCTTCGCCCGAGTAGCAGGTTCAATTGAATAATTCATATATATATGAATCTCCCCTTTCCCCGGGTGTAGATCGCCGGCGAGACAGAGCACATACTACAAATAATAACCTATCGGCCGGGGGCTGTAATTGGGAATGAGAGTGTTTAAATTTCGACGAGTCAAATAATAAGATCAAACAGGCTCGGTGAAAGGCAGGGCAAACACCGAAAGTTTTGGCGGGATATCGGTATGTATATGTGCGAGAGTACAGAGGGGCATTATAACGGTGGTCCGCGGCGTGCGAACGACGGTACATATACAATCATGCGGATTCCCTGGCGCATTGCGGCTCACTTTTCCCCTGGGTCGAAAATCCTCTCGATTCTCTTCCATATATCCCTACGCACCTTCAACCACCATTCCCACATTGACTCGGAAATTTATACAGTACTTCCTTGATCGGCGCATCAGCCGACTAATTTTACAAGAGAATCATATTGTTTACGGTTATTATTAATTTTTAAATATCCCACTTTCTTTGAAATGTCGCGAGAAATCTTCTGAAATACGCTTTAAGATAGTAGTCTGGTAACTTAAGCCGATTTTCATGTTTTTTTTTGGAGGGCGTTTTTTTGTAGGAAAATAAAAATGAATCGTTTTGGATATTTAGGATGTTTTTATTTACATATTAAAGAACCAAAAAAAATTTAGTTTGAAAAAATGTAACAGTTTATTATTATTATTATTATTATTGATCGAAGTTGGCACCTCGAAGTTGACAGCCCGGGTCCTAACTTTTTTTCTACCGAACCGATTGCTTTCAAATTTTAACAGGCTACTCTACACACTTATAGTTCTCGTCGGAACCACCGAGAAATTTGTTCACCCCTAACTTTTCATTTTACAACCCCTTCTTTGCTAGAGTCCTTTTATTTTAGCAAAGAAGGGCAACTTCGAGGTGCCAACTTCGATCAATAATAACAATAATAATAAACTATTTAATTTTTTCAAAAAATTTTTTTTTTGTATCTTTAATATGCAAACAAAAACATCCTAAATATCCAAAACGATTCATTTTTATTTTCCTACAAAAAAACGCCCTCCAAAAAAGACATGAAAATCGGCTTAAGTTACCAGACTACTACCTTAAGAAGCTACAAATTGAAACTTGCGGATCGAACCCTTCCTCCACCTTTTCAATATTTTATCAATCTCCCTTTCTCTCTCCCTCTCTATGAGCAATTGGCATTCTTCATCCAGTTCGACAATCGGAATAATTTTTCGAAATATTAAAAATTTTGTAAAATCTTAATCGTTTCATTGTTTCTCACCACATTCGGTTTCATACATTATCTAACGTCAATTTCTCTGTGAAAAAAAATGACACGTCCGTGTTTCAAAATTTGCTCAAGTTAAATCGTTAACAGGAATAACGACAATTTTCAAGTTCATCGCATCCGAACTCTTTAAGGGGGGAAATAGGGTTAGGACAGCGTTTTCTCAATGATTTTCATGAATTTTTTTATAGTATAAAAAATGAATATAATTTATTGAAACTTTGAGAATATTTTATACATATATTTAAGTATATACTATAAAATTTTTGAAGAATTTTCTTGAAAAACACCGAAGATATTAGCAACCCCATATTGCAGGTCACAATCAGACTCAGCATTTTGCGTAAATTCTGGAAGCCGCAATTTTCATCCGAAATCAAACGAGGTTGGAATTTACTTTTATTATATGTCTCTCTTCTATATGAACCTAAATGCTATCAATAAAATAGAAAATTGAATTTATTACAGGGGTCAAAACAAAAAAGCATGATTTTTTGCCATTTTTACAACTTTATTTGCAAAAAAAAAATTATTTCAAATAATGATAATATTCCGGTTTTAGGTTCATACAGAGCGCAATACTATGAAGAAAGTAACTGCCAATTTTCAAAACGATTGGTTGAAAACTTTTCAAACTAGCGTGTACGCAAGTTCAAAAAAAGTCGTTTTCAGAAAAACGCGTTTGAAACACGTGGCGCGCTCGGGGCCTGAAGGAGAGCTCCTCACTTTAATGGCTTATAACAATAGAACGAGTCGGAATTTTCATTTAAAATTTTGGGAACATATTTTTCAATAGTTTTACTAACATTTTTTAAATAAAAAAAAATCGATTTTTTGAACCGTCTAACCCTATTTCGCCCCTTAATCGATTCTCGCAAAATTTAATGCTAAACATCCTTGTTCAGCCTAGTTGTGCAGAAAATTTTCACTCGATAACTAAAACAGTAGGGACGTTACAGCGATCGGACATTTTTTGGGGAAATTCAAATTTCTATAAAATTTGAATACCTCAAATAATTTCAATGGAATTTGCAGCAAACGGAACAAAGCTTTCTCGAGAACGGAGCAAATAAGCAACGATGATTCTGTCGCAAGGATCTTATGTTCAGGGCAAATAGAGCAGATAGTCTCATAAATTATCAAGTTTGCTGCGAATGAGCAAGCGGAGTTACTATATACTTAGATGATATACCAACCATAGAAGTATTTTGGACTCGGAGTCAAGGTGATGGTTAAGGGCTCTTCCGCGAGCGGAATCACGCTGTAGAGTAATATATACGTACGGTGAAACAGCCGCTCGCTTACGCGGATACTAACGGAAGCCATAACGTGCGCTCGAATGGGGTTGTTGGATCGAGCTAAGGGAGTGAATTGCGCCGAGGACGCGCCGCAACATAGCCGAGTGATTCACCAAAATGCGCGGCAGATGCGCGATCAAAAAGATAGCTCGGCGAGGCATTTAACTTTCTCCGGCATTCTAGAAAATTAACGGGAGCAGGCCTCGTTATATTGCTCATCATATGCGTGCCACACACACTCCTCCATCTATTCTAACCTATATAGCTATTAAAAACATGCAAGGTGACGATAACTTTCGATTCTACAGAAATTGCCGTCTAACTTCGATCTTTTCGATACTTTTTTTTTTCATCGAAAAAAAAAAGTAAGGGCAAAAACCTTGTATGATGAACGATATCCATATCGATCTCAGCCTTCGCGTCAAAAATTTAAAAATGTGTGTGATAAACTTAGGCAAACCGGTAGTTTAAGGGAGAACACCACTGTGACCCCCTGTTTTTTTTCACATTTTTCAAGAATTTTTTTTTGTAGGAAAAAAAAGAAATATTCGAAAAAATTTTTTGGATTTTGTTCCTTGTTTATTAATGTATCAAAAAACATTTTTTTCACATTTTTCACGCCGCATGGTGGCGCTGGGGAAGCTCTCGCGTCAGGTGCTGTCATTTCCGCGGCACGCAGCAGAACTCTCTTCAACGTTGATATGAAAAAAAATACCGAGTGTTTTCGTTAATAATATGATATTTTGAAGAGAAGTACACGGGGATTTGGAAAAATATTGTTTTAAAAAAAATAGGCACGCCTTTGAAATTAACTTTAATTTCAAAGGCGTGCCTATTTTTTTTTAAACAATATTTTTATATATTTTTCCAAATCCCTGTGTACTTCTCTTCAAAATATCATATTATTAACGAAAACACTCGGTATTTTTTTTCAGATCGACGTTGAAGAGAGTTCTGCTGCGTGCCGCGGAAATGACAGCACCTGACGCGAGAGTTTCCCCAGCGCCATCATGCGGCGTGAAAAATGTGAAAAAAATGTTTTTTGATACATTAATAAACAAGGAACAAAATCCGAAAAAATTTTTCGAAAATCTCTTTTGTTTCCCACAAAAAAAAATTCTTGAAAAATGTGAAAAAAAACAGGGGGTCACAGTGGTGTTCTCCCTTAAGTGTCCGTAGTAGTGTACGCCAGAAACGTGTAACGAATGAAGAAGTGCCAACTACACTTGACGACATGCAACAAAGAATTATTACAGCCTGTTCATCAATAAGTTCTGACGCTGTAAAACTTGCAAGTCAATCAATCGAAAAAAGAATCCAATATTGCATTGATACCGAAGGTCGTCATCTCGAACACTTACTATAAACGTAGTAATTTTATTTACTACCGAAACTGTAAGTATTATCGCCTTTCTGTACTTTCGGGGATTTTTTGCGATTACAGCGCCATCTATCACGAATCGAAGAAAAAATTTTCAACGAAAGTTACGTATTTTTTTTATGGGGAATTCGAATCTACAATAGAAAAATAGGGGTTCCCATTTAAGATTTCAAAGTTGCTCCACCCCCAGCCCAGGGAGTGGGGGTGGAGGTGAGTACTTTGGTATCATTGGATGGCCCCCTCCGTACTGTGTAATTTTCATTCAGCAAATATTTCTGTGAACCTTATAGTTTCGAAGATATCTAAGGTGCTAATAGTTATTGGGACATCCTGTGTACCGATATATCCATTAAGGGAGGGGTAAGGGTTTCAACGTAAAAAAAAACACTTTTTTGCGATTTTTTTTCTCAAATATGGATTGAGCAATTTTATTCGAACCTTTTGTACATTATTGAGCATACTTTTGCCAATGTTGTGTAATTTTTTCATACAGAAATATTGAAGCATAAGCCCGTAACAGAGCTTCCCCCAGAACGTCTTGGAAAAAAACAATTTGCGGTGTTCACTACAACTCGGCCGGAAATTATCTGAAAATGAAAAACCATGAAAATTTAGTCAAATTATAATCAAATCTTCCCCCCAACGTTCTCTGATAATTTTTTTTTTCATTCAAAAATTTTTGGCGGCCATCTAAAGTGTGAACTGTTATTTTCCACGAAAAATTCCGCCATTTTGTGGGTGGGAAACACCCTTAATGTAAAAAAAAAAAATTTAACTAAACGTTGGGGGGAGGTATTTTATATGTAAAAAATGTGTACAAAGTTTGAAATGAATCGGTCAAGTAGTTTTTAAATGGCAGTGAACACGGACTTTAAAAAAGTAGTTTTGAGAAAAACGCGGCTAAAGTTTATGAAGTAAAAAAGTGAAGAAAAAATTTTTTTTTTCCAACTTACACAGAATCATCGATTCCAGCTCCATACAGCAGACTTCCTGCGGCATTGTCGATGTCTTCAGCCTCTTTTCTCTCAAGTCTTCGTTTTATTCTGGCTTCTTTGCTCTGCTGCTCAGCTTGAATCTCGGCCCTGTCAATGCGATTGCTGTCCGTGAATGGACATAGCGATGACCAGTAATAAGACAATAACTTCAAGAATATTGCTTAGATCGGTTTAAAATTTTAAGGACATATTCTTGAAATGTTAAACAAAAAGATAAGACAAAAAAAAATTCGATTTTTCGAAAGTGAAAACCCTTACCCCGCCCTTAAAAATATGCAAGGTGACCATAACTTTTGATTCTACAGGAATTTGACGAGTCAATACTCTTGTCAAAGGTTACCTCCGACACGTTTGTCCAACTTTAATTATATAAAAAAGTGTATGTCTCTCGAAAGCTTTTCTTTATATCCGATGTAATATAAAAATTAAAGGATAACAGAACGTGACAAGTGACGTTACCATAACCCTCGTTGTATATCCACCGTCGTGTCATAGTGCAGAACACGACTGTGTCTGCTAGTTCCGACTCTCGTGATATACGTATAATGGGCCCTACATATGTCAGGAATGAAGGCCATAACGGCAGCAGAAAAAAAGCAGAAGCGGCAGAAGTCGTATTCAGTGCACACCCACGCACAATGGCCAAAGCAAGACTTAATAGGTACACACGCATTTGCTGATTGGAAACTGCCTGAACGAGCAACGGGGAGGGCCGTATAGTCAGTGAAACGCGAACGAACGAAGAAAAGAACGCCCCAATCCCTGTACCACTATATACTATATATATGTGTGTGTATACTTTTGGTACAAAGGCATGAACTTTGGTAGGACTCGGAGCTGTCATTAAACCTGAACGTGAAACGCTCGAGTTGTCGCAGTTCTAATACTGGACAATGAGTCAAAGCCTTTGATACGAAAAGATTAACGCCGCCATATTGATTATTTTTACTTTTATTTTCGAACGACGTACGATTCGAGCAAAAGCGTGCAAGTTCGACGGAAGTTGCTTCCCCGTTATTTTATCTCGCTAAAAAATCCGCCTCCTGTGAGCAAGTTACTCTTTTCAATTTTACCTTCGATCCTCGTGCAGGAAACTTTCGTGACATTTTCAAGATGGGCTCTGTCGTCGCCATTTTGTATCAAAATGATAATAAAATTTTTTTTTTTCATACTTCAATATGTCTTAAAGAAACTCCCCGAAAAGAAATCCTATTCCTTTTTTTCATACGCCCAAAATAAATCGCCAAAGTTAGGCCCTTTTTTCTGACGCTAGAGGGGTGTTACCCCTTAGGTCTCTACATAACTGCTAGCTATTTCCATAATTCTAGAAATAAAAAGAATACAAATTAAAAAAAAGCCCTCATACCAAAAATCCACCTGATATGAGCAAGTTACTTTTTTCAATTTTACCTTCGATCCTCGTGCAGGAAACTTTCGTGACATTTTCAAGATGGGCTCTGTCGCCGGCATTTTGTATCAAAATGATGATAAAATTTTTTTTTTCATACTTCAATATGTCTTAAAGAAACCCCCCGAAAAGGAATCCTATTCCTTTTTTTCATACTCCCAAAATAAATCGCCAAAGTTAGGCCCTTTTTTTTGACGCTAGAGGGGTGTTACCCCTTCAGTCTCTACATAACTGCTAGCTATTTCCATAATTCTAGAAATAAAAAGAATAAAAATATTAAAAAAACCCTGATAGCACATATGCGACGAGCCTCTATTGCGTGTCTGATTCATTTACACGATAGTAGAGGTGCGGGCAAGCGCCTCTACCGCGGGTGTGTTGAATCGATTCGCTCTTATCCGATAACGCGAGCCTCGTCCTCGTTCATCCGTACGGATACATACACACTGTACAAACTTTTGTCTCCTTTCGCGAACAACGAAAACCCACTCACGTGTAATTATAATAATGAGTGGTAATTTATGATTTATTGCTGTTTCAAAAGGTATACATATATATGTATTTTAATGATATATACCGGTAGAAGGTTCATTTGTGTTCTGGATCCGATAAGAGAATGCAACGCACGCGTTCGAGTCGCCGAACGCTCGCGGTCACGCTTTTTTTCGTCACGTACAACCTGTCGGTCATCTTTGAGACTAATTGTTATGGGCTCGTGGAATTTTCACGGGTTTGATCAACCGGTCAGTATTGACCTGGTCTCTTTGTAAAGACATTGTAATGCGCGATTTTTATCCATCGATTAACCATTACATCTATTCATTTAACAAACAAATTTAGTTCGTTATCTGCCTCTATAACACGGCAATGTGATTGGCTATCAATGTCGTGCTCGGACTTCGGTCATCCACGTACTGCACGATCAGACCGCGCGATCGTACGACCGAAAACAAACCTAAATTAAAAAGCAGCCCGCGAAGCTCGCCAGTTTTAGTCGCACAAACTGCGGAATTTAGATCAGTAACAGACTTTTTTTTGGGGTAACTCAAAGAACAACCGACGTATCTTAAAATTCCAAGCCCTTTCACCGATTCTCGTCCAAATTCAATAACATCCTTTAATTGTTGATGCCAAAGTCATGTACCGAATGTTAGAGGAATATGTTGAAATTTCCGGAAGTTAGAACGAAAATTTAAAACATCCAAACGCCTTGACCGATTTCGGCCAATTTTAATTCCAACCTCACGTTAATAATCTTCTATCTGCAAAACAAAAGTGGAACTCGATATCGTGGAATTTGTGGAATCACAGGAACCACAAATATTTATCGAAAAAAATGAAACGTATCGATCCTCTTCGAGATCAATTCTGATGTGCTCGTGGAATTTTCACGAGTTTAATCAACCGATCAGCACCTAGATCTCCTCGTAAAGAAGAGCATGGTTTTTATTAGAGCTTGAACTTTTCCGGGTATCCGGATACCCGAGCAATTCGGGTTTCACGGATCCGACACTTCAAATCCGTATATCCCGATAACTGGATAATATCCGGGTAATAACGGATTCGGGTATACGGATAGTTTCGGGGTATCCGGGTAACCGGGTACTCGGATAATAACGGATAATATCGGGCAATTACCGCCGATAATTGATGCCGAAAATGCTGAAAATAATTGTTCAATTTACACAATTTGTGAGGCATGCGTAGATGTTGCCAAGAACAATGTTTGCGAAGTACATTTATAAGACGAATGATAAATCATTACCGGAAGAATTGAGAAACCGGGATTATATCGGTGTTCATGTCCGATCATTTAGTTCACCATTTTTTATTTCTACCGACTGATATCAATATTAAACAAATTGGATTATCATTATAACGAAGATTCTTGGAAAGAATCTTGCAGGCATATATACTATTATTACCAAACTATTTCTTTACTGTAATTCACATCCGACAAAAACTACAATTTCAATAAAACATTCTTGTGTAGATTAAAAAAGCAATGACATAATTTTCTATACAATGTTAGGAAAACACATGATCATTTCATAAGAACGTTATCAACATTGACCTGCACTGTTTGCATCTTTAATATTTTTTTTTCATCATGATTTATTATTATTTAATAAATATCCTTAGTTTCTGAAATGTATATTTGCTTTATGGGCGTGTGTGCAGTTTTTATGAACTTTAGAGTTGGAGAGAAAATATAGAATGTGAAGAAGCAGATCTCGGCTATTCTTAAGAGAGAACACCACTGTGACCCCCTGTTTTTTTTCACTTTTTTCAAGAATTTTTCAAGATTTTTTCAAGAAGAAATATGGGGTCACAGTGGTGTTCTCCCATAATATGCGCAGGCAAGCAATTGTGATCGTAACAGCAGATTCTAAAAAATTGTGGGAGTCACATGTAAAATGTTTTCCCGATCAAATACACAATTATTATAAATTGGAAAACCGTGACGTCTGATTCGTCAACACTAAGTTTTCATTTTTACCGTAGTTTTGCACAATTTCTTTGAACAGAGCAAATTTGATACAAGTTATTTTCCAATTTTTTTCAATGGTAACTATTAACGCCCTATATTTCGGCTTATTAGATGACCAGACTAATACAATATCATTATTTTTTTTTACGCCGGCGGTCCTATTTGAGCCTGTACGCGAAAAATCGGGAAATTTCCCGATATTATTCGTTATTACCCGGTTACCCGGATCCGTGATTATTCGGATATCCGGATACCCGGATATTCGGGTATTCAAATCTGAAGTGTTAAATCCGATTTCCCGGATACCCGGATACTTTCGGGTATCCGGCTAACCCGGATAAAAGTAACAGCCCTAGTTTTTATCAATCGATTAACCATTAAATTAACGACTCGATCAATTAATATATGTCCAATCCCTACAATCCTTCTAATAAATGATAATAACAATTTCACTACTGCCAATGATAATTTGGATCTTTTTGGCGTCGACTTAGTTTTCGACCCAGACACTCGATGTACTCGAGAGCATGACTGGCTGGATTACGTTTGTAGAGGACTATATATTCTCTTGGGACATCATTAACGTCACTAATACCAAAGCTTGCGTGAGCAAAGACACACATACACACATTTATAATGGGACAGCTTGCACAGCTCACGAAGGCATTACGCTTGATTACCCAACTCGAGCGCCAATTCTCCTACCTCTTCCGTCCTACTATTTCTGCCTCGTACCCGTAACCGTACTATTGATGTACCCAACTTTACGTAAACATTACCCCTCCCCCATGCGTAAATTCATACGTCACATTTGGTTTGTAAAGGATTTTATTTGATTTAAATTGAAAAACAAAAACAATTCCATTAAACAATATATCGACGCTGCTTACGAAAAGTAGCACGATTCAAATTTCTTACGAAAACTAACACGTTTCGAATTCCACCACGAGAATCAACACGTTTCGATATTCGACGCAAAAACTAGCATGTTTTGGATTTCATTGCGAAAACTAGCATATTTCGATTTGCACTGGAAAAAATAGTATATTTGCCGAACTAAATCGAATAAGATTCAGAACTTTTACAAATGTTTTAATTATTTTTTCGGGAGCACTATAAGGAATAAATGAAAAACAGTAAAGGTGTATCGCCCGTACACCCTCAAATATTTATATTCGTTTTCTATTAAAAAATAATAACATTATTGAAAATACGATTCGCGAATACGATACGCAATATTCCACCACTTAAAAACTAAAATTGTTCATCAATGATATTTTTCATGACTTTAAGTTTCGGAGTCAGCGATGGAATTGAACAAAATTATTGTTTATAAAAAGTATATTCTACTTACAGTCTGGAGAATCGTTCATTGTGTTTTTATTTCATAAAAAAAAAACACAATCTTGGAGTGATCAACGACTAAAGTATAAAGTACAGTATAAGTATAAAGTACAGTTGACAAAATCTTCAAAACAATCGATTGAGATATCTCAAGAAATGTCAGGTCTTGGACGAAGTAGCAAGAGGGAAAAAAACTGACATTGTTAACTTTGCACACACTGCAATTGTTTTCGATTTTCTTTTCTCTAATTTTTTTGACCATGGTTTTTTTACTCCAAAATGACGAGGCATTTGCTGTTTGCCATCTTATAATAAGCCTAGCAGACCAAAATTCAAACGGTAAAATATGTATAAAATAAATTCAAACAAAAAATAAAACTGTATAAAATGACAAGCATAAATATTTCGTCAGTTTGGAGAAAAACAGGATGTTCAAAAAACGTGGAGTAAAAAATGAGAAACACTTCCAGTGGTACTGAAACGTGCTAATTTTCGCGGTGAAAGTCGAAACCTGCTAGTTTTCGTGGTAAAAGCCGCAACATGCTAGTTTTCGCGGCGAATATATATATATAATATATGAAAAACATTAAGGATGTATCGCCCGTACACCCTCAAACATTTATATTCGTTTTCTATTAAAAAAATAATAACATTATTGAAAATACGATTCGCAAATACGATACGCAATATTTCACCACTTAAAAACTAAAATTGTTCATCAATGATATTTTTCATGACTTCAAGTTTCGGAGCCAGCGATGGAATTGAACAAAATTATTGTTTATAAAAAGTATATTCTACTTATAGTCTGAAGAATCGTTCATTGTGTTTTTATTTCATTAAAAAAAAACACAATCTTGGAGTGATCAACGACTAAAGTATAAAGTACAGTATAAGTATAAAGTACAGTTGACAAAATCTTCAAAACAATCGATTGAGATATCTCGAGAAATGTCAGGTCTTGGACGAAGTAGCAATTGGGAAAAAAGCTGACATTGTTAACTTTGCATACACTGCAATTGTTTTCGATTTTCTTTTCTCTAATTTTTTTGACCATGGTTTTTTTACTCCAAAATGACGAGGCATTTGCTGTTTGCCATCTTATGATAAGCCTAGCAGGCCAAAATCCAAATATGTATGAAATGAATTCAAACAAAAAATAAAACAGTATAAAATGACAAGCATAAATATTTCGTCAATTTGGAGTAAAACAGGATGGTCAAAAAACGTGGAGTAAAAAATGTGAAACACTTCCAGTGATACTGAAACGTGCTAGTTTTCGCGGCGAATATATATATATATATAATATATGAAAAACATTAAGGGTGTATCGCCCGTACACCCTTAAACATTTATATTCGTTTTCTATTAAAAAAATAATAACATTATTGAAAATACGATTCGCAAATACGATACGCAATATTCCACCACTTAAAAACTAAAATTGTTCATCAATGATATTTTTCATGACTTCAAGTTTCGGAGTCAGCGATGGAATTGAACAAAATTATTGTTTATAAAAAGTATATTCTACTTACAGTCTGAAGAATCGTTCATTGTGTTTTTATTTCATAAAAAAAAAACACAATCTTGGAGTGATCAACGACTAAAGTATAAAGTACAGTATAAGTATAAAGTACAGTTGACAAAATCTTCAAAACAATCGATTGAGATATCTCGAGAAATGTCAGGTCTTGGACGAAGTAGCAAGTGGGAAAAAAGCTGACATTGTTAACTTTGCATACACCGCAATTGTTTTCGATTTTCTTTTCTCTAATTTTTTTGACCATGGTTTTTTTACTCCAAAATGACGAGGCATTTGCTGTTTGCCATCTTATGATAAGCCTAGCAGGCCAAAATTCAAACCTTAAAATATGTATGAAATAAATTCAAACAAAAAATAAAACAGTATAAAATGACAAGCATAAATATTTCGTCAATATGAAGTAAAACAGGATGTTCAAAAAACGTGGAGTAAAAAATGTGAAACACTTCCAGTGATACTGAAACGTGCTAATTTTCGCGGCGAATATCGAAATGTGCTAGTTTTCGTGGCGTAAGCCGAAACATGCTGGTTTTCGCGCAGGTATCAAGCGTTTGTAAGAAATCTGAAACATGCTAGTTTTCGTAAGCAGCGTCGATATATTTCAATGAAAATCGAAGCCATTTTGACAAGTTTAAAATTGACAAAATTGCAAACCTTAGTGATCGAATGCAAAATAAAGTCAGTCGCGATATTACGATATTAACAAATTTATAATATAACAATACATTTTCATTCCTCATCCGAAGTAGCTTCGTTTTCGTGCAAACATTTTATTTCTTCGAATCTTTCATGACAGACTGCTTAAAATGTATCAAATAGTCGGAAAAGAAAATTTAGAAAAAATGTGATTGTGTTAAAATCGAGGTCAAAGAAAAAGTGTCGAAAATAATAAACTTGCACATTTGCTTCCACATTATTTTATCTCCCTCGCGAAGCTTTATCCATGAGGAAGCTACAATTGACAAATTAACTTAATTTTACAGGCGTATTTGTGAGCAAGATAAAATAATGAGGAAGCAATGTGCAAAGTTTCGAATTCCCACGCTTTCGTTTTTCCTAAATTGTTATTTATGCTCAATCACTCTTCGCTATAGGATTAATAAAATCCCTATAATTTCTCGCATCAAGACAATACTTATCTCGTTATACTATTTCAATTTCCACGAGTATCGCTGACAACGATCTTCTCGCGATTGAAATCGGTCCCTCTGCAAATTTGTCCCTATATCTTTAATCTCCGTACGAATATAGATTCACGTGAGCTTCGGAGATGTATATCGAAAGAAATGGGGACGAAGATTTGCACGCTCCTCGTCGTCGTCGTTGGTGCAGTGGGTTGTCCATGCTCTCCCAAAATCGAGGGTCTGGATATTCTCTCGAGGGATGCTACCACAGTGAGCGAGGGAACGATCCGGATTTTCATCCAACTATATGGCCGGCATTTATATATATATATACATGCATCTATATCCCTCGGGAAAAACATGCACGCCCGTGGTTTCTCCCTTAATTACCGTCGACTTGTCGTGCCTCCATACTTTTTTTTTTATTCATTCCCACATGAAAATTCGTCCTTACTGCTTGTATATTTATTTAGTATGTATTTTCTCTTCTCTCCATCTACGTCCAAGAACGTAACGCAAATATATCATCCCCTTAATAAACATGCCAAACTCTCGGAGAGCACATACTCGTATACATACGCGAGGCTCGCGTGACTCTGACTTGAATTTCGGGATTTATTCTCCAGTGCCAGGGACCAAATGATCACAATCTACCCGTTAGCACGTGTTCGAAAAAAAAAGTCACCCTTTTATTGCTACGAATGTCGTTGAGTGTGGCGTTTGAACAACATTTTTATTTAATTGATCTAAATTAATTGACGCCGAAGCAAATTCCAAGTAATGATTAATCGAAATTTATGTAGTCAGTTGTTTTTCTTCAATCTAAAAACATTCTTCTAAATGACTTCTCTACACCATAAATTCTTACATCCATATATATACGAGGGGGGACCCAAAAAAAACGGGAATTGCGCTGCGGCGGGGAGGGAGAGTGGGGGAACCCATTGCTCGACCAGGTGTCCGTTGGAGACACGTCTGCTGAGTTAGTGTGCGAAGTTCCGTCGCCGTGAGTGCATCGGTTCGCCCGTGGGAATTTTTGTAGTGACGTTACGTTTGTAGAGGACTATATATTCTCTTGGGACATCATTAACGTCACTAATACCAAAGCTTGCGTGAGCAAAGACACACATACACACATTTATAATGGGACAGCTTGCACAGCTCACGAAGGCATTACGCTTGATTACCCAACTCGAGCGCCAATTCTCCTACCTCTTCCGTCCTACTATTTCTGCCTCGTACCCGTAACCGTACTATTGATGTACCCAACTTTACGTAAACATTACCCCTCCCCCATGCGTAAATTCATACGTCACATTTGGTTTGTAAAGGATTTTATTTGATTTAAATTGAAAAACAAAAACAATTCCATTAAACAATATATCGACGCTGCTTACGAAAAGTAGCACGATTCAAATTTCTTACGAAAACTAACACGTTTCGAATTCCACCACGAGAATCAACACGTTTCGATATTCGACGCTTGATGGGGTGAACTTTCGAGGAAGCAACTTGCAGCTTTTTTTTTCTCATTGATATTGATAGCCGGCTACTGGAACAATAAAAAAATTGCCAGGCAGTCCGGGCAACCCCGTGTTGAAGCGTGTGCGGTTGCCGGTTAGGTGACCCGAGACCGTACACGCGGATTTACGGTACACGTGCAAGTCGTACGAACGACTACGAGCACGCACACTACAAGAGCTACCGCTTACTGCCTGGTTCCTCCATGATTTCCCTGGAGATTTCCTCGGTGTCTGTGGCTCGTGGCAGTACTGGCCAGAGCCAACATAATGGGTCTATACGTCGAGCCAGTATACGCCTCAAAATCGTTGGTTTACTATGCATACGTACGTCTCGCTTCCCTCTACCATTCCCATTCCACGTGCTGCTTGTCTAATACCTACTTCTTCACCATCTCGTGAAAAAAAAAAAAAATGCAACATTCTCGGTACTTCCTTGTGGCTTTAAATCCGCAGTATTCCTGCACTTTTCAAATAATTTTCAATATCACTTGTAGGATACTTTGTTTTCGTGAAAAGTATTTTCTTTCCGAGATTTTCATATCAAACATTTAAGGAGTATGGCCATGGTAACGGGTGCAAAATCATGTGCACATTTAACAATTTTTTTTTCTATGAAATAGTGATTTATTTATAAAACGAATTACATATCTATTTAGTATAAATATCAAGCTAATAAGAATTTTTTTTTTTGTTTTTTTGTTTAAAAAAATAGCCGACTGTTGCTATTTCCTTATGGTATCTTTTTTTTGAGGCGTGACATTTGGCATCCACAATTTTGTACCTAAATCAAAAAAAAATTGTTATTAATCTACATCAGAATACCTAGAGAAGTACGTACGGAATTTGAAAAATATTGCTTTATTCGAATATTGTAGGCATTTGAACTTAAAAGGGGAATTTCCAGTGAACATTTTTAAATAAAACTGCTGATCAAATGGAACGTTTTTAATTAATCAGAAATTTAAAAAAAAAATTTGATCACGAAAATCAGTATCATGAGATGATATTTCCTATTGAATTTAAGGTAGTAGTCTGGTAACTTAAGCCGATTTTCATGTCTTTTTTGGAGGGCGTTTTTTTGTAGGAAAATGAAAATGAATCGTTTTGGATATTTAGGATGTTTTTATTTACATATTAAACATACAAAAAAAATTTTTTTTGACAAAATTTTATAGTTTATTATTTCTATTATTATTGATCGAAGTTGGCACCTCAAAAAAAAAGCGTGTGGGTGGCCCCGGTGATTTTGGCTCTTGATGTTATCTGAAATCAAAAATTCTTGATAATTCTTAATCTATAGACATGTCATTCTGGTCAGAACTACTGAAGTTAAATTTCATGGATAAATAACATGTTATTTAATTTAACTTCAGTAGTTCCGACCAGAATAACATGACTATAGATTAAGAATTATCAAGAATTTTTTATTTCAGTTAACATCAAGAGCCAAAATCACCGGGGCCACCCACGCGCTTTTTTCGACGTGCCAACTTCGATCAATATTAATAATCATAATAAACTATTACATTTTTTCAAAAAATTTTCTTTTTGTATCTATAATATGTAAACAAAAACACCCTAAATATCCAAAAGGATTCATTTTCAAAATTCTTGATAATCCTTAATCTATAGACATGTCATTCTGGTCGGTACTACTGAAGTTAAATTGCATGGATAAATAACATGTTATTTATCCATGAAATTTAACTTCAGTAGTTCCGACCAGAATGACATGTCTATAGATTAAGAATTATCAAGAATTTTTTATTTCAGATAACAACAAGAGCCAAAATCACCGGGGCCACCCACACGCTTTTTTTTCGAGGTGCCAACTTCGATCAATAATAATAATAATAATGAGCTATTAAATTTTTTCAAACAAATTTTTTTTTGTATCTTTAATATGTAAATAAAAACATCCCAAATATCCAAAACGATTCATTTTTATTTTCCTACAAAATACGCCCTCCAAAAAAGACATGAAAATCGGCTTAGGTTACCAGACTACTACCATAAGGCAAATTTACTGGTGTAAAATAAAAAGTGTTTAAATTTTATGTAATTCTGAATTTTTTAAATAAAAAAATTTCTCTAAAGTAGGAACATGTACGGCATTGCTTCCTCCATTATTTAATTATATATGGCACGCGAAGCTTTGTGAAAAAGCGAAAATTGGAAAAATTAACTTGCTTACAGAGGAGGATTTTTGAGGGATAAAAAAATTTTCCCGTTTGTCGCGTAAAACCTTTGATTATTCAATAATTAATCGTGAAAATCATGAATTTCCTCGATTCCCCTTGTTTATAAATAAATAAGTAATCCTCACGTGCACGAGGCATTTAAATTTCACGGCACAAAGATAGAGGAGCATAGGAATATTCGATAGAAAGTCTCGTTCCCAATTCGGAAAGTTGACCCAAGGGTCCCATCGAGAAAGCAGCGAGTGTGCAACGAGTGTCTGTCCTCTCGCCAACGTTCTGTACCTTCGTCGATGCTTCTGCCTCTGGTTGATGACCCGTTGCGGTACGAACCGTACACATCGAAGCTCGGATCGAGACACAATGGTCCGTAAAACACTTGCAAGCGCGATGTCCCTTCGCGGCAAGGGGAAAAAAAGGGGAGTTTGCCGGAGAAGATATGTAGCCAACTCTACGCACACGCACAGGGGAAAAAGAGGGAAAAAGAGCGAGAGTACTTATGCGATGCGAGCGATGCGCGATTGATAGGTGGGTGTACGAGGACCCTATGTATAAGGGACTATATGAACAACTTCTCACACGGTAAAGCCCCATGGGCCGTTCGACACAATATGCTACAAAGTACATTCGATACTCCTGGCATCGAACTGTACATACAATTTTGCCTTACGAGAACCCAAAGTTCCCATAATTCCCCGGTGAATATAGGTCTGTGACACTGCCACCATACACTTTTGCCCTTTTTGCCTTCCCACTTGTCCCAATGGGAATAAGTACACTGCTATAATGTGAGAACTCGATTTGCCAATGTCAACCGTCCCTCTAAACAAAACCCTTACGTATAAACTGGCCGAGGCGTTCTACAGTGGCGTCCCACGACCAATCAGAAATATTCGATGAAGAAAAATCGTGCGTCGAATTGGAAAAATAAGTTTTTCTCTAATCCATAACTTAGTTACGATTGTCAATGAACTATTTCGTTTAAGCAACGAACACTTGATATGTAAATAATTAAAGCGTGAACAATTTATTAGAGGCAATTCTAGTTTTAAGCTAGTAGTCTGGTAACTTAAGCCGATTTTCATGTCTTTTTTCGAAGGCGTTTAGTTGTAGGAAAATGAAAATGAATCGTTTCGGATATTTAGGATGTTTTTATTTACATATTAAAGATCCAAAAAAAAATTTGTTTGAAAAAATTTAATAATTTATTATTATTATTATTATTGATCGAAGTTGGCACCTCGAAAAAAAGCGCGTGGGTGGCCCCGGTGATTTTGGCTCTTGATGTTATCTGAAATCAAAAATTCTTGATAATTCTCAATCTATAAACATGTCATTCTGGTCGGAACTACTGAAGTTAAATTTCATGGATAAATAACAAAATGGCGGACTTTGGAAAAAAAAGAAGCGATACGCAAGTTTCATCTTACAGAATATTCTCTGTGTAGGAAAAATCGTTTATTGCATCGACATCGTGAGAAACGAATGTGAACGCACGAAATAACAAAACTCGACCAAAGACAACTGCGAAGAGACACTCTGTTAAAATACGTCACGCTATCCACGACGGGAAAGCTGCATGTCCGCAGCCCGACATGAAAAGAACCGAGTACGGTTTCGGGGGTGTCTGGCCGGTGGAGTATATACACATCAGCCTTCATTGACGTGTCCAAAACGAGGTCCCTTTACAGGATCCTGTACGAGCAAGGTTTCCACCAGCTGCTCTCATCGATACTCCTTGCTCTTCAAAGTCATCACTTTCTGAAATGAACACGAGCGCATCCAATGGACGAATAACGTTACCAGCTTCGAGTGTGATAAGAATTCGTAAAAATTCGTATTTCCCTACCGTCAATTGTCAAAATCGAAGGTAAACTCGCGAAAATATTGTCCAAATGAAAGTAACTTGAAAAAATTGTCAAAATCATTGTAGCGGATTAGAATAATACGCATCTCCACTCAGATATAACGCACGCGTTGTTTCGACACGTCAATCATAACGAACCACCGAACAGCTGGTGCTTACTCGAGAGAAACAAAAATATAATTGCATCAATCGTTCAGAATTTTTACTATTGCACCGACGTTCGAGTCATTGATTTCCGGTTCGTCGAATCCCTCATATGCCGGAAGTAATACCGCATGGTATCCAAGACCCGTGACTCTATTCGGGTCACTTGGCCCAGAAAATGAACTCGTGTGCGGTGATTTTTCAATTACTTACGTGTAAAAAAAAAGAAATATAAGAAAAAAACAACAACGACACGGGAGGCTTTCTCAGCATTTGGCGGTGCAGCTGAACTCCACTTCAACAAAACAAAAATATCTACATTTTTATTTTTACCTCGTTGTAATAAATTTAAAGTGTTTTTTTTTAACGATAATTAATATAAAAAAAATAAGAGCCATAACGTTTTAAACGCTTGGAGTAGAGATTTTCCGCGTTATCACTCACGAATGTATGGAGCAGCAACTGGTACGTTATGAGATACTTTTGAGGGTTCACAAAACAAGAAGTCCATATATTTTATATATATATATATATATATATATATATATATATATATATACAAATTTAGAGAATAGTAGTGAGCATGGAGTGCAAGTGCTTATATCCTCGAAACGAGGGTATAACAAGAAGCCACTTGGAGAACAGAGCGGTAATAGATTAAAGCCATCCTCCACCCTATACGTGCCGGGCATATATTGTCCCCTTAACACCCCACATTTCGAGTATAGTTCACTTTAGTTCACTTGACCCTACTTGTCTCGCACTATATACAACCTATGTATGTATATACCACCATACCATGAATTCTTACATCTATACAGGATGAGGCACTAACTGTTGCCACGTAGAATAACTCCGAAAGTACGATAGTAGTAGAAAATTTTTTGAAACACAAGTTGCATGGGACAACGGGGGCTATCATATGGCGTTAGTTTTTTGTTGCTAGGTGGAGTTGCATCGGAGATTTCAAGGTCAACTTCGTTTTTTTAGATAGAATGGTATGTTTTGGTACTTATTTTCTGATATGGGCTATCGAGACGAATCCAATGATATTGAAAACAAATTTTTTTGATTTTTTTCTTATTTAAAAAAATTATTTTTTATTTTTTTATTTTGTTGAGGCAAAAAAGTGAGATGAACTTTATTTACGGAAGGTGTTCAAAGTGATTGCCATTGGAATCAATGCAGTACTGCAATCTCCTTATCACGGATTGTGTAGAATTTCTTATCACTTCGGCACTTATCCCGCTTAATACGGCGTTTTCATCAAACCTACAATGTACCGTGTAAATACACGGTCAATTTTTGCACGATATGCGAGAGAGAAAAACATTTTTTTAAACAAAAAAAATAAAAAAAAACCTCATTGGATTCGTCTCGATAACCGCTACCGGAAAATAAGTACCAAAACGTAGCATTCTATCTAAAAAAACAATGTTGACCTTGAAATCTCCGATGCGACTCCTCCTAGCAACAAAAAACTAACGCCATATGATAGCCCCCGTTGTCCCATGCAACTTTTGTTTCAAAAAATTTTCTACTACTATCGTACTTTCGGAGTTATTCTACGTGGCAACAGTTAGTGCCTCACCCTGTATATTTACTTGCAGATTAATGTAGCTCGGTTGCTTCACGTCCGAATATTTTTACGAGACAAAAAACAACCGTGACACATTTACAAATTTCACGTTTTCGCAACATCATGTTTTAAACCTTTGATGAAAACTCGTTATCATTCGTTAATCGAAAATTTCCGATCGGATATCCATGCCAAACGTGTTAAGGTATTAGTCTGATAACTTAAGCCCATTTTTCATGTCTTTTTTGGAGGGCGTTTTTTTGTAAGAAAATAAAAATGAATCGTTTTAGATATTTAGGATGTTTTTATTTACATATTAAAGACACACAAAAAAATTTGTTTGAAAAAATTTAATAGTTTATTATTATTATTATTATTGATCAAAGTTGGCACCTCGAAAAAAAAAGCGCGTCGGTGGCCCCGGTGATTTTGGCTCTTGATGTTATCTGAAATCAAAAATTCTTGATAATTCTTAATCTATAGACATGTCATTCTGGTCGGAACTACTGAAGTTAAATTTCATGGATAAATAACAAAATGGCGGACTTTGGAAAAAAAAGTGCTTTTATTTTAGCAAATACATTTTTTTTTGTATCTTTAATATGTAAATAAAAACATCCTAAATATCCAAAACGATTCATTTTTATTTTCCTACAAAAAAATGCCCTCCAAAAAAGACATGAAAATCGGCTTAAGTTACCAGACTACTACCTTAAACGACGAAAATTAATGTTTTACCCTTCTTTTCTCGAAACCTTGTTTACTCCCCTTTCCCGAAATCTAAATATATCCAAATTTTGAATGTTTGTAACTCTGTTCTTGTTATGAGAGGTGAGTGAAAACAACAAGGCTAGACTTCGAGAATACCGTTTCGATTCATCCCGACATCGCAGTTATTGTGACCGTAAGGACACTTTTGAAAATCAACAGAAAAATCAGATGGGATATTGGATAATTTCGCAAGAATCGTTCATCTGATTGAAAAAATATATAAAAAATGGCGAAGAAATCGGAATTCAACCAATGCAGCACCATTTCAAAGATTGAACGGGTATAACCTTTCGAAACGGTATTTGATCTTTCCCGCGGGCTGAAAATCTCATACCCCTCCGACCGAACGTCGTTCATGTTCTCCAGATTTTTATTTATTATATTGTTGCTGTAATAAAGCAGTACATTTTTAATTGTGATTAAAACGCGACGCATTCGCACAGTAATCATCGGGCAATGACTGGGAGAGAGTGGTTTAAAATTTGGCCAAGAGAGGTCAGGTTGCTAAACGATAATTCTTAATATAGTTCTTCAATGTCCATTTGTGTACAGTAAAATCCTTCCCTCCTTTTCATCAATCCATCGTCTATCCTTGTTTCTCATTTATCATCCATATCTCCTTCCATCTCTATTATACATAATGTAAACGGTAACGTGTTATTCTCGTCAGTTCTTTCCAACTCCATTCACGGAGCACGTATTTCATCGCTTGACAAATTTACTATACAGACTATGACTAATAATCTTATACATAGATAAACTCCATACACACCATATCTCGAGAATGAATCGAGCAATCGCCGTCAAATTTGGCACACAGCTAAAACAATCAATCCACTTTATTTGCTATCATTTTTATTGAAATTACTTGAGGCTATTGGATTTTATTGAATTTTCAATTTCTCTAAAAGTGTCTGTGATCGGTTTCGTAAATTATTATGTACAAAGCGAAAATTTTCTACACACGTAGGCCAGGAGTTAAGGCAACCTTCTAGCCTAAACGAGTATTTTTTTTGAGGTTTAAAAAATAATAATTCCTAGGTACTATTAAGGTATTCCTTCCACGAGATCGAATACTTAACAATTGACAGATTTTTTTCCTAAAATAAAGTACAGATACATCCCGTTATACTGCAAAAATTTCCAGCCAAGTTGCCGAATATTTATCCAAATATTACGGCTTTGAAAGTCATTAAATTTATACATCACTATACGAAGATTACATGCTCGCCACGTTTCTATCTGAAAATGCATAAACCAAACGACTCTTTATGCCCAATACAAACTGCCCGGCGCATCAACAAAAATATTGAAGAATCCGAAATTACAATAAAAACACGGTCACACCGAATGTTTAAAGAAAATATCAATGTTCAAACTCACAAAAATCTCACAAGCGGAAGGACTTTCGGAACCGCGATCTGCAAGGGGTTATGTCTGCCAATACCGCAAACCGGTTGCTCTCGATTCGAGTCAGCTGATCGCACACACACCCGCACACACACACACACAAATATATATATATATTAGGGTGGTTCTTAATTTGGTGATGTTGGAAATTCTTTGATATTGTTCCTTGAACGTAATCAACATATCCAGAAAAAAAATTGGGCGCAAGCGGAACTTTGTCCAATAATTCTAACCCACCCCACCGAGCTGTCGAATTTTTATATGAAAAAATGCATGCATTCAAAATTTTGTTAAGAAAATTGTTTATTATTTCAAAACTATTCATGATAACAAATTTTTTTATTGAGAATGTGTCTGCAAATATAAAGAAAAGATTGGTCGAAAATATAAAAAGTGCAGAAGATCAAGATGAAGAAATCTCTGAACTTTCCAAACGTTTTAGTATCCACGAGATGAATTTTTCTTCTTTGATCGATAAGGACATTGATTTCTTTATCAGTTCCAAATCGATGGCTTTTTTCGAAAGATTTGAAATCAACTCCTCATTTTTTGATATCGATGTGAGCGAGTGGATTTCTAATGAAAATTATTTACAAGGCTTAAAAATAGTTAAAGGAATTAAAGTGGTTAACGATGTTGCAGAAAGAGGAGTGAAACTTATTACAGAGTACAATGATCGTCTCACTTATGATGAAGATCAGAAACAATTCATTGTACAAATAATTGAAGAATATAAAAAAGAATATCCTGATATTAACAAAGCAACTTTGCTCCAACCGATGTAATTCATTATTGTAAGTTGATTTTTAAAATACATGACATCATTCATTATAATTCACAATAAAATTGATAAAATTTAAAATTTGAATATTGTTTACATTTCATTGTTGAGTGCGCTACGTATTTCTCCATAATCTTATATACATACGAAAAATAAATTGCAGCTATTCGACGTCGAACTCCTGTTTCGACCATGATGATCGACTTTTGGAATAAATGATGACAGTTTTTTGCTAATTACGTGATAAATATTAGATTCACGAGAATTTCACAAGATACCTTTTTTGTAGAGCATTATATTTCCTACAAAAATATTATATAAAATTCTTTTATCATAAATAGTTTTGAAATAATAAACAATTTTCTTAACAAAATTTTGAATGCATGCATTTTTTCATATAAAAATTCGACAGCTCGGTGGGGTGGGTTAGAATTATTGGACAAAGTTCCGCTTGCGCCCAATTTTTTTTCTAGATATGTTGATTACTTTTGAGGAACAATACCAAAGAATTTCCAACATCACCAAATTAAGAACCACCCTAAAATACGGCCCTTCGCGATAGGAATACCTTAAATGTTTTAACATCGGTGTTTTTTCCACTTATTCATTGACACCTGCAGGTACTATGCAAATTTTTTCGAGTAAAATAAAAATAAATTAAGGGTGCTACTCGGTTTCAAGTCGTCATGATTCCACGGCGACCGCGAGCATGATTTCAGACGTTCTACTCATCCGAAACAAAAAAACGAAAAAGATTATTGATCAGTACAAGTATGGCTATCGGATGAACCTCTAACATTTTGAACTAAACAAAATTCACAACATGGCGACCTTCCTTACTAAGACCAGGAGACTGCTTTAGATGTTTGATATTGAATTTTACAATAATATGCAAAAACCCGTTCAAATTATATGAAATTATACATTTCACAAAAAAAAAAAAGCACCGTTGACGATTTAATTCGAATAAAAATCGTGCTACCAGTGTTTAATTTTGCGCTGAAATAAATTAACGTTACAGGATGTTTGATGTGAAATTTGGTGAGAATCAACAAAACAATGAATATTTCATAAAATTTTCTTGACAAATTTACCATATAGACTTTGACTACTAATCCACAGAAAGATACACTCGGAGGACTGTCGAGTCTATACGCGATTATCGAAAGTCCTTGTAGCCAAAGAGACGCATTACATGTATATATGTATATGTATATGGTTGAAAGGAGACAACCCCTCTAGCGACAGATCGACCGGGGTGGCTATTTAAGCGAGTCCACGCAATTTCCTTAATGTACTGGCTAAACGCGTTCACTCACATTGTCGGAGCTATATATGCATGTGGATTGGTGTGTTGAAGTACTTTGTCACTATAAACGTGTATCATACAATAGCCGTGGTAAAATATTAATTTCCAACGTAAAACGTACTTTTTTCAAGATTTCCGCCTAAACTCTCTCACTCTCGTTGTCGATGACTACTCATCGACGTATGAACGATAACTCGCCGGCTGTTGCAAATGAAAATCCTGTCTAATGGGTTAGCTAAGCGATCGAATAGCCGTCTGTGATAAAATGGGGTTCCTATATTTTTCTGTCTTCGACTCTGACGTAACCCTCTCTCTCCCTCTCTCTCTTTCTCTTCGTGAACAGCCACTCGGTCATTCTCAATCGACACTTACGAGCAAACACGTTATGGGCGGCTCTGGTGCATAATCCTCCGAACCCCTCGATCACGATACCCCGTCAGCTACCCTCATCCTTGCCGCGAGCAAATTTATACAAATACCTCCAACCCAAAAACTCCATTCTGTCAATTCATCGTGGTAACAATAAAAATCTGCAAATTCAATATTCTTACAATGCTTGCTCACAATTTTTTCTTGTTCAGAAGCAAAGCTTTGTTTTTGTGAAAAATAACATTTTGTTTTTCAGATTTTAACACTGTAATGCTTTGAAAATGTGTAAAAACTTCGAAAAACGCATGTGTGTAAGCGATAGTCTTTCATAATTGATCTTGCTATATCTTGAGAACGATTTGACCGATTTCGTGCATCGACACCCACCCTTATTTGCTGCAATTTTCGTTCGAATTACTCGTTAGAGATATTATGGCATTATTAATTTTTTAATAGTTGTGTTTACATTTTTTGTTAATGTCTGGTGAGAGTATAACTCGTGGAACTTTTCAGCTGTCGGGCAAAAAATTTCTACACAAATTGAATATCATCAAGTACTGTTCGCTATTGAATTTCAGGAGAATCCCTCAAGCCATTCCAAAATGATAACATTTTTTATTTTTCGAAAAATTGCCATAAGCGTTTGTTAAGCCTCATGCAATTTTTGTGTACCTTCCCCTTTGTTGCCATTTTGGTACCATTCCCCGAGATCACCTAGAATGTTGTCCGCAGTCACTCTTTCTTAATGCACTACTGTATCACATTTGAAACTGCGAAGAACCTGGCGTCTAAATTCCTTCATTTCCGCACAGTAAAATTGTTATAACTAATGAAAAAATTTACGCGAAAGAAAAATCGCCAAGATTTAGGTTTCACCTCCTTCACATACATATGTGCAAAATATTCCCAATCTTTTCGTCGTGAAATCAATTCTCATAAACAGGTTGCTATAGACACGCATATTGCATATAGGAGGTGTGTAAATTGAATAATGAGACTGGCAACGTAGCGTTCGATCTGGCAACACTTGAGGCGCTGGGCTTGGACAGGCGGCAGGGGAACTTGTGATACGCCTTCAGTACAAGTTTGAACTCGCTCGAGTCATTTGGTTGTGCGTAGCGATTTTTTTTGTCAAACACTTTTTTCTATTGTGTTCTAAAAATTAGTGACATCAATTTCGAGCAACGGTGTGCCATCAGTTTTTGCTTCAGACTTGGGCACAGTGTAACGGAAACTCTTGCTAAACTTCGGCAGGCCTACGGAGACAGTGTTTTGTCAAGAGCCCAGGTTTTTCGGTGGTTTAAGGCATTTTCAGAAGGAAGAGAATCGATTGAAGATGAATCACGAAGCGGAAGGCCTTCGTCTTCAAGAACCGATGAAAATGTCGACAGAATCCGGGATCTTGTGCGTTCAGATCGTCGGTTGACAGTCAGAATGATCGGGGAAGAGTTGAATTTGACTCACACCACCGTTCATCAGATTTTGACCAATGAATTGGGGATGAGAAAAATCTGCGCAAAAATGGTTCCAACAAACCTTTCGCAAGAGCAAAAGGACATCAGGAGGGAGAGGTGCCTTGACTTTTTGGATTCGATTGAAAATCACCCCCATTTTCTGGAACGTGTCATTACTGGTGACGAGTCTTGGGTGTTTGAGTACGACCCAGAAATCAAGCGCCAGAGCATAGAGTGGCACACTTCAACCTCTTCAAGGCCCAAAAAAGCAAGAATGAGCAAATCGAAGATCAAATGCATGCTGATTTGTTTCTTCGATACCCACGGAATCGTCCACAAAGAGTTTGTACCTCAAGGCCAAACGGTCAATCAACACTTTTACCGGGAGGTTCTTGAAAAACTTGGAAAAAGGGTCATTCGCGTGAGACCAAACATCAAGAACAACTGGGTGTTGCATCACGATAATGCTCCTTGTCACACAGCAATTTCAATAAACGAGTTTTTGGCCAGTAAAAACATTCCTGTGGCTCCTCAATAGGGTGGTTCTTAATTTGGTGGTGGTGGAAATTCTTTGGTATTGTTCCTTGAAAGTAATCAACATATCCAGAAAAAAAATTGAGCGCAAGCGGAACTTCGTCCAATAATTCTAACCCACCCCACCGAGCTGTCGAATTTTTATATGAAAAAATGCATGCATTCAAAATTTTGTTAAGAAAATTGTTTATTATTTCAAAACTATTTATGATAAAAGAAATTTATATTTTTTTTATAGGAAATTTAATGCTCTACAAAAAAGGTATCCTGTAAAATTCTTGTGAATCTAATATTTATCACGTTATTAGCAAAAAACTGTCATCATTTATTCCAAAAGTCCATCATTATGGCCAAAACAGGTGTTTGACGTCCAAAAACTGCAATGTATTCTTCATATGCAATTAGAAATATGAAGAGATACGTAGTGCACTCAATAACAGTATGTGAACGATATTCAAATTTTCAATTTTATCAATTTTATTATCATTCATGATAAATTTTTCTTCTTTGATCGATAAGAACATTGATTTCTTTATCAGTTCCAAATCGATGGCTTTTTTCGAAAGATTTGAAATCAACTCCTCATTTTTTGGTACGATGTGAGCGAGTGGATTTCTAATGGAAATTATTTACAAGGCTTAAAAATAGTTAAAGGAATTAAAGTGGTTAACGATGTTGCAGAAAGAGGAGTGAAACTTATTACAGAGTACAATGATCGTCTCACTTATGATGAAGATCAGAAACAATTCATTGTACAAATAATTGAAGAATATAAAAAAAAATATCCTGATATTAACAAAGCAACTTTGCTCCAACCGATGTAATTCATTATTGTAAGTTAATTTTTAAAATATATGACATCATTCATTATAATTCACAATAAAGATGATAAAATTGAAAATTTGAATACTATTTACATTTCATTGTTGAGTGCACTACGTATTTCTTCATAATCTTATATACATACGAAAAATAAATTGCAGTTATTCGACGTCAAACTCCTGTCTTGACCATAATGATCGACTTTATGATGTTGAAGTTTGCATCGTTGGAACGCAACGAAAATACATTTTTTAAATTTTAATTTTTTAAAGGAGACCCCAAAAGGACGTGTTAACAATTTTTGTCTTAGAAAATTCAACCTTAAGGGGGATGAATGGTATAAAAATATATTTTTTCGTTGCATTCCAATGATGCAAACCTCAACATCATTCGACTTTTGGAATAAATGATGACAGTTTTTTGCTAATTACGTGATAAATATTAGATTCACGAGAATTTCACAAGACACCTTTTTTGTAGAGCATTATATTTCCTACAAAAAAGTTATATAAAATTCTTTTATCATAAATAGTTTTGAAATAATAGACAATTTTCTTAACAAAATTTTGAATGCATGCATTTTTTCATATAAAAATTCGACAGCTCGGTGGGGTGGGTTAGAATTATTGGACAAAGTTCCGCTTGCGCCCAATTTTTTTTCTAGATATGTTGATTACTTTTGAGGAACAATACCAAAGAATTTCCAACATCACCAAATTAAGAACCACCCTACTCCTCAGCCTCCTTATTCATCTGACTCGAGTCCTTGTGACTTCTTTCTCTTCCCGAAATTGAAAAATTCGGGAAGAACTCATTTTGGGACACTCGAAAACATTCAAACAGCTGTAACCGACCAGCTGAAGACTATCCCACTATCGGAGTTCCAGCACTGCTATGAGGATTGAAAGAACCGTCTCCAGCACTGTGTGGCTTTAGAACGAAGTTATCTTGAGGGTGACAATATATAATTGTAATTCTATTTGAATAAAAAAAAATGAAAAAAATCAGTCTCATTACTTAATTTACACACCTTGTATCCCCACGATCTTAACGTGTAAGCATAAAGCGAAAGGACAAAGAATCATGAACCCATATACGAAGAGAAGTGAAAACGCGGTGAGCGAGATCGCGAAGGGGATAAACGCGGAGCAGGCGAGGCCAAGAGGGGGTTGCGATGATTCCGCGTCTATATAATATATACGAACATACACATCCATAACTTTTCGTATCCTCCCCTAAAAACACCGACCAGCCGTTCCCGTATTAGTCAGTTCCGCGGGCACATTGTCCGCATTTCATACTTATTTGCACAATTTCCACTTGATTTTTCGTAACGCTGTATACATACATAGATCATACGAGCGCACACAATAATGTATAACCGTACTGTGTCGAGCAAAATGCCAAGCCAAATGTTTTTCGTTGCCCCTTGGCGACGAAAAAAAAGAAGCCTCAACGCCAACCGAGGCCATAAACCTCCATATCGCCTCGTTGGCGTTTTATTGAATGGAAGATATTCGATTTTATTAATGTTATATGCCGTGGTGCACAAGTCGGATATATTTTATTTATGATGGACGAAAGTAGCCTGGCTTTAATAATGATATGCGAGGCTCGGAATAATCATAGTTCTGTAGAAAATCAGTTATTACGAATTAATTGAAAATATTAATAAATAATTATAAAAAAATATCGTCGTTGATATTATTGATAATTTTTTCGTGATATGATAACAATGTTTTAATTACGTGAAAGCATATTAAATGTAATTGATAATGATTAACCATAAAAATATGATCAATTAAATAACCGGAAGCAGTGGAAACGTGCTCGGATGCGCGGCATCGATTTCCCATGTTAAGGGGCGAAATAGAGTTAGGACAGCGCTTTCACAATGATTTTCATGAATTTTTTTATAGTATAAAAAATGAATATAATTTATTGAAACTTTGAGAATATTTTATACATATATTTAAGTATATACTATAAAATTTTTAAAGAATTTCCTTGAAAAACACCGCAGATATTAGCGACCCCATATTGCAGATCACAATCAGACTCAGCATTTTGCGTACATTCTGGAAGCCGCAATTTTCATCTGAAATCAAACGAGGTCGAAATTTACTTTTATTATATGTCTCTCTTCTATATGAACCTAAATGCTATAAAAAAAATAGAAAATTGAATTTTTTACAGGGGTCAAAACAAAGAATCATGATTTTTGCCATTTTTTTACAACTTTATTTGCAAGAAAAAAATTATTTTAAATAATGATAATATTCCGACTTTAGGTTCATATAGAGCGCAATACTATGAAGAAAGTAATTGCCAATTTTCAAAACGATTGGTTGAAAACTTTTCAAACTAGCGTGTACGCAAGTTCAAAAAAAGTCGTTTTCAGAAAAACGCGGCGCGCTCGGGGCCTGAAGGAGCGCTACTCACTTTAATGGCTTATAACAATAGAACGAGTCGGAATTTTCATTTGAAATTTTGGGAACATATTTTTCAATAGTTTTACTAACAATTTATGGGTGACCGGCTTAGTCGCCCATTGGCTTGCACGCCGGCTACCAAACGGGAGGCAGTTTTTCTGAGTTTTCCATTGGTGAAACAGCATTGATGAAAAATACAAAGCCGCCCGTTTCAGCACGGGCTTTTCGCAGTTTCCACGGCGAACGCGATGCGATGCAGCTAAAAAAGCAGCTGCGGATGCTACGGACAGTTAGGTTAGCTTAGCGTATAATATGGAGTGATAAGAGGGAAAATTGGGAAGGGGGTTAAAACCCGCAAGGGTGTACGAGGGGCGCCCAAAAAAAACGGAAATTTCGTCATAATTTCTTTATTTTTTGATATTTTTACATCAAATTTTGATCACCTTCAAAGTATTCTCCTTTGACCACAACGCACCTCTGCAAACGATCTTTCCAATGTTCAAAACATTTTTTAAATTCACTTATCGGGATGTTCTTTAGGCCTTCCATCGATTTTTGTTTTACCTCCTCCACAGTCGCAAAACGCTTGATTGCTGCTTTGTTTCGGGGTCGTATCCATAGCACCACGATTCATCACCGGTAATCACCTTGGAAAAAAGTTCAGGGTCCTCTTCGAGCTGATTTTGAAGTTGAAAACATGCTCGAAGTCGACGCTCCTTTTGCTCGTCTGTGAGAAGGCGAGGGACAAATTTGGCTGCAACTCTACTCACGTGCAAATCTTTGGATAAAATCCTCTGAATTGAACTCCATGATATCGCAGACATCTCACAGGGTTGATCAATGGTTCGGCGACGGTCTTCACGAATGAGAGCATTGATTTTGTCGACGTTTTCGTCACTTCTTGACGTTGAGGGGCGTCCCGAACGAGGTTGGTCTTCAATTGACATTTCTCCATTTTTAAAACGTGAAAACCACTCGTAGACTCTGGTTTTACTTAGGGCAGCATCTCCATAAGCAGTCTTAAGCATTACAGTAGTTTCCGCGGCCGATTTCCCCAACAGGAAACAAAATTTCCCAGCCGCGCGTTGCTCTCGACAATCGGCCATCAGATTTTCGCCGAAATGGAAAAAGTTGTTTCACTACAAAAATTCCCACGGGCGAACCGATGCACTCACGGCGACGGAACTTCGCACACTAACTCAGGAGACGTGTCCCCAACGGACACCTGGTCGAGCAATGGGTTCCCCCACTCTCCCTCCCCGCCGCAGCGCAATTCCCGTTTTTTTTTTGGGTCCCCCCTCGTACGTTCAAACGCACGATAATAATCAGGGCGCGAGTCTCGGTGTTGTAAAAACAATCTACGACAGTGTATTAAAAATGTACTAGTAATACAGGACGTATTTTACCTCATATGACACGAAGTGTCGTGAAAAAAATAATGGCTGAAGAAAAAATATTCCATTTTTATGATGTCGATTTCATTATCATTCCCTTTGATCCTCTCTCTAGAAAAATCACTCTGTAGAAAAAAAAAGATGTGCATTGTCAGGGTCAAAAATAAAATTCGATTTTTATTCTCGGGAAGATTGAAATGCGCAACTTTTTGTTCTATAAACGAGATTTCAAGGGGTAAAAACCGCCCCCATAGAGAAACATATTTTTTTTCCAAAAATTCAGACCTTTTTACATGGACAAGAATTTTTGTATTAATTTTTTCAGGTCGTCGGTAAGTCGTAGATTTAATATAAAAAAGGAAGTTTATAAATTCTCGGCAATTACCGTAATATTAAATAATTCTTTTCTCGAGAGCCAGTCGACTTTCGGACCGACAATTTTTCACAAAAAATCCTCAGACTACATGCAATGAGATGTGAGAATGACAGACAAATCCAAATTTTTGTTGTAGAAAAAATTGACTGAATTGATGAAGAATACCCGATATAAGAAAGAGCGTAGCAGTGACTTTTGTTTCTTTCGATTTGACGAAACAGTCTTTGCCTTTTCAGCAGTCCACTCATTGCGAGCCAGACTGTCAAATTGTTTCTAGAATTCGGAGATCCGGGCCCTGATAATAATAATAATGATTAACAAACTTAATAATTGCACATTTTTTTTTTGCCTGAAGGTAAAAATTAGGGAGGGATAAAGAAAAGACAGACATTTGATGAGTGACGACGTTTTCTGAATATGTGAAATGTTAGTCGGTGTTCTCGGCCTTTGCGGGGATGACCGAGGGTTGACCGAGAATGAGAGGGGCACGACAATCTGGGAGACCTGTCGTCGTCGTCGTCGTAGTCGTAGTCGGCTTTTGGTATTGTTAGCGCTCTCGGGGGTTCGGCTGGTACTGATGCAGGGGTGTTGACGCGGATTTAGCGGGGATGTTTGTGTGTGAGTTGAGTCGCGGCGCGATGAAGGCCTCCGAGCACGTATTTCAGTCCAGCATCCGTACCGACTTCTCTATTCATATTCCAATCTCCCTTTCTCATTTGGAAAAAGACACGAGAAACACTTTGTGTGTGCTCGTCTCTCTCGGCTGTTTCTACTTTTCGCGAGATTTATCGTAGCGTGACTCTCGTCACGCTCCGCTCGACTCCCACGCCGTTTTTCATACATTTTCGCTCGTCTGGACAAATATAAAAGACATACACACATTTTACCGTCCTCAAAGATTACGAACAATCTAGAAATTATTAAACCTTTATCAATCGACAACAGTGAATGCGGGGTTGATCAAAACCGATTCGATGTGCAACTTTTAATTTTCACGTCTCGTTGCAATAATCTTTCAAGAATTATTTTTTTTAAATATAATTTTAAACAATTCGATGTACTTGTGTCTTTTTTCGTTTGTGCATTTTTTTTCTTATTTTTTTTCATCTCTTCCACATACGCGATTCTTAATAAATTTCAAAAATGTCAGAGGGTACAAAATTTAACCTGCTGTATGGTGCATAGACACCATTTATTCTCCCTATATACCGATTTACTACACTTTATAGAGTAACAGGTATAAATACTCCACGAAATTTTGTGTCACATCTGTAGCCTATATACGAGGTCTGTTCAAAAAGTATCGCGAATTTTGAATTTCCGCGGGCTACGTATATTCGATTTTCGATTTTTTTTTTGTGGCGTTAGGTTGGTACTCGTGTCCAGGGCTCGAAACAAAATATGCGGTTCCGGTATTGTGTTTTCCTCGACTAAATTCTTTCTCGCTATGTCCATGTCGGTTTTGATACGTGACCGACCGTAACATTCCGGTTCAGCATTTCGGTCGCAAACATAGTGGAGAATGAATAAACAAATTGAAAGTCGGTTAAAGCTATCGCGAAAAGCGTGGATTCGGAGAAACAAATTTGTAATGCCATACGATCTTTCATTTTAAGTTGACGTACCTTCAAACGTACTTATGTACTTTTCTGCAATAAAAGTACATCGAAAATATATTTAATGATGAAATTTGGTGCAACTAAAATTACGTACATCGGTCTGTTTCGCATAGATTTTTTATTTTTTGTTGGTAACAACATGGAAAATGAAAGGACACGTTAATCTGTAGATTCAAATAATAATATTTACATTCCCCACATCAATATAAACCCTCGAAACTAAACGATTAAATTTATAAAAAATCGACATTTCCAACGGCGTATCGGGCGTCCTATTTTTCTTCGATAAAAAAGAAATATGTTCCTTAAAAATTAACGAAACGGAGTGGCGGATGAGCGAGTCAGTCTAAAATTAAAAAGTATCAATGTGGACGTAGCAGTACCAAACATTATCGGATCTAAATATAAGTTACATGAAAACTATACTGTAGATAGATATTTTATTCTTTCTTGAACGTTTCATTGATTCTCAATGTTAACGTGTCTTGTAACTTTTCTTCATTCATGCTACATCGATAAGGTGAGAAGACGAAAGCCATATGGGAGAAGCTTCTCTCTACACTCACCTGTAACCAATACAAATAAATGTTCTTATGCTGTTGCCAAAGTTTATATGGGATTTTATAATATATTGATTTTGTTTAATATAAATAGACTATCATTAAAGGACAGTTGGTATACAATTTGACAAGAATTGATGAAATGGTTAATATTATATTGACTTATGAATTTTTTGCAACTTTCATATTTTGTAGGAAATGAAATGTCTGCTGAAACTTCCTTAGATTTGCAACTATAGTACATAATTTTAAATCTAATGTGCCATATA
Organism: Oxytorus armatus; assembly: GCA_958009045.1. Classification (NCBI taxonomy): domain Eukaryota; kingdom Metazoa; phylum Arthropoda; class Insecta; order Hymenoptera; family Ichneumonidae; genus Oxytorus; species Oxytorus armatus. Next base: position 2,034,000 of record OY253750.1, read on the forward strand.
CATGTTTGATCATTTAAAATGATTTATTTTTCGAAAAATTAGTATCCTTGCTCTAATAATCGTGAGAAGGATTCTTTTTCGCCGGTGGCATTGTGACTGTCAGTTTGATAGTGGTGTAAAATAATTCACATGCACGTGAAGAATGCTGATGTAGAATAAGAAACGAAACCCGGTCGAAATCGTCTCCTAACGTTCGCAACCACGACCCGAACCTCAACGACTAAAGATAATTTGTATTATGTTCAGTCTAAAGAATTATAAATATCATAATTTCGTGCATTTGTTTTAGGAATCGGTTAGACGTTTAGGTCGAACTTTCACGTGTTTTAACCGAACATTCAATCTGTTTGCAATATTGTTTCAAGCCCTGCTCGTGTCCTTCACTTATGCTGAAAAAATTGGCCATTTTGAATGTTTAGTTAATTGTTGACAGCTGTTTTGGTTAGACGTGTTTTAGCTTATCTTCGATTTTTGCCTATTCCAATAAATGGATCAAAGAATCTGTATGAAATTTTGTGTGAAAAACAAAATTAAGTTTGTGGACGCATTCCGAATGTTGAGTGTGGCATATGATGAAGCTACCTTGGACCAAAGCAACGTTTATCGGTGGTACAAAATGTTCTCAGAGGGCCGAGAAGATGCGAACAACGAAATGCGTTCCGGACGCCCGAGCACATCGACAACGGACGAAAACATTGATGAAGTGAAGAAAATAATATTGGCCAATCGTCGAATCACCGTTAGATAAGTTGCTGAGGAAGTAAGCATATCGATTGGCTCGTGCTATTCGATTTTTACCAATGATTTGGGCATGAGACTGGTCGCCGCGAAATTCGTGCCAAAATCGCTCAATATCGAGCAAAAACAGTGTCGCGTTAACATTGCTAAGGAGCTGTTGGACTCGGTCCGCGACAACCCAAATTTGCTCCAGAGAGTCATAACTGATGACAAATCATGGGTTTATGGTTATGACGTGGAAACCAAAGCTTAATCATCGCAATGGAAGCTGCTTTTTTGGAATAGGCAAAAATCAAAGACAAGCCAAAACACGTCTAACCAAAACAGCTGTCAACAATTAACTAAACATTCAAAATGGACGATTTTTTCAGCATAAATGAGGGACATGAGTACCAACCTAACGCCACAAAAAAATCGAAAATCGAATATACGAGGGGAGACGCAAAAAAAACGGGAATTGCCCTAAGTACAACCAGAGTCTACGAGTGGTTTTCACGTTTTAAAAATGGAGAAATGTCAATTGAAGACCAACCCCATTCAGGACGCCCCTCAACGTCAAGAAGTGACGAAAACGTCGACAAAATCAATGCTCTCATTCGTGAAGACCGTCGCCGAACCATTGATCAACTCTGTGAGATGTCTGGGATATCATGGAGTTCAATTCAGAGGATTTTATCCAAAGATTTGCACATGAGCAGAGTTGCAGCCAAATTTGTCCCTCGCCTTCTCACAGACGAGCAAAGGGAGCGTCGACTTCGGGCATGTTTTGAACTTCAAAATCAGCTCGAAGAGGACCCTGAACTTTTTTCCAAGGTGATTACTGGTGATGAATCGTGATGCTATGGATACGACCCCGAAACAAAGCAGCAATCAAGCGTTTTGCCACTGTGGAGGAGGTAAAACAAAAATCGCTGCAAGGCCTAAAGAACATCCCGATAAGTGAATTAAAAAAATGTTTTGAACATTGGAAGGATCGTTTGCAGACGTGCGTTATGGTCAAAGGAGAATACTTTGAAGGTGATCAAAATTTGGTGTAAAAATATTAAAAAATAAAGAAATTATGACGAAATTCCCGTTTTTTTTGGGTTCCCCCTCGTACGTAGCCCGCGGAAATTCAAAATTCGCGATACTTTTCGAACAGACCTCGTATATTTGCGTGAATCGTATTTATCAGAATGAAGAAACGGAGTGCCGTTCACGATGCCACTGTGAATATATTATTAAGTATACCACACGTCGTGTTTGACATTCATAACTACCCCACATTACCAAATTCAAAATATACAGACCTTTTTCTGACTTTTGGATGTTCCTCCAGTCCCGCGGCCAACTGTTAGACGTACATTAACCAATATGTAATTCGGATTCGTTGCTGGAATATTACAACCGATATGTATATGGACCAAGGGGTGGATTTATTTTTTTTTCGACACGCGCATTATTATCGCCCCTTTCCGAGCTCGGCCTGGATCACATCAAAAAGCCCTTCTTTCGCGGCGCCTAACGGGGCCCACTATTGTACAACATATATGCATATGTGCTATGCGTAAATCGCGCCGCCTTAAAATTCATTTAAATGTATTTTGGCAACTGGCCTCATTTATCACTAAAGCCCTATATCTCTTTATATTATATAAATATATCGCCGCCTCCGTGTACAAGAGTTGAGTAGATCAGCTTTACCGTACGGGAAATAACCTCACCCGTTTGGTGAAGCTGATCCCGCTGAAAATGACCATGGTCATTTTCTATCATTTCTGAAAGTCGGGAGAATGGAGGGTGCAATGTTCAATGTCATGAATTTAGTACATTTTGCTTAGTTTACGAAATAAGGAAATCGATAATAAAAAAAGTTTTCAAACAATCCCGAAAATTTAGAGCGTATAATTTTTTTTGTAACAATCATTTCTTCATTGATTTGTTTAATGTTCAATGTGCAATGTAAAGAATTTATCCCAGTACATTTTGCTTGGTTTACGAAATAAGGAAAACGATAATGATACATTTTTTTTAAATCCCGAAAATTTTACGGTAGTAGTCTGGTTTGCAGCCCGGGTCCTAACTTTTTTTCTACCGAACCGATTGCTTTCAAATTTTAACAGGCTACTCTACACACTTATAGTTCTCGTCGGAACTACCGAGAAATTTTTTCACCCCTAACTTTTTATTTTACAACCCCTTCTTCGCTAAAGTCCTTTTATTTTAGCAAAGAAGGGGTTGTAAAATAAAAAGTTAGGGGTGAAAAAATATCTCGGTAGTTCCAACGAGAACTATAAGTGTGTAGAGTAGCCTGTTAAAATTTGAAAGCAATCGGTTCGGTAGAAAAAAAGTTAGGACCCGGGCTGCAAACTTCGAGGTGCCAACTTCGATCAATAATAATAATAATAATAAACTATTAAATTTTTTCAAAAAAATTTTTTTTTGTATCTTTAATATGTAAATAAAAACATCCTAAATATCCAAAACGATTCTTTTTTATTTTCCTACGAAAAAACGCTCTCCAAAAAAGACATGAAAATCGGCTTAAGTTACCAGACTACTACCTTACAGCGTTTAATTTTTTTGGATAGAAATGGTTTTTTCATTAATTGGAAAAATGTCTTTCGTCACGAGCATAAGGCAGAAAATTTATATATTTTCGTTGAATTCATTTTTCCAATACATTCGGGGCACTTTAACTTTTATTTATTTTTTTTATCGACCATAGTCCTATAAACAAGTGATATATTGAGTTATCGGGGTGGTCCGGAACAATTCCTCAATAACGCATTGGGTGGTAACGGTTGGCCGAAAATTTGCCTAGCAATCTGGATGATATTCAAATGCATTATATATCTCCTGTTCTCTCTCATTCTCTTTCTCTCCCGTGGGCCATAAAAATTTACGTTTATTTCGGGAGAAAAATTGGGCATCTGCATGATTTTTCGGAGGCTTTTTCCATCGCGCAATTCGAGGAACAAACGCGATTCAAGATCATTGGTTTTTTGCTCCCCTCTTGTAGTAAAATATATATATATATATATATATATATATATATAATATATATGTGGAATATATTGTATGAAAGGGATCAGTTAACGCACCGTGAAGAAGCCACGATTTTCCACCTGACGATCACCCGCTCGTGCCGGCTACTTTACTGCTGTCGCGTATATTCGACACCCTCCCTCCAGTCGTCTGGCTTTTCGTAGTACGTGTATATGTGTGTAATGTACGAGGGTCGACAGATGGTTCGTCACTTTGCATATATAGGTGACAACTATTAACGTGTGCCACACGGAGGAACCTTTTTGTTCGTAAAATTTTCCTCGTTTTTATGAGAATCTTCGTGAAAAAAAAAAACAATTAATCGATCTTAATTACAAAGATAATTAATATGGCAATAGTATTATACAGAAACAATATTAAAATCGGACAAAAAATGAAAAAGAACGAATATTTATTTATTCGGCAATATTTATTTATGTTGGTTTGAGTTGAATCGTATACATTTCTTTTTTTTTTTTTATCGCGACAGTGTAAAAGATATGGTGACGATTTTATTTAAAGAATCGTTTTCCGGTTAATAAAATCATTGATTTTATTTAAGGACGTTTATGTTAACTAGGTGATCTACTATTTTTCAAGCTTAAATTCTCAGGTGTTATAAATACATTTGTTTTCTTTTTTTTTGAGAATTTAAAAAAGATTTTCTTCCCACGTGGAAGCACGGGCTCACAGTTGTGTAATTTAACACGGGGAGCGTTAGCGTCCTGAAAATACTATTGATGCTGGAAAAAAGAATACCCTAACAGTACTTTTTTGGAGAATAAAAAAATCCTGGACAGTAACAAATATCCAAGATTATAAAATGCCGTTTCCTCGGCACCGACAGTAGAATTTCATGTTTTCTTAATTCCGGGATCTCTCGCTTCTTCTTTTTTTTTTCTTCTTCTCCACCATCGCGCCGTCGCAATTTTCTTCTTCAGTCGCTACCAAGGCAACCCCACAAACATCCCCTTTCTCGTTCGCCATCGTCTGACTCGTATCGGTGCATCCTCAAAATGTCTTCTCTTCTCTTATTATCCGCCACGTTCGTACATGATATTACCACGAATACACACGAGTCAAACAATGATATTTTAACAGACTTTCGAAAAATGCGCATGAACGTGCAAAATAAGAAATACATTCAAAATTATTAATTCGTTCATGAGCAAATAAGTAAATAAGTAACAAAAAAAAAATTCAATTTTTCGGTTAAAAATATTTTTTAAATTCGTCGTCATCGATCCTGATCGATACTTTCTATCGAGACGTCTTCTTTTTCTCTTATCTCACATATATACGTCCTATATTTTGCATTATCACAAATATTGCTTATTAGATAATGAATTTAGAAGGAGTTGTGTCAGATGCCAACAAAAAAATCGTATTGATAGCCAATAAAGTTAATTTAATATTTCATCAATTTAAATTCGTTCGTCAATTTTTTTTTCCTCGTCACTTAAGGTAGTGCTCTGGTAACTTAAGCCGATTTTCATGTCTTTATTGGAGGGCATTTTTTTGTAGGAAAATGAAAATGAATCGTTTTCGATATTTAGGATGTTTTTATTTACATATTAAAGATACAAAAAACAATTTTGTCGAAAATTTTAATAGTTTATTATTATTATTATTATTGATCGAAGTTGGCACCTCGAAGTTGGCAGCCCGGGTCCTAACTTTTTTTTCTACCGAACCGATTGCTTTCAAATTTTAACAGGCTACTCTACACACTTATAGTTCTCGTCGGAACTACCGAGAAATTTTTTCACCCCTAACTTTTTATTTTACAACCCCTTCTTTGCTAAAATAAAAGGACTTTAGCAAAGACGGGGTTGTAAAATAAAAAGGTAGGGTTGAAAAAATGTCTCGGTAGTTCCGACGAGAACTATAAATGTGCAGAGTAGCCTGTTAAAATTTGAAAGCAATCGGTTCGGTAGAAATAAAGTTAGGACCCGGGCTGCCAACTTCGATCAATAATAATAATAATAATAAACTATTAAGTTTATTCTAACAAATTTTTTTTTGTATCTTCAATATGTAAATAAAAACATCCTAAATATCCACAACGATTCATTTTTATTTTCCTACAAAAAAACGCCCTCCAAAAAAGACATGAAAATCGGCTTAAGTTACCAGACTACTACCTTAAATTTCACATGGACTCCTATAAATGCAAAAATAAAAATTGGCGTTTATCAAATTATTTTTGTCATTTTCCTCGTCAATTCAGACGCCAAGAAAAAATCGTATTAATATCGATAAAATTAATTTCATATTTCGTTGATTTAAATTCATTGGTCAATTTTTTTTCCCGCGTCACTTGAATTTCGCATGGACCCTCGTAAGTGCAAAAAAAAAATTGGCGTCTATTTAATTATTTTTGTTATTTTCCGCGTCAATTCAAATGCCAAAAAAAAAATCATTTTTATAGGGAATAGAATTGATTTAATATTTTATTCGTTTAAATCCATTCGGCATACCGGGAAATTTATTTCACCTCTAACTTTCTATTTTACAAACCCTTCTTTGCTAAAACAAAAGGACTTTAGCAAAGAAGGGGTTGTAAAATAAAAAGTTAGGAGTGAAAAAATTTCTTGGTAGTTCCGACGAGAACTATGAGTGTGTAGAGTAGCCTGTTAAAATTTGAAAGCAATCGTTTTGGTAGAAAAAAAGTTAGGACCCGGGCTGCCAACTTCGAGGTGCCAACTTCGATCAATAATAATAATAATTATAATAAACTATTAAATTTATTCAAAAAAATTTTGTTTTGTGTCTTCAATATGTAAATAAAAACATCCTAAATATCCAAAACGATTCATTTTTATTTTCCTACAAAAAAAACGCCCTCCAAAAAAGACATGAAAATCGGCTTAAGTTACCAAACTGCTACCTTAAATTTCACATGGACTCCTATAAATGCAAAAATAAAAATTGACGTTTATCAAATTATTTTTGTCATTTTCCTCGTCAATTCAGACACCAAGAAAAAATCATATTAATAGCGATAAAATTAATTTAATATTTCGTTCATTTCGTTTCGTTTCGTTTCGTTTCGTTTCGTTTCGTTTTTTTTCCCTCGTCACTTGAATTTCACGTGGACGCCCGTAAGTGGAAAAAAAAAAATTGGCGTCTATTAAATTATTTTTGTTATTTTCCTCGTCAATTAAGATGCCAAAAAAAAAATCATTTTTATAGCGAATAGAATTGATTTAATATTTTATTCGTTTAAATTCATTCGGCAATGTTTTTTCCTCTTCACTTCAATGTCACATGGACCCCCGTAAGCACAAAAAAAATAATTGCCGTTTATTACATTATTTTTATCATTTTTCTCGTCAATTCGCCGGACTTTGTAGCTCGTCATGTTGTTCGCTTCGAAGGGCAGCTCAAAGGTTATATAGGTGGGTGGCGAGAGGGGTAGAAAAGCGCCATACTGGAGGCGGTCGATCCGCCGACCAATCGTCACAGTTGCGGGGGTGGTAGAGGACTCCGACCACACCCAGTCATCCCTTAAGAGTCATCTATCCCCCCCAACCCTCTCTTCGGGATTCACGCAACCCCCGCACGGGTTTCCCACTCACCCTCGAGGGAATCACGTGCGCACGAGCATAACCGCAGCGAACTAACAGTCTCGCGCGTGCTCTCGTACCGTCAACTTGACGATAACACGTTTCTACCCCCCTGTAAACACGAGGGCATACGTTATCACGAATTCAACGACGATGATACAATTAAATTGCCATTAGAAACAAACAATTTTTAACATTAATATCAGTAAAGATTATTAAAAATTTGCAATTAACAATGTAAAAATTTCGTTTCGATTTTGTCGCGAGAGTGGATTATTAATAGTAATTTGTCTCGGGCGGTGCGTAGGTGCTGACTTTTGTGATAATAGCGATTAAGAGAGTTCGACGATTGCAGTGATAAATCATCGTTATCGATGAATTTTAGCGAAATTCGATCGAACGATTAAGTTAGAATTTCTAAGATAGGAAGAAAAAAAACTTTCTCCAAGATGCGAAGATCTTGATAACAGATAACTCCTCGAGGACTCTATCTTTCTTCGTTGCGCAAGAGAGATATCAGCGTTTTTTGTTGGTTGTTTTTTTTTCACTAAAATGATCGGTATCGAAATGTTGGGCTGTGATATTGGCTTGCCACTCGAAAGAATGTTTCGTAATCGAAGCGAAGTTCTGACACCACCGCAGAGCAGTCCCGAGTCCCATCACAACAGCAATATAAATCCTTCGTCAAGACGATTTCATCCTCTTGCCGATCATCCACTTGCCGAAATAACACTACCGAGAAATATTCCCGATGTATTGCTCTGTAAGTCAATAATTTCTATAAACCTCGATATCTTTCTGGGAATTTAATGGAAATAAGAAAGTAAGACACGAGAATAGAAAATGTTTTTATTGTAAATTACATTATATTTCTGTAGTGAAATTTATTGTTATTTTTGTTGTCAATGTATTCTGAATTTCTATACATTATCATGGAGAAAGAAAACTATTTTGAAAAGAGTTGGATATTTGTTACAATGAATTTATCCAAGAGCACACTTTGAGACAAATAAATTAATTCACATTGGGAAAAAAAATACGTGTTTGCATTGAGTAAATCGGCATTCAATCTCGTTATAACGAATTTTTCAAGGTAGGAGTCTGGTAACTTAAGCCGATTTTCATGTCTTTTTTGGAGGGCATTTTTTTGTAGGAAAATAAAAATGAATCGTTTTGGATATTTAGGATGTTTTTATTTACATATTAAAGATACAAAAAAAAATTTGTTTGAAAAAATTTATTAGATTATTATTATTATTATTATTGATCGAAGTTGGCACCTCGAAAAAAAAAGCGCGTGAGTGGCCCCGGTGATTTTGGCTCTTGATGTTATCTGAAATAAAAAATTCTTGATAATTCTTAATCTATAGACATGTCATTCTGGTCGGAACTACTGAAGTTAAATTTTTGTGGATAAATAACAAAATGGCGGACTTTGCGAAACAAAACTTTTTTTTCCAAAGTTCGCCATTTTGTAAAAACTTTGAAATTTAACTTCAGTAATTCCGACCAGAATGACATATCTATAGATTAAGAATTATCAAGAATTTTTGATTTCAGATAACATCAAGAGCCAAAATCACCGGGGCCACCAACGCGCTTTTTTTCGAGGTGCCAACTTCGATCAATAATAATAATAATAATAATCTAATAAATTTTTTCAAACAAATTTTTTTTTGTATCTTTAATATGTAAATAAAAACATCCTAAATATCCAAAACGATTCATTTTTATTTTCCTACAAAAAAACGCCCTCCAAAAAAGACATGAAAATCGGCTTAAGTTACCAGACTACTACCTTAATTGGTGCTACAAATATTTTGTTTACCGTGAGGATACTTTAGTCAGTTGACCCGAAAAATTGTTGAAGAAACTTATAATGCATTTGTTCCAACTAAATTCGTTTGAATGTGGACGAACGTCGATTTAGTCAATCCAAACATTTTTTTTTCTCAGTGCATCTGGTTGTTTGGAAGATATAGACATTTGAAATTTAAGTGCAGAGCCAACTTTGTGGAATGGGAAAAAAATATCAGTCAGACGAACGGATGTGATGAAAAAAATCTTCGAAACATCGACGATGTGAACAAAAATTATGGGTTAATTTTAATTAGAGACTATTCTTATTATCGATCATTCTACATAGAGTGTATTAATAAAACAATCTATTTTAATGAAATTTAATAATATTTAATAAAATTTCATAGAATTTAATAAAATTCAATAAAATCTAATAAAATTTAATAAAATCTAATAAAATTTAATAAAATATAATGATTCATAAAATTTAAGAAAATCTAATAAAATTAAATACAATTTGTTATAACATGGCCATAGATTAATATATTAACGATAATATATCACAAAATTTTCGTTCAAATTGCAATATAAATTGAAACCAACATAATACCTATGGTTCGTTTGTATTTTTTTGTTCTTGTTGCTGTTGCTGAATAATGAAAAAAAAAATTAGCCTCTATACCAAAATGCGGGGGATGCCAGGAAGCAATACTGGACAGGTACGTTCTGAGGGTACTCGAGAGATGCTGGCACGCTCGATGTCTCACCTGCAGAGACTGCGGAACGAGACTCACCAACAAGTGTTTCGCGCGAAACGGTCATGTCTTTTGCAAAGACGACTTTTTCAAGTAAGCATCAATTTTTACATTTCTCTCGATATTAAAAATCCCATATAAATATTAATTTACATTTACCATATTACTCGTTGTCCATTTCATTTTGTTTTTTTATAACTTTTTTTTATTTACAAAAATAAAGATAAATTCATTCTTTCTCCTTGGACAAATAGGCGTGGGATGTAAGAGAGGTAGGGGTTTCATTGGGGGGGGGAGTGGATCAGTGAAGTCTTCGGAGAAAAACGAAGTGGAGGGTTGAAAGAGGGCTCCGGAAAACTTTCTTCGAGATGGCTTCACGCCTTACCAGCAACACGGTATTGATTGTCGCTGGAAAGATACTACGCTATTCGTATCTTTTCGTTTTTCTTGTATTGGAAGAAGGCCCCCGCCCATCCCCACCCCCATCCCCATGGACATATCCCGCCGCCCTTAGTTTTCTCAATGGCAATGTGCCACCATATATTTTCCTATTTCTTTTACAACCCTCCTATCTTATTTTATATTACCATATTGTAAAATTGATCTTTTGATTATTTATAAAAGTCCGAATTCCTACAGTTTTTTTGCTTTTTTTTATCAACTAATTCAGCCGAAGATCATTTTAACTCGTAATAAATAATGAAATTGTTCATTCGGACGATGAATATAATGATGATTTTATTTGTGAATGTAATGTCAAATGTTGTGTGTTGTTGGTGTGGCAGGCGTTTCGGGACAAAATGTGCGGGCTGCGGCCAGGGATTGGCACCGTCCCAAGTCGTGAGAAGGGCCCAGGAGCTCGTTTATCATCTAACGTGTTTCTCGTGCGCTCTTTGCTCCCGACAGCTCGACACCGGCGATGAGTTTTATCTAATGGAGGATCGTAAACTCGTTTGCAAACCCGATTACGAGCAAGCCAAAGCAAAAGGTACGACGTCGCGTATTTAAAAAAAACAAAACGTTGCAAATTGAAAATTGCACATTCCTATATCATTCTTGACCATTCACGAACTTTCCTCTGTGAGCAAGAAGTTTTTTTTTTTTACAATTTTAACTTCCTTATGGAGTTTTGTGTTAGCGCAAAAATAACGAGGAACCGACAGGACAAACTTCAATTTGTAACATTTTTTTTTCTCTTCTCGTATCTGTTAGTGCAAAGTTTTCTTGAATTGCATTTTTTTTTAAATTAAAAAAAATGCAATTCAAGAAAACTTTGCATAATAATTATTATGGTAGTATTAATTATAATAATTATTATAGTAGTGTTCCAAAATACTACCATAATACTGATAAATTCAGAAACGCTCATATCGATTTTGTCCAAATTCACGACCAAATATCGTTCGATGTTACACCGTTTGTGTAGAAAATTTTGATCCGATAAGAATAATACGAAGCCTCGACAAAACGTCTGTACTGATTTTTCGAAAATTTCAAAATTCCCTGCACATCCGGACAGATTCGATCAATTCTCTTAAGGGAGAACACCACTGTGACCCCCTGTTTTCTTTCACATTTTTCAAGAATTTTTTTTTGTGGGAAAAAAAAGAGATATTCGAAAAAATTTTGTTGGGTTTTGTTCCTTGTTTATTAATGTATCAAAAAACATTTTTTTCACATTTTTCATGCCGCATGGTGGCGCTGGGGAAGCTCTCGCGTCAGGTGCTGTCATTTCCGCGGCACGCAGCAGAACTCTCTTCAACGTCGATCTGAAAAAAAATACCGAGTGCTTTCATTAATAATATGATATTTTGAAGAGAAGTACACAGGGATTTGGAAAAATATTGTTTTAAAAAAAATAGGCACGCCTTTGAAATTAACTTTAATTTCAAAGGCGTGCCTTTTTTTTCTGAGTTCTGCTGCGTGCCGCGGAAATGACAGCACCTGACGCGAGAGCTTCCCCAGCGCCACCATGCGGCGTGAAAAACGTGAAAAAAATGTTTTTTGATACATTAATAAACAAGGAAAAAAACCCAAAAAAAATCTTTCGATTATCTCTTTTTTTTCCCACAAAAAAAAATTCTTGAAAAATGTGAAAAAAAATAGGGGGTCACAGTGGTGTTCTCCCTTAAAGTCGATGAGCGAATAGCATTTGGTGATGGTCCATTGTAAAAAGATTTAACCTGATAAATTTAAAATTTCGCAAGTTATCCTCTTGACAGACATTTTCGAGAAAAAACTTCAACATTTTGTAAAATAAAACGATTTGCTTAATCTTCACGTAGGTTGTATTTGAACATTTTTTTTTATTTATTTTTGGTCAAGACGCTAACGCGTCTTTTGATCGGACAAAGAGGGGTTGATCCCCTAATGTGGTTTGAGAAATAATTTCATAAAGGAAATATTAATTTTCTTTATAAACTCGGTTTACTCGCAGAATTAGCGGACGGTGGAAGTATAGACGGTGAACCACCGAACAAGAGGCCAAGAACGACGATAACGGCGAAACAACTGGAAACCCTCAAACTCGCATACAATAATAGTCCAAAACCAGCGAGACACGTGCGAGAACAACTGTCGCAGGACACGGGCCTCGATATGCGTGTCGTACAAGTCTGGTTTCAAAATAGGTAACGGAAGCAACCCTTAAAACCATTGTTTCAAGAGTTATCTTACGAAAAAACAAATTTCTAATAAAACGAACCGTTCGATTTTGTGGAATTTTTAGTAATGATTTTTTTTACTATTTCGTACGATCCTTCAGGCGGGCGAAAGAAAAGAGACTGAAGAAAGATGCCGGAAGAACCCGATGGTCTCAATACTTTCGTAGTATGAAGGGAAGCGGCGGGGGTGGACATTCGCCGAGACACGACAAGCTTCTCGATAAGGACGAGCTCAAGATTGATCTAGATTCGTCGTTTGGCCATCACGGTAATAACATTTGTACATATAAACATTTTTTTTATCATCCAATTACAGTTTTTTTCCTTTCAGAACTAAAACCTGTAATTTTCTTTAAAAAAAAAACTGTAATTTCCTTTCTAGAAAAAGCACTCTGTTTAGTAAAAAAAATTCATAATTGAGGTAGTAGTCTGGTAACTTAAGCCGATTTTCATGTCTTTTTTGGAGGGCGTTTTTTTGTAGGAAAATAAAAATGAATCGTTTTGGATATTTAGGATGTTTTTATTTACATATTAAAGATACAAAAAAAAATTAGTTTGAAAAAATTAAATAGTTTATTATTATTATTATTATTGATCGAAGTTGGGACCTCGAGAAAAAAGCGCGTGGGTGGCCCCGGTGATTTTGGCTCTTGATGTTATCGGAAATGAAAAATTCTTGATAATTCTTAATCTATAGATATGTCATTCTGGTCGGAACTACTGAAGTTAAGTTTCATGGATAAATAACAATATGGCGGACTTTGGAAAACAAGTCCTTTTATTTTCGCAAACAAGGGGTTGTAAAATAAAAAGTTAGGGGTGAAAAAATTTCTCGGTAGTTACGACGAGAACTATAAGTGTGTAGAGTAGCCTGTTAAAAATTGAAAGCAATCGGTTCGGTAGAAAAAAAGTTAGGACCCGGGCTGCCAACTTCGAGGTGCCAACTTCAATCAATAATAATAATAATAATAAACTATTAAATTTTTTCAAAAAAATTTTTTTTTGTATCTTCAATATGTAAGTAAAAACATCCTAAATATCCAAAACGATTAACTTTTATTTTCCTACAAAAAAACGCCCTCCAAAAAAGACATGAAAATCGGCCTAAGTTACCAGACTACTATCTTAACGAGAAAATTTGAAATTGCCCTTTTGTTAAATTGACAAAATTGATGTTCGTCCATCTTCAACCCGGTATAATTTTTTCATAAGACTCCATACATACTAAAGACCCACGAAGCTTCGGTATCGGGGCGTGGGCAGCGAGGGGCGGACGTTAGAAGTGCAAGCTTTCGAACAATGGGGATGAATTCACGGAGGATTGCGCCTCGATTTACCCTCGTCCCTTCGAACTTCCACCCTCGTTGGGTCTCCTCTATATACCCGGGATAAAAACAAGGCAACGTAGAAGCATCTCACTCGCCCGTATACCATCTTCAAATATTCAGGAGATCGGTCTCGGCTAACTGCCAGCCACACAAGCCATCCCCGAGATTTCACAAAGATTCCCGTTCGCACAAAACTCTCGACATTTTATCGGGCTCCACTATTTTTTGTTCACAATTCAACCCTGCGCCACGTCAGTCCATAGTGATCAATGAACATCGATGTAGTTTACGTGTTTTTCGTAACATTTAACGTTATCCATTCTTCGCATTTTTTTTTTCAATCTCATTTTCTGTGATTGGAATTTGAAATAAAAAAAAAAGGTGGAAATCGAAACGTAGTTTTCGAAGATTTACAAATCTTCCTCTACGAGCAATCGTCTTTTATTTTTGACTCCACACAGAGGGAACCAAAATGGAGGATGGAGGAGATAAATCTTGGAGAACCATGAGAAAGCATTTTTTACAAGACGTTTTTATAATCGCATTTAAATATTTTGTTTGAAAGATTGTACAGGTTTCACGTATCGATGCTGCTTACGAAAACTAGCATGTTTCAGATTTCTTACGAAAACAAGCACGCTTGATATCTGCGCGAAAACTAGCATGTTTCGGACTTTACTACGAAAACTAACAGGTTTCGACTTTCACCGCGAAAATTAGCACGTTTCAGTATCACTGGAAGTGTTTCTCATTTTTTACTCCACGTTTTTTGAACATCCTGTTTTACTCCAAATTGACGAAATATTTATGCTTGTCATTTTATACCGTTTTATTTTTTGTTTGAATTTATTTCATACATATTTTACCATTTGAATTTTGAACTGCTAAGCTTATCATAAGATGGCAAACAGCAAATGCCTCGTCATTTTGGAGTAAAAAAACCGTGGTAAAAAAAAATTAGAGAAAAGAAAATCGAAAACAATTGCAGTGTGTGCAAAGTTAACAATGTCAGTTTTTTTTCCCTCTTGCTACTTCGTCCAAGACCTGACATTTCTCGAGATATCTCAATCGATTGTTTTGAAGATTTTGTCAACTGTACTTTTTACTTATACTGTACTTTACACTTTATTCGTTGATCACTCCAAGATTGTGTTTTTTTTAAATGAAATAAAAACACAATGAACGATTCTTCAGACTGTAAGTAGAATATACTTTTTATAAACAATAATTTTGTTCAATTCCATCGCTGACTCCGAAACTTGAAGTCATGAAAAATATCATTGATGAACAATTTTAGTTTTTCAGTGGTGGAATATTGCGTATCGTATTTGCGAATCGTATTTTCAATAATGTTATTATTTTTTTAATAGAAAACGAATATAAATGTTTCAGGTTGTACGGGCGATACACCCTTAATGTTTTTCATATATTATATATATATATATATATTCGCCGCGAAAACTAGCATGTTTCGGCTTTTACCACGAAAACTAACAGGTTTCGACTTTCACCGCGAAAATTAGCACGTTTCAGTATCACTGGAAGTGTTTCTCATTTTTTACTCCACGTTTTTTAAACATCCTGTTTTACTCCAAATTGACGAAATATTTATGCTTATCATTTTATACCGTTTTATTTTTTGTTTGAATTTATTTCATACATATTTTACCATTTGAATTTTGATCTGCTAAGCTTATCATAAGATGGCAAACAGCAAATGCCTCGTCATTTTGGAGTAAAAAAACCGTGGTAAAAAAAAATTAGAGAAAAGAAAATCGAAAACAATTGCAGTGTGTGCAAAGTTAACAATGTCAGTTTTTTTTCCCTCTTGCTACTTCGTCCAAGACCTGACATTTCTCGATATATCTCAATCGATTGTTTTGAAGATTTTGTCAACTGTACTTTTTACTTATACTGTACTTTACACTTTATTCGTTGATCACTCCAAGATTGTGTTTTTTTTAAATGAAATAAAAACACAATGAACGATTCTTCAGACTGTAAGTAGAATATACTTTTTATAAACAATAATTTTGTTCAATTCCATCGCTGACTCCGAAACTTGAAGTCATGAAAAATATCATTGATGAACAATTTTAGTTTTTCAGTGGTGGAATATTGCGTATCGTATTTGCGAATCGTATTTTCAATAATGTTATTATTTTTTTAATAGAAAACGAATATAAATGTTTAAGGTTGTACGGGCGATACAGCCTTAATGTTTTTCATTTATTCCTTATAGTGCTCCCGAAAAAATTATTAAAACATTTGTGAAAGTTCCGAATCTTATTCGATTTAGTTCGACAAATACACTACTTTTTCCAGTGCAAATCAAAATATGCTAGTTTTCGCGATGAAAACCGAAACATGCTAGTTTTCGCGTCGAATATCGAAACGTGTTGATTTTCGTGGTGGAATTCGAAACGTGTTAGTTTTCGTAAGAAATTTGAATCGTGCTACTTTTCGTAAGCAGCGTCGGTATGATCTTTCGATTTTTGGGATATTTGTTAGATTTTTGTTTTTTTTTTGAGTAAATTAACGAGGAGCTCAGAGACCTTCCTTGATATCAGTCGGGCATGAAAACATAATATAGGGGAGTAGGAAAATGTTTATACAGGAGGGTAACTTTGTATAAGTGCTTTTGCTGGTACCCGGAGAATTTTTAACGTCGAATAGCAACCCTTATCGAGCCTGACGATCGGTAACGTTGGGTAGAAGCGTGATACGATAGAATTAAACGATAAGCGTGATATCTTGGCCACGTATCGGAAGCAGATGAACGATGCGTGTTGGATCTCGGGAGCTTCGTCACGCTCCTTTAAAAAATATATACAGGGTGTCCCAAAACTAGACCGTCAGAGTGACACCGGGGGTTAGATTGGCTCCGGACCTATCGGAATAAACAAATATGACTTAAGGTAGTAGTCTGGTAACTTAAGCCGATTTTCATGTCTTTTTTGGAGGGCGCTTTTTTGTAGGAAAATAAAAATGAATCGTTTTGGATATTTACGATGTTTTTATTTACATATTAAAGATACAAAAAAAAATTTGTTTGAAAAAATGTAATAACAATAAAATGTAATACACAACATTAAAATGTAATAATAGTTTATTATTATTATTATTATTATTATTATTGATCGAAGTTGGCACCTCGAAAAAAAAGCGCGTGGGTGGCCCCGGTGATTTTGGCTCTTGATGTTATCTGAAATAAAAAATTCTTGATAATTCTTAATCTATAGACATGTCATTCTGGTCGGAACCACTGAAGCTAAATTTCATGGATAAATAACAAAATGGCGGACTTTGGAAAAAAGTTTTTATTTCCAAAATCCGCTATTGTTATTTATCCATTTTGTTATTTATCCATGAAATTCAACTTTAGTAGTTCCGACCAGAATGACATGTCTATACATTAAGAATTATCAAGAATTTTTCATTTCAGATAACATCAAGAGCCAAAAACACCGGGGCCACCCACGCGCTTTTTTTTCGAGGTGCCAACTTCGATCAATAATAATAATAATAAACTATTACATTTTTTCAAAAAATGTTTTTTTTTTATCTTTAATATGTAAATAAAAACATCCCAAATTTCCAAAACGATTCATTTTCATTTTCCTACAAAAAAACGCCCTCCAAAAAAGACATGAAAATCGGCTTAAGTTACCAGACTACTACCTTGAGTAAAAGTCAAGTCGCTACCTAATACTTATTATTCCGTTACCATTGCTATGAAAGTCCAAATGGAGTAAGCAAATCAAAGTCCAAACTCACACCAAATTCTAAAGTGGTCGGAAACCCAAAAAAGCCAAAATGTCAATGAGTGAGAAAACATAAGAATCGAAAATGTTTCGCGGTTTTTTTTTTTTTTTTTCATTTTGTAAAAATGCAAAAGCGCGAAGCTACTAGAACCTACTAGTGTTATATATAAACCTTAGAAAAATAAATAATAACGTATATATACATATATAACATTTTTGTATTCGTTTTACTGTTTTTTTTTATTGACAATTATTTATAAAATTTACTTGCAGATTTGAGCAACGATAGTTATGGCACAGTAGTGAATATGGGTCTTGACGGCGAGGGAACGAGTCCCGGTGGGCCTGGAACCGGTGGTAATGGTCCCGGTGGTCTCGCCGGTCCTCCGGGTGGACCGGGACGTGGTTATCTTGGAGCTGGAACACCACCTTATCTCTCGACATCGCGATCACCCTCGTTACCACCTCAATTCCCGTATCCACCCGATACAGGACTTTCCGTCTACACGACACTCGGTATGTTTGGAATTTTCAACAAATCACTAGTGCAAATACACTAGGACCTCGATTTTAAGGAAAATCTCCACTCTTTTGCCTAGCCTGTGCATGGTAGGACCACGGTCTTGTATACAGGTCTGCAAACTCCTGCGTTGAAAGTGACTTAAGATAGTAGTCTGGTAACTTAAGCCGATTTTCATGTCTTTTTTGGAGGGGGTTTTTTTGTAGGAGAATAAAAATGAATCGTTTTGGATATTGAGGATGTTTTTATTTACATATTGAAGATACAAAAAAAAAAAATTTTGAAAAAATTTAATAATTTATTATTATTATTATTATTGATCGAAGTTGGCACCTCGAAGTTGGCAGCCCGGGTCCTAACTTTTTTTCTGCCGAACCGATTGCTTTCAAATTTTAACAGGCTACTCTACACACTTATAGTTCTCGTCGGAACCACCGAGAAATTTTTTCCGAGGAATATATAATGCATTTGAATATCATCCAGATTGCTAGGCAAATTTTCGGCCAACCGTTACCACCCAATGCGTTATTGAGGAATTGTTCCGGACCACCCCGATAACTCAATATATCACTTGTTTATAGGACTATGGTCGATAAAAAAAATTAATAAAAGTTAAAGTGCCCCGAATGTATTAGAAAAATGAATTCAACGAAAATATACAAATTTTCTGCCTTATGCTCGTGACGAAAGGCATTTTTCCAATTAATGAAGAAATCATTGCTATCCAAAAAAATTAAACGCTTTGAGATAGTAGTCTGGTAACTTAAGCCGATTTTCATGTCTTTTTTGTAGGGCGTTTTTTCGTAGGAAAATAAAAATGAATCGTTTTGGATATTTGGGATGTTTTTATTTACATATTAAAGATACAAAAAAAAATGTTTTTGAAAAAATTTTATAGTTTATTATTATTATTATTATTGATCGAAGTTGGCACCTCAAAGTTGCCAGCCCGGGTCCTAATATTTTTTCTACCGAACCGATTGCTTTCAAATTTTAACAGGCTACTCTACACACTTATAGTTCTCGTCGGAACTACCGAGAAATTTGTTCACCCCTAACTTTTTATTTTACAACCCCTTCTTTGCTAAAATAAAAGGACTTTAGCAAAGAAGGGGTTGTAAAATAAAAAGTTAGGGGTGAAAAAATTTCTCGATGGTTCCGACGAGACCTATAAGTGTGTAGAGTAGCCTGTTAAAATTTGAAAGCAATCGGTTCGGTAGAAAAAAAGTTAGGACCCGGGCTGCCAACTTCGAGGTGCCAACTTCGATCAATAATAATAATAATAAACTATTAAATTTTTTTAAACAAATTTTTTTATGTCTCTTTAATATGTAAATAAAAACATCCTAAATATCCAAAAGGATTCATTTTTATTTTCCTACAAAAAAACGCCCTCCAAAAAAAAAATGAAAATCGGCTTAAGTTACTAGACTACTACCTTAAGGGCTTACATGCCGGTCTGCGCGCTGAAAACCGAGTAAATTTGAAAAATTATTATAAAGGTTATATGGTGAAAAAAAAAATTTAATTGTTGATTTCACATCTTTTATTACCTTTTCAACTATAAGAAAAAAAAATGTTTAATTTTTTTTTTTCAATTTTAAGATTATTTTTTACGGGTATAAGTGGACTACTGATGAAAACCATAGCGCCTCCTTGTCGACATCATAACTTCACAAAAAATTATCCAATCCCTCAAAAATAAAAAAAGAATTTGGTAAAATACAGACAGACAGAGGGATTTTTATTTTTTTTTCTCTAAAATAAAGACATTACAGTATTTCAATGCGCGCTTCCACGGTAATTCCCACACGAGTCGTGCTTAGGCAGCCTCGATTATAAGAACTTCCGGTCGCAGTTTGTAAAATCGAAATCTCACTGTACTGAAATTTGGAAAATTTACGAAATTCGCTGCTCGAAAAGCGATTCCCCCTGATTGTGAATGAAAGAAAGAAGGACAATTTGCTTCCAGTTGATTCACGCCGATCTCGAATATCTATTAGAAATATAAAAATGTCTAATTTTTTTTAATTCATATTATCCTCAGGTGGTGGCGGTGGAATGGGAGCGGGACCAGCGTCGGATTTGAGTAACGAATCGAGCGGCGGCGGTGGACCCGGAACGGTGAGCGCCGGAAGTGGAGGAGGTAGCGGTACCGGTGGCGGCGTCACCGGTGGTGGTTATCCAGATTTTCCTCCATCCCCCGATTCGTGGCTCGGTGAACCCGCCCAGCATCCGCATCACCATCCGCATTACGCCACATAACCCGCCACATAAGATTAAAAACGAAAAAACAGAATTGAAGAAAAAAAAAAAACAACAACAAAAATACTCGTACGAATACTGTATTATAGAAAGTGAACTCGTCGGTTGCGCGATCTCCAATGTGACTCGGAATATCACGCGTGACACACGAAGTTATCGTTCTAAAGACCGTACTCGACTGTACCGTCCCTCCTTGAGAAGCAGTAAAATAAAAAATAAACCTTCATCGCCTCGACCCTCCGAGAAATTTACGTCGCGATTTTATTGCCACAGCTGGCACGAAAAAACTAAACAAAACAAAGAGCATCAAACAGAAGCTCTGTTCTGTTACACAGTTCGTGACCGCGCGGCGTTTCCGAATAATCGTTGCAAATTTCGGACACGACAATTAATTGCGCGAGTGAGGGAAGAAGAGAAAAGAAAAAAAATACACAGACAATTCGTACCGGGCATAGTCCATAACTCATCGACATTACGGTTTAATATATAGATATATATTTATGTACAAGTTCCTCGTTCTACGTTATCATAGACTTGAAACAAAAGTGATCCGTTAGATGACAGTGCTGTCGCGTCGCCGTAGTGCACGGAATCATTTTCTTTGTACCTCCAAACCTCCGTACCCCAATTCCCAACAATTCCCACACTCGATTGTTGTATTTGCCGATTAATTTCTTTAATTCGAAGACAAAACAAAACAAAAAACAACAAATTCCACCGAAACGATTCTCGTGCATGTATCGCGATATCATTCTCGTCGGCGAAACGTCGAAAGATCGTGTCAGGCTGGATATACGAAGGTGACATATTGTAAATAGTCGGTAATAAGATTTTATTGTATCCGCTGTATATTTGCGAGTTGCGTGTCAGGGAATTTAAAAGGAAGAGAAAAAAATAACAAAACGATGTACTACGTGTACGTTGTAAAGAAAAAAAAGCTTACTCGAACGATCCATAGCGTTTTGAAGAAGGATTGAACCACGAAGATCACATCTGCGAAGCAATTAGTAATTTATTTAGTATTTCGCTGACTCGATCCCTCTGTCGGGCGACAAGAGCAAAAACGCTCGAGAAAGTTTCAGCGATTCGTCCGTCAGCAGCCGAAATACGAACGGTTAGGAGTCGTTAAAAATATTTCGGGCCGTCAATAATGTTCAATCTTCTTCGAAAACAATCTCAAGACTTTATCGATGATACAAAATGTAAAAAAAAAAAACCAGTCTCGCCTGTCGCTCGGTATAATCCGTACTAAAATGCCATGTATATCGGGAAATGGAAAAACCCCGTCTTCGCAACTCGAAAAGACAAAAACAAAAATCAGTTATTATTACGAATCTTTATATTATTATCTAGTCATCAAGTGATAATAAAAATTTATCATAATCGATATTGTATTCAATCTACTTCCTTTTAAGATTTTTTCTCTATCGAGATAGAGTTTTCTTCAGAATTTGTTTAAACTCTACTCGGCTGTTCAGCAACGTATCATCTAATATTCAGTGAAATTTCAGGGGTAATGACCATCCGGATCGACAGACCATCTCTCGTTTCGGCACGTCCGTCTCCCCGCGAACCGCCCTTTCTACGTTTTCGCTTATCCCCCCCCCCCCCCTCCCCGCGGCACACGATAGAACTACCATAATTATTACTGTTTCCATTTTATAACTTTTCAAATTTTCACGTCACGTCCCCTTTGTTCCCCACTTCCATTTCATTCGTTGCGATCCCACCCCCATTTTTGCCAGCAACGACACTTTCCTAATCCTCTACTACAACGGAAACTGCGGAAAACCTGGCTGAAACAGGCTTCTCCCGCTCAGTAACCAGCGTTTAAGGTAGTAGTCTAGTAACTTAAGCCGATTTTCATGTCTTTTTTGGAGGGCGTTTTTTTTTAGGAAAATTAAAATGAATCGTTTTGGATATTTAGGATGTTTTTATTTACATATTAAAGATACAAAAAAAAATTTGTTGAAAAAATTTGATAGTTTATTGTTATTATTATTATTATTGATCGAAGTTGGCGACTCGAAAAAAAAGCGCGTGGGTGGCCCCGGTGATTTTGGCTCTTGATGTTATCTGAAATCGAAAATTCTTGATAATTCTTAATCTATAGACATGTCATTCTGGTCGGAACTACGGAAGTTAAATTTCATGGATAAATAACAAAATGGCGGACTTTGGAAAAAAAACGTCCTTTTATTTTAGCAAAGAAGGGGTTGTAAAATAAAAAGTTAGGGGCGAAAAAATTTCTCGGTAGTTCCGACGAGAACTATGTGTGTAGAGTAGCCTGTTAAAATTTGAAAGCAATCGGTTCGGTAGAAAAAAAGTTAGGACCCGGGCTGCCAACTTCGATCAATAATAATAATAATAATAAACTATTAAATTTTTTCAACAAAATTTTTTTATGTCTATTTAATATGTAAATAAAAACATCCTAAATATCCAAAACGATTCATTTTCATTTTCCTACAAAAAAACGCCCTCCAAAAAAGACATGAAAATGAGTATCGAGCGTGACCAATACTGCTTAAGGGGGGAAATAGGGTTAGACGGTTCAAAAAATCGATTTTTTTTTTATTTCATAAATTGTTAGTAAAACTATTGAAAAATATGTTCCCAAAATTTTTAATGAAAATTCCGACTCGTTCTATTGTTATAAGCCATTAAGGGGGGAAATAGGATTAGGACAACGTTTTCTCAATGATTTTCATGAATTTTTTCATAGTATAAAAAATGAATATAATTTATTGAAACTTTGAGAATATTTTATACACATATTTAAGTATATACTATAAAATGTGTATACATATATTTAAGTATATACTATAAAATATTACCGACCCCATATTGCTTGTTTTTCTTGGTACTATTTTTTCAAACGCGTTTTTCTCAAAACGACTTTTTTTGAACTTGCGTACACGCTAGTTTGAAAAGTTTTCAACCAATCGTTTTAAAAATTAGCAGTTACTTTCTTCATAGTATTGCGCTCTATATGAACCTAAAATCGGAATATTATCATTATTTAAAATAATTTTTTTTTTTTTACAAATAAAGTAAAAAATGGCAAAAAATCATGCTTTTTTGTTTTGACCCTTGTAAAAAATTCAATTTTCTATTTTTTTGATAGCATTTAGGTTCATATAGAAGAGAGACATATAATAAAAGTAAGATCCAACCTCGTTTGATTTCAGATGAAAATTGCGGCTTCCAGAATGTACGCAAAATGCTGAGTCTGTGACCTGCAATATGGGGTCGCTAATATTTTATAGTATATACTTAAATATATGTATAAAATATTTTCAAAGTTTCAATAAATTATATTCATTTGTTATACTATAAAAAAATTCATGAAAATCATTGAGAAAACGCTGTCCTAACCCTATTTCCCCCCTTAACACGGGCGATTGTCAAAATCGCGCGTTCAATGCTGCCGCTTCTATTCAATCTATTTTTCGTTGTTCTCACAGTGGTAGGAATTTGAAGTACGTAATATCAGACATCAAGTATCAATGGCACGTTTATTCCTCCTGATCCTATTTACAGATGCTTTATCATGCAGGTTTATGCGACGATACGAAATCTTTATAATTGGCATAGCGTTTTGTAACTACACACATGTGTAAATTTATCGTTGATCGCGACAGTGGTTCGTTTCTTTTTTCTTCTTTTTTTTTCACAAACCTCAATCTCCCGAGGTTCCTCACAAAACGAAACCTTCGCGATTTAATTCTCGACAGACGGATGAATCGAAAAAAAAAAACATAAATGGTAAAACGACGAAGATTCACATTCTTCTCGATCTCGTTATGTAAATATACATAGATATATACAAGTTTCTTCAGTGTACAACAGATATATAGCACCTCAAGTATATCGTGCTCTCTCTCTCTCTCCGTTTCTGGCCCTCGAAAATGTTCGCGTGTGAAAAAATATTCTTCTTTTTTTTTGTTTATGTCGTCATTACATCCGCGCGAAACAATTTATCGGCGCTGTTGATACATATATTTCAGTCATGATGCGGAAACGGTGTGGCGCCATACAAAAAAAAACGTGTGAATCAAACGAATGAGCGTCGTTCGAGCATGTACTTTAGACAGACAAGTAAAAAATTACATGCATCGGTGAATGCAAGATCTACAATCGCCGAATGTTCGATTTATTTCATTTCTTCTTTCCCTTTATTGTCACCCTCGAGGGATTATATTGGCCATCGCGGTTTGCGCTTCTGTTTTCTTTTTTTCGCCGCACGAAAATAATTTCAATCGAACGGTTCCTCGTACGTTCTCGTTTTCTTCAATATACTCTTCGTCATCATCAGTTGTTTCGTTATCGCCTTCTCAACGTTTTTCTTATTTTTGTTCGAGGCCGAAAGATGCTGAAACGTGTCCTCGAGGGCTCGTCTCGTCTTCATCAATCGTCGCTTTAACGCCTCGTTCTCTTGTTTAAGCGCCTCGACCTCGTCCAAACCTGGAAAAACGTTAAAAATTCACCGTCACACTTGTTGGTAATTTGGATCGTAAAAACAAAAAAAAAAACTCGTATATCAGCCGCGGTATCACCTTCCAAATGAAGCGGGCTGTCGCGATCGAGATCACGCAATCCTCCATGACCATTCGAATTGTAATCCTCGTCGCTGAGTAAATTCGTCATGGATTCCGTGATCTTCAGTGTATCTTTCAACGGTCTCGTCGTTGAAACTGCGGCATCGCTCTCGATCCCCAAATCCGGCGAACAACTCGACTTACTACGTCCCGTCGATGTTGGATAATTTATTGACAGCCAGTATTGAGAGCCCTGTAATAATAACGATAAATTATTTTATCAATGGTTAAATCGTATAAGGTGTATTGTAAAAAAAAGCGTGAAAATTCGAAACTTGCACACATTTTTTCATTGTTTTCTTCTCGGTCCGAAATCACCCCCCCACCCCGCTACGAGCAAGCTAGTTTTTCCATTTTTACTTCCTCACAGCGGAATGCTTTGGGACCCAGAAAGAATGAGGCAGCATTGCGTAAGTTTCTGGCTTGCATGCTTTTTTCCGACTTTAAGGGCGGGGTAAGGGTTTTCACTTTCGAAAAATCGAATTTTTTTTTTGTCTCATCTTATTGTTTAACATTTCAAGAATATGTCCTTAACATTTTAAACCGATCTAAGCAATATTCTTGAAGTCATTGTCTTATTAATCTCCTGGCCTTTAACGCTATACCTCTAACAGCTGCGGGCGGTCGGGCTAGCAGTGCACTTTAGACGCGTTTTTCTCAAAACTACTTTTTCAAAGTCCGTGTTCACTGCCATTTAAAAACTACTTGACCGATTCATTTCAAACTTTGTACACATTTTCTACATATAAAATACCTCCCCCCAACGTGTAGTTAAATTTTTTTTTTTTTACATTAAGGGTGTTTCCCACCCACAAAATGGCGGAATTTTTCGTGGAAAATAACAGTTCACACTTTGGATGGCCGGCAAAAATTTTTAAATGAAAAAAAAAAATTATCAGAGAACGTTGGGGGGAAGATTTGATTATAATTTGACTAAATTTTCATGGTTTTTCATTTTCAGATAATTTCCGGCCGAGTTATAGTGAACAAAGCAAATTGTTTTTTTTCCAAGACGTTCCGGGGGAAGCTCTGTTACGGATTTATGCTTCACAACATCGTCAAAAGTATGCTCAATAATGTACAAAAGGTTCGAATAAAATTGCTCAATCCATTTTTGAGAAAAAAAATCGCAAAAAAAGTTTTTTTTTTACGCTGAAACCCTTACCCCTCCCTTAACGACAACAATGGCAACCTCGTTTTTTTTAAATAATAAACTCTAAACACTTCCGCAAATCTGTACGAAATCCAATACCAAATATTATTCAGCGATACTCTATTCATGTAAAAAAAAACAAATTAATCAGACTTTTTTGTCGTTCAAAAATTCAAAATATTATCAAATTTAAACTTTCATCGATTCTTTCTCAAAACCAAACGGCGATGCTTCGATGATACTGTATTCGTGAAAACGATTTTAGCCGGATATATCAAAATTTGTTGAATTTCGAACGCTCACGGTCGTTTTAGGAAAAATACGAAGATACGTGGAGACACGGTGGAAAACCGATTTTTAATTTTCAGGGTGATTACAATAATTTCCTCTATCGTGAAGTTAAAAAAATGTTTCAGGAAAACAAAGCTCTTTCTATGAGGAAGCAAAATAAGGACTGCTGATTATATACTCAATTCAAAAGCAGACGTATCATTGTCAGATTTTTCTTTACTCGAAAATTCGAACTTATCGTGCGTCACCGTGAAATATCCTCAGTGAACTTACGTTGTACGTATGATATTCTTGCAACAAATCGTCGCAAACTTGTTTGTGACTGTTATCAGCAGGAATGGAAGAAACTCCGCTCGAACTGGGTGCCGAATCGCTCGCTTCGCAAACGACTACGTGTCTTCTGAGTTCCTTATTGGTGACCTCCAGTTCTTCGAGTCTCGCCCGGTGCGAGTCGTTCATTTGATTAAGATCCGTCACCTACAAAAATTGTCGTCGAAAAAAAGAAGAAAAACGAATTAGAGACCACCACCTTAACTGTAACAGAAATTCAGTTCTCGCACTATTTTTTTCCCGGCAGGTTTTTTTTTTTACCTCTTTGTTGAATTTGTCCTGTAGGCAACGCACGGTCATGTCATATTTGTTCTCGCTCTTTCGAACCTCTTGCTCGAGTTTCAATTTGTCATTGGTGAGTTTTGTATTTTCAACGAGTACTTGACTGTGCGACAGAGTAAGCTGATCGAGATCCTTCGAGAGACTCGAAACGCTGGATCTCGTGACTCTATTCTCATCCTCAAGCAACTTTATCCTCGATCGCAGAGCCTCATTTTCCCTATTCAGCGTGATCATCATCTCGGAAGATTTTTTATCAGCGTCCTCCTTGTACCGCAGCAATTCGCTCTTTTGCTTCGCAATCTCAATCGCCATAATCTCAACGTCGCCAATTTTCTTTTCCAATTGAGCCTTTCTTACGCAAATGTTTTTACTGTCGTTCTTCGTCTCGTGCGTTTCCTGCATTCTTCTCTCAATAGAGCATCGCAATCGTTCGTTAAAGATTTTCGATTTTTCCAACGTCTCGACGATCGATTCAATCTTATCGCCAATTTCACTGTCACGAATTTTAGGCAATATTTCTTCGCGAAGAACTCGCAATTCCGCGCTGAGAAGTTCATTCGTCTCGGCGAGTTGTTGAATCTGTCGTGCCGGTTCCATTTCCGCGTTAACGTCGGTCTGATGAATGCTCTTGTGACAAGGCACGTAATCGATCGAATCATCGGAATCGCTAAAGCACTTTGCGTACTTGGAGACTCTCGGTCTGTTCGAGGATTTGTGATTTTTCTGGGTCTCTCGAAGGCCGATACGCGCGAGTGAAACTTTACGGTCCGGCTCGCTAAACTCCTCGGAATCCGATCGCACGTCGGAGACAATTGTTTTTCTCGATTCATCGGCGGCCACGATTTCGATAGATTGACTACGACGAGCGCACGGTCCGTCATCGGCGCCCTCCTCTTTCACAGGAAATATGCCCTCTTGGGTTTTTACGAAATCGTCGTAAAAAATTTTCGAACTTAAAAGAACGTCGAGCACGATGTTTCGGTGATCGTCGCCCATGATCTCCGAGCGATTAGTTTTCTTGAGCATTTCTTTCATAAATTTGAAAAGATCCTTCACGTGAGTTCGCAACATTTCGCAATATTTCATCGTTCTCTCGTTGTCCGAGTAAGAACAACTATCCAAATCCTGATTGGCAGCGATGTCCGGTTGCGCCACGAGTTTTAACCATTTCAAATAATCAACCTCTCTCTCCAATTCTCTCTTTTGATTCACAAGCTTTTGCACGTAATCCGTCATCGTTTTGACGTCTATCGTTTCGTTTCCGTTAACGTAATTTAATTGTACCACGTCGCTGGTAAAACTAACTCTTATCCCGATGTCGTTCAATTCTCTCAAGAGCGTTGTGAGCTGACAATTTGCGCGCTCCTCCCGTTGCTCCAATTTGTCAACGCGACTCGTGTCGTGCGTCTGCGATTGATTCGCCGACATCGTTTGATTGTGCAATTTCGCGATCTCCTTATTTTTACTCCAAAGTTCGGTGTTCACCAATTTCTGAAGATTCTGCGTTTTAACTCGAAGATCCTTCGTTAATTGTTCGATTTTACGATTTTTCTCGTCGATCTCGATATTTCGTCGAATTAATTCCTCCCGAATTCTCTCCTGTTCACCCGTCGCGTCGTCGAATTCCAATTTGTCGATTCGCTCGTTTGCTCTCTCGTAAGCCTCTTTCAGTCGATCGAGCTGCTGTATCTTGTCCCACAATTCTTGTCGTATCGTACTTTTTTCCATTTCGAGATTATCAATCTTCTCCTCCTTTTCGTGAAGTTGCTCCTCCAGTATCTGCAGGCATAATTTTATTTTATTTCAATTTATTTTATTCATTTAAACTGAACAAAGAGTTTTGATGCGGTAAAGATTTTTTTTAAACTTATACAAACTTTTTTCTCTTTATACTAGCACTCGTTTGACAAGTGGACAATGAAAAGTGCTTCGCAAACATAAATACACCAACCAATTTCAACATAACGCACAATACGCTGTTTGCAACGTGACGAAATAGATTTTGATTAATTAACAAAGCCTCGACGGATGGCCCACGCATTAAGCTCATCGCACTATTCCTCGCGAGGCGATGGAATCAGCCTCGTTTCAAATATAAGCGAACATTCGTGTACCCGTAGACTCCGATGCTTTTATGTCAATCTATTTATAAACACTCCGCGAACTCCACCAAAAGTGCCCCAAAGAAAACGAGACGAAACTCACAGTGACAATGTTCCACGATGGGTTTCAACGTTACGAGCGAATGTCGTTCCGTTTGTTTCTTTAAAAAAATTCTGAATATATGACATCACGGACTCACCTCCGAATCGACCTGTGACTGTTTTTCCAGAAGATATTTTTCGGCCTTCACGCTCTCGATCTGTTCGCGGAGATCGTTAATCTTGCACTCCATTTCCTCAAAACGTTGCTGCACACACGAGAACAAACAAAAAAAAAAAAAAAAAAAAGAAGAAAACAACACGTTTTCCCTATCAATGAAACTCGAGGCCCCTCGGTGTACACGTATCTTGAGATGTTTTTTTTTAATTATTTTTTTTTATTCAACGAACATTAAAATTCAATTATAACATTGGAAGAAAATTGAATCTGGCATGCTTCGCGCTTTGTATTCGTGTGCGTGACAAATTCATGCTCATCCGGATCGACATATGCGGGGGCAGGACGGGAAAGAGGATGACGGATCGGTCGAGGATTTAATTTTTCGTTTTCTTTAGCCAATACCTCGGGGTCACGAGTGTCACGAGAGCGGGTCCCTAAGAACAAAATTCCAACCACTTAGAATCCCCGTTTTCCGAGAGCAATGAACCGGGAGAATTGCCATTATCGATCGGCCAAAGCAGAGATTACAAAAATAGCGTGGGAGGGGAAGGGGGGGATGAGAATCGATAGGAGAGCGAGGAATGAAACGAGAAGCCGCGTGTTGATTGCGGGAATTCTGGATGAAGGGAAAAATTTCGTTAGGGAATTTTCCGTACGTCAAGTAACCTACCTCCATTCGCATCGAGGTGCACAAGCAGGACAACATCGTTTTATTTCTTTTCTCGGTGACGTACGACACTTGTACTCGATACGGGTACTATCACGAAAATAGCACTGTCGAATATGTTTAGTGACAAAATTCTCGTTCGATTTATTCGTTGCGTTCGTGAGCTAACGATTTTTTTTGTTAAATTTTCAAAAAGTAGTCATTATCGAGTTCGAGTTCGTTTTTATTCATTGTTTACTTATCTCGCTGATTAATATTTATTTATTTTTTTCGAATTACCACGAAAAGTATTTAATTATTGATAAAAAGAGATGTTTTTTTTTTTTTTTTTTTTCGTTAATTATCACCGGTTATCATTGATGCAATGAAATCGCGTCGTTCAATTTTGCCTCGAATTTTCAAGACATAATTTATTTCGATTATTTGTTTCGTTAGTCCCGGTACTGTTTCTACCGAAATTCGCCGATTTTTTTCTTCGATAAAGACGGGCAGAAGCACGCGTTCGCAGCTAACGCGTCGAAATGAATTCGCGTTTGAGCACACAACCCTCCCCCCGAGCATGCTGGTAGCGGGATCCAAGACGCGCCAAGAAGGCATCGTTTTTCTATTATTAGCTGCAAGGAAACGGCGTCTTTTCTCGTCTAGATCCACCGGGATTCCGTTGGACCATGAGAGTTCGTTGTGCGTTTCCACGGCAATGTTTGAACGAGCGTCCGAAAATCGAGCTCTCGCGCTCGTTAAACCGTAACTCAAAATATAATACCGTAGTTAACGACCCCCTCGTATCTCGCACGTTTCACTGGGCCTCGTGAGATCCGCGATGAATATCGAATTACAGGCTTACCTGAATACGGAAGACTCTCGAGATGTTTTCACGTTGTTAACGGTTTATTGACAAAGTGCAGTCGCACGGGAACGAGCAGAAGGTAAAATAATTAATGATCAAACATGTTGTTCTCGTGTTGTTGTTTTATGCACTTAAAACAAAAAGAAAAGAAAATCAAAGCGGGCGGAACAGGCGGATAACAGTGCGAAAGCGTGAGCGTGCGGAAAAATTCAGCGTGTTCAATGATTTAAAAAGAAAAATCGATCGCATGCCCGGACAGGATTGAAAAAATAAAATAATGGCGGTAACATTCGTGAAAAAAAATAAATAAAAATGGCGAATATCGAGGGCGAGCTTTAGAAAAATCGATTTTGCCGAGTGGGTGGCATCAAGTTTCTCGGACTAACCTGATCCGTTCGATCGCGTTCCGGATGATTTTTCATCTCGGCGCTTAGATCCCTTCTCACCGACGAACCCTCGCTCCTCTTTGACGCTGTGCTTTCCGTATTCTTGTACGTTCTATTGAGCCTCTGCTCCAATTCCATTATCCTTCGATCTTTCTCCCTCAGCTTGTCCTCGTCATATTGCTGACGCGACATCAATCCCTGAATCATCTTCAGTGCTTTCTCGTGCTCGATCTCGACGCTCCTCAATTTATCGTCCGTAATCTCGGCCGATTTTTTTACGTTGCACAATTTTAAGATCAACTGCTTCTTCGCTTCCTCCTGCAGTTTCATCTCGCGGTCACGCTCCTCGATTTCCTGTTTAACGATCGTAAAAGATGTCTCAGTGCGCGCGGGGTTAAGCTGAATACATTAGCTAAATACAATGGTTGAAATACTCGATTTTATGATATCAAATAAAATGATTTAAATGAATTTGTTAATAAAAATTGATTGGTTAGAATAAAATTTGGTAATTATGTCGAAATATAATAATTTTATTAAAAAAACAGATGGTTGATAAATTTTTCAAAAATAAAATATTTAAAAATTGGGATATTATTTGTTTTTTTTTTTATTGGTCGTTAAATGAATATTTTTTTACGAAACAATGAGCAAATACAAAATTTCAAACCTGGGGTTTGTTTGGGTTTGGGTGTACGATTGTTTAAGGGAATTTCGTAATATAAATTATATTCCAAAGTCAATAATCGTAGAATCGAATTTTTCAGCTATAATTGAAAAAAATAAGAATTTCCGTTTTTCCCACTAGATTGTCATTTTTTTTTCTCATCACCATTAATTTTTGTTTTTTTTTGGTTCAAACCTTGCTCAATGCAGCGATCTCAGCGTTGTCCGATAAATTGGTTTCGTGACTCGAATAATTGCAGTTCGACGGTCTATCTCTGTACGATTCCCATTCGAACGGGCTGACGGCACATTTTGAGGGACTCTTTAGACTCGCTCTCGGCGACCGAATTCCCTCTAATGGTGTCGAAATAATCGGACTGCTAGGCGCGGAAGAACGCTTCGAATAATTCTGCTCAAACTGAAAGAACATCGTGGATTCGTCAACAAGTGTTTATCGCTCTTGAGAAGATTCGGTCATTGAAGAAAATTCAACGAGTATTAAGGGCGGGGTAAGGGTTTTCACTTTCGAAAAATCGAATTTGTTTTTTTTTGTCTTATCTTATTGTTTAACATTTCGAGAATATGTCCTTAAAATTTTGAACCAATCTAAGCAATATTCTTGAAGTTATTGTCTTATTAATCTCCTGGCCTTTAACGCTATACCTCTAACAGTTGCGGGCGGTCGGGCTAGCAATGCAGCTGTCGAACAGGTATACAGTTTATTCATTGCTATTGTGTATATAGTATATAGTGTATACTATACACTACAATATTTTAAAAGCAGAAACGAGCGTCAGGAGTTGGAATTGATGATTCTGTGTAAGTTGGAAAAAAAAAATGTTTTCTTCATTTTTTTACTTCGTAAACTTTAGACGCGTTTTTCTCAAAACTACTTTTTCAAAGTCCGTGTTCACTGCCATTTAAAAACTACTTGACCGATTCATTTCAAACTTTGTACACATTTTCTACATATAAAATACCTCCCCCCAACGTTTAGTAAATTTTTTTTTTTTTACATTAAGGGTGTTTCCCACCCGCAAAATGACGGAATTTTTCGTGGAAAATAACAGTTCACACTTAAGATGGCCGCCAAAAATGTTTGAATAAAAAAAAAATTATCAGAGAACGTTGGGGGGAAGATTTGATTATAATTTGACTAAATTTTCATGGTTTTTCATTTTCAGATAATTTCCGGCCGAGTTATAGTGAACACCGCAAATTGTTTTTTTTTCCAAGACGTTCCGGAGGAAGCTCTGTTACGGGCTTATGCTTCAATATTTCTGCATGAAAAAATTACACAACATTGTCAAAAGTGTGCTCAATAATGTACAAAAGGTTCGAATAAAATTGCTCAATCCATATTTGAGAAAAAAAATCGCAAAAAAAGTGTTTTTTTTTACGCTGAAACCCTTACCCCTCCCTTAAGCTAGTTAATTACAAACATATTCTTGACCGATCGGGATCACGGTGAGATCTTATTGAAAATGGACAAAAAAAAAAAGTTCAATGCAAATCGTAATAACCTGTTTCAGAAGAGCTCGATGTTTGTTGTTGAGATCGGTAATGGCGTCGTCTCTCGATTTAATGGAGTTTCTCAGCTGGGCAATCTGTTTTTTTCGATTTTCCGCAACTACAGTGGTCTCCTCGGACGTACGGCAAGTTTCCTCGAGTAACAAAACTTTTTCCTTCACCAAACGATCTTTCTCGGTTATTTCGTTCTTTTGTTGTTGAACCATGCTCTCTTTCCTGCAGGCGTCTTCCTCGAGTTCTTTTATTCGTTCTCTCAATTTCTCAATCTCACTGTCATGCTCCACGGAGAGTTTCTCACGGAAACGCGTTTCCGAATCCAAGCGATCGCGAAACTGATCTCTCTCGATCTCCAATTCCCGCGCCCAGTTACGTTCCTCCTCTAAAACCGCTTTTGTCTGTTTAACCTGAATAACAGCAAACTAAATTAATATATATTTCGCCGATTCCTTTGGTCGCATCGACATTCACGCAATTATTCAACACTCGAAAGATGTCTTCTCACTTATTCAATCTCGAACTCTCTTATCTCACGTAAGCGTTACTAAGAATAACGTGACGCATCTATTCGGACGACGGGGATTATGCTTACGGGATTCGAGTTCTCGTCCCAGACACGACTTAGCAAACATACGATAATCGGGAAAAAAAAAAACTGAACTCTTGACACTAGACATATTGCTTTCGTTCGTTGGTACGAACCTTTCTTATGTTGAACAAATTTTATATCGAACTTTGACGATTTATTTACATTAAAAAATGACGATTTGACAAAATGTCCAGACGTTAGTCTTGTAAAATAAATAAATAAATAAATAAATAAATAAATAAATGAATAAATAAATAAATAAATAAATAAATAAATAAATAAATAAATAAATAAATAAATAAATAAATAAATAAATAAATAAATAAATAAATAAATAAATAAATAAATAAATAAATAAATAAATAAATAAATAAATAAATAAATAAATAAATAAATAAATAAATAAATAAATAAATAAATAAATAAATAAATAAATAAATAAATAAATAAATAAATAAATAAATAAATAAATAAATAAATAAATAAATAAATAAATAAATAAATAAATAAATAAATAAATAAATAAATGAATAAATAAATAAAAATATAATTGCATTTAAGTAAAGAACTGCTTCTTCTTTCGTCTTTTTTGCTTCCTCACGGAGGAAGCTTTATTTTCGTAAAGAAATATTTGTTTTTTCGCGTTTCTAATGCCAATTAAGAAAAAAAATTTCATACGTGTGACAGACTTCCAAATCTTCGAAAAACGAGAAGGAAGCAATGTTGCAAGGTTACAATTTGTACCTGTTTTTTTCATTCTTACAAATATTCTAATTCTATCGTGTCGTACCTCAGCCTCGAGCGACGCGACAACTTCTTCCATTTGATGTGATTTTTCCTGATGTTCCAGAGCTTTTTCCGGTGTAATACCAAATGTTTCTTGATAGTACAACGACGTATCGTTAAGTTTCCCTTTGTACTCATCCAATTCTGCGAGTGATAAATTGTCCGTTGTATTATCGGCTAAAAATGTGAACGACAAGAGAACGGCGGCAAGGAAAATACCTACCCATTTCCAGCTCCGCTATTCTTCTTCGTTCCTTCTCCAGTGACTCCTGATATTGAGCCTGATTACGCAACGAAACATCCTTCTGTTCCTCGATCAATTGAAACGCTTTGGCCGCCTGACTGAGAAGTTCCTGCTTCTCGATCAGTTCTTTACTCAACGACTCGACTTTAACCTGAAATATATTGTGTTAATTAGTAATAAGTACAAATGGTTCGGACAAAACAACACATCACCCTCGTGGGCTTTTGAATGATTTAATTTAAAACCTTTAAGGTAGTAGTCTGGTAACTTAAGGGCGGCGTAAGGGTTTTCACTTTCGAAAAATCGAATTTTTTTTTATCTTATCTTATTGTTTAACATTTCAAGAATATGTCCTTAAAATTTTAAACCGATCTAAGCGATATTCTTGAAGTTATTGGCTTATTAAGGGAGGAGTAAGGGTTTCAGCGTAAAAAAAAAAACTTTTTTTGCGATTTTTTTTCTCAAATATGGATTGAGCAATTTTATTCGAACCTTTTGTACATTATTGAGCATACTTTTGACAATGTTGTGTAATTTTTTCATGCAGAAATATTGAAGCATAAGCCCGTAACAGAGCTTCCCTCAGAACGTCTTGGAAAACATTTTTTTCTTCACTTTTTTACTTCATAAACTTTAGACGCGTTTTTCTCAAAACTACTTTTTCAAAGTCCGTGTTCACTGCCATTTAAAAACTACTTGACCGATTCATTTCACATTTTGTACACATTTTCTACATATAAAATACCTCCCCCCAACGTTTAGTAAAATTTTTTTTTTTTACATTAAGGGTGTTTCCCGCCCACAAAATGGCGGAATTTTTCGTGGAAAATAACAGTTCACACTTT
Organism: Oxytorus armatus; assembly: GCA_958009045.1. NCBI lineage: Eukaryota > Metazoa > Arthropoda > Insecta > Hymenoptera > Ichneumonidae > Oxytorus > Oxytorus armatus. The sequence continues at coordinate 2,069,965 of OY253750.1, forward strand.
AGATGGCCGCCAAAAATTTTTAAATGAAAAAAAAAATTATCAGAGAACGTTGGGGGGAAGATTCGATTATAATTTGACTAAATTTTCATGGTTTTTCATTTTCAGATAATTTCCGGCCGAGTTATAGTGAACACCGCAAATTGTTTTTTTTCCAAGACGTTCCGGGGGAAGCTCTGTTACGGGTTTATGCTTCAATATTTCAGCATGAAAAAATTACACAACATTGTCAAAAGTATGCTCAATAATGTACAAAATGTTCGAATAAAATTGCTCAATCCATATTTGAGAAAAAAAATCGCAAAAAAAGTGTTTTTTTTTAACGCTGAAACCCTTACCCCTCCCTTAAGCCGATTTTCATGTCTTTTTTGGAGGGCGTTTTTTTGTAGTAAAATAAAAACGAATCGTTTTGGATATTTAGGATGTTTTTATTTACATATTAAAGATACAAAAAAAAATTGTTCTGACAAAATTTAATAGTTTATTATTATTATTATTGATCGAAGTTGGCACCTAGAAGTTGGCAGCCCGGGTCCTAATTTTTGTTCTACCGAACCGATTGCTTTCAAATTTTTACAGGCTACTCTACACACTTATAGTTCTCGTCGGAACTATTGAGAAATTTTTTCACCCCTAACTTTTTATTTTACAACCCCTTCTTTGCTAAAATAAAAGGACTTTTTTTTTCCAAAGTCCGCCATTTTGTTATTTATCCATGAAATTTAACTTCAGTAGTTCCGACCAGAATGACATGTCTATAGATTAAGAATTATCAAGAATTTTTTATTTCAGATAACATCGAGAGCCAAAATCACCGGGGCCACCCACGCGCTTTTTTTTTCGATCTGCCAACTTCGATCAATAATAATAATAATAATAAACTATTAAATTTTTTCGGAAATTTTTTTTTTGTATCTTTAATATGTAAATAAAAACTTCCTAAATATCCAAAGCGATTCATTTTTATTTTCCTACGAAAAAACGCCCTCCAAAAAAGACATGAAAATCGGCTCAAGTTACCAGACTACTTAAGGTCATTTTATCCGGCGCAATGTCACACGCCGTGGTCCTCGAGTATTCGAACGAAAATGAAGAAAAAAAATCAAACGCCACGTTAATTATGTTTATCTAACCTTCAGCTCAATATTCGTCTTAACGTCATCTTCGTCCGCTGATGTGATGCCCATTCGTTCTTGCAAAAAGTATATCCGTAATTTGAGATCGAAATTGTCCTTTTTGAGAGCCTCAAGCTGATCCTCGTACTCCTTCATCGTTCTGCCGCCAGCTCCGATTCCAGCCGCATTGCCAACGGTTCCGTTCGTCTGAGGTTTCGCGGATGTTCTCGCATTTGTACCTGTCACGAGACGATCACAAAAAACCACGTAAAATAATGTTGTTTTCAACGCAAAAAAAAAAAGGAACGTGTCACTTTCGAAATGATCTCGCAAGATCTTACGTTTCATACTGCAGTTTTTAAACTTTTTTGTATGTTCGAACGTGTTTATTACAGGCTCGACCTAACGTCATTACGTTACGATCTCTCGGGATTTTTTCACGAATTAAAACAAAATCCAAAATCACTCCCAGCAATTCGTAGAGGCCTTTTGACAAATTATCTTCGCGCATTCGCACGACAGACGTACATTTTGTTTAACAGGAAAACTCCTCGTAAATTTCATCCCTCGTATCCCAACCCTACTGATTTTCATTGCTTCTTCTTCATTTTTTTTTTTTTTCTCGCTCATTCGGTCTGAAACTCTCTTCACGGATAACAAATCGGGGACGAGCAAAATCGTGAGAGAGTGCGAGCAGCGGGAATATATTGTACTTTTACTATTAAAATTTCGACTGCAACGTCACGTGCCAACTTCTCACAGCAATGTCTTCCGACGCGGGAAGACATTGTGGTTTGTACAGCGCAAAAAAAGATTGTTCGCGACGTCTGCTATTGCCAAGACCCCTTTGGCAAAGAACCAGTTCACTAAACAGCAAGATCTAACAACGACGACCTAAAATCATTTCGACTCAATTCTTCCACGATCCTCGTATTATTTAACGAAATAATTCCTAATGAAGAAAACCATCATACCAAACATCGTATCTTCCTGTGCGACGGGTTCCTTGCTATCACCAATATGATCGATGTCCGAAGAATCGCTCTCACTGATCGCAGTGCCGAATAGCCTTGACCTACCACATCCCATAGCCCGTTAAAAACGTTTTCCAACGAGCCTCCGGCAATCCATGTAGAATTGATTTCACCGGTTATTATTAATTACGCGTATTTTTCTTTTTTTCGTGAAACCGCCATGTTGGAATTATGATGAAATGGGATTTTTGTGAGTGTCGGAATCGCGAACGGGTGAGAGGCTACCGCTAGACTACTGAGCCAAAATTCGTGATGCACCCGAGGCAAAGTGGGGCTTGTAAAATGGGTACGTATAACTCGTAGTTAAAATTACATCGATTGTCCATATGACGTCTAGCAGAAGATTTCGTAATGACCGGCGCCAGGCTTTGCATATGATCTTCAATATAATTTATCATCGAATACATTGGGATTCAACTCGATTATGACGTGAGAAATAAATAAATGAGAATGAAATACATATGCTTCCAGTATATAAGTCAAGACGTTCAATCAAATTTGAAATGGAATAAAAAAATTCTCGTCAATTGATTTTCGACAATATGACGGATAAATTGAGAAAATTTTATATACGAGGGGGGACCCAAAAAAAACGGGAATTGCGCTGCGGCGGGGAGGGAGAGACCCATTGCTCGACCAGGTGTCCGTTGGGGACACGTCTCCCGAGTTAGTGTGCGAAGTTCTGTCGCCGTGAGTGCATCGGTTCGCCCGTGGGAATTTTTGTAGTGAAACAACTATTTCGAGCAACGCGCGGCTGTGAAATTTTGCTTCCTTTCGGGGAAATCGGCCGCGGAAACTACTGTAATGCTTAAGACTGCTTATTAGGGTGGTTCTTAATTTGGTAATGTTGAAAATTCTTTGGTATTGTTCCTCAAAAGTAATCAACGTGTCTAGAAAAAAAATTGGGCGCAAGCGGAACTTTGTCCAATAATTCTAACCCACCCCACCGAGCTGTCGAATTTTTATATGAAAAAATGCATGCATTCAAAATTTTGTTAACATAATTGTTTATTGTTTCAAAACTATTTATGATAAAAAAATTTTATATTGTGTTTTTATAGGAAATTTAATGCTCTACAAAAAAGGTATCTTGTAAAATTCTTGTGAATTTAATATTTATCACGTTATTAGCAAAAAACTGTCATCATTTATTCCAAAAGTTCATCATTATGGCCAAAACAGGAGTTTGACGTCGAATAGCTGCAATTTATTTTTCGTATGTATGTAAGATTATGAAGAAATACATAGCGCACTCAACAATGAAATGTAAACAATATTAAAATTTTCAATTTTATCAATTTTATTGTGAATTATAATGAATTATGTGGTAGCACGTCTAAACATCACGTTGCAATAACTTTACTGATAATAACATCGTAGGCGAAAACTATACAGCACATATTTACACATCCGTTTTAGTGGGTTTTGTTGGGTTTTGTTGGGGTTTTTTGGGTTTTGTTGGGTTTTCTTGGGTTTTGGGGTTTGTTGGGTTTTGTTGGGGTTTGTTGGGTTTTGTTGGGGTTTGTTGGGTTTTGTTGGGTTTTGGGTTTTGGTTTGGGGTTTGTTGCGTTTTGTTGGGTTTTGTTGGGGTTTTGTTAGGTTTTGTTGGGTTTTGGGTTTTGGGTTTTGTTGGGTTTGTTGGGTTTTTTTGGGGTTTGTTTGGTTTTGTTTGGTTTTAGGTTTTGGTTAGGGGTTTGGGTTGCGTTGCTGCGTTCAAAACCCAATAAAACCCAACAAAACCCATTAAACCGCATGTGTAAATATGTGCTGTGTAGTTTTCGCCTGCGATGTTATTATCTGTAAAGTAATTGCAACGTGATGTTTAGACATGGAACCGAATGATGTCATATATTTTAAAAATCAACTTACAATAATGAATTACATCGGTTGGAGCAAAGTTGCTTTGTTAATATCAGGATATTTTTTTTATATTCTTCAATTATTTGTACAATGAATTGTTTCTGATCTTCGTCATAAGTGAGACGATCATTGTACTCTGTAATAAGTTTCACTCCTCTTTCCGCAACATCGTTAATCACTTTAATTCCTTTAACTATTTTTAAGGGGGAGGTAGGATTTTAAAATGATTTTTTTTGCATTTTTTTATTTGTTTATTTTTTCTGAATGAACGATATGTCGAGAATATTGTGTATACATTTTAAGTCAATCGGAGTAAAACTAACGGAGTTACAGCGTTTCAAACGATTACAATTACGTGATACGGGTTCACGTATAAAAAACTTTAAATCGATTTTCCCGAAAACGTCATTTTTGAAGTTTGTGAACATTAGAACTCGAAATCTACTGAACCGATCCTTTTGAAAATTTAAACTATACTTCTTCACATAAATCAACGGGTAATCAGGAGGAGTTTTTTTTTTTTTTCAATTTTTTCAATTTTTTAATAACAAATTAAGCGCGATTTTTTTAGCTAAAATTGCGTTTTTCACTTCCAAGTGCTGCAAAAAAATAGAAAAAAAAAAAAAACTCTTCCTGATTACCTCGAGAAATACATCACCTTTAAAAAGCATATCAATTTTTTTGTTTCAGATCATCCGGTAACGAGTTATAAATTCACCGCAAAACCACTTTTTTTCAAGGCGCCTCTGGAGATTCAACGTCACCGGCTTATTTATCAATATTTTTCATTGAAAATTTTTTCTGAGATACTTCAATAGTTGTACAATAATATGTAATTCTATTTAATAAAATTATATTACTCATGTCGCCGCAAAAAAATCATAAAAATATGCTTTTTTTCGCCTTTAAACCCCCCCCCCCCCCCCCAAGCCTTGTAAATAATTTTCATTAGAAATCCACTCGCTCACATCGATATCAAAAAATGAGGAGTTGATTTCAAATCTTTTGAAAAAAGCCATCGATTTGGAACTGATAAAGAAATCAATGTCCTTATCGATCAAAGAAGAAAAATTTACCATGAATGATAATAAAATTGATAAAATTGAAAATTTAAATATCGTTCACATGCTGTTATTGAGTGCACTACGTATCTCTTCATATTTCTAATTGCATATGAAGAATACATTGGAGTTTTTCGACGTCAAACTCCTGTTTTGGCCATAATGATGAACTTTTGGAATAAATGATGACAGTTTTTTGCTAATAACGTGATAAATATTAGATTCACAAGAATTTTACAAGATACCTTTTTTGTAGAGCATTAAATTTCCTATAAAAACACAATATAAAATTTTTTTATCACGAATAGTTTTGAAATAATAAACAATTTTCTTAACGAACTTTTGAATGCATGCATTTTTTCATATAAAAATTCGACAGCTCGGTGGGGTGGGTTAGAATTATTGGACAAAGTTCCGCTTGCGCCCAATTTTTTTTTTTCTGGATATGTTGATTACTTTCAAGGAAAAATACCAGAGAATTTCCAACATCACCAATTTAAGAACCACCCTACTGCTTATGGAGATGCTGCCCTAAGTAAAACCAGAGTCTACGAGTGGTTTTCACGTTTTAAAAATGGAGAAATGTCAATTGAAGACCAACCCCGTTCAGGAGGCTCCTCAACGTCAAGAAGTAACGAAAACGTCGACAAAATCAATGCTCTTATTCGTGAAGACCGTCGCCGAACCATTGATCAACTCTGTGAGATGTCTGGGATATCATGGAGTTCAATTCGGAGGATTTTATCCAAAGATTTGTACATGAGCAGAGTTGCAGCCAAATTTGTCCCTCGCCTTCTCACAGACGAGCAAAGGGAGCGTCGACTTCGGGCATGTTTTGAACTTCAAAATCAGCTCGAAGAGGACCCTGAACTTTTTTCCAAGGTGATTACCGGTGATGAATCGTGTTGCTATGGATACGACCCCGAAACAAATCAGCAATCAAGCGTTTTGCCACTGTGGAGGAGGTAAAACAAAAATCGCTGGAAGGCCTAAAGAACATCCCGATAAGTGGATTTAAAAAATGTTTTGAACATTGGAAGGATCGTTTACAGAGGTGCGTTGTGGTCAAAGGAGAATACTTTGAAGGTGATCAAAATTTGGTGTAAAAATATTAAAAAATAAAGAAATTATGACGAAATTCCGGTTTTTTTTGGGTCCCCCCTCGTATGTTATACAAAATTAGGCCGTCAGAGGGCGCGCTTGTTCTATCGTCGACGAGTGAAGATAAGGATAAACGAAGAGAGAGGTAAAGTGTTTTCTTGGGACTCTCGTATGATTTCTCGGCACCTGATGACTCACGGTCATCGATCAGTCAATCCAGTTGAACGAATTTTGTCCCTTTTGTCCTGCTAGAATCGGTTAGCCAAACGAATGCTTTGCTGGTGAGGTATAAGCTCGACGAGTTGCGAAGTGTCGGTGAGCGAGAAAAGCTTCGCCTCTCGGCGTATGTGTCGCGAGTCGACGGAGCTCCAAGTATTTATAGATGACACATTTAGGCCGGAACCATTCGTTCGAATCGTCTTTATTTCGGTAAGCCCCCGACCCCCTATACACCGATGCCCTACGATTCGACTGCTCCTGGTCTCTCCGCACAATCTACTTTTCCCTTCCCTTTTCTTGTATCTAAACTTTTTAATGTATCAATATTTTATCTCGTAGACAGTGGAGTGGGAGGTGAAAATATCTCCCGCCTACGTTCGAAAAGCAGGAAGTTAATTTATTTCATCGTTGATCTTGCTCTTCCTCGTTCGCTTCTTCTTCTATATTTTCTAATTGTTTTTCTTAGTTTCGGTATCATATATTATAGCCTCATTTATTGAAAGCCTAAATCTTTACCAAACAATCGGATTAAAGTATTGGCTTTTTTGCTTACTCGACCGGAGGAAGATTTGTTTTTATAAAAACATCTTTTTCCCCCCAGTTTTCAATGATAATGTGCTCAAAATTTGTTGAAACGTTGGAAACACAAGCATTTACAAAATATGTCCATTTGTATATGTATGTGTGTGTGATAAAGCTGCAAAAATCTAAGTTCTATAACTCCGGAGTGGCTCGATCGGTCGGAACAAAATTTTGGACGCAACGTGGAACTGATAGTTCCCTTCTTTCCGATATAATATTAGCGAAGTTTGAAAGTTTATTTATCAATTTCATGGATAAATAACAAAATGGCGGACTTTGGAAAAAAAAGTTTTTTTTTCAAAGTCCGCCATCGTTATTTATCCATGAAATTTAACTTCAGTAGTTCCGACCAGAATGACATGTCTATAGATTAAGAATTATCAAGAATTTTTTATTTCAGATAACGTCAAGAGCCAAAATCATTTTTTTTTTTGAAAAAAAAGTTTTTTTTTAAAGTCTGCCATTTTGTTATTTATACATGAAATTTAACTTTAGTAGTTCCGACCAGAATGACATGTCTATAGATTAAGAATTATCAAGAATTTTTTATTTCAGATAACAACAAGAGCCAAAATCATTTTTTTTTTTGAAAAAAAAAGTTTTTTTTTTAAAGTCCGCCATTTTGTTATTTATCCATGAAATTTAACTTCAGTAGTTCCGACCAGAATGACATGTCTATAGATTAAGAATTATCAAGAATTTTTTATTTCAGATAACATCAAGAGCCAAAATCACCGGGGCCACCCACGCGCTTTTTTTTCGGGGTGCCAACTTCGATCAATAATAATAATAATAATAAACTATTAAATTTTTTCAAAAAATTTTTCTTTTGTATCTTTAATATGTAAATAAAAACATCCTAAATATCCAAAACGATTCATTTTTATTTTCCTACAAAAAAAGCCCTCCAAAAAAGACTGAAAATCGGCTTAAGTTACCAGACTACTACCTTAAACCGATCTCCCATGCTGATACTGCTTAACAGCAGTATCAGCTGCGGTCAGTACTGGGATGGATGATCGGTTAGCCTTGCACTGGCTTGCACGCCGACTAACGGGCATGAATCACGTTGAAGTTTGCATCGTTGAAACCTAACGAACTTAGGTTTTTGAAATTTCGTTTTACGGTACTGATCTCGCTTCTTTTGCTCGTTTAGGCTTAAGTTCTTAAAGGAGACCCCGATAAAACGTTTTAACGATTTTTGTCATCGATAATTCAACCTTAAGGGTGGCTGAATGCTACAAAAAAATCTATTTTCGTTGCATTCCAACGATGCAAACTTTAACATCATGAGCACGAGGCAGTTTCTGTGAGTTTCTGATGGCAATACAACTGAAATTCATTTAAGGTGGTAGTCTGGTAACTTAAGCCGATTTTCATGTCTTTTTTGGAGGGCGTTTTTTTGTAGGAAAATAAAAATAAATCGTTTTGGATATTTAGGATGTTTTTATTTACATATTAAAGATACAAAAAAAAAATTTTTTGAAAAAATTTAATAGTTTATTCATATTATTATTATTGATCGAAATTGGCACCTCGAAAAAAAGTCCGTGGGTGGCCCTGGTGATTTTGGCTCTTGATGTTATCTGAAATCAAAAATTCTTGATAATTCTTAATCCATAGACATGTCATTCTGGTCGGAACTACTGAAGTTAAATTTCATGGATAAATAACAAAATGGCGGACTTTGGAAAAAGGACTTTTTTTTCCAAAGTTCGTCATTTTGTTATTTATCCATGAAATTTAACTACTGAAGTTAAATTTCATGGATATATAACAAAATGGCGGACTTTGGAAAAAGGACTTTTTTTTCCAAAGTTCGTCATTTTGTTATTTATCCATGAAATTTAACTTCAGTAGTTCCGACCAGAATGACATGTCTATGGATTAAGAATTATCAAGAATTTTTTATTTCAGATAACATCAAGAGCCAAAATCACCGGAGCCACCCACGCGCTTTTTTTTCGAGGTGCCAACTTCGATCGATAATAATAGTAATAATAATAAACTATTACATTTTTTCAAACAAATTTTTTTTTGTATCTTTAATAGGTAAATAAAAACATCCTAAATATCCAAAACGATTCATTTTTATTTTCCTACAAAAAAACGCCCTCCAAAAAAGACATGAAAATCGGCTTAAGTTACCAGACTACTACCTTAAAACAAAACCTGTCTGTATCGACACAGATTTTCCGCAGTTTTCTCGTGTCCATTTTATTTCCATAAAAACTCAATGGTAAGTCAATGGCAAACTTGAATGGCAATTTCTTTCCATACAGTCCGAATGGAAAGCCAATAACAAACTCCAATAATAGTTTTTTTTTCCATAGCGACTGAATGGTAATATTAATTTTAAGTTTCATTTCGAACGGTAAATTCGTATGGCATTTCTTTATCTTCTATTAAAATATGTATCAAACTCAGATATGTATAGAGAGATGTGCCCCGCGGTTTCACCCGCGTTAAATTTCCGTCCCCCGATTCAACGCGCCGCTCGTTAGGGACATAGTATAAAGGTATATAGCGTAAAGCACTTCTAATATTATTATCTTTTTTTATGATATTGTTATTTCGGTGCATAGATTTAAAAAAATTGCTATGAAGACTAAAAGGGCATAATATATATATATATGAGGCATTCTTCATAAACTTATATGGTCGTAATTATTTAAGCAAACTTCTTAGATCGTTCCTATTATTTTCCACTTTTTTATTTCTTCATAGTTTCTGTGCATTTTTTATAATTTATTAGCAAAATTTGCCCTTTATTGCCATTAAGAACTGCCATTGAATTTCCATTGCTTCGGACGCAATGGCAATTGCAGGCACTTTTTCCAAGAATAAAAACTTCAATCAAAATCGCATTGATTTTGCCATTGCTGGTATCTATGGAAAATTGAATGGCAAAATTTTGTCATTGGCAAAACCGTCTTGACATTTTTCGCAATGACAAAAATTCCATTGAAACCCCCAATGGCATTGCGATTTCTTGTGTCTGTGGGACATGAATGGTAAATTTACCATTTGCCAATGAGATTTTGAATTGAGTTTTCATCCTTGGCAAAACTGCCTTAAGGTAGTAGTCTGGTAACTTAAGCCGATGTTTATGTCTTTTTTGGAGGGCGTTTTTTGGTAGGAAAATAAAAATGAATCGTTTTGGATATTTAGGATGTTTTTATTTACATATTAAAGATACAAACAAAAAATTTGTTGAAAAAATTTAATAGTTCATTATTATTGTTATTATTGATCGAAGTTTGCACCTCGAAAAAAAAGCGCGTGGGTGGCCCCGGTGATTTTGGTTCTTGACGTTATCTGAAATCAAAAATTCTTGATAACTCTTAATCTATAGACATGTCATTCTGGTCGGAACTACTGAAGTTAAATTTCATGGATAAATGACAAAATGGCGGACTTTGGAAAAAAAACTTTCTTCCAAAGTCCGCCATTTTGTTATTTATCCATGAAATTTAACTTCAGTAGTTCCGACCAGAATGACATGTCTATAGATTAAGAATTATCAAGAATTTTTTATTTCAGATAACATCAAGAGCCAAAATCACTGGGGCCACCCACGCGCTTTTTTTTTCGAGGTGCCAAATTCGATCAATAATAATAATAATAATAAACTATTAAATTTGTTCATACTAATTTTTTTTTGTATCTTTAATATGTAAATAAAAACATCCTAAATATCCAAAACGATCCATTTTTATTTGCCTACAAAAAAACGCCCTCCAAAAAAGACATGAAAATCGGCTTAAGCTACCAGACTACTACATTAAATTGTCATTGTGTCTGAAGACCATCAATTTTTTGATGGCAATAAGTGACAAATTTTGCTAAGGGTTCCTCGACGAGGAAGCCAAAAATTGAAAAAAAAAAAACTTCTTCCTCGCGCAGGAAAATTTGTGTACGCGTCGAAAATGACGAGGCAGCATGTAAGTTTCAATGTGTACAATATTTCTCCTCCGATGCCCGCCTCGGCTTCGAACTAAAACCATTTTTTCTTCGTTTCCTCAAACTATCGCTTTTCGTTAACGAACGTAATAGCATGAGAATACAAAAATAATCGTGGATAACAATACCCAAGGGATCTATATATTAGGCGACGAGCCGTTTATAGTACAGTCAACAGTATTGGAGCGTAGAAAACTGAAGGAGAATGTTTTAAGTAGTTGGCTTTCGGGACTCGAAGTGAGGAGACGGGGACGAGGAAACGAGAGACAGAGGGCCTCGTTGGGGACGACAGAAATGAACGTACGATTTCTGAGAATCTAACGCGAGGGAGACGAGAGAAGATCGTTGGAAATGGAGTCGGATGCAACCGCGCCAAGGGTTCTTGGCGTCTCATCGTCTCGGTAACGGTGGCCCAGCTGCATCTGGCTCGCCTATACACTTATGAAACTCAATAGTAGCTCGATAAAAAAAAACTCGAAGCTGATAGCCATGAGTACCATATAAATATATACTATATTAATTCCCAGACACAACAATCGCTTAACGCTCAATAAAAGCTCTTTTACGAAGCTCATCCACGTGATAAAACGTTAATATATCAAATTCACAATAAATTTCATATATTAGATATTTTTATTTAAAGATATTGCAATATTCTTTTGTCGAAATTCATGTATTTTTAATTTTAGCAAATTTGCAAAATTTGGAATTTTTCGAAAATCAGTATAGGCTTTTATTAAAGTCCTAGCTCGTGCCATTTTTGGGGCTATCGAGCCAAAAATTTATAGTTCAATTGCATACTTTTAAAGGATATTTCGAACCAAATTTGAAAAAAATCGATTGGGACATTTTGGATTTAAGAAATTTGGAATATTTCAAAAAAATCGAAATAGACGTTTGTTGAGGCTCCAACTCGGGTAATTTTTTCGTTATCGAGCCAAATTTTCGTACATCTATCATGTACTATCGAAGGATGTTCGGAACTGAATTTCGAGATATTCAAGGCGTTTTGAATTTATGAAATTTTGAATATTAAAAAAAAAATTTGTATCGAACTTTTTGAATTTTGGAGTAAAATTTTGTATATAGATGAAATGTCATTGAAGGGTAATTTGAGAATTTGAGAATTTCGCGAGAATTGATAAAAACGGTTGGAATTTCAAATAATTCTACAAATTAGTTATTCAAGGTAGTAGTCTGGTAACTTAAGCCGATTTTCATGTCTTTTTTGGAGTGCGTTTTTTTTGTAGGAAAATAAAAATGAATCGTTTTGGATATTTAGGATTTTTTTATTTACATATTAAAGATACAAAAAAAACATTTTTTGAACAAATTTAATAGTTTATTATTATTATTATTGATCGAAGTTGGGACCTCGAAAAAAAAGCGCGTGGGTGGCCCCGGTTATTTTGGCTCTTGATGTTATCTGAAATCAAACATTCTTGATAATTCTTAATCTATAGACATGTCATTCTGGTCGGAACTACTGAAGTTAAATTTCATGGATAAATAACAAAATGGCGGACTTTGAAAAAAAAAATCCTTCTATTTTAGCAAAGAAGGGGGTTGTAAAATAAAAAGAAATTTAACTACAGTAGTTCCGACCAGAATGACATGTCTACAGATTAAGAATTATCAAGAATTTTTTATTTCAGATAACATCAAGAGCCAAAATCACCGGGGGCACCCACGCGCTTTTTTTTCAAGTTGCCAACTTCGATCAATAATAATAATAACAATAAACTATTGAATTAAAAAAAAAAAAATTTTTTTTGTATCTTTACTATGTAAATAAAAATATCCTAAATATCCAAAACGATCTATTTTTATTTTCCTATAAAAAAACGCCCTCCAAAAAAGACATGAAAATCGGCTTAAGTTACCAGACTACTCAAAGGTAGGACATCATAGTCCCCAAACGACACAATCCCCAAAAAATGCAATCCCCAAAAGATGCGATCCCCAAAAGACACAATCCCCAAAAATTTACATAAATGTGAAAAAAAAATCGCAGTTTGAGACAAGCAAGTAGCCTTCTCGAAATTTCACACAATGCTTAAAGCTTCATCCATGAGGAAGTTAAAATAGAAAAAGACACACTTCCTTATAGCAGAAGGGCTTTCGGAGCATTGTGTAAAATTTCGATGAAGCATGTTTCAACTTGGCGATTTTTTTTCTTTTCTTCACATTCTTGTATCTACAAGATCGCGCCGTGATTCACGATAAAGTATATATATGCGCGCGTGCTTGAGATAAAAGCCCGGTGCCGGTTATAACGGATATGAGCAATGAACCGTCGAGGGTGTGTCGATTATCGATATATAATCGTACGCCTTGATATACAACCAGAATGGTTATAACGAAGGGCCAGTCTTCCGTCACACATTAGATCCGCTACATAACGCTTCTGGAGCGTATTGCAGCTTCACGCACTATAAATATAAATAAATCGTGCGATAAGAAACAAAAGGACGTAACTGAAATATTTTTTTCCTATTAAATAGCGTGAGATACGACTTTTTATACTTTACATTCTATTTTATTGTGGATTTATATATATAACTAAGTAATATCGTTCGGAAGACATTTTTTAATTTTAGATCGCGATAGTATAGTAATCGCCGTCGAGAAGAGGCTATCCTGTCTCTTCATACAAAAATATCTATACATCCCGGGAGTAGTTATCGCGAGTTATTAATATCGGTTATGGTCCTGAGCGCTCGTACTCCGCTGCACTCGTGGAGCGTGACACTCGGAACATCCGGCGTGATCCGATAATCATCCAACCCAAACTAACCATCCCTCCTTTGTACACAATCTTGTCTTACCTATCTCAGTATCACTCGGATACGAGAATTGCTCATTATCTCTTCGTCGAATGGAGCGAAACACAATCTTCTTTGCTTCATAATCATTTCATTTCTTGTGGATGAATTTTAGGGGCGAGGTTGAAGTTCCGAACTGTGAAACTTTCGACGGTGTAAAACTCCGAATATCAATATTACAAACTACAGGTCTCCGTATAGTGAAATCCGACGAAAGTGTACATAATTACACTGTAAATTACAACGAGCGGTATGAATAGCGATAAAAAGAACGTTACACGTTTAAGGTAGTAGTCTGGTAACTTAAGCCGATTTTCGTGTCTTTTTTGGAGGGCGTTTTTTTGTAGGAAAATAAAAATGAATCGTTTTGAATATTTGGGATGTTTTTATTTACATATTGAAGAGACAAAAAAATTTGTTTTTGAAAAAATTTAATAGTTTATTATTATTATTATTATTGATCGAAGTTGGCACCTCGAAGTTGGCAGCCCGGGTCGAAACTTTTTTTCTACCGAACCGATTGCTTTCAAATTTTAACAGGCTACTCTACACACTTATAGTTCTCGTCGGAACTACCGAGAAATTTTTTCACCCCTAACTTTTTATTTTACAACCCCTTCTTCGCTGAAATAAAAGGACTTTAGCAAAGAAGGGATTGTAAAATGAAAAGTTAGGGGTGAAAAAATTTCTCGGTAGTTCCGACGAGAACTATAAGTGTGCAGAGTAGCCTGTTAAAATTTGAAAGCAATCGGTTCGGTAGAAAAAAAGTTAGGACCCGGGCTGCCAACTTCGAGGTGCCAACTTCGATCAACAATAATAATAATAATAAACTATTAAATTTGTTCAACAAAATTTTTTTTTGTATCTTTAATGTGTAAATAAAAACATCCTAAATATCCAAAACGATTCGTTTTTATTTTCCTACAAAAAAACGCCCTCCAAAAAAGACATGAAAATCGGCTTAAGTTACCAGACTACTACATTAATATTATATAGTAAATCATTTTTGGAAACAGTACCCAGAGAACAAAAAAATTTATCGAACGGTCAGTAGTACTACTTGAAAAATTCCAAACAACGGATGTTTCGGAAATCCATTAGTTCCGAAAATCGATAGTCATCAAATAAAACGAATAAGAGAAAGAAAATTATCCCTCGATACTAACCATTGACTACGGGAAACATTTGGTCCATCGTAATGTCTTGTAACGGCATATTTGTGCTGGAACAGAAACAAAGAGAATAACAAAATTATATCAAAAATGAATTTCCACCTAATGTCCAAATTGATCGCACTAAGTGAGAGCATCAAATCATTGGGTGCACAGGGTGACGAGTTGGATGTGCATGTAAATAAATTTAAAAAAGGGGAGGGGGAAGGGGAGGCAAACAAAACAAAGCAATAAAAATAAACGAGGAAACGTGCGGGACTTCCAGTAAGCTTTAATATAGAACACACCAAACGTGATGTGGCTGGTGTTGCGGGCCAATTTCCATGAACTCCGTGGGTCCGCGAGAGTAAAATGAATAATCTACGTGTGTATACACCGAACTATGCAAAGGGGGTGTCAGAGTGCAGTTAGTACGGTCGCGAAAGTAACCAACGTCTAAATCCGTCGTAAAGGACTTGACAAATGAGTTTCACGAGTGTCCGGTGATTTCATATTCCACCGCAAGTGAAAATCGCAGGCCACTAGCTCAGGTGTATTTATATTATGCGATAAACAAAAAGGGATATCTATTTTGTTCACGTGGATTGTCAATTGATTTCGTTATTGAACGTTCCGCATGATCGATCGCGAATGATCGAAACTTCGTTTTTAGGAAGTTCAAATTATTCTTTTTTTTTTCTGCTTCCAGTAATTATGTTAAGGTCTGGTAACTTAAGTCGATTTTCATGTCTTTTTTGGAGGGCGTTTTTTTGTAGGAAAATAAAAATGAATCGTTTTGGATATTTAGGATGTTTTTATTTACATATTAAAGATACAAAAAAAAATTTTTTTGAAAAAATTTAATAGTTTATTATCATTATTATTGTTGATCGAAGTTGGCACCTCGAGAAAAAAAAGCGCGTGGGTGGCCCCGGTGATTTTGGCTCTTGATGTTGTCTGAAATCAAAAATTCTTGATAATTCTTAATCTATAGACATGTCATTCTGGTCGGAACTACTGAAGTTAAATTTCATGGATAAATAACAAAATGGCGGACTTTGGAAAAAAATTTTTTTTTCCCCTTTGGAAAAACTACTTTGGAATACTTTGGAAAAAAGTTTTTTTTTTCCAAAGTTCGCCATTTTGTTATTTATCCATGAAATTTAACTTCAGTAGTTCCGACCAGAATGACATGTCTATAGATTAAGAATTATCAAGAATTTTTTATTTCAGATAACATCGAGAGCCAAAATCACCGGGGCCACCCACGCGCTTTTTTTTTCGAGGTGCCAACTTCGATCAATAATAATAATAATAATAAGCTATTAAATTTTTTCAAAAAAATTTTTTTTTCAGCTTTAATATGTAAATAAAAACATCCTAAATATCCAAAACGATTCATTTTTATTTACCTACAAAAAAACGCCCTCCAAAAAAGACATGAAAATCGGCTTGAGTTACCAGACTACTACCTTCAGGAATTAAACCACTCTAGAACAAGAAAAAATCGGCGTATTTTGAGAATTTTTTTTAGCGAAATAATGAAATGAATCGAACATTTTTTCTAAATGTCATTTTCCGACGTGGTAGTACATTTTAAACACATTGGCATTAAAGACTCGAATTTTGTTTTTTCTTTTACGAAAGCAATATGCGAGTTTAAATTTGTATATTTTTTTTTAATAACACAGCACTCGTTTTCCAAGTCCATGGCGTTTTATCATTCTCAAATTAAATTTTTCCCTTAAATATTGAACTTTCTTAAATCGTCAGGAAATTACGTGAGTGGTGAGTACACTGTTCGCGAATCCGGTGGAAATGTAAGGACCGTCAAGTATCACAGTGACAAGGATGGTTTTCACACCCACGTACACAACAGTGGACGAACTCATCATCATCATCATCGTCATTGATGATTCATTTTTTAATCGCACTTGCAGCTATGTACACAAAAACAGCTCAGTGTAAATCTGGCTTTGTTTGCAGCTTAAATTCTTCCATTTATTATCATTATTTTTATCACATAAAATTCCTTATAGTAAATATTGTAATCAGTGCCCTACGTTAACAAAAAAGTTTCATTGCTTTACCCAACCCTCTACCACTGCTCTCTCGCTCTTTCTCTCTAAGTGGAAGCCTTTGAACTCGACTCCACAAAACATAGGAAGAAAAAGACGTAAAAATAAAAAACGAGTGAGCGTGAAAAGGGAATAAAAAAAAAAAGAAAACCCCGAAGAGTCACGAGACTCTCGATTATTCTTTTTAGGGCAGGGGGATACGAAAATAGCGGAGCAAGGAGCATTTTGTGTGGTCCAATGCTGCAGGTCACCGGAGGAGAGGGAGGGGAGGCTTATTTCGGTAATGTTTAATGCCTGTACAAAGTGAAGAATCACGAACGTACAATGAAAAGGGTTGAAATTGTTTTTTTTTCTTCTTACTTGATAAAAACAAAAGCAAAAGGTAGAGCATGAATTGTCATTGAAACAATTCCGATGATCCTCTTCTAAGAATTTTCGCGCCAAGTCCGTTCGAAACTTCTGGTCTATACGTCCGAGGGCTGGTATAGACGAGAAATAATCGAAAAAAAAAAAAAAAATGAAGGCTTTTGGCACACGTTTCCGATGCTCCAAAGTTCATACTGTCGGGGCCTGTGAATTCTAATACACATATATAGTTGAGTGCGTAGTAAACGCTCGGTCAACCGAAATAGAATGGAAACACTAACATACGTGAGGCCAAAAACCATCATAGATTACAATGAAAATGTTTGAGATCCACAACCGATGGAATTTCATCCGGAAAACATGATGTATTCAGGACTTTTATCTCTATATGTATTCCCCCTACAAAAAAGATATGTCACGAAATATCTCGAAATGCGATTTATGCCTGAAGCCAGCTAACTCGTCATTATGATTGGGTGTCGATGTGCGGCTCGAAGTACGATCAAGTGCATACTTCAGATCGCACCATTGTGGATAACGAACGTAATCTACAAAGCAGCGCGCAAAGCGTGCACATCAATGGCGGACTTTGGAAAAAAGTTTTTTTTCTCCAAAGTTCGCCATTTCGTTATTTATCCATAAAATTTAACTTCAGTAGTTCCGACCAGAATGACATGTCGATAGATTAAGGCCGTAGTCTGGTCTAGAGCGAGATTTTTGACGTCATTTCTAATGTGCAATAACGTTTAAACCGTTGAAGTTGTCTTGATGAAAATTTACACGTGCATTTATTGATCCTTAGAGAATACTTGTACATTAAAAAAAAAAATTATTTTAAATATTTTCATGTAGTTTTTTGCCTTGTTGCAACATCGTGCGCCGAAATCGGCGCCCACTCTGGACGATGTTCTGTGCATCTGAAAAAAAAAATATATATATATTCCCAATCTGTATGAGTATTCCGAGCACTGGTAGCAGAATTGGTACTTAAACAAATTTTTTGACAAAATGGCGGCCTGTTGAACTTTCATTAATGATATTTCATACATTGAAATATCATTAATGAAAGTTCAACAGGCCACCATTTTGTCAAATTTTTTTTTTAAGTACCAATTCTGCTACCAGTGCTCGGAATACTCATACAGATTGAGAATATATATATTTTTTTTTTTTCAGAAAATTTTTTGACAAAATGGCGGCCTGTTGAACTTTCATTAATGATATTTCATACGTTGAAATATCATTAATGAAAATTCAACAGGCCACCATTTTGTCAAAAAATTTTTTCAAGTACCAATTCTGCTACCAGTGCTCGGAATACTCATACAGATTGAGAATATATATATATTTTTTTTTTTCAGAAAATTTTTTGACAAAATGGCGGCCTGTTGAACTTTCATTAATGATATTTCATACGTTGAAATATCATTAATGAAAGTTCAACAGGCCACCATTTTGTGAAAAAATTTTTTTAAGTACCAATTCTGCTACCAGTGCTCAGAATACTCATACAGATTGAGAACATATATATATATTTTTTTTTCAGATGCATATAACATCGTCCAGAGTGGGCACCGATTGAGGCGGCTTTCGGCGCACCATGTTGCAACAAGGCACAAATTACATGAAAATATTTAAAATAATTTTTTTTTTTACTGTACAAGTATTCTCTAAGGATCAATAAATGCACGTGTACATTTTCATCAAGACAACTTCAACGGTTTAAACGTTATTGCACATTAGAAATGACGTCAAAAATCTCGCTCTAGACCAGACTACGGCCTTAAGAATTATCAAGAATTTTTAATTTCAGATAACATCAAGAGCCAAAATCACCGGGGCCACCCACGCGCTTTTTTTTCGAGGTGCCAACTTCGATCAATAATAATAATAATAATAAACTATTGAATTTTTTCAAAAAAATTTTTTTTTGTATCTTTAATATGTAAATAAAAACATCCTAAATATCCAAAACGATTCATTTTTATTTTCCTAGAAAAAAACGCCCTCTAAGAAAGACATGAAAATCGGCTTAAACTACCAGACTCGTCATTGTGATTGGCTGTTACTACCTTAAGTAGCTTTCATCACTACTTGGATGGGTGACCACTTAGCCACTGGCTGACACCACCGGCTGTTGAACGGGAGGCAATTTTATTGAGTTTCTGATGTAGTAAATACAAGTGAAACTTAGTGAAAACAAAGTCGTCTGTATCGACACAGGTTTTCCGCAGTTTTCCCGTGCCCGTGGCAAATATGATACAGTGTGGCTGAGAGGTCTGCGGGCGCAATGGAAGTTAGGTTAAGTTAGCGAAGTGCGGGCAGAGAGTGACGAGGAGAAAAATGGAAAAAATTGAATTGGCAAGGGTTGTAGGTAAAAAAACCCTATAGGGTATACGTTGGAACGAAGGAAAATAAAAAAAAATACTTGTAGTGCAAAGCAAGTTAAAGTTAATTTGTGTGGGCGGTGATAGTTTATCTGCCGCCTACCGGCGTCGGCGGGTTCATGGAACTCGACTCATCGCTTTGTCCCTTGTTATCCCGCTAATCAACGTACTATTTAACTGTTTGTGCTCCGACTTCAAACAAATATATATATATATACATATTAGGGTGGGTCAAATAAAATGACTAATTTTTTGTTTTCCCTCGATATAATGAAAAATATATTGTTTGGCATCTCAAAAAAAAACCCCTGCAAGTATGAGCCCTTCATATTTATATTAAGAGGTCCCTTATCGCGAATTTTCATTTCCCATTTAAATAACATGGAAACATTTTTTTTTAAACTTTGGAATTTTATTAGACTTAAACCGTTGATGTTAGGAGAGTCTTTTTAGCACGTTTTTGTAGAACATTTGATGCTCTACAAAAAAGCTCTCTTGTGTCTAATCGATAAAAGTAACCGTACAAAAAATAATCGGTGATAATTAGCTCTGGATTCTACTTATCTCGTTTTTAGTACATAAATTTCAAATTAAAAAAAAATTTTAGTTATCAATATGAATAAATATACTGCTAATATATACTACTAATATATTACTAATATACTAATATATTACTAAAATATTACTAATTGTTTTCAAAAAAATATGAGAGAATCCAGAGCTATTTATCACCGATTATTTTTTGTACGGTTACCTTTATCGATTAGACACAAGAGAGCTTTTTTGTAGACTATCAAATGTTCTACAGAAATGTGCTAGAAAACTCTCGTAATATCAACGGTTTAAGTCTAATAAAATTCCAAAGTTAAAAAAAAAATGTTTCCATGTTATTTAAATGGGAAATGAAAATTCGCGATGAGGGACCTCTTAATTTAAATATGAAGGGCTCATACCTGCAGAGGGTTTTTTTTGAGATGCCAAACAATACATTTTTCATTATATCGAGGGAAAAAAAAATTAGTAATTTTATTTGACCCACCCTAATAAATATACTTCCTTATAATGTATGAAATATAAAGCGAGCTGTACATGATGCTGGTCGCTTTGGAGTACTATTTCAGATAGTGCGTTTGGAGAGACGAGAAAAAAGAAAATTCCATTTTTTTTTTGCTTTCTCATAGAAGCTCGGTTTTCGTGATTGAAAAATGTTGGGTTTTTTAATGACAATGTGAAATCGGAAGATTACATCTTGAAAAAATGTCCGTGTGCATGCGGGTGTGTGTGATCGGCAAAAATTCAACTTGTTATATCTCAAAAGCGACTTGACCAATTTATTGCAAATTTCGTGAGAATTTGGAACATCCAATCTCCATTGTTTTTGGCAATTTTTGTTGGAATAACTACTTGAGGGTTAGAGGTTTAGTGGCATTTTGAAATTTTCGAAAAATGCATGTGCTCTTACTCTCATAAATGTTCAACTATCGCCTCATAACTGTTTACATTAAAGGGGTAGGGACCAAGTTGGTATCGGTGCATGGTCCTGAATTTGAGAAAAATCGCTCGAGGCATTTGAATTTTATAAAATTTATTAAATTTTGTATTGAATTTAGAGAAAATCGATGAAAGCATTATACATTCATGGTACTTTCATTTTTTTTTTCGACAAATGCATTATAAGCCCAGCAAACCTCACACTATCAAGTTGGAGGAGAGAAAAATGATGCAAATAAAAATTTGCACATTGCTTCCTCATCATTTCTGCGCATACACAAAACATCCTCAATGACGAAGCCAAAATTGAAAAAGCCGCTCCCGCTTCATAGATGAAAATTTGTGAATGGGCGAAAATGACGAACAAGCAATATGGAAATTTCAATTGTCACGATTTTTCGTTATATAAAAACTTGAATTGCCTCGTAACAATTTTCCCTTTTCTCATTTTCAATTCGATACAATCTCAATAGCCCCTAACAATTTTTATTTAAAAATCGTCAGTAATAATGTTGAAAAACCGAAACAAAAAAACGTTCTCCATAAAGAAAATGAGCGGAAATTGTTTTTTATATACTATAGAACAACAAAATCGAGCCACGTATAGACACGATCGTTTTTTTGTCTGTCTACAATAAATTATTATTAAAATTGCGCTCAAACAATTCGAAAAAAATGTCTTCTCCGTTATAAAAAAAGAAATTGATGTACTACTATCATCATATTTCCCGTTCATTCTCAT
This sequence comes from Oxytorus armatus, assembly GCA_958009045.1. NCBI lineage: Eukaryota > Metazoa > Arthropoda > Insecta > Hymenoptera > Ichneumonidae > Oxytorus > Oxytorus armatus. Next base: position 2,091,937 of record OY253750.1, read on the forward strand.
TTGCCTATAATTCTCATTAAACCACCATTTTTTTTTTCTCGTCCTTAGAAGCCAAAAAGAAAAATTCACTATTTTACGTTGCACAAAATAAAGTGATCGAGAGGAACCGTAAACTTTCGGTATGCGGATACGAGCAAAATACGAGTCTGTGATCAATACCGTTAGTGAGAAGGGTCGTCGCGCCCCCTCTCGCTCAATAAAGAGCAAACTCATCAAAATGGACCAATTCTCTTCCTCTTTTATTTACGAACGAATAAAAAAAAACGAAGATCTTCATAATTACAGTAATGCTGCTAATAGCAATTCATCAATTTATAAATTTGACCCTATTATTATCATCGTCATTATTATTATTATTCATATTAATATTAATATTATACGTTAAATAAAATACGAAATAAAGCAGTAAAATAGCATTGGTCAAAAGGGAACGTGTTAACTTGCAAAGCCTCGACAATTGACGCTTTCAGCTCGTTAAAACTCATCAGCTCGGCAACAAGAACGGCAGTACACGCTTTTGTACAATTGGTTAAATTCTGCCGCGGAACAAAACTCCGCTCTTCTCTCTCTTTTTATCTCTTCGTCGAGTATATACATTGTGAGGACGCAGATGGTAGGAAAAATAAGGGTGGTGAAAAGTGAAAGAAAAATGAACGATCTGCTCCGTTCGATGTTTTGGTATTTTGGGGGGGAAAGAGACTTACTTTCGAAATGGACTGTACGCGCTTCCCCAAACACTGGTTCTCGTCGGTGATGCTGGGCCGTTTGGGCTCTGATACGAGTAACCGTAGCCACCGAACAACATTTTCATTTTACAGAAACGCTATTTTACTCGCTCTCGTATCTTCAGTGTTTTTTTTTTTAAATCTATTTTCAACTCCACCTCACTAGATGTTTTTTGGTTTTAGTTTTGTTTAATTAATTCATAAATTCTACGGTAAAATCCCTTACGATGTATATGTTTATTTAAAGATATTTGCGCTTTGAATAGAAAAATTTAACAACCGTATATCAACGACAACAGCTGATTGAACAGCATAAATATATTATAGAATCTCAATTTATATATTATTTTTTATAAATGTATTTTTTTAATACTGAATTAGCTTGTACTAAATCTGTCTTTGGCACGTATATATTATACTTTTATTTTGTTAATTTTTCTCGTCTATTGGCAGTCTCGTATTTCCCGACGTTTTATGTTCGTGTTAATTCCGTTATCGCGCGTGAGCTTTTATTTTTTTTTTTGTTTTCCCTTCAACGCAATTGCGTCTATCCGAAATATTCAAAGTTCCTTATTAAAAAACAACCCCAACAACAACAACAACACTCGCGAACGATTTTAAACGTTTTGTACGTGGATATAAGGCTAAAGTGTAGACTTTAAATGTTTTACGCGCGTAAAAACTAAATCTATTTTCACAATGGCACAACGGATGTATAAAATGACGGAGAGGAATAACGCGAGTCAAGGAAAATTGTCCGATCACTCTTTCCCCAATTTTCTATCCCTCTTGTGAATCATCGTTTTTTCAAAGAACAAACGTTTCTTAACGGACGGCCTTGTGCTTCCCATCGTTTATCAAAATTTTATCACAAGCGACGCAATTTTTTCTTCATGCATAACCGTATCTCGTAATTTGCACTTTAACGAAACAAATGGGTTTTTTTTTCTGTTTTTTTTTTGTGCAACGATCAAACAATTTGATGTGGAAAGTTTGCAACGCACGCTTGCTATTCTTCCATCACTTTATTTACGATTGAAATTTAAGGCGACTGTACGACGAACTAGACGGAACTGCTGAACTCGACTGAACCGAAAGACGACGACGACGACGACGACGACGACGACGAACGACGAGTCGTGCGCGCGATGAGCTCAAACGAGATGGAATTGGATGGAGTATCTAAAGCTCTCTCTCTGTCTTTCCCTCCCTCTCTTGCTCATTTTCACTCTTTCTATCTTTCTCACGTGGAGGGGTCACAGTATGGATGTTCAGATCATCTCTGTATGCTCCCGGAGCTTCGGGGAGAGGTGGGAGAACGAGGGGGATGAACATACACATACACACGGAGAATTTTCTCCCGCGAGAGGGATAAAAGTAATGCTGCACGAAAAAACACAAAAAGCGTCAATGACGTTAAGAGAGGGGTCGACAAAGCTTCGAGCGCCTATGTACAGAGTTTTACCGGGGAAACAACACGAGGCCGGGGGGGGGGGACAAGAGCATGGAATAACCTCATCCGGGGGGGGCAAAAACACAGTGATTCTCAATCGCACACATGTTTTCTTAATTACACACCGAGAAGGATATATCTAAAATCGAGAAAATTAACATTTCCAACTGCGTCACGTTGCCAATAATAATTTTACGTATCGACTGTTATTTTCAACAATTTAAGGGCTCACAGACCCTTGAAATTTTCGAAAAAATACATTTTTTGTTTCACAGATTTTTATTCTTTATACTTTTGAGAATTTAAAAAAAAAACTTAAGAAAATTCCACTCCGTTTACAAAGTTACAGCAATAAATGTCACCGGACATCGGACTGGGACGGGTATCTGCCGGAAACTTTAAACGCGTTTTTCTCGAAACTGTGGTTTTAGACAGTGTCAGCACGATAACTCAGTCAATTTTTAATATTTTTTTAACTTTTTTTTTTTTCAATTCTTGATAATTATTTTCTCTGTAGTCTGACGAGAGCTTTTTTAAATTTTTTTGTTGGAGAATTTTTTATAAATTATTAAACGCTAATTTTTTTTTTGATTGCATACTACCGTTTGAAATACTGTAGTTTCTTTATTTAAGAAAAACATTTTTTAACTTCCCTCCGTCAGACTATTGTTACGACATTATTTTATTAGATTCTTTTTTATTTTTGCAGGTGGACAATTTTTGGTGAAGCTATGATGTCGACAAGGAGGCGCCGTGCTTTTCATCAGTAGTTCATTTATACCCGTAAAAAATAATGTTGATAATTAAATAAAAAAATTTTTAATATCTTTTAACTTTTTCTTTTTTCAAATCTTGATAATTATTTTCTCTATAGTCTGACGAGAGGTTTTTTTAATTTTTTTGTTGGAGAATTTTTTATAAATTATTAAACGCTAATTTTTTTTTTATTGCATACTACCGTTTGAAATAATGTAGTTTCTTTATTTTTGAAAAAAAATTTTTGAAATTCCCTCCGTCAGACTATTGTTACTACATTATTTTATTAGATTCTTTTTTATTTTTGCAGATGGACAATTTTTGGTGAAGCTATGATGTCGACAAGGAGGCACCGTGCTTTTCATCAGTAGTTCATTTATACCCGTAAAAAATAATGTTGATATTTAAATTAAAAAATTTTTAATATTTTTTAACTTTTTCCTTTTTTCAAATCTTGATAATTATTTTCTCTATAGTCTGACGAGAGGTTTTTTTTATTTTTTTGTTGGAGAATTTTTTATAAATTATTAAACGCTAATTTTTTTTTTATTGCATACTACCGTTTGAAATAATGTAGTTTCTTTATTTTTGAAAAAAAATTTTTGAAATTCCCTCCATCAGACTATTGTTACTACATTATTTTATTAGATTCTTTTTTATTTTTGCAGGTGGACAATTTTTTGTGAAGCTATGATGTCGACAAGGAGGCGCCGTGGTTTTCATCAGTAGTTCATTTATACCCGTAAAAAATAATGTTGATATTTAAATTAAAAAATTTTTAATATTTTTTAACTTTTTCCTTTTTTCAAATCTTGATAATTATTTTCTCTATAGTCTGACGAAAGGTTTTTTTAATTTTTTTGTTGGAGAATTTTTTATAAATTATTAAACGCTAATTTTTTTTTTTATTGCATACTACCGTTTGAAATAATGTAGTTTCTTTATTTTTGAAAAAATTTTTTTGAAATTCCCTCTGTCAGACTATTGTTACTACATTATTTTATTAGATTCTTTTTTATTTTTGCAGATGGACAATTTTTGGTGAAGCTATGATGTCGACAAGGAGGCACCGTGCTTTTCATCAGTAGTTCATTTATACCCGTAAAAAATAATGTTGATAATTAAATAAAAAAATTTTAATATCTTTTAACTTTTTCTTTTTTCAAATCTTGATAATTATTTTCTCTATAGTCTGACGAGAGGTTTTTTTAATTTTTTTGTTGGAGAATTTTTTATAAATTATTAAACGCTATTTTTTTTATTTTATTGTATACTACCGTTTGAAATACTGTAGTTTCTTAATTTAAAAAAAAAAATTTTAATTCCCTCCGTTAAACTATTGCTACTACATTATTTTATTAGATTCTTTTTTATTTTTGCAGGTGGACAATTTTTGGTGAAGCTATGATGTCGACAAGGAGGCGCCGTGGTTTTCATCAGTAGTTCATTTATACCCGTAAAAAATAATGTTGATAATTAAATTAAAAAAATTTTAATATCTTTTAACTTTTTCTTTTTTCAAATCTTGATAATTATTTTCTCTATAGTCTGACGAGAGGTTTTTTTAATTTTTTTGTTGGAGAATTTTTTATAAATTATTAAACGCTAATTTTTTTTTTATTGCATACTACCGTTTGAAATAATGTAGTTTCTTTATTTTTGAAAAAAAATTTTTGAAATTCCCTCCGTCAGACTATTGTTACTACATTATTTTATTAGATTCTTTTTTATTTTTGCAGATGGACAATTTTTGGTGAAGCTATGATGTCGACAAGGAGGCACCGTGCTTTTCATCAGTAGTTCATTTATACCCGTAAAAAATAATGTTGATATTTAAATTAAAAAATTTTTAATATTTTTTAACTTTTTCCTTTTTTCAAATCTTGATAATTATTTTCTCTATAGTCTGACGAGAGGTTTTTTTAATTTTTTTGTTGGAGAATTTTTTATAAATTATTAAACGCTAATTTTTTTTTTATTGCATACTACCGTTTGAAATAATGTAGTTTCTTTATTTTTGAAAAAAAATTTTTGAAATTCCCTCCATCAGACTATTGTTACTACATTATTTTATTAGATTCTTTTTTATTTTTGCAGGTGGACAATTTTAGGTGAAGCTATGATGTCGACAAGGAGGCACCGTGCTTTTCATCAGTAGTTCATTTATACCCGTAAAAAATAATGTTGATAATTAAATAAAAAAAATTTTAATATCTTTTAACTTTTTCTTTTTTCAAATCTTGATAATTATTTTCTCTATAGTCTGACGAGAGGTTTTTTTAATTTTTTTGTTGGAGAATTTTTTATAAATTATTAAACGCTATTTTTTTTTTTAATTGTATACTACCGTTTGAAATACTGTAGTTTCTTAATTTAAAAAAAAAAAATTTTAATTCCCTCCGTTAAACTATTGCTACTACATTATTTTATTAGATTCTTTTTTATTTTTGCAGGTGGACAATTTTTGGTGAAGCTATGATGTCGACAAGGAGGCGCCGTGGTTTTCATCAGTAGTTCATTTATACCCGTAAAAAATAATGTTGATATTTAAATTAAAAAATTTTTAATATTTTTTAACTTTTTCCTTTTTTCAAATCTTGATAATTATTTTCTCTATAGTCTGACGAAAGGTTTTTTTAATTTTTTTGTTGGAGAATTTTTTATAAATTATTAAACGCAAATTTTTTTTTTATTGCATACTACCGTTTGAAATAATGTAGTTTCTTTATTTTTGAGAAAAAATTTTTGAAATTCCCTCCGTCAGACTATTGTTACTACATTATTTTATTAGATTCTTTTTTATTTTTGCAGATGGACAATTTTTGGTGAAGCTATGATGTCGACAAGGAGGCACCGTGCTTTTTGTGGTAAATTATTCGAGTAGTCGTTGCATTATAAAAGAAAAGAAATATAAGCGAGCGTAACTAAGAAGTTCGGAAAATAACAAACATTAAAAAAAAGCAGAGAAAGAAAAGAAGAAGGAGTCGAAAACTACACCTCGAAGAGAAAGCACGTATTCTGTATTTGTAATAAAATAATATATTCGATCATTCATAAACCATTGACTTGTTTGCTTAATGTGAGACATCTTGACAACCGTGTCGCTGGAGAGTGCGACAATTTTCAGAAGTGGGATATCAACGGAAAGTATATCCGAATCCGAAGTTTAGACACGAATCCGGGATTCGTCGTGGTGATCGTAAGAAAGGAGTTTCACGATCTGGATATAAACAAGTGCGTGGAATTGTGTGTGCGTCATAAAGATTAAAAATCCTACATCGTGGATTCAAAAAAAGCAAATACGAGTGAGGTGAAGAGAAAACGAGGTCGACCGCCAAAGAAAAGTGAATCAAACGTACGAAACGAAAATAACGTACCAGAAGAAAATCCGAATATGCTACAACGTACTCCTCAGGCAACGAGAACGACGAGAAATGAGGATGTGATTAACGAAGGAAATGAAGGTGAGACTGCGATGGGAACAGGGACAGTCAATCCGAGAAATCTGTTTCCAGAAATTAATCCCAATTTTCTGGAGTTCGATGGAATGAGTTTGTCAAACAATCAATCAAGCCGCGGGCGAAGCTTCATGGATTTATCAAATATTTTACCGAGCTTTGATCCTGTCAGTAACGAGGCCGATATTAATCAATGGATTGAAAAGATCGAAGAGTATGCGGATATGTACAGGTGGGATGATTTAGCGACGAGACATTACGCATTATCAAAATTACAAGGGGTCGCACGGAAGTGGAAAGACAGCCTTGAGAGAGCAAACCGAACATGGGATGACTGGAAGGAGCTACTGAAAAAGACGTTTTCATCAGAAGACACGGGCGTTAGAGAAATCCTCGACGCGCAAAATTATAAACGACGACCGAATCAAAATATTACGGAATATTTTTACGAAAAATTGGCCAAATGCAATAGAGCGCGCATGGGAAGAAAAGAAACGATCGAGTGGATCATCGATGGACTAGATAATTATCAGTACCGAGCGTATTTGGGACCTTTGTCGCGATATACGGAGCCGACCGATCTTCTACCGGATCTGAAGAGCGGGAGCAACTTCATTAGGAGCAACGTGAGGACGACGACGACGAAGCCAACGTACACGAAAAAGGAAATACAATGCTTCAAGTGTCAACGTACGGGACATACGGCGAAATTTTGTCAAAAGGAAGAACCGGAGAAGCCATCATATACTCAAGTATCAAAAGAAAATAAAGAGGTTATATGTTTTAAATGTGGCGAGGCGGGACACTACGCACGTAATTGTAAATTAAGCGAAAAGCAAAGGGGACGAATTGAAAAAAATAACGAGGGAGAAAAGGTCTTGCATATCGAAGGGAATTCTCACGCGAAATTCTTTAAAACTGCTCTTATTAATAAAAAAGAAATTCGATGTTACATAGACTTAGGTAGTAGTGTAACGATCATTCGACAAGAAAATGCGGACAATTTGGAACTGTCGTATTTCGAAGACAAACTCAAAGCTCTTACGGGTTACGGAGGCGGAGAGGTTATCCCCATCGGTATCATGACTGTGAATCTCGAAATAGAGGGAGTATCAGTAAAATGTAACATATATGTTGTATCGAATGATTCGCAGATAGTTCCTTTATTAGTCGGACATTCGTACACCGAGAAACCGAACGTACACATATTAAATAGCAATGGGGCCCTGAATATCTCGAATAATATACAAGAGTTGTGTGGAATCGAGACTTCAAAGTCAAATAAAACAAAACTTGTATCCGTCGACGAAATTATAATTCCAAAGAATTATTTAGGACACGTTAATGCCGTTGGTGATATTCACAAAAATGATTTGTATGTCGAAGGTTATATTCGGGAAAGGGGAGACATAATCCCGAGGTGTATCGTTAACACTAACGAAAAAGGAGAATCGATAATACCGGTCATGAATTTAAGTAGTAAAGAGATAAATATTAAAAAGGGGCAAACGATTTCACGCGGTGAAGTATGCGGGGAAAGAGAGTACACGCGAGAAGTAAACCGCGAAGAGATAAATAAAAATGAAATCGACTCAGACTTAAATGACGAAGAACACGCAAAGTTAATCGCATTATTAAATAAATATAAAGAAGTAGTATCGAGAAACGTGCACCAAATGGGAAAAACCAATATAACAGAAATGGAAATCAAACTATCTTCCGAAAAACCGATTTATTACAGACCGTACCGACTATCGTATCATGAAAAGGAACAAGTAAAAGATATTATTAGTGATCTAAAGGGGGCCGATGTTATCGAAGATAGTTCGTCCCCGTACGCAAGTCCGATTTTATTAGTCAGAAAGAAAAGTGGCGAAATTAGAATGTGCATAGATTACAGGGCGTTAAACAAAATAACCGTAAAGGATAAATATCCGATGCCATTGATCGATGATCAAATCGATAGATTGAGGGGTCATCGGTATTTTACGAGCTTAGATCTATTTAGTGGATACTATCAAGTGCCTGTGACGAGAGATTCAAGAGAAAAGACCGCGTTTGTCACACCAGACGGACACTATCAATTCAAACGCATGCCATTTGGATTATGTAATGCCCCAGCTGTCTTTCAGCGAATGGTTAACATTATTTTTGGCAATTTAAAAGGAAACTTGGCGATGACGTATTTGGATGACATTATATCGGCTTGTAAAGAGTTTAAGGAGGGAATTGATAAATTAGAGATCATATTGCAACTACTAATTTCATCGGGATTGACAGTAAACTTAAAAAAATGCCATTTCTTTAAGACTAAAGTCGAATATTTGGGATTCGAAATATCACAATCCGGAGTCGAACCGGGGACGAGAAAAATAATCGCCATAAAATCATTTCCGGTTCCGACGAACGTCCGAGCAATACGAAGTTTTGTTGGGTTAGCAAGTTTCTTTCGCAGATTCGTTAAAAATTTCGCGACGATAATCAAACCATTGACGGACTTATTGGCAAAGAGTGCGACTTTCGTTTGGGAAAAAGAGCAACAGAATGCTTTCGACGAAATCAAGTTAAGATTAACTTCGAGACCAATATTATCAATTTACAACCCCAAAGCGAAAACTGAAGTGCATACCGATGCGTGCCAACACGGACTAGGAGCTGTTTTATTTCAGGAACAGGATGATAATCGGATACATCCAATATGCTATTACAGCAGGAAAACGACAAAAGATGAAGCGAAGTATCATTCCTTCGAGTTGGAGGCATTAGCAATTGTTTGTGCATTAGAAAAATTTCGAATATATCTCATTGGAGTTGAATTCGTAATAAAAACAGACTGCAACAGTTTAAAACTCTTGGAAGGCAAGAGAGACTTGAATCCTCGGATCGGACGATGGTTCGTGAGGTTATCCGAATTTAATTATCATATCGAACATGTAAAAGGTGAACGAAACACGGTGGCTGACGGTTTAAGTCGATTTCCGGTCGAATCGGAGGAGGAAACACCGATTGTAGGGTTACCGGTGTTGGGAATTGGTATTAATACAAATTGGATAGCGGCAATGCAACGATCGTGTTCGGAAATTTTACAGATTCGAGATAAACTAGAAGCAGGCGATGCGGAGACGCATAAGAAGTTTAGCATGGCTAACGCAAGGGTATACAAAATAACAAAAGGGGGGTGGCGTTTGTACGTGCCGAACGAATTGCGAAGCGAAATAGTGGCAATGACTCATAAGAACCTTGCACACCTAGGCATTGATAAAACACTGGAGAAATTAAAGGAAACATATTATTTTCCGGGGATGCGCGAGTATGTCCTTCGTACGTGAATCGGTGTATCAGTTGTTTATACTACAAACCGCAGACTGGTAAAAAGTCCGGATATTTGCATCCCATAGACAAAGGAAGTATCCCGTTCGATACAATACACGTCGATCATTTAGGACCATTCGTTAAAACAAACGGCGATAATAAATATGTTTTGGGAATCATTTGCGCTTATAGTAAGTACGTAATAATGGAAGCCGTAAAGACCACAGGATCAGACGAGACAATTGAAGTACTCCGGAAACTGATGTCGCATTACGGAAAACCGAGACGAATAATCAGTGATCGAGGTGCGGCGTATATCTCTCAAAAATTTCAGGAATTTTGCAACGAATATGAGATAGTACACGTGAAAATAGCTGCCGGAACACCGCGAGCGAATGGACAGATTGAAAGAATCAATAGTATAATTATCAATTGTCTACCGACGATAACTCGCGATTTAGAGAATAGTGATTGGGACGAGAAAATATACGATGTCCAATGGGCAATTAATAATAGTCTACACCGAATAACCAAGCGAACACCATCGGAACTCATATTTAATTATAAATCAATTGGAAAACATGATAGTTCATTGACAAGAGAAATTAAGGAATTAAATGAGCAAATAGGAACGGAATTGGAGGGCGAAGACGTATCAGATTTATTGAATAAAAATAAAAGGGCACTCTGTGAACAATTCAATAAAAAGCGAAAGAACGCAAAGGAATTAGCGCCGGGACAATTAGTATTAGTTCGATATGAGTCACCTGCAACAGGCGAAAGCAGGAAATTAATAGAGAAGTACCGCGGTCCCTACGAGGTCGTTAAAAACATAGGAAACGATAGATACTTGATTCAGGATATTGAGGGGGAACAACAAAGCCAACGATTCTACAAGGGAATATTAGCAATAGACCGATTAAAAATAATACCGAGCGAAAATTAAAATTGTACCAAAGTGTGTAAACTGCAAATAAACTCTGCGCAGTAATGTAATGATTAAGTACTTCGATGTAACATTTATTGTAACCACGAATACTTGAGCAAAAATCGTCGAGGACGTCGATTAATCAGGACGGCCGAAATTGTGGTAAATTATTCGAGTAGTCGTTGCATTATAAAAGAAAAGAAATATAAGCGAGCGTAACTAAGAAGTTCGGAAAATAACAAACATTAAAAAAAAGCAGAGAAAGAAAAGAAGAAGGAGTCGAAAACTACACCTCGAAGAGAAAGCACGTATTCTGTATTTGTAATAAAATAATATATTCGATCATTCATAAACCATTGACTTGTTTGCTTAATGTGAGACATCTTGACAACCGTGTCGCTGGAGAGTGCGACATTTTCATCAGTAGTTCATTTATACCCGTAAAAAATAATGTTGATAATTAAATAAAAAAATTTTAATATCTTTTAACTTTTTCTTTTTTCCAATCTTGATAATTATTTTCTCTATAGTCTGACGAGAGGTTTTTTTAATTTTTTTGTTGGAGAATTTTTTATAAATTATTAAACGCTATTTTTTTTATTTTATTGTATACTACCGTTTGAAATACTGTAGTTTCTTTATTTAAAAAAAAAAATTTTAATTCCCTCCGTTAAACTATTGCTACTACATTATTTTATTAGATTCTTTTTTATTTTTGCAGGTGGACAATTTTTGGTGAAGCTATGACGTCGACAAGGAGGCGCCGTGGTTTTCATCAGTAGTTCATTTATACCCGTAAAAAATAATATTGATGTTCAAATTTTTTTAATTTTAATATTTTTTAACTTTTTCTTTTTTCAAATCTTGATAATTATTTTCTCTATAGTCTGACGAGAGGTTTTTTAAATTTTTTTGTTGGAGAATTTTTTATAAATTATTAAACGCTAATTTTTTTTTTTAATTGCATACTACCGTTTGAAATACTGTAGTTTCTTTATTTTTGAAATTTTTTTTTTAATTCCCTCCGTCAGACTATTGCTACTACATTATTTTATTAGATTCTTTTTTATTTTTGCAGGTGGACAATTTTTGGTGAAGCTATGATGTCGACAAGGAGGCGCCGTGGTTTTCATCAGTAGTTCATTTATACCCGTAAAAAATAATGTTAATGTTTAAAATAAAACATTTTTTAACTTTTTTTTTTTTCACATCTTGATAATTATTTTCTCTATAGTCTGACGAGAGGTTTTTTAAATTTTTTTGTTGGAGAATTTTTTATAAATTATTAAACGCTAATTTTTTTTTTTAATTGCATACTACCGTTTGAAATACTGTAGTTTCTTTATTTTTGAATTTTTTTTTTTAAATTCCCTCCGTCAGACTATCGCTACTACATTATTTTATTAGATTCTTTTTTATTTTTGCAGGTGGACAATTTTTGGTGAAGCTATGATGTCGACAAGGAGGCGCCGTGGTTTTCATCAGTAGTTCATTTATACCCGTAAAAAATAATGTCGATATTTAAATTAAAAAATTTTTAATTTTTTTTCTTATAGTTGAAAAGTTAATAAAAATTGTGAAATCATCAATTTAATTGTTTTTTCACCATATAACCTTTATAATAATTTTTCAAATTTACTCGGTTTTCAACGCGCGCAGCGGTATATGAGACCACTTTTCGATTTCAGTGAAGTTCGCAACTGTTTTTTTTTTTCCCCTTAAAGTATGTTACAAAGAGACACGAAAAAACGAGCCACACAAATCTTTAGATTTTTTTTTCAACAATTGGATCGTTCGTAATTATCAAAAATGTTAATTTGACGTCGAGGGTCGTTATCGTTATTCTTCTTCAAATTTACGCACTAAAATCCTCGACAGAAAAAATATATATATTTCTGTGCCAGGGAGAGAGCGTGAATATAAGAATACTTCGAGATTATGATATATTATTTTTATGACACAAAAATGATAGTGAAAAACGTCACGAAATGAGGCAACTCGAGGACTGATTTTTTCTTATCATTCGGCGTCTCTCCTCGTCACGTATAATTATTTTTTTCGACACAAAATAAATAACAAAAGAAAAAATTCTAACATTTGTTGAGAAACAATTGTATTTTGATTTGCTTGCGTTACGTTAAATAAAGGTACAACCGAAATCGGCTCGAAAATGTTGTTGTCCATTAAGAAATTTTCCGTGTAAATTTGAACAAAATCGCTGACGTTCCTGACAGTCAAATTGGCAATTTTGATTATTGGTACCGCACGGATTTCCGAAAAAAAATCTAAAAATCGATGGGATTGTACTAATGGTTGGATTATTTTTTCATCACTCTACAACATACGTGAAGGGGAAAAAAATGGTGAATCTCAAAGTTATTATTTGCGAAAAAGAAAATTAAGTGCGCGGACGCATTTCGAATGTTGACTGTGGCATATGGTGAAGCTAGCTTAGACCAAAGCAACGTTTATCGGTGGTACAAAATGTTCTCAGAGGGCCGAGAAGACCAACAGACGAAAACATTGATGAAGCGAAGAAAATAATATTGGCCAATGGTCGAATCACCGTTAGAGAAGTTGCTGAGGAACTAAACATATCGATTGGCTCGTGCTATTCGATTTTTACCAATGATTTTGGCATGAGACGGGTCGCCGCGAAATTCGTGCCAAAATTGCTCAATTTCGAAGAAAAACAGTGTCGCGTTAACGTTGCTAAGGAGCTGTTGGACTCGGTCCGCGACGACCCAAATTTGCTCCAAAGGGTCATAACTGGTGACGAATCATGGGTTTATGGTTATGACGTGGAAACCAAAGCTCAATCATCGCGATGGAAGCTGCTTTTTTTGGAATAGGCAAAAATCGAAGACAAGCCAAAACACGTCCAACCAAAACAGCTGTCAACAATTAACTAAACATTCAAAATGACCGATTTTTTCAGCATAAGTGAGGGACACGAGTACCAACCTAACGCCACAAAAAAAAAATCGAAAATCGAATATACGTAGCCCGCGGAAATTCAAAATTCGCGATACTTTTTGAACAGACCTCGTATTGCTCGCAGGAACAAAGGCTTCCAAGGGATGAACATTACGAACCGATCCTCTACGGTAATAAAAATTGGTGTTCAAAGCCAGCTCGGGTTAGCAGGAAATACCCCATATGAATTTGCAAATTATTATCGATTAAAGGAATTTATTGACGGGATTATGAATATTTGGGTGGTCCTTATTTTGGGCACTTTCGAATTTTTTTTCACGATAGTCATACATTGGTTCTACATGAATAAATAAAAATTCGCGCCAAATTTTAGCTTTCTATCTCAAATTTAACCCGTGCCCCCCAGCGGTCGGAGTTTCAAACGGAAAATCCGTGTATTTTCCACAATCAACTGCTGTTCTAATTTTTTTTTCTAGTAAGAGTTGATATAAAAAATTGAAAGTTAGGATAAACTTTCCTTATACTATAAGGTGTAATCGCTGTTGCATATTAGTTGTTTTTTGTTCCCAAATTTTACTGAAATAGCTCACTCGAATACGAATTAAATAACAAGAAATAAGAAAATATAAGAAGAAATAAGAAGGAACAAAATTCACTCGCAATTTATTAGTTTTAAGTTTCTATTTTTTTTATTTGAGTATTCATCATTTTCGAGACTAATAATTATGGATACAACAATTTCTTTTGTCAAGAAAATATCTATTGATGTATTTTTATGCGAAATACAAAAATTTACAACTGATAAGTATAAGGTACATTCATTATTTCAAATTTGTTCTCGTTAACGAATCAGGATATTGTCGTCGATGATCGTTCACCACTTGTAATACAAACTGCTGTTGATTTTCATTTTTGGTAAATCGACCACTAATTATCGATTAAAGGAATTTATTGACGGGATTATGAATATTAGAGTGGTCCTTATTTTGGGCACTTTCGAATTTTTTTTTACGATAGTCATACATTGGTTCTACATAAGTAAATAAAAATTCGTGCCAAATTTTAGCTTTCTATCTCAATTTTAACCCGTGCCCCCCAGCGGTCGGAGTATTAAACGGAAAATACGTGTATTTTCCACAATCAACTGCTGTTCTTATTTTTTTATCTAGTAAGAGTTGATATAAAAAATTGAAAGTTAGGATAAACTTTCCTTATACTATAAGGTGTAATCGCTGTTGCATATTAGTTGTTTTTTGTTCCCAAATTTTACTGAAATAGCTTACTCGAATACGAATTAAATAACAAGAAATAAGAAAATCCAAGAAAAAATAAGAAGGAACAAAATTCACTCGCAATTTATTAGTTTTAAGTTTCAATTTTTTTTATTTGAGTATTCATCATTTTCGAGACTAATAATTATGGATACAAGCATTTCTTTTGTCAAGAAAATATCTATCGATGTATTTTTATGCGAAATACAAAAATGTATTTTACGGATTATGCGAAATACAAAAATGTATCTATAACGGATCAGGATTTTGTCGTCGATGATCGTTCACCACTTGTAATACAAACTGCTGTTGATTTTCATTTTTGGTAAATCGACCACTAAAATCATCCATTAACTCGATCGATCTTTCAGCACAGTCATTTACTACTTGTAAATTTTGAGTTCAGGTGCGGACGCGCAGCTGAACTCTGTGTGTGAGAGGAAGACTCGTGATCGTGAAGCGAAGATTGCCGAGTACTGTCCGGCCGAATTCCGAACACCGAATTTTATCAAACTAACCGTCCAATAAGAAGTATTTATTCGAACTCGATCAGTTGGAGTTACAGATGGCGTTACCTTTGATTTTTTGCACTTTTTTGGACTTGAATTCAGGGTTAATGAAAGTCATAAGTCGAAAACTTTTACATACGAAAAACACAATTTGAAAAAACTATGTGTAAAAATGGGTTACGAATCGATATTCATGAATTAATTGAATCTAAGTAAAAAAAAAAGGGGCCAAGTAAACGTTGGCCTCTTTGGCTGTGAACAAAAAAAAAACTAATATATAACAGCAACTATACCTTATACTACAAAGCGAATTTGGGCCATCTTTCAATTTTTTATATCAACTCTTACTAGATAAAAAAATAAGAACAGCAGTTGATTGTGGAAAATACACGTATTTTCCGTTTAAAACTCCGACCGCTGGGGGGGCACTGGTTAAAATTGAGATAGAAAGCTAAAATTTGGCACGAATTTTTATTTATTCATGTAGAACCAATGTATGACTATCGTGAAAAAAAATTCCAAAGTGCCCAAAATACGGACCACCCTGAATGAATATATTGCTCGCAGGTAGAAAAGATTTAGGGGTTGAAATGTTTAATATTACGAACTGCACCGCTGCAGTAATAAAAACCTGTTAGGGACGTAAAAAAATATTGGAATATCGTGCGACAAAATATCGTGTATGAAACAGAATTATTGAAGACCGCTGACAATCCGGATGACCTAAGTAACCTCTCGAAGAGTTTATAAGATATAACGTCGTTTTGTTTCGAACATACGAATTATATGTACGTTTGAATGAAAAATCTGCACAAACGCTTTATATACTTTTAATTCCAAAAACCCTTCCGCTATTAATTCTTTGCTAATTAACTAATGCCGGTATAACTATTACTAAGTAGTTTTTAGCACGATTTTCAACGTGTCAGATAGACGCGAGAAAATCGTCAACGAACGTTATTTGTTGAACGGTATGGCGTTCGAAAAATTGTAGCCATAATAAGATTGACGTATCAATTGAGATTTTCGTATAGCAATCAAAGTTAAGCGATACTTTATCGATATAGATTCAAAAAATTTAATAGCAGTATGGTCCAATGAATAAAATAAATGAAAATCCTTGGAGGAACCACATCCTCAAATAAATTTTGAATTTAAAAAAAGGTACCCATTGAAACGTGCACATTTTGCTTTCTTATCATTTTCATGCAATACTTTATCGATATAGATTCGAAAAATTTAATAACAGTATGGTCCGATGAATAAAATAAAATAAAAATTCTTGAAGGAACCACTACTCAAATAAATGTTCGATTTTAATAAAGGTGCCCGTTGAAACGTGCACATTTTGTTTTGTTATCGTTTTTAAGCGTGCACAAACCTTCGTCTTTCAATTTTGATTTTCTCATAGAAGAGACTTTGTGTTTGCGTCAAAATTGGACGGAAGCAATGTGCTAGTTTTTCTTTGAACCTTTTTGGTCCTCTTCAAATTTAGTGTGAGGTTTCTTTGATTTTTATTGTTGAGCCATTTTCGTCGAAAAATAGAACATTCCATTAATTTAGAACGCCTATGTCGATTTTCTTCAAATTCTTCAAAACAAAATATTATAGTACAAACCACACATTACACTATTAGTGAATCTAAAGAAATTAGTGAAAAAAACATTTTTTTTCCGAAATTAAACACTCATTTGGAAGTGCGTAACGCTACAGCTACTTGGAAATGCTAAAAAAAAATTGTATATGTTAGGGTCAATAACAGTTTACTAATATATTAATTTTAAATAAATTTTTCCAATAATTAATTGATCGTGCGACAAGCCTTCATTAATATCATGAAATACAAATAACTCTCGTGAAAAAGCATAGAAAAAAATCTCAATAATTAACTCCTAGTCTTTGTTCAATAACGTTACAAAATATAAATTTTGTTAGTTCAATAACTGCCCAAATCTAGCAAATATTATTCATGCAGAATGACCCCCCCGCCGGCGGCCGAAGTGTACGCAGAGTATACACTAGGGCGATTTTTTTTTTCGACTATTTTTTTTTCAGTCCCCACCCGAAATTTTGTTGGACATGTCGAAAAAGAAATTCCCTGAAAGTTACAGCCCTTAATATTAATTCTAAGTACTTTCCCTTAGCGTGAAAAGATTTTCCATCTAAAATACACGTAAATCGAATTTTTTTTTTTTTTTTCAAATTTCTATAACTCAGCCGCATTTCATGCTGTCATATTGTTCTTGGTTTCGATTTACTCAGAATAAAACAATCTAAAAAAGTGCCTTTTGCGGCAAAAGTGTAAATTGTACTGGTGAGTTGGTACGGGTCACTGAAGTTGATTTTTAACCAAAATTCTCGTTTTTTTGCTGTTATCTCCGAAACAATTAACTTTACAAAAAAAATGTAAATGAAAAATTTGTTGGAAATTTTATTCCCTACAAAAAAGGTCCCATCGACCCAATTGCTTAGATTAATATTTCTCGAGATATTGAACTTTAACTTATGAGTAGTATCAAATTTATAAAATATGAAATATTGAATAATAAAAAAAAAATTTTAAAATCAAGTTCAATATCTCAGGAAATATTAATCTAAGCAATTGGGTCGATAGGACCTTTTTTGTAGGAAATTAAATTTCCAACAAATTTTTCATTCACATTTGTTTCGTAAAGTTAATTGTTTCGGAGATAACAGCAAAAAAACGAGAATTTTGGATAAAAATCAACTTCAGTGACCCGTACCAACTCACCAGTACAATTTACACTTTCGCCGCAATAGGCACTTTTCTAGATTGTTTTATTCTGAGTAAATCAAAACCAAGAAGAATATGATAGCATCAAATGCGGCTGAGTTAAAGAATTTTGAAAAAAAAAAAATTCCATTTACGTGTATTTTAGATGGAAAATCTTTGCACGCTAAGGGCAAGTACTTAGAATTAATATTAAGGGGGGAAATAGGGTTAGACGGTTAAAAAAATCGATTTTTTTTTAATTCCATAAATTGTTAGTAAAACTATTGAAAAATATGTTCCCAAAATTTTAAATGAAAATTCCGACTCGGTTTACTCTTATAAGCCATTAAGGGGGGGGTAGGGTTTTTAAATTATTTTTTTTGCATTTTTTTTTTAATTTTTTTTCTGGATGAACAATATGTCGAGAATATTGTGTATAAATTTTAAGTCAATCGGAATAAACCTAACGGAGTTACAGCGTTTCAAACGATTACAATTACGTGATACGGGTTCACGTATAAAAAACTTTAAATCGATTTTCCCGAAAACGTCATTTTTGAAGTTTGTGAACATTAGAACTCAAAATCTACTGAACCGATCCTTTTGAAAATTTAAACATTACTTCTTCACATAAATCAACAGGTAATCAGGAGTTTTTTTTTTTTTCAATTTTTTCAATTTTTTAATAACAAATTAAGCGCGATTTTTTGAGCTAAAATTGCGTTTTTCACTTCCAAGTGCTGCAAAAAATAGAAAAAAAAAAAAAAAAAAAACTCTTCCTGATTACCTCGAGAAATACATCACCTTTAAAATGCATATCAATTTTTTTGTTTCGGATGATCCGGTAACGAGTTATAATGTTCACTGCAAAACCACTTTTTTTCAAGGCGCCTCTGGAGATTCAACGTCACCGGCTTATTTATCAATATTTTTCATTGAAAATTTTTTCTGAGATACTTCAATAGTTGTACAATAATATGTAATTCTATTTAATAAAATTATATTACTCATGTCGCCGCAAAAAAATCATAAAAATATGCTTTTTTTTCGCCTTTAAAACCCTACCGCCCCCTTAAAGCGAGTAGCTCTCCTTCAGGCCCCGAGCGCGCGACGTGTATAAACGAGCAGTCACTATTTTTTCAAACGCGTTTTTCTGAAAACGTCTTTTTTTTAACTTGCGTACACGCTAGTTTGAAAAGTTTTCAATAAATCTTTTTGAAAATTGGCAGTTACTTTCTTCATAGTATTGCTCTATATCAACCTAAAATTGGAATATTATCATTATTTAAAATGATTTTTTTTTTGCAAATAAAGTTGTAAAAAATGGCAAAAAATCATGCTTTTTTGTTTTGACCCCTGTAAAAAATTCAATTTTCAATTTTTTTTTATAGAATTTAGGTTCATATAGAAGAGAGACATATAATAAAAGTAAATTCCAACCTTGTTTGATTTCAGATGAAAATTACGGCTTCCAGAATGTACGCAAAATGCTGAGTCTGATTGTGACCTGCAATATGGGGTCGCTAATATCCCCGATGTTTTTCAAGAAAATTCTTCAAAAATTTTATAGTACATACTTAAATATATGTATAAAATATTCTCAAAGTTTCAATAAATTATATTCATTTTTTATACAATAAAAAAATTGATGAAAATCATTGAGAAAACGCTGTCCTAACCCTATTTCCCCTGTTAAGGGCTGTAACTTTCAGCGAATTTCTTTTTCGACATATCCAACAAAATTTCAGATGGGGACTGAGATAAAAAAAAATAGTCGAAAAAAAAAAAATCGCCCTAGTATACACAAACAGGACAAAGTTCAGCCATGTACACTGAATACATATGTACATACCGTCACTTGATATTCCATTTGTGCATTCGGTATTATCGATGCAAAAGTTTCGCCATAAACGCTCCATGCTCGCCGATGATCTTTGCAAAATGTTAACCAGCGTGTTCATTGAAATCGAATGAATCGTGAAGGATGCAAAATAAACGTCACAATGAAATACTCGAGAACTTACGTGTCAAAGTAGTTTATCGATACGTTCGTATCGTCCGGATATGGTAAGTATTGCCTGTTCATCTTGGACAATATCGATCTCGACAACTTGTTCCATTAGATCACTTAGTTTCGTGCAATTTATCGCATTAACGACGCGCGACCGCGTCTCGTTTTCGACGCAACGTGCACAGTGTAAAAGTAACGAGTAAACGCTCGCTGCCGCTCTCGAGGTAAACCGTCAAAACGTTTGAAACAATAGTGCGCGATGCCACCGTTAATGCGTAACGGCGCTGCTGTCGCTATCGCAGTACCGCCAACTTTTAGTCGTGAAAGATGTAGGTTGGCGGGCTTTTTGAACGGCAAACGCCGCAGTTCATCACGATTCTCGATTTATCTTCTATAAATTTAGCTAAATTCATTAAGAAGTGTTAATCGATTCCAACCTCTCGGGATAAACGCAGTCTTCTTTTCGAAACAAATAAAAATAATAAATTCTCCTGAACATTAACGCGCGATGACATCGTGTCAAATTTCATTGCGTAAAATCATGTTAGAATCTCTGGAGATATCGGTGAAAATAATTCTCGTTATGAATCTATTGAGTCTAACGAATCTATTGACATATCACTCGACATATATTATCGTGTGGTCACTGATGATTATAGCAGGTGCAAATTTCGTCATCAGCCTGATGACAATTTAATGATTTTTCTTCTTTGAGATACAAAAGACACGTGGTTCGGGGGAAAAAATGGAAAATTAATGCCGAAAGAAAAGTGATACTAGGTCATGAGTCACGTTACGATAGTGCCAATGCTTTAGAACTTTATAGTATTATTATTTTTTTCCCAAGGTTTCGTCCTACGTTAAATTGTGCTTGAAAAGGGGCCGAGAAGAGTGGGGGAAATTACGATAACGCTTCGGAGTTCGTAGCGTGCTAATTCGGCCTAGTCAGAAGAGCTGGTGGGGGGGCATGTGTGGTTTATATTTGAGAACAGTTGGTACCGAGTTTCTTCGTCTATTTCCTCCGTCTTGTCGTTCTATTTACTCTTTATTACAAATTTTGTTGTTTCGACGTTACTCTAAACGAATCTTTCGTATCCCGCCCGTCGCTGTGTCAAAATGACGTATTTTTCCGACATCACGCTTGTTCGCAGAGTGTTTTTTTGATAAAAAAAAATCCCTTATCGGTTTTTCATTCCTTTCGCGAGTCGTATAATATTGGACTCGTTTTTTTTTTTGACGTTGAACGCGTCGACGTTGACAGGTGGGAAGAGCGTGGCTAGCCTGTCATCCTTTTTCAATAGTCGCCAGAGCATTGCGTGAATTATCGCATTATGTTTGCCAGTCTCAAGAACAAAATACGCGAGGAAATTGGAAGCGACGTGTCTACCGTCGTAAGAAATGCCGGCACCGTACGTGGTATTAACTCGAAACATCCGTTTCAGGTGAGAAATTTTGTCTTTTGATAAAATTGAATGTAAATATGTTATAATAATAATTTGTAAATTCATAATGACAGATCGGTTCGACGAGCAGCATCGGAGGATCACAAATATCCTTGGATGATTCTCGTGAGGACAACGCCGCCTCTCCGTCGTCGCCTATACCCCTCAAACGAGAGAACAGTTTTGAGCTTAAACTGAGCGACGGCACTCAACTGTCGGCCAAAGATCTCAAGAGACTGGAGAATCGTGAGGACGAATGGCGCAAACGTTTGGCCAAGAAAGAAACGGAACTACTTAAGAAATTTGAAAAGAAAGACGAGGAATGGCGAGTGAAGATACTGGAGAAGGAGAAAGAATGGAAAAAAGCAATGGAGAAACAGGATAAGGAGAGAGCTAAAATAGAGGAAGAGAGACAGAAGGCAGAAAATGGAAAACATACTTTGGAGCTTGCACTGCGAGATGCCGAAGGTCCGTACTTGTTGTATAGTTCCGAGAGCGTTGCTGTTTGAAATATTCGTATCATTTTTGAGAATATAGATTGCACATTTTACGAAATAATTAAGGATAACTTGGAACGATCGTTTAATTTTAATTTGTTAAAAAAAAAGGATGGAAATTAAAAACTTACTCGTTGCATCCTCGTTGTTTTAGCGAGCTCGCAAATACCCTTTTATGAACAAGTTGATTTTTTAATTGTCATTTTCTCATGGAGGACTGTAATTTTTATGAATACGGATTACACGTTTTATGGATCTGTAAAGAACAAGTTGGAACAACCATTCAACGTTGATTTGTTAAACGAATGCATGAAAATTTGAAACTTTCATATTGCGCCCTCGTTCTTTTACCTTTGTCGAAAATCCCCTTGCACGAGCAAGTTAGTTTATCGATTCTGACTTTCTTCTCGAGCGAGAACAAATAATGAGAGAACAATGCACAAGTTTCTAATTTATCATCTTCTTTTCTTACTTTGATTAAAAAAATTACAGTATTTTTGTTTCTATTTGAAGTATCATCAGATATAAACGGTCTCCCCGATTCGTCCTAAATCCAACATCAATTATGATTTAATGATACTCTATTTACGTAACAAAATTTAGCCCTTTAACTCAATAATTACGGAAATTAGAATGATGACAGATTTTTTTTGGAGAAATTCCGAAAAATTCTAATTTTTATAAGTTTCGAATTCTTCCACTGATCGTCACCAAATTCAATATCAAACATCCTTTGATGACACTTGGATTCGTGTTGAAAATTTAAGCCGAAAATCTCAAAATTTCCAGAACTTCGAACGATCGCGGCTATTTTTTGATGAATTCAGAAATTGCTCAACACTTTGATCAGTTTCGGCCGAATTCAATACCAACTGTGCTTTAATAGCGTTGTATTTATAGAAAAAATTTAGCTCGAGATCTCAAAATTTGAGAAAACAAAGTGGCGTAAAACTAGACACCCGTTATGAAATTTTCCAAAAATGTCAACAAACGAAGGGGTTGGGAATGTGGTTTTGTCGATCTAGAGATACACTCATTATTTAATTTTTAGGCCAACCACATATACACATATACGTCCAGACGTTTTTTTCTCAATATGATTTTCTCGCAAAGAATCTTTTTTTTTGCCAGACAAAGCTTCCTGTATGAGGAAGAAAAATGATTAAAATTTATTGTTCGGTCAAACGATACCAATCGTTGCTGAAAATAGTATAACTATGTGCCTCGTTAAAAATGACTTATTGTATAACGCGAGAAGATAAATCTATTTCAAATCTCACGACCACATGTCCGCACATCTGTTCAGCTAGATAATCCTTGAACGTTCGTCTTTCAGAGTACAAAAAAAAACTTTACACCTTCCAAGAGGATGCCGAGCAGCTGGAAGGATTTCAGACTCAGGAAATGGCAAAGATCAAACACCTCGTAAGGACAAATTTGAAATAAAATATTTTACAAATGTAATGATAAATTTGGGAAAATCCTTCTTCACAATATTAATTGTTGCAGCTATTGGCGAAGGAGCAAGAAGTCGACGAGAAGTCTCAACACTTGAAAGCAGCTATAGCCGAGGTTGATAGTCTCAAAACCGAAGTATCGCGTCTGAGACGCTACGAAGACGAATTGAATAACGTACAGGTGAGTAGAACCAACAGCGGCACAAAAGTGCGACAAAAATTCGTCGATCTCGGAATATTCCTTTTTGTTATACTCTCGTTTTTTTTTAAACCTCGGTCTCTTTAAAAACGTATCGCCTTTACCTGCGTATTATCGCCAATATGTTTGATTCGATAGATTTTGACGATTTTCCGTTTGATGCTGCGAATAATACAAAGCGTTATACTCGGTTTATACGTAGATGCTGCGAGCCCGGTACAATTGGATTTTTTTTTTTTTTTTTTTTTTTTAGATAAGCTCACAAGCCAGAGTATTCAGCAGCCGATAAAATAAGCCAATGAACTGCTCAATTCGCTTATCACTCTCTTCCCGCAACGAAATCCTGAAACCCAATTATTTCCAATACTGAGCAATCTCGCTTGACAAACACTATACTCGCAATTGAGGAGTTTCGGTTAACTAGCAGTTCATCGAGCGTTTTTTTTTTTGTCAGTCACTGCGTTAATATCATTTTCAATGATGGATTGAATTAACGAAGGTGATAAATTTGTTAAAAAAAATGACCGAACCTCCTCAATGATATTATCCCATTCTCCAGTGGGCTCTTTTACTGTGTGATATTTTTATTAAATTAATTTTTTTTTCATATTTGATTTTATTTGGTGATTCCTTCGTCATATCGCTTTTGTCTTACGTTGTCGCAGTTTGCCATTATTCTTTGCACTTATTTTTTTGAACAATCGACTGAACACGCCGCTGAAACTTAGTGTGCGAGCTTACGGTTCGTATACCTTTTTGTAATTTTATACGAAAGTTTCGTCGCGTTTGGTCTTACCGATATTTGGATAGTCCCGTCGGAATTTATTTCGTTTCGAGTGACGATTCTACAATTAGGACGATTCAACGAGGCAACCACGCAGATTTATAACGTTTTGACCAACCTTTTCGCTGGCGCTACACATTTGGAAAAAAAAAGTGTTCGGCGCGTTCGGGGCCGAATTTGAGAAAGAAAAACACGCTTTACCGGAATTTCGGTTGGACATACTATTTTTTTTTTATTTCTTCTTTTTCCTCAATACTAGTGATAGAGAAAAAAGTTATGTGGAAGAAAAAGTTTTGTACACGCACACACACACCAGTTGAGGGGCAAAAACGAATACGCATGAAGATTGAGAAAAGTAATGCCACACGAGACATCATGAGCGACAAATTAGACGGTATACTCGCCGTTAATTCGTGTCGATGCTACGCTGCTGTTCATGAGGCTAGAGGTACGTTTAAAAAAAAAAGAAAAAGAAAAGAAAAAATGCTTTGCTGCTATTTTGCTAGCT
Source organism: Oxytorus armatus (assembly GCA_958009045.1). Classification (NCBI taxonomy): domain Eukaryota; kingdom Metazoa; phylum Arthropoda; class Insecta; order Hymenoptera; family Ichneumonidae; genus Oxytorus; species Oxytorus armatus. The sequence goes on from OY253750.1 coordinate 2,116,918, forward strand.
CTGTTCGTCGTACTTTTAACGACGCTTAATCGCCAAAGTCGGTGATATCGTTTTTTGGTAATTGAAAAGTAAGCACAGTTCTCGTACTCGTTCGTTCGATCTTTCATTGCTCCTTCTCTACCGATTCCTCTTCTAAAATTACTAATTCGCTAATGATTTCCGCTAGAAAAAAAAATCTTTGTTCTTTTTTTGGGTTTGGCACATTCATCGTCATTCTATATCTACAGTCATTTTTCTCTCTGAAACATCGCCAATTTATTGTTTTTCATTTTGTTGTGTATGATTTAATTTTTTTTTTTACGCTTTGGAGAGCACTTTTTTTTAAGCACGCTGCAACGTTTATAAGAGGTGCGACTTTCGGGAGGATTTTTACTCATGTAACTGACATTCTTGCGTTCTACCAGCAAATTAATCAAAATCTCTTTTGTCTTCAAAGTTTCGAAAATATTATACAGCTCGTTTGCGAGCGATTTTTATTCGTGATACGTTACAATAATTTCGATGACAAACGAAATGTGAACGAAAAATCCTTTTTTTTTTATATCATTAATTTGCTACTACTAAATACCATTCTCATTGTCAAGTCGCTGCCTCCTTAGCGGTATCGTGGTGACTAGGCTGTTCATTTTTGTTTAATTCCAAGACTGATGAAGAAAAGTTAATAACGCTATTATGCGCCGGAAATTAAAAATGGGATAATATTGGAGGGATGATGGGCCGAGCGAGGGCTTTGGGAACTATGTCGTAATATCTCAATATTAATATACATTGAAAGAAGATGAGAAACGGGCATGTAGGCTTGTTAAAATTTGACCAACCGTAAAGAATCGAAAAAAAATGACTTAACAGCCACGACGGATGGAGATTCACGTGTATGCAGAGTTAAAATGATTTCAGGACGAGATGGAGACATTGAGGCACGCGACGCAGCGCGAGAGAGCTCAATTGTCCGGCGAGCTGGCGCAAACAAAGGAACAAGTACGTCATCTGATGGTCAAGGTTTTCGTTCTCGAGCAGAGAGTCGCACTGGAATCGGACGATCAGTCAAGCGTCGACGAGAGGATAGCCGATCTAATGAGAGAAAGAACACTGTTGGAGCGTAAACTGGAGGAAGCGCATCTTCATCTGTCGGACATAAAGACAAGCTGGTCGGGCAAGATATCGAGCCTCGAGACGCAGGTCGGACGATTGAGTCGACAGGCTGGCGAGGAGGGCCTGGAGAGGAGACGCGTCGAGGAGGAGAAGGACAAATTGAAGAAACGAATAAAAAAGCTCGAGACCGATATTGAGGTGAACAATGTTGTTATGGCGACTAAAGATGCCAAGCTTTTGCGCATGGCCGAGGACATCGATGAGATGGCAACGGAACTTAAAGAGCTCCGTGCCAGCGTCGATGATGAGGTTGAAGAATTTAAACGACAAATTGTGAGTTACCGCGATTACTAAAAAAAAAAAAAACAAACAAAAGTAACGGAAGGAACTAATATGCTCATGCTCCAATCCCTCTCAACGCTGATGCATGGTTTTCAGTAACAGAACCGACCTGTTTATTCACGAAAGTCTCGGGAATGGCTGAGATATTACAACTCGAGAAATCCTCGTTATATTGTTACTCGTAAATCTTTATTGTATTTTTTTTATTTCTCGCAATGCAACAAAAGAAACACGGGAAAAGCCAATATTACGTTACGGTAGATCTCACTACTAACGATACCTAAAAAGCATTTTTTGTTTTAAGGTAGTAGTCTGGTAACTTAAGCCGATTTTCATGTCTTTTTTGGAGGGCGTTTATTTGTTGGAAAATAAAAATGAATCGTTTTGGATAATTGGGATGTTTTTATTTACATATTAAAGATACAAAAAAAAAATCGAAAAAATTTAATAGTTTATTATTATTATTATTGATCGAAATTGGCACCTCGAAAAAAAAGCGCGTGGGTGGCCCCGGTGATTTTGGCTCTTGATGTTATCTGAAATAAAAAATTCTTGATAATTCTTAATCTATAGACATGTCATTCTGGTCGGAACTACTGAAGTTAAATTTCATGAATAAACAACAAAATGGCGGACTTTAGAAAAAAAAACTTTTTTTTCCAAAGTCCGCCATTTTGGTATTTATCCATGAAACTTAACTTCAGTGAAATAAAAAATTCTTGATAATTCTTAATCTATAGACATGTCTTTCTGGTCGGAACTACTGAAGTTAAATTTCATGAATAAATAACAAATTGGCGGACTTTAGAGAAAAAAAACTTTTTTTTCCAAAGTCCGCCATTTTGTTATTTATTCATGAAATTTAACTTCAGTAGTTCCGACCAGAATGACATGTCTATAGATTAAGAATTATCAAGAATTTTTTATTTCAGATAACATCAAGACCCAAAATCACCGGTGCCACCCACGCGCTTTTTTTTTCGAGGTGCCAACTTCGATCAATAATAATAATAATAATAAACTATTAAATTTAAAAAAAAATGTTTTTCTTGTATCTTTAATATGTAAATAAAAACATCCTAAATATCCAAAACGATTCATTTTTATTTATCTACGAAAAAACGCCCTCTAAAAAAGACATGAAAATCGGCTTAAGTTACCAGACTACTACCTTAAGGCCTATCTACCAACACTGGAGTATTTTCTTGATGGAATAATATCCGCGAGAGCATGAGTGAACAATTGTAGTCGCTTATAAAATTTTTGTTTGTTTGTTTTTAATCGCTTGCCGCACGTTTTCGTACAACGTTAGTCTCTCATGGAATCCCAAACGATTCGATGTTCATCCTCGCTCTTCTCTCACTGTAACTGGTACGTTTTGTTTAAATTTTTTTGTCGAGCATGGCATAATAATCGTCGTTGATGCATTTACGGGGAACTCGAGGAAATATTCGACAACCCTCCTTCGCCATCCCCCAATTTATTCATGCGCAAATCCACAGCTCGTTAACGCGAAATTTCATAGAAATTCAGATACAACCACTTGTGCCGTTCTTTCTTCTATAGTTACATGGTAAGTAAGTAATTGCCAGTAGAAATAATGTTTTTATCTATGTATACTAAAAGGAAAAAAGAAAAAAGTATCGTATGTAAATTTTTATTTATGGCAATAAAGAGAGAGAAAGAGGACGCGAGAGAAAAAACATCTTGCAATCATTTTTTCGCTTTTTTTTTCTGAAAAACCCTACAATTTATGTAAGTCCTTTCCTGTTCTGCAGCTTATTTTTTTTTTTTTTTATATACACAAACACACACTCACGCGCAATGTTTATTATACAAAGTAGTACATATATAGTACAATAATACCGTATCTAGAAGAGACTGCGTTTATTTCATTAAGTCACAGGTGTTTTAATATTAAGCGTAGGCACACGTGTTACGTGTAACGACAGTTTTTTTTGCGTTTTATTGGAAGTCATTGAATGACTAGAAACAAAAATCACCCGTACCACAATCGGCATTTGGCACTGCACAAATTTTCTGCAGAGCCTCGAGCGATTCGTTATAAAATGTCGAAAAAAAAAAATTGTATATTGGACGATATTCTGGTAATCGCGATAATTACTGTTACAGATTGTCGGAAATATAAATTTTCTCGAATAATGTGTGTGCCTTTGCCCAATGCTTCACCAGGAATCATCCTCGAAGACGATCAAGGATTTGCAACGTGAAATTGAAGAATCAACGACAAAATTAACGGAAACAACAACCGAATTGGCTCAGTTTCGTTTATCGTGCGAGGCCGAGAGATCGAACAACGCGTCGTTGCATCTCGAGTTGGCGCGATTGAGAGAGAGTCTGGAATCGGAGAGAGAAGCGAGCGCGACACTGAGGGTCTCGTTGGAACGCGAGAAATCCGAGAAAGATTCTGTACTCTTGAGAAACGCTCAAGTATCGCAAGATTTTGAATTAACGAAGCAGGAGCATAGTCGTCAGCAGGCTGAGACGGCGGAGATGCGGAAAAAGAATGAAAATCTCGAGGAATCGTTACGTTCGAGGGATCTTGAATTGGCGAGCACGTTTAAGGAGTTTGAGGATGCGAGTTTAAAAGTCGAAAAATTGGAGGAAGCCGAAAGAGATAGAAAAGCCAGCGAAGGAGCGGAAGAGGCTCTCAGAAGTCATCTCGTGGATATGGAAGAGCAATTGAACGATAAAACCAAAGTACCCATTTTATCATTTTATTTGAGAACGGACGGTCGAAAAGAGTATTCAATTAAAAAAAAACAAAAATGTTTCTATGATACGTTTTTTAACCCTAGAACGGTACACATATTTTTTCACCGTTAATACGGTGGACGTGGGTCACGGGTATCGAGCCGATAAAACGCAATCTAACTTTAGACTCCGATAACATTTTAATGGGGGTGAAATCGAAACGATAGACTGCAACCTAAACGTACAAATTGTCAAAAAGTGAAATTAATAATGAGTTAACGTATTATGAGTTGTAGAAAAAAAGGTTTCTCGGGAAAACACCGAAAATTTCTCGATAAGCCGAAACGATCCGTTCTCGGGTTAAGAGGCGAACTACATCAATTATTCTCTTCTCGGTTCAATGACTATTTAACATAGAAAAAGGATAATAACGATTGAGGCTCAAAATTCGGAACGACCACTATTTTGGACGGCCAAAATGTGGAATTTCAAAATAACGAAACGTTCAATAGTTTGAACGTTTCGTATTAAGAATGTCTTTAAGGTAGTAGTCTGGTAACTTGAGCCGATTTTCATGTCTTTTTTGGAGGGCGTTTTTTTGTAGGAAAATAAAAATGAATCGTTTTGAATATTTAGGATGTTTTTATTTACATATTAAAGATAAAAAAAAAATGTTTGAAAAAATGTAATAGTTTATTATTGTTATTATTATTGATCGAAGTTGGCACCTCGAAAAAAAAGCGCGTGGGTGGCCCCGGTGATGTTGGCTCTTGATGTTATCGGAAATAAAAAATTGTTGATAATTCTTAATCTATAAACATGTAATTCTGGTCGGAACTACTGAAGTTAAATTTCATGGATAAATAACAAAATGGCGGACTTTGGGAAAAAAAACTTTTTTCCAAAGTCCGCTATTTTGTTATATATCCATGAAATTTAACTTCAGTAGTTCCGACCAGAATGACATGTCTATAGATTAAGAATTATCAAGAATTTTTTATTTCAGATAACATCAAGAGCCAAAATCATCGGGGCCACCCACGCGCTTTTTTCGAGGTGCCAACTTCGATCAATAACAATAATAATAATAAACTATTACATTTAAAAAAAAAAATTTTTTTTTGTATCTTTAATATGTAAATAAAAACATCCTAAATATCCAAAACGATCCATTTTTATTTTCCTACAAAAAAACGCCCTCCAAAAAAGACATGAAAATCGGCTTAAGTTACCAGACTACAACCTTAAATCAGAAAAGAAATAATGAGAACACAAAACCGATAGTTCAATGTTTTTTTTGTGTTCTCATTACTTCTTCTCTGATTTAAAGACGTTCTTAATATGAAACGTACAAACTATTGAACGTTCGTTATTTTGAAATTTCACATTTTGGCCGTTCAAAATAGTGGTCATTTCGAATTTTTACCCTCAACCTTTATTATCCTTTTTCCTTTTGGAAATACCACATTTCGGCCATCCAAAATAGTGATCGTTTCGAATTTTGGCCCTCAGACAATAATAACTACTGATTCATTGTGATTTGGGTCTGTACATGGAAAAATCCACATAAACGGTTGGCTATTAATTATTTTCCATAGATTCGACGGAAGAGATGTTAAATAATGTTCATCTTGGATCATGTAAAGTATACAGAAACATTTTTTTAATTGAATACTTGACGATCGTGAATTTACGATCACGATACATACGCGTAAATTAATGAAAACTATAAAAAGTTTTTGGCGTCATTTCTCTGTTATCCTTGTTACAGACGATCAAGATTCTTCAGCAGAGATTGGGTGACATGAAGAAAACGTTGCAGCGTGAATTACGTGTACCCTCGTCGTCGTTGGACAGCGATGCCGAGCCAGCGGCAGCGATTCTCAATCCAAGCTCGTCGCAAACAGTGTCTGCTAAGAGTACGAGTCCGCGAGACGACGATGTCAATTTCGAATATTTGAAACACGTTCTCATAAAGTTTCTAACTAGCAGAGAATACGAGGTTCGTTGCAATATATTTATTGCTTCCGCATAGATGAAGCTTTGTTTTCGTGAAAAATTTGCTTTTTTTTCCCCAGTTTTCAATGCCAGTGGGCTTAAAATTTGTCAGAAAGTCGGACAAAAACACATTTACAAAAAATTTACGGGCGAATGTATGTGGGTGTGTGTGATAAAGGTTGCAAATAATCAGTCTTGTAATTCTGGAATGACTCAAGGGCTCGCATGCCGCTGCACGCGCTGAAAACCGAGTAAATTTGAAAAATTATTATAACGGTTATATGGTGAGAAAAGAATTAAATTGTTCATTTCACATTTTTTATTAACTTTTCAACTAAAAGAAAAAAAAATTTGTTTAATTTTATTTTTAAATATTAACATTACTTTGGACCACTGATGAAAACCACGGCGCCTCCTTGTCGACATCATAACTTCACTAAAAATTATGCAAGCTGTAAAAATAAAAAAAGAATCTAGTAACATAATGTAGTAGTAATAGTCTGACGGAGGGATGTTTTTTTTTCCAAAATTAAAGATATTACAGTATTTCAAACTTTACTGTGCAATGTAAAAAAATGGTTTTTTTTTTTAAACCATCAAAAATCGAGCAGACTTCGCGAATTCTAATTTTTGTATTGTTCCCTCATGATTTTTGTGCATGCACAAAGCTCCATTAATGAGAATTTTGGAACATTTCGTGAATGGGCAAAAATGACGAGGAAGCGATACGCGAGTGTCAATTTACTGCATTTTTTTCTTCCTTTATAATTTATGTTAATGGAGGAACAAATCGTCGTGCCAGACTAATCGAATAAATTTTGGAAACAGGCTCTTCATCTGACGCGAGCGGTGGCGACGTTGCTTCACTTTTCGCCCGAGGAGGAGAGACTACTGCAGGAAACTCTCGAATGGAAAATGTCGTGGTTCGGTACGAGACCAAATTTAGGCATAGGGCAAACGGCCAAGGCAATACCACCGAGCTGATAGCCTCAAACTCGTTACCCCGTGGCTATATAAAACACCAAAAGAAGGAACAAAAAAAAATCACGTTTTCTAGTACTCAATGCCCCATCGTGTGATGACTATCGAATCTCGATCGTGACTCGCAATATCTCGACGAAAGATCGCTAGAGCCTACGAATATCGTTTTTGCGTATCCTCCGAGCTTGATCTTGGAAAACAAAAAACAGTGCTAGTGCATTTTTTTTAAGCTGATAAAGGGATGGCGATTAATCGAACAATTGCAACGGAGGAAACGCGCTTAATACATTCGGAATTTGTGCAGTATATTAAGTGAGCCAATTTGCCTCACAATTTTGTGAAGGACGAATGCCGCAATGACGTTACGATTAAAATAATAATAATAATAATAATAATAATAATAACAACAACAATAGTAGTTGAAATACGTTAGAAATTGTGTTGAAACTGTGTTTATTTACATCCAACAAAATCTTGAACAAATCATTCGTATTTTGGTTGCATCCAGCCGACGCAATAAATTTCATAGACCACGCACAGAGAAACACCGCGGAATCCAGCTTTGGTCTCGCCAAAGTCAGGATATCACGAAGAATTTCTTTGACTTATATCTGCTCTACAGATGGAGGCATCGTTCAGATGATAGGACTATTTTTAAAAAAATGATATTGCGACAAAACAACTATTGCCATTGTGAAAACGAGAATTATACATTTTGTTCTCGTTGAAATACGAATTATTTTTAAAACAATTACTCTCACCTATAATTATTAGTATTTTTTTAAATTTCATAATTATTTTGTTTGTGTCTCGTGCTTCATTTTTTCAAATTTTTTTTCATTCAAACGATGCCCATTTCTGATTAGTTCTATTTTTAGTATTTCTTAATCTTCGCTTAACTCTCACGTTTATGGTGCTTTATAATTTTCTTTTATATTAAAAATTGAGGGACGATGTACGATAAACGTGCACGTAAGTCCTGTCGTTCGATATTACGACAGAATACAAGGCACGCGACAAAAGACTTTTTCTCTCTCTCTCTCTCTCTCTCTCTCGCATTACTGTCAATTCGATTGCCCTTTTCATGGTGCAGAGGACGATGTTGAATGCGCGAAAACGTTTTTACGACCGAACGTTCGTCATGTCGATCGAAAATGTTGAGATGAAAAAAAGACTCATCGCAGTCTCGCAGACAGGGTTGAAAATCGTTTGAATGAAAAACCATTTGAATTTTTATTATAACAATATTATAAACAGTTGTGAGAGGTAATAAGAATTTTACGAATTGGAGAATCCTTGGTAGACAAATATTGGTTAATTATTCATTCATCGTGAATATCGTTTCGATCAAACGATTATTCGCAAGTTGTGTTATAGAAAAGTAACGCGAATGGATTTTTCATTCGATACCCATCTATGCTCACAACGCGCATCTCGTTTACCTTTTTTGTTTTTCGTACTTCTTCAAGAATTTTGTTTTTTTGATTTTTCCGTATATTTTATAAAGCTCTCCTAAAATCCCCCTCAGTCCACGATAACAAGGTGTATAAGTCGATGAGACGGTCTTTTTTTTTTGTTTTTCGTTCGCTTCTCGGTTTTTCGTATTTTTTTTGTGTCCTCGTTTCATTTTCTTTTTTTATTATTTAATGTTAGTTATGTATAAAGAGACCTTTTGAGCAGTTCAAGTACAATTGCCATTAAGTTAATTTGTTCCTTGTTCTTGAAGCAAGGATATGCACCCCTGGGCATTTGAACAAGAACGTGTGAAGCTCGCGCGATTGGATCGGTTCACCCAATACTGCCTGTACACGCCTTCCATTCCTTATTATTTCTTTCGTTTCTTCGCTTTTCTATACATCCCCCATTTAGTCAAAAAAAAAAAAAACATCCATTTACGCAGATACATCTATATACACTTGGGAACGAAAAAAGAATGTCAATGCGGGTACATGTACTCTGGCTTTCGCAAATTCTGAATCTTTTGAACGAACACAAAATTTTTAGAGTGGATGAAAATTCGTAAACTCAAATGTATGTTAAATTAAATGAGTACATCATTCGATTGCTTCTTTTTTTTTCTTGGGTCTGTCGAGTGTCGTTGCTGCTTGTATTTGTTCGCTTGGGGGTGGGGGGGAGGGATCACTATTCCGAGTGTAGATAATATCAAAGCGTACGACTTAAGCCTGGTTAGAAGTTGGTCCACACTCTCAAAATGCGGTAAGAAGTTTCGTCAGTTCCCACCCTCCCTCGATAACTCATCCCTCCTGCCCTGCTCTTTGTTCTCTCAATCTCCCAATTTTGTTCTCTACCTTTGTTTTTGTTATTTCTCTTTGGTATACCCAAGCATTACTGTACGAAAGCTCCGAAGCTCCGTAAGGTACGAGCTCGCCCGCGCATTGTACGCATAATTGAAATTCTACTACGAAACAGATCGCAATGAAAGACGTGAACAAGTCTCTTTGTTACTTGCAAGATAGCGTATCAATCGACCGAGAGTTAAGGAGAATATAACTTTCCTGAACTTGGTGACGTTTCTTTTTTTTTTTTTTTTCGTTAAGGGTGAACACCACTGTGACCCCCTGTTTTTTTTCACATTTTTCAAGAATTTTTTTTTGTGGAAAAAAAAAGAGATATTCGAAAAATTTTTTTGGGTTTTGTTCCTTGTTTATTAATGTATCAAAAAACATTTTTTTCACATCTCCGCGGCACGCAGCAGAACTCTCTTCAACGTCGATCTGAAAAAAAATACCGAGTGTTTTCGTTAATAATATGATATTTTGAAGAGAAGTACATAGGGATTTGGAAAAATATTGTTTTAAAAAAAATAGGCACGCCTTTGAAATTAACTTTTATTTCAAAGGCGTGGCTATTTTTTTTAAAACAATAATTTTCCAAATCCCTATGTACTTCTCTTCAAAATATCATATTATTAACGAAAATACTCGGTATTTTTTTTCAGATCGACGTTGAAGAGGGTTCTGCTGCGTGCCGCGGAGATGACAGCACCTGACGCGAGAGCTTCCCCAGCGCCACCATGCGGCGTGAAAAATGTGACAAAAATGTTTTTTGATACATTAATAAACAAGAAACAAAACCCAAAAAAATTTTAAGAATATCTGTTTTTTTTCCCACAAAAAAAATTCTTGAAAAATGTGAAAAAAAACAGGGGGTCACAGTGGTGTTCACCCTTAACGTCAGCATCGCCCCTCTCTCTCGCGACAATTGTGCACGGTATGCAGTTTCACTTTCCTCGCTCTAGGGTCGCTGATTCAGCGTGAGGCGACCGCCTAATTAAGTAGCTTATCATTGTCCTCTTCCTGTTTCTAAATTAACTAACGCGCGACTACACGACCCTGCAGTGCGTCATGTTTTTTGACAGTATTTTTTCTAATACCCCTTTGTATTATTTTTCAACCCCCATTGTGTTCCTCGAGTTTTTCCCTTGTTCCACTTTCCTCTTACCGCGAATCAAATAAACTACGATTTCATACGCAATGAAAATGAATTTTCACAACTGAATAATGTGTGACGAAACGACAATGTACAATTATCGCACATCGAATAGTTTCGTTATTGTACTTTTGTTTTTTTTTCTTTCTCTCCCCCTTTTTTTCATTACGCTGACATTCGATCTCACGACACTTTTCTAAATTAGCTTTTTATAATTTCGCCGAACCCGATATTATCTTCTCGTAGAGCTCTGGCGTTAGCTCAACGTATTCCTTACTGCCCGATCTGAAGTACACTTTGTCCTGTATTTTGTTCGGATCGAAACCCTCCTTCTGAAGATTTATCTTTTTAAGCTTGAACGTGCTTGTCATTTCGAGCTCCTTGACGATTCTCAGGAATATCGGTCTGGCATAGGATGGAAGAGCCCTGTCCAAACCTTCGGCGAGCGCCTTGAAGTCGAGAAGACACTCGGGATCAACGATCGCTGCCATTCCGGCTCTACCCTCCATTCCCGGTATCTTTATAAGAAACGTTAAATCGATAAATCAACACTTTTAATCGCACGGAGTTCAATGGTACTTTTCGTTTTTTTTTTTTTTTCGATCTGCGAAAATCTGCTTTTTACGATCTGAAGTATGGACACGAACAAACTCCGAGCATCGACAGCCAATCAACATGATGAATTAGCCAGCATTAGAAATAATTCGCATTTCGAGATATTTCGTGACGTCTTTTTTTTTAGCGGGGATTAACGTCGGATAGTCGAAAAAAATGTCCAAACTATTGTTCTCCGTTAGTGAAGAAAAAAAACGAGAAGATTATGAGAAAGCAACGAGACAATTTTCAATTGTGTTATGTCCTCGTCGTTATCCCGATTGTTCTCCCGATTTCATAGCTATTGTTATAGTTATCCCGGTTTCATAGCTATTGTTATAATTTACCTGAACCCCGTAAACCGTGGATTCTCGATGTCCAGCTACGTTACTAACAATTCCCTCGACCTCGGCAGTCGCGACATTCTCGCCTTTCCATTTAAAGGTATCGCCCGTTCTGTCCTTGAAGTAAAAGTAGCCCAACTCGTCCTGTACCAAAATGTCACCTGTAACGTTGACAAAGACAAAAAAAATCGTGAACAAATTTACGTGAAAATTTGATGAAATATGAAATAAGAATGAAAATAAAAAATGTACCTGTAAGAAAGGCTTTGTCATCCTTTACGAAAACATTCTCGATTGTCTTTTTCTTCGATGCTTCTTCGTCAAGATAACCGTTAAATTCCCTAGAAGCATCGCCCTGCTTTATCAGTCCTATGAACATTCCAGGTTCATCTACCGGAAGCGTAACGAAACATTATTATACATTTAATATAAAACTGACGTCGGACAAACATTAAAATAAATATAAACCAATTATTGGTCGTTCCGATATATAACCTCCGTCCGGGATTACTTACTAATCTCAGCACGAATGCATAATCCATCCGGTCCTCTAATAGGCTCGCACGTCTCGGGATTTACGCGTATTATCGCAACTGGATGCAACGATTTTGGCAATATCGAGGGAAGAAAGCCCACGGCACCAACTTGATTATCAACGTTTACTAAAATGGAATAGATTGAAAAAAAACGTTAAGGGCGCGGTAAGGGTTTTCACTTTCGAAAAATCGATTTTTTTTTTCGTCTTATCTTATTGTTTAACATTTCAAGAATATGTCCTTAAAATTTTAAACCGATCTAAGCAATATTCTTGAAGTTATTGTCTTATCAATCTCCTGGCCTTTAACGCTATACCTCTAACAGCTGCGGGCGGTCGGGCTAGCAGTGCACTTTAGACGCGTTTTTCTCGAAACTACTTTTTCAAAGTCCGTGTTCACCGCCATTTAAAAACTACTTGACCGATTCATTTCAAACTTTGTACACATTTTCTACATATAAAATACCTCCCCCCAACGTTTAGTTAAATTTTTTTTTTTCACATTAAGGGTGTTTCCCACCCACAAAATGGCGGAATTCTTCGTGGAAAATAACAGTTCACACTTTGGATGGCCGCCAAAAATTTTTAAATGAAAGGAAAAATTATCAAAGAACGTTGGGGGGAAGATTTGATTATAATTTGACTAAATTTTCATGGTTTTTCATTTTCGGATAATTTCCGGCCGAGTTATAGCGAACACCGCAAATTGTGGTGTTCGCTATATCTTTTTTTTCCAAGACGTTCCGGGGGAAGCTCTGTTACGGGCTTATGCTTTAATATTTCTGCATGGAAAAATTACACAACATTGTCAAAAGTATGCTCAATAATTTACAAAAGGTTCGAATAAAATTGCTCAATCCATATTTGAGAAAAAAAAATCGCAAAAAAAGTGTTTTTTTTAACGCTGAAACCCTTACCCCTCCCTTAATGACATAAACGTTTAGCTGACTGGTTTGTAACATTTCATTATTTATATTTAATACCGATATTTGCGTTTCCTTCGCTGGAGCCATAAACCTCGGTGACTTGTTCGATCTTGAAACGGTCGACGAACTCTTGCCATATCTGCGGCCTCATTCCATTTCCTACCATGAGTCTCACCGAATGGCTCGACTCTTCGGGACGCGACGGGGCCGAAAGAAGATAACGACACATTTCACCGATGTACTCAGCCAACTGAATGATATTTGAATGGCATAATTTAACGTTATAAACTAAACAATGAATTATGCGAATTATTTTCATTGACTCACCGTACAATTATATTTTATACAATCTGTCCAGTATGCAGTGACGGAGAACTTTGTTCTTAATACGCTCGGTATTCCTTTGACTAGTGCACAGCCCGTTCCGACTAGACCACCGGCCATATGATAAAGTGGTATCGGATTGTACATAATATCACTATCGGATCGTAGTCCAAGCATATGATAAGTCGCCGTTGTTACTAACAAATATCTGTAAAAAGTAAAACAATTTTCGTTCAGCTACGTTATTTATGAATAAAAGCGAAAACGATAGTTCCATACACTAGGACCTCGATTTTAAGAACAAACTCAGACCGGAAGTTGTTTTAATCGAGGCTGCCCAAACGCAGTGCCTGTTGGGAATTGCCATTTAGCAACTTGACGTCTCTCGGCCAAATTTCAAAACACTCCCTACCAGTCGGTGCCCGTTCATTACTATGCGAACGTGTCATGTTTCAATCATGATTAAAAATGTACCGCTTCATTACAGCAAAAATATAATTAAAAACAAATCTGGAAAACACGGACGATTTTCGGTCCGAGAGGTATGAGCTTTTCAGACCACGCGAAAGATCAAAAACCGTTTTATTCGTATCGTGTAAACACCAAGACTGAAATTGCATAATTACTGAAAAATTAAGACCCCGAAGATATCTGCATCGGACAAAATTTCTTTAGACAGCTTTAACTACCGTGTTTTCTCTCGTACAGACCTCGCTCGGGTTTCATTTTCTTGGTTTCATGATTTTGTGGAGTTGCAATTTTTTTGGTTTTTTTTAAGCATTCTTCGAGGGAATAGAACGAAATGAAATGTTTGGAAAGCTATAACTATCGTCTTTTTCATCGTACAGACTTCGGTCAGGTCCCTTTGCTCCTAACCTGCTGCCGAAGACAATTTCACTTGATAACCAACAATTTATGTTTTCTAAAACGATATAACTTTCATCAATTTTAAAGTTATATCGTTCGCAGAGATTTCAAACAAATTTGAAACCCTCAAGTAATTTCCATGAACGTTGCAACAAATCGAGGGATTCTCGTAATAGGGTAGAATGTAGCGGTTTTGTCCACTGCACCATTCGAGACCATGTTCACTGTTAATATTATTATTGCGTGTTTAGAACGTGGTGGCCAAAAGCGGAACTAAAATTACTACAAATGGTACACCTATCCTGTGGCTGTTTGAATTTTTAAACTCTGTCACATAACACACACACGCGTATGTTTTTTTTTCTATATGTGATTTTCCGACATTTTGGCACATACTGAACATATTGTCCTTAAAAACTCGAACACAAACGAATTTATCTTGAAAACAAAGCTTTTTCGATGAAGTAGGAAAACTGTTGGTGTTAATTGGCAGGAGGTTTGAAATTGGTGATTCTCGGATAGAAATGAGAAAAAACTACGATTTTCTACATCCCTATTATACTGTGTATCTAAGAGAGCTAAGAGAGATGCATCACATGCATGTACGAGGGGGAACCCAAAAAAAACGGGAATTGCGCTGCGGCGGGGAGGGAGAGTGGGGGAACCCATTGCTCGACCAGGTGTCCGTTGGGGACACGTCTCCTGAGTTAATGTGCGAAGTTCCGTCGCCGTGAGTGCATCGGTTCGCCCGTGGGAATTTTTGCAGTGAAACAAGTTTTTCCATTTCGGCGAAAACGTGATGGCCGATTGTCGAGATCAACGCGCGGCTGTGAAATTTTGTTTCCCGTTGGGGAAATCGGCCGCGGAAACTACTGTAATGCTTGAGACTGCTTATGGAGATGCTGCCCCAAGTAAAACCAGAGTCTACGAGTGGTTTTCACGTTTTAAAAATGGAGAAATATCAATTGAAGACCAACCCCGTTCGGGACGCCCCTCAACGTCAAGAAGTGACGAAAACGTCGACAAAATCAATGCTCTCATTCGTGAAGACCGTCGCCGAACCATTGATCAACTCTGCGAGAAATCTGGGATATCATGGAGTTCAATTCAGAGGATTTCATCCAAAGATTTGCACATGAGCAGAGTTGCAGCCAAATTTGTCCCTCGCCTTCTCACAGACGAGCAAAGGGAGCGTCGACTTCAGGCATGTTTTGAACTTCAAAATCAGCTCGAAGAAGACCCTGAACTTTTTTCCAAGGTTATTACCGGTGATGAATCGTGGTGCAATGGATACGACCCCGAAACAAAGCAGCAATCAAGACAGTGGAAGACACCTCGCTCTCCTCGTCCGAAAAAAGCTCGCCAAGTGAAGTCAAACATCGAGACAATGCTCATTTGTTTCTTCGATTGCAGAGGTGTTGCGCACGCGGAGTTCGTTCTCCCGGGTCAAACTGTCAACCGGAAGTTCTACTTGGAGGTTTTGAAAAGATTGAGGGAGAGCATCCGGAAGAAAAGGGCAGAACTTTGGCGCACAAGTGACTGGTTCCTCCATAGGGTGGCCTATTTCAGAAAATTTTCAAATTTTCGTGTTCACATATTTTCAAATAATAGTTTACTACAAAAAAAGACGTTATGATTTTTATCAGATTTTTAAACTCAAATATGAGTCTGCGCTAATGATTTTAATTCTTTATGAACTTTAGCCCACGATGAGGGTAATAAATTTTTAAATAAAAATTTGGTGATATAATTATTGAGATTATTTATGTTTTTCTTCTGGAAGTTGTTTATAAAACATCAATGAACATAATGAAGTTTTGTTAATTTTATATTTTCCATTTGTTATTAAAATGAAAAGACCGATTTTGGTGGAATTCAAGGGTTTTTGAAGGCTTCTACGGACCACTCAAAATGGACGGATCTCATTCAAAATACATTGAGTGATTGTTTAACTATCGAACTATCATTACACAAAAAAAAGAAATATCTGACTTCATTACATCATTAAAAAAGGCGATGAAAAGTTCTTGAATTTTTGAGAAAGAATCAGATGTTGGGATTATCAGGTGCATTTACAAGTATCATAAACAGTGAAAGTTAGAGGGTCAAGCACAGAGATCACACCGACATAACTTGTCCTTGTGAGCGGTACACCCACTACTTTTGCTGCTTGCTGCTAGCATTTGCAATATTCGTACACGGGCAGGTATTACTCATGACTAAAGAAATGTTTAATGTGTCCATACGATATTTTTCTACCTGAAAGGGACTGCAATAAAACCATTTGACTTCTGACCAATGTTTACTGCTTAGAATTGCCAGTGGGTCGAATATTTCACTTAAACTTTGGATGATTAGCGCAGACTCATATTTGAGTTTAGAAATCTAAAAAAAATCATAACGTCTTTTTTTATAGACAACTATTATTTAAAAATATGTGAACACGAAAATTTGAAAATGTTTATAAAATGGGCCACCCTGTAAATCCTCCATCATGACAACGCGCCCGGCCCACGCCGCTCTCTCCGTAAAGCAGTTTTTGACCAAAAACTGGATGACACCAATTGTCCACCCCCCCCTACTCACCGGAACTAGCCCCCTGTGATTTTTTTTTGTTCCCCAGACTCAAAAGGGACATGAGAGGAAAGCGTTTTGCCACTGTGAAGGAGGTAAAACAAAAGTCGCTGGAAGGCCTGAAGAACATCCCGATAAGTGAATTTAAAAAATGTTTTGAACATTGGAAGAATCGCTTGCAAAGGTGCGTTGTGGTCAAAGGAGAATACTTTGAAGGTGATCAAAATTTGGTGTAAAAATATTAAAAAATAAAGAAATTATGACGAAATTTCCGTATTTTTTGGGTTCCCCTCCCCCCCGTATGTTTTTTTTCTAATTGTGATTATCCAACGTTTTGACACATACTGAACATAATTGACCTTATAAACTCGAACAAAAAACAATTTATCACGAAATAAAAGCTTTCTCTATGAAGTCGGAAAATTGTTGATGTTAGTTGGCAGGAGATTTGAAATGGGGATTTTCGAAATATTAAAAAAAAAAATACTAAAAATGAAAGAAAATTATTATTATTATTTAATATTAAAAAATAAAGAAATTATGACGAAATTCACTTATTTTTTGGGTCCCCCCCCCCCGTATGTTTTTTTTCTAATTGTGATTATTCAACGGTTTGACACATACTGAACATAATTGACCTTATAAACTCGAACAAAAAACAATTTATCACGAAATAAAAGCTTTCTCTATAAAGTCGGAAAATTGTTGATGTTAGTTGGCAGGAGGTTTGAAATGGGGATTTTCGAGATATTAAAAAAATAAAAATAATAATACTAAAAAGTAAAGAAAATTATTATTATTATTTGATATTAAAAAATAAATAATTATGACGAAATTCCCGTATTTTTTGGGTCCCCCTCCCCCCCCCCCCCCCCGCGTATGTTTTTCTTCTAATTGTGATTATTCAACGTTTTGACACATACTGAACATAATTGACCTTATAAACTCGAACAAAAAACAATTTATCACGAAATAAAAGCTTTCTCTATAAAGTCGGAAAATTGTTGATGTTAGTTGTCAGGAGATTTGAAATGGGGATTTTCGAATATAAGAGAAACGAGAATCGATTTACCACATCCCTATTATATATCTAAGAGAGCGAAACGCGCCACGGTGCGGGGCCTATCTATAATCTCATTCCGGGACGTGAAATTGTGGGGTCTCCCTGACAGGATTACGCAACGTTCGTCATGTCCGCGTATCAGGGAGCACTCTAGCGCACACTTCATCGTTCCCGTGCTCTTGCGTAATTCGTCGTTGGCTCACGGAGGCTGGGCGCGTACGCCGGTGGCGTGTTTAATCATTCATAACTGAACGTACAGCCTGCATCAAAGATATCTAAATATGGAACGTATTTTTTGCATATTTAATCGGAGTGCGTTCGAAATGTTAAGATTTCAACTTTAGCCTTTTGTAGACGCGATTTACTGCGTACTTGAGTTGGAATGGGAACATCGTTCGAACGAATAACGATTTGCTTGATTATTAATTTTTTTAAATCATTTAAAGCGATTTTCAACGTTCGAATCACGATCCCATCCCCGATCTGTATATTATCCGTGTTTTTTTTTTTTGTCTCCTTCAACTCGTAAAACGACGGTCGATAGATCGCGAATAACGAACCTAGAGTTTGGCATTAGAACGGCTTTTGGTAAACCAGTCGTGCCGCTCGTGTAAATGTACAACAAATTGTCTTGATAGCCGGGTTCACGTTCCACAATTGGTTGTTCGTCGCTGCTCTCGGCCATCAGTTTATCAAGATTTTTCGAATCCCGATCCGTGGCATTCAAACCGCCACCCTGTTTATATCTTTCCATCCCATCCACCGAGTCCCGTATGTCGTCGATAGCTGAAAGAATTGAAAAAACAATTTTGTTGATCTTCATCACGGAAATACGTTTTTATTTTTATAACTTTTTGAATTGTA
Source organism: Oxytorus armatus (assembly GCA_958009045.1). NCBI lineage: Eukaryota > Metazoa > Arthropoda > Insecta > Hymenoptera > Ichneumonidae > Oxytorus > Oxytorus armatus. Next base: position 2,135,587 of record OY253750.1, read on the forward strand.
GATTTACGCGACGAAGGTATAATTTAAATATAATGTGCAACTGTTTGACGAAAAATATTGTAAATATGAATAATTCCATTGAAATTTTTTCCAATCGGATTTCGCTCTTTCTGCGTAATTCATGGCGTTAGATCTGTTGGATTTAAATTTTTATATATATTCATACCCGAGGACAATTCATTTGCATAGATAATGCCCTTGACCTTGGCGATCGTGAGACAATGAATGAGCAGTTGCAGTCGTATGTTCGTGTTTATCAATGCCGTTATTACACCGAGCTTTCCAAGACCCAACCACGTTGCTATGAACTCGGGCTTATTCGGCATCATAAGCGCGACCGCGTCGCCCTTAACGTAACCGGCTTTTTGAAATACCGCGGCTATTCGGTTGCTGTATTTGTCCATCTGTGAAAGAAAATTCATTAATTACAAATCCAAGAATGAAAATCGAATCAGCCGTTTTGGAATTATGAAATTTTGTATCTTTCGAAAAGCCGTCTAGCTCGTGTAATTTTTGGACTATCGAGCCAAAACTTCGTAGATCGATCGGGTACTATCAAAGGGTACTTCGTATTGAATTTGAACAAAATCGATTGAGCCGTTTTGAAATTGTCACTGTGACGTGCTAGTTTTGAGACACCCTGTATATTAGGGTGGTTCTTAATTTGGTGATGTTGGAAATTCTTTGGTATTGTTCCTCAAAAGTAATCAACATATCTAGAAAAAAAATTGGGCGCAAGCGGAACTTTGTTCAATAATTCTAACCCACCCCACCGAGCTGTCGAATTTTTATATGAAAAAATGCATGCATTCAAAATTTTGTTAAGAAAATTGTTTATTATTTCAAAACTATTTATGATAAAAGAATTTTATATAACGTTTTTGTAGGAAATATAATGCTTTACAAAAAAGGTATCTTGTGAAATTCTCGTGAATCTAATATTTATCACGTAATTAGCAAAAAACTGTCATCATTTGTTCCAAAAGTCGATCATTATGGTCAAAACAGGAGTTTTACGTCGATAGCTGCAATTTATTTTTCGTATGTATATAAGATTATGAGGAAATACGTAGCGCACTCAACAATGAAATGTAAACAATATTCAAATTTTCAATTTTATCAATTTTATTGTGAATTAGAATGAATGATGTCATATACTTTAAAAATCAACTTACAATAATGAATTACATCGGTTGGAGCAAAGTTGCTTTGTTAATATCAGGATATTTTTTTTTTATATTCTTCAATTATTTGTACAATGAATTGTTTCTGATCTTCGTCATAAATGAGACGATCATTGTACTCTGTAATAAGTTTCACTCCTCTTTCCGCAACATCGTTAACCACTTTAATTCCTTTAACTATTTTTAAGCTTTGTAAATAATTTTCATTAGAAATCCACTCGCTCACATCGATATCAAAAAATGAGGAGTTGATTTCAAATCTTTCGAAAAAAGCCATCGATTTGGAACCGATAAAGAAATCAATGTCCTTATCGATCGAAGAAGAAAAATTTATCATGAATGATAATAAAATTGATAAAATTGAAAATGTAAATATCGTTCACATACTGTTATTGAGTGCACTACGTATCTCTTCATATTTCTAACTGCATATGAAGAATACATTGCAGTTTTTCGACGTCAAACTCCTGTTTTGGTCATAATGATGGACTTTTGGAATAAATGATGACAGTTTTTTGCTAATAACGTGATAAATATTAGATTCACAAGAATTTTACAAGATACCTTTTTTGTAGAGCATTAAATTTCGTATAAAACACAATATAACATTTTTTTATCATGAATAGTTTTGGAATAACAAACAATTTTCTTAACAAAATTTTGAACGCATGCATTTTTTCATATAAAAATTCGACAGCTCGGTGGGGTGGGTTAGAATTATTGGACAAAGTTCCGCGTGCGCCCAATTTTTTTTCTGGATATGTTGATTACTTTCAAGGAACAATACCAAAGAATTTCCAACATCACCAAATTAAGAACCACCCTACTGTATATATGGGGCATTCCACATCAAATAGACCGTGTTTGTGTCCTCTGGCATTTGGTCCAAAATGTTTCATATCGTCGTTACAACCCTAAAAGAGAGTTTTTGTTCCAGATTATTTTCGCAAACTGCTATTTCGTAACAATTAAAAAAATATATTTTACATAAAACAACAGGTTAGCTGTTGCATGTAAAAATCGGAAGAAAATTCTAAAAAATTCCCTGTTCAATCTAAAAAATGGCAAGTCATATCCCAGAGTGGATTGACAATTTCTTCTATTTTTTAAAGATTTTTTGTTCGAAAAAAAAAAACCCACTTGGAAAGAATGGAACCAAACGGGGGTGCAATCCGGGTAGCGGTTCAACAATGCTGATATTTGAAAGAGCCCTGTTGGCCATTATTTCAGACTTTTTTAACGAACTTTTTTTTAAATTTTGAACAATCGGAATTCAACAATGATTGCGAAAGGATTTGAAAAATCTGAAATTCTCTGTGTTGCGTAAAACAATGTTAAACCCCATCCCAAAATACGCCGGGGTTTCGTTCTTCGAGTATTTTGCGAATGACAAAACAGTATCGAGCGCCGTTCTACTCTGGGATATAGCTTGAAAATCGCGAGTTTAAAAAATTTCTTTCACATTTTTCAAGTACGGCTACTTTTGTTTATATGTAAATTCATTTTTTTTATCATTACTAAACAGCGATCAGAGAAAATAATTAAGAAAAAACTGTATGCTTTTTAAGGTCGTAACAACCGTATAAACATTATTTGACCAAATCACAAAGGGTGAGGGTCATAGCCAGGTCGATTTGACGTGGCATGCCCCATATATAGATATTGCGCCAAATTCTATGTGACTCAAAATTATGTTTAAAGTGCTCCAAACGTCTTTTATCACTGTTGAAAAACGTTCGGCTTTATGCGCCATATAAAACTACATTAATCATTGACTCGACTCAGTAACATTAACAATGTAACAACACACAAGTAAAACGTTGAAAACAAGATAACGCATGTCGCTCGTATGACGATAAGAACTCGTTTCCCTTAATTGTCGTGTATTTTTTATAAATGCTGATACCGTTGTGCAAATTTTTCCGGAAATTCCATCGGACCGAAAAAAAAACACGAAGTTCCAATTTGACCAGTATCGATGTTTCTACAACGTATGTTTGAAGGATGCCGATGGTAAAAAGACAAACGAAAGATTGACAATAATTGTTGCTACATATAGTTTAGAAAAGGAGAATCAAATGTAGATTCACGAGCGTTGCGAATTTCCAATAGACACCCACACAAAGAATGGGCAAATAATCTCTTTTGCTTCATCGTAGAGAAACCTGTTTTTTCATGAAAAAAAAAAATCGTCTTTTTAATGTCAATGTGTTAAAAATGTTCCAAAACGTCGAAAATTATATTTAGAAAAAATGTCCGGAGGGAAATTTGACCCGCAAGTAAATTAGTATTGGCCCTTTGTTCACTACGATTTTTGTGACAACTGACGCATTATTTTGGATTTGATGAAATTTTGAATATTTTCAAAAAAATGTAAAGAGCATAACTCACGCGATTTTTGAGCTATCGGGCTAGAACTTTTTTTCAGAAATACTCTATCATAAAATACAGTTCGCTATTGAATCCGGAGGAAATCGATCGAGGCCTTCCGATGTTATAGAATTTTGAATTTTTACGAAAAACCCGTTATAGGCGTTTGGTAAAGCTCTAGCTCGTGTAATTCTTGGACTATCGAGCCAAAACTTCGTACATCGATTGGGTACTATCGAAGGATATTTCGTATCAAATTTGGACAAAATTTTGAATTTTTCGAAAAACCGGACATACGTGGTTGCCTTATATACGTCGAGAATTTTCAAAAAATCGATTTTTTTTTGTTCACAGATTATTATTCCTTATAGTCTTAGGCGTATTTCTGTGTAAGCTGATTGTAAAAATTCCCCATAGTTCAAAAGTTATTGTAGATAATGTGACTGCCCGACGAAAGGACAAAGGTCTGACGCGCGCCTACCCGAGTTGAGTTGATTGAACAATTCGTCGATTAGAAAAAAATAAACAACAACAATTTTTTACTGACAAGGAAGGCGTACAATATGAAGCTGGAATGGGAGATTAGACGTAAGTTAACTAAATAAATTTAAAAAATTCATAAAGTTCTTGCTCCAGCCGCGCGCGACTTCGAGCGAAACGCGCTTGAAACTTTAAATGCGTTTTTCTCAAAACTACTTTTTCTGACACGGTCGGCATGATAACTCGTACGGTTTTTAATATTTTTTGATGATTTTTTTTTTTAAATATTCGGAATTGTTTTTTCTATAGTCTGTCGAGCCGGATTTTTAAAATTATAATTAGAAAATTTTATAAAAACAATTAAAGTGTGACTTTTTTTGATACAAACTTAACATTTTTTTTTAAATTACCGTAAATTGTTTAATTTTTCGAATTTCAAAAATCCGGCTCGACAGACTATAACTACTACTCTATTTTACAAGAATTTCTTTACATTTTGCAGATCCGTCAACATTTGAGGAAGAAATACTGCCGACCGTGGAGCAACTTTTTTTTTACAGTGCTTCAAAAAATGTGATTTTTCATGTTGTAATTTTTGAAAAAAAAAATTGAAATAAATTTTTTTACAAACTTAACACAGTAATAAACAATGTGTAAGAATTTTTTTATCAATTTCTATTTCTATACCTCCTAAAAACAGTTTTTCTTTTGGTACGTTTTCGGTACCGCTGGACGTATGTAAGGCCTTAAGACGTCTAGCTCGTGTACGTTTTGGGCTATCAATGAGTAAAAATTCTGTACATCGATTGGGTATTATCAAAGAATACTCCATGTCGAATTCGAGAAAAAAATCAATCGAGGCGAAATTTATGGAATTTTGGATTTAAAAAAAATCGAGTTTTGTTTATTAAGACAACATCGTACAACATGTACCAAACTTTTTAAATTTCCGGGTAAAATGTTCCGTATGGACGGAGGGTCATTAAAGAATTATTGAGGTTGAACATAGCGTGAATCCATGAGACGGTTGTGCAGATAGAATATTAACACAACGCGTAAAGCTTTTTTCTACGAGGAAGCCAAAATTGAGATATACATACTTCGTCGTAGAGGACGACTCTAAGCGTTGTGAGAAATTTCGAGGAAGCAACTTGAAATTTTCAACTTTCATCCATTTATATATACAATTACAAAAATATATATTTTCGAAATCTCTTTTACTCACATCGGCATTAGTCCAGATTCGTCCTTCGAATATAAAGCACGGTTTGTTCGGAAACATCTTTGCCCTCTCGCGAAATAGCTTCATGGCGGTGGCGTTATTCTTGACATATCCTTTTCTTTCGCGATCGGCGTTAATAAACCGATAGAGGAACCTAAAAGAAAAAAAGAGCCAAGAAATTAACGATTGTCGTAAACACGAATCAACGAATACCAACACCAAACTCATTAACTACAATAATAATTAATTAATTATAACTAACGTTCAATCGATTCTACCGCGAACCAACGAACGATAATAGATTCAATCCTAAACGCGACATGTGGCGCTACGACTCGCAGCCATTCGCACAAGCCCAACACCGATAAGAAAAAAATGGAGAGAAGAAAAAAATGCAGTAGATTACGCCCACGTTGTTTATTTTTATCCGGTGTCCGGTGTACGGTCAAAGTTCGTAATAAAATATCATCTCGTTCAACCTTTCATTTGACCTCTGCTCATTTATCCTTTCGTTCAACTTCACGAGGCTCCTCGATGCCTTTGGAATTATCGCTCGACAAATTACAAGCAAACAAAAAAGTTGCAAATTCAATATCGCAATGCGTTTCCTCCTCGTTTTCGATGATTTACAAATCTCCCTTCATGACCACGATTTTAAGGGCGGGGTAAAGGTTTTCACTTTCGAAAAATCGAATTTTTTTGTTTGTCTTATCTTATTGTTTAACATTTCAAGAGTATGTCTGTAAAATTTTAAACCGATCTAAGCAATATTCTTGAAGTTATTGTCTTATTAATCTCCTGGCCTTTAACGCTATACCTCTAACAGCTGCGGGCGGTCGGGCTAGCAGTGCCCTTTAGACGCGTGTTTTTCTCAAAACTACTTTTTCAAAGTCCGTGTTCAGTGCCATTTAAAAACTACTTGACCGATTCATTTCAAACTTTGTACACATTTTCTACATATAAAATACCTCCCCCCAACGTTTAGTTAAAATTTTTTTTTTCACATTAAGGGTGTTTCCCACCCACAAAATGGCGGAATTTTTCGTGGAAAATAACAGTTCACACTTTGGATGGCCGGCAAAAATGTTTAAATGAAAAAAAAAATTATCAGAGAACGTTGGGGGGAAGATTTGATTATAATTTGACGAAATTTTCATGGTTTTTCATTTTCAGATAATTTCCGGCCGAGTTATAGTGAACACCGCAAATTGTTTTTTTTCCAAGACGTTCCGGGGAAAGCTTTGTTACGGACTTACGCTTCAATATTTCTGCATGAAAAAATTACACGACATTGTCAAAAGTATGCTCAATAATGTACAAAAGGTTCGAATAAAATTGCTCAATCCATATTTGAGAAAAAAAATCGCAATAAAAGTGTTTTTTTTTTACGCTGAAACCCTTACCCCTCCCTTAATAACACTAGAATCGGTGTGCGCGCTTCGGGATGCTTTTGTAGGTTCAGGTTCGTCGTGCAATCTTAAGGTATTAGTCTGGTAACTTAAGCCGATTTTCATGTCTTTTTTGGAGGGCGTTTTTTTGTCGGAAAATAAAAATGAATCGTTTTGGATATTTAGGATGTTTTTATTTACACATTAAAGATACAAAAAAACATTTTTTTGAAAAAATTTAATAGTTTATTATTATTATTATTATTGATCGAAGTTGGCACCTCGAAAAAAAAAGCGCGTGGGTGGCCCCGGTGATTTTGGCTCTTGATGTTATCTGAAATAAAAAATTCTTGATAATTCTTAATCTATAGACATGTCATTCTGGTCGAAACTACTGAAGTTAAATTTCATGGATAAATAACAAAATGGCGGACTTTGGAAAAAAAAGTCCTTTTATTTTAGCAAAGAAGGGGTTGTAAAATAAAAAGTTAGGGGTGAAAAAATTTATCGCTAGTTCCGACCAGAATGACACGTCTATGGATTAAGAATTATCAAGAATTTTTTATTTCAGCTAACATCAAGAGCCAAAATCACCGGGGCCACCCGAGCGCTTTTTTTTTCGAGGTGCCAATTTCAATCAATAATAATAACAATAATAAACTATTAAATTTTTTCAAACAAATTTTTTTTTGTATCTTTAATATGTAAGTAAAAACATCCTAAATATCCAAAACGATTCATTTTTATTTTCCTACAAAAAAACGCCCTCCAAAAAAGACATGAAAATCGGCTTAAGTTACCAGACTACTACCTGGAGTACGGACATGAACGAACTCTGAGCGGCTTCAGAAATAAATCGCATTTCGAGATATTACGTGGCGCGTCTTTTTTAAAGGGAGAGGACTGGAATCGGTGAACGCTGCTGAAGTAAAAAATGTGAAAACGTATTATGTAGGTAATTAGTAGGGCCCGGATTCGTCACGACAAGATTGAAAGCACTCAGGAAAAAGTGGGCGATGTTCAACTTTTTTACGGACTTTGAAATATTCCCCCATGTCCCCATTTTTCCCAATGTCCCGATTTTTCCACATGTCCCACGAGAGAAAAATGTTCAAAGTCCCACGTAGTCGAAATTTTTGGAATTGAGGCCATACAACACGGAAAAAAAAAGCAGCAAAGCTTCGTCCATGCGGAGGCCAAAATCGATAAAAATAGTTCGTTGTAGGGGTCTTTGAGAAATTCGTGAAATTTCACGGAAGAACATTGCGAGTTTAAACTTCGAGGTTTTTTTTTGCTTCACATGCGACAAGAACAAATAATAACCGCGTTGAGTTAAGAAATCTAACGCCGACAATAGAATTTCCTCGTTCATTGAGAACTCGCCAGGTGAGTTTGAAATATTCACGCCCAAGGACAATGAGGCTCGTACATACATATCATTTCAGAAGAAACTACTTGACCAATTTCACCGAGTGAACTTATATACGTAAGTGACTTCTCGGCCATTCTCACTTGTACTTTAAACTCGAGTTTCGAATAGAAGGGAGAGGAGGAACGAGAAACTATTTTTCGTGACTAGACAGAGGATAAATATTCGTATTAGCCAATAGTCAATAGTTCAAGGTCTGTTGATATCGGAGTGACGGTCATCGAGCACAGCGTTTCTGATAAGATCATCAGATTTGGCGATAATATTCAAAATACAATTGGTAACGTTTATTTTCTCGTAAGTGCATCGTAATCTATATATTTTGCTGCGTCATAGAAGAAGCTTAGGGATGGTGAATATTTTTTTTTTTTTTTTTTTTCGAATTGTCAATATCAGTGTGTTCAAAATGTGCCAAAACGTTGAAAAATCTCATTTAAAAAAAATGTCCGGACGTGTGCGTGTTTATGTATGTACAACCATGAAAAATTCGAACGTCTAATATTGGCAAGTGGAAGTTGGGTCTTCGCCACTTGGCGATTAAGGGGGGAAATAGGGTTAGACGGTTGGAAAAATCGATTTTTTTTTTATTTCATAAATTGTTAGTAAAACTATTGAAAAATATGATCCCAAAATTTTAAATGAAAATTCCCACTCGTTCCGTTGTTATAAGCCATTAAGAGGGGAAATAGGGTTAGGACAGTGTTTTCTCAATGATTTTCAAGAATTTTTTTATAGTATAAAAAATGAATATAATTTATTAAAACTTTTAGAATATTTTATACATATATTTAAGTATATACTATAAAATTTTTGAAGAATTTCCTTGAAAAACACCGAAGATATCAACGACCCGATATTGCAGGTCACAATCAGACTCAGCATTTTGCTATTTTTTCAAACGCGTTTTTCTGAAAACGACTTTTTTTTGGAACTTGCGTACACGCTAGTTTGAAAAGTTTTCAACCGATCGTTTTGAAAATTGGCAGTTACTTTCTTCATAGTATTGCGCTCTATATGAACCTAAAATCGGATTATTATCATTATTTAAGGGGGGAGAGTAAGGTTAATTCGTACAAAAAAGTCATGTTTTTGTGATTTTTTTTGTGACGACGCAGTTAAAATCTCTTTATTAAAACTAATGGTACAGTAAAATATGACATTCGAAGAATATTATATAAAGTTTTGACGAAGAAATATTAAAAAATACGGCAATGGCCGCAATTATTCGGACGTGTCTCGGAAAAAAGTAGAATTGCGGTGTCCCTCATAACTTGGTGCTGGATCATCTGAAATGAAAAAATGAAAGTTCATTTGTTAGACAATAGTTTTCCCCAGGTAACGCTGGGAGGGTTTTTCGAAATTTCAATTTTTCAATTTTTTGGAACATTTTGAAGGGAAAAACGCGATTTTTTTTTTTCGTAAAAATCGCGTTTTTCCCTTGAAAATGTTCCAAAAAATTGAAAAATTGAAATTTCGAAAAACCCTCCCAGCGTTACCTGGGGAAAACTATTATCTAACAAATGAACTTTCATTTTCAATTTTTCAATTTTTTGAAACATTTTGAAGGGAAAAACGCGATTTTTTTTTTTTCGTAACAATCGCGTTTTTCCCTTCAAAATGTTCCAAAAAATTGAAAAATTGAAATTTCGAAAAACCCTCCCAGCGTTACCTGGGGAAAACTATTATCTAACAAATGAACATTCATTTTTTCATCTCAGATGATCCAGCACCAAGTTATGAGGGACAACGCAATTCTACTTTTTTCCGAGACACGTCGGAATAATTGCTGCCATTGCCGTATTTTTTAATATTTCTTCGTGAAAATTTTATATAATATTCTACGAATGTCATATTTTACTGTACCATTAGTTTTAATAAAGAGATTTTAACTGCGTCGTCACGAAAAAATCACAAAAGCATGCCTTTTTTTGTACGAATTAACCTTCCCCCCCCGCCCTTAAAATATATTTTTTTTCCAAATGAAGTTGTAAAAAACGGCAAAAAATCATGCTTTTTTGTTTTGACCCCTGTAAAAAATTCAATTTTCTATTTTTTCGATAGCATTCAGGTTCATATAGAAGAGAGACCTCTAATAAAAGTAAATTCCAATCTCGTTTGATTTCAGATGAAAATTGCGGCTTCCAGAATGCACGCAATATGCTGAGTCTGATTGTGTCCTGCAATATGGGGTCGCTAATATCCCCGGTGTTTTTCAAGAAAATTCTTCAAAAATTTTATAGTATATACTTAAATATATGTTTAAAATATTCTCAAAGTTTCAATAAATCATATTCATTTTTTATACTATAAAAAAATTCATGAAAATCATTGAGAAAACGCTGTCCTAACCCTATTTCCCCTCTTAATTTGAACACTACTCTCAGTAGAAGCTGTAAAACGTTTTGAATTCTAAAATTTGGAGACATTAAAAATTACACTTTTTCGCATATAATGATGTTAAATAAACATTCGTTTAAGGTCATTTTATATGTAAGACAAAACAAGAAGATTGAGGACATTGAAAAAATGTGTTTTTAACGTCTTTGCAAAATCTTGAAAAAAACAACGTTATTTCCAAGTTCCCAATATTGGGCATGCGAAACGAACTTTCACGTTGTTTTTGACGACGATCAATATGTTAGTTCCTTTTTCAATGATTTATAACTCTCAAGTCAAACCGCTATGAAAAATTTGCCAGACATTTTTCTATATCGTTAAAATCATCCTTACGGTATTGACCACTAAAAATAAACCATATTCTCGTTTATTTCTTTCCTTTTCTCCAAGTAGCGCAAGCGTTTGTACGACCGGGTGAAACTTTATTGCTGGTATCGAACTGGTTTCGTACTTGGCCGTAATTTATAATGTAAGAAACAGGCGGAGGAACGTACGTCCGAATAGCACAGAAAAGTAACATAGACGAGTGAGATATATGTAATATCGAGGCTGAAAGTGCGCAGGGGTTTTTCGATCGATTCGTGTCTCGCCACACAACGAAACATCGTGCTAGTCCGGGGGGTAAATGAATTAGTGACAAAAGTGGTTCCTCGCCCGGCGAGCCTCAAACGTCAATTACGCACGATCGAGGGTATTTTTTTTTTACCATCACAACGAAAATCATACGCGTGGTTTACTCGGAAAGAAACCAAATACAAAACGAGGTTTACGATAATTATTACGAAAAGGAACGTAATAATGATAATAAAGATATAGGAATCGATAAGAGTAGAAAAAGATTTCAACCGACAGAAGTGGACGCGCAATCGGGTCCGCGACATCGGCGCTTTCCCGTGTTAAGCGGTACCGGTCGTGATCAATACTGGGACGGGTGACCGCTTAGCGGTGGGACTTGTTTTTTATACCACGACTACTGGAGCGGTTCCCGACGGTATACTATTGAAACTGCGGTAAAAGGAGAGGTTTTCTGTACTTTCCCCGTGTCCTCGTGCAAATGTCAGGAAAGAGTGGCTGCAGTCAACGCTTTAAGGGAGGGCGGGAGACGGGATCGTTCCATTCCATTTCATTCTCAAAGAAGGAAATAGAAATGGTAACAAGGGGGGAAGGGACGTAAAAAACCGGTAAAATTATGGACAACGGAAACGTTAATAAATAAATAAGAATCAATCTTGACGAGAGGCAATTTTTTTTAAAACTTCTGACGATGATACAACTTAAACTACGGTAAAATGTGGCCGTCTGTAACGAACAGGTTTTCCGGACTTTCCCCGTGCCCTCGCGCAAATGCGATCCAGTAGTGCGTTAGAAAGGAGGGGTTGTGGACAACGCTTAAAGAGAGGGGGGGAAGGGACGTTTCCATTCCATTTCATTCTTGAGGAATGAATTAAAAATGGTAACAAGGGGGAAGGGACGTAAAAACCTGAAAAGTTATAAAAAATGGAAACACTAATGAGTAAATAAGAATGAATATTGAGCGAGAGGCATTTTTTTCTGAGTTTCTGACGATAATACAACTCAAACTACGGTAAAATGTGGCCGTCTGTAACGAACAGGTTTTCCGGACTTTCCCCGTGCCCTCGTGCAAATGCGATCCAGTAGTGCGTTAGAAAGGAGGGGTTGTGGACAACGCTTAAAGAGAGGGGGGGAAGGGACGTTTCCATTCCATTTCATTCTTGAGGAATGAATTAAAAATGGTAACAAGGGGGAAGGGACGTAAAAACCTGAAAAGTTATAAAAAATGGAAACACTAATGAGTAAATAAGAATGAATATTGAGCGAGAGGCATTTTTTTCTGAGTTTCTGACGATGATACAACTCAAACTACGGTAAAATGTGGCCGTCTGTAACGAACAGGTTTTCCGGACTTTCCCCGTGCCCTCGCGCAAATGCGATCCAGTAGTGCGTTAGAAAGGAGGGGTTGTGGACAACGCTTAAAGAGAGGGGGGGAAGGGACGTTTCCATTCCATTTCATTCTTGAGGAATGAATTAAAAATGGTAACAAGGGGGAAGGGACGTAAAAACCTGAAAAGTTATAAAAAATGGAAACACTAATGAGTAAATAAGAATGAATATTGAGCGAGAGGCATTTTTTTCTGAGTTTCTGACGATAATACAACTCAAACTACGGTAAAATGTGGCCGTCTGTAACGAACAGGTTTTCCGGACTTTCCCCGTGCCCTCGTGCAAATGCGATCCAGTAGTGCGTTAGAAAGGAGGGGTTGTGGACAACGCTTAAAGAGAGGGGGGGAAGGGACGTTTCCATTCCATTTCATTCTTGAGGAATGAATTAAAAATGGTAACAAGGGGGAAGGGACGTAAAAACCTGAAAAGTTATAAAAAATGGAAACACTAATGAGTAAATAAGAATGAATATTGAGCGAGAGGCATTTTTTTCTGAGTTTCTGACGATAATACAACTCAAACTACGGTAAACTGTGGCCGTCTGTAACGAACAGGTTTTCCGGACTTTCCCCGTGCCCTCGCGCAAATGCGATCCAGTAGTGCGTTAGGAGAGAGGGGCTGCGGGCAACGGTTAAGGGATAGGGGGAGAGAAAGGGACGTTTCCATTGCTTAAGAATGAAATGGAAATGGGAACAACAATGAATATACTAAAACAAAAAAATTACTCGCAAGAAAAAGTGTGTAAAAGGAAGGTTTGTAAAAAGCTTCAAGTTCCGTGTGCATTCGAAATAAATAATATCGATTGAATCATCGCATAAAAATAACAATAATAACGATATTTAACACAATAATAATAGAAACGATAATACTAATAATAATAGGAAAAAAAAAAAGTACTCACTTGATATCACGAGGAAGTGTTCTCAGGATAACGTAGATCCTTCGATGATAACGGCATAATATCGGTAGCACGAGTGCCGCTATCGTTATCTGAGCGATTCTCGTGAAGGAACCAATATGACCACCGACACCGGCCGCCATAAGAGCGGCTATCCCAAGAACGAGGTAGGCGAATCTGACGTCCATTCCTTTATAGGGTCGCGCACCACGTCTCTGTAACACCACGATGAATAAGTGTGTTTCACAATAGCGGAACAGTAGTGGGGTTGAAGCGAACAATATAACAGGGAAAATGTAACCTCTTCCTCTACCCCCGGCCCCTTCCAAGAGCGATAAGTGCCGATTGCCAGGTGCGAATTAATACACGCAAAAAAAAAGGAGGGATAACAGAGCGAAACGAAGAGAAAGAGAGAGAGAGACAGACCACGCGAAGGGAAGACTCGAATGGTTTCGGCTTCGGGTGCGTTCCTACTTTTTTTTTCCCTCAGCGACCTCTGACGTTCCTCGAAAACCTCTCTATTTCGTTAGACCGTTGCGTTTCTATTACCTATCGTTCGCTCTTCGACCGTACGGTCGTCCGCCACCGGCAAAACTACCCGACAGCACGCCGTAGCACGAGTTTTTCGTCGTTAAGTCATGGCCTATATAAGTATGAGAAATTTATGGATCCACAATACGTGTATGTATAGAAACTCGTTCAAGTTCGCGCCCACACGGGTTCTTTTAGTTTTAGCGTATTGAAGTACGTTATAGGTGCGTGATTCGGCTTTTAACGATCGGCGCAAGCGCATAACACGTGGCCTAACCCACTCGTCGACGGTGGGAGAGCGAGTCGGTTGGAGAGTGACGAGGAAAATTATATACGTTTTGTTTCATCGGGCTTATGCTCAGCTATGCTCGAAAGAGGGTTGATGCGGACAATTCGATCGTATCTGAAAAAAAAAAAAACGCTCGTCCCTGTTTGTCGTCGTATATAACAATATATATGTGCACAGGGATATATGAAAAATTTGAACAAACTTTTCCATCGACGGTCGTCGGATGGCGCTGGGAGCTTTAAAATAAATAATAGAATCCAATTATGATTAAACTGTTCCTATCTGCGGTGAGAATGGAGTTTCTAAGGGTTAATTTCGTTGCAATATTTTTTCCAATACTTCGCCGTTATTCGAGCTCTGACAAAAATAGGATACATTTTTATTTTCCGCAAGGTCCTGGGGATTCGATTTTTGTATTCCCTGAGCGACGGTGAACGAATTACGCATTGCCGAGGACCGCATATCGATCGTACAACTCGCGGGCTCGCCTGGTCACCGAATTCATAACTTGGTCGATGCAGAGGGCACGAAAAAAAACGGAACGAGAATACACGGTTTTGTTTTTTTTATCGTATCGACCTTACATTATTGTCGCTTTTGTAGTGTTGATTTTCTTTGCACCAGTTTTAACGATTAACGAACGCAATTATGGTGTTTGTGTCAAATCGATTTTACAATAATTTTAACGCATAACGGAATACCAATTGTGATTAATTTTTTAACTCAATATATGTTTTGTCAAATTTCCAAGGTAATTGCGATTTAAAAGAACATTTCGAGGATAGCGCAAATTCATTCGGCAATTAGGACGACCAAACAAAAGTCACTCGCGTCAAACAAGGACGATTGAATTCACGCCGGGGTGGTGTCGATGTCGATTTCACGAACCGGACGTCGCTACAGCCGTGTATTACGAATTCATCGACGTTAGACGATGGTTTTCTCAAGACGCACGCATACGTAATACAGTAGACGGATATTGTTATTATTCATCGGAGCGCTCTTCAGATCGAGTTAACGACACCGCGATAGCTCAAGGGACAAACGATTTTCCTTTCTTTACTCGCCTATAAAAAAAATGAAAAATTTTTTATATTCAACGGCCCCGTCTACACTTCTATTTCGTTCCCATTCATTTATCGTCTCGTACCGTTCTCATGTCGTATATTCCTCGGCAGGGAAAAAAGTTAAAGTCAGAAATGGCAAACTTACTTGATACCCGGTGAATAAACAAAAATATTCTCACAGCCAAGAAAAAAAACGTGCTATATACAACGTTGATGATCGCGGATTGCGATCAATTGCGATTGCCGGGGCGCACACGTTCCGAGGACGACTAGCGAGTTAAAGCACTACATGAGTCGCGCAAAAGCACCGTTATACCGCTACGGATGGCCTGCCACCCCACACCGTATACCTCTCGCGGATACACGTTGAAACTCGGTGGATGCTCGGAGGGAAACTAATGGCCGACCGCGTCGCCCGCCGCGCCACCACCCTATGTTTTCATCAAGTTACATTTTTCGTCCCCTCCACTATTGCTCCTGCGAGGCGAGAAAATTCGCAACTTCCCCCCACCGACATACACCGTGACTCCGTGCAATCTTTGTACACTTTAGGCGCTGTATGACTATTCTCTGGTCGTACGAGGTCTGTTAAAAAAGTATCGCGAATTTTGCATTTTCGCGGGCTACATATACTCGATTTTCGATTCTTTTTATGACGTTAGGTTGGTACTCGTGTCCCTCACTTATGTTGAAAAAAAATCGGCCATTTTGAATGTTCCGTTAATTGTTGACAGCTGTTTCGGTTAGACGTGTTTTGCCTTGTCTTCGATTTTTGCCTATTCCAAAAGATGGATCAAAGAATCTGTAACAAGTTTTGGGTGAAAAACAAAATTAAATTGCGCGGACGCATTCCGAATGTTGACTGTGGCATATGGTGAAGCTGCCTTGGACCAAAGCAACGTTTATCGGTGATAGAAAATGTTCTCAGAGGGCCGAGAAGATGCGAACAACGAAATGCGTTCCGGACGACCGAGCAGATCAACAACAGACGAAAACATTGATGAAGCGAAGAAAATAATATTGGCCAATCGTCGAATCACCGTTAGATAATGTTGCTGACGAACTAAACATATCGATTGGCTCGTGCTATTCGATTTTTATCAATGATTATCAATGATTTATCAATGAAACCAAAGCTCAATAATCGCAATGGAAGCTGCTTTCTTGGAATAGGCAAAAATCGAAGACAAGCCAAAACACGTCTAACCAAAACAGCTGTCAACAATTAACAATACATTCAAAATGGCCGATTTTTTTAGCATAAGTGAGGGACACGAGTGCCAACCTAACGCCACAAAAAAATCGAAAATCTTTTTGAACCAGACCTCGTATAGTTAAGTGGAAGAATCTTCGGAGATGGAAAATTGTTAGAGAAACCGAACGAAAGATTGAGTCTTTGTCGTTGATTCGAGATTTAAATGATAACAGATTCCGCATCTCGACTATGTCGTAATGTCATTGACGAATCGTTTTTGGACTATAAACAGGATCGGAAAAGACTCGTGAGACGAAAGTTTCTCGTCTGTGACACATCAACTTTGCAGTTCAAAGTGCAACGTGTCCGTTGGTTAAGTAATGTAAAGAGCATTTCACGTAAACTCGACCGGATCATGACCCTCAACATTTTATCAGTTACATTTTTTTTCCTTTCAGCACGTTCCGGTCGTCATAAACTAAACTGTTGTTTGGCCACGACGGCCATTAGCGATTTTCTTTAAACTTACGCAGGAAAATTTGCTCGATGAAATACAACATTTTTTTAAACTATTTCGGCCATCACAATCAAATCAAAATACAATTTTTCGACAAAAAAGTTTGGATTATACATTATTTTTATGACATTTTTCACAATCGTTATACCATAAAAATAATATATTATAGATTGAAATATAATTTTTTTTTTCTACTCAGCCTCTCTCCTTGTCACAGAGAAATATTTAAAAAATATAACGATAAATGATGAACAAAAACAAATTTGTTACAAAAAAATAGTATCCCAATTTGGTTGCGCTGAAATAAAGCTACGAGTATTAGGAATAGTCGAAAAAAAAATAGTTTTTTTATCAAGGAATTTATTTTGAAAATCTGAAGAAAACCAATAGCGGCCCTCGCAGTCGAATAATCAGTTTAGATTATCATGGTCGAATTAATTTTCGAAAAGATATGAAAATCGTTGAAAATTCATAAAAAATTATGAGAGTCGAGGGCCAGGTCGAGTTGGCGTGAAACAGCCCGTACGTATATTTATGCATCGAGTTATTGTTTCGATTTGTTTCGCAGTCTGCGTATATACATTGTTTCGCAGTCATCCGTATATACATTTAGAGATACGCTATGTATTTACATACAGGATGTCCCAAAATTAGCACGTCAGAAGTGACACGGGCGTTAGATTGGCTTTCGGACCTCTCAGAAAAAAAAAAAAAACAAATACGACCTCGGTAAAAGTATCATGGTCTTCGAGAAAAATCGTCTTTTTTTTTGATTTCTCGGTAAATCCAAATCGCAAGCAAATAAAAGTTCAAATACACACCAAATCCTAAAGTGGTCAGAAACACAAAAGCAAACAGCGAGATAACAATAGCGACTTTCCGATAAGTCAAAAAATACGATTTTTTTCGGAGAATCGTTATTCTTGTTATCTCACTGTTTTCCTTTGTGTTTCTGGCCACTTTGGGATTTGCTGTGAATTTGAACTTTGATTTGCTTACGATTTAGACTTTAATCGCAATGATAGAGGAATAACGAGTACTGGGTAACGATTTTCCGAAACAAATAAAAAAACACGATTTTTCTCGAAAACCATGAGACTTTTATTGACGTCATATTTGTTTTCGCCGATAAGTCCAGAGCCAATCCGAACCCCCGTGTCACTCCGGCGTGCTAGTTTTGTGTCACTCTGTATATATAACAGAACGAGTTTGAAGGATAACGATAAAGTACATATCGACGCTGCTTATGAAAACTAGCATGTTTCAGATTTCTTACGAAAACAAGCACGCTTGATATCTGCGCGAAAACTAGCATGTTTTGACTTTTGCCACGAAAACTAGCACATTTCGATATTCGCCGCGAAAAACTAGCATGTTTCGGCTTTTACCACGAAAACTAGCAGGTTTCGACTTTAACCGCGAAAATTAACACGTTTCAGTATCACTGGAACTGTTTCTCATTTTTTACTCCACGTTTTTTGAACATCCTTTTTTACTCCAAATTTACGAAATATTTATGCTTGTCATTTTATACTGTTTTATTCTTTGTTTGAATTTATTTCATACATATTTTACCGTTTGAATTTTGGTCCACTAGGCTTATCGTAAGATGGCAAACGGCAAATGCCTCGTCATTTTGGAGTCATTTTGATCAAAAAAATTAGAGAAAAGAAATTCGAAAAGAATTGCAGTGTATGCACTAGGGTGGTCCTTATTTTGGGCACTTTCGAATTTTTTTTCACGATAGTCATACATTGTTTCTACATGAATAAATAAAAATTCGTGCCAAATTTTAGCTTTTTATCTCAATTTTAACCCGTGCCCCCCACGCGGTCGGAGTTTTAAACGGAAAATACGTGTATTTTCCACAATCAACTGCTGTTCTTATTTTTTTATCTAGTAACAGTTGATATAAAAAATTGAAAGTTAGGATAAACTTTCCTTATACTATAAGGTGTAATCGCTGTTGCATATTAGTTGTTTTTTTGTTCCCAAATTTTACTGAAATAGCTCACTCGAATACGAATTAAATAACAAGAAATAAGAAAATATAAGAAGAAATAAGAAGGAACAAAATTCACTCGCAATTTATTAGTTTTAAGTTTCAATTTTTTTTATTTGAGTATTCATCATTTTCGAGACTAATAATTATGGATACAACAATTTCTTTTGTCAAGAAAATATCTATTGATGTATTTTTATGCGAAATACAAAAATTTACAACTGATAAGTATAAGGTACATTCATTATTTCAAATTTGTTCTCTTTAACGAATCAGGATATTGTCGTCGATGATCGTTCACCACTTGTAATACAAACTGCTGTTGATTTTCATTTTTGGTAAATCGACCACTAATTATCGATTAAAGGAATTTATTGACGGGATTATGAATATTAGGGTGGTCCTTATTTTGGGCACTTTCGAATTTTTTTTCACGATACTCATACATTGTTTCTACATGAATAAATAAAAATTCGTGCCAAATTTTAGCTTTTTATCTCAATTTTAACCCGTGCCCCCCACGCGGTCGGAGTTTTAAACGGAAAATACGTGTATTTTCCACAATCAACTGCTGTTCTTATTTTTTTATCTAGTAACAGTTGATATAAAAAATTGAAAGTTAGGATAAACTTTCCTTATACTATAAGGTGTAATCGCTGTTGCATATTAGTTGTTTTTTTGTTCCCAAATTTTACTGAAATAGCTCACTCGAATACGAATTAAATAACAAGAAATAAGAAAATATAAGAAGAATTAAGAAGGAACAAAATTCACTCGCAATTTATTAGTTTTAAGTTTCAATTTTTTTTATTTGAGTATTCATCATTTTCGAGACTAATAATTATGGATACAACAATTTCTTTTGTCAAGAAAATATCTATTGATGTATTTTTATGCGAAATACAAAAATTTACAACTGATAAGTATAAGGTACATTCATTATTTCAAATTTGTTCTCTGGGGGGGGGGGGGGGGGGGGGAGTTTAAAACAAAAATATTGTTTTAAAAAAAATAGGCACGCCTTTGAAATTAACTTTAATTTCAAAGGCGTGCCTATTTTTTTTAAAACAATATTTTTCCAAATCCCTATGTACTTCTCTTCAAAATATCATATTGTTAACGAAAACACTCGGTATTTTTTTTCAGATCGACGTTGAAGAGAGTTCTGCTGCGTGCCGCGGAGATGACAGCACCTGACGCGAGAGTTTCCCCAGCGCCACCATGCGGCGTGAAAAATGTGAAAAAAATGTTGTTTGATACATTAATAAACAATTAACAAAACCCAAACAAATTTTTCGAATAACTCTTTTTTTTCCCACAAAAAAAAATTCTTGAAAAATGTGAAAAAAAACAGGGGGTCACAGTGGTGTTCACCCTTAAAACTCCGACCGCTGGGCGGCACGGGTTAAAATTGAGATAGAAAGCTAAAATTTGGCACGAATTTTTATTTATTCATGTAGAACCAATGTATGACTATCGTGAAAGAAAATTCGAAAGTGCCCAAAATAAGGACCACCCTAGTACGCACAGTTAACAATGTCAGTTTTTTTTCCTCTTACTACTTCGTCCAAGACCTGACATTTATCGAGTTATCTCAATCGATTGTTTTGAAGATTTTGTCAACTGTACTTTATACTTATACTTTACTTTATGCTTTAGTCGTTGATCACTCCAAGATTGTGCTTTTTTTTATGAAATAAAAACACAATGAACGATTCTTCAGACTGCAAGTAGAATATACTTTTTGTAAACAATAATTTTGTTCAATTCCATCGCTGACTCCGAAACTTGAAGTCATGAAAAATATCATTGATGAACAATTTTAGTTTTTGAGTGGTGAAATATTGCGTATCGTATTTGCAAATCGTATTTTCAATAATGTTATTATTTTAAAAAATAGAAAACGAATATAAATGTTTAAGGGTGAACGGGCGACACACCCTCAATGTTTTTCATTTATTCCTTATAGTGCTCCCGAAAAAATGATTAAAACATTTGTGAAAGTTCCGAATCTCATTCGATTTAGTTCGTCAAATATACCACTTTTTCCGGTGCAAATCGAAATATACTAGTTTTCGCGACGGAAGCCGAAACATGCCACGTTTCGCGGCAGAAGCAGGAATCATGCTAGTTTTCGCGGTGAAAGCCGAAACATGCTAGTTTTCGCGTCGAATATCGAAACGTGTTCGTAAGAAATTTGAATCGTGCTACTTTTCGTAAGCAGCGTCGATATACAGCCGTGCGAGTCGCACGAGTTTTACATTTAAATATAAATAAACAATTAACAAATAGTCGACATTAATAATGTAAATATGCTTACGAATAATTTGAGAATATCAAGGATTTTTCACTGTCCCCTACGGAAAACTCCATAAACACGTAATTCGTAACCTCACTTCTATGACGTTTCGGTTGTCAACTGGATTTTGCACAGACTCTACGCAACGTGTATTTTCTACCGAGCACGAAACAACCCGAGGTTTCCAACGAATGGTCTATTACTTTACGAGGCACAGATGGTTTGTATAAATTAGAATGAAGCGAAGTAGCGCGCAATTAAACGAGAAACCTCATTCGGCCGGTTAGCAAACGCACATGACCGCGTTGCGCTTGTTTTTTTTTTTTTATTCACGATAATTTATATGCAAGAATCTATAACGTGTTGCAATGTGCCGCGGGAAACTGACGAACGGAGGTGGTAAGATTGTGCAACAAAATACGTCTAATATATATTGTTTTGTTTCGAAAGAATAGGAATGATTACCGTACGATTGGAGTTTGACGTATCCTTACGATTTGTGCGGACGGAAACGGAAGGTATGTAGTACTTGTTCCCGCGCGGTTGTGACTCCGGACAAGACTGAGGTTTATAAATAGAAATCCCGTGGCGAAATATCCTCGTGTGGACCGCCGGTGTCCGACATTTGTATACATAGTCACGTACCGCGCTGCTTGCATACACGCAGGAAAGGCGGCTGGATAAAAATGTATAAAAGGTGGGGGATCATATCTCAGTTCTCGCGGTCACTCGAACGGTATATTCTTTAGTCCTGGCACGGATGTTCCTTTATTCTGCGTCCAACTCGGAAACGTTCACTCGATAATCCCGGCTGTGTCCTTTACATTTTGACATTCCGATTACGACGCTGTTGATTATTGTTCGTTAAGAACGATAAGTTCATTTTTACATATATTTCAATTCTTTAAATTGAGATATCCAGAAAACGCATCGAGTATCGAGACAAATTTTGATAAAAAAATTGTTTGTCCAATCAGAATGAAGAAAAAAAATGGACTTACCGGCCGATCAACAATTGGACTAATGGCACGGAGGTTTTTCCTTGGCATTCCTCATAACCTCATTTCTATGTGGCTTGGACACTTTTAACAAGAAAGCGCAAATGTACCACGGGACACGTCAGCGCGAGAGATATAAATGCAAATTCTTATCGGTCCTTTCTCCCGGTCGGTTGTGTAATTTCGGAGAATGTACATTTTGCGTTTTCGAACTGGTCGGAGGGTGTCATAAATCCCTTTGAGGCGTTTTGGAAACTAGAAATAATAGAGCTTGTGCAATGGTGAAAAGTCAAACAACGACAAAATGACGCCCGGGTATCGATGAAATGCTGCAAAATCATCGGTCGCACGTTATTTACAATAATTTCCGTTCTAAATTACGATTCAAAGTCTACAATGTCACGATCGGTGGAGTACATCCCAACGAATTTAATGATATGTGACAAAGCTCGATAGGCTGAAATTCCTATAGGAAATCGATTTTTTCAAGCTTATTACTATACAAAATTAAAGTTGTGATGTATCTCGAGAAGCAAAAAGGGATGTATGTTAGGGCGATTTTTTTTTCGACTATTTTTTTTTCAGTCCCCACCCGAAATTTGGTTGGATATGTCGACAAAGAAATTCCCTGAAAGTTACAGCCCTTAATATTAATTCTAAGTACTCTCCCAAAGCGTGAGAAGATTTTCCATCTAAAATACACGCAGATCGAATTTTTTTTTTTTTTTTTTTTTTTTTTCAAATTTATATAACTCAGCCGCATTTTATGCTATCATATCGTTCTTGGTTTCGATTTACTCGGAATAAAACAATCTAAAAAAGTGCCTTTTGCGGCGAAAGTGTAAATTGTACTGGTGAGTTGGTACGGGTCACTGAAGTTGATTTTTACCCAAAATTCTCGTTTTTTTGCTGTTATCTCCGAAACAATTAACTTTACGAAAAAAATGTAAATGAAAAATTTGCTGGATATTTAATTTCCTACAAAAAAGATCCTATCGACCCAATTGCTAAGATTAATATTTCTCGAGATATTGAACTTTATTTAAAAAAAATTTTTTTATTATTTAATATTTCATATTTTATAAATTTTATACTACTCATAAGTTAAAGTTCAATATCTCAAGAAATATTAATCTAAGCAATTGGGCCGATAGGACCTTTTTTTGTAGGAAATTGAATTTCCAACAAATTTTTCATTAACACTTTTTTCGTAAAGTTAATTGTTTCGGAGATAACAGCAAAAAAACGAGAATTTTGGGTAAAAATAAACTTCAGTGACCCGTACCAACTCACCAGTACAATTTACACTTTCGCCGCAAAAGCCACTTTTTTAGTTTGTTTCATTCCGAGTAAATCGAAACCAAGAACAATATGATAGAATAAAATGCGGCTGAGTTATAGAAATTTGAAAAAAAAAAAAAAAAATCGATTTACGTGTATTTTAGATGGAAAATCTTCTCACGCTTTGGGAGAGTATTTAGAATTAATATTAAGGGCTGTAACTTTCAGGGAATTTCTTTTTCGACATATCCAACAAAATTTCGGGTGGGGACTGAAAAAAAAATAGTCGAAAAAAAAAATCGCCCTAATGTATATGTAGTACTTTGAACTGCGGATGGAGCAAAATTATATAAAGAAAAATAATATTTTTTTACTATTATCCTTCAAAACAAGTAAAACGTTAATTTTAAACTTTTTCGAATCTCCGATCGGTTATTTCTAGAAAGTGAAAAATAATCTCTACGATCATAGTACGAGCACGCGCTTCCCTATAAGATGGACATCTGAATATCTTAAATGGCATTATTGCAGTAATCGCAGTGAAGCTGGTAAAATTTAAGAGGATGTCACGGACCACTTGTACCAGACAACAATTCCGACAGTTGAACACTCCAAAGAGAAATATTTGATTTATAGCAAAACTGCGGATACATATCGAATAGCGGCGAGGACAGTACTTCCTGGATCGCTCACTGTCAGTCTCTCGCCTCGCGCAGTCCCCCCCACGTCTCTTCCATTTCTCGTTCCCACACTGTCCCAAACAAAGTCTCCTCAAATTGGGAGAATGGAAATCCAATCATTTCTGGATCCGCGCTCAAGATCATTTCACTGACCGCAGCAGAAACTTTGTACGGTTTAAGAACAAAAAAATTATCTTTTGATTTTCGGTGATACAAAAAAATTGAGCAGCCGACAAAATGGAATTCGCACGTTGGCTTCCTACTTCATTAACACCGTAACGAAACTTTTGTTAGTGCTAAGCCAAAAAAAAACAAAAATATTGTGAACTTTGATTCTTTGTGGAAAAAAAATGACGACGCAATGTATAAATGTAATTCGGTCGACCTATTTCCTTGTTTTTTTTTCTCACTCTATAGTCCGAAGTTTTCTCAAGGTGGAACGTATCGGAGGTATTTAAAAAAAAAAAAAAGGTATCACAAAATTGTTTAAAACTGTCGAAAAAATATCATACTGGTTATTTTGTTTTTTTTCTACATTCACATATTTCGTACGTACGTATAGGAAGGAGAGAATTCCATCAGCTTATATCTACCTTCCGTCTTACGATATACCTACAATTGCATTAAATGTCCCATTAGAAAATAGTAAAAGGTTTATTCTAAAACATTAACAAACAACAACGTTCATGTACTTTAAGTGATAGTGAGCGACGAAGTAAAAGCCGCTTCTTTGCAGCAGCATGGTAATTTTTTTTCATTGCGATTTATCGAAACTGGCTTCGTGTACTTTTAAACGAGTACGCCAGCGTCCGCTCTTATTCTCCATTCTGTAACCGATATCGTAACATCATTAAACTCCTCTTATCGCGGCCAAAACATTTCTCTGATTCTTCTCCTTACAGGTAGTTCGTGTAACTTATATATTTACAAATTATGAAGAAAAAAAAAACAACTGCATCCCTTCTAATCCATTGATTGTGCGATAGAAAAATATATTAGCTTTAAGCTGAACTCTAGGATTTTTTTTATTTTATCAGCTTTTCGAGGGTGGGCTGTAATTTTTGTTCTCTCTCGGATCGAGGAACCAGAATGAGTGAGATAACATTATCATTCTTTCGTTGATTTAATAAATATATCTCTCGATTTTAATCGACGTCAAACGTACCCTCGATTAAAAATCCATAACCAAGTGTGAACTACTATCGTTAAGCTCAGAAACGCATTTTGCCCGCTTGTATCTGATCGTATAACTCCGCCGTTAATAATTGGTAACCTAATTTTTGATCGAGATAATATATCTTGTCGCTGATTCTTCTCGGATCGTAACCCTCATCCTGGAGATCTTTCTTCTTCAATTTGAACGTACCGGTGAGATCGATTTTCGTCAAAGTTCTCACGAACAACGGTCTCGCGTAAACCGGAAGTTGTTCTTTAATCGACGAGCTCAAAAGATTTATGTCGACGCTGCTGTCCTCGTCGTAAATCGCTGCCATTCCGGCGCGGCCCTCGGTTCCTCGGATCTGCAGAAAAAAAAATAAGTCAATTCTCAGTCTGTTAAATCGCATAGTTGTTCAAACAAAATATGACATCAATGACGTTTGGCTAGTTCAGAAAACGTACGAAAAAAAAAAAAACGAAAGCGCGTGCAATCTGGTGTATAGAGAACGCATTTAAAAGATAAAAATAACGTTCTTAAGTCTGATTATTGAAATCAAATTACGAAAAAAAAACTTGCAATTTTGAAACATTGCTTCGTAATTATTTTATCTCGTTCGACGAGTTTCCCTTATGAGGAAGTTACAATCGAAAAACCAGCCTGCTCATAGACGGGGCGGGATAAAATAATGAAGAGGCAGTGTGCGAGTTTCTAATTTGCCCAATTTTTTTTGCAATTACTCAGCGTCAAGACGCCGCTGGGTCTTTTGAAAAAATAATCGTATCGTAACTAATTTTTCATCCGGTCAACGTGGGAGTCAGCAACGGTTTAGAAAAATAATTTAATCGCAGTTAATTTATTGTCGGTACAATAGTTGCCGGTCAATTTTGTTTATCAAGATAATCTTACGAATTTCACGTACCTCGACACCATAAACCACGCAATCTCGATAGTTTACGAGATTGCTCACGACACCCTCGATCTCCGAGGTAGAGACATTTTCACCTTTCCACCTGAAAGTATCGCCGGTCCTGTCTTTGAAGAAGAGATAACCGAATTCGTCGGCGACGAGAATATCACCTGAAACGTCAAATTGCCTTTAACATTCTCTCATTAACGATTTACGATAAGACCATCGCAATGGAGCCTCAGTAATACGGTCAATTATATAAATATATAATTCACCCTGTGAGGAATACCGAAGCAGGAAGAGGGTTGTAGAAATGAAAAAATACTGGGAAGATAAGAATATCCGCGGAGTAACGAAAGAAACGTGGGCAAGGCTCATCCTTTCCCACGTTTCGCTCAAAAGAATGGTTAAAAGAAGAAGTGAAATGAATAACAAATAGAGATCCGACGAAATGAGGGGAGGAACTAAGAACAGCCACGGAGCAGGTAGGAGAAGGACGGATATGGGAAACGATAAGAACCGGAAACATTAGAGAATTGGAGAAACAAATAGAGAGAGAGATTAAGATCAAGACGGACCGAGCAATTCAGAACGACCGGAGCAAGATCACCGCGTCTAAGAATTGTAAGGAGTACCGAAACAGAAAGAGGGGTGTCGGAATGAAAAAATACTGGGAAGTCAAAAATATCCGCGGAGTAACGAAAGACACGTAGGCACGGCTCATCCTTCCCCACGTTTCGTCCAAATAAATGGTTAAAAGAAGAAGTGAGCGGAATAACGAATAGAGATCCAACGAAATGGCAGGAGGAACTAAGAACAGCAATGGAGCAAGTAGGAGAAGGATGAATATGGGAAATGAAAGAAACGTGAGCAAGGATGAGATGCGGGGAATATAGAGAAGGAGAAGGAAAAGGGTTTTAAGGGGTAGATATTTGCGAATGTGTAGAAGAAAAAGCGCCTAGCGAGATCGGAGGTGGCAGAAGGACTCAAGAGCTGGATAGGGCTCAGGAATAATCCTTAAGGGCGGGGTAAGGGTTTTCTCTTTCGAAAAATCGAATTTTTTTTGGTCTTATCTTATTGTTCAACATTTCAAGAATATGTCCTTAAAATTTTTAACCGATCTAAGCAATATTCTTGAAGTTATTGTCTTATTAATCTCCTGGCCTTTAACGCTATACCTCTAACAGCTGCGGGCGGTCGGGCTAGCAGTGCACTTTAGACGCGTTTTTCTCAAAACTACTTTTTCAAAGTCCGTGTTCACTGCCATTTAAAAACTACTTGACCGATTCATTTCAAACTTTGTACACATTTTCTACATATAAAATACCTCCCCCCCAACGTTTAGTTAAATTTTTTTTTTTTACATTAAGGGTGTTTCCCACCCACAAAATGGCGGAATTTTTCGTGGAAAATAACAGTTCACACTTTAGATGGCCGCCAAAAATTTTTAAATGAAAAAAAAAAATTATCCGAGAACGTTGGGGGGAAGATTTGATTATAATTTGACTAAATTTTCATGGTTTTTAATTTTCAGATAATTTCCGGCCAAGCTGTAGTGAACACCGCAAATTGTGTTTTTTTCCAAGACGTTCTGGGGGAAGCTCTGTTACGGGCTTATGCTTCAATATTTCTGCATGAAAAAATTACACAACATTGTCAAAAGTATGCTCAATAATGTACAAAAGGTTCGAATAAAATTGCTCAATCCATATTTGAGAAAAAAAATCGCAAAAAAAGTGTTTTTTTTTACGCTGAAACCCTTACCACTCCCTTAAGTGGAAAATAGAGACTGCGCTAAGGGAAGAGAGACCGGTAGTTGTTCTCTGTGATTATATAACGGAATTTGAGAGGTTGGGGTCGAGGAAACAAAGTTGATGAGGGCACAGAATGTAAGAGATGTAATGAGTAAAGAGTAAATCGAAGTGGATTTACAGTCACGGAATGGAAAGATGTAAGGAAGACGGAAACGAGGAATGTAAATATCGTGCGAAACTGTGAACAGATATGTAAGAGAGGTATATGTACACGGAAGGGCACTGTAAAAACTCGCAAGGGCTGTACATGGAATAACAAAATAATTGTATAACTCACCCGATAAGAATGCCGAATCACCGGGGGTGAATACATCGTAAACGACTTTGCTCTTCGATGCTTTTTCATCGACATATCCGAGAAAAGCTCGCGACGGATTGTTCGGAATGATTTTTCCGATAAACACACCAGGTTCGTCTGCAAACACGTCATTTTCCCAATTAGCTCATGCACGAAGAAAAGAAAAGAAAAATAAACGTTATAAGCTACTTACTCGGTTCGCAAACTTGACAGAGTCCCTTCGAATTTCTAACGGGCTCGCCGTCGGCATCGACTTTGATGATCGATATCGGATAGACGGCGGGAATGATTCGCGATATGAAACCAATGGCGCCGAGAGTGTTGTCGACGTTAACTGTACGCGATGCGCGAAAGAAGAGAATTTAGAAATATCGACATCTGACGTAAACCGATGAACAAATAAAATTACTAACCAATATTAGCGTTTCCCTCGGTTGCGCCGTAAAATTCGGCGACACGCGGTATCCTGAAACGTTCGACGAACTCTTGCCAAATCTGGGGTCTCAGTCCATTACCAAAAATGATTCTTAGTTCGTGCTGAGCGTTTTCCGGTTTCGGTGGAACCGCCAAAATGTAACGACACATTTCTCCGATGTATTGGGCCACCTGGTGTTCAAAGAAAACGAGAACTTCGTTATTTATTATTATCACAGATTCGAGTTTATCCACACGGCTACTCTCTCTCCGTACGTATATTTGACACAAAGTGGGTAACGACTTTTGATCGTGGCAATATTTCTTTTTCGTCAAACAATCAATTCAAGATTCTCCTCACCGTGCACTTGTACTTTGTGCAATCGTTGAAGTACGAACTTGCAGAGAATTTTTTCCTAATCACGGTCGTCGCACCGTGAAGCAACGATTGTCCTATTGACATAATACCACCCGCTGTGTGGTACAACGGCAATGGCGTGTAAAATCTGTCGGAGCTTCTGAACGCCGCGAGGAAGTGAATTGCACTGGCAATGAACATAAATCTGAAATGAAAAAAATTAAAACGAAACTATTAATCGACTGGATTCGCGTGAAATATTAAATAGTAGACGTTTGCACGAAAAATAAAATAAAATAAAATAAATAAATAAAAAAAAAACAATTTCCACGATTGCAGTTGTAATTGTGGTGATCGAACATTTTTGACTCGTCAATATTCTATTGGCTTACGCAATAATTCTCTCACGCGGATTATGCCACCTCTCCCCCCCTCGGCTATCGCGAAGAGGACTCTGATCTGTCCTTACGTCACGTGATATCGTATTACGAACATTTTACGTTGGAATTTTGTTAATCGTTCCACATCGATGACCTTGAATATTAAAAGGTGGAATCGAGCGCGGACATGATTGCCTCGATGATTATATAATAATCGAATTCGTCCATAGCTCGTATTTAATTATCCTTAAAACACCAACGAATTCTATAATTATGAAGTTTGTTGCGTCGAGGAAAACACGATATTTCTATCACCTTGAATTCGTGATGACCGCGGCCTTGGGCAAGCCCGTCGTACCGCTCGTGTAGATATAGACCAATTTGTCCGAATAATTTCCCTTCTCCTGAATGACCGGCGGCACTGACGTAGTCTCGGACAGCATTCCCGTCAAATCTTTTTCCTTCAGACCCGATGAATTCGTCTCGGGCACGTTGCCGTATCTGTACAGCGCCATTTTGGCATTTAACGAAGGAGCCACATCTCTGATAGCTATAAGAAAAAGAAAAACGTATATACCGTACAATGTATAAATCAAAGTGGCAAAATTCTTCCGATGTTCGTTTTTTCTTGGGGATCTGTGCGGAATTGATAATTTTTTAATTACCGAGAACAGTGGACGCTCGATGGGTGACCGCTCGGTCGTACACTGACTGACGTATATGTACAATAGGTATGCTTGTACGAACTTTTTAGTATTTGTTTTATTTTCCATAGGTTTTTTTTTGGCAAGTTTAAAAGGATCCTTTGGCGCCCCTATCACTTCCCCCAATGGAAAATGAAACTTTCACATCGCTTCCTCCTCGTTTTGGAATATTCACATAGCATCATGTACGAGGAAGTCGACATGAAGAAATTTACGTCTTTACACGTTTTTTTTTCTCGATATAATTTGAAAAAAAAATACAGTTTTTAGTGCTCATTTGATGAGGAGCATCAACCGTTCCTCAACGAGGGAATTTCAAACTTCGAACAGAGATCGTGGTAAAATCTCATTTGCTAGACGTAAACTTAGTAAGTCTACTTGAGATGTTTTGAAAACGCCGTCAAAACTCAAAATCGATGAAACCAGAGCCAAGTTACGACTGTTTGAAATTTCGAGATTTTTAGGTTTCCGAAAAGGTGGGAAAAAAATTACAAAAAAATTTTTTTCTCTTTTTTCAATGTTTCGATACCCTATTCGATCGGAAATTTTCCGCTGATTACGAATAACACCGAGTTTTAATCGAAATCTCAAAATATCAGTGTGAAAAAGGTAAAAAACGACAGAAATCACTTTTTGGACGATTTTCAATGAAATTTCGCTGATCACGAATAACACCGCTTTTAGTCGAAATCTCAATATTTCAATGAGAAAAAGGCGAAAAACGAAAAAAATCACTTTTTGGACGATTTTTGATGAAATTTCGGGTTTCTCAAGGAAACGGGTAGTGAATTACTAATCAGCGAGTCAAAATATATCGATATAGCGTCCTAAAATAAAATTTAAAAATTCAAAATTTTTTTGCATTTCGGCGAAAAAGAAGTGGCTTCACTAAAATCGCTGTAACGTTGCTTCCCGATGGAGTTGGAACCCCACTCTGTGCTCATTCTTTTCGTGATCGAAAACCCTTTAAAATGGCGCTTGAATCATTGTGCTATCATTATTTTCCGATTTTTCACAGATTTTTAAAGTCGGACCATCGATTTTTGCGAATTTCTCCATACATACCCCGTTTCATTTTTTTTCGCCGATTTTCAACTTGCTCTCACGGCTACAATAATTGAGATATCGGGATGATCCAAAATGCATTCTTTAATTAGTCACATAGCCGAAAAGTTGAAGTTGAGGTTCGTTTGACCCCAAGTTACCGCGAAGGGTTAAACGAAACTTAGTCATCCAAAAGCAAACAAAATGAAATTTGACGTTTTGATTAAATCAAATAAACGAGTGAGGATCTTCAAAAAAGTGCGAATTAATTATTACTTCGCGTTTTCTCGTACCTTTAAACTCTCAAAATCGTTTTATTGATGGGGGATGTGATAGGGGGGAAAATGGAAAAAAAATGGAATTGTGAATGGTCATACGTTGTGAGTGCATCGACATATACAGTTGTAATTTCCCGGCGGGGATCACGGAGTTTTGGTGCTCCGAAATAAAAATCGCGGCAAAGTTTGCGGCCGCGTTATACGTTTGGCATTTATGAAACTATGAAAAACATTTGAATTGTGAATGCCTACGAGTGATTGAAGAATCGAATCCTCATATTCGAATATAAATATTTGAAGAATTTAGAATTTAGAGAAAGAACTTTCAAATAACAGTGGAAACACTAATAAAAAATAAAAATAAAAAATAAACCAAATAAAATTCTTTCCATCGTGGATCTTTTCAGGTTTTTACCGTCCCTTTCCCTATGCGCACATTTCCATTCCATTTCTTGAGACTCCCCGCTCTGAGTGTCGTCCGCAGTCACTCTTTTCTTATGCACTGCTGTATCGCATTTGTACCAGGGCGCGGGGAAATTGCGGAAAAACCTGGCTGAACACAAGCAGCAACATTCTACCCGCGTTTCGGTTGTATTACCATCGGCAATTCGGAAGAAATCCTCGTTCAAGCGAAAAATAAAAGCCGTCCGTATCGGCACGGGTTTTTCGTGGCTTCCCCGTGTCCCCGGCGAATGCGATAACGTGTAGCTAAAAAGAGCAGCTGCTGCGGAATTTTCGGTAGCTTTGCATAGTGCGGGTATCGGAGCGATAGGAGGGAAAATTGGAAAGTTTTGTACATGAATAACCCGGAAAGGTATACGGTGAAACGCGCAAATAATAATAATTATTTTATACACTAGGGAGGGCTCCGCCCCCTGCGCCCTTCGCGCGTCTCGTGTACCCATCCGCCACGGGTTCGTTTTGGGCAGAGTCAGCTTCAGGCAGTAGTCTGGTAACTTAAGCCGATTTTCATTTCTTTTTTGGAGGGCGTTTTTTTGTAGGAAAATAAAAATGAATCGTTTTGGATATTTAGGATGTTTTTATTTACATATTAATGATACAAAAAAAATTTTTTTTGAACAAATTTAATAGTTCATTATTATTATTATTGATCGAACTTGGCACCTCGAAAAAAAAGCGCGTGGGTGGCCCCGGTGATTTTGGCTCTTGCTGTTATCTGATATCAAAAATTCTTGATAGTTCTTAATCTATAGACATGTCATTCTGGTCGGAACTACTTAAATTAGTTAAATTTCACGGATAAATAACAAAATCGCGGACTTTGGAAATAAAAAACTTTTTTTTCCAAAGTCCATTCTGGTCGGAACTACTGAAGTTAAATTTCATGGATAAATAACAAAATAGCGGACTTTGGAAAAAAAAAAGTTTTTTTTTCCAAAGTCCGCCATTTTGTTATTTATCCATGAAATTTAACTTCAGTAGTTCCGATCAGAATGACATGTCTATAGATTAAGAATTTTCAAGAATTTTTGATATCAGATAAAATCAAGAGCCAAAATCACCGGGGCCACCCACGCGCTTTTTTTTCGAGGTGCCAACTTCGATCAATAATAATAATAATAATAAACTATTAAATTTTTTCAAAAAATTTTTTTTTGTATCTTCAATATGTAAATAAAAACATCCTAAATATCCAAAACGATTCATTTTTATTTTCCTACAAAAAAACGCCCGCCAAAAAAGACATGTCATTCTGGTCGGAACAACTGAAGTTAAATTTCATGGATAAATAACAAAATAGCGGACTTTGGAAAAAAAAAACTTTTTTTTCCAAACTCCGCCACTTTGTTATTTATCCATGAAATTTAACTTCAGTAGTTCCGACCAGAATGACATGTCTATAGATTAAAAATTATCAAGAATTTTTGATTTCAGACAACATCAAGTGCCAAAATCACCGGGCTTTTTTTTCGAGGTGCCAACTTCGATCAATAATAATAATAATAATAAACTATTAAATTTTTTCAAAAAAATTTTTTTTTGTATCTTTAATATGTAAATAAAAACATTCTAAATATCCAAAACGATTTATTTTCATTTTCCTACAAAAAAACGCCCTCCAAAAAAGACATGTCATTCTGGTCGGAACAACTGAAGTGAAATTTCATGGATAAATAACAAAATAGCGGACTTTGGAAGAAAAAAAACTTTTTTTTCCAAAGTCCGCCATTTTGTTATTTATCCATGAAATTTAACTTCAGTAGTTCCGACCAGAATGACATGTCTATAGATTAAGAATTATCAAGAATTTTTGATATCAGATAACATCAAGAGCCAAAATCACCGGGGCCATCCACGCGCTTTTTTTTCGAGGTGCCAACTTCGATCAATAATAATAATAATAATAAACTATTAAATTTTTTCAAACAACATTTTTTTTGTATCTTTAATATGTAAATAAAAACATCTTAAATATCCAAAACGATTCATTTTTATTTACCTACAAAAAAACGCCCGCCAAAAGAGACATGACATTCTGGTCGGAACAACTGAAGTTAAATTTCATGGATAAATAACAAAATAGCGGACTTTGGAAAAAAAAAACTTTTTTCTCCAAAGTCCGCCATTTTGTTATTTATCCATGAAATTTAACTTCAGTAGTTCCGACCAGAATGACATGTCTATAGATTGAGAATTATCAAGAATTTTTTATTTCAGACAACATCAGGTGCCAAAATCACCGGGCTTTTTTTCGAGTTGCCAACTTCGATCAATAATAATAATAAAAATAAACTATTAAATTTTTTCAAAAAAATTTTTTTTGTATGTTTAATATGTAAATAAAAACATCCTAAATATCCAAAACGATTCATTTTTATTTTCCTACAAAAAAACGCCCTCCAAAAAAGATATGAAAATCGGCTTAAGTTACCAGACTACTACCTTCACCAAACGGGCAAGGTCATTCCCGTGCGGTGAAGCTGACCCCCGTCAACTCTCGTAAACGGCGGTGGCAATATATTTATGTAATATAGAGAGATTTTGAGATTACAAATATTTATGTTATATTGGAAAAATGCGTACCTTCTGATAATTCGCTACCGTAAACGAGAGCTTGACAATTGGCAACGTTGATGCTGTGAAGAAGCGAATTTTTTCGCAAATTTGTATTGATGAGCGGCGTGATGACACCGAGTTTGCTTAGACCGAGCCATATTCCCACGTACTCGGGTTTATTCTCCATAAAAAGAGCGACCGCATCGCCTTTCCGATAACCGTGACTCTTGAATATCGTGGCTATCTTGTTGCTGAAGTCCTCCACCTTGTTTAACATAACAAGAGTCAATGTAAGTGCCTGTTGATGAGTCGCGACGAAGCCTCCGTCGCGAGAAAGACGTAAGTGTAATTGGTTTTTTTTTTTTTTTTTTTTTTTTTCAATCAAGTATTCATACCGCAAAACTCGTTTTCTTGATTCAATATTTGCGGGGATAATAATGTTGTTTGCTGCCTTAGGTGCTGTTAGTGACGGCTCTACTAGACTCGCGAATCTCTCGCATATTCAATTGTGATGCAATATAATTTTGAATGCACTATATCAGTTTTTAGCAAATATTTAACTTTGCATTTATCATTTTTTTTTTGCTATAACAATTTATTCGAAAACATTTAACATCAAAACCGCCACCTCAAGTATCGTATCATTTATTTTTATGCCCAGTGTAGCATAGAATATTCGTATATAATTACGTCTTGGAAGGACCATTCCTGATCCTCGCAGATGAGACATGGTTTGTTAGGATGACGCGCCACGTACTGTCGAAAAACGTCGGCGACGCTACGATTTTTTCTCTCGTGACCTTTTATCATAAAAATGAGCCTCGCGTAACGCACCAGAGCCCTGAAACGATAAATTGCGATTATAAAGAATTCACGCACGACCCAGTTCGAGCAAACGATACGATGAGTGGTGCAAATTCTAACGCCACGCATTTACGCACGTAATCAACGATCAGGTGACGCGTCTGTGACACGTCACTTTCGTTCGCGTTTTATTATTATTATTATTGTCGTCATCAATTTTTCAGGTTGAAGATGCAACGTAAATGGAGAATTTTTTTTTTTTTTTTTTTCTCTCTCGAGCGAGAACGATGGATTCAATAATTAATATGAAAGGAAATACATGGTGGGACGTGGGAGGAGTCATCGAATAATTTAATCCGAGTTCATTCAAGAGTGCGCGGTTACTCGACGCAGAGACTCGCCACGAGATCACGTTATGCGAGCATCCACCAAATCATCGTATCGCAACGGTATTTTACTTCCGGGTCTCTTATCTCCACTATGTATATATTATACGTATCAAAATTTTTATTTATTATTATAATGAAATTTGATAAAAATTGATGAAATTATATTTAATTATCGACGACTCGAATAAAATTTTTAATATTATTAAAAGGCGCGAAAATTAGAAATTTCCGCATTGCTTCCTCATTATTTTATCCCGCTCACGGATACCCATCTATTTGAGCAAATTTGTTTTTCAATCTTATGTGGCTTCTCTATGAACGAAGCTTTGCGGGCGTGACAAAATAATACAAAACCAATGTTCAAATTTTCAATTTATACGCTTTT
Source organism: Oxytorus armatus (assembly GCA_958009045.1). Lineage (NCBI taxonomy): Eukaryota > Metazoa > Arthropoda > Insecta > Hymenoptera > Ichneumonidae > Oxytorus > Oxytorus armatus. The sequence continues at coordinate 2,171,728 of OY253750.1, forward strand.
ATCTCTCACTTCAATTTCAACCGACTTTATTTATTTTTTTTAACTTAAAAAAATTAAAATTTCATCAAATTCGAACCCTTTCACGAATCCACATAAAATTTCATACCAAACATCGTTTGGTAATACTGTAGTTATGTATAAAAGAAAATTCAGCGGTATCTCAACATTTTGAAAAAAGTTAGAGCGATCGCGGTGATTTTTTGAAACGTTTAAACATTCGTAACGTCCAAACGTTTTAACGGAATTTGGCGAAATTCAATACCAATCGTACTTTAATAATGTTCTTTTCGTAGTAGTCAGCTTGGATAATTAAAAAAATGATGTAAAGTGTTATATTGAAAATGTATGACGAATCAGTTTAAAATTAGTGGGAGTCCTAAATTTTGAATATTTTTTTTTTCATCAAGTCTAAATGGAATTAAATGAATATTGAAGCTATTAAATCGAAGCATTGCATTATTCTGGTATTTCAGCTTGTCGCAATACTTAATTTTTATATTCAATAAAAAAAGTTGGTGACTTTCCATATTTCACGACGTATAAGAAAAATCCAAAAAGTAAATTATTTGAAAATTCAATTGTTTAATTAATAGAAATTATTATCGTTATTAAAATACAATTAAAAAAAAAAGTCGATGATTTGTCATATTTCACAACGTATAAGAAAAATCGAATGAATAAATTATTTGAAAATTTTGTTGTTTAATTGATATAAATTATTGTCGTAATTAAAATTCGAATTTCAATAAAAAAAAAGGCGGTGATTTTTTTTATTTCACAACGTATGAAAAAACTCCAAAAAGTACATTATTCGAAAATTTAGTTGTTTAATTAATGTAGATTGTTGTTGTATTTAAAATGCAATAAAAAAGACAATGATTTGTCATATTTCACAACGTATAAGAAATCCCTAAAAAATAAATTATATGAAAATTTTTTAATTAACGTAAATTATTGTCGTAATTAAAATGTATTTATCTATGGGCTACAAGTGTGTGTATATATATATTAGGTTGGGTCAAATAAAATGACTGATTTTTTTTTTCCTCGATATAATGAAAAATGTATTGTTTGGCATCTCAAAAAAAACCCTCTGCAAGTATGAGCCCTTCGTATTTAAATTAAGAGGTCCCTCGTCGCGAATTTTCATTTCCCATTTGAATAACATGGAAACATTTTTTTTTTAACTTTGGAATTTTATTAGACTTAAACCGTTGATGTTACGAGGTCTTTTAGCACATTTTTGTGCTAACTTCAGTAGTTCCGACCAGAATGACATGTCTATAGATTAAGAATTATCAAGAATTTTTCATTTCAGATAACATCAAGAGCCAAAATCACCGGAGCCACACACGCGCTTTTTTTTCGAGGTGCCAACTTCGATCAATAATAATGATAATAATAAACTATTAAATTTTTTCAAAAAATGTTTTTTTCCTATCTTTAATATGTAAATAAAAACATCCTAAATATCCAAAACGATTCATTTTTATTTTCCTACAAAAAAATGGCCTCCAAAAAAGACATGAAAATCGGCTTAAGTTACCAGACTACTACATTAAATAACATGGAAAATTTTTTTTTTAACTTTGGAATTTTATTAGACTTAAACCGTTGATGTTACGAGAGTTTTTTAGCACATTTTTGTAAAACATTCGATGCTCTACAATAAAGCTCTCTTGTCTCTAAACGATAAAAGTAACCGTACAAAAATAATCGGTGATAACTACCTCTGGATTCTGTCATACTTGTTTGAAAACAATTAGTAATATATTAGTAGTATATTAGTAATATATTAGTAGTATATATTAGTAGTATATTAGTAATATATTAGTAATATATTAGTAGTATATATTAGTAGTAGATTTATTCATATTGATAACAAAAATTTTTTTAAATTTGAAATTTATGTACTTAAAAACGAGATAAGTAGAATCCAGAGCTAATTATCACAGATTATTTTTTGTACGGTTACTTTTATCGATTAGACACAAGAGAGCTTTTTTGTAGAGCATCAAATGTTCTACAAAAATGTGCTAAAAGACTCTCCTAACATCAACAGTTTAAGTCTAATAAAATTCCAAAGTAAAAAAAAATGTTTTCATGTTATTTAAATGGGAAATGAAAATTCGCGATGAGAGATCTCTTAATTTAAATATGAAGGGCTCATACTTGCAGAGGGTTTTTTTTTGAGATGCCAAACATTACATTTTTCATTATATCGAGGAAAAAAAAAATTAGTCATTTTATTTTACCCACCCTAATATATATATATATACTTTTTTCTTTGCACGTATGCTAAACTACTCGAAGCACATTCTGCACACACAGCATAGAGTATTATAACCCATTGCGTGTATTAAGACTCTTTGCGGTCGCGTCGTGTCACTGACAGAAACGAGAGAATCGAGTCTGCACCTCGGTTTACCACTTGGGAAACTTTCATTCCGTGACTTTCACCTCTGTGTTCGTAAATTTATCATAGTATAAATAATATACGGAATTGAAGAAATCCCCTGATACGCGAAACGAATAATAAACAAAATTGTATTTGTTGCGTTATGTTTCCTTTTTTTTTTTTTTTTCTTTCATTATATACGACGCTACGCGTGAATAGATAATGCGAACTATAATACGGTAAAGATACAGATATACAAACACGTGTTTTTCGTGTACAAAGACGAGTTCCCCGTTACTTTGAACTTCGCATCCAAAGTCGAACGGTGTTTACGAAAATGTTTTTCGTTTGCACAAATCGGCAAATCAAAAATTCGAGTAATCACGAATGTTTAATAATAATTCAAGATTCTTTCGCGTTTAATGTATTATTTAAAGGTGAAATTCGATGAAAATTTAGTGAAAAATTATGAATTTTATTGCATCGTCACGGATAAAACTTCTTGAAGGTAAAACATTTTTTATTTTACGAATTTTCAATGCCCAATGTGCTCGAAACGTCGAAAAATCGAATTTAAAAAAAAAATTTGTTCGGACGTATGTGTGTTTGTGTAACGGTCTTGCGAAATACAACGGCGCTGCAATTTTGCACAAGTAAAATGGCAGCGTACCGTTGAATTACTGGAATTTTTATAAAAATTCACGGAGCCCCTTAAATTTTATGGCTTTGTGAAATAGTCAAAAAAAAATGGCTTTTACGCGCGCTTCCGTAGATTTTGAGATACCAGGATCGTTAAAAAAAAAAAAATCTATTTCAATAGACTATCATTAAAAGAACGATTGGTACTGAATTTGCCAAAAATCGACGAATGCCTTTCGATTTTATAAATCTGTGAATTCTTCTGAAATTTTTTCGTTCGAACCTTCGCAAATTTTCCGCTGTCGAACTAAAATATTTTTGCAGTTAGAGAATTTCATTGAAGAAAACATTTCGATTCTTAATTACGCGAGAATTGGTGAAAGAGTTTGGATTCGATGATATTTTGAATTCGTCGAAAAAAATCGGTCGTTTCAACTCATCGCAGATTTCGTTAGGTAGCATAAAAAGTTCGTAAATAGATGAAATATAATAATAACACTAATTGAACGATGGTTGGTGCGAAATTGACCAAGAATCGTCGAAACGATTACGATTTAATGAAATTTTGAATTTTTCGAAAAATCTCGTCTTCGAAATTGTTTTTTTCGAAATTTCCCGCGAAGCTTACTACATGAGAAAGCGAAAATTGAGAGAAGGTCCTCGTGGAGGGCGTCATTGCGTGAAATTTTGAGGAAGCAATTTTTTATTATTTTTCAATCTTTTAATCGGTCGATATTACACTGGCGCGAGTTTCAAAAATCATTCATTGATCCGTTTGGTGAGAATGAAATTCGGGAAGATTTATCAAAGTCGCGAATTTGAAGGAAGAATTTGCAAAAATGTTAATAAAACAATTTCTTCGTCCTCGTTGTAGCCAATTTGCTGGAGACATCTCGTGGGCAGTATCGAACTTTTGTTTTTTTTTTATGACAAAAAAAAACGATAGTCTGTGAATGTAAATTAATAAAAAAAAATAAAAAATTGACATACCGAACATCGCGCGGTGTTGTTCTGATCGCTACGTACAGCCATCTGAGACGTCCACCGGCGACGAAGTAAGCGACAACAGCAACGAGACCGAGTTGAAGCACGAAAATCGGTCCCATCCATAGCCATACGAGAGCAAGAAGGCCAACGATAATGCCAAGGATTAAGAGGGCCATGAGGAGGCTTCGTAGCAAACGAGCGACTGTTCGCAAGCGTCGACGTCCACGTGGTACGACCCCAGGTAATATTGTACTCTCGGTTGCCCCTTCCACGTTCTCCGTTAGTACCGACGAAACCGTGTCGTTCGTTCCTGTCGACGCTCGGCGATGCGCTCCCCGGCCACTCTTCTTATCCTCACCCCTCTCCACGTCCTGTACCGACACACACGCGAAAAATGTTTAACACAAGTAACGCTCCATCAGTCGTAAAGTGTACATAAAAAAAAAACCGTAAACTGCTCTCCGGCGCTCGTTTGACCGTAGTTTATCAACTGGGCGCTTTAAGGTAGTAGTCCGGTAACTTAAGCCGATTTTCATGTCTTTTTCGGAGGGCGTTTTTTGTAGGAAAATAAAAATGAATCGTTTTGAATATTTAGGATGTTTTTATTTACATATTAAAGATACAAAAAAAAATTAGTTTGAAAAAATTTTATAGTTTATTATTATTATTATTATTGATGGAAGTTGGCACCTCGAAGTTGGCAGCCCGGGTCCGAACTTTTTTTCTACCGAACCGATTGCTTTCAAATTTTAACAGGCTACTCTACACACTCATAGTTCTCGTCGGAACCACCGAGAAATTTTTTCACCACTAACTTTTTATTTTAAAACCCCTTCTTTGCTGAAATAAAAGGACTTTAGCGAAGAAGGGGTTGTAAAATAAGAAGTTAGGGGTGAACATTTTTTTCGGTCGTTCCGACGAGAACTATAAGTGTGTAGAGTAGCCTGTTAAAATTTGAAAGCAATCGGTTCGGTAGAAAAAAAGTTAGGACCCGGGCTGCCAACTTCGATCAATAATAATAATATTGATAAACTATTCAATTTTTTCAAACAAATTTTTTTTTGTTTCTGTAATATGTAAATAAAAACATCCTAAATATCCGAAACGATTCATTTTTATTTTCCTACAAAAAAACGCCCTCCAAAAAAGACATGAAAATTGGCTTAAGTTACCAGACTACTAACTTAAGGGGGGAAATAGGGTTAGACGATTCGAAAAATCGATTTTTTTTCAATTTCATAAATCGTTAGTAAAACTATTGAAAAATATGTTCCCAAAATTTTAAAGGAAAATTCCGACTCGTTCTATTGTTATAAGCCATTAATAGGGAAAATGGGGTTAGGACAGCGTTTTCTCAATGATTTTCATGAATTTTTTTATAGTATAAAAAATTAATATAATTTATTGAAACTTTGAGAATATTTTATACATATATTTAAGTATATACTATAAAAATTTTGAAGAATTTCCTTGGAAAACACCGAAGTAATTAGCGACCCCATATTCCAGGTCACAATCAGACTCAGCATTTTGCGTTTTTTCAAACGCGTTTTTCTGAAAACGACTTTTTTTTTAACTTGCGTACACGCTAGTTTGAAAAGTTTTCAACCAATCGTTTTGAAAATTGGCAGTTACTTTCTTCATAGTATTGCGCTCTATATGAACCTAAAATCGGAATATTATCATTATTTAAAATAATTTTTTTTTGCAAATAATGTTGTAAAAAATGGCAAAAAATCATGCTTTTCTGTTTTGACCCCTGTAAAAAATTCAATTTTCTATTTTTTTGATAGCATTTAGGTTCATATAGAAGAGAGACATATAATAAAAGTAAATTCCAACCTCGTTTGATTTCAGATGAAAATTGCGGCTTCCAGAATGTACGCAAAATGCTGAGTCTGATTGTGACCTGCAATATGGGGTCGCTCATATCTTCGGTGTTTTTCAAGGAAATTCTTCAAAAATTTTATAGTATATACTTAAATATATGTATAAAATATTCTCAAAGTTTCAATAAATTATATTCATTTTTTATACTATAAAAAAATTCGTGAAAATCATTGAGAAAACGCTGTCCTAATCCTATTTCCCCCCTTAAGTCATTTAGTATAGGCGCGTGTATAGGTATTCAAGTGCTGTAATACCGTATAGAAACCGAAAAACAAAACGTTCGTAATAAAATTAAAAAATATAACAATTTGATCGATCGTCGTACGCTAGTTTGTTATTTATTGTTTTTTTTTGCCTCCTCATGGAAGACACTTTGTTTTTTCGTGAGAAACATTTTTCGTTTTTCGAATTCTAAACGCTGAAACGTTTAAAATGTGACGAAAGATCGAAAAATCACATTTCATCCTATCGAAATTCGAAAAGCCATAATTCGAGAATAACTTTTCGTCACACAAATTTCACACACAGGCAGAGCAGCCAATCTCGCCTCCCGCCTTTTTATTTGCTATAAATTTATTGAAATTTCTTTCGGGTATTCGGGACTCGACAGGATTTTGAATTTATGAAAAAAATATCTACTTTCGTAAATTTTTCAGATATCGAGTTAAAAAATTCGTGGACAAATGCGTTAGAGGTGAAAAACGTTTGGTATTGAATTTGGTGATAATCGATAGACTGATTGAGATTTTGTGAAATTTTACATTTTTCACGAATAATTCAACGTTCACGGAATATCAAACATGTCGCAATTCAATGAGAATCAACAGCACGATTACAAATTTATGAAATATAGAATTTATCGAAGAAAAAAAAAAAATACACCACTCTGATTTTCAAACTCAAGCAAAACACCGTCGGGGACACTAAAGTGGTTGGGAAAAAATGTGAAAATTAAAAAACTTGTATATCGCTTCATCCTCGTTTTCGAATATTTACATGGCTTCTCTGTTTGACGAGGCCAAAACCACCGATTTTTGGAAAAAAAATCCAAAATCCGAAACAAAAATAACACGCGCCATTCTCGAATTAAGGTAGTAGTCTGGTAACTTAAGCTGATTATCATGTCTTTTTTGGAGGGCGTTTTTTTGTAGGAAAATAAAAATGAATCGTTTTGGATATTTAGGATGTTTTTATTTACATATTGAAGACACAAAAAAAAATTTTTTTGAAAAAATTTAATAGTTTGTTATTATTATTATTATTGATCGAAGTTGGCACCTCGAAATAAAAGCGCGTGGGTGGCCCCGGTGATTGTGGCTCTCAATGTTATCTGAAATAAAAAATTCTTGATAATTCTTAATCTATAGACATGTCATTCTGGTCGGAACTACTGAAGTTAAATTTCACGGATAAATAACAAAATGGCGGACTTCGGAAAAAAAAACAATTCGGAAAAAAAAAACTTTTTTTTCTCAAAGTCCGCCATTTAGTTATTTATACATGAAATTTAACTTCTTTAGTTCCGACCAGAATGACATGTCTATAGATTAAGAATTATCAAGAATTTTTGATTTCAGATAACATCAAGAGCCAAAATCACCGGGGCCACCCACACGCTTTTTTTTCAAGGTGCCGACTTCGATCAATAATAATAATAATAATAAACTATTAAATTTTATCAAAAAAATTTTTTTTTGTATCTTTAATATGTAAATAAAAACATCCTAAATATCCAAAACGATTCATCTTTATTTTCCTATAAAAAAACGCCCTCCAAAAAAGACATGAAAATCGGCTTAAGTAACCAGACTATTACCTTGAAAAGAAAAAAAAAAAATTCGCGCCATTCTAGAATTCCAAAAAAAATTACACGCGCGATTCGGGAATTCCGAAAAAAAAATTACACGCGCCATTATCGAAATTTGGCGATATGGATTTAAAAATATTATTGAAAAATAAAAAATCAACAGAGTATCCCTCGGGCATTGTTATCTCTCCCATTAATCTCGTGGAAGATTAGTCGAAACCATGTGGCACGATTCGCGATAAAGTGGTATCGCGTGTTATCCACCTAAGGCATTTCTCTCCTCATTCTTTAATGCTCTGTCACGAACAAAGGTCGTCGACGATTACAATTGATTCCAATTTATCGGACGGTTCTCGTGAGATCGACGAGGACGTACGTTTTTTTTTTTTTAACCCCAACATTCCCATTGCCTCATTATATACACATACAGAACGCGTTTGATAAAAATATTATCTCGTTTAAAAAAAATGCGATTATGGAGAACGATAAAAATAAAGAAAATATAAAATAATCATAAAACTCGAGCAGAGAAAACGTCAGTTTGAAAAAGTGAAAATTCACTCGTATAATGTCCGTGTCCTTTTTAATTTACATCGCGGTTTTTTTTTTTAACTACGAAAAGAGTCAAATCACGCAACTAAATTCGAATTTATGATGTTGAAGTTTGCATCGTTGGAACGCGCAACGCAAATAGGTTTTTGAATTTTCATTTTCCGTATTGCTCTCACTTCTTGTGCCCATTTAGACACAGGTTTTTGAAGGAGACCCCATTAAAGCGTTTTAACGATTTTTGTCATCGATAAACCAATCTCGAGGAGAATTAATGATGTAAAAAAATCTAATTTCGTTGAATTCCAACGATGCAAACTTCAACATCATTCGAATTTTTCGAATCACACTTAGTTTCTTAATATTCAGTCACGCGTTACACATGGAAGTACAGTTTTGTTCGGTAATTCGAAGTGAATTACGTAGTCTGTCGGAATGTTACATGAAGAAAAAAAAAAGAAGAAATGTCGAAGAAAAGGCGACGGAGAGATCGAGACAGAAGCCTGAGAACGTTTAAACTCCGCGAGAGGGAACATAAATCTATTTTTCATAACATGACCGTTTATGGAACGTTCGTGGTTAATGGCATTTCCTACACAGCGCAAGCATGAAAAAGAGCAATCGAGCGTTCGTTTTTATTTTTCTCAGAGCGGGTTCGTCGACTTCCCGAACATTATTTCTCCTCCGTAATTAAGATTCTTTTTGCAACACGTGGCCGGCGACGAGCATTCCCAACAATATATGTATTTATATATATAAAAAGAGTACTTACTACATCAAGCTCGATCACGTGACGTGCAGATTCGAGAATTACGAGAATACATTTCCGTAAGACTCGTTTGAAGCCCGTGATTAAACAGTTAAAGCACAGCTGGTCTCGCGAAAATTGTAATAAACGATTCACGACGATGAAGTATTCGTGAAATAAAATTCGCCGCGAAGTGAGAACAGGTGGCGAGTCCACCGTGGAGAAGGGGATGTCAACATGGCCATAGTTCTTATAATCTCTACGATCTATCGTAATACACTCGAAACATTTTTCTTGGCATTCGGCCGAGCACGATTAATTTCACTGTTTTTCTAAGAATGAAAATCGTATTAGATTATAAACGATTGCACGGTGTCTTGTTTGTCGATTTTTTAATTATTTACTTAGTCCACGCGGCTGCGAGGGACGCGCGTGCGATTCTCCCTCGTACTGCCTCGTACTATGTCTAACGACTACGACTATTTATCTGCAAGTGATGCTGTATAAGCTGTAAGAACGGACAATCGATATCGCATTATAACGCCAACAGTCGGCCTCATTCGGAAGCTCGTTGTGACTCTAACCTTCCGGGCGTTGCCACCACCCTTTTTTCTTTCCGCTCTCTCTCTCGCGCGCCACAAAATTTACTTACCATACGTAGTAAAAAAAGATCTCGAAAATTCTGTGTAAATCGATTGAAATGCTTATTGAGAAGAGTTTTGAGAATAATCTATTTTTCATTCTAAAAACAGATAGGTAGTATAATGTTCAATGTACATTATACAATATTTTAATAATGTAATGAAGCCAGATATTTCTTTTTTTGTGTAATTATAGTTCGATAGTTAAATAATCACTCAACGTATTTTGAATAAGATCCGTCCATTTTAAGCGGTCCGTAAAAGCCCTTAAAAACACTTGATTTTCACCAAAATCGGATTTTTTATTTCGATAACAAATGGAAAAAATAAAATAAACAAAAGTTCATTGTGTTCATTGATGTTTTATAAACAACTTCCAGAAGAAATACATGAATAATCTCAATAATTATATCGCGTAAATTTTAATTTCAATATTCATTACCCTCATCGTGGGCTAAAGTTCATAAGGAATTAAAGTCATTAGCGCAGCCTTACATTTGAGTTTAGCAATCTACCAAAAATCATAACATCTGTTTTTTATCGTCAACTATTATCTGAAAACATGCCGAGACGAAAATTTGAAAATTTTTATCAAATGGGCCACCCTAATGTACATACATCAGAAACATTTTTTGAAGCTTATCGAAACATAAAATGTGTATATGTTTATTTTAATGAATTTCATCAGCGCAACGTTTCTTACATATTCCTCATGAATACGTGGAACGACTGGCCACTAGTGGTTGGGGAATGGTCGTGTTTAGTGGCCACTAGGTCGCTCGGAATACTCGTTTAGCACGTTCTGGTGTCGCGAATCGAACTAATCGGTTACAACCGTCTGAAAGTGGCTTTTTTTTTAAGGTACGATTTCGTGAGCCACGGCAGTTTTTAGTTTTGTAACGGTGAAACATTTTGTTTTTCTCAAGTTGTCAATAGTAATGTGTCCAATGTGTGCCAAAACGTTGAAAAATCTCATTTCGAAAAAACGTCGAGATGCGTGTGTGTGTGTGTTTGTGTGCGCGACGTGTTAATTTGTAACGGTGGGTCGTGAGAAATTCAAACGTGAATATTTCGAGAACGATGCGAGCTACATCACTATCATTCTGTACTCAAGTAAAGCAGTACGTCTGCTTTACTTACTGTATTTTTAAATCATAATCATAATTTAAAATGTACTGCTTTATTACAGCAACAATATAATAAATAAAAACCAAGAGAACATGGACGGTGTTCGGTCCGAAGGCTATAACATTTTCAGCCAACGCGGAAGATCAAAAACCGTTTCAATTGCAGGTTTTTTTTAATTATTAACCTACTAGTACGTTTTAGTACTAGAGCAGCAGCATTCAATTATTAATAAGTTCCGGTTACTTCTTAATGATTTACCAAAAACTGTTGCCACGAAGAATCGAATGAAAGATCGAGAATAGAAAATTTAATATCGGATTAATATACACTATTAAGGTATTTTTTTTCTTTATTTGAGATTTACGATGTTTTACTCTATGCCTATCGTGTAAAGGTGCCATTTAACAAGCAGTGAAAAGCTTTTTTAGTAACGCGCTAGATGTCATTAACGTCAGTTTTGGGATTTGCTAGGCGATTGCGTGAGCACTAGTAAAGGTGGTCATTTCATAAGCAGTAAGCCCATGACAATGACAATGAAATGCCAATGCGTCATGAAATGACGGCGAAACCGATGCTAATGACATCTAGTAAGTAACTAAAAAAGCTTTTCACTGCTCGTGAAATGGCACCTTTAAACAGCAGGCATACAGCAAAACATTGTAAACCTCGAATAAAGAAAATAAATGAACGTTAATCGTGCACATTTATGGATATTACATTTTCTATTCGCGATCTTTTATCCGATTCATCGCCATCTAACGTTTAAGGGAGGAAATATAATGGCACCTTTAAACAGCAGGCATACAGCAAAACATTGTAAACCTCGAATAAAGAAAATAAATGAACGTTAATCGTGTACATTTATGGATATTACATTTTCTATTCGCGATCTTTTATCCGATTCATCGCCATCTAACGTTTAAGGGGGGAAATAGGGTGAGACGGTTCAAAAAATCGATTTTTTTTAATTTCATAAATTGTTAGTAAAACTATTGAAAAATACGTTCCCAAAATTTTTAATGAAAATTCCGACTCGTTCTATTGTTATAAGCCATTGAGGGGGGAAATAGGGTTAGGACAGCGTTTTCAGAATGATTTTCATGAATTTTTTTATAGTATAAAAAATGAATATAATTCATTGAAACTTTGAGAATATTTTATACATATATTTAAGTATATAATATAAAATTTTTATACATATATTTAAGTATGTACTATAAAATATTAGCGACCTCATATTGCTTGTTTTTCTTGGTACTATTTTTTCAAACGCGTTTTTCTGAAAACGACTTTTTTTGAACTTGCGTACACGCTAGTTTGAAAAGTTTTTAACCAATCGTTTTGAAAATTGGCAGTTACATTCTTCATAGTATTGCGCTCTATATGAACCTAAAATATTATCATTATTTTAAATAATTTTTTTTTTGCAAATAAAGTTGTCAAAAATGGCAAAAAAATCATGCTTTTTTGTTTTGACCCCTGTAAAAAATTCAATTTTCTATGTTTTTGATAGCATTTGGGTTCATATAAAAGAGAGACATATGATAAAAGTAAATTCGAACGTCGTTTGATTTCAGATGAAAATTGCGGCTTCCAGAATGTACGCAAAATGCTGAGTCTGATTGTGACCTGCAATATGGGGTCGCTAATATTTTATAGTATATACTTAAATATATGTATACAAATTTTACATTATATACTTAAATATATGTATAAAATATTCTCAAAGTTTCAATAAATTATATTCATTTTTGATACTATAAAAAAATTCATGAAAATCATTGAGAAAACGCTGTCCTAACCCTATTTCCCTTTAAGGTAATAGTCTGGTAACTTAAGCCGATTTTCATGTCTTTTTTGGAGGGCGTTTTTTTTGTAGGAAAATAAAAATGAATCGTTTTGGATATTCAGGATGTTTTTATTTACACATTAAAAATACAAAAAAAAAATTTGTTGAAAAAATTTTATAGTTTATTATTATTATTGATCGAAGTTGACACCTCGAAAAAAAAGCGCGTGGGTGGCCCCGGTGATTTTGGCTCTTGATGTTATCTGAAATAAAAAATTCTTGGTAATTCTTAATCTATGGACATGTCATTCTGGTCGGAACTACTGAAGTTAAATTTCATGGATAAATAACAAAATGGCGGACTTTGGAGAAAAAAAACTTTTTTCCAAAGTCCGCCATTTTGTTATTTATCCATGAAATTTGGTCTTTGGAAAAAAGAACTATTTTCCAAAGTCCGCCATTTTGTTATTTATCCATGAAATTTAACTTCAGTAGTTCCGACCAGAATGACATGTCTATAGATTAAGAATTATCAAGAATTTTTGATTTCCGATAACATCAAGAGCCAAAATCACCGGGGCCACCCACGCGCTTTTTTTTCGTGGTGCCAACTTCGATCAATAATAATAAATAATAAACTATTAAATTTGTTCAACAAATTTTGTTTTTGTATCTTTAATATGTAAATAAAAACATTCTAAATATCCAAAACGATTCATTTTTATTTTCCTACAAAAAAACGCTCACCAAAAAAGACATGAAAATCGGCTTAAATTACCAGACTACTACCTTAAGCGACCAATGATACCTTACGCTGCTGGCGCCTCAAGCGGCGGAGAGTTTCTCTCCATCGTAATACCCATATGCAACGTTCCCACGCGAATCATCTTCCGCTGAGTGCATGTGTGTATAATAAAGGAGCGAACGAGGGTAACGAGTGTATATCGTGCGGGATAAATAGATACAATCAATGGAGAACAAATGGGGAAAGCAAGTGATCGACCTAGTGACCAACTAAAAATTGCACACGAGCGTTCTATCGGTACAAGCGGGAGGGTAGCCACCACTCATCGAGGATGATAGAGAGGATCGGAATATAGAGCGCCGAGTCCGGATGCTCGGCAATGTGCGCCGATGCAATTTAAGATACGATCTTGCGTGAGAGCTTTCACCAAGCGCGTTACAAGTCTAAAAGTGATCCGAGGTTCAAAAAAAAAAAAAAAATTGATTCAACGTCGTGTTACTTCGTCCAGCCGATACTTCCGACTGAGTTTTAACGTTTACATACTTTACGTAACCTCTGTATGTCGCGAACAATCGAGCTTTTGTTCATTATGTTACGAAAACATTTGGCGAACGATTCTTCATAAATTCGAAGATGACGTCCGTACGATTGATATTTCTATGTATATATAAATACTCACTCGATCCTTGTTGACAACTACTTTATCCGTTACACCATTTCCGTTGTTGATATTGTTCGAGCCTCCTTTCGCTATAGTGTCCGACATTATTCGTGTACGAAGGAGTTGTCTGTTGTTGTTTTTTTTTTACTGTTTCCGTTTCTTCTTCTCGATGCAGAAAGTGAATTGAGAAAAAATTATCGCGACGTAAGAATCTTTCGAGTCATATTCGTTTGTTTTTCGTTTACATCGAGAGAGATTTACGAGCGCGATTCAGGGTCAAATTTTAAATTGTTAAAAACTTAATCTACGATTCAATGATGGTTAAAAAAAAGTCACGAGTATTAATGAATATTAACGTCTATATACAGATAAATGAACGAACACTAATTCGATGTATTTGATTATATTTCCGGTTTATTGAAAGAATTCAATTGCCAAAAAATAATTTCAATTCAATTTCAATAAAATGCAATTATTTTTTAAGACATAAAAAAAATTCGACCGTCGAGGAAAATTGGATAAATTTTTAACACAAATTTTAACTATTATTTACGAAAAAATTCATTATTTCATTGTATTACACGGAGAGAACACTATCGCACTATGATTTATGGTTTGTACGACGGGATGGTTTTATTATTGTCAATTAAACGGGATGAAGAAAAAGAAAAAAAAAAAGAAAACAACGCGCACCGTTATGCGAGCAACGGCAACACAGGCGTGTGTACCGCCGGGAAAGGGTCTCGCGCGGGACTAAAACACTTTTAACGGCTGCCGAGCCGACACCACTCACTTTGGCCACCACGCTACTCGCCAACTTGCCAACTTTAACATCCTCTCTCCCTCCATAAATTTCACGCTATCCAATGAAACATATGCATGTACGAGGTCTGTTCAAAAAGTATCGCGAATTTTGAATTTCCGCGCGCTACGTATATTCGATTTTCGAGTTTTTTGTGGCGTTAGGTTGGCACTCGTGTCCCTCACTTATGCCGAAAGAATCGGCCATATTGAATGTTTAGTTAATTGTCGACAGCTGTTTTGGGTTAGACGGTGTTTTGGCTTGTCTTCGATTTTTGCCTATTTCAAAAAAGCAGCTTCCACTAAAGCTCAATCATCGCGATTGAGCTTTAGTTTCCACGTCATAACCATAAACCCATGATTCGTCGCCAGTTATGACTCTCTGGAGCAAATTTGGGTCGTCGCGGACCGAGTTCAACAGCTCCTTAGCAATGTTAACGCGAGACACTGTTTTTCTTCGAAATTGAACAAATAATTGGTAAAAATCGAATAGCACGAGCCAAACAATACGTTTAGTTCCTCGGCGACTTCTCTAACGGTGATTCGACGATTGGCCAATATTAATTTCTTCGCTTCATCAATGTTTTCGTCTGTTGTCGATGTGCTCGGGCGTCCGGAACGCATTTCGTTGTTCGCATCTTCTCAGGCTCTCTGAGAACATTTTGTACCAGCGATAAACGTTGCTTTGGTCCAAGGTAGCTTCACCATATGCCACAGTCAACATTCGGAATGCGTCCGCGCACTTAATTTTCTTTTTCACACAAAATTTCATACGGATTCTTTGATCCATTTTTTGGAATAGGCAAAAATCGAGGACGAGCCAAAACACGTCTAACCAAAACAGCTGTCAACAATTAACTGAGCATTCAAAATGGCCAATTTTTTCAGCATAAGTGAGGGACACGTGTACCAACGTAACGCCACAAAAAAAACGAAAATCGAATATACGTAGCCCGCGGAAATTCAAAATTCGCGATTCCTTTTTAACAGACCTCGTATATCTATGTATATACAGAGGGGAAAACACTTATAAATGATAGAACGCGTAATTACGCATGAAAATGTATATACAGGGTGGGGCACTGACTGTTGCCACGTAGAATAACTCCGAAAGTACGATAGTAGTAGAAAATTTTTTGAAACACAAGTTGCATGGGATAACGGGGGCTATCATATGGCGTTAGTTTTTTGTTGCTAGGTGGAGTCGCATCGGAGATTTCAAGGTCAACTTTGTTTTTTTAGATAGAATGGTATGTTTTGGTACTTATTTTTTGATATGGGCTATCGAGACGAATCCAATGATATTTAAAAAAAAATTTTTTGATTTTTTTTTTATTTCAAAAATGTTTTAAAACAAATTTTTAAAAAAATTTTTTGTACAATGTAATACATTGTACGATACAATGTAATGTAAATGCGCGTTAATAGTAAATATTTACTAAATACGGCGTTTTCATCAAACCTACAATGTACCGTGTAAATACACGGTCAAATTTTGCACGATATGCGAGAGAGAAACAAATTTTTTTAAACAAAAAAAAATAAAAAAAAAAAATAAAAAAAAACATCATTGGATTCGTCTCGATAACCGCTACCAGAAAATAAGTACCAAAACATAGCATTCTATCTAAAAAAACAATGTTGACCTTGAAATCTCCGATGCGACTCCACCTAGCAACAAAAAACTAACGCCATATGATAGCCCCCGTTGTCCCATGCAACTTTTGTTTCAAAAAATTTTCTACTATTATCGTACTTTCGGAGTTATTCTACGTGGCAACTGTTAGTGCATCAACAAGCTTATTATCAAGAATTTTTTATCTCAGATAACATCAAGAGCCAAAATCGCCGGGGCCACCCACGCGCTTCTCTTTCGAGGTGCCAACTTCGATCAATAATAATAATAATAATAAACTATTAAATTTTTTCAAAAAAGTTTTTTTTTGTATCTTTAATATGTAAATAAAAACATCCTAAATATCCAAAACGATTCATTTTTATTTTCCTACAAAAAAACGCCCTCCAAAAAAGACATGAAAATCGGCTTAAGTTACCAGACTACTACGTTAAATTAAGAGGTCCCTCATCGCGAATTTCCATTTCCCATTAAAATAACATGGAAACATTTTTTCTTAACTTTGGAATACTATTAGACTTACACCGTTGATGTTAGGAGAGTCTTTTGGCACATTTTTGTAGAACATTTGATGCTCTACAAAAAAGCTCTCTTGTGTCTAATCGATAAAAGTAACGGTACAAAAAATAATCGGTGATAATTAGCTCTTGATTTTATTTGTCTCGTTTATCAGTACATAAGTTTCAAATTTTTTTTAATTTTCGTTATCAATATGAATAAATATACTACTAATATATTACTAATTGTTTTCAAAAAAATATGAGAGAATCCAGAGCTAATTATCACCGATTATTTTTTTTACGGTTATTTTTATTGCTTAGACACAAGAGAGCTTTTTTGTAGAGCATCGAATGTTCTAAAAAAATGTGGTAAAAAACTCTCGTAACATCAACGGTTTAAGTCTAATAAAATTCCAAAGTTCAACAAAAAATGTTTCCATGTTATTTAAATGGGAAATGAAAATTCGCGATGAGGGACCTCTTAATTTAAATATGAAGGGCTCATACTTGCAGAGGGTTTTTTTTGAGATGCCAAACAATACAATTTTCATTATATCGAGGAAAAAAAAAATTAGTCATTTTATTTGACCCACCCTAATGTATATATATTGTTTCATAAGTATTTCCACCGTATCCATTTCAGGTTTTTACGTCCCGTCCCATTTACTTCCATTCCACGAGACCGCGCAGAGTCACTCTTGTCCCAATGTATTATCGCAAAGCATTAGCACCCGGGGCACACGAAATCGGCGAAAAATCTGACCGGTACGGAGGTCAGGTTTGAAAAATAATCGTGAACTTTTTGCAGACGTTTTCAAATTCCAATTTTTCTTTTTACATAAATGGGTTAGTGGACGAGGATGTTCGGTATTGAATTTGGCGGGAATGGCTTGAGGAGTTGAGACTTTATGAAATGTTCAATATTTTCGAAAAATCTCTGCCAACGACTTTCGAGCAATCGGTGTGTCATTTTTTTCACAAATAAATTGACGTTACAGAATGTTTAATGCCAATTGGTAATAAAGAATGTTTAATGCCAAATACGGTCGTTTGGGTTGTCGTATAGGAATAAAATGACGCCTACAGAGTGGACGGATGCTCGATGAGGATAGGTAACGCGAGGAAACGAAATTAGAAAACGTATATCCGCTCTTCTCGGGGACGAGCAGCGAGCGCGAGAAATTGTGGCGTTATCTAGGATGCAATTTTCTCCGGGACTCGTTGCCGGTGTCAGCCTCGTTACGTACTGTTAAGTGCGTTAACGGGATTAGTCGTCTTCGCGACTTTATATATATATATATATACAGTGCTGGGCATTTGAAGTGTAATTTGAAAATTGCATTTCGACGATGCACCTTTCAACGATACCGTTAATGTCTTTTCACGTGGTCATAGGCCCTAGTTAATGATACATCCACGATAAAAATGTATTGTTATATATACTGTTTTAATATTGTTTTAAAAAATATAGGCACGCCTTTGAAATTAACTTTAATTTCAAAGGCGTGCCTATTTTTTTTGAAACAATATTTTTCCAAATCCCTATGTACTTCTCTTCAAAATATCATATTATTAACGAAAACACTCGGTATTTTTTTTCAGATCGACGTTGAAGAGAGTTCTGCTGCGTGCCGCGGAGATGACAGTACCTGACGCGAGAGCTTTCCCAGCGCCACCATGCGGCGTAAAAAATGTGAAAAAAATGTTTTTTGATACATTAATAAACAAGAAACAAAACCCAAAAAATTTTTTCGAATATCTCTTTTTTTTCCCACAAAAAAAAATTCTTGAAAAATGTGAAAAAAAAACAGGGGGTCAAAGTGGTGTTGTCCCTTAAGACTGCTTATGGAGATGCTGCCCTAAGCAAAACCAGAGTTTACGGGTGGTTTTCACGTTTTAAAAATGGAGAAATATCAATTGAAGACCAACCCCATTCGGGACGCCCCTCAACGTCAAGAAGTGACGAAAACGTCGACAAAATCCATGCTCTCATTCGTGAAGACCGTCGCCAAACCATTGATCAACTCTGTGAGATGTCTGGGATATCATGGAGTTCAATTCAGAGGATTTTATCCAAAGATTTGTACACGAGCAGAGTTGCAGCGAAATTTGTCCCTCGCCTTCTCACGGACGAGCAAAGGGAGCGTCGACTTCAGGCATGTTTTCAACTTCAAAATCAGCTCGAAGAGGACCCTGAACTTTTTTCCAAGGTGATTACCGGTGATGAATCGTGGTGCTATGGATACGACCCCGAAACAAAGCAGCAATCAAGCGTTTTGCCACTGTGGAGGAGGTAAAACAAAAATCGCTGGAAGGCCTAAAGAACATCCCGATAAGTGAATTTAAAAAATGTTTTGAACATTGGAAGGATCGTTTGCAGTGGTGCGTTGTGGTCAAAGGAGAATACTTTGAAGGTGATCAAAATTTGGTGTAAAAATATTAAAAAATAAAGAAATTATGACGAAATTCCCGTTTTTTTTGGGGTCCCCCCTCGTATTTCCACTTTAACCCCCTACCCTGCCGCCGAGGGGTTGTGCATCCAATTGCTCCTGGAGTCGTTTTTATCACTGTTCGTAACCCTTCAGTTGGATACCATATTTACTCTCTATCGCATCGGCAACCCTGAAATCACGAGGTCGACGGATCATCCGATTTTTCCATTCCCCACATTTTCGTCTCGCACGTACGCAATTGTTGACAAAATCTTTGAATGTACTTTTTTGAAAATTTTTAATTTCCTTTCCTTGAATGTACTTTTTTGAAATCTTTAAATTTCCTTTCCTTGTATGGCTTTTTTGGGCATTTTTAAATTCGTCACATTTTCACAAAAATCCGCGAAGATATCCGCATTCCACTTCAAATGCCCAGCACTGTATATATATATATATGTACAGGTAGTTGGGAGTTATAGCATTGCAAAAATTATTGTGACGCGTACAATAGGTGCAGCAGTTTTTTTTTTCTAAGATAATAATTTTAATAATTAGATTCCAAAATTTGCCAAAATATAGATGAAAAAATGGTGCTAATTCAAACTTGGATATTGCTTCCTCATTATTATTGTGCAATCTCCACGAACAAGGGGCTTTTTCAATTTTGGCTTCCTCATCGAGTAAGCCTCTGTGTACGCGTAATAATAACGAGGTATCGATATGCAAGTTTCGATTTGAACAATTTTTTTTTTAATTTCTTTTAATTTTATAGCACGAAGCTTGTTGAATTTTGCTTCCTTCATCGAGAAGGCTTTGCGATCGTGACCGTTTTTTTTTACGCATTTAGAAAAAAACATAATATATACATAATTACATACATAAAATCACGTCTGATTGTGTTTACCGATATTTTATTTTTTCATTTTTATCGCAAACATACACACACCCAGGCGCGCGCGCGTCAGGTATTTTTTCTGAATGGGATTTTGCGGACGAGCACTTTTGAATACATTGACATTAAAAAGTCAACAAAGTTTTACCATCGCTAAGGAAGAGAAAGGTGCAAATTGAAATTTTCAAACTGCTCCCTCCTCGTTTTCGAATATTCCTCTACGAGGAAGCTACGTGGTGAGTATTGTAAAATGAAGAAAGCGCCACTTGCGCATAAAAGATTTGTAAAATTTCGAAAACAATGAGAGAACTATGTGCGGGTGAGGGTAAAAATCCGGAAGGATCACTATTTTGAACGGTCGAAATGTGGAATTTCGATATAACGAACGTTCAATAGTTTGAACTTTTCGTATTAAGAACGTCTTTAAATCAGAAAAGAAATAATGAGAACACAAAAACACAAAACCGATAGTTCGATGTTTTTTTGTCTTCTCATTATTTCTTTTCTGTTTTAAGGGCTTTGGCCACGGTAGAATTTTCAATAAAATTGATGTTATTCTGGTTAGACGATACTTTATCATCATAAAAATCAGTTTAGTGATATTAAGACAATAGTTAGTATTTTTTTTCACCGACTTTACGGTAGTAGTCTGGTAACTTGAGCCCATTTTCATGTCTTTTTTGGAGGGCGTTTTTTTGTGGGAAAATAAAAATGAATCGTTTTGGATATTGAGGATGTTTTACTCAGGATATTTAGGGTGTTTTACTAGGATACTAGGATACTCAGAATATTTAGGATGTTTTACTCAGGATATTTAGGGTATTTTTTATTTACATATTAAAGATACAAAAAAAAATGTTGTTTACATATGAAAATCTGTTGTTGAATTTTAAACGTGTTTTTCTGGTCAGCCCGGGTCCTAACTTTTTTTCTACCGAACCGATTGCTTTCAAATTTTTAACAGGCTACTCTACACACTTATAGTTCTCGTCGGAACTACCGAGAAATTTTTTCACCCCCAACTTTTTATTTTACAACTCCTTCTTTGCTGAAATAAAAGGACTTTTTTTTTCCAAAGTCCGCCATTTTGTTATTTATCCATGAAATTTAACTTCAGTAGTTCCGACCAGAATGACACGTCTATAGATTAAGAATTATCAAGAATTTTTGATTTCAGATAACATCAAGAGCCAAAATCACCGGGGCCACCCACGCGCTTTTTTTTCCGAGGTGCCAACTTCGATCAATAATAATAATAATAATAAACTAATAATTTTTTTCAAAAATTTTTTTTTTTGTATCTTTAATATGTGAATAAAAACATGCTAAATATCCAAAACGATTCATTTTTATTTTCCTACAAAAAAACGCCCTCCAAAAAAGACATGAAAATCGGCTCAAGTTACCAGACTACTACTTTAAGGCCGTCGTCTGGACTAGAAATTTCAAAAAATAAATTTTTTTTTTCTCATTTTCTTATTCCTTAGACCTTTCTTCATACGCTCCTGAAAACCGTTTATTGATATTTCAAAAATTGGCCGAGAAATAAAAATTCTAAGCAAGCCGCGCGGTCGGGAAGCAACTTTGAACGCGTTTATCTCAGAACTATGTTTTTCAAATCGGCGCCCACGATATCTCGATAACTAATGGACCGATCGAGCTCAAATTTTGCACGTACCTCAGGTAACCTTTTTCTGAGAACTGGTAGCAGAATTGAGTCGAACAATAATTTTGCCGACATTTTATAACTCGTCGAATACTCGAAAATGTATGAAATATCATTAATGAAAGTTCAACAGGCCGCCATTTTGTCAAAAATTTTTTTTAAGTACCAATTCTGCTACCAGTACTCAGAATACTCATACAGATTGAGAATATATATATATATATTTTTTCAGATGCATACAACATCGTCCAGAGTGGGCGCCGATTTCGTCGCACCATGTTGCAACCAGGCATGAAAAACATGACAATATTTAAAATAATTTTTTTTTTTTTAATGTACAAGTATTCTCTAAGGATCAATAAATGCACGTGTAAATTTTCATCAAGACAACTTCAACGGTTTAAAAGCTATTGCACATTAGAAATGACTTAAAAAATCTCGCTCTAGACCAGACTACCGCCTTAAGCGTATAACGTAAGTTATACGCTTACCTCTGACACGGCCATACAGTGTCCGAGCGCGCCGCGTGATAAATAACATCGACATTTTTTACTTGTGAAAATACAACGTGCAAGAATAAATTTTGCTCCTTTTTAACCTTCCGCTACAATGCGTCGGAATATTGATATAAAATTGTTCCTACTTACATTCGTTGCAAGCTGTATTTGCACAAGTAACTCGTTGGATGGAAATTAAATTTAGTGCCATGTAGAACGAGCAACTCATTCGACAATATACTGATTTAATTTCCATTGTAAAGCATCGGTCTGTCTTGCAAATGGGGGAAAAAAAAAGTAGGAGACTCGAACGACTATTAGCGATTGAAGAATTATGTTCGACATCGTTCGTGCTGGATTGCTCGCACTACGCCCAATAATCTTAAATGAGTATGCGATAATTATGTGTGTGTGTGTGTGGATATGAGAGATCAAAGGTCTGATACATTCATCACATTGTATTAATTCACGAGACGAATAATTATAGTTACGTACTTTTAACCGCAATGACGCGATGAATCGAAAAATATTTTTATTTCAAATAAGGTCTCGCGGGATGGCTACGACAGTTCGTGAGGTAAAAATAAAAAATTTGTAATTTTCCGTGCCCAAAACGTGCTCAAATATCAGAATTTTGTACTCACAGTTATTATGTATTTTTCTACAATTTATCGATATCAAAGAATAATAATAAAAAAAAAGCAACGTTCACGTGCGAAAAACTAAAAAAATAAAAACGATTTCACGGATTGTCGATCGTTTCGCAACGCGGCAAACGAATTACTGATATACCGTCAAACTACGATCGCTTGGGATAGTGA
Organism: Oxytorus armatus; assembly: GCA_958009045.1. Lineage (NCBI taxonomy): Eukaryota > Metazoa > Arthropoda > Insecta > Hymenoptera > Ichneumonidae > Oxytorus > Oxytorus armatus. Next base: position 2,194,955 of record OY253750.1, read on the forward strand.
AACCGATATGCGATCGACGGTGGATCGCATTGGTTCAGAGAGGTCAAGGCAAATCCGTGGACGGAAAAAAAAACAGAAAAGAAAGAAACCCATTTAATCGTCATAATTTCTCAGTCAATACAACGAATAAATAGTTTTCTACGCACATAGAAAATGTAAATTCTTCATTCGTTCCTACGAGACACGGTATGCTCGTGAACAGGGAGAGAGTGTTAAGGTAGTAGTCTGGTAACTTAAGCCGATTTTCATGTCTTTTTTGGAGAGCGTTTTTTTCTAGGAAAATAAAAATGAATCGTTTTGAATATTTAGGATGTTTTTATTTACATATTAAAGATACAAAAAAAAATTTTTTTGAAAAAATTTAATAGTTTATTATTATTATTATTATTGATCGAAGTTGGCACCTCGAAGTTGGCAGCCCGGGTCCTAACTTTTTTTCTACCGAACCGATTGCTTTCAAATTTTAACAGGCTACTCTACACACTTGTAATTCTCGTCGGAACCACTGAGAAATTTTTTCACCCCTAACTTTTTATTTTACAACCCCTTATTTGCTAAAATAATAGGACTTTAGCAAAGAAGGGGTTGTAAAATAAAAAGTTAGAGGTGAAAAAATTTCTCGGTGGTTCCGACGAGAACTATAAATGTGTAGAGTGGCCTGTTAAAATTTCAAAGCAATCGGTTCGCTAGAAAAAAAATTAGGACCCGGGCTGCCAACTTCGAGGTGCCAACTTCGATCAATAATAATAATAATAATAAACTATTCAATTTTTTCAAAAAATTTTTTATTTGTATCTTCAATATGTAAATAAAAACATCCTAAATATCCAAAACGATTCATTGTTATTTTCCTACAGAAAAATGCCCTCCAAAAAAGACATGAAAATCGGCTTAAGGGAGAACACCACTGTGACCCCCTGTTTTTTTTCACATTTTTCAAGAATTTTTTTTTGTGGGAAAAAAAGAGATATTCGAAAAATTTTTTTGTATTTTGTTCCTTGTTTATTAATGTATCAAAAAACATTTTTTTCACATTTTTCACGCCGCATGGTGGCGCTGGGGAAGCTCTCGCGTCAGGTGCTGTCATTTCCGCGGCACGCAGCAGAACTCTCTTCAACGTCGATCTGAAAAAAAATACCGAGTGTTTTCGTTAATGATATGATATTTTGAAGAGAAGTACACAGGGATTTGGAAAAATATTGTTTTAAAAAAAATAGGCACGCCTTTGAAATTAACTTTAATTTCAAAGGCGTGCCTATTTTTTTTAAAACAATATTTTTCCAAATCCCTGTGTACTTCTCTTCAAAATATCATATTATTAACGAAAACACTCGGTATTTTTTTTCAGCTCGACGTCGAAAAATATTGTTTTAAAAAAAATAGGCACGCCTTTGAAATTAACTTTAATTTCAAAGGCGTGCCTATTTTTTTTAAAACAATATTTTTCCAAATCCCTGTGTACTTCTCTTCAAAATATCATATTATTAACGAAAACACTCGGTATTTTTTTTCAGCTCGACGTCGAAAAATATTGTTTTAAAAAAAATAGGCACGCCTTTGAAATTAACTTTAATTTCAAAGGCGTGCCTATTTTTTTTAAAACAATATTCTTCCAAATCCCTGTGTACTTCTCTTCAAAATATCATATTATTAACGAAAACACTCGGTATTTTTTTTCAGATCGACGTCGAAAAATATTTTTTTTAAAAAAATAGGCACGCCTTTGAAATTAACTTTAATTTCAAAGGCGTGCCTATTTTTCTTAAAACAATATTTTTCCAAATTCCTGTGTACTTCTCTTCAAAATATCATATTATTAACGAAAACACTCGGTATTTTTTTTCAGATCGACGTCGAACAATATTGTTTTAAAAAAAATAGGCACGCCTTTGAAATTAACTTTAATTTCAAAGGCGTGCCTATTTTTTTTAAAACAATATTTTTCCAAATCCCTGTGTACTTCTCTTCAAAATATCATATTATTAACGAAAACACTGGGTATTTTTTTTCAGATCGACGTTGAAGAGAGTTCTGCTGCGTGCCGCGGAAATGACAGCACCTGACGCGAGAGCTTTCCTAGCGCCACCATGCGGCGTGAAAAATGTGAAAAAAATGTTTTTTGATACATTAATAAACAAGGAACAAAACCCAAAAAAAATTTTCGAATATCTCTTTTTTTTCCTACGAAAAAAAATTCTTGAAAAATGTGAAAAAAAACAGGGGGTCACAGTGGTGTTCTCCCTTAAGTTACCAGACTACTACCTCGCGGAAAATATGGTCGGAGAAATGTGGGACGTTTGAACGAAAAATTTTACAAAATAATCACGATCAAATCATTGTTTTGCATTGAGTCCGAGTTCGTATTCTATGAATATTAATAACGTATAAATATTACTAACAAAAATGTAATTATTCAATCCCATGGATTTTTTGTCGAAAATATTCCTTCACTATTATCTCGTTGGGTCATTGTTTCGAAAGATTTTTTTTTATTCCGATGTCGTCTCGTGTTAGACCTTGCGCGCGTTACGTGCCCCGAAGATGTGGATACCTGCTTACATAAAAATGGAGGACGACCGCTTCGAATCTATATTGACAGCATCCTGATGTCGCCACAGATCCGTAGACGAAAGAGAGAGAGAAGAAAAAACGCGAATCTGTTGCCACCTATACTCAATTGGAAAAATAAAACTCGTGCCTCGCTCCGTTCTCTCTCGCTTCCTCTCGTCTCGAAATCTTTCGAAAGAAAAGCGTTCGGTATCCCTGGTAACCTGTCCGCGTTGCTCTGCCGCAACTCGTTATATCGACACTCCGTATCGTCATCGTATCAGACGAGGAAAAAAAAAAAATATAGAAATAAAATGATTGTAGCGCGAAGTGTCGGTATATACTTGATTTTACACGAAACAGGCCAACGGTTACTTCTTAGTCTCCACGCTGGGGAAACATCAGGGCCAACTACTCGACAAGTTGAATGACCCTGATGTTTCCCCTTTCTGAGATTGCGATTCGCGAGTATGTAGGATTCGGAGTAAAACAATGTATACGTTACGGAGAAACTTCTCTCTCTCTCTCGCCCCTGGAATCAATCCGGAGTTGCACTCATTCCGGATTATATATATATTAGGGCGATTTTTTTTTATTCGACTATTTTTTTTTTTCAGTCATCACCCGAAATTTTGTTGGATATGTCGAAAAAGAAATTCCCCGAAAGTTACAGCACTTAATATTAATTCTAAGTACTTTCCCAAAGCGTGAAAAGATTTTCCATCTAAAATACACGTAAATCGAGTTTTTTTTTTTTCAAATTTTTATAACTCAACCGCATTTTATGCTATCATATTGTTCTTGGTTTCGATTTACTCGGAATAAAACAATCTAAAAAAGTGCCTTTTGCGGTGAAAGTGTAAATTGTACTGGTGAATTGGTACGGGTCACTGAAGTTGATTTTTACCCTAAATTCTCGTTTTTTTGCTGTTATCTCCGAAACAATTAACTTTACGAAAAAAATGGATATGAAAAATTTGTTGGAAATTTAATTTCCTACAAAAAAGGTCCTATCGACCCAATTGCTTAGATTAATATTTCATGAGATATTGAACTTTAACTTATGAGTAGTATAAAATTTATAAAATATGAAATATTAAATGATAAAAAAAATAAAAAATAAAACAAGTTCAATACCTCAAGAAATATTGATCTAAGCAATTGAGTCGATAGGACCTTTTTTATCGGAAATTTAATTTCCAACAAATTTTTCGTATACGTTTTTTTCGTAAAGTTAATTGTTTCGGAGATAACAGCAAAAAAACGAGGATTTTGGGTAAAAATCAACTTGAGTGACCCGTACCAACTCACCAGTACAATTTACACTTTCGCCGCAAGAGGCACTTTTTTAGATTGTTTTATTCTGAGTAAATCGAAACCAAGAACAATATGATAGCATAAAATGCGGCTGAATTATAGAAATTTGAAAAATAAAAAAGGTGTAATATATCAAGAAATATTAATCTAAGCAATTGGGTCGACAGGACCTTTTTTATAGGAAATTAAATTACCAACAAATTTTTCGTTTACATTTTTTTTGTAAAGTCAATTGTTTCGGAGATAACAGCAAAACAACGAGAATTTTGCGTAAAAATCAACTTCAGTGACCCGTACCAACTCACCAATACAATTTACACTTTCGCCGCAAGAGGCACTTTTTTAGATTGTTTTATTCTGAGTAAATCGAAACCAAGAACAACACGATAGCATAAAATGCGGCTGAGTTATAGAAATTTGAAAAATAAAAAAAGTTCAATATCTTAAGAAATATTAATCTAAGCAATTGGGTCGACAGGACCTTTTTTATAGGAAATTAAATTTCCAACAAATTTTTCGTTTACATTTTTTTCGTAAAGTTAATTGTTTCGGAGATAACAGCAAAAAAACGAGAATTTTGGGTAAAAATCAACTTCGGTGACCCGTACCAACTCACCAGTACACTTTACACTTTCGCCGCAAGAGGCTCTTTTTTAGATTGTTTTATTCCGAGTAAATCGAAACCAAGAACAACATGATAGCATAAAATGCGGCTGAGTTATAGAAATTTGAAAAATAAAAAAAGTTCAATATCTCAAGAAATATTAATCTAAGCAATTGGGTCGATAGAACCTTTTTTATAGGAAATTAAATTTCCAACAAACTTTTCGTTTACATTTTTTTCGTAAAGTCAATTGTTTCGGAGATAACAGCAAAAAAACGAGAATTTTGGGTAAAAATCAACTTCAGTGAACCGTACCAACTCACCAGTACAATTTACACTTTCGCCGCAGAAGGCACTTTTTTAGATTGTTTTATTCTGAGTGAATCGAAACCAAGAACAACATGATAGCATAAAATGCGGATGAGTTATAGAAATTTGAAAAAAAAAAAAAAAATCGATTTACGTGTATTTTAGATGGAAAATCTTCTCACGCTTTGGGAAAGTACTGAGAATTAATATTAAGGGCTGTAACTTTCAGGGAATTTCTCTTTCGACATATCCAACAAAATTTCGGGTGGGGACTGAAAATAAATTGTCAAAATAAAAAAATCGCCCTAATATATATATATATATTTTTTCTACAAATACGTTCTGAAGTATGGTACGTGAGGTTTGCCGATAATTTCGCAAAATCGAGAGTCCTGACCGATCACATTTCGAGGCTCGTAAAAAATATTGTCGCAAAAGAAAAGAATATTTTCCGTTCTCGTATATAGGTGAAGAATAATTCTCTCACGTAGCAATGCTTCCTTATTTCATCGTGGATTTTTGTATGATTATAAAAATGATTCATCGTTTTCCCATTGATAATCATCCAATTATTTTCTTTGACGTCGAGTAAATAAAAAAAAAAAACCAGTTTTCAAGAACGTATTATTTATTTCTACGCCGATGGACAATCGATTGTCAGCAATACATTTTGTAATTTCTTATCTCATTTCAGGTTACCTCATCGTCTCGATTTTCTCTTCGTTCAGTTTTTAACTCCGAAATTCATCGATTTTCTTTTTTCATTTATCGTCATGTCTAGACGGTCTCGGTCCTTTCCGTACTCTGCAGTGTCTCAACGAGATCGGCTGCCTCTCTCTTTACCATGTTGAGTAACAGCTGAGAGCTCTCGAGAATCTTCGATCATGAATATTAAAAAGTTATATGGTATATCTTGGCCCGGGACAGAAATCCGCACAATCGAATTTTCTAATTGAATTTAATTATTGGAATTTTTATCGCTGTTATTCTTGCTATTTTATCCGATATTACATCGTTATTAGAAATGTTGCCTATTCCATGAATTTATTTAATGAATCGTGCGATCCTTTTTGGTGGAAAATGGGAAATTGTAAGCTTACACGGATCCAGTAATAAGCAAATGAAATTAATAATTATTTAAAACACTTTTCTAACGAAATAATTGTTAATTCTCGTTATCGAAGATTTATCCGAATGATTCTTAATTAAATAAAAAAATAAGGATCAATTTTATTCACACAATAATTACTAATATTTATTTGGTTTTATACTTATTTTTTTTTTATTGTAAAATTTATATATAACGAACCTTCGTACACGCCGATTCGGCTTCTTGTATCGTTCGATCGTAATCGTTTCTTATGGCAGCCTTTTTCGCCAAGCCCTCGCTAAGCTGATTAATCTTGTACGACATTCTCTCGATTTCCTTCTGCAGTGTGTTTCTCTCAATCTCCTCGGACTCGATCTCATCGTGAATCTTTGCCCTCGTTATCTTCAGTTCTTCTATACCTTGTGGTACAAATGCAAGTACGATACAAGCACGGTAAATAGTCGGTCAAATATTTGAGACTTCATCTAACCTAATTTTATATATTTTTTTTCATGTACTTAGCAACTTAGTAAAATGGATTACTGACATTTAACGAGTTCCGAATTGTAGTTCTGCATCGCATGACCGAAATGCTTAGCCATTAATTTCTTATCGAGCCTTCAAAGTTTTTTTTTTATTCACCTTGAAATAAATTTATCGTTTAACTAAAAAGTTCTAACCAAATTGGTAAATTCTGACAGTGCACTCCGAGACATTTTGAATCGTCAAGCAATTGTTATTTGCTCGTTCATCTTCTTAATTTTCTCGGCCATTCTTATTAATCATTAGTTTAATTACGATCATTAGTCTAATGATTATTAGTCCCCCAACGACATTTTTATGGCTTTTCTATCATCAAACCAATTTATCTCTAATGACTGTTTTTTCAATAGAAAAATAGGTCGCAAAAAATTTGTATGACCGAATGAATTGGTTAAAAATAAAAAATTTGTGAAAAAGTCAACAACTATAAACGGAGAAAAAAGAATGGAGAAACAAGCATCAGGATATTTATTTCTGAACTTTAGATTCCTCATAGTGGAGGCCTCCATGTAACTTCCGCAGGCTTTGGGATATCATACTGAAATTTGTACAAAACTACTGACTGGACATCGACTGTCGTTAAAGAATTATTGGTATTGAATTTTAACGATGATTGATGAAGGATTTTGATTTTGTGAAATTTCGAGTATTTTGAAGAATCATAGTACCAAACTCAATATTCAATGTACGTATAGTTGAAAGGCTAGAGGGAAAAAGCTTCGTCCAAGCTTTTTTCCCCAAGTCTCTGAGGTTGGAAGGAAGCCAAAATTTAAAAAACCACTGACTCATAGAAGGACTTCCTGAATCTAGAGAAATTATGAAGAATTAATGTACACGTTTGCACTCGGACTTTTTTTCCGTATTTACCGATGAAATGTATCACGAATACTCCAAAAACAACGAACCAACCCCAACCACCGTCCGGTGCTGATGAATATTCCGCACAAGGATTCATCGGTCGATTGATTTACCATTTTTTTTAAATATAAAAAAAAATGTGTTACTTTATTTTTTATGTAATTTCTTTTAATCAAGTTATAATTATTCTATCAATTAATGTCTTTGAATAAATCTCTTTGAATACATTTTTCATATGGAATATTGGCGTATGGACGTATTCGAATCTTCATTTAACACAACAAAGTGACGACAAAGTGAACTGCGTATATTTGACACTCACTTCTTTCTCCATTTACATCGTAGCTGGTCACTCATGCCCCTCTATAACGGTTATTATAGTGAAATGTCTACTATCGTCGTACGATCTTATCAAAGCAATTATATCGTAATGTCAGATCCTAACATACGTTCATCGGCTCTTCGTTTCTGGTGTATAGTTCGAAATGTTACTTTTTAGAGAACATGTTACCATTGACGTTACGTGAAACGTAACGATACCCTTATATTTTTCCATTACTTTTTACAAATATTAATTATAACAAAATTTTACTGACACCGAGTATAATCTTAAACAAACCAACTCAAACTCTACCGTTGAAGGCAACGAGAACGAGCGAATGGAGGAAACAAATGTTGAGGGTGAAGAACAATAAAAAAAAAATTACTCGAGGCGCTATAATTCGGGTAATAATAATAATAAAATATATAATAATATTAATTTTCGCTAAGACATAACATCTATTCTCGTTGGAATATCCTCTCCGTCTGCTTGATTCTTAATCCTTTCTTGAATCGGTCGCAAGATAAATGACAATAGCCCCCCCACAATCATCGTACCGCCGGCAACGAAGAAACTCGGGTCATAAGAGTTAAACACATCGTATAGCCAACCTACAAAACAAACCAAATCGCCTAAAATATTGCAACAAAACATAAATGCATTAAAAAATGTTCGGACAATAATATTTGGTAAATATGGAGCAAAGGGGACCCACTTCCGATTGACTTGCCTTTAATATATGTTGTCTAGGGACCCTTTCTGAACAACTTTTTCCTCTGACACAATTGGGGGTCGTTATTTATTAAAAAGTTATTAACAAATAAAGTTAATAATTCATATAGCTATTTTCCTCATAGCAGCCAGTCCCAATCATCTTGTCCTTCAGATGTGTTGTTAAGAATACCCCCCTGAGTAACATACCAAAAGTTTTATCCGTCCTCATTGTTTGTTAAAAAGTTATTAACAAAAGAAAATTCATAAATAGAATATGAAATACTTGCGTGGTGGCCAGTACACGTATGACCGGAGGGGCTGCGGCCCCCTTGCCCACACCGCATGCCAGCCCATAGAAAAACCAAAAACAACCCAAAACAACCCCAGTAACCTATAGAAACAAACAGACAAATCCAACAAACAAACAAACAAACCCAAACTAAAAAACCCAAACCCAATAAACAAACAAATCCAAAACAAACATTGAAAAATTGTGGAGAGATATGCGTACAAAAATCCCACGATATGGGATACGCGATTATCATTTTACGCATTACCTCGCAGAGTTTTCTTTTAAAAAAAAATACGATTTCGACCAGTGTATCGACAGTTTCTTCGACATTATGAGTACCATGTATCCGCTTCATAATATAAATAATGAATAAAACAAATAATTGTTTGTTTATATGTTTGTTTGCGTTGTTTTTGGGTTGTTTTTGGGCTGTTTTCGGGTTGTTTTTGGGTTGTTTTTGGTTTGTCTTTGGGCTGGTGAGTGGAGGATTGCAGGAGGGCGCAGCACCCCCTCTCATGCGTGTGCTGTTCACCATACACTGAAACAAGTAGTTCATGTTTGATTGATGAAACTTTTTTTGTTAATAACTTTTTAACATACAATGAGCGACGGATAAAACTTTTTGTATGCTATTCAGGGGTGTATTTGTAACAACAAATGTGAAGGACAAGATGATTAGGACTGGCTGGAACAAGGAAAATAGCTATATGAATTATTAACTTTATTTGTTAATAACTTTTCAATAAATAACGACCCCCAATTGTGTCACAGGAAAAAGTTGTTCAGGAAGGGTCCCTACACAACATATATTAAAGGCAAGTCAATCGGAAGTGGATCCCCTTTGCTCCATATTTACCTGATATTTAAAGTGTATAAAATATAACAAAGTAAAACTCGTAACACAAAATTTGTCCAATAAGTTGCAAAAATTTCAAACATATTCCATAATTTTTTTTTTTTTTGTTTGTAAACAAAATTTCTGAAAATTATCGGGAGCATGTCAAAATCCCGACACGACTCACGTGTATACCTATACTGTTTTGTTAATACGTGTTTTGACTTTTGGGATTTTGACATGCATCCAAATTATTTCGCTGGTCAACTATGTACCGGCGGTCGGTGGTCCAAGGAAGGACGCGCAACCCTCGAAAACTAGTAACAGACCGAAGGCATTTGTGAATCTCTTCAAGCCCAGACAATCGACTAGATTTACAGGCATTAGTCCGATGTAGCCGGCGATCGTGAAACCAAAAATGGCTCCGTAAATCGCGAAAGATGTTAATGAAATGCAGAAACTGCTCAACAACGTACCTGTGGAAAAACAAACGGTATGTAAAAAAAAAAAAATTAATCGTCAATATTGGTATCGCGACGAATGATACATTTTTTATGACAAATCTTACAAAGACCGCAGAGGGTCATGCAAAAATTGTAGACTAGAAGACGATTGATCCCTGGTTTGCCCGCGATATAACCGATGACTATACGTCCCACGGTATTGGCAGCACCGATAATAATTATCAGATAACTCGACACGCCTTTATATATACCGCGCTCTTCTGCCTGAGCCTGAAAACAAACAAAAAATGATTACAATTATTACTCGGTTTGTGGTTTTTTCGAAACATGTAACTTTCTGCCTTTCTCATCCCCGCCTCCACCGCTCATTCTAAATTACTCCCTGTCGGGTTCGCAGCTGTATCTTATTCGGTGAATGCGTACGGGGAAACTGCGGAAAACCTTTGCGAGCCAGTTCATTGCTAGCTAATAACCATTCGAGGGATGGGAATACCTAGCGAAATAACTTCGGAGGTGATAAAAAGTCATATTAAACTCCTGAAAACGATGGGCGAAAATTTTTACCATTAGATGCACGTATGGGATCACCATACCGAAGTGCATGAAAAAGTTGCTAAATGCAAATAGCAAAAAGAGCGGATCCTTCAATAGCGATAGTTGTGACATTTGATGAAGCATTGCCGTTCGCTCTTCGGCATGTGGAAGACACTCCATAGTATCATTCAGCTTGTAACTCGTACCGTTTGGCAAACTCCTCAGTAATGATGCGCTTTGTCTCGCTATATTTTCCTCGCTGTTGACGAATGATTCACTAAAATGTTGATTAATCTATTATTCATTGAATAACTATCTTAGAGGGATAGATATGCAACGAGGGAGTCTATAACAATGCAAAATCATTAAATCTAAATTTCCAATCAAATAATAGCAAATAATTATTAGCAAAAGTTTGATTGTCATCTTCTCATGATATTCATTACATTCCATGATATCTTACGATCGCCTGCGAACGATGTGCACGCTATCCCGAGCAAATATATCTCTACGAATCAAATCGAACGACGTTTCCGTTGAATCTGAGCCATGATGGCTAATTCCCTTCGTCGTGCAAATCGATTGACTCGGCCTGTCACTCAGAACACTCGTGGCATCGTCGTGACTATTTGGCCGATGCTCTTTCGCCCTTTCAGTATTGCTCGCGATGCTTTCACGACTGATGCCTTTTCTATTCATTGTTTCCTTGGACCACCTTCGCTTCTTCATCTCCTTGCCACTTTTCAACAGACTCTGATAAAAAAAAAAGGGACACAAATGTATCGATCGGTACGCATTTTAACGAACTGGAGATTTTGCAAATAATTGTTAATTAATCGGCAAATTGTTGATAAATTAATTGATCAATCGAACACTATTGATCAATCATAAACGATTGAATCCTTTCAATTATCATCGTTAATGAATTATCATTAATTGTGAACGCGTAATTAATCTGAATCATTATTGTGCATCATTTTTCAAAACCACTGTTAATTGCCGTTGATTAATAACCTGCATTGTTATGGAGGTTTCCTTAACAAGTTCGAGGGGTCTGAATAGTGAACCGAATATAATGCAACTTAGTACGATTCCCGATGTAATAATCATAGTGTTTCGCCAGCCAAAAGTATCGATCAGATACTGGATGAAAGGTGTTAATGCGAGGGTACCGAATCCCGAACCACAAATCGATATTCCAGTCGCGAACGAGCGATATTTCTCGAAGTACCAAGTGACGCTCACGATCGCTGCCAAATATATAAGGCCGAATCCGAGACCTAAAAAAAATTGATAAGTTGCTTTTCAAAAGATTCTTTTCTTTTTTTTCCATCTCTGTTATGACGAATAATATTGATCGTCCAAAAAAAATGTCAACACATATTGAGTTCGTAGTTTAACAACTAAAAGATAGAGAGCAGCGAGAGGGAGGAAACGGATTTAAAAAAATTTTACCCGTTCCAAAACCAATCGTGAAGTATAGAACGAGAACACTCGGTGCCCAGGCGCTTGCCAAAAGACAGAGACTTGCCAGTATCGAACCGGCGATTGCAACGGCTCGACTACCATATTTGTTCACGAGCATACTCGCTATTGGACCTACGACAGAAATAGAAAAAAAATCCGCCAATCGAAAGTTGCACGGGTTGCGAGCTATTTTGTTGCTTCGTAGTAAGTGTACGAGGTCCGTTCAAAAAGTATCGCGAATTTTGAATTTCCGCGCGCCACGTATATTCGATTTTCGATTTTTTTGTGGCGTTAGGTTGGCACTCATGTCCCTCACTTATGCTGAAAAAATCGGCCATTTCGAATGTATAGTTAATTGTTGACAGCTGTTTTGGTTAGACGTGTTTTGGCTTGTCTTCGATTTTTGCCTATTCCAAAAAATGGATCAAAGAATCTGTATCAAATATTGTGTGAAAAAGAAAATTAAGTGCGCGGACGCATTCCGAATGTTGACTGTGGCATATGGTGAAGCTACCTTGGACCAAAGCAACGTTTATCGGTGGTACAAAATGTTCTCAGAGGGCCGAGAAGATGCGAACAACGAAATGCGTTCCGGACGCCCGAGCACATCAACAACAGACGAATACATTGATGAAATGAAGAAAATAATATTGGCCAATCGTCGAATCACCGTTAGAGAAGTTGCTGAGGAACTAAACATATCGATTAACTCGTGCTATTCGATTTTTACCAATGATTTGGGTGTGAGACGGGTCGTCGCGAAATTCGTGCCAAAATTGCTCAATTTCGAAGATAAACAGTGTTGCTTTAACATTGCTAAGGAGCTGTTGGACTCGGTCCCCGACGACCCAAGTTTGCTCCAGATGGTCATAACTGGTGACGAATCATGGGTTTATGGTTATGCCGCATGAGCCAAGACTGAAAAAAGCGCGCCAAGTTCGGTCGGATGTGAAGGTTTTGCTCACAGTTTTCTTCGATTACAGGGGCGTTGTGCATCATGAGTTCTTGCCACAGAGTCGTACAGTCAATAAAGAATATTACCTGCAAGTTATACGCAATTTGCGCTAAGCAATCCGCCATAAACGTCCGGATTTGTGGAAGAACAAAAATTGGCTTTTGCACCATGATAACGCCCCTGCTCACACATCGTTGCTTGTGCGCAAATTTTTGGCCAAAAACAACACTCTAATGATGCCGCAGCCACCGTATTCCCCAGACCTGGCCCTCTGTGACTTTTTCCTGTTCCCAAAACTGAAGGGGCCCATGAAAGAACGACGCTACGCCACGATTGAAGCGATAAAGACGGCATCGAAGGAGGAGCTAAACAAGATCACAATAAAAGATTTTTTTAAGTGCTTCGAGGATTGGGAAAAACGTTGGCATAAATGTATTATATCCGAGGGGAATTACTTTGAAGGGGACAAAATAAATATTAATGAATCCATAAATACTTTTTGAAAAAAACACAAAATTCGCGATACTTTTTGAGCAGACCTCGTAGTTCGTCAGTTCTAAGAATTGAACATCTTAACCGGTCAGGCCACTCTACAGGTCGAAAAAATAGACTTTTTTGGGTTTTTTTTTCTTCATAAAAACTACAAAATAAATCGACATTACAAAATAGGGTGTTTATCATACATATCAGTGACTGTATACAATAATTTTTTTGAAGGGATTAATTTAAAAATGGCGGGTGTGCAGCTTTTTTCCGATTACGTGTTTGCGTTTTTATTGGTCAGAAACATAACTCAGACAATTTTCAACCGATTCACTTGAAATTTTGAATATATCTTTAAAAATACATTGTCTATGGAAGTGCGTGAGATTTTATAAAAATATTTCACAGTTCATTTGTTATTAACAGTTTTCTGACGATTTTTGAAGCAAATTTTTCACGTTTCACTTTAGAAGTGTGCCATTTGGCCAAAAATCAATTTATCGAAAAAATCCGAAGAACTTCCATAGACAATGTATTTTTAAAGATATATTCAAAATTTCAAATGAATCGGTTGAAAATTGTCTCAGTTATCTTTCTGGCCAGCAAAACCGGAGACGTCATCGCAAAAACGCTGCACAGCCGCCATTTTGAAATTAATCGCTTCAAGAAAATGATTGTATACAGTCACAGATATGTATGATGAACACCCTATTTGGTAATCTCGATTGAATTTCTAGTTTTTCTGAAAAAAAAAAAAAAAAAAAAGCCTATTTTTCCGGCCTGTAGAATGGCCTAACCCCTTAAACGATTCTGGACAAATTCAATACGATACATCCTGGATCTTCACAAAAATCATATTGACTGTCCGTGATTTGGAAGAAAACTTTCAATTTCTTACCCGAGCATAAAGTGATGCCCGTGAGAATTGATGGTATCCATGACGTTGCTTCTTTACTCTCGTCAAAATAGTGTAGAAACTCGGTGTAAAAGACACCGAAAGAGCAAATGAAGCCATAAACTGTAAAGGGAAAAAAAATAATGGAGAAACAAGCACCAGGATGTTTATTTCTGACTTTAGATTCCTCATAGTGGAGGCCGCCATGTACCTTCCGCAGGCTTTGGGATATCATACTGAAATTTGTACAAAACTACTGACTGGACAGAGACTGTCGTTCAAGAATTATTGATATTGAATTTGGACGAGAATCGATGAAGGATTCAGATTTTGTGAAATTTCAAATATTTCGGAGAATCATTGTACCAAGCTCGATATTCGATGTACGAGGTCTGTTCAAGAGTATCGCGAATTTTGAATTTCCGCGGGCTACGTATATTCGATTTTCGATTTTTTTGTGGCGTAAGATTGATACTCATGTCCCTCACTTATGCTGAAAAAATCAGCCATTTTGAATGTTTAGTTAATTGTTGACAGCTGTTTTGGTTAGACGTGTTTTCGCTTGTCTTCGATTTTTGCCTATTCCAAAAAAGCAGCTTCCATCGCGATGATTGAGCTTTGGTTTCCACGTCATAACCATAAACCCATGATTCGTCACCAGTTATGACCCTCTGGAGCAAATTTAGGTCGTCGCGGACCGAGTCCAACGGCTCCTTAGCAATGTTAACACGACACTATTTTTGTTCGAAATTAAGCAATTTTCGAATAGGACGAGCCAATCGATGTGTTTAGTTCCTCAGCAACTTCTCCAGCGGTGATTCGACGATTGGCTCATATTATTTTCTTCGCTTCATCAATGTTTTCGTCTGTTGTTGATGTGCTCGGGCGTCCGGAACGCATTTCGTTGTTCGCATCTTCTCAGGCTCTCTGAGAACATTTTGTACCACCGATAAACGTTGCTTTGGTCCAAGGTAGCTTCACCATATGCCACAGTCAACATTCGGAATGCGTCCGCGCACTTAATTTTGTTTTTCACACAAAATTTGATACAGATTCTTTGATCGATTTTTTCGAATAGGCAAAAATCGAAGACAAGCCAAAATACGTCTAACCAAAACAGCTGTCAACAATTAACTAAACATTCAAAATGGCCGATTCTTTCGGCATATGTGAGGGACATGAGTACCAACCTAACGGCACAAAAAAAATCGAAAATCGAATATACGTAGCCCGCGGAAATTCAAAATTCGCGATACTTTTTGAACAGACCTCGTACGTATAGTTGAAAGGCTGGAGGGAAAAAGTTTCGGCCAAATTTTTTTCCAACAGTCTCTGATGTTGGAAGGAAGCTAAAATTGAGAAATCCACTTACTCATAGAGGAACTTTCTAAATCTAGAGAAATAACGAAGAATTAATGTACGCGTTTGCACTTGGACTTTTTTCCGTATTTACCGATGAAGTGTATCATGAATGATCCAAAAACGACGAACCAACCCCAACCACCGTCCGGTGGTGATGAATATTCCGCACAAGGATCCATCGGTCGCTTAATTCACCATTTTTTAAATATTAAAAAAAATTCGTTACTTTGTTTATTTTTTATGTAATTCCTTTTAATCAAGTTATAATTATTTTATCAAGAATTCAATTAGGCAAATGACATTTTTCGTCACGATTAGTGTCTTTGAATAAATCTCTTTGAATACATTTTTCGAATGGAATATTGGCGTATGGACGTATTCGAATCTTCATTTAACACAACCAAGTGACGACAAAGTGAACTGCGTTTATTTGGCACTCACTTCTTTCTCCATTTACATTATAGCTGGTCACTCATGCCCCTCTATAACGGTTATTATAGTTAAATGTCTACTATCGTCGTACTATCTTATCAAAGCAATTATATCGTAATGTCAGATCCTAACATACGTTCATCGGCTCTTCGTTTCTGGTGTAAAGTTCGAAATATTACTTTTTAGAGAACATGTTACCATTGACGTTACGTGAAACGTAACGATACCCTTATATTTTTCCATTCCTTTTTACAAATATTAATTATATCAAAATTTTACTGACACCGAGTATAATCTTAAACAAACCAACTCAAACTCTACCGTTGAAGGCAACGAGAACGAGCGAATGGAGGAAACAATTGTTGAGGGTGAAGAACAATAAAAACAAAATTACTCGAGGCGCTATAATTCGGGTAATAATAATAATAAAATATATAATAATATTAATTTTCGCTAAGACATAACATCTATTCTCGTTGGAATATCCTCTCCGTCTGTTTGATTCTTAATCCTTTCCTGAATCGGTCGCAAGATAAATGACAATAGCCCTGCCACAATCATCGTACCGCCGGCAACGAAGAAACTCGGGTCATAAGAGTTAAACACATCGTATAGCCAACCTACAAAACAAACCAAATCGCCTAAAATATTGCAACAAAACATAAATGCATTAAAAAATGTTCGGACAATAATATTTGGTAAATATGGAGCAAAGGGGACCCACTTCCGATTGACTTGCCTTTAATATATGTTGTCTAGGGACCCTTTCTGAACAACTTTTTCCTCTGACACAATTGGGGGTCGTTATTTATTAAAAAGTTATTAACAAATAAAGTTAATAATTCATATAGCTATTTTCCTCATAGCAGCCAGTCCCAATCATCTTGTCCTTCAGATGTGTTGTTAAGAATACCCCCCTGAGTAACATACCAAAAGTTTTATCCGTCCTCATTGTTTGTTAAAAAGTTATTAACAAAAGAAAATTCATAAATAGAATATGAAATACTTGCGTGGTGGCCAGTACACGTATGACCGGAGGGGCTGCGGCCCCCTTGCCCACACCGCATACCAGCCCATAGACAAACCAAAAACAACCCAAAACAACCCCAGTAACCTATAGAAACAAACAGACAAACCCAACAAACAAACAAACAAACCCAAAACAAACCCACACTAAAAAACTCAGACCCAATAAACAAACAAATCCAAAACAAACATTGAAAAAATTTGGAGAGATATGCGTACAAAAATCCCACGATATGGGATACGCGATTATCATTTTACGCATTACCTCGCAGAGTTTTCTTTTAAAAAAAAATACGATTTCGACCAGTGTATCGACAGTTTCTTCGACATTATGAGTACCATGTATCCGCTTCATAATATAAATAATGAATAAAACAAATAATTGTTTGTTTATATGTTTGTTTGCGTTGTTTTTGGGCTGTTTTTGGGTTGTTTTTGGGGCTGTTTTCGGGTTGTTTTTGGGTTGTTTTTGGTTTGTCTTTGGGCTGGTGAGTGGAGGATTGCAGGAGGGCGCAGCACCCCCTCTCATGCGTGTGCTGTTCGCCATACACTGAAACAAGTAGTTCATGTTTGATTTATGAAACTTTTTTTGTTAATAACTTTTTAACAAACAATGAGCGACGGATAAAACTTTTTGTATGCTATTCAGGGGTGTATTTGTAACAACAAATGTGAAGGACAAGATGATTAGGACTGGCTGGAACAAGGAAAATAGCTATATGAATTATTAACTTTATTTGTTAATAACTTTTCAATAAATAACGACCCCCAATTGTGTCACAGGAAAAAGTTGTTCAGGAAGGGTCCCTACACAACATATATTAAAGGCAAGTCAATCGGAAGTGGATCCCCTTTGCTCCATATTTACCTGATATTTAAAGTGGTGGTAAGAATGGATAAAAATGAAGTCTCAAAATATAACAAAGTAAAACTCGTAACACAAAATTTGTCCAATAAGTTGCAAAAATTTCAAACATATTCCATAATTTTTTTATTTTTATTGTAAACAAAATTTCTGAAAATTATCGGGAGCATGTCAAAATCCCGACACGACTCACGTGCATACCTATACTGTTTTGTTAATACGTGTTGTCGGAGTTTTTACTGTCGGGATTTTGACATGCATCCAAATTATTTCGCTGGTCAACTATGTACCGGCGGTCGGTGGTCCAAGGAAGGACGCGCAACCCTCAAAAACTAGTAACAGACCAAAGGCATTTGTGAATCTCTCCAAGCCCAGAAAATCGACTAAATTCACAGACATTAGTCCGATGTAGCCGGCGATCGTGAAACCAAAAATGGCTCCGTAAATCGCGAAAGAAGTTAATGAAATGCAGAAAGCGCTGAACAACGTACCTGTGGAAAAACAAACGGTATTTAAAAAAAAAAAAAAATGAATCGTCAATATTGGTATCGCGACGAATGATACATTTTTTATGACAAATCTTACAAAGACCGCAGAGGGTCAAGCAAAAATTGTAGACTAGAAGACGATTGATCCCTGGTTTGCCCGCGATATAACCGATGACTATACGTCCCACGGTATTGGCAGCACCGATAATAATTATCAGATAACTCGACACGCCTTTATATATGCCGCGCTTTTCTGCCTGAGCCTGAAAACAAACGATTACAATTATTACTCGGTTTGTGGTTTTTTCGAATCATGTAACTTTCTGCCTTTTTCACCCCCGCCCTCGCTCATTATAAATTACTCCCTGTCGGGTTCGCAGCTGTATCTTATTCGGCGAATGCGTACGGGGAAACTGGGGAAAACCTTTGCGAGCCAGCTCATGGCTAGCTAATAACCTTATTCGAGGGATGGGAATACCTTGCCAAATAACTTCGGAGGTGATACAAAGTCATATTCAACTCCTGAAAGCGATGGGCGAGAATTTTTACCATTAGATACACGTATGGGATCACCATACCGAAGTGCATGAAAAAGTTGCTAAATGCAAATAGCAAAAAGAGCGGATTCTTCAATAGCGATAGTTGTGACATTTGATGAAGCATTCCCGTTCGCTCTTCGGCATGTGGAAGACACTCCATAGTATCATTTAGCTTGTAACTCGTACCGTTTGGCAAACTCCTCAGTGATGATGCGCTTTGTCTCGCTATATTTTCCTCGCTGTTGACGAATGATTCACTAAAATGTTGATTAATCTATTATTCATTGAATAACTATCTTAGAGGCATAGATATGCCACGAGGGAGTCTATAACAATGCAAAAACATTCAATCTAAATTTCCAATCAAATAATAGCAAATACTTATTAGCAAAAGTTTGATTGTTATCTTCTCATGATATTCATTACATTCCATGATATCTTACGATCGCCTGCGAACAATGTGCACGCTATCCCGAGCAAATATATCTCTACGAATCAAACCGAACGATGTTTCAGTTGAATCTGAGCCATGGTTGCCGATTCCCTTCGTCGTGCAAATCGATTGACTCGGCCTGTCACTCAGAACACTCGTGGCATCGTCGTGACTATTTGGCCGATGCTCTTTCGCCCTGTCAGTATTGCTCGCGATGCTTTCACGACTGATGCCTTTTCTGTCCATTGTTTCCATGGACCATCTTCGCTTCTTCATCTCCTTGCCACTTTTCGACAGACTCTAATAAAAAAAAAGACACGAAATGTATCGATCAAATAATTGTTAATTAATCGGCCAATTGCTGATAAATTAATTGATTAATCGAACACTATTGATTAATCATAAACGATTGAATCCTTTCAATTATCATCGTTAATGAATCATCAATAATTGTGAACGCGTAATTAATCTGAATCATTATTGTGCATCATTTTTCCAAACCACTATTAATTGCCGTTGATTGATAACCTTCATTGTTATGGAGGTTTCCTTAACAAGTTCGAGGGGTCTGAATAGTGAACCGAATATAATGCAACTTAGTACGATTCCCGATGTAATAATCATAGTGTTTCGCCAGCCAAAAGTATCGATCAGATACTGGATGAAAGGTCCTAATGTGAGAGTACCGAGTCCCGAACCACAAACCGATATCCCAGTCGCGAACGAGCGATATTTCTCGAAGTACCAAGTGACGGTCACGATCGCTGCGAAATATATAAGGCCGAATCCGAGACCTAAAAAAAATTCATAAGTTGCTTTTGAAAAGATTGTTTTCTTTTTTTTCCATCTCTGTTATGACGAACAATCGTAATCGTCGAAAAAAATTTCAACGCATATTGAGTTCGTAGTTTAACAACTAAAAGATGGAGAGCAGCGAGAGGGAGGAAATGAATTAAAAAAAATTTTACCCGTTCCAAGACCAATCGTGAAGTATAGAACGAGAACACTCGGTGCCCAGGCGCTTGCCAAAAGACAGAGACTTGCCAGTATCGAACCGGCGATTGCAACGGCTCGACTACCATATTTGTTCACGAGCATACTCGCTATTGGACCTACGACAGAAATAGAAAAAAAAATAAACCGCAAATCGAAAGTTGCACGGTAGCGAGCTATTTTGTTGCTTCGTAGTGAGTGTAGTTCGCCAGTTCTAAGAATTGAACATCTTAACCGGTCAGGCCACTTTAGTGGTCGAAAAAATAGACTTATTGGGGTTTTTTTTCTTCATAAAAACTACAAAATAAATCGAGATTACAAAATAGGGTGTTTATCATACGAGGGGAGACCCAAAAAAAAACGGGAATTGCGCTGCGGCGGTGAGGGAGAGTGGGGAAACCCATTGCTCGATCAGGTGTCCGTTGGGGACACGTCTCCTGAGTTAGCGTGCAAAGTTCTGTCGCCGTGAGTGCATCGGTTCGCCCATGGGAATTTTTGCAGTGAAACAACTTTTTTCATTTCGGCGAAAACGTGATGGCCCGATTGTCGAGAGCAACGCCCAGCTGTGAAATTTTGTTTCCTGTTGGAGAAATCGGCCGCGGAAACTACTGTAATGCTTGAGACTCCTTATGGAGATGCTGCCCTAAGTAAAACCAGAGTCTACGAGTGGTTTTCACGTTTTATAAATGGAGAAATGTCAATTGAAGACCAACCCCATTCGGGACGCCCCTCAACGTCAAGAAGTGACGAAAACGTCGACAAATCCAATGCTCTCATTCGTGAAGACCGTCGCCGAACCATTGATCAACTCTGTGAGATGTCTGGGATATCACGGAGTTCAATTCAGAGGATTTTATCCAAAGATTTGCACATGAGCAGAGTTGCAGCCAAATTTGTCCCTCGCCTTCTCACATACGAGCAAAGGGAGCGTCGACTTCGGGCATGTTTTGAACTTCAAAATCAGCTCGAAGAGGATCGTGAACTTTTTTCCAAGGTGATTAGTGTTGATGAATCGTGGTGCTATGGAGACGACCCCGAAACAAAGCAGCAATCAATCGTTTTGCCACTGTGCAGGAGGTAAAACAAAAATCGCTGGAAGGCCTAAAGAACATCCCGATGAGTGAATTTAAAAAATGTTTTGAATATTGGAAGGATCGTTTGCCGAGGTGCATTGTGGTCAAAGGAGAATACTTTGGTGTAAAAATACTAAAAAATAAAGAAATTATGACGAAATTCCCGTTTTTTTTTTGGGTCCCCCCTCGTACATATCAGTGACTGTATACAATAATTTTTTTGAAGCGATTAATTTCAAAATAGCGGATGTGCAGCGTTTTTCCGATGATGTCTTTGGGTTTTCATTGGTCAGAAACATAACTCAGACAATTTTCAACCGATTAACTTGAAATTTTGAATATATCTTTAAAAATACATTGTCTATGGAAGTGCTTGGGATTTTATAAAAATATTTCACAGTTCATTTGTTATTAACAATTTTCTGACGATTTTTGAAGCAAATTTTTTCACGCTTCACTTTAGAAGTGTGCCATTTGGCCAAAAATCAATATATCGAAAAAAATCCGTAGCACTTCCATAGACAATGTATTTTTAAAGATATATTCAAAATTTCAAGTGAATCGGTTGAAAATTGTCTGAATTATGTTTCCGGCCAACAAAACCGGAGACGTCATCGCAAAAACGCTGCACAGCCGCCATTTTGAAATTAATCGTTTCAAAAAAATTGTCGTATACAGTCACTGATATGTATGATGAACACCTCATTTGGTAATCTCGATTTATTTTCTAGTTTTTCTGAAAAAAAAAAAACCAAAAAAGCCTATTTTTTCGGCCTGTAGAATGGCCTAACCCCTTAAACGATTCTGGACAAATTCACTACGATACATCCTGGATCTTCACAAAAATCATATTGACTGTCCGTGATTTGGAAGAAAACTTTTAATTTCTTACCCGAGCATAAAGTGATGCCCGTGAGAATTGATGGTATCCATGACGTTGCTTCTTTACTCTCGTCAAAATAGTGTAGAAACTCGATGTAAAAGACACCGAA
Source organism: Oxytorus armatus (assembly GCA_958009045.1). Taxonomy (NCBI): domain Eukaryota; kingdom Metazoa; phylum Arthropoda; class Insecta; order Hymenoptera; family Ichneumonidae; genus Oxytorus; species Oxytorus armatus. Next base: position 2,217,387 of record OY253750.1, read on the forward strand.
AGAGTTAATCAAGCCATCAACTGTAAACGGAGAAAAAAGAATGGAGAAACAAGCACCAGGATGTTTATTTCTGAACTTTAGATTCCTCATAGTGGATGCCTCCATGTAACTTCCGCAGGCTTTCGGATATCATACTGAAATTTGTACAAAACTACTGACTGGACATAGACTGTCGTTCAAGAATTATTGATATTGAATTTGGACGAGAATCGATGAAGGATTCAGATTTTGTGAAATTTCAAATATTCCGGAGAATCATTGTACCAAGCTCGATATTCAATGTACGTATAGCTGAAAGGCTGGAAGGAAAAAAGTTTCGGCCAAATTTTTTTCCAACAGTCTCTGATGTTGGAAGGAAGCTAAAATTGAGAAATCCACTTACTCATAGAGGAACTTTCTAGATCTAGAGAAATAACGAAGAATTAATGTACGCGTTTGCACTTAAACGTTTTTTCCGTATTTACCGACGAAGTGTATCATGAATGCTCCAAAAACGACGAACCAACCCCAACCACCGTCCGGTGGTGACGAACGTTCCGCACAAGGATCCATTTTTAATGAATTTTTTTAATCAAGTTGTAATTATTTTATCAAGAATCCAATTAGGCAGATGACATTTTGCGCCACGGTTAGTGTCTTTGGACAAAATTTTTTTCCGAAAACACGATGACGAGTCAACTTCACAATTTTTCGAATGGAATATTGCCATACGGACGCGCCGGAATCTTCATTTAAGGTGATAACAAAGTGAACTGCGTGTATTTGGCACTCAGTTCTTTCTCCATTTACATCGTAGCTGGTCATTCATGCTCCTCTATAACAGTTATTATAGTTAAATGGCTTCAATCGTCGTACTATCTCTTCGAAGCAATTATATCTTAAGGTCAGATCCTAACATACGTTCATCGGCTCTTCGTTTCTGGCGTATAGCTCGAAATATTATTTTTTAGCGAACATATTACTGTTGACCTTGCGTGAAATGTAACGATACCCTTATATTTTTACTTTTTACAAATATTAATATAAAAACAATTTTCCTGGCAGCGAGTATAATCTTAAGGCCTTACATACGTCGAGAATTTTCAAAAAATCGATTTTTTTTTGTTTACAGATTATTATTCCTTATAGTCTTAGGCGTATTTCTGTGTAAGCTGATTGTAAAAATTCCCCATAGTTCAAAAGTTATTGTAGATAATGTGACTGCCCGACGAAAGGACAAAGGTCTGACGCGCGCCTACCTGAGTTGAGTTGTTTGAGGCAAAATAAACAAAGAGGAGAAAATAAACAACAACCATTTTTTACTGACAAGGAAGGCGTACAATATGAAGCTGGAATGGGAGATTAGACGTAAGTTAACTAAATAAATTAAAAAAATTCATAAAGTTCTTGCTCCAGCCGCGCGCGACTTCGAGCGAAACGCGCTTGAAACTTTAAACGCGTTTTTCTCAAAACTACTTTTTCTGACACGGTCGGCATGATAACTCGTACGGTTTTTAATATTTTTTGATGATTTTTTTTTTTTAATATTCGGAATTGTTTTTTCTATAGTCTGTCGAGCCGGATTTTTAAAATTATAATTAGAAAATTTTATAATAACAATTAAAGTGTGACTTTTTTGACACAAACTTAACATTTTTTTTAAATTACCGTAAATTGTTTAATTTCTCGAATTTCAAAAATCCGGCTCGACAGACTATAACTACTACCTTATTTTTCAAGAATTTCTTTACATTTTGCAGATCCGTCAACATTTGAGGAAGAAATACTGCCGACCGTGGAGCAACTTTTTTTTTACAGTGCTTCAAAAAATGTGATTTTTCATGTCGTAATTTTTGAAAAAAAAAATTGAAATAAATTTTTTTACAAACTTAACGAAGTAATAAACAATGTGTAAGAATTTTTTTATCAATTTCTATTTCTATCCCTCCTAAAAACAGTTTTTCTTTTGGTACGTTTTCGGTACCGCTGGACGTATGTAAGTCCTTAAAACATCCGCAGGCTTTGAAGTATCATGCCGAAATTTGTACAAAACTACTGACTGGACATGAGTTGTCGTTAAAAAATTATTGGCATTGCATGTCCAAATGCAATGCCAATAATTTTTAGAATCGATGAAGGATTCAGATTTTGTGACATTTCGAATAATTCGCAGAATCATTGTGCCAAACTCAAAGCTCAAAGTGCGCATAGCTGAAAGACTGGAGGGAAAAAAGCTTCGGCCAAACTTTATTCCCCCAGTCTCTGAAGTTATAAGGAAGTAAAAACTGAGAAATCCATCGAGTCGTAGAGGGACTTTCTGAATCTAGAGAAATAACGGAGAATTAATGTACGCGTTTGCACTTGGACGTTTTTTCCGTATTTACCGATGAAGTGTATCATGAATGCTCCAAAAACGACGAACCAACCCCAACCACCGTCCGGTGGTGACGAACGTCCCGCACAAGGATCCATCGGTCGATTAATTCACCATTTTTTTTTAATATAAAAAAAATCGTTGTTTCGTTTATTTTTTTATATGATTTCTTTTAATCGAGTTATAATCATTTTATCAAAAATTTAATTAGCCAGATAACATTTTTTGTCACGATTAGTGCCTTTGAATAAATTTTTTCCAAAAATCCGATGATGAGTCGACTTCACAATTTTTCGAATCGAATATTGGCATATGGACACGTTGGAATGTTCATTTAAGGTGACAACAAAGTGAACTGTGTGTATTTCGCACTCACTACTTTATCCATTTACATTCCAGCTGGTCACTCATGCCCCTCTATAACGGTTATTATAGCTAAATGGCTTCTATCGCTGTACTATCCTGTCGAAGCAATTATATCGCAATGACGGATCCTAACATACGTTCATCGGCTCTTCGTTTCTGGTGTATAGTTCGAAATATTATTTTTTAGAGAACACGTTACCATTGACGTTGCGTGAATATTCCTTATAAAATAATTATAAAAACAATTTTACTGACTCCGAGTGTAATCCCAAACGAATCAACTCAAACACCACCATTGAAGGCAACGTGACCGAGCGAATTGGGGGGTGAAGAGTTATAAAAAAAAATTACACGAGGCACAATAATCGAGTAATAATAATAATAAAATTTATAATAATATTTATTTTTCGCTAAGACATAACATCTATTCTCTTTAGCCTATCCTCTCTGTCCGCTCTTTTCTGCACCCATCTCTGAATCATTGGTATGAAAAATAACATTAGACCACTTATGCCGATCATACCACCGGCCACGAAGAAACCCGGATCGTAAGAACTTAGCGCGTCGTATAGCCAACCTGCAACAACAACAAAATAAATAATCATATGGAAACTCGTTAAGGGCGGGGTAAGGGTTTTCACTTTCGAAAAATCGAGTTTTTTTTTTTTGTCTTATCTTATTGTTTAACATTTCAAGAATATGTCCTTAAAATTTTAAACCGATCTAAGCAATATTCTTGAAGTTATTGTCTTATTAATCTTAGACGCGTTTTTCTCAAAACTACTTTTTCAAAGTCCGTGTTCACTGCCATTTGAAAACTACTTAACCGATTCAATTCAAACTTTGTACACATTTTCCACATATAAAATACCTCCCCCCAACGTTTAGTTAAATTTTTTTTTTTTACATTAAGGGTGTTTCCCACCCACAAAATGGCGGAATTTTTTGTGGAAAATAACAGTTTACACTTTAGATGGCTGCCAAAAATTTTTAAATAAAAAAAAAAATTACCAAAGAACGTTGGGGGGAAGATTTGATTATAATTTGACTAAATTTTCATGGTTTTTCATTTTCAGATAATTTCCGGCCGAGTTATAGTGAACACCGCAAATTGTTTTTTTTTCCAAGACGTTCCGGGGGAAGCTCTGTTACGGGCTTATGCTTCAATATTTCTGCATGAAAAAATTACGCAACATTGTCAAAAGTATGCTCAATAATGTACAAAAGGTTGGAATAAAATTGCTCAATCCATATTTGAGAAAAAACAACGCAAAAAAAGTGTTTTTTTTTACGCTGAAACCCTTACCCCTCCCGTAAGGTAGCTGTCTGGTAACTTAAGCCGATTTTCATGTCTTTTTTGGAGGGCGTTTTTTTGTAGGAAAATAAAAATGAATCGTTTTGGATATTTAGGATGTTTTTATTCACATATTAAAGATACAAAAAAAAATTTGTTTGAAAAAATTTAATAGTTTATTATTATTATAATTATTCATCGAAGTTGGCACCTCGAAGTTGGCAGCCCGGGTCCTAACTTTTTTTTCTACCGAACCGATTGCTTTTAAATTTTTACAGGCTACTCTAGACACTTAAAGTTCTCGTCGGAATCACCGAGAAATTTTTTCACCCCTAACTTTTTATTTTACAACCCCTTCTTTGCTAAAGTCTTTTTATTTTAGCAAAGAAGGGGTCGTAAAATTAATAATATAGGGGTGAAAAAATTTCTCGGTGGTTCCGACGAGAACTATAAGTGTGTAGAGTAGCCTGTTAAAATTTGAAAGCAATCGGTTCGGTAGAAAAAAAGTTAGGACCCGGGCTGCCAACTTCGGGGTGCCAACTTCGATCAATAATTATAATAATAATAAACTATTAAATTTTTTCAAACAAATTTTTTTTTGTATCTTTAATATGTAAATAAAAACATCCTAAATATTCAAAACGATTCATTTTCATTTTCCTACAAAAAAACGCCCTCCAAAAAAGACATGAAAATCGGCTTAAGTTACCAGACGAGTACCGTAAAAAAAGGCCCTAAATGATCTTTGAAATGATCATAAAAAATAGAGCAAAATTGTGCACATCCCAATCCGCATTGGCATTAAAAACTGAAAACGTTTAATTTTACAAAAACAAAAAAGATAAACGTTAATCTCTGATTCGTTAATAAAGAAAAACACAGAAAAGTTGTAAAAATTCGTAGGACATTTTTTTAAGTAAATGCAAATTATTAAAAGTATTAGGAGTGCACATTTTGTTTTTTTAATCCTAAAGAGAACTTCTCCAAATTATTTGTCCGTCGAATTTACCAGCGATCGGTGGGCCAAGGAGTGACGCGAAACCTTGGAAAAGTAGTAGCAGACCGAAGGCATTTGTGAGCTTGTCCAAGCCCAGCAAATCGACTAGAATAACAGACGTTAGTCCGACGTAAGCACCGGCTGTGAAACCAAAAACGATTCCGTAAAGCGCGAAACTTGCGAAAGTATCGCAGAAAGCGCTTAATACTGTTGCTGCAAAGTACCAAAAAAAAATAAACGACAATTAAAAACAACGAACTGTGAATATTTAGATCTTCGTGGATGCTAAAAGATTTATCAATAAAACTTACAGAGACCGCAGAGGGTCAAGCAAAGATTGTAGACTAGAAGACGATTGATCCATGGCTTGTCAGCGACATAACCGAGTATTATACGTCCCACGGTGTTGGCAATACCGATAACAGCCAACAGATAACTCGACACATCTTTGTGTATGCCCCGTTCCTCTGCTTGTGCCTAAAAAAAAAAAAACATTCAATTCGCATTTAATGTTAAAATTTCATTCTGGGACGTACGAAACGCGAATTAAATTGATAAAGTGCCGATAATATCGATCTATCGCTTGTGGCTCAAAAAAAAATGTTCAATAAACGATGATAAAACAAAGTAAAAAAATGATAACAGCAAGAACACTTGTATTTTGGATCTCTCACCACTAAATACACGTATGGTACATTGAAACCGATACTCGTACAAAAGTTGGAAAGTGTAAATAACAAAAAGACCGGATCCTTCAAAAGGGATAGTTCCAACATCCGATGAAGAATTCCCATGGTCTGTTTGGCGTACGGAAGACACTCCGAAGTTTCGTTTTGCTTGTGACACGTGCCGTTCGGCAAACTTCTCAGGGAAGCTCTTCGTCTCGTCATGTTTTCCTCGCTGAAGGCGAACGATTCACTGGAACGAGAATAAACCGATTATTGATCGGGTATTAATATAGCTAAGGTACAATATTAAAGATACTCTGTCAAAACTGTATCTTGTTTTTTTTCTTCTTCTTTTATTATATTCTTTTTAACTTGGCAAAAAAAAATTCGTCGAAAATCGCAAAGGAGCGATTGCTGAAAATGGTTATACGGTCATGTAAAGAAATATTGAAATTTAAATCTAAACAATTGTAGGAGATTGATTTTTTTCAAAATAGAACCAATTATTTTTTAAATATAGCTCGTTTACAAATTTTTCATACGATGATTAAAATATTTTTTTCACATGACCAGAAAAGAATTTCGAACAATCTTGCGTTTGGGATTTTCCGATAAAATTTTGTTTTGGAAAGAAAAACAAAAAAACACGTTTGGCCTGATCTATTGCGTGGAGCCTCCCTTTAACTAACAAAATCTTACTCGTCCACCGTTGACTTTAATTTCCAATATTCATAATTTGACTCACGAACGTTTGCGAACATTATCCGCGCTCAAATTTAAATCTAAACAATTGTAGGAGATTGATTTTTTTTCAAAATAGAACCAATTATATAAAAAATATAACTCGTTTACAAATTTTTCAGACGATGATTAAAATATTTTTTTCACATGACCAGAAATGAATTTCGAACAATCTTGCGTTTGGGATTTTCCGATAAAATTTTGTTTTGGAAAGAAAAACAAAAAAACACGTTTGGCCTGATCTATTGCGTGGAGCCTCCCTTTAACTAACAAAATCTTACTCGTCCACCGTTGACTTTAATTTCCAATATTTCTAATTTGACTCACGAACGTTTCCGAACATTATCCACGCTCAAATTTAAATCTAAACAATTGTAGGAGATTGATTTTTTTCAAAATAGAACCAATTATATAAAAAATATAACTCGTTTACAAATTTTTCAGACGATGATTAAAATATTTTTTTACATGACCAGAAAAAAATTTCGAACAATCTTGCATTTGGGATTTTCCAATAAAATTTTGTTTTGGAAAGCAAGAAGAAAAAAACACGTTTGGCCTGATCTATTACGTGGAGCCTCCCTTTAACTAACAAAATCTTACTCGTTCACCGTTGACTTTAATTTCCAATATTTCTAGTTTGACTCACGAACGTTTGCGAACATTATCCGCGCTCAAATTTAAATCTAAACAATTGTAGGAGATTGATTTTTTTTCAAAATAGAACCAATTATATAAAAAATATAACTCGTTTACAAATTTTTCAGACGATGATTAAAATATTTTTTTACATGACCAGAAAAAAATGTCAAACAATCTTGCATTTGGGATTTTCCAATAAAATTTTGTTTTGGAAAGCAAGAAGAAAAAAACACGTTTGGCCTGATCTATTACGTGGAGCCTCCCTTTAACTAACAAAATCTTACTGGTCCACCGTTGACTTTAATTTCCAATATTTCTAATTTGACTCACGAACGTTTGCGAACATTATCCACGCTACCCTGATAAAATATGTCTCTTCGATTCATCACTCCACTGCCAAACGATCGTGCCGCGGAATCTGAGCCATTATTGCCAAGTCCTTTAGTTATGAGAATCGGTTGACTCAGGGCAACTTTCATCACGTTCGTGGCATCGTCGTGACCGTTCAGAAGATGTTCCTTCGCATTGTTAACGTTGCTCACACTGTGCGGACGACCAAAACCATTGTGAATCGTTAACTCATTCGAGCGCCTTCTCTTCGATATCCGTTTTCCATTTTTCGAGAGATCCTGACGATAGGAAAAGAACAAAGAATCATCAATTGAAATGCATCTCGACGAATAAAAAAAAAATCAATTTATATTTAATCATTTATTAATAATCAATAATTGTTGACGATTGAATTAATTTTGATGAAAAATTGTGATTAATACTTTCTTTAATCGCTATTAATTGCTGTTAATTAATAACCTTCATGGGAACGGAAACCACTTGCTTGACGGGCTCGAGGGGTCTGAACAATGAACCGAATATAATGCAATTGAGTACGATTCCCGATGTAACCATCATAGCTCCTCGCCAGCCAAAAATACCGATTAGATATTCGATGAATGGCGCGAATACGAGAGTACCCAGTCCCGAGCCACATACCGCTATACCAGTCGCCAATGACCGATATTTCTCGAAGTAACAAGTCACGCTCACGATCGCTGGCAAATATATGAGACCGAATCCGAGACCTAAAAAGAAAAATGATCAATTACCTTTGAGACAAGTCATTATTTCTGATTGAATCATTCTTATGACGAAAAGTCGTGATCGATGAAATTACCGGAAAAAATAACTACTTTTTAACACTAAACGTACCAAGCGGGGATCATATGAGCCCTTTCAAAATTTACTTTAAATTCGTACATTCATTGTTATTTCTTTCGCTCCTCTGACCTTCTGTAAATTTATTTCATTATTTTTATTAGAACTTGTTTGATTATTTTACTAGAAATCGGAAGTTACGTTACGAATTATTTCCTTTAATAATTAAGAATTTCTTTCTAAAAATCAAAGTTCATAAGGGGTCAAATAATCCCTTATGTGCCGATACGTTTAGTGTCAACAACTAAACGTATCGCAACACAAACACAAAAAGCACTTTCTTACCTTACATGTGTCGAGAATTGATTCCTCACTTCAGTTTGCAATTTAGAAATTAATTGAGTTGAGAAAGATTGAGGTTTGATGACGATAATGAATGAAAGATCGATAGGGAGCGAGAGTAAAGAAGAGAAAAGAGAAAAGGCAAAAAAAAAAAATGTCTCACCCGTTCCAAGACCAATCGTGAAGTACAAAACTACGACGCTCGGCGCCCAGACGCTTGCCAACAGACAGAGACTCGCCAATATTGAACCGGCGATCGTAACATTTCGGCAACCGTACCTGTTCACGAACATACTCGATATTGGACCTGTAAAAAAAAAAAAATTATTTTAGTTAAAAAATATTTCTCATTTGACGGGTACTTAATTTTTTTGGTAAATATGGAGCGAAGGGGACCCACTTCCGATTGACTTGCCTTTAATATATGTTGTGTAGGGAACCTTCCTGAACAACTTTTTCCTGTGACACAATTGGGGGTCGTTATTTATTAAAAAGTTATCAACAAATAAAGTTAATAATTCATATTGCTATTTTCCTTATACCAGCCAGTCCTAATCATCTTGTCCTTCACATTTGTTGTTACGAATACACCCGTGAGTAGCATACAAAAAGTTTTATCCGTCGCTCATTGTTTGTTAAAAAGTTATTAACAAAAAAAGTTTCATGAATCAAACATGAACTACTTGTTCTAGTGTATGGTGAACAGCACACGCATGAGAGGAGGGGCTGGGTGTTTTGGGTTTGTTTGTTTGTTGGGTTTGTTTGTATGGTTGGGTTGTTTGGTTAGGTTGTTTGGTTGGGTTGCTTGGTCGGGTTGCTTGGTTGGGTTATTTGATTGGGTTGCTTGGTTGGCTTGTTTGTTGGGTTGGGTTGTTTAGTTGGGTTGTTTAGTTGGGTTGTTTAGGTTGTTTGGGGTTTTTGTTTATTGGATTTGGGTTTTTGGTTTGGATTTTTGGTTTGGGTTTTTGGTTTGGGTTTTTGGTTTGGGTTTTTGGTTTGGGTTTATTTTGGATTTGTTGGGTTTGTTGTGTTTGTTCGTTTAGGTTGTTAGGTTTGGTTGTTTAGTTGGGTTGTTTGTTTGGATTATTTCGGTTGTTTTCGGCTTGTTTAGGTTATTTGGGTTTTTTGTTTGTTTTGGATTTGTTTGTTTATTGGGTTTGGGTTTGATGGTTTGGGTTTGTTTTGGATTTGTTTGTTGGGTTTGTTCGTTTGGGTTTTGGGTTTGTTTTTGGTTTGTTTGTTTGTTTCTTTAGGTTACTGGGGTTATTTTGGGTTATTTTTGGTTTGTCTATGGGCTGGTATGCGGCGGGGGCAGGGGGGCCGCAGCCCCTTCGGTGATACGTGTACTGGCCACCATGCAAGTCTTTCATATTCTATTTGTGAATTTTCTTTTGTTAATAACTTTTGAACAAAGAATGAGGACGGATAAAACTTTTGGTATGTTACTCAGGGGGGTATTCTTAACAACACATGTGAAGGACAAGATGACTGGCTGCTATAAGGAAAATAGCTATATAAATGATTAACTTTATTTGTTAATAACTTTTTAATAAATAACGACCCCCAATTGTGTCAGAGGAAAAAGTTGTTCAGAAAGGGTCCCTAGACAACATATATTAAAGGCAAGTCAATCGGAAGTGGGTCCCCTTTGCTCCATATTTACCATTTTTTTAAACGCTCCATATAAGGACGGTTTTTCATTGTAAATTAGTTTCATTTAAAAGCTACTCTCTATTGGAAAACTATATTTTATTTCCTGGGTGACAGGCAAAAACAAGGAATTTCCATTTTCTCAGATTGTAAATGAGAAAACCATTTCAGCAAAAGTCACGGTCATATGTTTACGTATGTAAATTGGAAGGAAAAAAATAATAAATTCAATTTCTCACCCGAGCATAATGTGATGCCCACGAGAATCGATGCTATCCATGCGGTGGCTCCTTTGCCCTCGTGAAAATAATATAAAAGCTCGAGGTAAAAGACACCGAACGAGTAGGTCACTCCGTCAGCTGCAAACAGAAAAAAATCGGCATAAATTGAAAAAAAAGAAAGAAGAAAAATTACAATAATATCAGTTAAATTAATATTATGATAAACAATTAGAGAAAATTAATTGCGTAATTGATGAATTTTTCATGACATAGAAATGAATTTTGAAAAAATTAGATATCGAGTTTGAAAGGTTTCGTATCTCTCTCATTCATCTGATAAATTCTGATAGATCCAATACGAGTTAAGAAATATAATGGATGAGCTATAGTGGCTTCTGCCATAGATGAAAGTCGAAGGTCTCATTTGTATATACATACTACACGTAGCATTCTATACCATCTGGAATATTTTTTTTTTCTTCTTCGATCTCTCCAATTTTTATCATATTTATTGAACTTACGTTATTACTGGGAGGCGGACTTTTGTGGATTAAAAAAAAAGGTTTAATCATAACTTTTTGGAATATAAATTTGTTTGTAACTGTGGCCGAGTCACCACGGAATGGCCCGTATTATATTCGTAAATAACTATGTACTTAAGCAAAGTGACTTTTACCGAGAAAATTCGCGTTAGTCTCGGACCATCAATTATCAATTTTACAATGTGGTTACACAACACTTGACTCGTGACAATGACATAAAGTACAAAAGAACTTGTGAGATAAAGAAGAAGGAAGTACTTGAAGTCAAAAGGCAACTGATAGGGTCACGCAATGAACCGCGAAATAGAAGCAAAGCTAGCATTATCTCGTAAAGTAAATTGACTCCTAATTGAAAGTTTTACTGATTAACCAAAAGTAAAAAAAACAATTCGTAAAGAGTGTAGAAGGAAATTTGCCCGCTGTACTGTTACGTGTATTGGAGACAAAAATTCTTAATTCAAATCGATAACTCCGAAAATATTCTTCAAAATAAGATACCGAGCGACGTGATAAAAAATTAGAAATAATTCCAGTTACTACCGTTGGAATGTCTCTTATCATTGTATCTTCATCTATTTTCGATAAGTGTTATATAAGTCAATTCCCAAAGATAAATGGTCAGCTCTCGTATGAAATTTCGAGCAGAAACGGGCGTCTTGCGGATAAAAATAAACGCGTTTTTTTTTTTGTCACTATTATGAATAATTGCGAATAATTTGGAACAATTATTATTTTACAATGGATATGTTAATATTTCCGGGAATAATTATTCATAACCATTTAAGGGCTCTCATATCCCTGCGTCTTTAACGTGATAAAGTGAAAACAAAATTAAATTGTTGATTTCGTATTTTTTATTAACTTTTCAACTATATGAAAAAAAATTGGAATTTTTTTTTTTTAATATTATCCTAATTTTTTACGGGTTTTTCTCGAAACTATGTTTTTAAACAGTGTCAGCACGATAACTCAGTCAATTTTTAATATTTTTCAACTTTTTTTTTTTATCTTGATAATTATTTTCTCTATAGTCTGACGAGAGGTTTTTTTTTAAATTTTTTAGTTGGACAATTTTATAAAAAATGTTAAACACTACTTGTTTTTTTTTTTAATTGCATACTAAAGTTTGAAATACTGTCATTTTTTTATTTATGAAAATTTAAAAAAATTCCCTCCGTCAGACTATTACTACTGTATTATATTACTAGATTCTTTTTTATTTTGGCATTTAAAAAAAAGTTTTTAAATTTTTTCACTTATAGTTGGAAAGTTAATAAAAATTGTGAAATCAACAATTTAATTTTTTTTTTTTTCACCATATAACATTTATGATAATTTTTCAAAGTTACTCGGTTTTCAGCGCGCGCAGGGGTATGTGAGCCCTTAAGGGGGGAAATAGGGTTAGGACAGCGTTTTCTCAATGATTTTCATGAATTTTTTTATAGTATAAAAAATGAATATAATTTATTGAAACTTTGAGAATTTTATATATATATACTTGAGTATATACTATAAAATTTTTATACATATATTTAAGTATATACTATAAAATATTAGGGACCCCATATTGCAGGTCACAATCAGACTCAGCATTTTGCGTACATTCTGGAAGCCGCAATTTTCATCTGAAATCAAACGAGTTTGGAATTTACTTTTATCATATGTCTCACTTCTATATGAACCTAAATGCTATCAAAAAAATAGAAAATTGAATTTTTTACAGGGGTCAAAACAAGAAAGCATGATTTTTTGCCATTTTTTACAACTTTATTTGGAAAAAAAAATTATTTTAAATAATGATAATATTCCGACTTTAGGTTCATATAGAGCGCAATACAATGAAGAAAGTAACTGCCAATTTTCAAAACGATTGGTTGAAAATTTTTCAAACTAGCGTGTACGCAAGTTCAAAAAAAGTCGTTTTTAGAAAAACGCGTTTGAAAAAATAGTACCAAGAAAAACAAGCATTATGGGGTCGCTAATATTTCCTAGTATAAACTTAAATATATGTATGAAAATTTTATAGTATATACTTAAATATATGTATAAAATATTCTCAAAGTTTCAATAAATTATATTCATTTTTTATACTATAAAAAATTTTATGAAAATCATTGAGAAAACGCTGTCCTAACCCTATTTTCCTCCTTAATGGCTTATAACAATAGAGCGAGTCGGAATTTTCATTAAAAATTTTGGGAACATATTTTTCAATAGTTTTACTGACAATTTATGAAATTTAAAAAAAATCGATTTTTTGAACCGTCTAACCATATTTCCCCCTTTAATTGGAAAGTTATTTCGAAATAATTTGAAACAAAACATTTAATTTATATGAGGGAATCCCCTGAATATTATTTCTCACTTATATTATTGTTTTTACGTCAAACGGGGCAAAAGTTGTTTAGTGCACCCGTATATCGTGCAACGTGATATTTTCTTCAGCGAACATGGTCATCGACTTAGCGTAGCAATATATTTTCTTGCACAAGACAAACTTTCTAATTGGGTAGTCCCCGAGACATTCTCCATTGCATTTTCAGTACCCTGTTATTTCCAGGCTATATATATGTACCCATAGAATATTTATCCGAACGAAATCTACAGCGAACGCCGAATAAATAAATCAATCATTCGTTATATCAAAGTTATAAAATGATATAACAAATTAAATGACAATATAAAAATGACAACAATCGAAAAATAAAAAAATTCCGAAGAACGGGATTTAATTGATAAAAATCGAAATTTGTTTATCCTGTAAATATAATAAAATGTATTCGATCCATTTACAAATTACTCAATGAAACACAAATTAACGTTACTCGAATTGCATAAATAATTTACGGTGTGAAGATAGTTCGTAAAAGAAATTCCTAAAAATTTTATTTGACATTTCGATGAAACGTGACTGATTAAAAAAAACAACAACATTGGAGCAGAGGGAAGAGGAAAAATAAATTAGGGTTGGAAAGCGTTTTGTATATATGTTTTTTTTTTTTTTTCGTACTCACTGACGATGTGTATCATGAATGATCCAAAAACGACGAACCAACCCCAACCACCGTCCGGTGGGGGTGGTTGTTCCATACAAGAATCCATTGGTCCCTCGAGAACGACATCCTCGCAAAAACCATTCTCCTCGTCTCTTTTCTCGACGGTTATCGATCGTTTGCTGTTTATCGTTTGGTCTCGAAGTTTTTTCGATGTCGAGTCAGCCATGATTAGAGTCTGTTTTTTTTTTAATCTTTTACCCGCGTTTTTAAGCACGTATTTGTGTTCGTACTGAGGCACCAACGCAATATCTTCTTATATTTATATTTCAAACAAAAAGACGAATATCCTAGGAGATTATCTCTCCGTAACTCCCGAGATCACATATTTCACTTTCGGTCACTGTGTTTAATGGAAATTTGAAAATAAAATAAAATAAAATAAAATCGACGTTTCTACAACATATCGATTCTTCGAAGATTCAACATTCCAAATGTATCCTCTTGATTTTAGGTAGTAGTCTGGTAACTTAAGCCGATTTTCATGTCTTTTTTGTAGGGCATTTTTTTGTAGGAAAATAAAAATGAATCGCTTCGAATATTTAGGATGTTTTTATTTACATATTGAAGATACAAAAAAAAAATTTTTTGAAAAAATTCAATAGTTTATTATTATTATTATAATTGATCGAAGTTGGCACCTCGAAGTTGGCAGCCCGGGTCCTAACTTTTTTTTCTACCGTACCGATTGCTTTCAAATTTTTACAGGCTACTCTACACACTTATAGTTCTCGTCGGAACCACCGAGAAATTTTTTCACCCCTAACTTTTTATTTTACAACCCCTTCTTTGCCAAAGTCCTTTTATTTTAGCAAAGAAGGGGTTGTAAAATAAAAAGTTAGGGGTGAAAAAATTTCTCGGTGGTTCCGGCGAGAACTATAAGTGCGTGGAGTAGCCTGTTAAAATTTGAAAGCAATCGGTTCGGTAGAAAAAAAAGATTAGGACCCGGGCTGCCTACTTAGAGGTGCCAACTTCGATCAATAATAATAATAATAATAAACTATTGAATTTTTTCAACAAATTTTTTTTTTGTATCTTTAATATGTGAATAAAAACATCCTAAATATTCAAAACGATTCATTTTTATTTTCCTACAAAAAAACGCCCTCCAAAAAAGACATGAAAATCGGCTTAAGTTACCAGACTATTACCTCGTTATATAGTGTTGCAATGTTGCTCGTGTAATCACAGCGTGTAATCGGTCGAAGACACTCTCGATCCTCTCTTCATTACACTCTGTTACAAACTGATGTGTGATACGAATTGTTACTAGCGTAATATATATACGAGTGTGGAAATCGTCGAGAGCGCGAGATAAGCTTCACTCGCGAGCAGAATTTTCAATAAAACACACATTTATTTTGCCTCTCAGGCATTTCAGAGCTTTGGAGATTATTGAAAGAAAAAAAAATGTATATATTAATCGCGAATTATTTTTACTCCATCATCGAGCTCTTAACGTAACAACAATTATATTTTTAGCGCAATTCGTCTCTTCGAAGAGATTCGGAGATTCAACATTGAAACAGCAAAAATTCTTAATTCATAATTCTTCTACAATATTTACAACAGCGAATATTGTATATTGAGTTTTTTTTTTTTTTTAATTTCATTACTTTTAATCAAGTTCATTAATTGAATGTGCAATTAGTCGGTTAATTTTTTCTCAAAACACACGAGTTACATTTTTCAAAAATGTATCACAATTTTTTTTTTTTACAACACACAAATATTTATATTGATTATTTTAATTAATCATTTTTAATCGAATTAATTATTTTTGCAGAAAATGGTCACGTGCTAAGGTCCACGTTGAAAACTCATTGGGATAAATATCACTCGTTGGATGAGTCAACGTTCGTGTGATGTTTGGTTATTGTTAAATGTTTTCGACGTGATCGCGAAACGCTCCCTCGTCACGATTTCAAGCGACTGATGTAGTCGCGCCACGATAGCTTGTCCGATTCTTTTTTGCTGGCCGATCGACTCGGTGGTGGTGGGAAAAGCGTGACTTGGGTGAAATGTTGACGGTCGGTACTGACGGGAAATTCTCTCGTATACTTCTATTTCTTCTTCTTGGAAAATTGGACCACAAACCCAAAAATTCCTATCTCGTTTTATTATTTACATTCAATGCTTTTTCATCGTCAGGTCGTTGGAGATAAATTATGGATGTACGGACGGCTATTGGACTCTTCATTCGGCGTGACAAGAACGACTACTGTTTCAAACTGACTCATCTCTCCGATTGCATTTCAGCTGACAAAACTCGTAGTCGCCAGAACTATTGTGTTTTCGTTGCTTTTGTGCGTCAGTCTCGTACTATCTTCGAAGCAACTATCGCCACGTCAGGGCTTTACATTTTTTTGTCATAGATCTTCGCGTCTGGCGAAAGGACTGAGCGATCCCTGCAAAATAGAAAACAATGCTTTTGTTCAGCTGAAGGGGAATAACGTTTTTTTTTTTCAACAATAAACCGCGCGTTTGAACCGCGTTCGAATGATTTCATGAGGAAATAACGAAAGATAATTGGAGATAATGATTATTATTTTATAATGAATATCAAGATTTTTAATGGTATTCAATGATTTCATCTGAGTTGGATCTCTTTACGTTAGTCTAATAAAACAATAATGTAGTTATATTAAGGGAGGGGTAGGGTTTTAAAATTATTTTTTTTGCATTTTTTTTTTAATTCTTTTTCTGAATGAACAATATGTCGAGAATATTGTGTATCCATTTTAAGTCAATCGGAGTAAAACTAACGGAGTTACAGCGTTTCAAACGACCGGCCGTGATACCGAATTTTCACGTATAAAAAACTTTAAATCGATTTTCCCGAAAACGTCATTTTTGAAGTTTGTGAACATTAGAACTCAAAATCTACTGAACCGATCCTTTTGAAAATTTAATTACTTCTTCGCATAAATCAACAGGTAATCGGGAATTTTTTTTTTTTCAATTTTTTAATAACAAATTAAGCGCGATTTTTTTAGCTAAAATTGCGTTTTTCACTTCCAAGTGCTGCAAAAAATAGAATAAAAAAAATACTCTTCCTGATTACCTCGAGAAATACATCACCTTTAAAATGCATATCAATTTTTTCGTTTCGGATGATCCGGTAACGAGTTATAATGTTCACCGCAAAATCACTTTTTTTCAAGGCGCCTCTGGAGATTCAACTTCACCGGCTTATCTATCAATATTTTTCATTGAAATTTTTTTCTGAGATACTTCAATAGTTGTACAATAATATGTAATTCTATTTAATAAAATTATATTACTCATGTCGCCGCAAAAAAATCATAAAAATATGCTTTTTTTTCGCCTTTAAAACCCTACCCCCCCCCCCCCCCTCTCTAAAAATGTATGTATAAAATAATTTGATAAAACGATTTTTTTCATTAAGGTAGTAGTCTGGTAACTTAAGCTGATTTTCGTGTCTTTTTTGGAGGGCGTTTTTTGTAGGAAAATAGAAATGAATCGTTTTGGATATTTAGGATGTTTTTATTTACATATTAAAGATACAAAAAAAATTTTTTTGAAATAATTTAATAGTTTATTATTATTATTATTATTGATCGAAGTTGGCACGTCGAAAAAAAAGCGCGTAGGTGGCCCCGGTGATTTTTGCTCTTGATGTTATCTGAGATAAAAAATTCTTGATAATTCTTAATCTATAGACATGTCATTCTGGTCGGAACTACTGTAGTTAAATTACATGGATAAATAACAAAATGGCGGGCAAAATAAAAGGACTTTTTTTTCCAAAGTCCGCCATTTTGTTATTTATCCATGAAATTTAACTTTAGTAGTTCCGACCAGAATGACACGTCTATAGATTAAGAATTATCAAGAATTTTTGATTTCAGATAACATCAAGAGCCAAAATCACCGGGGCCACCCACGCGCTTTTTTTTCGAGGTGCCAACTTCGATCAATAATAACAATAATAATAAACTATTAAATTTTTTCGAAAAATTTTTTTTTTGTATCTTTAATATGTAAATAAAAACATCCTAAATATCCAAAACGATTCATTTTTATTTTCCTACAAAAAAACGCCCTCCAAAAAAGACATGAAAATCGGCTTAAGTTACCAGACTACTACCTTAATGAGACAGCGAAAATCGAGAATTAACTATTCAACTCGTAGAGAAACTTTTTATATTCAGCTTGTACGAATAGTTGTAGAGTGATAGAATGAACAATTTCATTGCCCTCTGTCTTTACGAATAAACTATAATTAAAATGAATTTTATAATTAAATAATAAAAAAATTACCATTCTCTTAGAAGGAATAAATTACATTTTTTTCTTTCAAGCATTATCCGTACATGTCAATCGAATGGTATCAATAATCACGTGGTTAGCAAATCTTGTTCAACCTCTCGCGAGTTTCTTGTTATCTGTATTATTTTTTCTTCGAGAGCTCGTAAGACGTTATTTCCTCGCACGTGTCATGGTAACACGTCCCCGATGCTTTGGCAACTCGTTGTGATTTTTCACCCATTGAGAAATCAGGCTGTGTTAATCTATCATCTCTGCGTCATTATACAGTTTACGGAGTTCGTTGACTTTAAAGAAAATAATTCGTAACTGCGATTAGGGTTACGAAATAAAAAGTATAGAATCATTCTTCAAGAATTGTCATTGATGCGTTTTCTACAAAACAAATCAATTAATGAATGTCGGGTTAAAAAAAAACAACATTGTTGACGATCCTCTCCTCTGTACAAAAATATATTAATCGAGATGTTGATCGACCACTCTGGCCCTCATTAATTTAAAACTCAATTTTAAAATTCTCTCTTTATTCAACGTCCCTATTCTTTGTTTCGTAGTTGAAAAAAAATAAATGAACTTTACACGAGATCGTGACAATCCATTATCTCGGAGTCATCTTTCTCTCAGAACGGTCGCCTTCGCAATTAAACTCTTCAATTGAACTTTCCCTTCGAATTTATACCGACGAAAATGTGAGGCCAAGTGAGAGAGTGAGACCGCCACGAGGGAAAATTGTGGCAGCGTGCCATTGCACTGACATTTGTCTTCGTCTCTAAATTGCTTCGAAGTAGTTGATTGTATTTAATTTCGTGCATCACAGAGAATCATCGAATTCCGCATGTTTTAGTAAATTACTCTTGTTTCGGTGCATTATAATTAATGTTTATAATCTTGCAAGCAAAGATTGGCCACCACTCGAATGAAACATACTATTAGTATTGTTGTGGTGAAAGTTACGAACGTTTTGGCAAAAAAAAAAATTGAATGTGATTAATTGAAAAAAACTTACTGCTTAAATGAACGGGAGCAGATATTCGTACAAAAATCTCATAATTTAGTCTGTCAATAGGCTTGAGGTAGTAGTCTGGTAACTTAAGCCGATTTTCATGTCTTTTTTGGAGGGCGTTTTTTTGTAGGAAAATAAAAATGAATCGTTTTGGATATTTAGGATATTTTTATTTACATATTAAAGATACAAAAAAAAATTTTTTTGAACAAATTTAATAGTTTATTATCATTATTATTATTGATCGAAGTTGGCACCTCGAAAAAAAAGCGCGTGGCTGGCCCCGGTGATTTTGGCTCTTGATGTTATCTGAAATGAAAAATTCTTGATAATTCTTAATCTATAGATATGTCATTCTGGTCGGAACTACTGAAATTAAATTTCATGGATAAATAACAATCCGCCATTTTGTTATTTATCCATGAAATTTAACTTCAGTAGTTTCGACCAGAATGACATGTCTTTAGATTAAGAATTATCAAGAATTTTTTATCTGAGTTAACATCAAGAGCCAAAATCACCGGGGCCACCCACGCGCTTTTTTTTCGAGATGCCAACTTCGATCAATAATAATAATAATAATAAATTATTAAATTTTTTCAAACAAATTTTTTTTTGTATCTTTAATGTGTAAATAAAAACATTCTAAATATCCAAAACGATACATTTTTATTTTCCTACAAAAAACCGCCCTCCAAAAAAGACATGAAAATCGGCTTAAGTTATCAGACTACTACCTTAAAAGAGGCGATAAAATGACGCTCTGGATCAATTTAGTTGAAAAAAATTTTTTTTCTCGGATTCCAAGCTCGTGTCCTGTTTTTTTTTTATTGTTCGAGAACACTGATAGGACTGTCTATTATGTTAAAAAATATATAAACCGAAATATTTCGAAAAGGAACCTTGATGAACGGCCGAATAGCATATGGTCGATCTGACCGGTGTTCATCAAGGTCCCTTTCGTAATATTTTGTTTTATGTTTTTTTTTTATATACCAGAGAGTCCTATCAGCTTCTCGAATAATCAAATAACAGGACACGAGCTCGGAATACGAGAAATAATTTTTTTCCAACACATTGGTATTGATGATCTGAGAATCGATTTTTTTTTCAATTCATTTATTTATTTAGCAAAAAAATTCTTTGCACGATGGTTTCAATAAAGCGAATTAAAATTTCATCGTACTGATAAGTAGTTACCAATAATACGTAATAATTATTATTTCTTGCATTAAACTAATGTCCCATGAATTAATTTCAATAACTGTTTTAGCACAATAATTACGAGCAAATAACAATTTCAAAAGATTATTCAAATTTTTATTACGTCACAATTATTGATCCATAATTATTTCGTGAGAAATGTTCGATATAATTTTGTTTTTAATTCGAACAACGATACACTAAAAGAGTCGCAAACTGGATGTTGAAAATCGCGACCATGTACAATGAAATTTGTCATTTTCTCGGTTCAGGACAAGGAAAACTGCTTTATTGGTATGAGTTCTCGTGACTTTTGCGAGATACTGTAAATCATCGATCGTCAATGACATATGGAATTAGCGATAAACATAAAATAGCAAATGAAAGGTCTATGAATTCAGTCGCTCTGCTTCGATGACCTCGTACATTTTTTAGTTGTTTTTATCCAACCTTTTGAGAAATTGATTTTTTTTTAAATTTCATAAATCCAGTAAATTTAGTATATTTTGAATAATGTAGGTCGCACGAAAAATGGTCCGGCATTTGAATCCTTTAATTTTTTTTTTTTAAGTACCAATGAACTTTCACGCGTGCTTTTATAAATATTACAAAGTTTGTCTTATGAAAAAAATTAATTAATTTTTCGCGTTAACGAAAAAAATATTTACCAAGTCGATGACGGAAAAACGTCGCTCATAGAGAATGTCTCATACATATGCGTTGGCTCGGACTGGCGGAAACTTCAATGACCTACATCAAACACTCGACGACCAACTCGACAGATAGGCAATCAGTGATCTTTGCTCGAGGCTGGAAAATCGGAACGATTACAAATACTTTTCTCGTTTATTATTATTATTATTATTATTATTATTATTATTATACGAATCATAGTAGCTCGGAGGCTAGGGTGCCTCGCATTTTTACGAATGGAAAAATATTTACGTGTTTTATTCTCAGCAGAAATATTACAAAGACAAAGAGTTCAAAGATCGTTCGATAACTCATTGACACCTTTTCGACAAAACAAAAATTTTATTATCACATTTGCGTTTTAATTTTGCATTATCTTACAATGCGAATTGTGCCATTCCGTAAGTTCGTAACGAACAACAGATTCTTTCGATAATTACGGACAATTGTAATGGAAAACTTAATGTCACTTCGCTCTAAAAATAGATGAGAAAAAAGTGCAAATGAAAAGAAAAAATACTTCTTCCGAAAATCAACGCTGTCGTTAATTTCAATTGCAGGTTTTGGTCTATTTGTGATGCCCCTAATAACGATTAAGAAAAATCCTAAATTGTGGTCTTACTTTTTTTTTTTAATTCACGTCTACAAATTTTATAATTCACGCCAATTTAATTGGGAATCCGCGTCGTGTTTTGTCGACGACATAATATATGTATTGTATTACAGATATATATTGTTCGGTAGTTCATGCGTGTAAATTATCTTAGGCGCCGGGCAACTTTCCACGCGGGCTTATTTGCCGCGCGGCAAAAATACCCACGCGACGTTCCTCGGTTTAATGGACGTGCGAGAAACGCTCTTACATACACGGAAGATGGGAATTTCGACTGTACCTTCGAATCATCAGTTTGCTCGCGGAGGCTTAAGAGGGGAAATACGGTTAGGACAGCGTTTTCTCAATGATTTTCATGAATATTTTTATAGTTTAAAAAATGAATATAATTTATTGAAACTTTGAGAATATTTTATACATATATTTAAGTATATACTATAAAATTGGTATATACTATACTATAAAGTTTAAGTATATACTATAAAATAAAAAAGACTCAGCATTTTCCGTACATTCTGGAAGCCGCAATTTTCATCTGAAATCAAACGAGGTTGGAATTCACTTTTATCATATGTCTCTCTTCTATATGAACCTAAATGCTATGAAAAAAATTGAAAATTGAATTTTTTACAGGGGTTAAAACAAAAAATCATGATTTTTTGCCACTTTTTACAACTTTATTCGCAAAAAAAAATTATTTTAAACAATGATAATATTCCGATTTTAGGTTCATATAGAGCGCAATACTATGAAGAAAGTAATTGCCAATTTTCAAAACGATGGGTTGACAACTTTTCAAACTAGCGTGTACGCAAGTTCAAAAAAAGTCGTTTTCAGAAAAACGCGTTCGAAACACGTGGCGCGCTCGGGGGCTGATGGAGAGCTACTCACTTTAATGGCTTATAACAATAGAACGAGTCGGAATTTTCATTTAAAATTTTGGGAACATATTTTTCAATAGTTTTACTAACAATTTATGAAATAAAAAAAAATCGATTTTTTGAACCGTCTAACCCTATTTCCCCCCTTAAACACACGACGCTAGAATTTAATACACATCGATACAATACATTTTCGTGAATAAAAATATCTGTAGAGGTAAATTAAAAAAGAAAGTGAGCCCAGAATTTAGAATTTTTCTTAAGTGTGAAAATAGGGTTAGACGGTTCAAAAAATCGATTTTTTTTTATTTCATAAATTGTTAGTAAAACTATTGAAAAATATGTTCCGAAAATTTCAAATGAAAATTCCGACTCGTTCTATTGTTATAAGCCATTAAGGGAGGAAATAGGGTTAAAACAGCGTTTTCTCAATGATTTTTATGAATTTTTTTATAGTGTAAAAGATGAATATAATTTATTGAAACTCTGAGAATATTTTATACATATATTTAAGTATATACTATAAAATTTTTGAAGAACTTCCTTGAAAAACACCGAAGATATTAGCGACCCCATATTGCAGGTCGCAATCAGACTCAACATTTTGCTATTTTGTCAAACCGCGTTTCTCTGAAAACGACTTTTTTTTAACTTGCGTACACGCTAGTTTGAAAAGTTTTCAACCAATCGTTTTGCAAATTGGCAAGTTACTTTCTTCATAGTATCGCGCTCTATATGAACCTAAAATCGCAATATTACCATTATTTAAAATAATTTTTTTTGTGCAAATGAAGTTGTAAAAAATGGCAAAAAATCATGCTTTTTTGTTTTGACCCCTGTAAAAAATTCAATTTTCTATTTTTTTGATAGCATTTAGGTTCATATAGAAGAGAGACATATGATAAAAGTAAATTCCAACCTCGTTTGATTTCAGATGAAAATTGTGGCTTCCAGAATGTACGCAAAATGCTGAGTCTGATTGTGACCTGCAATATGGGGTCGCTAATATCTTCGGTGTTTTTCAAGGAAATTCTTCAAAAATTTCATAGTATATACTTAAATATATGTATAAAATATTCTCAAAGTTTCAATAAATTATATTAATTTTTTATACTATAAAAAAAATTCATGAAAATCATTGAGAAAACGCTGCCCTAACCCTATTTCCCCCCTTAATCGTTATTCGGGGCATCGCAAATAGAGACAAACTCGTGATTGAAGCTAATTACGACAACGTTGATTTTTCGGAAAAAGTATATTTTCTTTTTCATTTGCACTCTTCTCTCGTCTATTTTATCAGAGCGAAGATGAAATTATGTTTCCCATTCCAATTGTCCGTAATTATCGAAAGAATCCTTTGCTCGTTACGAACTTACAGAATGGCACACTCCGCATTGTCTTACGTGTAAAATTAAAACACAAATGTGATATTAAAATTTTTGTTTTGCAGAGCGACTGAATTCATGGACCTTATTTGCTATTTTATGTTTATCGCAAAGTCCCATATCGCACGTGAATTCTACGATGTAACTAAGATTCCACTAATGGACTAAACGAAAACATACGAGGTCTGTTCAAAAAGTATCGCGAATTTTGAATTTCCGCGGGCTACGTATATTCGATTTTCGATTTTTTTGTGGCGTTAGGTTGGTACTCGTGTCCCTCACTTATGCTGAAAAAATCGGCCATTTTGAATGTTTAGTTAATTGTTGACAGCTGTTTTCGTTAGACGTGTTTTGGCTCGTCTTCGATTTTTGCCTATTCCAAAAAATGGATCAAAGAATCTGTATCAAATTTTGTGTGAAAAAGAAAATTAAGTGCGCGGACGCATTCCGAATGTTGACTGTGGCATATGGTGACGCTACCTTGGACCAAAGCAACGTTTATCGCTGGTACAAAATGTTCTCAGAGGGCCGAGAAGATGCGAACAACGAAAATGCGTTCCGGACGCCCGAGCACATCGACAACGGACGAAAACATTGATGAAGCGAAGAAAATAATATTAGCCAATCGTCGAATCACCGTTAGAGAAGTTGCTGAGGAACTAAACGTATCGATTGGCTCGTGCTATTCGATTTTTACCAATGATTCGGGCATGAGACGGGTCGCCGCGAAATTCGTGCCAAAATTGCTCAATTTCGAACAAAAACAGTGTCGCGTTAACGTTGCTAAGGAGCTGTTGGACTCGATCCGCGACGACCCAAATTTGCTCCAGAGGGTCACAACTGGTGACGAATCATGGGTTTATGGTTACGACGTGAAAACCAAAGCTCAATAATCGCGATGGAAGCTGCTTTTTTGGAATAGGCCAAAATCGAAGACAAGCCAAAACACATCTAACCAAAACAGCTGTCAACAATTAACTAAACATTCAAAATGGCCGATTTTTTCAACATAAGTGAGGGACACGAGTACCAACCTAACGCCACAAAAAAAAAATCGAAAATCGAATATACGTAGCCCGCGGAAATTCAAAATTCGCGATACTTTTTTAATAGACCTCGTACCTTGTTGGCAATTGACACAAATATTTTTCTATGTTAATGACACGTACGGAATGTGTAATCTATTTTTTTTTTTTGTTACTGTCATTTGTTCCACGACAATTTGCAGAAACGTTTTTGAAAATGTAGCACCGATTTGACCAGTCCGGAACGACGTAGTCGCTTAAAACGTACGGATTATTCGCGATACTGATGAGAATATCAATTCTCGGCGAAGAAAGAGAGGGAGACAACCGTGGATATCCGTGGTCAATTAACAAAAGCTCCTTTTCAATTACTCGGACTCGTCAACTTTGACTCACGCGTGGTTTCTTTGTCGACCACGTACGAACGAGCAAAGCGCGGAATTTTCCTATTCTGGTCTGTAATATATTAGCTGTAGTTAGGATGGGTCAAATAAAAGGACTAATTTTTTTTTTCCTCGATATAATGAAAAATGTATTGTTTGGCATCTCAAAAAAACCCTAGGCAAGTATGAGCCCTTCATATTTAAATTAAAAGGTCCCTCATCGCGAATTTTCATTTCCCATTTAAATAACATGGAAACATTTTTTTTTTTACTTTGGAATTTTATTAGACTTTAACCGTTGATGTTAGGAGAGTCTTTTAGCACATTTTTGTAGAACATTTGATGCTCTACAAAGAAGCTCTCTTGTGTCTAATCGATAGAAGTAATTGTACAAAAAATAATCGGTGATAATTAGCTCTGGATTCTACTTATCTCGTTTTTAGTACATAAATTTCAAATTTTTAAAAATTTTAGTTATCAATATGAATAAATATACTACTAATATATTACTAATATACTAATACACTACTAATATACCACTAATATATTACTAATTGTTTTCAAACAAATATGAGAGAATCCAGAGCTAATTATCACCGATTATTTTTTGTACGGTTACTTTTATCGATTAGACACAAGAGAGCTTTTTTGTAGAGCATCAAATGTTCTACAAAAATGTGCCAAAAAACTCTCGTAACATCAACGGTTTGAGTCTAATAAAATTCCAAAGTTAAAAAAAAAAATGTTTCCATGTTATTTAAATGGGAAATGAAAATTCACGATGAGGGACCTCTTAATTTAAATATGAACGGCTCATACTTGCAGAGGGTTTTCGCGGAATTTTCCTATTCTTGTCTGTAATATATTAGCTGTAGTTAGGGTGGGTCAAATAAAATGACAAATTTTTTTTTTCCTCGATATAATGAAAAATGTATTGTTTGGCATTTCAAAAAAAAATCCTCTGCAAGTATGAGCCCTTCATATTTAAATTAAGAGGTCCCTCATCGCGAATTTTCATTTCCCATTTAAATAACATGGAAACATTTCTTTTTTAACTTTGGAATTTTATTAGACTTAAACCGTTGATGTTAGGAGAGTCTTTCAGCACATTTTTGTAGAACATTTAATGCTCTACAAAAAAGCTCTATTGTTTCTAATCGATAAAAATAACCGTACAAAAAATAATCGGTGATAATTAGCTCTGGATTCTACTTATTTCGTTTTTAGTACATAAATTTCAAATTTAAAAAAATTTTAGTTATCAATATGAATAAATATACTACTAATATATTACTAATATATTAATATACTACTAATATATTACTAATTGTTTTCAAACAAATATGAAAGAATCCAGAGTTAATTATCACCGATTATTTTTTGCACGGTTACTTTTATCGATTAGACACAAGAGAGCTTTTTTGTAGAGCATCAAATGTTCTACAAAAATGTGCCAAAAAACTCTCGTAACATCAACGGTTTGAGTCTAATAAAATTTCAAAGTAAAAAAAAAAATGTTTCCATGTTATTTAAATGGGAAATAAAAATTCGCGGCGAGGGACCTCTTAACTTAAATATGAAGGGCTCATACTCGCAGAGGGTTTTGTTTTGAGATGCCAAACAATACATTTTTCATTATATCGAGGAAAAAAAAAAATTAGTCATTTTATTTGACCCACCCTAAGCTGTAGCATATATCAACCGAGCCCAATATCTCTGTCTCTCGACTATTCTTCGATACACGTGTTCGGATCGTTGATTGCGCTGTACTTTAGCCCCGAAGCTGAAACACCACAGGAAAACTCTCGGAGCTCAATTGATCCGAGCCTTCTTTTGTCAGAATGAACCCAATGTTATATCGTATATACACTTTTTTCCAATCACTCTAGCTTTGCTTTCTCCGAGTTAAACAATTTTTTATCTCCTCCTAGGTCTTATCTTTTCATTTTTTAGAGCACGTGTTATCAATATGCTTGAAATTTTTTTCATTCTCATATTTTCTGATTTTTCTTATTGCTAAATTCATTATGGTTCTTATTATTTGTACATTTTTTTAATCAACACCCTTTTCGTTCACTTTCCAACTTTTAGTAACCCTTTATTTGTCTTACCATCTGATTTTTTTTCGGACACGTGTTATCTATGATTTTTATTTATTTTTTCAATTTATCCCTACCTTTTTGTCTCGTTTAAATTTTTCATGTGTTTTTGTTACTATCTTTGGTATTTTTTTTTTAATATTTAAATGAAATATTGTTGGGTCGAGTTTGGGGTATTCCTTCTTTGAGCTTTTATCAGCTCATACCACATTATTTTTGATTATTTTTGTATCTCCCTCTCCGCGAATTCACTGTTACCAATGTCACTATTATCATTTTTACCGCTTTCGTTTTATCCGCGTAATAGCTGTTTTTCACAATAAGTTTGTTGTCTCGAGAAAAGAGAAAGACTGGATGACTGTAATTCTTACCTTAACACTAAACATAATGCACACGCGACAAAACGCGATTTTTTTGCACTATCTACTGTGCGCCAGCGTAGCCGACACGCGAATGCTCGTTCGTTCCCCGCGAATTTACATATTTGCTGGTCGCGATCGCACTAGTACGTATATATGTTCCACGCTCGCGATCGTACGTATCGTGTATTCTCGTATATTTACCAAACGAGAATGTACAACGATGAGAAAGACGCGCGAGTGTCTTTCGAACCTCCACGACGGCGACTATGACGACGATGAGCGAGCAACCACGGGTTTTCTCAATCGCTGATTCACTCGCGAGAATCGAACGTGAGGTACGAATAAATAATATCGCTACGGCAACGAGCCACATCGAAGATTTTTAAGTTGTTTTTTTTTTTCAGGATCCCCTTAAGGGCGGGGTAAGGGTTTTCACTTTCGAAAAATCGGATTTTTTTTTTGTCTTATGTTATTGTTTAACATTTCAAGAATATGTCCTTAGAATTTTAAACCGATCTAAGCAATATTCTTGAAGTTATTGTCTTATTAATCTCCTGGCCGTTAACGGCGGGGTAGGGTTTTAAAGGCGAAAAAAAAGCATATTTTTATGATTTTTTTGCGGCGACATGAGTAATATAATTTTATTAAATAGAATTACATATTATTGTACAACTATTGAAGTATCTCAGAAAAAATTTTCAATGAAAAATATTGATGAATAAGCCGGTGACGTTGAATCTCCAGAGGCGCCTTGAAAAAAAGTGGTTTTGTGGTGAACATTATAACTCGTTACCGGATCATTTGAAACGAAAAAATTGATATGCATTTTAAAGGTGATGTATTTCTCGAGGTAATCAGGAAGTTTTTTTTTTTTTTTTTTTTCTATTTTTTGCAGCACTTGGAAGTGAAAAACGCAATTTTAGCTCAAAAAATCGCGCTTAATTTGTTATTAAAAAATTGAAAGAATTGAAAAAAAAAAAAACTCCTGATTACCTGTTGATTTATGTGCAGAAGTAATGTTTAAATTTTCAAAAAGATCGGTTCAGTAGATTTTGAGTTCTAATGTTCACAAACTTTAAAAATTACGTTTTCGGGAAAATCGATTTAAAGTTTTTTATACGAGAAAATCAGGTATCACGGCCGGTCGTTTGAAACGCTGTAACTCCGTTAGTTTTACTCCGATTGACTTAAAATTTATACATAATATTCTCGACATATTGTCCATTCAGAAAAACAATAAAAAAAAATGCAAAAAAATAATTTTAAAACCCTACCCCCCCCTTAACGCTATACCACTAACAGCTGCGGGCGGTCAGGCTAGCAGTGCACTTTAGACGCGTTTTTCTCAAAACTACTTTTTCAAAGTCCGTGTTCACTGCCATTTAAAAACTACTCGACCGATTCATTTCAAACTTTGTACACATTTTCTACATATAAAATATCTCCCCCCAACGTTTAGTAAAATTTTTTTTTTCTACGTTAAGGGTGTTTCCCACCCACATAATGGCGGAATTTTTCGTGGAAAATAACAGTTCACACTTTGGATGGCCGCCAAAAATTTTTAAATGAAAAAAAAAATTATCAGAGAACGTTGGGGGGAAGATTTGATTATATTTTGATTAAATTTTCATGGTTTTTCATTTTCAGATAATTTCCGGCCGAGTTATAGTGAACACCGCAAATTGTTTTTTTTCCAAGACGTTCCGGGGGAAGCTCTGTTACGGGCTTATGCTTCAATATTTCTGCATGAAAAAATTACACAACATTGTCAAAAGTATGCTCAATAATGTACAAAAGGTTCGAGCAAAATTGCTCAATCCATATTTGAGAAAAAAAATCACAAAAAAAGTATTTTTTTTACGCTGAAACCCTTACCCCTCCCTAAATCTCTGTAATCAAAATAAAAAAGTGTGCACCATTATATTAATTCAAATAAATCATGTAGAATTATTTTGAGATGAAATAATGATGAATTTAAAAAAAAAAAATAATAATTATGATTTGCCTGTAATCATTCTTTCATAATGAATATTAAGAATTGTTTGGAATAATGATTAATCAGCGTTTTCGAACATTATTTAGAATAATTGTTTTATTCGGTGCCTGCTAAGTTGAGAAGTTGTAGTAAAATTAATTATTATTTTTATAACTACTCTCATATATTTCATGATTTTTTTTTTTCAGCTGCGTGTCAATGTATTCGTGCAAAATTCAGCAGGTCAGATTTTTTTTTCGCCGAACCGGGAAAAAAACGACGTTTTATGAACTCTAGAGATCTCGCGTGCATACGATATGCCTCTCGTGCATGGAAATTGTCGAGTCGGACTTATTTATCTAAAATTAAATGCCATACATTTTACAATTTAACTATCGATCGTTTATGGTCAGGGATATGGACACGAGTGATTCGACGTAATGATCGAAGTGTCATTGAAAAAACTATTTTGGAGTAATTACAAAATAAAGAAGTACTCCGAAATAATTTTTGGTGTAATTTTACGTCCGAAACATTTTTTTCTTTGCAAAATTACTCCAGAATCATTTTTGGAGTCAGCATTTGGTTTGGGCAATTTCTTGTTTACTCATTACTTGAAATATTATTTTTGGTCTAATTCTTGGTTTTAGAATATTTTATGTCTTAATAATCACTTCAAAATCGTTATTGTGGTAATTTTTTGTTTTGTAGTAATAATAATAACAAATGGTTGAAAATCATTATTCCAATATTCAATGTTCCAAGAAATTAATAATTTCTTTTTCGTTCAAACAATAACGAGCATTAATTTCATCGGAATTATGATTTTACGATTTTTTTTGAGATTATATATCCACCGCGCTATAAATGCACTCACAATACATCGTTTCTTTGTCTCCTGTCTATTGTCATATTTGACCTGTTCGTTGACATTGAAGGTATTTTCTTCTTTTACAAAGAATTGTTGTCAGCAGGTCGAATCTCATCGTCCACTCGCTCCTCATCTCTCGGACTCTCAATCTCAACGGGCTTAAAATAAAGCCCGGCAAAGTTTGTGTGTGTGTCCGTGTGTGCGAACGCGCGTTTGTGGACCACCGGGAGTAACGAACGGCCAACATACCGTCTCTATATACAATTGCAGCGAGAAAGTGAAACGACACCACTTGAAATTTTACGATTCTGAAAAGTGCATCTCTTTTGCCCGAGTGTGCAATTGCACAAGTGGACGATCTTGGCGTGAAATTCGTTCTGTGACTTTTTTGGAGATATTGTAATTAATATAAAAGAAAGTGGTTATTAGTGAAAGTTGGTGGATCAGTACTGGGCCAAATTGGTTATCGGAAAATACAACGAGGAAACGAGGATTTCGATTTATAAATTCGTAATTTGTAATCGAAACCTATCGTTTACATTAAAATTACGAAAATAATGCCAAGTTCTAGCATTTTCACAAATACAGTATTATCAATTTTTGTTGTAACAATTAATTTTTTTAAAAGCAATGTTGCCTATTCAGAAAACCAAATGATTTCAGTTAATACCAGATGAAATAATCAAAGTTCTCAATATTTTACGTATAACCATTTTTTTTAAGGTAGTAGTCTGGTAACTTAAGCCGATTTTCATGTCTTTTTTGGAGGGCGTTTTTTCGTAGGAAAATCAAAATGAATCGTTTTGGATATTTAGGATGTTTTTATTTACATATTAAAGATACAAAAAAAAAATATTTGAAAAAATGTAATAGTTTATTATTATTATTATTATTATTGATCGAAGTTGGCACCTCGAAGTTGGCAGCCCGGGTCCTAACTTTTTTTCTACCGATCCGATTGCTTTCAAATTTTAACAGGCTACTCTACACACTTATAGTTTTCGTCGGAACTACCGAGAAATTTTTTCACCCCTAACTTTTTATTTTACAAACCCTTCTTTGCTAAAATAAAAAGACTTTAGCAAAGAAGGGGTTGTAAAATAAAAAGTTAGGGGTGAAAAATTTTCTCGGTAGTTCCGACGATAACTATAAGTGTGTAGAGTAGCCTGTTAAAATTTGAAAGCAATCGGTTCGATAAAAAAAAAGTTAGGACCCGGGCTGCCAACTTCGATCAATAATAATAATAATAAACTATTAAATTTAAAAAAAAATGTTTTTTTTGTATCTTTAATATGTAAATAAAAACATACTGAATATCCAAAACGATGCATTTTTATTTTCCTACAAAAAACCTTTTTTTTTCGAGGTGCCAACTTCGATCAATAATAATAATAATAATAAACTATTAAATTTTTTCAAACTAATTTTTTTTTGTATCTTTAATATGTAAATAAAAACATCCTAAATATCCAAAACGATTCATTTTTATTTTCCTACAAAAAAACGCCCTCCAAAAAAGACATGAAAATCGGCTTAAGTTACCAGACTACCACCTTAAATGATTAATTCGTTAAAACCTTTACGGCTTTATTATCGTTCACTGTCAATGTTCTTAATACCTTCAATACGGTACATTAATGTCAGCCCTTCACCTTATTGCGATGTACTACAAACTCGTGTAATTCAAAACGTCTGTTGTCGTACGTGTCACGTACTGTATACATAAAACGTCGTTAAAGGGTTATTGAGCGCTCGACGATGAGAGATTAAGATAAAGAGAGCGTTTTTTTTTCACTGTGACAAAGCTATCTACTTTGACATTGTAACGTGAAAATTATTATTCACCTGTACCGACACTCTGACTCGTTAACTATTTATTCTATTTATAGATTTCATTTTGCGTTTAGAATGTTTGTTCATTCTGCGCAAGACGGTCGTGTCAACTCCGAGGACACGTGTTTCGCAATAAAAATCGGAGGAACGTTAGTACGATGATAAACTAAGACGTGAGATACTTGCGATACAAATCGAAAAATTATCCTCTTCCCATTTCGAGATTATTGAAAAAAAAAATAGTTATTAGAGTTGAAGTTTTATCGTTAATTTTTCACTGGTAGCTTCACTTATCGATAGTAGGAAAAATAATCGGCGCCTATAATTATAAAAATGTTAAGTCGTGAGATATTTGCAGTAGAAAATGTTAAAGAATTTTATTCTTCCCATCTCGAAATTAATGGAAAAAAAAAGAACGATAATAGAGACAGTTATACGGTTATAGAGTTTTATAATTAATTATTTTTTTCATCACTGCACTTCTTTTGTAACGTCGGTGATGAGATCGGTGCTGTGATCACTCATCTGCGGACGTGACTCGTAAGTGCATATTGTAACTCCATGACGATGGCCCGGCGTCCATTCGCCCTTCAGTCCTATGTAGTCGATACGCGTTCTCTCGGCATCGTTGTTACCAGTAAAATGAAGAGTCAAATGATGGACCGACGAGAATTTCACTACCCTGCAAAAAAACGAAAAATCGTCAAGTGTTCGATCGAAGGATTGGACATTTGTCATTATGACGATTCGGTCGATCGGAAGAAAAAGAGAGATGGAAATGTGACTGACAATCTCCCCGGGCTAATTCGCAATCTGGCGCATTCCAATCACCACAACAAACATGAATTAACGTTTGTCAGTGAACTGCATTTTTTTTTTAACGTCGAGTCTCGTTTATAATATAAGATTATTATGTTGCAAAAAAAATGAAAAGGAAGAGCTTAAAAGTGGGAAATACACATGTTTTCCTATTTTGTGGACAAAAATCGTAACAAGAATTCGTGAATAAGATCGATATATACAAATTTGTAAGAGATTTAAAAGGAGAACATTCTCCTTATTTCCCTCCCGCGATACATTTACTTTTCTTAACATCCCTTTTGGTTGAGAATATTTGAAAATAATACATTATGGTAGATAATACGATTAGTAGACTTTTGCGATTAGTAGATCTCGCAGTATTAGTATGGAATAGTTTTCGTTTGATTGGTTGGTTATGCCGGCACTCGTTTGCAAAGAATTTGAGACAAATTATTTAGCCTCGTATCTAGTTCAAATAATTTTTTTCCCTCGTTCAATGCTCGTTCGTAAAAAAATTTTGTTAATCCCCGCTGTGGGCAAAGATGTCGTAAGTGTATTACGGTAGTAGTCTGGTAACTTAAGCCGATTTTCATGTCTTTTTTGGAGGGCGTTTTTTTTTATAGGAAAATAAAAATTAATCGTTTTGGATATTTAGGATGTTTTTATTTACATATTGAAGATACGAAAAAAAAAATTTAAGTTTTTTTTTTTTAAATCAAATTTTTTTTTTTTTAATTTAATAGTTTATTATTATTATTATTATTGATCGAAGTTGGCACCTCGAAAAAAAAGCGCGTGAGTGGCCTCGGTGATTTTGGCTCTTGATGTTATCTGAAATAAAAAATTCTTGATAATTCTTAATCTATAGACGTGTCATTCTGGTCGGAACTACTGAAGTTAAATTTCATGGATAAATAACAAAATGGCGGACTTTGGAAAAAAAAGTCCTTTCATTTTGCCCACCATTTTGTTATTTATCCATGAAATTTAACTTCAGTAGTTCCGACCAGAATGACATGTCTATAGATTAAGAATTATCAAGAATTTTTTATTTCAGATAACATCAAGAGCCAAAATCACCGGGGCCACCCACGCGCTTTTTTTTCGAGGTGTCAACTTCGAACAATAATAATAATAATAATAAACGATTAAATTTTTTCAAAAAAAAAAATTTGATTTAAAAAAAAAAAACTTACATTTTTTTTTTCGTATCTTTAATATGTAAATAAAAACATCCTAAATATCCAAAACGATTAATTTTTATTTTCCTATAAAAAAACGCCCTCCAAAAAAGACATGAAAATCGGCTTAAGTTACCAGACTACTACCTTAATACACTTACGACCTCTTTGCCCACAGCGGGGCAATAATAATAATAATAATGAACTATTAAATTTGTTCAAAAATTTTTTTTTTTTATCTTTAATATGTAAATAAAAACATCCTAAATATGCCAAACGATTCATTTTTATTTTCCTACAAAAAAACGCCCTCCAAAAAAAGACATGAAAATTGGCTTAAGTTACCAGACTACTACCTTAATGGAACGTACTGTTACGTTAACAAAATGACGTGACATGTTAACATTGTTAGGTACAATACTTGTCATACATCTGATTTTACTTCGAGCCATATTTTACCACGTGGCAAAACTCGGTACACAAACACACGCACACACACACACTGCAACTTGAACGTGAGAAAACGGTAATCATGCTCATAGACAAAACCCATTCCAAGCGCACACGTTGATCGATTTATTTATAAAATACAATATGCGTTTGTGCGCGTGTGTGAAGTATCTTTTGGCGATCGTGCGAAGTGGTAATGCGCGCTTCAAATGCATTTTATAAATATCCACGAAGGTCAAGGAAGTCAAAGTCACAAGTATGGAGACGGGATACGGCAATTCGTTTGGCAAGAAAGAAAAACTAACTCTTCCCTAAACGATAAGATTTGCCAAGAATCTTATGGAACGATGACGAGAATCAAAGGCACCTTTGGCGCACGGACCTTGACACGATATTCGCGATGAGGATCGCAATTCAATCGTAAAACCGATCTATGAAAACGTACGTACTTTATCGGATACTCGTGTACACCGTTTTGATCGTTATAAAGCTCGAATTCCTGATCGCATTCCAATGCGATGTCGTCGAAACTCATGCTCGGACGATTTTTGTACCTAAAATCGATGAAAAGTAAGTTAGTTTTTGATTTTTACAAATCAAATAAAGATCTAATTCTCACTACAATTATTTGATTAAATGTGTTCAATGTTTCGTGAATTTCCTTAATTTACTAGAATTAAAGAACATTGAAAACCTTTTACGTGAATTAACAAAGCGTGTAATGTTTGGAATTGAATTTGTTGAGAGTCGAACAAAGAGTTTGAAATTTGGATAAGATTTTTCGTTTTTCGAGCATTATCAAAATACGTTCCGTTTCAAACGAGCCACACTATCGAGCGAAAGAGATAACAAGGCTGCAAATAACATTTGCTCATTGTTTCCGTATTTTTATAAAACTTAATTAATATCTTTTTATAGATTTTTTTTCAGAATTAATTTGTTTTACTCCTTACAATTTCATGTTGGCAGGATGCGTGCCGTCAGGTCCACCAATCAATATTATTCCTTTGAGTTTAACGTTTCCAGTGAATCTGCAAAAAACATGTTGAAATTCCAAAAGAAAAAATGGAAATTTTATTCAATTTTTGTTACTGCTCTTGAACTATGGGGATTATATCTTACGGTATATTAAACAGCAATTCGTCGTCATCGTCGCTTTCCACATACTGCAAAAAAAAATTTCTGGGATTATCATTTTTTAATATTTTTTTTACCGATATAGATCGATAACACACTACACGCTGTTATAGAACCGAACCTTATCCCTGCTCAAGCGTTCCTCCCACGGTTTGAAAACAGTTACTCCAGAACCTTCCTCCCGTTCGTTGAGACACTCTAGATCCTGCTTGTTTATTTTCTGATACAAAGTGTACGCTACGCCAACTTCACCCTCGTCGCTGTGATGACCGGCGCAACTGCATTGATGATTCATTTTGTTTGGTTTTATCCTCTAAATGAGAATGAACAACGATATTATCGACCAACAACGATTAACTTTTTTATCGAATAAAATAACAGTATTATGTTATTGTCGGCGATTTTCCCAAACGAACAGCTGATCAATCATCGATCAGCTGTTCGTCACAAACGAAATAATATGTATAGTTAGAGAGATATGCTTAACAAAAATCGAGCAAAAATGACTATTTACTCCGTAAATAACGATAATTCCAACGAATAATCTTGGATAATGCCGGTTGTTTCAACAATATCGTAAACGATAAGACATGACTGTTTGGGACAGAAAATTCAGCGTTGTTTTTTTTATTTTCCGGGAGCGCTAACCAAAGAACATGTCTGTTAAAAGGGAATTGTTACGGCAGTTATCGACGCTCGGTAATGCAGATCACGTAAATACCGAAAACAGTTAATCCAGAATCTTCCTCCCGTTCGTTGAGACACTCTAGATCATGCTTGTTTATTTTCTGATACAAAGTGTACGCTACGCCAACTTCACCCTCGTCGCTGTGATGACCGGCGCAACTGCATTGATGATTCATTTTGTTTGGTTTTATCCTCTAAATGAGAATGAACAACGATATTATCGACCAACAACGATTAACTTTTTTATCGAATAAAATAACAGTATTATGTTATTGTCGGCGATTTTCCCAAACGAACAGCTGATCAATCATCGATCAGCTGTTCGTCACAAACGAAATAATATGTATAGTTAGAGAGATATGCTTACCAAAAATCGAGCAAAAATGACTATTTACTCCGTAAATAACGATAATTCCAACGAATAATCTTGGATAATGCCGGTTGTTTCAACAATATCGTAAACGATAAGACATGACTGTTTGGGACAGAAAATTCAGCGTTGTTTTTTTTATTTTCCGGGAGCGCTAACCAAAGAACATGTCTGTTAAAAGGGAATTGTTACGGCAGTTATTGACGCTCGGTAATGCAGATCACGTAAGTGCCGACAAATGCAGGTTGCGCTTTCCTCGTCGATCGTTCTCAATCGGACGTAAGGATTTAGCTAGTTAATTTTTTCACATACAGATATTCGACTCGTACACTATAGTTTTTATTTACATTGAATATTCCTGTAACAATGATTTTACCACATAATAATAATCGTTATAGCACCAACTAAATAAAACTATTCTTGTTTTTCCCGTTTTAAACGTTCGTTTATGTATTATAAGTCTGCACCAATCAATATGGCAATAATATGCAAGCGCGTCGAGCAAAAATGACTATTTACTCCGTAAATAACGATAATTCCAACGAATAATCTTGGATAATGCCGGTTGTTTCAACAATATCGTAAACGATAAGACATGACTGTTTGGGACAGAAAATTCAGCGTTGTTTTTTTTATTTTCCGGGAGCGCTAACCAAAGAACATGTCTGTTAAAAGGGAATTGTTACGGCAGTTATCGACGCTCGGTAATGCAGATCACGTAAGTGCCGACAAATGCAGGTTGCGCTTTCCTCGTCGATCGTTCTCAATCGGACGTAAGGATTTAGCTAGTTTATTTTTTCACATACAGATATTCGGCTCGTACAGTATAGTTTTTATTTACATTGAATATTCCTGTAACAATGATTTTACCACATAATAATAATCGTTATCGCACCAACTAAATAAAACTATTCTTGTTTTTCCCGTTTTAAACGTTCGTTTATGTATTATAAATCTGCACCAATCAGTATGGCAATAATATGCAAGCGCGTTCCTAATTTTTCCAAGTTTCTTTTTTTTTTTTTTTTTTTTGAAAAACAATATAGCTTATATACGCAATATCCAGATCACACGATTTACACGATATCGCCATTGATGTTCATATAGCGTGACGATTCTTCAACAATGTTATTCAGTTTTCCTACTCTGTGTCTTTGATGTATCATCAGAACTATATATTTTCATTGTTTAGAGAATCACACTTATAAAATTTCAATTCACAATACAGCATACATCTAAACGGAAAGCAGATCATTTTCATCTGTGATATCTCTTGTATCCCTAAGTATAACCTCGTCTTTACATATATAGTTTTTCATCAAATTTTTCCTAATCTAAAAGATTTTTCTTACTAAATTGTTCTGTTATTTTTGGATCATTCTCAATGAATTGTCTTTTTTGGAAAATGTTTACACTCAATTTTCCTTTGTGGAAAATACATCCTGAATTTCACGTCTTTTTCTGCAACAATAGTTCAGAGATTGCAGAAGTGATAAACGACAGCTGGACGATATAGCACGATTCTCAACTAGGAATAAGGCTCGTGGTGTTTTTTTTCATCTTGAACTCTCAACTCATATGCCGTTATCTCAGAAATTACTATACAACTGTGAGTATGATGTAATAGAATTAACAAGATAAAAAAAACAAAAAACAAAAATTACTCAGCAAGTTTTAATAATAAAAAAAAGCGGAATAGATTGAAGAGAAAAAATTATCGCAATATATCGCGGGCGGATCGAAATGCGTAGGATTAATAAAATTTATCATCTGTGTATTGTTGCAATTTATCATTGAATACAAACGACGGTTTTTTAATTATATATATATATATATATATATATATATATATATATATATATATATATATATATACGTTATAAAGGAAAAACACCTATGCTTAATGGACAATAAGCTACAGCCTCCTTATAATCTTTCGCCTCGTAACGCCAATCATCGTAGCGCCAAAAGTTAGACATTGAGGGGGGCGGGTGTGCATTGGAATATTAGTTTTTAATTGGAACATCTAATTTCGCGAGAGATTCGCAAGTGCTTTTCGAATGTAGAAAGGCATATATATATATACATAAAAATTCATATATATACTCAATTGATACAATTCAAAATTATAATTAATAAAACCGTTTCCCAATGATATTTTCATTTTCTCTTTCAAGCGTTGCGCTTATTTCTACTTTAGGCCCAATCCCGACAAACGACAAGGTTTAAAAAGTATCAAGTAGCGCCCAAATTAGATTGCGACACAGTAACTAGAAAATTATTATTCGACGTGCTTCGTGCTCGATCAAACGTTGCGATGTACATAAACACCCCTGTCGAAGGGTTTATCAATATCATACATGATCGGCCATTTTTTTTTTTAAAGGGTGTAACTGATCTCTTGCGTGCACCATTCTCATTTCGATATATCTCAGTGGAATTATTTCGGGTGAAAAAAAAGTTGAGAAGTTGATGAGTAAGAATTGCTAGAATTCTTTGAAAATTAAAAAAATGGAAGGATTCACCAATCTGTCTGCTGTACTTCCCATTTCATTTTGCGCGTCGTAACGAAATTTCATTACGGGCATCGTATATATTATTATTATTATTATTATTATTATTATTATTATTATTATTATTATATCACGATCCAAGTGGGCATCCGCAACGTTCGGAGGGTGTGGGGGGATATCAACGTTCCTTTCGCTTTTACTATATTCGGTGTGTAAATCATATATACGCGTTTTCCGGTAAAAATGAATTGTGTGGGCCTATATACAGAGAAAAATAGTTGGCCTAACATGAGCAAGCGTCTTTGCCTCCCGGTTGCTCGCTTGAAACACCTTGTAGATTGGTACGACCTGGCTGATTCGGATTGTGCTGAACACCAGACTCGGCTGCGTTCAGATCCAAACTGTCGATAATACGAGAATACATTTCATATGAAAGTGATCGGAGATTAATCGCGTTAAAGCCTCAGAAGTGTTGTCCTTAAGAATTGATCCTCTACAGTGACAAATGTTGAATTCAAACAAATTTTATCACGGATTTCGATAATATCGCAATTTGGCAATAAAACAAACTCAAATAACAGGTATTGCGCAAATATGTCCAAAGATCTCGGCACCTTGTATAATTACAGTGGTCTCACTTCGATTTACGCTATAATAATGAAATTACATTGAACAACACCGTTGACACAACATAGAAGATTACTCACCGTCCATCACGGACGCTCTGGAATATTTTCTTAGCCGTGTCCAAGAACGCTTCCTCAACATTGTGTCCTCTTAAATAGAAAAATCAATCAACCAATTAAATGATCATCGTATATCGTTAAATCTCAAATAATGATGGACCGATTATAAACGTACGTTTTCGCGCTCGCTTCGACGAACATAAGGCCGTTTTCATCGGCAAATTTTTTTGCCTCTTCGTACGTGACATCGCGCTGATCCTCCAGATCGCTTTTGTTACCGATCAAAAATATCACCTTGGAAAAACAAAACGAGTTTCAACATTTTCGGACTGACTTTTCAACGGGAGAATAAAAGTCTCTTCGTTTTCGTTATCATTCGGTCTTACAGTGCTCGGATTCGTAAGATTTCTGGTATCCGTCAGCCAGCTGCTAAGATGATTGTAGGTCGATCGACGTGTAATATCATAAACCATTAACGCACCCGCAGCTCCACGATAATACGACCTCGTTACCGCTCTGAACCTCTCTTGTCCCGCGGTGTCCCATATCTGTAACTTGATTTTTTGGCCCGCTACCTCGATGATCCTAGTGCCAAATTCGACGCCAATCGTGTGAGGACAATCCGCCATGACTGCAATTGGTATTGTAACATTTTACGTAAAAATTCGAATAATTTAGCAATAAAACAACAGTAACGTAATGGTCCGTTTGCTTCCTAACGAATGGTCAAATGTTTCATATAAATTCTTTGATAGGCTAAACGTTTCAATTACGGTGGACTATCTCTTGGAGTAGCAAATATTCATCATTATTTTTGATCTATTGTCAAATTTGTTATTTGTTAATCGGGGAACATTTCTAGTCACAATGCATGAAATATCAATAATAATCGGTTCTAAGGAGATTTTAGATTTTTTCTGCGCCAGTGTTACAGTTAAATTGGATCGAGTAAAGAAATGTAAAAAATCCTTCAGTGTATATGCAGTAGAATATCATTAATTTTTGAATATACTCACACTTTTTTTCGGTGAATTGATGAAGCAGACAAGATTTGCCTACTCCCATGTCACCTATGATGATGTATTTGAAGATGTACGAGTAGTTGTACGGACCCGCCGACATTTTGAATCTACAATACAGATATCCGATAAGAACAAAGACGCAAAAGAGAGAAATTTATATTTTAAGCATTAAATTATTTTGGACCTTATTACGATTTATTTTGATTTCCGGATAATTTAATTTGTTTATTCTGGCTGACAAGCAAGCTCTAGTCAAATTTGCCTCTGTACAAATTTCCGATACCCTCGAAGGTAGCATGAACTCATGATCCAGCGACGGAACAACTTTTTTCTTCCGATTCAAACAAGCTTTGCGAAAATAACTTCTTAACAGCAACGTAATGACATACAGTCAGCTAGCATTTCAGTAATCAAAAGAAAGGAGCTCGCAAGACGATAAGAGCAAGGCAAAGAAAGAATAAATATCCGTATAAAACTAAATGGTTAAAGGTTTAAAAAAAAATCGTCTAAATGCACGCACTCATACACTTCAATGTACAAAACATCAAAATGTACTAACAATACTGGAAGCAGAGACTTCGTGAATTCCTTTCTTTTTTTTTTCACAAACCAAGCTTGGGAAAAAAAAAAAGAGTTTATTCATCGTGATTCATGGGAAGACTCGTGGACTTGGCAGTGGAGACTAATTTTACTGTGTGACACCCAGAAAGAAGTAGGAGGATAACTTGCTGGTAACAGGCATTCATTGTACGCCTGTGTATGTGTGTGTGTATGACAAAGATTTTTTTAGCACGCTCTTTGATACGATTTTAATGGCAAAAAAACGATCAATGATTCATTAGCGATGATTCGGAAAGAGTCGTAGTGAATAAAAAGAAAAAAACTGAAAATACTTGGATGTCAAATAAACGTAAACGCTTTTAGTTTCTTACCTTTAGGTTTTGTGAGGCACCGAGAGAAACAATGAATCCTGTCGAGATAAATCGCTGACAATTCTTGTTAAAAATGTATACTTGAGGCAAAAAAATATTTCGCTCTACCAATGAAATGCCAATGGGTGTGTTGTTCTTTGAGAAAGCTAAATTGTTGTACAACTTGTATATTAACACCACGCAATATGGCAATTCTATTACTTTTCTGGGGGCAGTCGCTACAACGATGGCGGCTGTGGTGTACAAACGTCAAACCACCTGTCAATTTCGCGATTCCACGAAAATCACGTCACGGGAACTGTGCTGCAACTAATAAATCGGAATTTTGTTATTTTTTTTTCTTTAGAAATATTCAGAAAGTCACACGAATGCGAGAGACGTTACGAGAGAAACGAGACGTAGGACTGCGTAGGACACAGTCGTGCAATTGCGAATGGCGGTAAATTCAAATATTACCCTAGATTCGGAATAACGATATTAAACTTTAATTTTTTAACAATTATTCATTATATCGTCAGTTCAAATTAATTATTAACAATACGAAAAGTGTCAATGGAAGGTTTGGCAACAATAATTTTACATTCGACAGCTGAGAAATACGATTTATACGCGTTTTTTTCGTCAGTTTTGTGGCGATACGTCACTTCCGGTTTTGCACGATAGCATATATATTTGTAGAACTGTCGTTTGTTTGAAGAGAGAAGAGTGTGTGATTGATGTATGGTATTGATAAGAAGCAAACAATAACACACAATGGTCGTATGGTTATGAAGATCCTAATGTAGCAGGTGTAACTGTATTTATGTGACTTGTATGTTTTGTTAACGTTCTTCTAAGGCTTCGATATTATTACGTGTAACGCTTGGGAAAACCAATTATAGGGATAAGAGGAAAAAAATATAGAATGTCATCATTTTGCATAGTCAAATATTTTATTAATATAAGATGTTTATCACATTATTAAATAGTAACGTTGCGATTTATAATAACGAATATAATAAAACAACAAGTCTTGATACAATTTTAACGATTCAAAGATAATTTAATTACAGATATAAAAATTGTTAATGAGGTCACACGCGTCTTGCAACGCATCTCCTTACAGAAAATATTGATTCAACAGCGAAAATTGGAAATTCGATTGCCAAAACGATATATATATATAGGGTAATAAAGGTGACCCTTTTTTTGTAGTGGCAATAGTGATTTTGGTGAGTTTTCTCTCGTCAGAGCCACACCGTGAGAGAGTGCAATACTTGTGGGCAACCATCTTCGAGCCTTCACTCCATTTCCGTTATCTTTTAGACGCACAAGAGA
The DNA here is from genome assembly GCA_958009045.1 of Oxytorus armatus. Taxonomy (NCBI): domain Eukaryota; kingdom Metazoa; phylum Arthropoda; class Insecta; order Hymenoptera; family Ichneumonidae; genus Oxytorus; species Oxytorus armatus. The sequence continues at coordinate 2,261,120 of OY253750.1, forward strand.
GAGAGAACGAGAGGCGGCGACGAAAAAGAAAGAAAATTACATATAGCGTACATATAATACGCGATCTTAAATAACGCAATAATTTGATAATGAAATAAAGTATTCGCGTTAATGTAAAATGAAACACGCGTCATTGAGGTTATATTGCCGGTACGTGGGCGTCGATATTGAGTGACAAAAAAAAAAAGAAAAACCGAAGGAAAAAAAAGCACACAATGCCGAGAAAGATGCTGGACCGTGGACGGTGTCGAACGAGTCCCTCCAGTAACGCTAAGTGTTTATCGTGATTCGAAGTCTTTCTCCCTTTTTTTTTTTTTTTTTTTCAAACCACGAGACAGGAGCTGTAATTTGCGTTTTGTGTGTGCGTGTGTTGTGTGTGCGTGTGTTTTTCTCACGAGTTATTATTATTATTCTGTAAATATCGATAAATTCACCGAATTACGACGTTCATAGTGCATCGTGCTTAGAGTGAATGTAAAAATGTTTTTTTTCAATGAACTAATCGATTACATTTGAGTTTCGCGTTTCGTGTGCTCTCTTGCCTCGGGGGGCCCCACCGTGTCACGTTATGTCAACGTAACCTGCGGCAGCACTGCCGCCGCGCTCTCTTTAGTAATTAACCCAAACAAAATGGACACCCCGAGATAACGATTAAACGAATATATACCCGCGGTGCAATTGTATCAAATGGAATTCACGGTGAAATGGAAACAAATCGTGGAAAAACGTGAGTACAAAAAAAACATACTGATACTTCGCTCGGCACGATCAATGATTCATTTCTAACCGGACTTTTTAGGATAATTGCACATCTTTCTAAATTTTCTGGCGGTTAACCCGTCACATCTCATAATAATAATAATTGAAAATTTTAGCACCTAGTATTATTTTATCCAATCGGTGTGCACCAGGTGCTCTCCTCCATTTCGCCTATATTGTCGAAAGACACAAGACGTCGCCTTTCGTCATCTATTCTCGCTCTCATCAGCCATTTCTCGATGCATATTTTTTTCGGCATATATTTTATTGGAGTGTTTTCGTTTTTTTTTTGTCTTTTCGCGTAAGCTCCGTTGGTAATTGTTTTCGAAAATCTGTATAATCGTCGAATCAACATGCCAAGATCCTTACATCGTTAAATTACAGTTAAGTGTACATTTAGGAGTGATTTTTGAGGTTGACGTTTTTTTTTCTTTTCTACATTCTGTTCTCGTTTTACGATTGTAGAAAATTATTTAATAAAATGTTGCAAACATTGTCGATCATTCGAATTCATTCGTGGTCTTTATCGAATTTAAGCTACGTACGCATACGCGTTACACATGTATTTATGTAGGTCTCCGCTGAAATACTGTTTTGTACGAAATTATTTGACTACCAACTTAATTAACGAGATTTCGCATCAGCGCAAAGTACAAAGTATCGCGAATGCATTCTTGGCCGATGACTTCTCGTCAACATCAAGAATTATGCGGAAATTAATATTTTGTTTATTTTTTTCTTTCATTGATCACAATCGCGACAACACCGGCAATTCGAGGATTAAATTATATTTTCGTTCGTTAATCTCAAAAGGATAATTGTGTTTGTTCATTTTAGAGAATTGGAACGTGGGAAAAGTGGAGCATTGGAAGAAACTCTATAATTCGTACAAGTTCAATTTACTATGGTATACTATGGCTGCTCGTACTGTTGTATACATAGTTGTGTATGCCATGAAAATACCGTAGTATGCTGTAACGTCTTTCCCCTGTGCTCTTGTGCATTTCTTTCTCATCTCCATTTACCGACGAACAGTTGGTACGGGCGAAATAATAAATATGCATATAATACGTATGTACGAGAGAGGATTTTTCGCACACTAGACGTTTCGCGAGAATCACAGGACGCGATTGGTTAATCAAGCATCCTACGGCTCCAATGCCTTGCTTTATAAGGTAAAATCTGATTGGTTCTCATTCTCGTGTAATTCGGGGCTTCGCCTTGCTACCGCCAATTGCACAGTTCGTCTTTGAAAACTTCCGATACGGAATACACTTTTGTCCGCTTAACTGTTTGCAAAGTATATACTTGGGAAATTTGCCTTCCTTATGTATATACGTGTTTAGTATTTCGTGGACACGCATAACAATATTTTACGAATAAATTGGTGAGTTGCTGCATGCGTCGAGCCGTTTGCCCTGAATTTTTTTGTTTTTTCGCCCAAACAGTGCCGTGATCATAATATCCGTAAATTTCCCTATGCGTAAGAAACAAACGATGATTCATCTTTCGCAACTTAAAAGCTCAAATTGAAGTTTTCACATGGCTTCCTCATAATTTGTTCCAGTTCGAACATTAATTAGGATTCTTTTTATTTGAATTTTCATAAAAGATGAACACTTTAAGATAGTAGTCTGCTAACTTAAGCCGATTTTCATGTCTTTTTTGGACGTTTTTTTGTAGGAAAATAAAAATGAATCGTTTCGGATATTTAGGATCTTTTTATTTACATATTGAAGATACAAAAAAAAAATGTTTTGAAAAAATTTAATAGTTTATTATTATTATTGATCGAAGTTGGCACCTTGAGAAAAAAGCGCGTGGGTGGCCCCGGTGATTTTGGCTCTTGATGTTAGAAATTTTTTCACCCCTAACTTTTTATTTTACAACCCCTTCTCTGCTGAAGTCTTTTTATTTTAGCAAAGAAGGGGTTGTAAAATAAAAAGTTAGGGGTGAAAAAATTTCTCGGTGGTTTCGGCGAGAACTATAAGTGTGTAGAGTAGCCTGTTAAAATTTCAAAGCAATCGGTTCGGTAGAAAAAAAGTTAGGACCAGGGCTGCCAACTTCGAGGTGCCAACTTCTATCAATAATAATAATAAACTATTAAATATTTCAAACAAATTTTTGTTTGTATCTTCAATATGTAAATAAAAACATCCTAAATATTTTAAAATATTTTAAAATATTTTATACATTTTTTTTTGTATCTTTAATATGTAAATAAAAACACCGGGTTGTTTTTTTTTTCTCACAAAAACAATACATCATTTATGATGTAGGAAAGGTCGAACAAACTTTCCAGGATATTGAAGAACAGAGCTCTCGGGGAATCTTGCATTCGCGAGGACGATTCTAAAACTGCACTAATGATGAACAATTCTGGAAACCGGTTTTTCGTGTCGCATTGACCATACAATTTTCATTTCCCTCGTATACTCGAAATTTCGATCATTCACGAAACACAGGCCTCTCCTCCGTTATACAAAAGACTCCGGGTCATAGAAAAGAGAGAGAGAGAAAAAAATCCCTTTCAAACCCTTCGATTATCCAAATCCCTGTCCCCTGACCGCGGCTCGGTCTCTGCAAACTTCCAGGCTCCCGAGATTTCTGGCAACTTTGGTTCTCGCAGCGCAATTGTCACCAATTTTCATTCACGAATTTGTGATAATAAATTCATGAGCAATGTGTCGAAACAAAAGAGCGTAATTCACAAAAAGTATGCTTCAAATATGAAATAAAAATAAATCGATTGACATTGTCCCAAAATATGTGTCCTTTCTTTTACCGCAAGTAATTTCACGACGATCGTTAAAAAGTTTTAAAAAAGTCGTACAAATCATTCGAGTTGTCGTTTCCACAATAGCGATTATAACGAACTCGCTATATATTTCAATTTTAGAATGGCCGAACTCATTCAAAAGATGTCTCCGTCTGTCCGTCGACAATCATCGGGGGAGGGAAAGCGTTCTGGCTTATATATAATAAGCGAGAACGTTCCGGAGTTATCGTAATATAGGTAGAGGAGAGGTCAATATACTTGGCCGCGGCGAAGTGTCTTTCGTAGTAAAGCAACGAGAGCTTCGGGATAGACAACTCTATATGCTTTCGTATAGCAATCGCGAAAGGTACAGAGAGAAAATCTCATTCGCAACAAAACAATGGCGTTTCGTGTCTACTACCGAGCAATTCTCGTTGTCCATAAAATATAAAGGACGAGAAGAAAAGTTACTCTCAAGGTTTCTTCTGTATCAAACGAGGCAACGTACAAGAGCCATGGTAGAATTTGCCAGAAGTTCATGAGTGGAGCTGAACCCCCCCCCCCTATTGTCGTTTCGCTAATCGTTCTCCGGGTTTTTTTTAAATGTCCACCTCTGCGAGAGAACACACCGCCAGAAGTGGAAGTAAGATGGAGCTAGCTCCGTGAATTCTCTCTCTTTCTCTCTCTCTCTTTCCCTCTCACTCGCTTGAGCTCCGCAGTGTCTAGGGGAACTTTTTGCATTTAGAGGGATGGAGGGGATCGGAGCCCCAGCGTGGCACGTTACTGCGTGGGTACGCGCATTTTGTGGTTATGTGTGCAGTCCGGTGGCTGATTAACACACACGTATTCGTAGTATAGTACATAGTAAATGCACAACGCGTACTGACGTTAAAGAACGATACAAAAATAATAAGAACGCGGTAGCGTGGATGGCTGATAGGGTAGGGAAAAAGGATCCTCTTTCTCCCCTCCGCCCTCTCAGTAGCGGAATACGAGAAAAAAAAAAAAGGTCGGGAAAGTTCGGGGCGAAGCGAAGAGAGAGACGGAAAACCGAAACGTTCGCACGGATAGCTAACGGCGAGGGGCCGGGGGGTAAGAAACGAAGGAGAGCGAAGAGAGACAAAGTACGATGGTATCGTAGTAGAATGATTCGGCGGGCCTAGGGACACGCTAGCACCTCGATGTTCGGCGATGCGACCGCCACCCGCCAGCGTCAGGGAAATTTTCGTGTGAACGGGCGGACGCGCGCGCACCGCCACTGCCTAGAGTTTGCTTGGCCCCGCCGGGGTTGCGTTTTACCCAGGAGCGAGAGAGTTCGGGGAAAGGAAGAGAGGAGTGTCGAAGCCGCCGCCGCCGCGCGCGCGAGCCACGAGCCACGTTTATTAACCGTGTAGTAGTAGTGACCCCAACCGAGCACCCCCCCCTCTACTCCTTTCCTACGTCCCTGATCTCATGCGTGTGATGCTGAGCACTCGAAACTAAAGATACTACTCGAAAATTACTACCACAAGTATCGGCGGAACAACCCCCTTCAAACCGGGTGTATGATTTCGTACATCACACGCGAAGCGTCGTCGGGAAAATGAGGGGAACGAAATCGCGTTCATGCGGATGTAGATATGTAGAATATACGAAACGTTCAAGATACATAGATGCATGAATATAGGCATATATAGATATAAAGTGAACGGACGCGATGTGCAAAGAGACGCCCGTAACGGCAATTGTTATGGCGTCGTTATTTCATCGCAATTGTTACAAACTTGAATCGAATTTGACATTTTGTCTAAACGCAAGCGAAATCTCTTTGATGTTAAAAAAAAGACAAGATTACGTATTTCTAGGACACTTAGGAAACAATGAAATACAAAAGAGACTAACGACGTTTTTTTAAGCATAGAAGCATTATTGACAATCGCCTGGATACACGTATACATTTTTAATGATGCTGAAGTTTGCATCGTTGGAATGCAACGAAAATATATTTTTTTATACCATTCATCCCACGTAAGGTTGAATTTTCTAAGACAAGAATCGTTAAAACGTTCTTTTGCGGTCTCATTTAAGGACCTGGGCCTAAAGGATCAAGAGAAGCGAGAGCAATGGCGAAAATTAAAGTTTAAAAAACTTACTTTCGTTGCGTTCCAACGATGCAAACTTTAACATCATAATTTTTAATACATACGAGGTCTGTTAAAAAAGTACCGCGATTTCCGCGGGCTACGTATATTCGCTTTTCGATTTTTTTTTTGGCGTTAGGTTGGTACTCGTGTCCCTTATGCTGAAAAAAATCGGTCATTTTGAACGTTTAGTTAATTGTTGACAGCTGTTTTGATTAGATGTGTTTTGGCTTGTCTTCGATTTTCGCCTATTCCAACAAATGGATCAAAGAATCTGTATGAAATTTTGTGTGAAAAAGAAAATTAAGTGCGCGGACGCATTCCGAATGTTGACTGTGGCATATGGTGAAGCTATCTTGGACCAAAGCAACGTTTATCGCTGGTACAAAATGTTCTCAGAGGGCCGAGAAGATGCGAACAACGAAATGCGTTCCGGACGCCCGAGCACATCGACAACAGACGAAAACATTGAATGAAGCGAAGAAAATAATATTGGCCAATCGTCGAATCACCGTTTGAGAAGTTGCTGATGAACTAAACATATCGATTGGCTCGTGCCATTCGATTTTTACCAATGATTCGGGCATGGGACGGGTCGCCGCGAAATTCGTGCCAAAATTGCTAAGGAGCTGTTGGACTCGGTCCGCGACGATCCAAATTTGCTCCAGAGGGTCATAACCGGTGACGAATCATGGATTTATGGTTATGACGTGAAACCAAAGCTCAATCATCGCACTGGAAGCTGCTCTTTTGGAATAGGCAAAAATCGAAGACAAGCCAAAACACTTCTAACCAAAACAGCTGTCGACAATTAACTAAACATTCAAAATGGCCGATTCTTTCAGCATAAGTGAGGGACACGAGTACCAACCTAACGCCACAAAAAAAAATCGAACATCGAATATACGTAGCCCGCGGAAATTCAAAATTCGCGATACTTTTTGAACAGACCTCGTACAGATGTAGAAGTATAGTAAACGGAAAGACGCGATATTAAAGAAAGCTGTATTGTATATCGTTGAAAAAATTTTACTTAAATTGAATTTTCACACGGGCAAAACTTTAGCAATGGCTTTTGGATTAAAAAAAAAAGACAAATCCAGCAAACAGTCTATAAAGCGGATGGAATTGTTCTTCTTTTTTCTTGTTAACAAAAACTAAAGTTAAAAAACGTTTTTTAACTGGTAGAAAAGTCGAGAATCGCGTAAATAAGCGTAAAAGTAAATACCAAAAGTGTAAACTAGAAAAAGGCGTAAATCCAAATTATGATAGTTTTTTTTTTTTTCTTCTTTTTCCAAGTTCCTAAAAGAACAAATTTTTGTCATTGCGCGAAAAATTCAGAAAACAGGTACACATTGAAAGCGACGAGAAGACGTTTTTTTTTGTTAAGGTAGTAGTCTGGTAACTTAAGCCGATTTTCATGTCGTTTTTGGAGGGCGTTTTTTTGTAGGAAAATAAAAATGAATCGTTTTGGATATTTAGGATGTTTTTATTTACATATTAAAGATACAAAAAAAAAAATTTTTGAAAAAATTTAATAGTTTATTATTATTATTATTATTGATCGAAGTTGGCACCGCGAAAAAAAAGCGCGTGGGTTGGCCCCGGTGATTTTGGCTCTTGATGTTATCTGAAATCGAAAATTCTTGATAATTCTTAATCTATAGTCATGTCATTCTGGTCGGAACTACCGAGAAATTTTTTCAACCCTAACTTTTTATTTTACAACCCCTTCTTTGCTAAAATGAAAGGACTTTTTTTTTCCAAAGTCCGCCATTTTGTTATTTATCCATGAAATTTAACTTCAGTAGTTCCGACGAGAATGACATGTCTATAGATTAAGAATTATCAAGAATTTTTTATGTCAGATAACATCAACAGCCAAAATCACCGGGGCCAACCCACGCGCTTTTTTTTTCGAGGTGCCAACTTCGATCAATAATAACAATAATAATAAACTATTAAATTTTTTCAAAAATTTTTTTTTTTGTATCTTTAATATGTAAATAAAAACATCCTAAATATCCAGAACGATTCATTTTTATTTTCCTACAAAAACACGCCCTCCAAAAACGACATGAAAATCGGCTTAAGTGACCAGACGACTACCTCAAAGAAATCTGTATTGTATATCGTTAAAAAAATGTTACTTAAATTGAGTTTTCATACGGGCAAAACTTTAGCTTTTGGAGTAAAAAAAAAAAGACCAATCTAGCAAACAGTCTATAAAGAGGATGGAACTCTTCTTCTTTTTTCTTGTCAACAAGAACAAAAGTTAAAAAAACGTTTTTTTAACTGGTAGAAAAGTCGTCGAGAATCGCGTAAATAAGCGTAAAAGTAAATACCAAAAGTGTAAACTAGAAGAAGGCGTAAATCCAAATTATGATAGTATATTTTGTTGTCTTCTTTTTCCAAGTTCCTAAAAGAACAAATTTTTGTCATTGCGCGAAAAATTCAGAAAACAGGTACACATTGAAAGCGACGAGAAGACGTTTTTTTTTGTTGTTAATGTAACAACGGACCAACGAACCTGAAAAATCGCGCGAATGGTCCAAACATAATATTCGTATCATCTCACTTGGCTCTTACAAGGATTTTATAAGAATGATGAAACGACATTCGTTATGGTTTAGTACGTACATCCGTGTTTCGTTTCGACTGTCCGCTGTCGTCTCAGGCGGGCTCTCGTCCGTGTATGCGTTTCGTAGGGCACGCGAGAATTTGCTTAACCCCGAGGGCCTCGGCGACTACGGGGACGCACCTGGCCTCGTGAAACTGCTGAGAGACGGAAAAACAGGCAGGCAAGGAGGCAGCAGTCACACACAGCCCGCACAGCCGCCAGTCGTGCCCGCCGCGCGTCCCCCGCGACCCGGTGCTGCTCACGAGAGGCGCACGAAAAGTAGGAAAAAAAAAAAAAAAACTTGCAAAAAAAAGTAAATAAAAAAAAATGAGTAACGCCAGCGGCAGTGACGAAAAGTGAGGATTCTTTTTGATTCACTCTAGCGCTAAATATCGCCAACTTCCGCGGCAATCCCCGCCTGTATGTGTGCGTGTGTGTGTGATATGGTATTGCTTTTTTTTTTCCACCCGGTCGCGCGTTCTCCCCCATCCCTGTCGCCTTTTTTTTTCCACGCTCGTGCGCCTGTGTGTTTTCGTGTTGTAATATGTGAAATCAACGATTGTGTGTGCGAGTTCCACCCGCTCGTCCATCGCTCGTCGCTCTGTTTCCCCAAGGAACAGTGGGGAGCTCTCTCTCTTTCTCTTACCCCCAGACGACGTATCGTTCGTGAAAAAAAAATGTATAGATATATTTATATTATAGTTCGATTCCGTGAATAGTACATTTTTAATTCGTTCGAGGGTTCGCATTCGTAAATTACATATGTGTTCCGTGTTGTCGTTCAAGTGCGTTGCTAGATTTTGCCGAATTTCTCGTGCTTCTTTCAATTCCACTCTTCCAATATATACTGCCTATAAATCATCGTGTCTCACTTCCCCCCCCCCCCCCATCTTCTTTTTCTCTCTACCTCGCTCATCATTGCGACCCTATACAATTTTCTCTCTCTCGCCTTCGAGACGTTATATATCGCGTGGACGCTCGACTTGTGCGTTCCACTTTGACCGATGCCGGCGTTACTTTCTAACTTTTAATGACGAAAAATTCGAACGTTTTTCTTTCACCTTTCGTAACTTGCTGTTTTTACAACCCTCCCACCCCCCCCCCCCCCGCTTCATCGTTTATTCGGGATGCACGATAGAATTTTGTCCATGGTACGCTGTTGTACGTGGCCAGAAATTTTCATTGCGCTGGCATTTACAAACTTTTTTTTTTTGCCATTTGGAATTGTTGCTGTTAACTCTGTAGGTAGGATGGTTACGGAATGGAATTTGACGTTGCGTACTTGCTGCGCTCTGTCTATTCAATTTCTTGCTGCGTTAATTATTTCTCCATGGACTAGGAACAATCGGAGATTCCTCCGCTCTACGTGCGTTTGGAATCTTTTACTTTAGTATCATCGGCGTCATGAAAATATTGGTCATCCGCTTCGGAGATTAGCTACGAGTAGCCAAATTTCATAGCGACGGAGAGGTACTCTCGCTTGCCACGTTCGAAGGCTTACCGTTTGTCTTTTTCCAAATGTACTCTTTGATCTTTGTGATATACGCTGAATTTTGGTGTTTCACCGGTTGTGCTCTCGGCACATTCAAGTTTGCCAGTCGTATTACTCCGGGTATCGCGTTCCCTGGGCACATACACGCACGAGTGGGAGTTGCGTTTGTGGATAATTAATTACTGGCAATCTGCGACAATTTACGACATCTCGTACTTATTGCCACGCGATGATACACGGAGCCATGCCGGATTATCCAACTCGTTTTGGACTTTTCTTTTAGAATGATAATGGAAGATGGTAGAAACAAAAGAGAGAAGAAAAAAAAACAAAGAGAATTGGTACATTCTAGAGGGGAGAAGTTATGGCGATTATGAGAATTAAAACCATAAGCGTATAGCTTTTCCCCTTCGGCGTGTATCGCGCAGCATCATCATTCTGATATTTAAGTGTGAACCAAATATTCTTCTCGTTCTCAATGCTCACAATATCCCTCTGTGCTATTTTATCATATTCTGTAATTTATAAAAAAAAAATACAATATCAATGAGATACTCATTGACTATTTTCGTAAAATGTTACAGAAGTTACAGAAGAGACACAACGATGGGTACACTACTGGTCATAAAAAGGATTGTAAAATGCCCTCTTGAGCCCACGACGGAGGCGAAGATTTGTGAAGCGTAAGGAGACATGGACTCGTACGATCTATTTGGCGAAGATGTCAGTGGTTCGATGCTCGATGCTCTTCCTGATCTTGGGGGTAACGATCATTTTGACCCGGCAGGACCAAACAACAACGTCGTAGTAACGAGAGATGGCGCTAATCCAGGACCTAACGTTGGCGGCGGCGGTGGTGGCGGCGGTGGTGGTGGTGTTGTCGGTGTCGGTGGGAGTTACATTAATCAGCCTTACAGCATAACGCAAGAATCGCCATTGGCAAAATTAACGTCTTTCGGCGGTACGGAATTTGGTAACGCGAATCAATTGCAATCAGCGACACAGCGTACGATGTTTAATCAGAATATCGCTAGTTTTGAGGCGGGCGCGCCGCAGCGCGCGGCAATGGTACCGGTTGGTTTTCAACAGACGCAAGCGCGTAGCATGGCGCCGCAGCATCGGGGACCACATCCGGTCGCTGGCGGACAGTATCCCGGTTATTCGGACAACATGTACTCGATGGAGCAGCAGCATCCAATGGCCCGGGGCAATATGGGAATGGATCCGAGTATGCAAGGTTGGCCAGGTGCCGCCGGTACGTACTCGCAGATACAGAGGCATTACAATCAGATGGCACCGCAACCGGCTGCTTACAGGCAGCACATGCCTCAGTATTCTCATCAGCAGGATCAAACGGGTATTAGTCAGAAGATGCAGCAGCAGCAGCAACATTTCAGCGCCCAGCAGGGTATGATAGGCGCGATGGGTGTGCCGCATCAGGCTATGCAGACGGCAGGTAGCGCGAGTGTTTATCAGCACATGGTCGGTCAGCAGCAGCATTATCAGCAGGGTAATCCTGCTGGTATGTATCAACCGTCGGGTGGTTATACGGCTTTTGCAACCGCGGCGGTTATGCATCAGCAACAGCAGCAACAGCAGGCGGTGGCGCAGCAACAGCAACAGGCTCAACAGGCTCAGCAGCAACCACAACGAATGCCACATCATCATCAACAGCCACATCCCACCATACAGACCCTTCCTTCTCATCCCCAGTATCCTCAGCACCCTCAGCATCCGGTTAGTCAACAGCAAACGATGGAACCGCAACAACAACAACAACAGCAACAACAACAACAACAACAACAGCCGCAGTATCCTCATCACACAGCCCCGATGTTCAATCAGCCACAGCATCCCGGACAAAATGCCCAATTTGGGCCGACTAAACACGCGACAAGTCCACAATACAGAGCGGCGTTTCCCCAATTATCGCCGCAAATGTCACCGAGGCCCCAGATGTCACCGAGACCACCGGCGGTGCAGCAACAAATGTCACCGAGACCCATAATGTCACCGGCCAAACCAACGACGCTGTCGCCACATCCTCACGTACAAATTCCTCATCAACAGACGGGACCGTCGCCGAATGCGTTGTCCGTTTCGCCCTGCCCACCAACATCAATGGCAATGAATAGCTCCTCGGGTTCTCAACAAACGACATTGCAGGCTCTCGAACAGATGGTCATACCGGGTGTAGCGGTTACAAATTCGAACGTAACGACGCAGGATTACAATCAATTTCAATCGCGTCCAACAATGCCACATCCGTCTACGATAATGCCACAGCAAACCGCACAAAATTCAATGCCACCGGTCACAGGCCCGAGAATGCCTATGCCATCGCAATGGCCACATCCTCAGCAACAACAACAGCAGCCCCAGCAACAGATTAGGCCGAGCATGAGCGTGAGTGATTCGCGGGGCATGATGGAGGTACCAACGACTAGCGAGCCAAATTCCATGTTTCCCGTTAACGGCAACGACGTTATACACAACGTCGTCGAGACTACGACGAGAGAAACAACGGACAGTACGCAGATCGTCGTTAATCCACCGGTGCACGATATCGAGACGACGGATCAGCAGACGATCGTTAAGCAAAATAACGAAATGTTGGCTCAACAGCAGCATCCTCAGGTCGAGAGTACCGTGCTCAACAATAATCAAGTCGGTATCGCTCAGCCAATGGAACCAACGACGTCAATGAGATCGAGTCCAATAGAGACGGTGCAATCGTTGCCGGCTTCGAGTACCAGCGGAAGTATCGATTGCGGTGCCTCATCGCCGATGTTGCAGCAGCAACAACAGCAACAACAACAACAACAAACACCGTCCAACGTTGTTTCAAGCGCTGATGGCTGTGAATCTAACGACGTTAGCGTCGGCGAACAATCTCAACAGGAGATAAACACTGTGCAGCATCTCTCGGGTCCTATAGTGAGTGGCTCGATGCACACGCAGCAGCAGCAGCAAACAATCGTGAGTCAGGCTCAACAGTCCGTGCCGCAGCAGTCTATGGTTTGTCAGCAACAAACTTTGCCGCTTCACATCGGACAGCAAATGGTTCAGCCGCAATTGGTACAGCCTCCACTACAATCGCCGGGCGTTAGTCAACAGTCTCAACAATTGGTTCACACGCAGCAGGTACAAGCTCCCATGGTTCAGTCTCAGCATTCGCCTATGGGACAATCCCAGCAGGCGCAGATAGTACAGCCGCAATTGATTCAACAGGGACAGATGCAGATGATGGGACAGCAGCCGCAACAAATGAGCCAATCTCAAAATGACACCATGGCACAGAATTCGCAGCCCATTCAGGTTGGACAGCCACAGCAAACAATTCAGGTGGTGCAGCCTCAGTCGTCCCAGCAAATCGGACAACAGCCACAGATTGTGCAGGCGCAGCAACAATCCTCGCAGATCGGACAGTCCCAGCAACAATCTCAGCCTCTCATGACGCAGCAAGCTCCGCAACAACAAACAACACTGCAAATTGGTCAGGCACAGCAGCAGCAGCAACAACCTCTCATGGGACAGCAGGTTATGATACCAACGAGCAACGCCATGATACAACCGCAATTGCCTCATCAAGCGCCGATGCCCTCGCAAATGACGAATCCTCAAGCTCCGCAGATGCAAACGACCGTGGCGCCATCCACGAACCTCATGCCGTCACAACAAATGACAACGGTCGTACAAACGAACAATATCGTGATGCCGTCGCATCAGACCGCTGTCTTGTTGCCAAACGCTCAGACACCGCTTCAGGTGCAGCCTGGCTTTGGCGAATACACGAATATACAAAAACCAAACAGTATGTACGCGAACGAGATGATCGTTGGCTCGGGACAACAGCCCGCGCAACCGACCCAGCAACAACAGCAGCCCCAGTATCATCAAGGTGGTGATATTATAACGGGTAATACAATGCCAAATATGTACACCATGCCACCGGTTACCACTCCTACTCCCGTTGTAACCGCGCCGTTCAACAACGCTTGCGGCGCCCCGGTAACTCATCATCAGGAAAGAGCGGCGCTGCAACAGCAGTTGCAGGAACTTTATTGCATGCCACCGGCGCCCGAGAATCAGGAGAAAATCGTCGGCTTGCAGGAGAAACTTCAAGCGCTCCAGCAACACGAGACTAACGAGCAGTGCAACGGTGGACCACAGTGCATACTACAAACACCGATGTTCACTGCCGCGGTTGTGGACAGTCCGCAGGTATGACGATTTAAAAAAAATATTGGCATTAAGGCAGTAGTCTGGTAACTTGAGCCGATTTTCATGTGTTTTTTGAGGGAGTTTTTTTTTTTTGTAGGAAAATAAAAATGAATCGTTTTGGATATTTAGGATGTTTTTATTTACATATTAAAGATACAAAAAAAAAATGTTTGAAAAAATTTTTTAGTTTATTATTATTATTATTATTGATCGAAGTTGACACCTCGAAAAAAAAGCGCGTGGGTGGCCCCGGTGATTTTGGCTCTTGATGTTATCTGAAATAAAAAATTCTTGATAATTCTTAAGGGAGAGGTAAGGGTTTAAGCGTTAAAAAAAACACTTTTTTTGCGGTTTTTTTTCTCAAGTATGGATTGAGCTATTTTATTCGAACCTTTTGTACATTATTGAGCATACTTTTGACAATGTTGCGTAATTTTTTCATGCAGAAATATTGAAGCATAAGCCCGTAACAGAGCTTCCCCCGGAACGTCTTGGAAAAAAAAACAATTTGCGGTGTTCACTATAACTCGGCCGGAAATTATCTGAAAATGAAAAACCATGAAAATTTAGTCAAATTATAATCAAATCTTCCCCCCAACGTTCTCTGATAATTTTTTTTTTCATTTAAAAATTTTTGGCGGCCATCCAAAGTGTGAACTGTTATTTTCCACGAAAAATTCCGCCATTTTGTGGGTGGGAAACACCCTTAATGTAAAAAAAAAAAATTTAACTAAACGTTGGGGGGAGGTATTTTATATGTAGAAAATGTGTACAAAGTTTGAAATGAATCGGTCGAGTAGTTTTTAAATGGCAGTGAACACGGACTTTGAAAAAGTAGTTTTGAGAAAAACGCGTCTACCCTTACCCCGCCCTTAAGGTAGTAGTCTGGTAACTTAAGCCGATTTTCATGGCTTTTTTTAGGGCGTTTTTTTTTTTGTAGAAAAATAAAAATGAATCGTTTTGGATATTTAGGATGTTTTTATTTACATATTAGAGATACGAAAAAAAATTTGTTTGAAAATTTATCATAGTTTATTATTATTATTATTATTGATCGAAGTTGGCACCTCGAAAAAAAAGCGCGTGGGTGGCCCCGGTGATTTTGGCTCTTGATGTTATCTGAAATAAAAAATTCTTGATAATTCTTAATCTATAGGCATGTCATTCTGGTCGGAACTACTGAAGTTAAATTTCATGGATAAATAACAAAATGGCGGTCTTTGGAAAAAAAAAGTCCTTTTATTTTAGCAAAGGAGGGGTTGTAAAATAAAAAGTTAGGGGTGAAAAAATTTCTCGGTAGTTCCGACGAGAACTATAAGTGTGTGGAGTAGCCTGTTAAAATTTGAAAGCAATCGGTTCGGTAGAAAAAAAGTTAGGACCCGGGCTGCCAACTTCGAGGTGCCAACTTCGATCAATAATAATAATAAACTATTAAATTTTTTCAAAATTTTTTTTTTTGTATCTTTAATATGTCAATAAAAACATCCTAAATATCCAAAACGATGCATTTTCATTTTCCTACAAAAAAACGCCCTCCAAAAAAGACATGAAAATCGGCTTAAGTTACCAGACTACAACCTTAATGCGCTGAGTGGGATATGGCTATTCGTCAAATTGAAGATGAAGTGTACGAATTCATTTGAGAGAAATAAATAAACGTACAAAGTGTTTCGTTTAGGTCTTATATACTGTTGGAGCTTGGATGAGATTTTTTTGTTTTCCGATAATGAGAAACAATGGAGTTTAAACCAAGGCATTTTTTTTTTTTGCCAAAAAACAAAACAATCTCCCGTACAAGGAGGCAGCAAAATGAGATATCAGTCTCTGACGTCACTTTTTATGTTTGTCTTCAATTATGTATGTATTACTGTAATCTTCGAAACAGGTATCGAGTACGACCGGTCGTGGACGCACTAAAGGTACACCTCGTACGAAAAAGAGTCGAAAAAAAGCGGACAAGGAAGTAGCACCGCCGATAGTGGCACAGCCGAGTGTACAGCCTGAGCAGCCATTATCGGACAATCTCGTGACACCCGGTGACAGTAGCAACGTTGTTGACAGCGTCGCCGATTCCGAGGACAATAAACCGTCGTCGGGTGGTGACGTCGAAGAGGAATGGAACAAGAGTAGAAAATCACGACCACCTCGAAAACCGAGAAAGCCTAAAGAACCGAAAGAACCCAAAGAGGCGAAAGTTAAGAAGGAGCCCAAACCACCGAAAGAGGCAAAATCACCGAAACGAAAGAAGAAGAGCAAAGAGGTCAAAGAAGGATCGAAACGTGGTAAAAAGTAAGCATTACTTTTTCTTATTTTGTTCGTAAATTCCTCCGTGAAAGTCTCTAACGTCATGTTCTAATCTGTATGATAACTATTTCTCGCAGGAAAGTCAATCAATCGGAATCAGCCGACGAGGAAGCCGCCGTCGTCCCGGAAACAGAAGAGGCCGTTGCTTCGGAATCCGCGCCGGTTCAAGACGCGGAGGTCAAGACAAGCGAATCGCCACCGATTCAGGATGATCAGGAACACGTGGATTCGTCGACAACCGAGCCAATTATTCCCGACACGAAAGAAGAAAACGAGGAAAAGGTCGAGGAGTCCGGTGAAACTGTTGATGACAGCGAGAAAAAAGAATCTGTGGAAACAACGGAAAAGGAAGCTGTCGAAGTTTCCACACCGGCCAAGAAAAAATCTTCGCGAAAACGTTCGGTTGGCAAAACTTCGATAGGAAGGTCACCACGTAGTTCAAAGTGAGTTGTTGACTTCACACGTTACCACCGAAATGTTCGACGTTTTAGATAATTTATCAACGATTTAAAAAAAACAAAAATGTGTTTGCAGAAAACGCAAGAGTCGCATAGCACCAGATTCCGATGGCGAAGAACTAGCCGCAACACCACCACCATCGCCGGAGGCTGGTGACGATTTGAACAAGCGACGATCGGCGAGAAACACTCATAGGAAGAAATACGTCGACGACGTTATGCTGAGATTTTCTGACGACGATGTACCAATTCAGGATGGCTCAATTGCCAAAAAATCGGACGGTTCCGGTGGCTCAAAACCCTCGTCGACGAAGCGCGAAAACGAGGGCGGTGACGTTGGACCGAACAAGCCTAATTTTGTATATATTGTAAGTTGATTTTTCGTATCGTCGATTCGTCTAAATTGCAATTTCTATTTTATTGAAATATGAGAATTTGCGTTGTCGTATATCGTTTAGAAGATTCCACGTGTTTTATAAGGATTTATTCAATTAAAAATATGACAGATCATTTTTTATCGAAAAAAAAAATTATTTTTTACGATCCGAAGTAGCACTTTCATTAACTATTTAACCTCTCCCATCGTTAATAAATATGTCAACTGTCCCACCTTTCAGAATACTACAGACGAGGACTCGATGGTTGTGCAACATATTCTCTGCGTACGTATGGGTAAGCGTGAAGTAAAACCTCCGGTTATCGTCGAAGTCAAGCCGGAAACTGACGAAAAGGCTGAGGAAAAAGTTGAGCCCAATGACGAAACGAAAAAGACCGAGAACCCGGATGCCGAGACTGAGAAGACACCGGAAACGAAGAAGGAAGAGTCCGAAGAGAAAGACAAGGAGCCTGAAGAGGAGGAAAAAGCGGAAGATGTGGAAAAGGATACGGATAAAGATAAGGATGAAAATAAAGAAGAAGAAGTGGAGAAAGAGAAGGAAGAAGTTGAAACGACAGTTGAAGAAGAAGATACGATAGAAAAGGCAGCTAAGGAGACGAAAGAAGTGGCGGAAGAGAAAGAGGCGGAAGAGGAGAAAGAAGAGAAAATGGAAGTGGACGAAGAAGCGAAGGAGAATGAGAAGCAGCATGAAAAGGAGGTAGAGCCGGAAGTCGAGTCTTCGGGAAAAATTGAAGAGGAGGAGACGAATAAAGTCGAAGAAGTTGACGAGGAGGATGTAGCCGTGTCTAAGGAAGAGAACATTGAGGAAAAGAAAGACGATGTGGATGACAAGGAGATCGAGGATTCGAAGTCAGAGGCGAAAACGGAAAATGACGAGGAGAAAGAGACGAAAGAGGAAGACGACAAGGAGGATATAGAACAGTCGAACAAAGAAAAAGCCGAGGACGATACTCAAGAGCCCGAAAGCACAGACTCGTTGAATAACGACGAGGTTAAACCACAAATGATCGAGGTCGAGGAATATCTCGTCAAGTACCGTAACTTTTCGTATCTTCACTGCGAATGGAGAACCGAGGAGGAATTGTACAAAGGCGACAAAAGGATACAGGCGAAACTCAAGAGATTCAAACAAAAGATGCAGCAAAGTACGAATATATTCGAAAATGTAAGGACACCATTCTGTTTACAATTTTTTTTTTTTTCACCTTAAAATATTCCGGTCGCGAGTCTTTAGAAATAATCGACTTTATTATTAATATCCTCTACTTAAGGGGGGAGGTAAGGTTAATTCGTACCAAAAAGGCATGTTTTTGTGATTTTTTTGTGACGACGCAGTTAAAATCTCTTTATTAAAACTAATGGTACAGTAAAATATGACATTCGAAGAATATTATATAAAATTTTCACGAAGAAATATTAAAAAATACGGCAATGGCAGCAATTATTCGGACGTGTCTCGGAAAAAAAGTAGAATTGCGGTGTCCCTCATAACTTGGTGCTGGATCATCTAAAATGAAAAAATGAAAGTTCATTTGTTAGATAATAGTTTTCCCCAGGTAACGCTGGGAGGGTTTTTCGAAATTTCAATTTGTCAATTTTTTGGAACTTTTTGAAGGGAAAACCGCGATTTTTACGAGAAAAAAAAATCGCGTTTTTCCCTTCAAAATGTTCCAAAAAATTGAAAAATTTAAATTTCGAAAAACCCTCCCAGCGTTACCTGGGGAAAACTATTATCTAACAAATGAACTTTCATTTTTTCATTTCGGATGATCCAGCACCAAGTTATGAGGGACACCGCAATTCTCCTTTTTTCCGAGACACGTCCGAATAATTGCTGCCATTGCCGTATTTTTTAATATTTCTTCGTGAATATTTTATATAATATTCTTCGAATGTCATATTTTACTGTACCATTAGTTTCAATAAAGAGATTTTCACTGCGTCGTCACAAAAAAATCACAAAAACATCCCTTTTTTTGTACGAATTAACCTTACCCCCCCCCCCCCCCCCCCCAAAGTATTATTTGTCGCGTTGGCGACATTATCGTGTCCGTTTCTGGGTAAGAAAGAAGGCTCGAATAATTAAAGTCTAATTTCAATCGTTGGGGATTTCGATACAATTTTTTTTTTTTTTTGGCATGTTAAAAAGGATCGTGGAGGGCTTACTTCCACCTCTTAATTTTCCTTGTAAGGATTCTCTCGATTATTTTTTAATCACTTTTACAGACCGAGGACGATCCCTTCAATCCGGATTTCATCGAGGTCGACAGAGTGTTGGACGAGGCGAAACACACGGATCCAACGAGCGGCGAGACGGTGAGGCATTTTCTCGTTAAATGGCGTTCTCTTCAGTACGAGGATTCAACCTGGGAATTGGAGGAAAACGTTGATCCCGATAAGATAGCACAATTTCACAAATTCAACAAGTTACCACCGAAGGATCAGTGGAAACCTAAGAAAAAACCGACTAACGTAGCGTGGAAAAAGCTGGAAGTGTCGCCAATTTTCAAAGCCGGCAATAGTCTCAGGCCGTATCAGCTCGAGGGTCTCAATTGGTTGTTATTCTCGTGGTACAACGGTCACAATTGCATACTCGCCGACGAGATGGGTCTTGGAAAAACGATACAATCGTTGACGTTCGTCGAGGCGGCATACAAGTACGGTATAAGGGGACCATTTCTGGTAATAGCACCACTGTCAACGATACCAAATTGGCAACGTGAATTCGAGGGTTGGACGGACATGAATGTTGTCGTTTATCACGGTTCAGCCGCGAGTCGTACGATGCTACAGGAGTACGAGGTTTATTACAAAAATGACAAGGGCGTACAGATCAAGGATCTCATTAAGTTTAACGTTCTCATAACGACGTTCGAAATAATAATAACCGATTTCAACGAATTGAAAGGTTACAATTGGCGTTTATGCGTCATTGACGAGGCTCACAGACTGAAAAATCGTAATTGCAAATTGCTCGAGGGTCTTCGACAATTGAATCTCGAACATCGCGTTTTACTTTCCGGCACGCCGCTTCAGAATAACGTGAACGAACTCTTCTCGTTGTTGAATTTCCTCGAGCCCACGCAATTCGCGAGTAGCGAAGCTTTTCTCAAAGAATTCGGCAATCTCAGCAGCGAGTGCGAGGTGAACAAGCTTCAGCTTCTACTGAAACCCATGATGCTCAGAAGATTGAAGGAGGACGTGGAAAAATCGCTTGCACCCAAGGAGGAAACTGTCGTTGAGGTTGAACTTACGAACATACAGAAGAAATATTATCGCGGTATATTGGAGAGAAATTTTTCATTTCTCGCGAAAGGCACAACGTCGGCAAACATTCCAAATCTAATGAACACGATGATGGAACTCCGAAAATGTTGTATTCATCCGTTTTTGCTGAATGGCGCCGAGGATCAGATACAGATGGATTATAAATCACCGGACAAGGAGGACAGCGAGGCTTATTATCACGCGCTCGTAAATAGTTCCGGAAAAATGGTACTAATTGACAAGTTACTGCCTAAATTGAAAGCCAGCGGACACAGGGTATTGGTATTCAGTCAGATGGTAAAGTGTCTCGATTTGCTCGAGGATTATTTGCTTTATAGGAAATATCCTTACGAGAGAATAGACGGTAGAATACGTGGAAATTTGCGACAAGCTGCTATTGACCGTTACAGCAAACCCGATTCCGATCGTTTTGTCTTTCTTCTGTGCACGAAAGCCGGTGGTCTTGGTATTAATCTCACGGCTGCCGACACGGTTATCATCTACGACAGCGATTGGAATCCACAGAATGATTTACAGGCGCAGGCACGCTGTCACAGAATAGGACAACAAAAAATGGTCAAAGTTTATCGTTTGCTCTGTCGCAATACTTACGAGCGCGAGATGTTCGACAAAGCCTCGTTGAAGCTGGGCCTCGACAAGGCTATATTACAGTCCATGAATACTGCACAAGGTGGCAAGGATCCGAATAACAAGCAATTGACGAAGAAGGAAATTGAGGATCTGTTGAAAAAGGGCGCTTACGGTGCGATTATGGACGATGACAATGCCGGTGATAAATTTTGCGAGGAAGATATCGAACAAATTCTGGAGAGAAGAACGCAAATAATTACGATCGAGGCGGAAAAAGGCTCGACTTTCTCGAAGGCTAGTTTCGCATGTTCGCAAAATCGTTCCGACATAAACATCGATGATCCGGATTTTTGGAAGAAATGGGCGAAAAAAGCGGAAATCGACACGACTGAGAAGAAAGAGGAGGAGGATCTTGTTATATCGGAACCGCGAAGAAGAACACAGATAAAACGTTACGGACACGACGAGTCGGTCGTCGATATGTCGGAACTGGACAGCTCTGATGACAATAGCGACGACGAGGGAACTGGCCTTACCGGTAGAGGTATGTTTTGCCGGCATGTGCATGCGGCACAATTCATTCAATTTATCACGGTATAGCCCTATCCCCCCTACTCGTTCGGATTCAAGAGAGGCTCCGCACTAAAAAGTTAAAAAATAACTTTTTTTTTGGCAAAAAAAAAACGTATCGGAAATCACAATGGAGAGATTGTTCAAACACTTTTCTGGACATGTAAAAAGATATTCACACCGATATATTCAATAATTATAATAGTTCTATTTTCAATTTTTTTTTAAGGGAGAGGTAAGGGTTTGAGCGTTAAAAAAAATACTTTTTTTGCGATTTTTTTCTCAAATATGGATTGAGCAATATTATTCGAACCTTTTGTACATTATTGAGCATACTTTTGACAATGTTGCGTAATTTTTTCATACAGAAATATTGAAGCATAAGCCCGTAACAATTTGCGGTGTTCACTATAACTCGGCCGGAGATTATCTGAAAATGAAAAACCATGAAAATTTTGTCAAATTATAATCAAATCTTCCCCCCAACGTTCTCTGATAATTTTTTCTTTCATTTAAAAATTTTTGGCGGCCATCTAAAGTGTGAACTGTTATTTTCCACGAAAAATTCCGCCATTTTGTGGGTGGCAAACACCCTTAATGTAAAAAATAAATAAAATTTACTAAACCTTGGGGGGAGGTATTTTATATGTAGAAAATGTCTACAAAATTTGAAATGAATCGGTCGAGTAGTTTTTAAATGGCAGTGAACACGGACTTTGAAAAAGTGGTTTTAAGAAAAACGCGTCTAAAGTGCACTGCTAGCCCGACCGCCCGCAGCTGTTAGAGGTCTAGCGTTAAAGGCCAGTAGATTAACGGGGGGGTAGGGTTTTAAAGGCGAAAAAAAAGCATATTTTTGAGATTTTTTTGCGGCGACATGAGTAATATAATTTTATTAAATAGAATTATATATTATTGTACAACTATTGAAGTATCTCAGAAAAAATGTTCAATGAAAAATATTGATAAATAAGCCGGTGACGTTGAATCTCCAGAGGCACCTTGAAAAAAAGTGGTTTTGCGGTGAACATTATAACTCGTTACCGGATCATTTGAAACAAAAAAATTGATATGCATTTTAAAGGTGATGTATTTCTCGAGGTAATCAGGAAGAGTTTTTTTTTCTATTTTTTATTTTTTTATTTTTTGCAGCACTTGGAAGTGAAAAACGCAATTTTAGCTAAAAAAATCGGGCTTAATTTGTTATTAAAAAATTGAAAAAATTGAAAAAAAAAACTTCTGATTACCTGTTGATTTATGTGAAGAAGTAATGTTTAAATTTTTAAAAGGAGCGGTTCAGTAGATTTTGAGTTTGAATGTTCACAAACTTCAAAAATGACGTTTTCGGGAAAATCGATTTAAAGTTTTTTATACGTGAAAAATCAGGTATCACGGTCGGTCGTTTGAAACGCTGTAACTCCGTTAGTTTTACTCCGATTGACTTAAAATTTATACACAATATTCTCGACATATTGTTCATTCAGAAAAAAATTTAAAAAAAAATGCAAAAAAAATAATTAAACCCCCCCCCCCAATAACTTCAAGAATATTGCTTAGATCGCCTAAAAATTTTAAGGACATATTCTTGAAATGTTAAACAATAAGATAAGACAAAAAAACATTCGATTTTTCGAAAGTGAAAACCCTCTTACCCCGCTCTTAAACCATCCGTATACAATTTTCGGATTTAAACATTTGGTTACGTGATAGAAGCTTTTCTAACAATCGCTTGACTGGGACTTTCGATGCGAATTTTTTCTTCCCGGCAAGTTGATACAGAGAGCGGAGTCCTTCCTTAAATATTTGCAATAATTATCGTAAATATTCATCGTCAAAGCACCAGAAACACTGTCACAAATATAGCATTGACACTTTTGCGGCCGACGGATTCATACGCATCGCAAGTAACTTTGTGAAGAGTCATGAAGACAGTGGAATAACGAAGATGGAAAGAAAACAGAAAGTTTCAGTTAAAAGGCCGTTAAAGAGTTAAATTCACGATCTCTACGAATTGTCGTATCCCGTCGTTGTGTAGCTCACGAAATAACGCTTTCAATGTGCACATGTGTATCCCGTGGCCCTTTTTTCGCGAAATTCTTTGATTATTGCCCGAAGTTCAGACAACAGTGACGAAATAATGAATTTAGGTCAGAACAATGTGGTTTTTTATACTCACGACAATCGTTGATTTTATTTTTATTTTATTTTTTTTTACCAAATGCAGGAAAGAAGAGACGCGACAAATTTGGCAAGAGAACACGTAAATTCTACGACGATTATGTTCCGAGGGACGGTGAAGTGGTTTACGGAAGTTGGGCGAGAACCGAGTGTTTCAAGGTCGAACGTGGTCTTCTTACTTTTGGCTGGGGACGATGGGATGAAATACTTCAGCACAGTCAATTTCGTCAGGGTTGGCGAGAAATCGATATCGAGGATTGCGCCCGTGTCATTCTCCTTTACTGTCTTCGTTATTATCGCGGGGACGAGAAGATACGAAGTTTCATATGGGATCTCGTGACGCCTTTGGAGAACGGCGAAAAAATCAAAACTATACCGGCGAATTCACAATCGCGACACAGTAGACAGAAGAAAAAGAGTCGTGTGCGGGAGTGTCGTGAGACACGTGGATCGGCAATAAATGGCGGATCCATGGATCCGAATCACTGGAGCCAAGCGGAAAAATACGACGGTGATATATTTCTCGAGAGTACTTACAAGAAACATCTCAGTCGTCATGCTAACAGGTGCGAGAATGATTATTCAAAAAATATTAATATCTCCTCTTAAGTGTCGTCGAAATCATCTATGCTGCGGTTTTATGCAACAATGACTATGAGTAGTTTTTTTTTCTTCTGTAAACTCGTTCAACTCATTTCATTTGTGTTTCAGAGTTCTTCTGCGTGTACGAATGCTCTATTATATCAAACACGAGATAATCGGCGATCTGGTACAGCACATATCCGACGGAGTTCATGTCAGGTTCGTACAAAAAACAAACAAAAGCAAGACAAAACGTAAGAAAAAAAAAAAAAAAAAAGAGAGAACTTCAAATTACACAACGATGCTTCGATTTTTATCCCTCCCTTTTCATTATTGCCTCGTTTAATTACCGCGACCTGTTCACATGAAGAAAAAAAAAAAAACATCATGCACTCACATATGTGCTTCATACAGTGCTTTTATAGTTGTGCATGCGCAATGTATTTGTTTCACCCTTGGGACCTGTTTATTCGTATGCGAAGAATGACTCGATAGAGCCGAGATACGTTTTTTTTTTTTTTTTTTTAATTCACTTATCGTAGATCTATCTTCATTACAATATACATACACACACGAAAAGATTGCTGAACGCCCGGCGGTTCTCATGCCTTACTAATCAAATTTACAAACCATCCCCCCTACCGCCGCCCCTCGATTCCTAACACTTTATCGAACGCGCACTGTTGACTTGTTTGTGTGTGTGTGCGTGTGCGTGAGCGTGTGCGTGTGTGTGTGCGTGTGTTTTTTTTTTTACGAGAACACCGTACGTGCATCCTAAACGGTTCGTCGATGTCAACGGGACAATGTGGTAAGACAGATCTAGAAAGAACAAATAGAGGGAAAAAAAATGAATATGACAAAAAAAAAACATGAGAGCAGTGCACTGTGGCAAGAGGGCAGAAAGAAAGGTTTTGTTTTCTTTGGGAAGAAATGAAAAATTCCCGGAATTGTTAGAAAGATTTGGCGATCTCGGTTCTCTAACTCGCGCTATTGGACACTACGATGATTTTATACCGGAAGGGGACAAAATCGTGGTACTCGGAACTAACGGGACAAGTGTTATCTCCTATATTCTAGTTCTTATTTTTATGATTTTTTTTTCTTTTTTTTACGTTAAATGCACATTCTTTGATTTGTTTTTTTTTTTTTTCCGTTATATTTCCTTCTTAATTGCTAATAGTCACGCAGAGAGTTACACGAAACTTTTGAGTTTGCAGAGCGAAACTATGGGGACGCAAAATGGCCTATATTTTGTTTAATTTAATACTCCCGGCTGAGTGGGCGATCGTTTTACTATCTGGTGAAGAGTTCTTCTCGTGTATGCATGTAGTTGAAAGTACTTTAGCTCTGTGTATTATAATTGATAATTCTTTTTTTTTAATTATGGGATCTCTTGTCGATTTAATTTCCCACGAGTTTCCTCTTTATTCTTTTTCTTTTTAGCATTGCTTTGAGAGATGCTGTTACATTTGTTGTTTCATTGAAAATTCTATTTCCTCAAACGTTTATTGCGATTGATGCACCGGTGGTCAAATTTTTACAAGCAGGCTGTCCTTCAATTCCGAAATTATTTTTACGAAGCTTCGCGATTCAATTTTTTTTTCTTTATTTTTTTTTCTTTTTCTATTATTTGCCGAGCACGATTATGTCGAGCTCAAGAACTGATATCGTCAAGTCTTTGATCCAAAATTACTTTGCGAAAGTTCTGAGAGAGAAAAATAGTAAAATTGTTGTTCTTTTTTTTTTTCAATTTTATTTATTTGTTGATTAAAACGATTGGCATTATTGTGAATTTGGCAAATTGTAAGTAAAACCGCCCTACAGTGCGTTGCGGATAAACCCTCCGCAGTTACCGGAGCGACCAGCGAAATGGTGGGACACGACGGCAGACAAGTCCCTAATAGTTGGCTGCTACAAACATGGCTACGAGAATTACGACCAGATGAGGACCGATCCCACGCTTTCTTTCATTTCAAGCTGTCCTCCCCCTTCCCAGACTCAGACCGTCCAGGCCAAGTGAGTATCTATTCTTTTATTTACATTATTTCACGCTAATATCCTCGGATGCTATTGCTGTTTTTTTAACACATACATATATATATATATATATATATATATATATATATATATATATATATATATTCATAACTTTAACACATTCTGCGCACGCATAATACATCCGCTTAACGTTTATGTTTTGGCAAAGCGTACGTTTATTGTGATAAAATCATAGAAAAAGACTCAATGAGACGAGAAGAAATAGAATTTTTTTTTTTATTCATTCAAACGACAAATGTTTCATCCGCTCGTCCCTTTGAATTTCTTTCTGCGCTGCTTCATATTCAAGATATATACCTCAATCTTGCTGGTAGACTATATATTTTTCAGCAAAGACAGACGAGTTCTGCTACAATACATTGTTATTTGCTTGTTTTCAGTAAAAATTGTCACCTCGACTTTGTCAACGAACAATTTTATTTATTCATTTTCAATATTGACTCGCGACATTAAGAGGGAGTTCACTACTCTGTCGACCTGTCGATGATGTATTGCCGATGAGTGCTTTTTTACGTACTATTTAACAAAACTCAATAGCGAAGGATGCAGAATTAAAAAAAATAAAAAAATTCGATGGTTTACCAAAAAAAAAAAATTGTTAACCTGCCAACATGTATAGATCACGTATCTTAATAGTCAAGTGCATTTCCCGCTTAAGTACGGATACCAATGTTTGAGACAGAAAAAAAAACGTATAAGAAGATTTGTCTTTTATTCCTTTACCTCACGATTTTCGACTCTGGAAACTCAATCCATTGCCGCCGCGCAAAATTCGTCGAATCTTAAAGAAAAAGAAAAAAAACAATAATTTCGAGCAGTTGGAAATTTTTGAATTTTCTTTGGTCAACAGGGATGAGAGCAACAGCGTCGTCGAGGGCGACGTCGAAGACGCAGAAACATCGACGTTGCCAAAAGAGGCGAAAGAACCGGAGAAATTTGGGAGTGAAACTCCGGCCGATTCGCCAGCTATATCCGTCAAAGCCGATACACCGGTACCTGCTGAGGCGAGCGGAAGTCACGATGGCGCGGAGATCATCATCGACGACGAGAAATCTTGGCCAGCTACCGTTGATCTCAACACACGATTACGACGAGTTATAACGTCGTATCAGCGCACCGTAAAGAAGGACGATTGCAAAAATTTGCTCAAGGGAAAAACGACCATGGAACTTGGTCAGCAACAACAGCAGCAAATGCAACAGCATCAAATGCAGCAAATACAGCAACAACAGCAGCAACACCAACAACAACACCAACAACACCAACAACAACAACACCAACAACAACAGCAACAACAACAACTACAACCACAACAACAACAACAAGGCGACGTCGCTAATCACGCTAGCACGACCACTGATCCACCTTTGAATATGCAAGGATGGGACTTGCAACAGCTTGCCATGTACCTTTTGGTCAGTAAATTTGCCTTTTTAAGGGAGGGGTAAGGGTTTCAGCGTAAAAAAAACACTTGTTGCGATTTTTTTTTCTCAAATATGGATTGAGCAATTTTATTCGAACCTTTTGTACATTATTGAGCATACTTTTGACAATGTTGTGTAATTTTTTCATGCAGAAATATTGAAGCATAAGCCCGTAACAGAGCTTCCCCCGGAACGTCTTGGGAAAAAAAACAATTTGCGGTGTTCACGATAACTCGGCCGGAAATTATCTGAAAATGAAAAACCATGAAAATTTAGTCAAATTATAATCAAATCTTCCCCCCAACGTTCTCTGATAATTTTTTTTTTTCATTTAAAAATTTTTGGCGGCCATCTAAAGTGTGAACTGTTATTTTCCACGAAAAATTCCGCCATTTTGTTGGTGGGAAACACCCTTAATGTAAAAAAAAAAGGGTAAGGATTTCAGCGTTAAAAAAACACTTTTTTTGCGATTTTTTTTCTCAAATATGGATTGAGCAATTTTATTCGAACCTTTTGTACATTATTGAGCATACTTTTGACAATGTTGTATAATTTTTTCATGCAGAAATATTGAAGCATAAGTCCGTAACAGAGCTTCCCCCAGAACGTCTTGAAAAAAAAAAACAATTGCAGTGTTCACTATAACTCGGCCGGAAATTATCTGGAAATGAAAAACCATGAAAATTTAGTCAAATTATAATCAAATCTTCCCCCCAACGTTCTCTGATAATTTTTTTTTTCATTTAAAAATTTTTGGCGGCCATCTAAAGTGTGAACTGTTATTTTTTACGAAAAATTCCGCCATTTTGTGGGTGGGAAACACCCTTAATGTAAAAAAAAAAATTTAACTAAACGTTGGGGCAGGTATTTTATATGTAGAAAATGTGTACAAAGTTTGAAATGAATCGGTCGAGTAGTTTATAAATGGCAGTGACCACGGACTTTGAAAAAGTAGTTTTGAGAAAAACGCGTCTAAAGTTTGTGAAGTAAAAAAGTGAAGAACAAATTTTTTTTTTCCAACTTACACAGAATCATCGATTCCAGCTCCATACAGCAGACTTCCCTGCGGCATTGTCGATGTCTTCAGCCTCTTTTCTCTCAAGTCTTCGTTTTATTCTGGCTTCTTTGCTCTGCTGCTCAGCTCAGCAAACAAGCAAAAAAATCGATGATTCTGTAATGTTTTTTAACGTCTTCTGGTACACTTGCACTCGTATTTAGTTTGATTTTCTTCGATGAAGCACTTTTTGTGGTAGCCTCATCTTTAATTATTTTATTCGGATTAAACCGTTTTTTTGATCTACACAAATAAGTCCTTCCACTTTGTCGGTCTTCTCTCGAAACTTTGCTCACTCGCGGCATTTTTGTACAGGAAATTTTTTAGATGATTATAAAATGGCAAGCGCACGGTCGAACGTCCAACGACAAACTGACGCTCGTTTCTTCTTTTAAAATATTGTGGTGTATAGTATACACTATATACTATATACACAATAGCAATGAATAAACTGTATACCTGTTCGACAGCTGCACTGCTAGCCCGACCGCCCGCAGCTGTTAGAGGTACAGCGTTAAAGGCCAGGAGATTAATAAGACAATAACTTCAAGAATATTGCTTAGATCGGTTTAAAATTTTAAGGACATATTCTTGAAATGTTAAACAATAATATAAGACAAAAAAAATTCGATCTTTCGAAAGTGAAAACCCTTACCCCGCTCTTAAAAGAGATTCCAGCCAAAAGCAGTTATGTGCTCAAAATTTTTTTTAAATGTTTTGCACAAGTTTTTTATAAGAAGATTGATGGTAATACATTTTCTTCACGGAGATATGATTCAGGACGGATCGTATCTCCGTATAAAACATATTTGAAGAAAAATCTGATTTATTTTCAAATAAATCAGATAAATCAGAATTTCAAACGTTTATTTTATATTTTACATACACTCATCAAACTGTTAATCGCAATTGCAGAAAATGGAACGGAGAGAAAAAATGGAGGCGATGGTGAAGGAGCGCGAGAGAACGCGTTTCGAGGAACAAAAAGCAAAATGGACTCGCCGCGAGGAGAATGAATTTTTACGGGTAGTTTCGACATACGGTGTGAATTATGACAGAAAGAAGGCGCAGTACGATTGGACCAAGTTCAAGAATATCGCGAGATTCGACAAGAAGACGGACGGTGATTTGACGGATTATTACATGTCGTTCAGAGCGATGCTGAAGAAAATCTGTAATAGCAAGTCGAACGAGGACGAAGGTAATTATTGTATTTCCAAAATTTGTACCGTATCATTTTCAGTTTTCTCGGAGATTTGTGCAATTTTATATCTACTTTTGCTCTCTTACCATCAGGTCATTCGGACATTCCATCGGAGCATCTGACACCTAACAAGGCCCGACAGATACTCGGTCGCGTTGATCTGTTGAGTAAAATACGCGAGGAGATATTGTCACATCCCCATCTCGAGGAGAGGCTCTCGTTGTGTCAACCATCCGGTGATACGCCCGATTGGTGGCAACCCGGTAAACACGATAAGGAATTGTTACTCGGTGCTGCGAAACATGGTCTCGGACGTACCGACATAACGATACTGAACGATCCGGATTTTTCATTCCACAAGATGCTCGGCAAGAGTATCTACGGTGTCGTGCAAACGCCTAAGATTTTCGAAAAAACCGAAAAAGCCATAAAGATCGAGAGTCGCGAGGATATCCTGAAATTTGACAAAAACGAGATACTCGTGAAGTTGGAAAAGGGTGAAGGTACACTGAAGATCGAGAAAGTAGCTATGAAGAAGGACGGCCTAACGCTGATTGAGAAAAAAATCGATTGTACCAGCCCGGAGAAAGGTCACGTTGAATTGACACTCGTCAAGGCCGAGACTAAACTCGAGGAGATAATACCGAACAACGGACTGACGATAACCACCGTGCCGAAATTGAAAACACCAGAGCCGGAAAAAATCGTCGAACAACTGATCGACGAGCCCGAGGAAAAAATGAATACTTCGTCGATGGAAATTTCTACGATTGAGACGGAAAAAACTGAGAAGGTTGGCGATGACGAGCAGGACAAAGACAAGACGGAATCGACGGAAAAGATAATGAATTCTGAGAAAGAAACGATAGTGCCGGAAAAGGATAATGAGACGGAGAAGGAAAAAGCGACCACGGAGGAAGTGGAGATCGACAAGGAGGAGGAAAGGACAGAAAGTGAGCCGGATAAGGAGATAACTACGGAAAAAGAATTCGAGTCGAAATCCAAAGAAGTCGAAACGAAGGTGAACTCGATCGAGGACAAAAAGGACGAGCCTGTTGTTAAACAAGCGGAGAAATCTGTCAGTGAAGATGACAAAGAACACGAACTAGAAAGCACGGAGAAAAACTCTGATGAGGAAAAATCCGAGGAAAAAGAGTCGGAGAAGAAGGACGACGAAAAAGAGAAAGAGGCGGAGGAAGAGGAGGAGGAGATAAAGGAGATCGAGAAACCGGATGAAAAATTGATTGAAGAGTCTTCGGTTATCAGGGAAGTTGAAGAGAAGAAAGACGACAGAGAGGCCAAAGAAACTTCGAAGAAAGAGGAAGAGCCTGAAAAAGTGGAAATGGATACAAGCAGTGCCAAAGAGAGTGTCGAGGAAGAAAAAACTGAAGCGACGAAGACTCCTGCGGAATCTATCGTAACTCCGCCCGTTGAATCAGCCAAGAGCAATATCGAAGTTGCAACACAGTCGGAGTCGAAAGAATCCGAAACGGTACCGGAGAGCGAAATTGCGGAACCCGTCAAGGAGATCGTTAAGGAGGAACCGGCTCAGGTTGAGGACAAATCGACCAACATCGACCTCGAACAGACTAAAGTCGCGAAAATGGAAGACAAATGTAGCGTTCAAGCAGCTGAACTCAAAGCAATGTTTCCCGATCTTGAGGTCATTCAGCCATTGTCACGTTTGACGCAGATCGATACTTTTGTACTCCGTGACAAAACGATCGATTACACGGAGCCAACGGTTGCTCAGCTACTGGCTCACAGTTATCAGTCGTCTGTGAAATGGCCCAAGGTATATTATTTCAAGAAAATCGGACAATTTTTTAAGGGAGGGGTAAGGGTTTCAGCGTTAAACAAAAAACTTTTTTTGCGATTTTTTTTCTCAAATATGGATTGAGCAATTTTATTCGAACCTTTTGTACATTATTCAGCATACTTTTGACAATGTTGTGTAATTTTTTCATGCAGAAATATTGAAGCATAAGCCCGTGACAGAGCTTCCCCCGGAACGTCTTGGAAATAAAAACAATTTGCGGTGTTCACTATAACTCGGCCGGAAATTATCTGAAAATGAAAAACCATGAAAATTCAGTCAAATTATAATCAAATCTCCCCCCCAACGTTCTCTGATAATTTTTTTTTCATTCAAAAATTTTTGGCGGCCATCCAAAGTGTGAATTGTTATTTTCCACGAAAAATTCCGCCATTTTGTGGGTGGGAAACACCCTTAATGTGAGAAAAAAAAATTTAACTAAACGTTGGGGGGAGGTATTTTATATGTAGAAAGTGTGTACAAAGTTTGAAATGAATCGGTCAAGTAGTTTTTAAATGGCAGTGAACACGGACTTTGAGAAAGTAATTTTGAGAAAAACGCGTCTAAAGTTTGTGAAGTAAAAAAGTGAAGAAAATTTTTTTTTTCCAACTTACACAGAATCAGCGATTCCAGCTCCATCTTCTTTTAAAATATTGTAGTGTATAGTATACACTATATACTATATACACAATAGCAATGAATAAACTGTATACCTGTTCGACAGCTGCACCGCTAGCCCGACCGCCCGCAGCTGTTAGAGGTATAGGGTTAAAGGCCAGGAGATTAATAAGACAATAACTTCAAGAATATTGCTTAGATCGGTTTAACATTTTAAGGACATACTCTTGAAATGTTAAACAATAAGATACGACAAAAAAAATTCGATTTTTGGAAAGTGAAAATCCTTACCCCGCCCTTAAATCTGTACTATTCTCTATTATAAGACATTTTACCGGCCTCACAGAGGCGATTTAGTTTTGTTTTGAATATTTTTTTTCGAGCAATTCATGTCAGAAAGTTCGAAATATTCTGAATTGAAAGGAAGCCCAATAGAAAATAAAATTTGTCGATCTATAATGAACAAACAATTGTTTTTTCGTATATAGTCGATAAACCGCGTAGTATTCATAACTCATTGAAAATTCTTAATTCAAAACTTTTCACCTCTCGTGTCGTTATAGGAATACGCAATCGAAGCACGCTTGATGCACATCGTACATGCGATCGAGCACAAGGAGTGGCCGGTAGCGGTGAATTTTACCGCTGGTGACGAGATCGTCGAAATCATTCAAGCACAGCAATGCAACAGCGAAAAAGACAACGCCGAGGTTATCACGATTACCACGGATCACGGTGTGTCGCGGGCTTTGGCAGCTGGTAATACAAGTACCAGCAGCACCATCAGCAGCAACAACAATCATAATGCCAACAACAGCAACATCACCAATGCCAATAGTATCAGTAACAACAGCAACAACAGTAACAATAACAGCATGGTCGCTGCAGCTGCAACCGCGACCGTTACAGCTACGGCTACGGCTGTAGCAGCTTCGAAAAAACGCAAGAGGCACATTGCCATTGACGTAGAGACAGAACGAGGTAAGATCTATGTTCGAAAGAAATTCCACGGCTCGAGGGGGGGGGGGGGGGGGAGGCTACCCTGAAATGACTGAAAATGAAATGAATCTTTAATTTGGTTACATAATTATTAACTGTTTTATAAGTAATTGAAGAAAATCACTCAAAAATGCTTACGAACGACCGGAAATATTGTCCACATAAAAATTGCTCTGCCATGCCCGCGTTTTCAGGTCACATGATATTTGGAAAATGGCTCTAACAAATACGTAAAATTTTTTTTACACATTTCAAAGAAATGCCTAACTTTTGTCGCGAACAGAATGTTTAGGAAGAACCACTTCAAGATTGTCTTCCTCGGTCGGATCGGTCTAATGGCTCTCGGTCGGGTGTTTTTTTTTTAATTTTCACAGCAAAACTTCACGCGCTACTGAACAGCAGTCACATGACACCTCAGCCGCCGCCGTCGTTGAGCAAACCGACCGTAATGTCCGGTACTTCGTGGGAAGTTAACGAGGAATCACAGTCCGAGGAATCGCGACGTTCGACACCTATGCAACCACCGCCGGCTCATCAACAGGCAAGAACACCGAATATGCCGTTTGATCTCAAGTACACGGTGCCCGGAAAAACGACAATCATACCCGGGACCTCGAGCACTCTGACTCCTATCGATTTATCCTCTGGGTGAGATGTCAATTCAAATTTATCTCAAATTCGTTTTCATACAGAAAATTATATGTTGCAAATACAATTATAATTGGTCGTGATTCGTTTTTTTTTTTTTATAGATATCTCAAAACGACCACGGAACCGAGCAGCAAAGATATGATGAACGAAGTACAAGACTTTTCTATGCCAAGTAAAAACAAGCAAGTCAGCAGTAACAAGGGCAAACTCGATAGCATGCTTGATAAACTAATGAAGCGGAAGAATTGCGTGAGTAGTTAACACCTCAAACTTATTATTCTTTTAACCCTCGAGTTTTTTTATGTCGAAACAAATTCTTAACTTTCGTCTTCTTTTTTTGGTAGACGTCGCTCAAAAATACATTTCTACGCGTTATTTGTGGATAAAGTGGTATATTTGATCGTCTAGTATACGTACCATTAAGGTAGTAGTCTGGTAACTTAAGCCGATTTTCATGTCTTTTTTGGAGGGCGTTTTTTTTTTGTAGGAAAATAAAAATGAATCGTTTTCGATATTTAGGATGTTTTTATTTACATAT
This sequence comes from Oxytorus armatus, assembly GCA_958009045.1. Taxonomy (NCBI): domain Eukaryota; kingdom Metazoa; phylum Arthropoda; class Insecta; order Hymenoptera; family Ichneumonidae; genus Oxytorus; species Oxytorus armatus. Next base: position 2,295,799 of record OY253750.1, read on the forward strand.
TAATGATACAAAAAAAAAAAATTTTTGAAAAAATTTAATAGTTTATTATTATTATTATTATTATTGATCGAAGTTGGCACCTCGAAAAAAAAGCGCGTGGGTGGCCCCGGTGATTTTGGCCCTTGATGTTATCTGAAATAAAAAATTCTTGATAATTCTTAATCTATAGACATGTCATTCTGGTCGGAACTACTGAAGTTAAATTTCATGGATACATTTTTTTTTTCGAGGTGCTAACTTCGATGAATAATAATAATAATAAACTATTAAATTATTTCAAAAAATTTTTTTTTTGTATCTTTAATATGTAAATAAAAAGATCCTAAATATCCAAAACGATTCATTTTTATTTTCCGACAAAAAAACGCCCTCCAAAAAAGAAATGAAAATCGGCGTAAGTTACCAGACTACTACCTTAACTTTGGACCCTTTGCCGATGAACTACTTTAAGCATAATTTCCAGAGTAAAAAATCCCAAATTCCTTCGATTCATTAGCTCGTAACTTGATGAATTAAAAAAATCATCAATCCTCCATTATTTGTATCGTTTCAGCCGGCTGATGAGCCAGTTGTCGGTAAGGAGAAAAAGCGTCGAAAACTGGACGAGATCGTGCTGGGTCTGAGCGCGGCAAAGGAACAACAGAGTACTCATTATCCCGAGCACAGTAAGAAGAATCCAATAACACCAAACGTCACGGTCACACCAACGTCGGCACCGATTGGCTTGCCAAATCCACCGGCACCATCGCAAAAACCATTCTCCATAACCGTAACGTCCATACCATCGTCACGGGCATCCGGTTCTTCGTCGAATCATCCACCACCTTCGATGCACTCGCACAAAGACAGTTTTGCCGCTCTTCTGGCCCAGGCCGAGCATCAAAATCGCGAATTAAAGAAGCAACAGCAGCAACAACACCAACAGCATCAGCATCAACAGCAGCAGCAACAACAAGCACAGCATCAACACCATCAGCACCAACAGCAACAGGCCTACAATTCGGCTCACATGTCGTCGAGCAGTCATCGCAAGAGTTACGAAGCGATGATAGCCGACATCAACAAAGTTGCCGAGTACTCGTCGAAAATTGGCTCGTACTCGCACGAGGCCAAGGTAAACAAGTGGCTGGCCGAGCAAACGGCAATGTCGGAACAAATGGGTGCGGAATATCTCAGTGCACCGAGACGCCGAAGACCGCGGGTAGATCCGTCCCTCTTAGACTGGAAGAAACTCACGGGTGAGGAGAACGTTGCTGTTATCAATAGGCTAACGGGGAAAAAAGTAACCGGTAGCAAAGCCCCACAGCTGAAGCGTCTCGGCCAATGGCTCATTGAGAATCCGATGTTCGACGTTGATCCAAAATGGGCAGAATTGGTGAAGGAGCGTGGAAATTTGCCGCACGATTTGCAAAAAAGATTACCGGGCTCTGATCGCGGTGTTAACAAGGGCAAAAGCCCCGGAAGACCACCGATGATGCCGAGTCCAACCAGTCAACAATCCGCCAATCAGGCTAATCTCGCTGCATCCTCAATGGCTTCGGGTCTCAATTTTTCGTCGCTCGGTAATCTCAATAATTCACTTCTCTCCGGTCTCTCCCTCGGCAATTTCGATCCGAAAAACAATCCGCTGTTAATGCCGTTCGGCGGTTTGCCAAATCTTGGTGCTCTCGGCGGTCTCGGTAATCTTGGCAATTTGAGCAACATGAGCCTGACAAATTCCTTGTTTGCAAATCTCGCGGGACTCGGTTTACCGTCGCTCGCCGGTATGGAAGCTGCACTCGGTGGTACATCGACGAGTCAGGCTGAAACGAACGTCGTGAATTCGGCGACTGGAAATAAAAATGCAAATTCAACGAGTTCGACGAGTACAAGCAAGTCACGAAATAAAATGGAATCATCCTCGAAATCGTCAGCACCCTCGACCTCGACTTCCTCGTCGTCCATGCCAACGACAACACCATTTCCATTTTTCTTTCCAAATCCCAGTCTACTCTACACGCCACTTGGTCTCGGCGGTTTAAATCCATTCTCGATGCAGCCCGGTGGCGTATCTTCGGCGTACGAGAGTCTCGCGCAGTGTGGTTTGCTCAATCCGCCAAATTCCCCGGCCGTACCGACGACATCGTCCACCTCGTCCTCGTCGAGAAAAGCCACGTCCTCGTCGAATAATTCGCGACAGCGCGATCTTGCCGAATCATTGAAGCGCAAAGACGCGGAGAAAAAGTCGCGTTACACGTTAGATCCGGGTTTAACGTTGCAACAGTACACCGACATGGCGCTGCACAATAACGAGATCGACAGCAGAAGACGAACGGCAGAGCCACCGGAGCATCGAAACAATGAGAAGAAAGAAACGATAGAATTGAGCGATATCGCTGATTTATCGGCGAGACTCGAGAGAAAGAGCAAGGAACAGGAGATGAAAGAGGCACTCGAGCAACTTAGTCGAACGAGCGCCGAATTATTGACGAGAAATCTCGAGGATCTTCAAAGACCGTCCAAACGTTCGAGAAATACGGATCACCATCAGCAACAACAACAGCAACATCAGCATCAGCATCAGCATCAGCATCAGCATCAGCAACACGCGGTTGAGCAACAGATACCGTCGTCGTTGGAGGTGACTCTAGAGCCGGTTAACAAGAGGAGCAGAAATGAGATTGTCGACAGTAGTCCTAAAGTTACGATGACGGAGACGAATCTCGAGATCGAAACGATTCTACGACCTTTGCCAATTGTCAGTAAATCGTTGCCAGCCCCTCCGCCACCACCACCACCGCCACCGCCCCCAGCGCCGATTCAGCGCGAAAAACAACCTACACCACCCGCACCGGTAGCTTCACCCGCCCCGGCACCTGCGCCTGTACAATCGGTGCCAGCGCCTGCAGCATCTTTGTCCCCAGCACCACCAGCTCCATTACCGGCGCAAGAGGAGGTCGCCTCGCTCAATACTTCAAACAATAGCAATAAAGAATCCGTTGAATCGCTGCCAATCGATGATGCCCCACCGCCACCGCCGCCCGCCCAGCAGCAGCAGCAGCAGCAGCAGCAGCAAACGAATCCAAAGGCTGATAGTAATAAAACGTTCGAAATCGAGGAAGAGCAAAAAGCTGTTGCCTCGGCAAAGAGCAAAAAATCACGTAGCGGCAAAAGGCAAAGCATCGAACCACCGCCGGAACGTAAGAATCTGCGGTCCAGCGCTGGTAGACAAGCACGCGCCGCCGCCGAGAGACAAGCGAGAATGGAGGGCGAACAGAATGCCGAGAATCAGCACGATAGTCACGGTGCTGGCGAGTGATGGGAGAAAAACGTGAGTTCGCGATGTACGATGATCGAGAATGATGCTGCAATCGAGAATTCGTCAAGAGCGATCACACGATCGACGAGCAAACGCAAGAGGCTCAAATTAATGGAAACGACAACGACGACGTCGACGCGTAAATCGTCGCGTTTACGGGGACACGCCACGAAAAACGTTCGCAACGGAGTTGACGGATAACGCAGCTCCGATTGCCGCAACGCGCAGTGACGAATCGTGATCTTCACGTAGTGTTCAACGAGAGGTGGGTGAACACAAATATTGAGCAGATAATACAGAGACTACGTGACTCGTAGTGAATCGAATGAAACGCTAAGGTGAGATGTGAGCGTGAAAAAAAAAACACATACACACATTTGCGAGGGGAAAACACAAGCGACAATTGCGGGTGATTTGTGTGATAAGCCACACGTAAGGACACGATTGACGCAATAGTATTTTGTGGTAAATAATACTTTGTGTGGTAAAATAACGTTTAATTACGATGATAATGGTTACGATAATATGAAATATAATTTTGTTAAATTTATTATTCTTTTTGATCTTATTGGTTTTGACCAGGGACTGTTTTATATAACTGATATAACATATATTATTATACGCATAATAATATAACCGTACCGATTAGACGAAGTAAAAAAATAAATAAAAATAAAATAAATAAAACCCTAGCGTTAAATTGAAATAACGAATAAAGAAGAAAAAAAAAAGAGAAATCGAAAAAGTGTAAATATTATACAATCTGCCTAGATATCGTAAGCGAAACAAAAAAAAACGTGTACTTGGAAAAGTGTATATAATGCAGTGTACTTTTAATTATACTAGGTGAAATAATAAACGGCTTCTTTTGTTGTTTGCAAAAGTGAGAGAGTATTCGCAAAGAGGTTCGGTCGATTATAATGGAGGTACGGTATGTCAATTGCGATTACAACATTTCCCCCTGACGAACTGAGGTGACGATGGACAAATTAACACGAAAGATTCTTGGAAAATAAATGATTTTTCTTTATTTTTATTATTTCGAAGTATCGAAAAAATAATGTCAATGAAGTCGTGAGAATGTAGGTATAGAAGTTAGTTTATGACCAGTATTCGAATAAAACTCAGGAATGTAACGATGTCGAATTTTCATTTTTTGGCCAGAGCCTCGGCCGGATGTGGCACGAAACGCATATACTGCTTGCCTGATGGTACGCTCAGAGTTTTTATATTTTCGTTAAACATTTTCTGAGCCTCTTCGTTCGACAGAGCCGGATGTACCATGACGTCGTCACCTTTCTGTGAAAAGAGAGAAAAACAAAAACGCTCAAATGTATACGATCGGTGAACTTTCATTTTCTATAAAGGACCGAAATTGAGGCATTGAAGGAATCAGCGTTCGCGGTCATGAATAAAGTACTAAACCTTTTAAAATTGTTCACATTTTCAAAGGGAAACCAATGTAAATAAAGGCGAGTCGAGATCGGACAATGTCTACATTAGGAAAAACATTTATGGCCTTACGCTCGTGCTAAAAAATATGGAGAAACAATTTTTAAACAGAGCAGGAAGAGATGGATTTTTTTAAAATAAAACAAATACTTAAAAACAAAACTTGCAATTTTGTATATACCGATCTGAATTATGATTCACACGATCTAAGAAGCATTTCGAGCAATCTCTCATTTGGGACATTAGTTACAATCTTTTTTAACGAATTAAAAAAAATAAAACGAGTTTTCTGGGACATTTTGACTAGACGTTCTTCTGTCTAGATCATTAACATCCCATTCCTTTTAAAATTTCACAAAATCATCTTTAAAATCACAATACTCTGGTGATGTGATTCTACCGATAAAGTCTATTGCTTCAAGGCAATATTACGGACCTTCCAATCAACGGGCGTCGCCACCTTGTACGAGTCCGTCAGCTGAAGAGACTCGATGACTCTGATGATTTCGCTGAAAGAAAAGTGGAAAAAAAAAAATTGCGACAATCGTGATAAAATTGTTGTTGTTTGAAGGGAAAAGAGAGTAGATATTTTACTCAAAGTTTCTGCCAGTGGTGGCTGGGTACAAGATCGAGAGTCTCATCTTTTTCTTAGGATCAATGACAAACACAGCTCGAGCAGCCAGCGGTATACCATTATTGTCCAGCTCATTGGGATCCAGCATCCCAAGTTGCGTCGCTATTACCCTTGCCTCGTCCTCTATTATTGGATATGGAAATCCATCCGTAGATACACCGGCGAAACTTTTTATGTCCTAAAAGACAAATGATCAAATTTTGAGTACAAGGAAAGACTATTTGTTCGCATCTCAGATTTCTCTGTATCTGTGATGAGGAATTTTTAAGAAAAAAAAATAAAAATTGCTGATCCCACCTCGATCCATTTTATATGAGAGTCGAGGGAGTTGCAAGAGATGGCAATAGTTTTGACGCCAAGCTTGGAGAATTCTGGCATCAGTTTGACCACCCTGGCCAATTCCGTAGTGCAGACCGGTGTAAAATCATTTGGATGGGAAAACAATATTGCCCAACTGAAAATTGGTTTAGAATCTATAAACGCATTGTCCGTCGCATGAAAAAGTATGAATTTGATTTTCTAAAAATCTTTATATGTCATATGCTGAAAAATGTGTTGTCGCAAAATTGTTTCATTTTCAAATAAGTTTTCTTCTGTGAAAGAAAAGACAAAGAGGGAAAGCCGGCATCTTTTCATAGGTTAGAGGCTGTCTTGTTAGCCTTAAAAAAAAACCAAACTTACGAATTGCCGAGCCATTCGTGAAAATCTATCATTCCTGCATTTGTCGAAGCTCGAAAATTTGGAAAAATTTCACCCAGCAAAACCATGATGTCAATGTTGCATGTAAAACGGATCAATTTACTTTCTTATTATAATCAATCACTGATAAATTTCGGACAGGTGAAAGAAAAAGCACGACTGTTTACCGTGACGACGACGATTGTATAAAAAACTTTGAGCGAGCGAGCTCGTTGTCAACGAGGCAAAACTCTCTACGCATTGTTTTTTTTATCGCAAAAAGGCGGGGACGATATTTAAGCTCATCGATTACGATTATGTAACAGAGAAACACTGATGTTAAGATTTTCATAAGCATATAACGATTAATCAGGGATGGGCAGAATTTAATATTGTCCAATTACGTTTCGAAAACCTGTTGAAATAAAAAATTTTTATCACCAAATTACATGCTACCAAACAAAAAGAGATTTAAAAATAATATACAAATAATTTCAAGGCTGTATTGCACGAATAAACTGCACCAACATAATTTGTTGTCAACAAGGAAAAAAAGGTATGTTTTTTTTTTTTTTCATAAAATAAAGTCAAATGTTTATCAGAAGAATTTGGGGATCAACGTTTATATATATCTTTCACCTTCGAAATTTTCAGGAGAATAAAAGCGCCTGTATATTTAAAAAATATCATTTCCATCTTTACATTATATTACTTGTTATTATTATTATTATTATTATTATATTACTGGTTTATACTCATTGTAGTTTCTTAATTAAAGTTTAGAATCTATAACGGTATATATATAATGAAATTGAAATAGATGAGATGGATTTATGAATTATACTTATATATTAGATGAATTTCACAGATTTTATATGAATTCTTGAACAAAAAAATCAATCATTTCGTAAAACAAACCAGACTCGAATATAGCGCGCTTTACGTTTATTAATTTTATAAAATTAACGGTTTATATATATATATTATATTGACGAGAACCGCCGAATGTGCTATATAGCCAATATATATATAATCCTCTTGACAAATCACATTACGTCCCGAGTTCATACAGATTAAACGAATGAATGCGAATAATTTCGAGTTAAATCAGTCAGACTGAGGCATTTTGTTATTTACTTTATCAGGCACATTGATACAGTGAGGGGGTGACGGATTTGGCAACGCTGGAAATTTAATCAGCAGGTTGCTTGAGGTTGCTGCTGATGCTGCCTTTGGTGAACATCGTAGTGTACTAAACATTTTGTTACATATTAGAAAAATCATTCCGGATCTGAGAGAGATCTATAAAAAAAAATAACAAACATTTTCGTTCGGCCTGTTGTCGAAAAGTCGTTCTTTTCGTTTTTTTTTCTTCTTATTTTCACGTTATTTATTAATGATATAAACAGTCATGCGTTCACTAAAGTTAACTATCTGCCTATTCGTGTTTCTGTGCGCCCTGAGCACGGGGGTAAGATCGAGCGACGACGAGATATCCTTAACCAAACTCGGCTCAAGTACCGGACCTACGCTCAAGTTTTACTACTGGTAGGTCGCGACGACTTTCACCTTTTCTTTCCAATTTTTTTCCATATTGTGTCAACGTTAAACATCGATTATCGTGAAATTATTTTGAAAACGCAATATTGGCCAAATTTCAGTTATTCCTGCGGCTACAAACGAGTCTTCGAGGACTACGTCAATATACTTCGTCAGAAGTATCCCGAACTCCAGATCGAGGGAGAAAATTATAATCCACCCGGTTGCAACATGTGGATCGCCAAATTTTTGGTAATGTAATTGTTTTTTCACATATCGATCGTTCCTATTCACGAATAGTACACGAATGTTTACTTTTTTGTTCTACAGGGCACCGCCAAGATAATCCTAATAGTGTTAATAATTACCGGTGTTAACATATTACAATTTCTGGGGCAACCCACGCCATACTGGTGGCAATGGTGCATCGATAATCGTTTTTACGCCTGCATCATGATATTTTTCATGTGCAACGCCATCGAGGGACAATTGATATCGTCCGGAGCGTTTGAAATTTTGTTCAACGGTAGGTCTACGTTTTATGACTAATAATATTTTTTTATAGCGTAAGAATTTGTGTCGAGTTTAAAAGGAGCGTTTGCTTTGAACTTATTAAAATCAAATACAGCGTTAATACCAATGACAGAGTTTTCAAAAACGTTTAAAAATACATTTTTTTTTATCGCAATTATTTGACAATGTATAACAGTTACAATTCCTCGAAATCGTGAATAACAAATAATAATATATTGCAGATGTTCCCGTGTGGTCGAAGCTCGAGACGGGCAGAATGCCTCAGCCTCCTGAACTCTTTCAGATAATAGATAATCACATTCATATGCTGTTCCCAGACATGGAATTCAAAGACATAACTTTCAACAACAAGTAACCGGATGATCGAATAAGATTTTAACCGAAACCATGGATAATTCGTGTAATTGCATAGTCCAAACGCCATTCTGCGATTGTGCTACGAGCGTCGAGTCGAGAATTATAACGAGATGAGTTTTTTTTTTTTTTTTTCAATTATTATTAGGATATTAAGAAACTAGATATTCCTGAGAATCAGAGCAGTCCGACTTGTTCGTAAAGACGTTCGGAACGAGTGAGTTCTCGTATTATTCTTTGTTTTTTGTTTTTCATCGGAAATCATTGTCGATTGAAAGACGTTACCAGGGAGGTGAGACGAACACAATGAATAAATGAATTGCATGTTTGTGTACATATAAAATCTATCGACTCAGGTTGATGAAATTCGCTAGATCGTACCGGTATGGTTGCAACAGTTGATGTTCCGCAATGAGAAATTTTTGTAAATAATTTTCGCGCTAAAACTTCGTGAAAATTTCCGATGACGCAGGATTCAGATATTTCCATATCGCGATTGAGATACAAAGCCAATGATACGATCTTTTTTTTCCTAGTCCTCGCGAGACAAAACGATCTCCATCACCTGTTGCTCACGCTAAATATTCTCTTTATCGTGTTTAGCTGATAACACACGTGTGACACGGGCAATTGACTGTTTTAACGTTTTAACCGAGAGTCAGGAAAAATGTAATTTACGAATAGATCCAAATACTCTTGTCTGCTTTAAAAATTAAGAGTGCGCTTTCTAACCGCGATGATTACAGTTTTGTATCTGTTAAATTTGTTAACGTATCCGAAAAATAAACATTTTATCACGTCTCTGAATTACATATAAATCGTATAATTCTACCATTGTTCCAAGAAATTCTGAGTGTCGATCGGCTGTAATGAACTTTGTAGGGATTTTCATACGATTTGCAATAACGAGACAAATGTTTGTACATTGTTTATAGCTGTACGCGTTAATTCTTCAATCCGATAATACAATATACAGACAAAGAATATATATATATAGGCTGAGTAAGAAAAAAAAAGAAGGAAAATAAGAACCGAATGATAATGAGAATTCAGATAATTGAACAAGCTTTCGTGTTTTGTGATCAAAAAGGTTTTCCCCACCAGTCGGTTTTGCCGTCGGGTATATCATCTTCTATCTTTTAAACCTTGACAAAATTAGCAGTCGTGTATATTGCGTATGTACAACGAGAAAATAGAAAGATCACAGGCTTAATGGGACAAAGAGGTGTCGAAGTGGCACGAATGAAGATGGAGACACTGGAATAAACTGAAGGCTCGACGATTGAACTTATTCTTGCTAAAAAGTAATTGAAAATTTGGTAGCAATTAATTTACCAAATATAACTGTACAATTGCATTAATAAAATCAACATTTTTCTTTTTACTTCATTGTTTGTAGCAGTTTATTATTTCCATGTATACCCTTTCGGGTTTTTACAGTGCCCCTCTCTTACATATCTATTTACACTCTTGCAATTTCCAGGTTTCCGCACCTTCGGATTACGAGATTCCTTCGAGGTTTCCAGGTTTCCCGTGTCCAAATTCCAAATTTCCAGCTTTCCCAATTCCAAGTTCCCGATTCCAGGTTTCGGATTTCCGATTTCCGAATTTATTTCCTGTTTTGAAATTTCAACACTTCCCCCTAATTACTCTTTTCCAGATTTCCAATTTTTCAATTTCCAGATTTCCGCACCTCTAGTTTTTGAGTTTCCACATTTGCACTCTCCAGATTTGCCAATTTTCCAATTTTCACTTTTGCCAGTTTTCAGATTCCACATTTCCAGTTTTCAGATTCCAGATTCCTAGTTTCCCGTTCCCCAATTTCCAACTTCCCCATTTCCAATTTCCGGGTGTTCACTTTCCACATTACCCCTTTCCAAGTTTCAGTTTCCAGATTTCCCAATTTCTTCCGCTCGCCACACTCCAAGCTTCCACATTTCCAGATTCCCTGATTTCGCCATCTCAGATTCCTTCCAATTTCCAGATTTCCGCACCTCCAGTTTACGAGATTCCAAAGTTCCATTCTCCAGATTTCCCAATGTTCTGATTTTCCACCTTTATTGTTTGTATTGTTGTTGTGATATTCATTATTGCTGTTCTAATGCCCATTATTATTGTATATACAATAGAACGAATTTATGTATACGTATACAATACTTTGTGCTTGCTTTCTTTTATATATAGATTGTATAGAAAATTATAACATTATGCAGTTCAAATCGAGTAAAAAATGTGTGCCCTTTTTAAATCACTTATTAATTACTGTACATATAAATTGTAAATATCCAGATGATGTTTCTAAAATTGACTGCAATGACATCTTGCGAACGTGAGCAGCAACGTTACAGCGCGCCCTATGGAGATTTCGTTATTGGAGATTGGTCACTCGTATATTTTTTCAGTTGTCACAATCGATAATCGAACGAGTGAATTTATTACTATATCCGTTAATGGTGTGAATATCTCTTCCGGTTGAATTGTACGCCGAACAAGATGGGTGCGTAAGGACTTTTACGATTATTATTAATTTCGCGTCACTGTTATTTCGACAATTCTACCGTGCAATGAAATTCGTACATTTTCGCGCACACGAAGTTTCGCGTATTTTTATAATCTTAGCCTAAACTTTTTTTTTAGTATATTGAGAAACAAAAGACGTTAGCTTAATGCCACACGTGGACACGCGTTGTACGAAGTGTTTTGACGCGTTCTTCGTTTAAAAAAAAAGTTCCATCATTATTTTGTTGTCATCGATTAACCTGCAATATAATGCACTTTCGTTTAACAAATGGATAATTGTAAACTCATTCCCTACGCGTTCGTGATCCTCGGTACTCTTCTGGCGTTTCTCAGTAATTCATTTAATATCAATGATTTTTATTCGCAGGTAAGCCTCGTGGTCTCCGTACTGCAAGAAAGCACGTGAATCATAGACGTGACCAGCGATGGAACGATAAAGACTACAAAAAGGCTCACCTTGGAACGCGGTGGAAGGCCAATCCCTTCGGTGGAGCATCCCACGCCAAGGGAATAGTTCTTGAGAAAGTGTAAGAGTATTTCTTGAATATTTGTTTGAAACTTAATACCAAGCTAAAGGTCAACATAATCTCAAACAAAATTATAGCTCATTTTTCTCAATGATGGCTTGTTGGAATGGAAAAAAATAGTGAGTCTGTCTGCACAATTGTGGATCTAACGTAGATGGCGCTAATATTTGTCCATTTGTTTGATCCATTTCTGAGAAAAAGGCATTAGTAACTTTTTCATTATTTCGCTCGTACCCGCAAGTACAATGGGGAAGCTACTTATTCATCTCTTTAAGGACGTATTGACAAAATCCCCATGCAAATTTCAACGATTACACCTTTTTACATGTTAATTGAGAACTTTGCTACCCTAATTTAAATTTATCTTGTCCATCCATAATTATAACAAATATAATTCATGTTTCAGAGGCGTAGAAGCCAAACAGCCAAACTCTGCTATTCGCAAGTGCGTAAGGGTTCAGCTAATCAAGAACGGCAAAAAAATTACCGCGTTCGTACCCCGCGATGGTTGTCTGAACAACATCGAAGAAAACGACGAAGTTCTAGTCGCTGGATTTGGTCGTAAAGGTCACGCCGTCGGTGATATTCCCGGGGTTAGATTCAAGGTCGTCAAAGTTGCCAACGTTTCGCTGCTTGCCCTCTACAAAGAGAAGAAGGAGCGTCCTAGATCTTAAGTCAATGGACATGTATTATCACGTGTTTCTTCAATAATCAGAAAATCCATCAAAATTCGTGTATATTTTGTGCTCTCTTCAATCCTCTTATCGTTCTCGCTGCTTACAATAACGAAGAAAGTCTTTTGTAAAAAGTAACAAATTTGATATTTGTTGTTCAATTACAAGTAGTCTTATGTTAATTGATATTACAGAACTTGCTGACTTATTTTCGATTATGACTTTTAATGTAATGCCAGGAAACAACAACCGTGGAAGTATTCAAAATATTAACTTTGCTGACTTCGTCAATTGCTTCCTCTTTCAAATTCTCTTAAGGGAGGGGTAAGGGTTTCAGCGTAAAAAAAACACTTTTTTTTCTCAAATATGGATTGAGCAATTTTATTCGAACCTTTTGTACATTATTGAGCATACTTTTGACAATGTTGTGAAATTTTTTCATGCAGAAATATTGAAGCATAAGCCCGTAACAGAGCTTCCCCCCAGAACGTCTTGGAAAAAAAACAATTTGCGGTGTTCACTATAACTCGGCCGGAAATTATCTGAAAATGAAAAACCATGAAAATTTAGTCAAATTATAATCAAATCTTCCCTCCAACGTTCTCTGATAATTTTTTTTTTTCATTTTAAAATTTTTGGCGGCCATCTAAAGTGTGAACTGTTATTTTCCACGAAAAATTCCGCCATTTTGTGGGTGGGAAACACCCTTAATGTAAAAAAAAAAAATTTAACTAAACGTTGGGGGGAGGTATTTTATATGTAGAAAATGTGTACAAAGTTTGAAATGAATCGGTCAAGTAGTTTTTAAATGGCAGTGAACACGGACTTTGAAAAAGTAGTTTTGAGAAAAACGCGTCTAAAGTTTGTGAAGTAAAAAAGTTAAGAAAAAAATTTTTTTTTCCAACTTACACAGAATCATCGATTCCAGCTCGTTTCTTCTTTTAAAATATTGTAGTGTATAGTATACACTATATACTATATACACAATAGCAATAAATAAACTGTATACCTGTTCGACAGCTGCACTGCTAGCCCGACCGCCCGCAGCTGTTAGAGGTATAGCGTTAAAGGCCAGGAGATTAATAAGACAATAACTTCAAGAATATTGCTCAGATCGGTTTAAAATTTTAAGGACATATTCTTGAAATGTTAAACAATAAGACAAAAAAAAATTCGATTTTTCGAAAGTGAAAACCCTTACCCCGCCCTTAATCACCCTTGCCAATGTCCCAATCGAGGAATGGTTTGAAAAAATATCACATTTTTTATTTATTCAAAATTACAAATAGTTGTATTTTAATCGATAATTTGTAAACGACTGACTTCCTCAATGAAAATTACAACGTCCTCAATTGGTCCGTCCAGAGGCATCTCACGTTTTTCCAGTCCTTGCATAATCTGAGAATTCGATACTTCGTCGTTCGAACGTAATGTCTGAAAAAGGCCAATCAAACAATTATTCTCGATAAATCGAATATGAGTAATATCAACGTTTAGGAGAATAATCAAGCAATGGTTAGAACTCGTATTTTTAATTTTTATGTTAATAACAATTGCACCAGACATAGACATTAGATAATTGTGAAATTCTACCTGTATTAGATTCGTCATGACGGGATATATATTATCAATGCAATTATCCATGGATTTCGTTAATTTCAATTCTGAATCGTTGGTCCTAGATTTAGGCCAGGAAGAAGCAGCTGCAAAGATTCCGAGAAATTTTTCAATACACTCTGCTCTATCTGATTCTTGACTACATCCTGAATCGTCTTTCATTGTTCCAAAAACCTGTAAACATAAAACATAGATTCAAGTTTGAAAAGTAACTTGAACGAGTTTTCAAAATTAATGTTAAATTATAAATTAATTATAAATTATCGGAGAACGCAACGATAGGTCTCGTTTTTGGCAATTACCCACAAGCCAATTTTTTCATAAACTTTTTTAATTTTAATGATTGACACAATTTCAATGAAACTTTTTCAACTGACAACGCGCATGGAGACCAATTTCAAGCTTACCGTATTAGAAGATAAATCATTTTCCGTTATAATTGGAGATTTTTTACCTAAAGCAATGCTCTTTTGTTCAAAGTTTTCTGTGCGATATTTAAGGTACTGGAGGGCATCGTTGTAGCTCAATTTTGAATTCAAACCGCAAGACGATGGTACAATATTGATGTTTTTGCTCATGTGTTTCTGAAAGATGAACAACTTAATAATCCAAAGGTTCCATCAGGGTAATTCTCACGAATTTCATATCTCACTTTGAAAATATCGCTAACTTGCGACGGTCTTTGACCAATTGCAAAAAAGTCCCCTTTAGCTTGATACCGTGTGAGTACATTTTTCACGAACAACAGTAAGTTTTTCAGGACAAAAATTTGAGCCTCTATCGGAACTCTGCCCTGCAAATACATTAATATAATTAATTCATTATCAAAAATGCTCTCACAATGATCTATGAGAATGGGACTTGCCATTAGTACATCCGGATCGTCACAAATTCCCATGTTTGTATACCATTTTATGATTTTCGTTTCTTCCGTGCTGACTGAAAATTCATCGGACTTGGAGATATTGCTTTGGGCAAGGAGCCAGGATAACAGGTGTAATCTGTTTTCGCGTGCGAGAACGGTTTCTCTTATGTCTCTGGAGGTAGTTTGCGCTAAACCAGGATATCTCAGTTGAAGAAGCGTTTCGTACAAATCGCTCAACAATATTTCAGCGGTACTCATTGTGAAACGATCGTAATGCCGTGGTTATATGAAAAACAATACTTGTCAGATAACTATGAAAGAAGAAATGAATACAAATTTAAATACTATAGGTTCATTCTATAACTAAACACAAAAATTCGACGCTTCTCTAACCGCCAGTGCCGATATTGGAAAGTGAATTGCCAACGGAAGCGTAACTGCTCGTTTACCCAGGGAGCGTTGCCTATATCGTTCACTCATGCGCCGGATGATGACGCCAGTGTCGAGTCGAAAGGGGGAAACCCGTCATCGTGTGGACCATGGTGGAAGGATACAAGGTGTAGCCGTTCTCGCGACGCGTTTTCGCATGTTCTGCGCAGTACCATTACTCCGGCCATCTTAATTTTATATATACCCAACATATACGATATTTATTGCATATGCTGTGAACAAAAATCTGACATAAGTGCATTATATTCAACAAATCTTTCTTCATTACAACAAGGAAACAGATGAGTAGTTAAAATTATATAATCATTTCGTACGAGTCTAACGCCCAGAATATCGCAAATATTGAAAACCACACAATGTTGATACAGAATAAATGTATAATGTACCGCTCACTCTGTTCGTCAATTATAACCTCAAACGGTGAATCCGAATAATGTTGTAAATTTAATATTTCTCACCATTATATCTTTAAGATAGATAATTCAGTTTCCGATTATGATAACAATATGCCCTTCATTCTTTCACCATGCATTATATCATCCATTTTATATAACGAATTCCCCACGCAGCATGCCGGCGTGCTACGTCAAGGGTTGCAAAAATAGAACAGAGTTTTTCAAGAAAAACGATGGACCAGGAAAAATCCATTTTAATGGTTTTCCGAAGAACGCCCAGTACATTGAAAAGTGGAAGACGGTCCGTGGACGTGGAATATAAATATTAAAAACGCTAGTTTATAGAATTTTATTATATTTGCGTACGAAATCCGTAAACTCATCAACATTAAGTACGATTAATATATTCATAATAAAGGCAACTCTGAAATTTTTTTTAATAGCTAAGGTTTGCTCGGTACATTTCTCACCATCTACGTTCAAAGAGAAATCGTGGATACACAGACAGCTTGGGTTGTCTCGGACACGTGGTTGCCGTTTAGAAGATAATGCAGTGCCGACTGAAAAATTACCGTGCATAAGTACCAGCACCCCATTGGATCCTGTTGAAACAACAAGCAACAGGGATCCATTGACACGGACTATGCATAGTGTGCCTCTTGACGATGTTGTAACTCAACACGATGAGGAATTGCTGCGTGATAATGAAAACGATATACCCATGGACGTTCTTTTATGTTTAGTTCGCACGAGAACGTACATTCGTCTTAGAGAACTAAATAAAAAAATTTTCAATGATTCGAAAAATAGACATGCAAAGCGGCAAATGTACAAAATGTCTAACGAGAAATGTACAAATGCCAAATAAAATATGATAAGTGTATAATACACCCTGTTTCTGATAGTTTTGCCTTTAAGGAGACTGAAATCTCTTCTCTGCCTTCAATCATGTGGGATATAAGTATTCGAGAGACAAAAATAAAGTTTTTCGTATATTTCAGTTCAAAATCATGTTAAGCTAATCGACGAAAACTAATTGATAACTTCAAAGTTTTCGATTATAACGAATAGATTTAGAGGCTTAGTATGAATTAATGAGAAGAAACCAATTTAGATCAGAATTTTATTTTTATTGTGAAAAAACAATACAATCTGAAAAGGTATACAAATAGTCTACTGAAAAAAAACATTCATTAATAATGCCTACATCCATAATAAAATGTCTTGCCTCTCTTTACGCATTAACCCTTCTGCTTTCTTCACGACAATTTTTTGCAATTGTTTTCAGTTTACCTGCACCAGATAGCTCACAAATTCTCCAGAGAATGCTTGCCTGTCATTTTGAAAAGATTTCTTTATGCTATTTCTATTTTTCTCGGGGAAATAATGAAAAATTTCTATTTTTACTATTAAATTGATTCGATTTACGTCGATTTCATTATAAACGCTTTTGAATTGCCGCTCGTAATGGCGGGCGCAATGGTACAAATTTCTTATTGGCTATTCGTACGTTATGCGCATTATTAAACCTTGTATCCTTCCACCATGTAACTGCTCGTTTACTCACGGAGCGTTGCCTATATCGTTCATTCGTGCGCCGGATGATGACGCCAGTGTAGAGTCGAAAGGAGGGGAAACCCGTCTTCGTGTGGACGAGCGGTGGGGAAAGTTCGCGAGCGCGCGGTCGATATTAGAACCGGCGACGTTTCGTGCGGAGTCTGGATAGTTGATTCGGTAGTGTCGCAGTGGCCCTTGCCGAAGGGGGATTATAAACGTAACTGCATGCCAACATTGTATATGCTCCGGTAGCGATGTCCGATTCTGCCAGCCTCGAACTCGCATAGATATATATATGTATATATGTGCAACACCTCCCTCTTCCTCCAGTCCTCCCCCACCTTTCGTGTCAAGATGGATGCTTGGAAGCCGATGAATTTCCGTACGGACATGAAATCGCGTGATTTGTAAAGTTATGAGCAACTCGGTAAGGATAGCACTCCGCAGGCACAAAACAATGTTAAAAGCGTGAAACAGAAGTGTCGTGAAACAGGCAAAAAGGATTTTGCAAAAAAAAAAAAAAAAAACAGCATTGTTCGTATGAATAATCGAGTTTAAAGTGCATATCAGTGATGAGAATAACATCTGCCATCAGTGAGATATTGGCGAAGTACCACAATGGTGGACAACAGTTGTATTATCGAGGGAAATGTCAAATTTCGCGACGGTAAAAAGGTAAGTCGAGATATGAAAAAAAAAACACTCAATTGGTTGCGAAATTTTTATTGTTGACTAAGTCGAAAGAAATGCTTTTATACTGTTATCCTAAATTGAGATGCCAGTATGTCGCGACTACACACGCGAGGATCTCCCCTTCCCCCCTTTCTTCCAGCGGGATCATTGACGTTACGAGGGGGACCCAGGCAAATGTAACGCCTCGAATATCTCAACAAGAACGTAAAATAATAATCATAATTCTAATAGCGAAGCCGGCTGCGTGAAGCTATTGTGTGCATTTGGAGCGCGGGCTCGTTGGGGCTCGTGCCCAAGACCCTTATTTTCTCTCTTCCCTTTGCTCTTGTACCTTGTCCCATTCACCCCTCTGTCCGAGTCCCCCCCTTCTCTTATTCTCGTCAGAATCGTGCTCTCTGTTTACTTTATGTCTGCTTACTACCGTTCAACGATATTGCTTCGAACAATATCGAATGTTTGTACAAACAAATGTGTATATTCCCTCCACTCGGTAAACGACGAATTTAACGTCGGCAATCCCGATCTACCCGTGTCAATACACCCTGCGACAACTTTTTGCTCAGTTTTTGTGACTATGATTTGTCGATGGGCCTGAGATTACACATCCGGTACATTTTTTTTTTTTTATCGATGCTTACACGAGGAAAAAATATTATTTTTTGTGATAATGAGCGATTCGGGGCGTAAGCTGTTCAATATTTGTCAAATTTTAGGATACGTGTTCCAGGCAATTTTTACGATAAATCGGTGTTTGTTAATTTGACATTTATTTTTCGGCATGACCTTTAACAATGCAAAATGATGAATATACAAATGAAGATTTGGTAAATATGGAGCAAAGGGGACCCACTTCCTATCGACTTGCCTTTAATATATGTTGTCTAGGGACCCTTTCTGAACAACTCTTTCCTCTGACACAAGTGGGGGTCGTTATTTATTAAAAAGTTATTAACAAATAAAGTTAATAATTCATATAGCTATTTTCCTTATAGCAGCCAGTCCCAATCATCTTGTCCTTCACATGTGTTGTTAAGAATACCCCCCTGAGTAACATACCAAAAGTTTTATCCGTCCTCATTGTTTGTTAAAAAGTTATTAACAAAAGAAAATTCATAAATAGAATATGAAATACTTGCATGGTGGCCAGTACACGTATGCCCGGAGGGGCTGCGGCCCCCCTGACCCCGCCGCATACCAGCCCGTAGACAAACCAAAAACAAACCCAAAACCCAAACGAACAAACCCAACAAACAAACCCAACAAACAAATCCAAAACAAACCCAAACCAAAAACCCAAACCCAATGAACAAACAAATCCAAAACAAACCCAAACCAAAAAACCCAAACCCAGTAAAGAAACAAATCCAAAACAAACCCAAACCAAAAAACCCAAACCCAATAAACAAACAAATCCAAAACAAACCAAAAACAACCGAAATAATCCCAACAAACAACCCAACTAAACAACCTAACCTAACAACCTAAACGAACAAATCCAAAATAAACCCAAACCCAATAAACAAACAAATCAAAAACAAAAAACCCAAGCAACCTAAACAACCCAACCCGACAAACAAACAAGCCAACCAGGCGACCCAACCAAATAACCCAACCAAGCAACTCAACCAAGCAGATTAGGACTTGCTGGTATAAGGAAAATAGCTATATGAATTATTAACTTTATTTGTTAATAACTTTTTAATAAATAACGACCGCCAATTGTGTCAGAGGAAAAAGTTATTCAGGAAGGGTCCTCACACAACATATATTAAAGGCAAGTCAATCGGAAGTGGGTCCCCTTTGCTCCATATGTACCGAAGATTTTTGAAAGTGCACAATGCAATTTTTTCAAACAATTACTTTTGTAATCACGCTGTTTGTGAAAATGACAAATTCATGGGACAATAATTTGTCGTAAATATCGTAGCATTTTACAAATATTTTTTTAACATATAATTTTCAATAGTTTAGTAATTAGATAATTTTTATTAAATTTAAGACATTGCAATTTCAATTTTTATAGGTCTAAGTGCGGAACTTGAATGTGTTTATTTCTGATATTTAGTCTTAACGATGTATAACTTTATATGGAAATTAAATATTTATTGAAACTATGAATAATGCACTGTGCTTCATTGGATGTTGATATTTGAAGGGTATATAGTAACACAATGAAATCTCAGAGTCATTGGAGTCTTTGAATGGAAAAAAAAAAACAAAAGTAAGAAATGGAAATCTTAAAGCCGGGTAAATGGAGCCCTGGTGCAAATGAGCCACCCTTTATTCTCTGATGTTACTTGAGAGAAGTTAAGTAGGGTTTCCGTCGGCTTGAAAGGTAGCAAGATATACCATTGATCAATGGGGGCCGCGCTCCAATATCCACTTACAATATATCATTAACCTTATTCAAACAAACGCGCGTGTTCCTTCGCGGACAATGCTGCTCGTGTAATATTGTGGTCTATTATTGTAAGCTGGGCGTACGTCGTTGGTATCAAAAATTATGTAATAATTTCATTTTTTTTTTCTTTCGTTTTCAGTGGAAATCACGATGGTGCGTGATGAGAAAGCTGTCTCCGGTCGCAGGTAAGCTGTACTCAATAACTTTTAAATTAATGCGTGACATAAAATTAATTCTTCATTAAGGTAGCAGTCTCGTAACTTAAGCCGATTTTCGTGTCTTTTTTGAAGGGCGTTTTTTTGTAGGAAAATAAAAATGAATCGTTTTGGATATTTAGCATGTTTTTATTTACATATTAAAGATACAAAAAAAAATTTGTTTGAAAAAATTTAATAGTTTATTATTATTATTATAATTGATCGAAGTTGGCACCTCGAAAAAAAAAGCGCGTGGGTGGCCCCGGTGATTTTGGCTCTTGATGTTATCTGAAATAAAAAATTCTTGATAATTCTTAATCTATAGACATGTCATTCTGGTCGGAACTACCGAAGTTAAATTTCATGGATAAATAACAAAATGGCGGACTTTGGAAAAAAAAACTTTTTTCCAAAGTCCGCCATTTTGTTATTTATAACATCAAGAGCCAAAATCACCGGGGCCACCCACGCGCTTTTTTTTCGACGTGCCAACTTCGATCAATAATAACAATAATAATAATAAACTTTTTAATTTTTTCAAAAAAATTTTTTTTTGTATCTTTAATATGTAAATAAAAACATCCTAAATATCCAAAACGATTCATTTTTATTTTCCTACAAAAAAACGCCCTCCAACAAAGACATGAAAATCGGCTTAAGTCACCAGACTACTACCTTAAGGATGTATGAGAGGTCTCGAAGAAAGTTCAGAAAGCCATTAATTTTGCAAAATTTTTCTGTAGAGACCGCGTATTACACGCGCAACGTTTCAAATTCAATCGACAACTACTTCTACAAATATATCCAGGCAAAAAATCGCGATTTTTTTTAATACACATAATTTATTCTTAACCCACCTTGCTTAATGAAGAATATAAAGATCGTAAAAAATTCTTTCAGATGAAACAATTCGGTTTTGTTCCTAAAATTATTTTTTTCGATT
The DNA here is from genome assembly GCA_958009045.1 of Oxytorus armatus. Taxonomy (NCBI): domain Eukaryota; kingdom Metazoa; phylum Arthropoda; class Insecta; order Hymenoptera; family Ichneumonidae; genus Oxytorus; species Oxytorus armatus. The sequence continues at coordinate 2,317,127 of OY253750.1, forward strand.
CACCATTAATTTGACTAAGAATTATTAACTAACACTTCTTTGATGTTCATCAATGCTTCTTGTAAAGAAAAACAAAAAATAGTACTAATTACGAAAGATCAAAAAAAAATATGTAGTTATGCTCAGAACGCTTTTATATTTATTCTAAAATCCCCTGCGCTAAACATTTTTCATCTCCAATCGGAAACAGGAAGCTCCAATTAATCCTCGTGCCTCCGCTTTTCAAACGTACCAGGCACGAGTAATCATCGCTCACTCGTCAGTCAACTTATTTTAAACTAGTCGCAAGATCTCGTAGTGTCTCTGAACGCTTATATATCGAAAAATATAGTCTATTTTTGTGAGATACGCTGGATATATATATATATATATTTTTCATGACCCTCGAAAATTCCTCGTGAGTTATCAGCTCGACAAATGCAGTCCTTTGGACCTATTTCGAAAGTTTCCTCTGAACATCTGTTTCCACCGGTGACCGGGAGGAGATTGGTTGAGCCTTACTGGTATCAGAGAGAAAAAAAAATCCAAGAAAAGCCCCTGCATCTGCCGGCAACCATTCACGCCTATAACTGCCCTTACCAAGTGGTTGCACACAAAAAAAAAAAAAAGGGAGAAAATCCAATGAATATGCGTGCTTCCCAAAAGCATGTTATACGAAACTTAAATGATGCAATCAGTCACAGAGTCGTGGTCAATTTTACAAGGATAAGGGTGTAACAGCAAAGTCCATTTGGTACGACGTTTTTTTTCAAATGAAAAATTACACGCTTTCGAATTGAAATTGAGAATGCGAACTGTAAAACATCTGGATAAATATAGAAAAACTTAGCGATGACGAACGCACACGAGGAAAGAGTAATTTGTGGCAATTATCGAAAAATTTCCTTTTTCATGGACTTCTTACGAAAATACAGTTAATGAGACTCGTGACAAAATCAAGTAATTTGAAGATACTAAGAGCGAGACGTTAATAATAATAATGTTGAAAAATTATTAAGAAAAATTTAAATGGCAATCTATTTACTGTTTGACCACTAAATTTGGGGGATGATTTTTCATTTGTTATAAAGGTGATTGCCGATCTTCGTGAATATACACTATTTTTTCGTACACATTCATTATTTTTTGTTCAATGTTAATCGTTGAAGAGTTATTAATTTTTTTTTTGGAAAATGAGAAAAAAATTACCTCTTCCCGGCCTAGAATTACTCCATTTCAAATTCTTTTTGCCGATTTTCTAATAAATATAAGTTTGATCGCTTATTCATTAACGGCGGGGTAGGGTTTTAAAGGCGAAAAAAAAGCATATTTTTATGATTTTTTTTCGGCGACATGAGTAATATAATTTTATTAAATAGAATTACATATTATTGTACAACTATTGAAGTATCGCAGAAAAAAATTTCAATGAAAAATATTGTTAAATAAGCCGGTGACGTTGAATCTCCAGAGGCGCCTTGAAAAAAAGTGGTTTTGCGGTGAACATTATCACTCGTTACCGGATCATGTGAAACAAAAAAACTGATATGCATTTTAAAGGTGATGTATTACTCGAGGTAATCAGGAAGAGTTTTTTTTTTTTTTTCTATTTTTTGCAACGCTTGGAAGTGACAAACGCAATGTTAGCTCAAAAAATCGCGCTTAATTTGTTATTAAAAAATTGAAAAAATTGGAAAAAAAAAAAAAATCCTCCTGATTACCTGTTGATTTATGTGAAGAAGTAATGTTTAAATTTTCAAAAGGATCGTTTCCGTAGATTTTGAGTTCTGATGTTCACAAACTTCAAAAATGACGTTTTCGGGAAAATCGATTTAAAGTTTTTTATACGTGAAAATCAGGTATCACGGCCGGTCGTTTGAAACGCTTTAACTCCGTTAATTTTACTCCGATTGACTTAAAATTTATACACAATATTCTCGACATATTGTTCATTCAGAAAAAAAATTAAAAAAAAAATGCGAAAAAAATAATTTTAAAACCATACCCCACCCTTAAATGAGCTGCGTCGTTCTGCTACAATTATCCGTCGAAAATATGTTTTGAAAATGGCAAAATAATAGTTGTTCGTGAGAGAAAGTACGTCAAATTCGCCGGTAGTTTTATCACCGTTATTTTTTTCTTATCATTGCAGACTGTCTACACCTGCAACTTTACGGGGACAGCAAAGATAGGTACAAACAAGGCCAGACAAAAGCGTCACTGAGCTTACAACATTTTTTGGGCGTTGAGAGTGGTTTTACACTCGACAAGGAATCAAACACCATTGCCATAATATGTCAGGATTTGACGGTCGTACTTGCCTTCGATACGCGAGAAAGACTTATACAGTGGCAGGTCAAGATATCAAATAATTTAGGAGAAGGTAAACAAAACACATTTTTTTTATATCCTCTGTCGCGAATTAAAATTCTAAATCAGCGATGTATGAAAATGAATTTTCGGGAAATTTCCGTGTTACGTAGCAGAATGGAAGTCGATAAATCTTTGTAATTATTTTTCTAAGCTCCGGACGCCGCGTTTACTTTGAGCATCTACGACCTATAAACACGATTTTTGTATTCTCATTCCAGATCAACAATTTCTAATTTTAATATCGTCCGCACCGGCCAAAGCAAAATTGTCGAACGGACCGGCCCACTTGCACATACAAGATCGTCGTTTCTGCATAACAGTGGGTGTACCACCGAGACTCGTTGGTATCTGGGAAATTGGACATTTGCGTCGTTACGGTGTCGTCGAGGGACGTTTTTGCTTCGAGGGTGGTTCGCGTTGCGGCCGCGGCGAGGGTTTACACGTTTTAATCACCGATCAGGGTGACGATATCGTGAAAACTCTACAATTGGCCGCCGATGGTAAATTAACAACGAGAAAAAGGCCAATGGGACGTGAGAATACGATTCAGGAGAGTCCACGTCGTCAATTTTCACGTTCCGAGACTCGCGCCAGTGATTTCTTTCCCACGACGGTCTACACGACAGCGGCAGTTTACGAGGAGCATTGCGACGGTTGTAAGAACGAAAGCTCGCCCTGTTGGTCGTCAACGGAGAGTCGACATCAGAACGAATCGGAGATTGATTATAACTGTCGTGATACCGTATCGGTCTCGGAATTGACCGATCAACCGGGCGAATGGAGAAGTTCTTCCCTGACAAGACAGAGCACAGCGGTTCTCGAGAGATGCTCAAGCTGTATAAGCAAACTCGGCACAATATCGAAATCATCGACTTCCGGTACAACGGCAACGAGCGCAATTCGTAGTCCAGCAACAACGACGAACAATTCCATATGTCATTTGCCAATTCGAGCTTTCGACCGATTATCACTGTCGTCTTACAGCAGCAGTAGTCACGAGAGCGATTATTCAGGCTCGCAAACCGTTGATTTCCATTGTCATCCTGGACAAACGAATAAAAATGGTCAAACACCACCGATCGCACGCTCATCACCGAGTCCTACGACATTACCACCAAGACCTATCAAACAATCCGTCCTCATGGCAAATAGTAACGCGTCAACGGCGAAAAAACAAAAAAAACCACCGATGCCATTGCCGAACGAGCAATCGTGTACGTGCTCGCGAAATCAACAAGCTGGCAATCGTAACAGCTCGGGCTCGGGACCGTACGAAAATTACGATGTTCCAAAGACCATATTGGGACATCACATGTCCCTCGAGGCGAGTCCACAAACCGGTGGCGAACAGTATTACGATACACCGCGAAAGATCAAGGAGTGTCTAGCGCTGCCAAAGCTTTATCCTAATTACGACACACCACACATTCCACAGGCTGTTGTTTTGCAACAATGCGGCTGTCCAGCTAAAGTACCGGCTCAATCACCAAGATCATCCGCCTGTCCCTGTCACAACGTCATGAGCTGGGCGGGTTTTGTTTTGCCATATTGTCGACGTGGCGCTGGTATCGAATCAACTGGCGTTACTGTTCAACCGGTTAAATTGTCCGGTGAGGGTAAAATGCCGGTTGTTAATGCTAGTGGTGAATTGGCTATTTATGGTAGTACTAGCAAGAATCAAGAGTCGGAGATGAAAAATAATGCCGACAAGGATAGTTGCGATTGCGAGAGCAAAAGCTCGTTGAATAATTACGAGAATGTCACACCGGTTATAGATACTCAGCCGGAATCGTCTAAGCGTGCGAATTACGCGAATCTCGATTTTACCGAATCGCTCGAGCATTACGAGAACAGCAAAGATTTGATCGCGAAAGTTGGTATATCGAGAACGGAGATTGAGGAAATTGCCGATCAATTGCACGAGTCAACGATCGTGAAGGACGAGGAAGAGGATAAAGTTTGTGCGAAATGTGGTCACGTGAAGGAAATTGTTGCGGCGGATTATTTGATGATGGAACCTGATAAACAGCTAACGAAAAAACCATTTTCCGGGTATTTGACGATGCAACCGGCGCACAATGCCTGCTCGAAAGAAATATTATCGCGTATTTGCAGCGGTGTCAAGAGCTCGAGCAATCCAACGCTCTTTGGCGCTTCAACGCCCGAAACAATGAGAAAACGTTCGGACTCGGAATTTCGCGTTCCTGGCTCGGCGATGCTTTCCAGTCCTTATCTGAGACGCCGTTTGATCGATCCAACCGGTACTATCGAGACGACCGGTAACGTCGGAATGTTATGGCGGAAGAGATCTTATTCGGCGGAATCGGCGCATTATCTTGACGAACCCAATCCTGGCTTTTCCTCAAATCTCACGATTCACAAATGCTCGAGCGAGATGGATAAGACAATAACGACGATCAAGGATCGACAATCGCCGAATTGCGTAAATTCTGACCCGAAGATCAATCACGAAAGCAACGATTCTGGTCCACTGGGACAACCGTTTTCCATTAAAATACGACGCTCGTCATCGGTACCGTCCAAAACTGGACACAACAGAGATTCCTCGAGTAGCAATGATTCTGGCGTATCGACGGGTTCACTGAGTCACAGAACTGCCGAATTTGTGGAATTTGAATTGTCACTCGCGCCTATATCATCGTCGAGAAAACAAAATATACTCACCGTTTGCCGTAAAAGTCCGCCGCCAGTTTGCTTTCACAATAGTTTGCCGAGAAAGTCAAAATCGAGCGATCCACTGCGTGAATTATCATTTCAATTTCAAAAGATCAAAGTACCAACGAAATCGTCCTCGACCGAGGGCGATATACCAACTTGTTTGCCAAAAAGTACGAAAACTTTTGGTAGTCCTGGCGAGGTAAACGGCACACCGTATATCGATTCGCGAAGCACGAGTAGCGGCACCTCTGACATGTCAGATTACATCGAAACACTTTCCCTCTCGTCGCACTCTTCGTCCGATACACCGGACAGTCTCAGGTTAGAGGAAATAGAAACTGATTTCTAGCATTTTAATTAAGGTAGTAGTCTGGTAACTTAAGCCGATTTTCATGTCTTTTTTGGAGGGCGTTTTTTTGTAGGAAAATAAAAATGGATCGTTTTGGATATTTAGGATTTTTTTATTTACATATTAAAGATACAAAAAAATTTTTTTTTTTTTTAATTTAATAGTTTATTATTATTATTATTGATCGAAGTTGGCACCTCGAAAAAAAAGCGCGTAGGTGGCCCTGGTGATTTTGGCTCTTGATGTTATCTGAAATCAAAAATTCTTGATAATTCTTAATCTATAGACGTGTCATTCTGGTCGGAACTACTGAAGTTAAATTTCATGGATAAATAACAAAATGGCGGGCAAAATAAAAGGACCCTTTTTTCCAAAGTCCGCCATTTTGTTATTTATCCATGAAATTTAACTTCAGTAGTTCCGACCAGAATGACATGTCTATAGATTAAGAATTATCGAGAATTTTTTATTTCAGCTAACATCAAGAGCCAAAATCACGGGGGCCACCCACGCGCTTTTTTTTCGAGGTGCCAACTTCGATCAATAATAATAATAATAATAAACTATTAAATTTTTTCAAACATATTTTTTTTTGTATCTTTAATATGTAAATAAAAACATTCTAAATATCCAAAACGATTAATTTTTATTTTCCTACAAAAAAACGCCCTCCAAAGAGACATGAAAATCGGCTTAAGTTACCAGACTACTACCTTAAGCAATTATGGATTGGTTGGTTTGAAATTGAGAAAAAAAAAAAAAAAAAAACAATCTTTGTTTTTATTCCAGATTGGGTGGTCGAGCGGGCACAACGACGCTACGTCCGCGTAGTGGAAAAGAGTATTACATGATAGATCGTAGTATACTCGTCGAGCAGGGTCGTACACAATTGACAACGGCAACATCAACGAGTTACGCAAATATCACGCCAGTAATGGAAAAGAGCGAATCGCCATCGCCCGGTTACATGAGCAGTTCACCGTTCGAAAAACCCCAACCGACACGTGAACACTTTCTTTTTCCTGAGGTAAGTATGTCCGAGCGAATAGACTGAAATCGTTTGAACATACACATTAATAGTCCGGCGGTATTATTCAACTTTAGTCGCGTGTGTCAATGAATTTAAAAAAAAGGAGATAATAATGACTGTCCTCGTGCTGAATGTACGTAACATTTCAGATTATTCTCTTTTATTTTTCGCAGGAAGCTTGAGTGCGATGATAGTGTCTGGAAAGAGAGCGGGAAGTGAACCACCAAAAGTTCCTAGGAATTCCAAACACTACGGATAATAAAGCAGTACACATTTTGAAATGAGAGAAAATCGAGAAAGGATAAAAGGAAAAGACAAAAGAAAGAGAGAGAAAAACAAAGAAATGGATCACCGGGGCGATTACGACTATTTATACTATACGCGGATATCCGATGGTTAGTAGCATATTTTTTTAGACATCCACAAAATGTCCCGAGGTATTATATATATCTCCTGAATGATTGTAGAAGTAACAAATTTTTTTACAACGACACGATATCCGCTGTGCAAGAAATAATTTTTTTCTTCTTCGTTTCGATCGGAAATCTGTGATAGACTCAGTTATCAACCGTCTGAAAACTCTTGTTTTCCCGAGTCTTCCCCGCAAAGGTCACTTTCTTCGAAAGCATTATTACTTTTGTTGTTTTTTTTTCGTCTTCATTTCGTTTCCTTCTACCGAACCGATGAATTTTTTAGCAATCGGTGACAAAGAGAACCTAAGGTTCTGTCGTATAGTCGAAATAGAGTCAATAATCAAATACTTCCTACAACGACTTGAACAATTTCTAAAATACGCTCAATAAGAAAAATTTATAATAGATTATATACATGAGAATCCTGCCCTAGATTAAAAGGATACGCGTGATTCGTATACTTTCGATCACCGCATCTTTTATTTCCTTTGTTTTCTTTTTCATGTTTCTCGCATGCTTTTATTTCGAATAAGTAAACACTTTTTATATGAATCGTATTCTATGTACAGAAAAAAAGTGATGCAATTGCAGACTTTTTTTATTTATACTGAAAAATGATGAAAAAAAGTTCCGGTCACGAGTCTCGTAATGGATTCAATCGAATAACAAACGAAATGAAAAAAAAAAAGATCGCTCCTAAAATAGAACTCACAGGGTTTTTTGTACTTAATTACAAGATTTTTATGACGACGATCATAGTTTACAAACGAAAGTAGCAACGCGATTTGGAAAAAAAAAAAACACGTGAGCACTGAACGTAGAAGTATTTACGAATCAATCGTAAAAATTACTTCTCGTAGAATTTTATTTATTTTTCTTTTCAACTAAGAAGCCTCAACTTTTGCAACGCTTCGACACGTGCAATCGCGACTGAGTATAATCGTTAAATGAAACTCGGGTAATTCATTCGTACGTTGTGTCACCAATTTAACGTACAACGAAATACATATGTAGCATTTTACACTAACTCGACCAACGCTCTAGCCTCATCTTCTCGAATTTCGTCCATGATTTTTTAATGACGTATTCAATCCTGAAAGGCAATCAATTTTTTTTTATCTTTTCGCATTTTCGATGAAACCATATAGTTAGGGCGATTTCAAACGTCTGGAAAATATCCGTTTGAGATATGAACATTTTGAAGGCCACAGCCCACCAGTGGACTGGCGTCACTTCCATTTTACTTTCAATTTTGTACGAAAAAGAAATAACCAAAAATAGAAGCCAAAGTCAGTCTGCTCTAGAATGAAGCTTAACGGCTTAAAATAACGAGTTTAAGATATCGTTAACAAAAAACTGAATACCTTTTGAAATTGTGGCAATGATATAAAAAATAATGATACAACTTGGAGTGAGTGCCGGACGTAGATCGAGTTTCTCTAAGAGTTTCACGTATATGTGCGGGTTTTGCGCATTATCACTGTACTTAATTAGACTTTTATCGCGTGGTACTTACACTTCATTCCCCGGTTACGTTTTTCTTTTAATATTAATTTCTTTTTAAACGTTTTGTTTTTTATTACTTATTCAATAGCGCGAGTGGCCATTGATTGTTCTATTTATGAAATTAAAGAAAAAAGTATTTATTCTACTTTGTACTTGGTGCAGGATTTTTAAGTTATATTTTAACACAGAAGCTTCGAATTATTTGTAATTAATCGCCGTGAAGGACCCCACCTATGCCTAAGATTTTTAAACATATTTGTACTTGAACGTAGCGGTACAAGAATGCATTTATCGTTATTTTGTTTTGTTCTTTATTTTCTCGTTAAATGCATTTTTTTTCGTAATTAAATTTCCATATCTTCGTCTCTAAGGCAGCTATAGGAATTCAGAACGATACAGATTGAAATATTTGCATAAACAAGCAGCTAATGAATTTTATTCTGTAGTATAGTGATATTTTTAAACGCAATAATGAAGGGAGTAACGAAAAACTCTTTGTTAAATAATTGTATCTACACTTTTGACTCGAAAAGAAAACGAATATAGTAAGATATATGTTGCATAAAAAGTATTTTCCGTGCCGATTTCGAAGTCTATACTTCGAACAGAAGATTAACGAAAAAAAATATCAAATCAAAAATTGCATACAGCGCCGTGTGTGACAATAAGTCATGTAAAACAAAATTATAAAATGAAAAAAAAAATGCAGATCGAGCACTATACAAAAAAAAACGGCAACATACGAATTCCGCACTTTCAACATCCTTGTCTTTATAAATATTTCTTATCAATTTTTCACTCGTATGCGTTGAAAACCAAAAGAAGAAAAATATCCGTTGTCGTTCTAGAACGATAAGCAGGAACGCAAACTCGCTTTGAAAAAAAAAAGAAACATTTTGATTTCTGTATTTTTACGATAAACGACCGCTAAATGTTTCGTATACAAAACATGCGTGCGGTGAATGAATTTTCACGTGGACCGTTGCATTTAGTTAATGCACTCCTTGAAATAAAAAAAAGTATTAAAGTAGTATTATCACAAGACTGATAATAAGCACGTGGGCGAATTGAGTATACGAGCAACAAAATCTTGAAGATAAAAAACGATTTAATCCCAATCGACTTTGATAGCGAGCCTACAATTTCGTATTTACAAAAACACGAAGAATAAACAGCTTACGAATCTATTTAGAGCTGTTCGAGCCTCTGTTTTTTTTTCTTTTCGTTTTTACTCAAACTCGTGTTACGCTGTCCACCAGCAATTTTTTTTCTACGAAAACAATATTGCGAATACCTTTCGGGAACACGTTACTATATCCTCTGCTGTTTCATTGCGAATGCAGATTTCAAACTGTTGTCTCAGATAGCCCGGATAAGCAATTTTTCACGAGAGCCTTATACAAGTGCTCGTTAAAGAGAAGATTAAAAAAAAGCGTGAATTACGAAACGTGATTTTGAGAATGAGAGTTGAGTAAGGAGAGACCTTAATCATGATATAGTGCCACGCAAATATTTCAAGTATATACTTTATGAGAAATATTTAGTATTTAAGATGGAATGATCGAGCGTGTATCGCTTCCTTGAGGATTTTAAAATCCTTTGGAATTATTAGATTTTATTATCACTTAAGAAAAAAAAAAGTAGTATCGTGAAGTTAGGGACCCACAATATTTCCCCATAAAGAAAACACAAAAACAACATTGTATTCGATGTATTGTACGTACTACGAAAAAAAACAACAACAACAAACATATTTTAGTTAAGTGATTCCCAATTGCTCAACGATTTAATTGAACAAAAATTATGCATTGTGTGTCGTCCTGGCCCAGCCAGAGTAGCTCAATCGGTTAGTTTACTCATATTTAAATCTTGAAAAAGAAAAAAAATTAGTATTACTAGAGTGAACGTTTCCATGAGAAATCGGTACACGAATTGGCGTTTGAATTTCATGTTTTCGTTTTCTTTTTACAAGCACAAATTCCGAGTATAATTTTTTTTTTTCAAAACAAAGTGAGAAAATAAAAATTACGATTGGGAGTTGCTTTTTTTTTTATACATACAACATGCTAGTCAAAGATTAAGTAACTACTACGTAGCGATAATATATTTTTATTGCAAAAGGGATTAATGGATTAAAAAAAAAAGTTATTAGGCAGTGTTTAAGAAAAAAAAAAGCACCGTTACAAATCCTTCGTGTACTATCATTTGTGGTATGATAAAATATTGCTTACAAAAGGAAAAGAAGAAAATGCAATCATGTCAGATCCTTATTTATGTTGATATTGTTTTTTCGCGAATTCTCCAATCCTCAAATGTTACCTCAAGTCCTCGAGAAGTGGGACTCGAGACGAATTTTCAAAATTCATTTTTCTTTTCCTTTTCAAATACCAGAATTTGTTGGTAATTGACAAAATTCCGAGTATACAATTAGAAATGATAGTAGCCTTGAATAAACTACTGTACATGAGTAAGGAAAAATTTTCATTCAAATCATAACGAGATGCCAGAGGTTTTCCTTTATTTTTGACAATTGATGGTTGAATGAAAAAAAATCTTAAATGGCAGAGCACACGAGTATACGACGTATGGGATCAGAAAATCCCAGTCGACGGGGAACCTCACGAGATTTTGAGAAATAAAACCATCTTAACATCTGGCATCGTTGGGCTATATATCGAAAGATATATTTTTCGTGTACAACGATAATTTAAAAATGACGAAAACAAGATGAATTTGGTAATGGGATTTATTATCTCGAGCTAATATAATAGAACTCCACTGATTCTAAAATATGCCGAATTTTTTTCTAAGAAAAAATCGATTCTAAGGAAGAAAAAAAACGAAATATATGTGTACCGGCTTCGAAATGACGATGAACCATATCTACGAACTAACTAGACACTGCGTATAATTAATATAAAAAAATGAAATAAAACAAAGAGAGATGCGTCCAATAAATTTGAAAAAAAAAAATACTGTACATACTCGGTGTGGCACAAGTAGCGAATATTTTTTTCCAATCTTTAATTCGAACTTTTTACGATAGGAAAAAAAAATACAATTTATAACCAGGTCTCTCAACGACTGTAAATATCACGAAAAAAAGGGATGCACGATTAATCGGGATAATAATGGTGTATACACTACCATGGTACAATAAGTTTAGCTACATTAACTCTATATTGCATGAATATAGGGTAATATGACATTGATAATTGCGAGTAAAGGAAAAAAGAGAAAAGAAAATCTCGTAAATGTCTGACGATCTCTCGAAACAATCTCGCTTCATTAATAAGAAAAAAAAAAAAAAAACGATCTCGATGCAACTGGAATGATGTTTGAGAATGTAATTCATACTTAACACGAACACCAATGTGAAAAGAGGGAAAGAAAATACATAACGGTACTATAAACAATGATATGATAGTTAAACTATTGAGAATGAATTTTGTGAATACGCGTAGGTAGCCTATTATTTTTATAATTATAATATATAAAATGTTCAATAAAAAAAAAAAAATTCATCTTCATTCTAACAAAGTATCGATATTAAATCGGAGTTTTCTCACCTTTTTCATTATATATTTTTAATTTACAGATATTGTAACACACATGCAATAATAAAACAAAAGTGAGACAGAGATAAAGATAATAGATTTCTAATAATTCGATTATTCACAATTTTTATTCATTTATAGTGTTAATTACCATAATCTCTGAAGAATCATTAAGCTAGCCCGAAAGTCATTCAAAATAAATATTTTGTTTAAACTTAACATTTCAAGGAAATGAACGATGCGAATAATTTCAAATTTGGGAACACCATTCTTTATTGCTTTATAAATATTTGAAGAAAAAAAAAAAAAAGATCACTCAACAATTGTTACAGCGGCAAAAAAAAGTGAAAAATTCGATAATTTCGAGATTTCTTTTTTCCAAAAATTCTGCAAGAGTGACCTACTTTAATAAACAATATCCGCAGTTGATATAAACATTGTCAAGTGTTGTTTTTTAAATACTCATGAAAACAAAAGAAATTGATGTATCAAAATTTCAAAATAATTCGCACATTCCATTTGATTGAAACATAAGTTTAGGCAAAATATGAGGATTTCACATGATTTTAGAGTAACCATCTCTCTCAGTTGAACGAAAAAACCGATGACTCGAAGCCACCATGAAATTGACATTTTCAAGATTACCGACTGCGAACGAATTTTTAAGGATAAAAAAAAAATTATCGATTACACATAATGGAGCTTATGTATTCGTACCATGCCAAAAAAAAAGACAGAGGCGCATTTTATCCAAAAAAAAAAAACCAAATTAATCTAATATCCTGAAAATTTTCTATATAAAAAAAAAACAAAAAAAATGCATTTGGGCGATTAATTTAATACGATATATTGTAAGTGAATTTAAAAAGAATCATAAGCAAACTGTAGTGATTGAGAAAAAAAATGATTTACTTAAGGAGTAGAAGAAATAAAAGTATGAAAAAAAATAAGATGGTTGAAGTGTTTTATTTTCAATATTACCCTCACGTCCTACAACAACTCTGACACAAGAGATTCCAATGAAAAGTAATGACACAAGCAAAAAAATATTTTCGGGGAGGTTAATCGAAAATTCATGAGATCGTCGCAATTAAAATGGGATTCATATTTACAGTAATGAGAGCGGTAACGAAGTATTGTATTTCACAGAAAAAAAAAAAAAAAAAAAACTGCATCAAGAGTTAACAATTATTTATATTCTATACAATAACATACTATATATCTCCAACGATACATTCAGCGTATGTTACCTCTGGCACATAGGTTGATATTACACGTTATAGATCTATACAAAAATAAATAGTATCATTTAAGCACGAACGCGCATCGATTAACATTTTTTTTTTCTTCTCATCTTTACCTTTCTTCCAAGCACTAGGCCTATCACCCGGTATTAATTTTCTTTTTTTTAATTCGTCACTTTCATTTCGACAATAATGAACATTTTTTTTAACGTGTGATTTGCGATATCTACCGATAAGTTCGTACTACAGGCCGAAGAACATTAATCCGCGAGAGACGTACAACTAGATGAGCAGAAAAATATGATGCCTTTGGCGTTATATACATGATCGAACAATCGTAGTATATATATTGTTCCTATTGGAAATAAAGGGCTCAGAAGTTTGAATGCCATTTTTTTTTTTTTTTTAGTACTCCGATTTCGTATTTGGTCTAAGCTTATTTTTTTTTTCCCCTAACAATAGTAGTATCTTAGATGGTAACCACAAGTCCTCAACAAGGACGTACGTTAATTCTCTTCAATTATTTTTTCCAGAGAAAATAGTTTGCTCTTTTTTTTTTTTCAAAGATTCTTCACAAATTATCCTGCACATTACATGGTGTTCTAGATTTGTTACAACTATGCCGAAATTCGGTGTAGTAAAATAAATTGCTCAGCTATGATTACTATAGTCGAGGAGAGCAGTTGGCAAATTATTATACAAATTTCTTCGTTGCGTGTCGGTCGCATCGAACGTTTCCAGATATTTTTTTTTGTTTTTTTTTTTTAAAGAACACAAAAGCCCTCCGCCAATAAGATTCTTTCATGATTTTCTCGTGGTCGCACTCGACGATTTCGTGCTGCACAAATACATAATTTTTTTGTTGGTTTTTATATTATTTCTTCTAATATATAAATATATATTGATAAATATATTGATATATTTATGTGTTATGTGTGTCTTATCACGAAGGAAATAACGTGCGAATGCAACGTCGAAGGCTCGTCAAATTCACCCAATTGTATTGTTATCATTCCAACTGTCCTAGAAGACAACACACCGAGCAAAAAAAAAACTGAATTTACTTAATTCGAATAGGTTTGAATTTATTTTAATTAAAATTTTTCATTCGAATGAAGAAAAATCCATTTTTTTTCGGCTCGATGTAGGAAGAATTGATAAATTTTACGGAAAGATCGGTTCAACGATTGTGTTTGTGCACATTATAATAATCGGAGGAAGAGAACGAATTTCTTGAAATAAAAAAATCTATGAAAAGGCGGAAACTTTGCACTGACGTTATTCGATATCGAATAAAAACTGGCATTAATTTTCAAACGGACTAGACCGCTAATACTAGCTATATTCAATACTGTATTGACGATAGTCACGTGGGCGAGTATGCGTCGTGCATTTTTTTTTGTCACACACAACCGGCAATTAAGCAAATCTGACACGAAACTTTTGTCTCTACGTGCTCAATCGTTAATAGAAAATAAAAAATAAAACAAATGTAGAAATAAACTTGTTACTATTATATACCGAACAGTCTTCCACATTGATCTAACGTTACTTTCTCAAATATACAATCCGCATTATTTTTTTTAAATGTACATTATCCTACGTAACGTGAGAATAAATAAATTATCGAACAAAATGCTACAATATCCGGGACATGACGAATAAATTATCGTATAACAATTATGGACGTTACCTCCTATATAAATTCCTATATATATTTAACACTGGGTATATATACTATTTTTTTTAAGTACAAGTTCGTCCAGAAAACGTCACAGGATAGCTATGGCATATATATATATATATATATATATATATATATATATATTAGGGTGGGTCAAATAAAATGACTAATTTTTTTTTTCCTCGATATAATGAATAATGTATTGTTTGGCATCTCAAAAAAATCCTCTGCAAGTATGAGCCCTTCATATTTAAATTAAGAGGTCCCCCATCGCGAATTTTCATTTCCCATTTAAATAACATGGAAACATTTTTTTTTTTACTTTGGAATTTTATTAAAAAAAGCTCTCTTGTGTCTAATCGATAAAAGTAACCGTACAAAAAATAATCGGTGATTATTAGCTCTGGATTCTCTCATATTTGTTTGAAAACAATTAGTAATATATTAGTAGTATATTAGTAATATATTAGTAGTATATTAGTAATATATTAGTAGTATATTAGTAATATATTAGTAGTATATTAGTAATATATTAGTAGTATATTAGTAATATATTAGTAGTATATTAGTAATATATTAGTAGTAAATATTAGTAGTATATTTATTCATTTTTTTTTAGTTATCATATTCATATTTTAGTTATCATATTGATAACTAAAATTTTTTTTAAATTTGAAATTTATGTACTGATAAACGAGATAAGTAGAATCCAGAGCTTACTTACTAAGCTTAATTACCACCGATTATTTTTTGTACGGTTACTTTAATCGATTAGACACAAGATAGCTTTTTTGTAGAGCATGAAATGTTCTACAAAAATGTGCTAAAAGACTCTCCTAACATCAACGGTTTAAGTCTAATAAAATTCCAAAGTTAAAAAAAAAAATGTTTCCATGTTATTTAATTGGGAAATGAAAATTCGCGATGAGGTACCTCTTAATTTAAATATGAAGGGCTCATACTTGCAGAGGGTTTTTTTGAGATGCCAAACAATACATTTTTCATTATATCGAGGAAAAAAAAATTAGTAATTTTATTTGACCCACCCTAATATATATATATCTAGAATCTGACTATTTATATATATTAGAAGAATAAACTGTGACTTGATTTCCGTCGTTTTTCACATCGTAAACCATCGTTACGTGATGTAATTGAGGGATTATTATTATTTTTCGATCGCAATATCCAACAGAATGAATTCGACTGTATATTTTATAAATGCATTTGAAAGCAGTCTACGTGTTTTTCATGCGCGTTCTTTTTGTTGTTGAATATAATGCATAAAGTTAAAAACTCCGAGGGATAAAGAGACAACGTTATGAGCGTTGATTTTCCGAAAATACCCTGTTGAATTTTCTTTTTCAATGAAAATAAACGAATGCACGAGAGATCTAATGTGGTTACCCCGAAATCACTCAAACTCAATTTTTTCTGTTTGAACTTAAACTTCCATGAAATAAAAATTTGCGCTACTATTATCTTTGATAAAAGCTCTACTTCTTCGATCTTTTTGCTCGATGATGTTGAAATGTCGACAGAACAAAAAACAAAACGGAAAGGCATTCATACATTTTGTAATCTAGAATTCAGCGGCTCTTAGCAATTTTTTTGTTACGTATGCGCGTGACATAGAGCGTAGCTTTGAAAAATTTGTCGCAAGGTGTCTGCCGTTATCAGGTACCTTAAATTGATAGAAGATCCCGGGGAGCAGTGAGATAAGATTGAAAAAAAAAAACAACAACAAATTCGAACAGCTTCAAGTTTTTCATGAACATTAATAGACAAAATATTCCTTAAAGCGCGATTGAAAGTAACAAAAATACTCGTTAATCGAGTTTGACGGTCAAAAGGGTGACAAAACAAAAAAAAATGGAAAAAAAATATTTACTCGGCGTGACTCGAGTTTAAATTAAAATACTCTTTAAAAAAAAATGCTCTAATACTGCAACGAATCAGCGGTCGAAATTTTCGTTGTGTAATAATACGGTTTTTTTTTTTCAAAAAGAAACGCCATTCTAAGGTTTCTTTCTTCTCATCCAAACGGGCAATCGACTGACACGACTGCTCCCACGATCGTCCCTGATATTGGGTGGCTCGAGATAAGCGAATCTTATACAAAGTTTGTCGACTTCCTCGTCGCTTGAACTGAATTTCGCCAAATTACGTTCCATCGAGTAATCCTGAATGTCATCGTGCTCGTCACGATCAAAGTTCAAACGCGGTGGAACTCTGACGGGACTGGAGGCTCTAGTGACGGGTGCTGTACGACTGCCCGAGGCGAGGGCGCTTCTCAGAGATGATATTTTGCTGGTGCCCTGATTATGATTAACGTCGAGGGTGAAATTTCTCTTAAAACGTCCGACACGCTCGGTTCCATTCGATTCGGTAACTTCCAAGCTGTGGCGTTTAAATTTTTGCTTAGAATCCTTCGCGTCGCTCACGTGAGCGGTATAATTAACCGAATGACGTTTCGTTCGATCGAGCATACATTTAGTCTGTGACAAGCGTGTTTTTTCCTTGTCAACGATCATCGAGCATCTCTTACCCTTGTCGTCAAAAATCTTGGCTCTCTGCTGTTCGCCACTTGTCATACGTAATTTTCCCGAGCTAGCCGGATATCTCTTCGTTCTCGTGTCTTCTTTGACAAATTGTTGTTCCTCAATATTACATTTAACTCGTTGTCTCGCTAAATCCTCGTAATTAACGGAACTTCGATTTGTCTTTGTCGATTCGATGCTTGCCGAGCGTGTTTTCAAACAGTCCTCGTGCATGGAAAAATGCCTCTTTGATTTTCCCTTGTCGAGATTAATGCCGCTTCGCGTTCTCTCGCTGCTGCACGAACGTTCGACATTACCGGCGACACGTCGATTACGATAAATAATTTCCTGCAACTTTGGTATTCTCGAGTTCGCGTGACACGCGGATAATTGAGCGGGAATCCTTATACCGGCGTCAACGAGAAATTCATCGTCCTGCAAGGTCACGGGTATCTCGGGCATCGAGCTAAAAGCCCAACAGTTATTTCTCTCTTTTTTCATTTGTGACATCATGAGAGTCTTTGATAATACGGATTGTGGATAGTGGTCGTGCTTGTAAAATGTGTTAAATCTCGTTTTTGTACAATCGTGATCGTTGTTACAGTATGAAGCGCTTGGAAAATTCATTGCCTTTTGACAATGACCCGTCTCCCATGCTCGTGTCATCTCGTATCTGTTTGCCATTGGATTATCGAAACTTTCGTACGGTTCGTAAAACATATAATCCTGACACGTACCAATCTCCGTATGATTATTTGTGCTTATGCTAATGTTAGACTTTGACATGTTTATACGTTCCCATAGATGCGTTAGTAGCATGCTGTTGGACGTTAGTTCGGCCCAACTCGATGTTAGATCGTTGCTAGATGTACTAGAAGCATATATATATATATATATACGGATACACGAGGATATAGATTTTTGTTAAGAGATAATGTCCATTCGATTCCGAATTAACATCGTTTTTATATATGTATAATTTGTATTATTCAATTAACCTTTCAGGTACGAATAACGTAGTTAATCGCGTTACGGCGCGACGCGATATTAAAATTGCTACATTTAAAAGAATTTTCAGTGATTTGCAAATTGAAAAAATTGTGCTTAAAGTATGACATCAAAACTGTTATTTTCATCATTTATAATATTTTTTTGGTCATTGTTAATATTTTTGAATATATGATAACGGGATAATTATATTTGCGCGCCGTTTTGTCCCTAAACATCGAGCTTCGCGTTTATCGAACGAAACGGGGTCAAAGAAATTTGAAAAAAAAAATCGTGAAGGTATTTCAATGTTTTATGTATCGAATCGCGGAGAGAGATAAACCACATATATTGTGTGGTTTTGTTCATTATAAACAAAAGACGTAATTTTTCAATCTATACTTTTGGGAAATCATCAATTTATATCGAACGAATAGGCGATCTGAAAAATATCATACCTCGCGATTTACTTGTACAATATGTTAGGTTTCAAAATAAACTTTGGCCCATATTTTTCCGATGTCGCGTTTAAAAATTATTTACATACATATTGCATACGAAGTTTCGATTTCGCGAGGCCACCGGGTCCAAGCGGTCCACTTATGACGCGAGGACCCCGTACCTGGAGGGTTAATTGCGCTGGTGGGATTTGTAAAGTAATCGAATTGGATGCAGGCATGATTGATGTGAGGATTTTTTTTTTGGGAAAAAAGCGAAAAAAAAAGAAAAGAAAAACTAGTCAAGTAAACGGATTGTAGCCGCTTACCTAGCCTTCGACATGTCCGTTAAACGGGAAGCCGGTGAGTTCTCTGTAAAACGTCATTTAATCATCTCGATTTTCGACAATTCACTTCTATTCGTTTTGACATTCAATTATTGCGCAACTTACGTCTGGACGGCCGAGTTGGTGTGTCTGACATCGATATCGGTACTCCCGGTTGTTTGGTTTTCGGTACAAGCGTTGGAACACTAAAATCGCGTTAAAAGTGATGGAATTAACGAGCGAATGGGCGTGTGTCAATTACAGTCTGTGGAAAGTAGGGTGGTTCTCAATTGGGTGATGTTGCAAATTCTTTGGTATTGTTCATCAAAAATAATCAACATATCTAGAAAAAAAATTGGGCGCAAGCGGAACTTTGTCCAATAATTCTAACCCACCCCACCGAGCTGTCGAATTTTTATATGAAAAAATGCATGCATTCGAAATTTTGTTAAGAAAATTGTTTATTATTTCAAAACTATTTATGATAAAAAAAATTTATATAACGTTTTTGTAGGAAATATAATGCTCTACAAAAAAGGTATCTTGTGAAATTCTCGTGAATCTAATATTTATCACGTAATTAGCAAAAAAACTGTCATCATTTATTCCAAAAGTCGATCATTATCGTCAAAACAGGAGTTTGACGTCGAATAGCTGCAATTTATTTTTCGTATGTACATAAGATTATGAAAAAATACGTAGCGCACTTAACAAAGAAATGTAAACAATATTCAAATTTTCAATTTTATCAATTTTATTGTGAATTATAATGAATGATGTCATATATTTTAAAAATCAACTTACAATAATGAATTACATCGGTTGGAGCAAAGTTGCTCTGTTAATATCAGGATATTTTTTTTTTATATTCTTCAATTATTTGTACAATGAATTGTTTCTAATCTTCATCATAAGTGAGACGATCATTGTACTCTGTAATAAGTTTCACTCCTCTTTCTGCAACATCGTTAACCACTTTAATTCCTTTAACTATTTTTAAGACTTGTAAATAATTTTCATTAGAAATCCACTCGCTCACATCGATATCAAAAAATGGAGAGTTGATTTCAAATCTTTCGAAAAAAGCCATCGATTTGGAACTGATTAAGAAATCAATGTCCTTATCGATCAAAGAAGAAAAATTTATCATGAATGATAATAAAATTGATAAAATTGAAAATTTAAATATCGTTCACATACTGTTATTGAGTGCACTATGTATCTCTTCATATTTCTAATTGCATATGAAGAATACATTGCAGTTTTTCGACGTCAAACTCCTGTTTTGGCCATAATGATGGACTTTTGGAATAAATTATGACAGTTTTTTGCTAATAACGTGATAAATATTAGATTCACAAGAATTTTACGAGATACCTTTTTTGTAGAGCATTAAATTTCCTATAAAAACACAATATAAAATTTTTTTATCATGGATAGTTTTGAAATAATAAACAATTTTCTTAACAAAATTTTGAATGCATGCATTTTTTCATATAAAAATTCGACAGCTCGGTGGGGTTGGTTAGAATTATTGGACAAAGTTCCGCTTGCGCCCAATTTTTTTTCTGGATATGTTGATTACTTTCAAGGACCAATACCAAAGAATTTCCAACATCACCAAATTAAGAACCACCCTAGTGGAAAGACTTATTTTCCGTTTGTAGTTGAATTTTATACTCACGATGTTCTTGGAGGATCGACGGAAATGGGATTTTGCCTTCCGCCTCGTCCCATTCCCATTTCATTGTTCACTCTCGTTGTTCCACCTGTGGCAGTGAATATAACAAAAGTACATTATAATCGATTAGTTAAAAGTGGTTATGCTAGGTTTAAACTTTTGTTTTCTTATTTGAAAAAAAGTTTTATCTTCATAAAATTTCCAGTATACGGAGATCGAAAGAGATTGATGAGCGTTTTTACACAAAGTCAAAGTCTAATATTCATAATTTTCGTGTTAAATTGACAGTTATGAGCAAAAAATTTGGAAATTGACAATCTTTTTGGTGAACGTACTGAGCCTCGGTGTCATCGAATGTTTCTTCGCCGATGTTGAGCCTGACTGGATAAATGGCGTCGAGCTCGAAGCAGTTTTACCGGGTGTTATGTTCATCAGTCGCTTTTCTTCCTCGTACTTCCTCAAATCTTCGCTCTCGTGTTTACTCAGTTTCGTCGGTGTCTGCAATGTTTTTGCATCGATATAGAAGAAAACGTGTTTGTTAGAGGATGAATTTTCGTTTAAAAATAAACTACACTTACCGGTTGTCCCTCGTGCTTCACGTCAATCGCGTCCAATTTGTGAATAACATTTGTCAGAGCGTACACGACATCGCGGTCCTTCTCGTTGTTCATCAAATTACGAACGTTCGCTTCGAGAGACGATAATAATTTCTTATCGGAGGGTAGACGTATATATGATTTCAACGACGGCAAGAGAGTCACAACTTTCAATCTAACATTTGCTATCGGATCTTCAGTTAGAGCGAGGACGATCATGTAGAAATATTCCTTGAAATACATCGACGAGAATATTTCCATCGCGTCAATCATCATACGAATGTACAACATTCTCACGTAACTGTTGGAATTACGAGCGAACTCGGTGTAAAGACGATTTCGTAGCTCGGTTCTTTGTGTCGCTTTGAGATTGTAACGCAAAAGAATGAGGAAAGTGCGACCAGCCGCTTGACGAACTGGCATCGGTCGCTGAAATTTTTTTAATCCCCCACGTTAATTCGTAAATATTCTTGCAGAACGGCGATAAATAATACTTTATATGAAAAAGTGAAAACACTTTCAATATAATAATATTGTTTGAATATCATATAATTTAATTGTAATAAAATTTCAAACCTAAAAATATTTCATTGAATTATAATTACAAATGTAATAATTATTGAATTGCTAAAGTCATTGAAAAAAATGCGATTTTAAATTAGAAAAAAAATTCGTACCGCATTCAAGGCTCTCGTAAGTGCGACAGGCACGAAATACGTGTAAATAATATCGCTCGGAAAGCACTTTGGCAAAACTTCCATTTGATCGAATATCATCGCGGAAAGTCTCCACTTGTTCGTCGTCGCAATTACCGCCTCGCATTTCAGTAGAGCTCTTCCCAGATCCATCACCGACGAATCCTCGAGAAAGAAATAAAAATATACAAAGTTCAATTTAATTACGCGTAACAGTAAAAAAAAATGATAAAATGAATAAAGTTTTTTTTTATTAATGACGAATCGCGTAATCTTACCACTTGATCCGTTCCAATTGTTTGACTTTGCAGAAAAAGTTCGAATGTTATGGCCACGTGTGGAATAAGACCCTGGAGAACTTCGTCAGAATCGTCTTTCAGCAATTTGATAAGTTCACCCTTTATCAGATTGTTTCTGGGTCCTAAAATCTTTGCAACCTGCAAAAGAGGATCACGGGATTCAAAGCTATAATCATGAATTCAAAAATACTTTGTTGTTCGAATTCTTCGATTTCTTTTACCTCGTGAATTCCACATGCTATAGTACGCCTGACCATGTAATACGGATCGCCAGCGAGATCGTTGAATGTCGGGATTAAAACTTCCACATCCTCGGATGCCGAGGATACGAAGAGGAACATGGCTGGTATATTGAACGCGCAATGCCATCGACATTCCACATATCGTTCATTTACAAGAGGATCATTGCTCATCTGAAAGAAGTTAATTTTTCTTAACGTGCGGTTGCTCGTTCGAATTTATCATTTTTAAAGAGAAATAATCAAAACGCGTCACGATGATAAAACTTACAAAGGGTAACTCTTGTCTGGTGCTCTCTTGATTCATACTTTGTACTCCTAGTTGCGAGAGCTGTTGAAAATATTTTATGTGCCATGTTTTTTCTGGAGCCGTTAAACATTCTGAAATTCAAAAGGAAGAATTGTCAATAAAAAATTCGTAAAATTGTCCTAAATATACGTGAACATTGGAGCGATGACGAATTCTTACTTTCTAAGCCGAGAACCAATTTTCCAAACTCCTGCGCTATAACGCACAACACTTTGTCGTTGGACTCGAGAGCACCGTCGCATAATTTTTTAATTAACGGTGCTATCGTATTCTTTATTACATCTTGAAATATCAAAAAAAGAAATATTAATAAACATCACGAATTTCATTGAAATAATTTCTATTTCTAGCATGCGAGTAAAATGATATATTTACAATATCCCGTTACATGGCAATGTTACTAAAAAATTGAAACTATCGACCGATAGAAAAAAAAAAATTTTTTTTTTACGTAATTAAGGGCGGGGTAAGGGTTTTCACTTTCGAACAATCGAATTTTTTTTTTGTTTTATCTTATTGTTTAACATTTCAAGAATATGTCCTTAAAATTTGAAACCGATCTAAGCAATATTCTTGAAGTTGTTGTCTTATTAATCTCCTGGCTTTTAAGGGTGAACACCACTGTGACCCCCTGTTTTTTTTCACATTTTTCAAGAATTTTTTTTTGTGGGAAAAAAAAGAGATATTCGAAAAATTTGTTTGGGTTTTGTTCCTTGTTTATTAATGTATCAAAAAACATTTTTTTCACATTTTTCACGCCGCATGGTGGCGCTGGGGAAGCTCTCGCGTCAGGTGCTGTCATCTCCGCGGCACGCAGCAGAACTCTCTTCAACGTCGATCTGAAAAAAAATACCGAATGTTTTCATCAATAATATGATATTTTGAAGAGAAGTACATAGGGATTTGGAAAAATATTGTTTTAAAAAAAATAGGCACGCCTTTGAAATTAACTTTCATTTCAAAGGCGTGCCTATTTTTTTTAAAACAATATTTTTCCAAATCCCTATGTACTTCTCTTCAAAATATCATATTATTGATGAAAACATTCGGTATTTTTTTTCAGATCGACGTTGAAGAGAGTTCTGCTGCGTGCCGCGGAGATGACAGCACCTGACGCGAGAGCTTCCCCAGCGCCACTATGCGGCGTGAAAAATATGTTTTTGGATACATTAATAAACAAGGAACAAAACCCAACAAAATTTTTCGAATATCTCTTTTTTTTCCCACAAAAAAAAATTCTTGAAAAATGTGAAAAAAAACAGGGGGTCACAGTGGTGTTCACCCTTAACGCTATACCTCTAACAGCTGCGGGCGATCGGGCTAGCAGTGCAGCTGTCGAACAGGTATACAGTTTATTTATTGCTATTGTGTTTATAGTATATAGTGTATACTATACACTACAATATTTTAAAAGCAGATGGAGCTGGAATCGATGATTCTGTGTAAGTTGAAAAAAAAAAAAAAATTCTACACTTTTTTACTTCACAAACTTTAGACGGGTTTTTCTCAAAACTACTTTTTCAAAGTCCGTGTTCACTGCCATTTAAAAACTACTTGACCGATTCATTTCAAACTTTGTACACATTTTCTACATATAAAATACCTCCCCCCAACGTTTAGTAAAATTTTTTTTTTTCTACATTAAGGGTGTTTCCCACCCACAAAATGGCGGAATTTTTCGTGGAAAATAACAGTTCACACTTTGGATGGCCGGCAAAAATTTTTAAATGAAAAAAAAAATTATCAGAGAACGTTGGGGGGAAGATTGGATTATAATTTGACTAAATTTTCATGGTTTTTCATTTTCAGTTAATTTCCGGCCGAGTTATAGTGAACACCGCAAATTGTTTTTTTTTCCAAGACGTTCCGGGGTAAGCTCCGTTACGGGCTTATGCTTCAATATTTCTGCATGAAAAAATTACGCAACATTGTCAAAAGTATGCTCAATAATGTACAAAAGGTTCAAATAAAATTGCTCAATCCATATTTGAGAAAAAAAAAATCGCAAAAAAAGTGTTTTTTTTTAACGCTGAAACCCTTACCCCTCCCTTAAAGAATTATTAATATTGCCCACCTCTTCTCGAAGAATAATGTCAAATTTTACCTGTTTGAAGTTGAGGCAGGAGGTGGACTATTGTCTGCACAGAGGCGTGTCTCACTATGCACTCTTCGTCGCTCGCTAATTCAACGATAGACGGTAACAACGCGGGCTTCACGTATTCGGGACCGAGACCCTCGGCAACGTAACGTAACTGAAGACATATGCATGCTCTAACGTCGCTGTTTACATCCTGACAGAGCGAATGTACCGTCGGCAGTACTTCCTTCTTAATCCTGAAAAAAATCAAATTAAAATTGTCAGTTTAGTTATGAATTTCCCTGATTCAAGTCACACGAAAAAAAAAAAAACGAAATGTGAAAAATGTGAGAAATACTTACAATTGAGAGTCAAATCGAGTACATATCTTTCCAAGCAATTTGCTGCATGTTATTCTGGAGCTGGTAGGCTGAGATAATTGTCCTTTATTTATGGCCATCGGGAGGATCTGCATAGTAAATTTTTTTTCTCTGTCATTAATCCTAGAACCTTAATGATTCGGATAGTAAATTTTTTATCATTTCCAAGGACAGGTTCTTGTATTAGTTCCTCGTTATCTCGATTATTGATTTTAAAAGGTGACAGCGGTACGACTCGTATTACAATTTAAAAAAAATTGTTGCGCAAAGAATTTCGAGGCAACTATAGCTATGAAATATATGAAATTATTGTATAAAAAATGGGCAGAGTTAAAAATATCTAATTATTCTTAATGACGTCAAGAACTGAATTTTCCAATGGAACTAAAATACAAATTGTATTTTCATGTTCAAAAATTGTTTTGCCACGAAGTTGGTGAGTCAGGATTTGTTATTTATAATTATGTACCTCCTGCCTTATGACTTCTGCTGGCAGTAACTCGATCACGTCTAGTAAGGTCTCCAGCCATGCTTTTGCAACACCTACTGGACATATACAGTTATATGTATTACGTTACATCATTAAATCCAAACACAGAGGCGTACTTCCACGTTGCATTTTTATATATACAATTTTTTTTCTTCTTAACGCACATCCTGAACGAGCACTTTACCTGCGTCTCGACTGTCCAAAGAGTTCAATATACTCTGCAGGAATGTCTGTGTAAACGTCGAATGACTGACGAGCCTCTGTTCCAATATTGTTTTGAACGTCGTAGACGCCGCCATGTGAAACTCTGTCGACGCCGTCGGCAGAGTTTGCTGCATCTTTGGCATAAGTCTCGATATGCATGATTGAGCGTCGCCGGCCAATAGACTCGGCAATGTTTGTATCACGCTCAGTTTCTGGATATTGTCGCCTTTTCTGCGATATTGTAACGGCGTACGATACAATTTTTATAAAATAATGTATGTTAGAAGGACATTTGGGTTTGTGGGTTTTTATCGCTAAACGATTGAAATAAATTTACCAAGAAATAATTTACTAAAATGTATTACTAAGTTGTCAATCGGATATGGCTTATTGTTAAAATCTCAATTAAATCTTCAAATAAACGAAAAAAATATACAAATAAAGTTTATTTTATTTATCCTCAGTCACAAAATTCACGCAAGTCAGAAAAGAGCACATTTAGCATGTTCCAAAATATTAGCAGAGAAAATGTCAGAAATATCGCATTCCCAGGATAAAGAACAAAAACTAAGTACATTATTAACTGACATTCGTTTGGAGAGAGTTGAATTATCACTGTCCCCGTAATCACCGAATAAATCATGATTTTTTCGAGGAATTAGAACTATGCCTATGAAACCGAAAGGCTCAACAGCGGTATGAGATATTGATCTATCGTTTAAATAAATCGTGTATACTGACCTATCATGCAAAGGTTTTATTATGACAGAGAAAGAAAAAGAGAGAGTCGTGCGACTCTTTACCATGAATCACAGTGAGTCATAGTGGGTCATTTATTTACCTATTAAACTGACAACAATGGTGTGTAAAACGTGATTGTTACATGAAGAATAATTTTTATAATTGTCTAACTACACGCGAAGATGCGTATGCACACGATTCACACACGCGGAGTGTTTTTATTTATAGATTGTAAAGACACGCCGCTTTAAAAATTGTGAAGAGGGTCAAGCACGAGAATTATTCGTTAATTGCCGAGTCGGGTGTACGCACGTTTTATAAGTTCTCGTAAAATTTCTATAAACGTGTCGTTTTTCTTCGAAGTTTTACTTACGCGTCCGATGTACTCTCGAACGGAGCTTCACCTCCCTCTTGCCACATTTTCAACACTCATCTTATACCACGAAAAATTCACGAATATGTTATCATCTAATTCGAGTCGAAACGGAAAACCGACGCTCGCATCGCGATAAACGTCTGGCGCGTGTGTCGTGTGTCGTGTATATCTGTGTGGTGGCGATTTGTGTAAAGGAATGAGGAGGTTTTGTTTTCAAAACACACGCCCGTCTCACGCAAGAAGGCGAACGCAACTGAACGCAACTAACGATTATAACAAACTAAACCGAGAGATCTACTCCGCACGTAGTACTATATATAGATATATGTATATACTTGCAAATGGATATATACGTCGTATGTTATATATGTGTGTGGTGCTTACTCGATTCACGAGCATTGCCGAGGATCACCGAAAATAACCGAAAATCTACAGCTCTTTTGATAAGAATGTGGCGCGTAAGTTTTCAATTGTCTCGATCTTTACTCAAATGAGTGTTTCATTATGGTAGCAGTCTGGTAACTTAAGCCGATTTTCATGTCTTTTTTGGAGGGCGTTTTTTTGTAGGAAAATAAAAATGAATCGTTTTGGATATTTAGGATGTTTTTATTTACATATTAAAGAAAGAGAAAAAAATTTTTTTGAAAAAATTTAATAGTTCATTATTATTGATCGAAGTTGGCACCTCCTCACAGTTTTTTGTCCAAAAAGACTTTGAAAAAAAAAAACTTTTTTTTCCAAAGTCCGCCACTTTGTTATTTATCCATGAAATTTAACTTCAGTAGTTCCGACCAGAATGACATGTCTATAGATCAAGAATTATCAAGAATTATTGATTTCAGATAACATCAAGAGCCAAAATCACCGGGGCCACCCACGCGCTTTTTTTTTTCGAGGTGCCAACTTCGATCAATAATAATAATAATAATAAGCTATTAAATTTTTTCAAACATTTTTTTTTTTGTATCTTTAATATGTAAGTAAAAACATCCTATATATCCAAAACGATTCATTTTTATTTTCCTACAAAAAAACGCTTAAAAGAAAAAATGTCAAGTCTTTCATTGATTTACCGAGAGTATAATGATGACACGACAATACAGCTAGCATTGAAACATATTTTCAAGGATATATTGTGAAATAGAACTTTTACTATTTTTACCGTCCAGATACCGAGATGCACCATAAAAATTACCATGGAAAGTATATCTACATTGTACAATTTATGTTATTGTCACCGCGTATATATCAGAAACTATTAATCTCTTTGAAGCTTTGCAAGTACGAAGATTAAACATCCGCAATCTGCAAGTCGTATATAAAAATTTCTCAAATCCGTAAGTTGAAATAGTCATGATGGTCGTGCGTCCTTAACGATTGAATGGCGATTTGAGTTACGTAAATGAGCGACCTTCGTTCGATAATTGTCGTATAGTATATATGAGGTAAACAATGACTCGGTTACCGCACCCGGGATGAATCAGTATCGAACGGAAACTTGTACAACCTTTTTTTTTCTTCTTTCTACTTGCGCACGAGCTACAAAGTGCAATGATGACGAAATGCTTGTACCAAGTATTACGTTACGCACACGAACGTTTTTCAATTGAATCTTTAAGGTAGACTTTAAGATAGTCGAGAACCATATTTTCTAGATGAACTTGGAAGATAAAAATCGATTTTACAGTGTCACGTGTCACGATGAAAAATTTATAGAGCTTAGAAACCGAACGAATAAATCGGTTTACTCACGATAAAAGATGAAGCGCTCGATCTATGGGTTTCTGTTCTAAATTGCTGTCTAGTGTATGCTTTTTAAGCTGTTCTTCGGTCTGAGACGTGAAGAGGAACAAAGTCGAAAAAAATACGATGGTACGATTAGCAAGAAAATTGCAACGGAGTGGTAATATACAATTTCTACAAGAATATAAACGATATTTTATTACGACTAGAAACTATGTACCTTGAGCTCGTGTAAAATTGGAGGATCTAACTGAAGGCTCGCAAACTCCACGAACGCCATAATTATAATTTACAATACGCGTTTGACAGAATAACCCCCATAGAAACTGCACATACAGATTTTAACGTGTAAAATCGAGAGTGATGAACAATTGACGATTTCGAAATCTCGTGGATCTCGTGATTAAATTGCGAAAAAAACAAAGTCGACGATTGTAGAAAATACGAAATATATTTACTTTCATATCGTGTCGTATAATTTAGATAAGTATACATATTTTTTGTTTGTTTTCATTCTTTGTTTTAGTGGCATTCCGTATGTGTAAATTATGTTCACAACTTCGGGCGATATAAAAGTATTACAGTTATTTGTTGTTGTTGTTGTTGTTCTTGTTGTTGTTTTTTTTTTATAATTATTTACAAGATGAAACGAGATAAATCGTAATATATAATCTATTTTTCTTTTCAACTAAATGTATCTCCTTAATGCACTGAAATAAATCGCGTTTCGCTTACATTCGGGCACGAAGCTATGTTTTTTTTTATATATACTACATTCGCGTACAACGTTGTGATTACACCTATAAATTATATTTTACAATTATATAGGTAGCTTATTAATGTCATGTTCGTCAAACAAGAGACTGGTTTTATTTATTTTTTTGTTTTTTTTTTTTTTTTCGCTCGCTTCTCTCAGCAACGGTAGTTGAAGAATAAAAAATAATAACAACGAAGAAATAAAAGCCGCGTGATTTAAAACGAAAAAAAAAAAAACGTTCGAAAAGTTTCCGCATCGTTTGCAAAAGTTATTGAAATTCGTTCAGAGAGCTTTTATCCGTACAATAATCGTCCAATTGACAACGGTGTTAAAAAAAAAAAGATGCAACGCGAAATAAAATGTTATTTTTTTACATAAAAAAAAAAAAAGTAAGCGAAAAGAGGCCTCGGCGAAACTTACGAGCGAATCACTCGATTCGAGGGTTACAGATTTTTGGTCGACTTCGGGTTTGTGCGTTTGGCATTGTCAACGTTTTTTTTTCCTCTTATTATTTTACCTCGCTTTTGCCGCACAAATTTCTGACGAGTTTTTCTTTTTTCTTTATATCCACATATATATAAAATAACGTACATATATATATATATATATCTTCTACGAAAACGAAACTAAAATATCATTTCGACTCGAGTCTCGTTCAATCGTAGGCTTAAAATCCTAAACTTTCGAAACTACAAAAAAAAAAAAAAAAAACGAAAAAAAAAGATATAAAACTAACGACCTATGTATTAAGGCTGTGGAAGCACCCTGAATCACTGAATAACATCGAAGTTCGACGATCGTCTTACCGACGTTTCTATGTGTTTTGTTTTTGTATAATTAAAAAAAGTTTTACCTGATATTTAAAAAAAAAACAATCGTCTTTCATCAACGCGACCCTCGCGTTGACGACTCCTCGCGAATATATGAAGGCACGAAACATTCACGTTCGTCATCCCTCGAGTAGAGGGCTTTGATAACGCAATAAAAATCGAGGGTTTCGGGTTCGGACTAGGTTCAAGTCACAACGGGATTGAGAATCTTTCGAGTCACTCACGTCGTTTGCCGTCTGTTAGAGTAGTTTAAGGATAAAATTCTTCGATAGCAGGTGCTCATTGGGATACCTGTAAAAAGCGAGGTCTGTAAAAAATCTATTTACCGCGCCGATTACTTTTTCACAGTCCCCAATTTTCGCAAGACCTATTTCTTTACGATAAAGTTCGACTATCTCGAGGAGCGAGACAAATGTAAAAAAAAAAATTTGATTCCTAAACCATCCCTGGTACGAATCCAATTTTTTTTCAACTCAAATCTCCGTCTGTGACATGGCTCTTTGATTTTCTTCGACGAAACTTCGCTCAAACGTAACTCTCGTCATCGACGAGCGATCTCGGATATCCAAGATGCCTCGTGGTGATGGGTGCACGTGGTTGAGGAGGCGGTCGATAGGGTGGCGGTGGCGGAAGTGATCTTGACCTCCCGGCGACCTTGTGTCTTTCCTCGAGACTCATGTGAACAGGTGGCAAGTGTCGGAGTCGCGGCGGTAATGGCGGCGGTGTTTCCGGCCACACTGTCTCGTTATCATCGACATTGTCACGATAAACATCGATACTTTCGTTCTGTTTAAACGTATAAACGTCCGTTCTTTCTCTCGCGTCATAAATCTCGCTCGTACTCTCGCGATTCCCATATATACCATTGTCCAGACGTTCGTGCTCGTAACGTTCCGTTTTTCGCACTGTTTCATTACTCGCACTCACGTAAATCTCGCTCTTAACTTTTTTAAACTCGTAAAGATCCGTGCCAGAGTGATAACTACCGTTTTGCGATATCGGCGATTCACCGCTGGTGTACTGGTCGGATTTGACTTTTTTAAATTCGCCAAAACGTTCTTTCGCAAATTCGTAACGTTCCGACGTACGCGGCGACGATTCGACGTTTGAATCTTGTTCCGCGTCGTGAATCGACACGCGCTCGGTGCAAGAATCTTGTTGCAATTGTTTTTGTTGTTGTTGCTGTTGTTGTTGCGCGGATCTCTCGTAATCGACTCGTAAATCTCGCGATACGTCGAATTGCGATCGATAAACGACTTCCTTGCAATTTTCCACATTTTCCTTCATCGATTCTTGCCGATGATAATCCCTCGAGTACATGTCCTTCTCGTCGAAACGATCTTTACGTTGCTCGTTCTCCTCGTGTTTTGTTCTCGGTGTTCTCTTTAATTGAGCTCGAAGCCAGTCTTGTCGTTGGAACGGATTTTTATCCTCTCTGAGAACGCTGTCAACGACGGTCTGATGAATCAAACCGCTCGTATAACCGTTCATACGTTCCTCCCAACCGCCGTAAACTCGTATGTAACCTTTGCCATTTGTTTTGTCGTCCTTGATGAGAGACTTTTCGAAACTCGATGACGAGGCGTTTACCGCTGAATCCTCAGAACCGACCGGTGACTCGGGTATAAAAAGTTGACAGTCCGATAATGTGAGTCCAGAGTCACGTGACAATGACATATGATCCTTGCGCGGTGGCTCTGTGAGATCGAGACTGTCGACCGAAAGTCCACCTGCTGCAACGAAATCATAGAATTATTAATGATTTTATTAAAAAGAAAATTAATGAGGAAAAATCAGAGGGTACAATTTTGTAAAAAAAAAAAAAAAAGACAACAATAATCCAAATTTATCAAATACTCACAGTGTAGGCTATCGGTGCTTTCCTCGGCACCGCTGTCACTGCGTTCCTCGCCGAGAAGCTGCGTAACACCCTCGCCGAACAGTACCTCGCAGTGTCGTATGAGCATTTCCGTGAGCGCCGGAATTGCGCGACTCTGATTAACCGACGGATTTGGGGACCAAAGTAAACTCGGACCGCAACAAACGCCGAGATTACTGGCGCACATCAGATTGTGCTTGGATCTTCGCGCAACGTGATGCAGAACACAAACGAGATGCGACAGTAGAGTGTAATTGGCTTTGGGAAGTCGATCGAGAATACTGAAATTAACGATATACACGGAATGTGTTAAATTAATTCGTTAATATTATTTAAGGTAGTAGTCTGGTACCTTGAGCCGATTTTCATGTCTTTTTTGGAGGGCGTTTTTTTTGTAGAAAAAAAAAATGAATCGTTTTGGATATTTAGGATATTTTTATTTACATATTAAAGATACAAAAAAAAAATTTGTTGAAAAAATTTAATAGTTTATTATTATTATTATTATTGATCGAAGTTGGCACCTCGAAGTTGGCAGCCCGGGTCCTAACTTTTTTTTCTACCGAACCGATTGCTTTCAAATTTTAACAGGCTACTCTATACACTTATAGTTCTCGTCGGAACCACCGAGACATTTTTTCACCCCTTACTTTTCATTTTACAACCCCTTCTTTGCTAAAATAAAAGGACTTTGGCAAAGAAGGGATTGTAAAATAAAAAGTTAGGGGTGAAAAAATTTCTCGGTGGTTCCGACGAGAACTATAAGTGTGTGGAGTAGCCTGTTGAACTAGCATATTGAACTTTATTTAAAAAAATTTTTTATTATCTAATATTTCATATTTTCTAAATTCGATACTACTCATAGGTTAAATATCTCAAGAAACATTAATCTAAGCAATTGGGTCGATAGGATCTTTTTTGTAGGAAATTAAATTTCCAACAAATTTTTCATCTACATTGTTTTCGTAAAGTTAATTGTTTCGGAGATAACGGCAAAAAAACGAGAATTTTGGGTAAGAATCAACTTCAGTGACCCGTACCAACTCACCAGTACAATTTACACTTTCGCCGCGAAAGGCACTTTTTTAGATTGTTTTATTCCGAGTAAATCGAAACCAAGAACAATATGATAGCATAAAATGCGGCTGAGTTATAGAAATTGAAAAAAAAAAAAAAAAAAAAATCCGATTTACGAGTATTTTAGATGGAAAATCTTCTCACGCTAAGGGAAAGTACTTAGAATTAATATTACCGTAGTAGTCTGGTAACTTAAGCCGATTTTCATGTCTTTTTTGGAGGGCGTTTTTTTGTAGGAAAATAAAAATGAATCGTTTCGGATATTTAGGATGTTTTTATTTACATATTAAAGATACAAGAAAAAATTAGTTTGAAAAATTTAATAGTTTATTATTATTATTATTATTGATCGAAGTTGGCACCTCGAAGTTGGCAGCCCGGGTCCTAACTTTTTTTCTACCGAACCGATTGCTTTCAAATTTTAACAGGCTACTCTACACACTTATAGTTCTCGTCGGAACTACCGAGAAATTTTTTCACCCTCAACTTTTTATTTCACAACCCCTTCTTTGCTAAAGTCCTTTTATTTTAGCAAAGAAGGGGTTGTAAAATGAAAAATTAGGGGTGAAAAAATTTCTCGGTGGTTCCGACGAGAACTATAAGTGTGTAGAGTAGCCTGTTAAAATTTGAAAGCAATCGGTTCGGTAGAAAAAAAGTTAGGACCCGGGCTGTCAACTTCGAGATGCCAACTTCGATGAATAATAATAATAATAATAAACTATTAAATTTTTTCAAAAAATTTTTTTTTTGTATCTTTAATATGTAAATAAAAACATCCTAAATATCCAAAACGATTCATTTTTATTTTCCTAAAAAAAAACGCCCTCCAAAAAAGACATGAAAATCGGCTTAAGTTACCAGACTACTGACTTAACAATATAAAATAATAATATTGATAAAGAAAAATTGGCAAAAATGATCTCTCACCTTTTGATCGTTTGTACAGGTTTCGCCGTTTCAAGGCTCGCCATCCACAATGGAAATAGATGAGAAGTAAGAAGTGGATCGGGCAAAGATCTCAAAAAATCTTTGAGCAATGCCGAAACAGCAATGATAGGTGCTTCCTCGAGACAAGCTGGATCACCGGTCGACTCAATTTGATCCCTCAGTTCACGGACTATTCTGACATTAGCGGATTTGCGAAAGATACCCTGTGTGAACGGTCCCTTGGCGAATAATTGTTGGAGCATAACTAGAACGGGTTTTGGCAGGCCATTGTCATCGAGTCGCGAAAGATTAACGCCAAATATACTTGGATTCAGCGACAATGATCTTCTCAACAGGCCGGTTATCTTCGATTTGTTCTTTTTTATCGGTGATTTCATAATTGGACGTAGAATAAAGTGACAAGTGTCGTGACCACTTTTGTTACAATGCTCGAGATCAAAACCCTCCTCGGCCGACAGTGTGTGACGAAGATTCGACAATTTAACGGCAAATGGCCTCTCGTGACCGATCAACGGATACGGCGCCTCGTCCGACGATGTTCTCGCCCAAAGTTGAAAAGGTCCTTGAAGACCGAGCAATCTCGTGGCGAGATTAACACAAGTCGACGCCGTCATTTCAGAACCCACCTCTATCGTCTTGCACTGAAAAAAAATATATACATATACAGAAAGGTTAATACAAAAGTTTAGAATTCTTCTCTTTTTTATTGCTTCTTAATTTTACTAGTTTTATCGACTAGAGAAAATTCCTCGGGGAGATAAGGTTCAAAAAGGTCTTTTACGCGCGCAGTCAAAGTCCCCCCGTACCTCGACTTCTCAAATTCTTACATAGGTCTTGACGATGCCAGCGTAAAAAAATATACTCCAAGATCTTTCTTTTACGTTCGGATACTTAAGAAAGAAGAATTTTAAGAAACGATAGGGAGGGGGGGGGGACAGTTTTTACGACGTTCGAAGATCTAACGAAACTACAATTGAACCAATGAAGAAGTCTAGACTTTCATTTAGGAAAATGATAGAATTTCTTGGGGGCAGATATGCAAAATTATTAAAAAAATCCTTACGTACTGAAGGACATTTTTTATTAATAAAAGTGCTGAAAAATGAATAGATATGAAAAATGAGCGTACTAAAAAATGGTAATTTATGCATACGAACGCACGAGAAGAATTTTCCACCTGAGGAATAGAAGAGGAAGCGTTTTTTTTAACGACCAGAAACGTCGGAAGTTTAGTGCCTCTAATAGAATATGTCCCGAGAAAGGGGGAGATATGAAAGGAAAAGGGGTTACAGAGAATCGAGAAACGGTTAAGATACGATGCAACCAGACTCGAGGACCGCGTATGCGCGAAGAATGGACCGTGAAGAGGCGTGACCGCGTGTCTGTTGAGATATATTGGGCAGTCCAGATCAGATATTTAAAGTTCTTGACCCTAACCGTTTTTCATTTTTTTAAAAACTTTTCTGTATGTTGTATCGCAGCAAAAAAAATGCTTGACGCCATATTTCCGACTATTTCGAAAATTCACTCATGCTCCAAAAAAAATTAACATTTTTTTTTCTAATTTCTTCAATATTTGAAAAATACTTTCACGATTGAAGAAAAAATTGATCATGCGATTGGTGGGGTAGTTTAAGTGATAAATATTGAAAAAAAAAAAAATTCGGCACAATAATTGTTTTAAGGTAGTAGTCTGGTACCTTAAGCCGATTTTCATGTCTTTTTTGGAGGGCGTTTTTTTGTAGGAAAATAAAAATGAATCGTTTTGAATATTTAGGATGTTTTTATTTACATATTAAAGATACAAAAAAAAATTTGTTTGAAAAAATTTAATAGTTCATTATTATTATTATTATTGATCGAAGTTGGCACCTCGAAAAAAAAGCGCGAGGGTGGCCCCGGTGATTTTGGCTCTTGATGTTATCGGAAATCAAAAATTCTTGATAATTCCTAATCTATAGACATGCAATTCTGGTCGGAACTACTGAAGTTAAATTTCATGGATAAATAACAAAATGGCGGACTTTGGAAAAAAAATACTTTTTTTCCCAAAGTCCGCCATTTTGTAAAAACTTTGAAATTTAACTTCAGTAGTTCCGACCAGAATGACATGTCTATAGATTAAGAATTGTCAAGAATTTTTTATTTCAGATAACATCAAGAGCCAAAATCACCGGGGCCACCCGCGCGCTTATTTTTCGAGGTGCCAACTTCGATCAATAATAATAATAATAATTAACTATAAAATTTTTTCAAACGAATTTTTTTTTGTATCTTCAATATGTAAATAAAAACATCCTGAATATCCAAAACGATTCATTTTTATTTTCCTACAAAAAAACGCCCTCCAAAAAAGACATGAAAATCGGCTTAAGTTACCAGACTACTACCTTAATGCGCTGAGTGGGATATGGCTATTCGTCAAATTGAAGATGAAGTGTACGAATTTATTTGAGAGAAATAAATAAATGTACAAAGTGTTTCGTTTAGGTCTTATATACTGCTGGAGCTTAGATGAGATTTTGGTGAGATCGATGAGATCGGTGTGTTTGGAGTATTATTATTTTTTTTCCAAAACAGCTATATCCATGCCAATATTCCGAGGAATATCAAAAATATTGTTTTCCTTTTTCGTCAAGAATTTATCAAAATGTCCGTGAAATGAATAACGTTCAATGTTGTTGATTCAACACTTCCGTCGATAACGACTGAACGAATTTTTGAAAAAAAAAAACTTAATATCAGTGTCGTATTTTTGTAGCTTCACGATGGCATTATTGAAAGAAAGAAAACGGGCAAGAGTAATGGCATTCGTCGATTAATCATGAAATACCTCGTGGCACTGTATATTACAGCTTGGGATTACTTACGTATTCCGTATTCGTGTCACTGTCGTGATACACGACTTGAATGTTCGTGTCAGGCGGCTCCTTCATACTCTCTTCTCGTACGAGCTCGGTAAGACGTCCCCACCAGAGATCTCGAGCCGCGGCAGTCCTGTTGAACAAGCAAAGGATGCGTTCTCAGAATTGGCGTGTAGAAAAAAATTAAAATAAATGTTTTTTCATTATTTTTTTTATTAATTCTACACGTCACACACTAGTCTCACTATCACTCTCCCCCTCTCTTCGTATATGACGTTCTCTCGTGCCACGCAAAACTAACGATCAATTAATTACTTTGAGTACCAGATAAATTAATCATACTCGCGAGCATAAAGCTCATGAAAAATTACGCAGTGCCCTAAGCACGCTTGAGCGAGAAAATAAATGAATAAATATGAGGAAATACATTTTTTTTGTTAAACAAGGAAATACGATATTGAAATTGTGATGTTTAAAGAGAGATAGGAAGACATTATTTTGCGATTTTCGAACTATCAGTAAATAATCAATTTACATTAGATGAGATTAGATGATACAAGGTCTTGTTAAAATAATAAAAAAATGACTATGAAAAAAAAAACTCACATAAAAGTAGCAACGACGTTCGTCGTTGGCCAACCGAGAACGAAGCTCGTTTCCTGTGATTTGTTCGT
The DNA here is from genome assembly GCA_958009045.1 of Oxytorus armatus. Taxonomy (NCBI): domain Eukaryota; kingdom Metazoa; phylum Arthropoda; class Insecta; order Hymenoptera; family Ichneumonidae; genus Oxytorus; species Oxytorus armatus. The sequence continues at coordinate 2,355,091 of OY253750.1, forward strand.
TTCGGCAACGTCCTCGATGTGTCCGGCCGTTAACCAAAGTTCGCTCATTCTCACCGATTGCTTGAGCTTGAAATTACCACCGCTTCGGGCTTTGGCTATTAACAAAAGATCGGAGAAGAGAAAGAGGTGCCTCTCCTGCGATTGCATGCCCTGTAACACGAGAAAACGAAAAATAAATGAAATTTTGTTATTTATCCAAAAGTACTTTGGTAAATAAAAGTACGAAGACGAATGGCTTTTCTTTTGATTTTTTCGATAGAAGATTTTTCGCTCACTCACCGTGGTAAATTGAACGGGTGTCTCGAGGAGAAATGTTCTCGGTGGTGATTTTGGCGCTGGAGAGGATGACGTGACATTTAGGGACTTTTGCGACAGTACCCTCGTCAGTCTTCCGGTATTTGCACCGCTTCTCTTTCGTATAAGACTCTTCATCTTCTGGAACATTGACGAGAGTAAGTCCACATTCGAGATAACAATGACGATGTCATATTTTTGTCAATACACTTTTCCCAAATTTATTAGATACATATAAAACAGTTTTGTGAAAAAAGTCTCGAAATCATTGGGAAGAATTATTGAATATAATAAAAAATAAAAAAAATAACAGATATTCATACCGTCGTAAGGACATCACGCTCGTGAAGGCGGAGATTGTCGCCGGGAAATAATTCCTGGATACGATGAAGATCGCCTTCGAGTTGACCACGTTGTAGCACAGCACCGCTACAAACGCTACCGCTCTCGGCGTTATCCACCTGAAGATTCCGGGCTTCCTGTCCAAGATATCTCTCGTACTCGGCTAGCCTCTGGACCTAAAGAACAAAAAAATATATATGAAAATTAATTAACGAAAGAAATCGTTGCTAAAGACAAAAAAAATAGTCATGACAGTGTGGAATGTTTATTAAAATAGGTAGTTTAATAAATTAATCAATTAACTTCTTTACGTATTCATGTATTTGTTTGTGTATTTATTTATTTTTATTAAACGAGAGCAAAAAAATTCGTTATTAACTCTCCGAGTGGGAATGCACTTTTCCCCATGATCGGAATGCACCAAACTTTCTTTTCCCTACCAGGGGAGTAAGCTGCAACTGTGCGGAAGTTATTTCCTGCCCGTCAAGTCCTCTCCTCGCATATCCTCTATAATAATATATTCGCAGAAAGTGTGTGAACTTCCCTCGAATCAGCTATTAGTGTTTAAATACGGACGCCGTATAAGGTATTCGAGTAGATCGCGGTATAATTCAATAATGATCCTGGACAAGATCGAGGCATATGTTGAACCGACTGTTTTAATATTTAATCCCAAACTACAGGGTCTTTTCAGAGAGGACCACTATATATATACATGAGTTGATATTTTTGAGAGAGGAGTCTTTGAGAATGTGAGCGTAAATGTACATACTAATAAAGTATAATTCCACTGGTTATTCTCAGAGCCACTCAAAGTCACTCACGTAACTACAACTGTTTATTCATTTGTTTACTTATTCCTTTCCCCAGGCTTTTCCAAAAAAAAAAAAAAACCTGAGTCACCTCATAACTAGCGAAAAAAATGACCAGTGTAACTCGAATATGTTTAAGAGAAAATTTGTGGGGCATTCTACATCGTATCGTATAAAATTAATTGAATGTCATCCGAAGATGTTTAATTATTGCTTCGGGAAATTCCATAGTTCTTCCTATGAATTTTTCGTTCAATAATATTCTTTCATCTTTAAATTTTGATCAATAATTGCCCCGATCATAATCATGGATTGTGAATATAAAAATTGTACGGTAGGACATCGTCGAATCGTACGATCAAGTGGAATAAACGTACGAAAGCCAACGAATAATAGACGTACACGAGCGAGTATATTAATCCCATTGTGAATGCGATTTATCGAATATTTTTTTTGACAGTTGCGACCTGATTATCTTGACGGATGGACCGCGCGATTCAGAGAGAAGAGCGATATCGTGTTCCAGCTCTCACTTATTGTACGTATTAAATGTCATTTTTTTTTATTCCCACATGCGACTGACGAATATGGCTGACTCATTGCTCGATTATCATGAAATGTTACTCGCGTTGGTGTACGCGCGCACGTGCGTGGGCTCGATGTCTATGACGCTACGAGCGACACATGTATTAAAAATCACTGGATCAATAGTGCAAAATGTGCGGTACACGATTTTGCAGTATATTACCGTAATGTATAAAGTGATACAAAAAAAAATAAACGTAACCCATTTCAATCGTATTAAAAACAGCGAAAGAGTATGGGTATCTAAAAAAATGTACAAAATAACAATAATAACAAATGAATAAACAAATGATGGTAAATATGGAGCAAAGGGGACCCACTTTTGATTGACTTGCCTTTAATATGTGTTGTCTAGGGATCCTTTCTGAACAACTTTTTCCTCTGACACAATTGGGGGTCGTTATTTATCAAAAAGTTATTAACAAATAAAGTTAATAATTTATATAGCTATTTTCCTTATAGCAGCCAGACCCAATCATCTTGTCCTTCACATGTGTTGTTAAGAATACCCCCCTGAGTAACGTACCAAAAGTTTTATCCGTCCTTATTGTTTGTTAAAAAGTTATTAACAAGAGAAAATTCATAAATAGAATATGAAATACTTGCATGGTGGCCAGGACACGTATGCCCGGAGGGGCTGCGGCCCCCCTGCCCCCATCGCATACCAGCCCATAGACAAACCAAAAACAACCCAAAACAACCCCAGTAACGTAAAGAAACAAACAGACAAACCCAACAAACAAACAAACAAACCCAACAAACAAATTCAAAACAAACCCAAACCAAAAACCCAAACCCAATAAACAAACAAATCCAAAACAAACAAAAAACCCAAATAACCTAAACAAACCAAAAACAACCGAAATAATCCAAACAAACAACCCAACTAAACAACCTAACCTAACAACATAAACGAACAAACCCAACAAATCCAAAATAAACCCAAACCAAAAACCCAAACCAAAAACCCAAACCAAAAACCCAAACCAAAAACCCAAACCAAAAACCCAAACCAAAAACCCAAACCCAATAAACAAACAAATCAAAAACAAAAAACCCAAACAACCTAAACAACCCATCTAAACAACCCAACCCAACAAACAAACCCAACAAACAAGCGAACATTTATAAAACTTTTTTTGTTAATAACTTTTTAACAAACAATGAGCGACGGCCAAAACTTTTTGTATGCTACTCAGGGGTGTATTCGTAACAACAAATGTGAAGGACAAGATGATCAGGACTGGCTGGTATAAGGAAAATAACTATATGAATTATTAACTTTATTTGTTAATAACTTTTTAATAAATAACGACCCCCAATTGTGTCAGAGGAAAAAGTTGTTCAGTAAGGGTCCCTACACAACATATATTAAAGGCAAGTTAATCGGAAGTGGGAATATTATTCACGTCCGCAACTCAATTTTTAACGACGTTGATCATTGAAAATTTCCAAAATTTTGCTAATTTTCAATAATCCTTTTACCAATAATTTAAACGATATAATACGGATAATGTTTTGTCTAATGTCGAAAAAAATGAAATCGCTGATTAATCATAGATTTTTAATTGGTTTTATAACATTTTTTTCTAGCCTTGCAATTTTACCATTTACAAAAAAACGCGATGAAAAGTTTTAGAAGATGTACCTACGTTCTGAGGATCCGATACGTATCCCTCGTCCGAGAACATGTTCACGTATTTGACGAACATAATTCCTAGTTTCTTTTTTTTTTTTTTCGCTGCTAACTATAACTTTTGTTATTATTATTGGGCAGTGCGTGGGCGTGTTAATCCGTTACACGAACATTTCAATACGCGTTATTAGGCACACGCGAGTGATTGATATTTATGCAAATAATTGGCAATTATCGAACGAGACATTCGCTGAAAAATAAAACACGTTCGAAAACTCGAATGAGGTCCACAGAGAGAGAGAGAGACTCTCGTGATTGAGGATCGTCAATCAATCATGCTCCAGTTCGTTAATCGGGCACCGACACATATTTATCTTTCCGCACATTCACTGGAACTCGCGAATCAATGTTTTAATCATCGAATTTCCAATTCCATTTACAACGGTCTATATGAGTATAGTAATTATTGACAATTATGAATTATAAAAATAGAATTTAAATGAATCCAAAGCCGAAGCAACTGAACGTCCTTTTTACTATTTTTATGAGAATAAAAATATGTATGAATTATTATTAGTGACGAAAATACGAATTTAAATGGCTGAGCGTCAACAAAAAATAAATTCCACACTTGATGAGCGATTGTATCACTATCTATATCGTTTAATGGAGATTATAGACGACCGTTCGTATCATTGGCGCTTAAACGACTGATTGACTATCCCGCGACTCTCGCGAAGACTTGGCGCGTCTATATCCCCCCACACTTTACGTGCCTATTCGGCATTCCGATTACATACGCGTATGATTCGTGCAGGTATGTATAAGCATTTACATATATAAATAAATTTATGTTTCTGCGTGAGGAAAAAAAGGTAAGTCAGTAAAAATGCGCGTCACCAACAGCACCGAAGAGGAGATCAACTCTCAGTGTGTGACCGATACACCAGATATAATAACACTTCCGTGAAAACGCTTCTCGCGAAAGTGATTCACGACCGGTATAGAGCGCTCGTTCCAACGATCGTCGTTGTGCGTTCTCGTGATATAACGATTAACGGTAGTAGTTTGCTAACTTGAGCCGTTTTTCATGTCTTTTTTGGAGGGCGTTTGTTTGTAGGAAAATAAAAGTGAATCGTTTTGGATATTTAGGATGTTTTTATTTACATATTAAAGATACGAAAAAAAATTTGTTTGAAAAAATTCAATAGCTTATTATTATTATTATTATTGATCGAAGTTGGCACCTCGAAAAAAAAAAGCGCTGAAATAAAAAATTCTTGATAATTCTTAATCTATAGACATGTCATTCTGGTCGGAACTACTGAAGTTAAATTTCATGGATGAATCTATAGATTAAGAATTATCAAGAATTTTTTCACTTGGCGGACTTTGGCAAAAAAAACTTTTCTTTCAAAATTCCGCCATTTTGTTATTTATCCATGAAATTTAACTTCAGTAGTTCCGACCAGAATGACATGTCTATAGATTAAGAATTATCAAGAATTTTTTATTTCAAATAACATCAAGAGACAAAATCACCGGGGCCACCCACGCTCTTTTTTTTCGAGGTGACAACTTCGATCAATAATAATAATAATAATAAACTATTAAATTTTTTCAAACAAATTTTTTTTCGTATCTTTAATATGTACCTAAAAACATCCTAAATAACCAAAACGATTCATTTTTATTTTCCTACAAAACAACGCCCTCCAAAAAAAGACATGAAAATCGGCTTAAGTTACCAGACTACTAACTTAAATATCGGCTGGAGAACAAAAGTTCATGATCCATATCATTTTATGTGTTGAATCGTGTTCGTTACGACCTTCTGTTTGTTAACAGTAAATATACCGTGTAAAAAGACTTCCGGCAAACAAACGGGCGTAACCGAGATAAATTTACTTTCTCAGTACGGTTCATTGCAGCTTTTTGTCTATTAGTAGTCGATATTTGGAAAAAAAAACGTCTTCTGACAAACAGAATAACGTAACCCATATGAATTTACACTGTAAATCAGTTTTGTCGCGCCCCTTTGTCCATTAGCAGTCGATGTATATCGAAAAAGGTCTCTATCAGACAAAAGGGCGTAACTCAGGTAATTTTACATGTTTAAATCGCGTCGGTTGTGCCCCTATTGTCTGCTAGCAATGAGTATACGTATAATTGACTTTGCTCGGTCCATAAGAAGGAATCGTGCGCTTGCACAGCATCCACAGAGAGAGTCAACAGGTGAATGAGTCTCTATCGTGAGCTTGTGTCATCGACTTTCGATCACGTTTGTTATAGCTTCTCGATAAGCCGATACCGGCAGTCTTTTTATTCGCAATTTGGCGATAACCAGCGTGAACAACGTTACGAGCGTATGAAGGAAATTGAGAGAATGAGTCAGGAGAGACGTACAGTAACGAATGATAGAAGATACTTTTAAGGCAATTATGGGACCTCATTAATCTTATGGAGAATTGACGTACGAGAAATACGTTATTTATTTTTATCATTATTATTCATTGTGACGCTAGGCATAAGTATAGTCGCACTTTACTCGGGTATATCATTATTAGTTACGGGCAAATGCGAATTCTTTTAATTATTATAAAACAACAATTCCAATTTTTTCGTTGCATTATCAATTTTTTTTTCCTAAGGGCTCACAAACCCCTGAAATTTTCAAGAAAATCGATTTTCTTTTACAGAATTTATTCTTTATACTTTAAAGAATTAAAAAAAAAACTTAAGAAAATTCCACTTCGCTACAAAATTATAGCAATAAATGGGATAAGTATAGTCGCACTTTACTCGGGTATATCATTATTACTTACGTGCAAATGCGAATTTTTTTAATTATTATGAAACACCAATCCCAATTTTTTCGTTGCATTATCAAGTTTTGTTCCCTAAGGGCTCACAAACCCCTGAAATTTTCAAAAAAATCGATTTTCTTTTAGAGAATTTATTCTTTATACTTCAAAGAATTAAAAAAAAAAACTTAAGAAAATTCCACTCCGCTACAAAATTATAGCAATAAATGGGATAAGTATAGTCGCACTTTACTCGGGTATATCATTATTAGTTACGTGCAAATGCCAATTTTTTTAATTATTATAAAACAACAATCCCAATTTTTTCGTTGCATTATCAAATTTTTTTCCCTAAGGGCTCACGAACCCCTGAAATTTACAAAAAAATCGATTTTCTTTTACAGAATTTATTCTTTATACTTTAAAGAATTAAAAAAAAAAAAAAAAAAGTTATAGCAACAAATGGGAGACTAGCCGTAAGTTCACGTTGTACCTACCAGAAACTTTGAGGTAGTAGTCTGGTAACTTAAGCCGATTTTCATGTCTTTTTTGGAGGGCGTGTTTTTGTAGGAAAATAAAAATGAATCGTTTTGGACATTTAGGATGTTTTTATTTACATATTAAAGATACAAAAACAAATTTTTTTGAAAAAATTCAATAGTTCATTATTATTATTATTATTGATCGAAGTTGGCACCTCGAAAAAAAAGCGCGAGGGTGGCCCCGGTGATTTCGGCTCTTGATGTGATCTGAAATAAAAAATTCTTGATAATTCTTAATCTATAGACATGTCATTCTGGTCGGAACTGCTAGTTAAATTTCAGTCAAAAATAAAGTTAAATTTCATGGATAAATAACAAAATGGCGGGTAAAATAAAAGGACTTTTTTTTCCAAAGTCCGCCATTTCGTTATTTATCCATGAAATTTAACTTCAGTAGTTCCGACCAGAATGACATGTCTATAGATTAAGAATTATCAAGAATTGTTGATTTCAGATCACATCAAGAGCCAAAATCACCGGGGCCACCGACGCGCTTTTTTTTCGAGGTGCCAACTTCGATCAATAATAATAATAATAATAATAATAATAAACTATTAAATTTTTTCAAAAAATTTTTTTTTTGTATCTTTAATATGTAAATAAAAACATCCTAAATATCCAAAACGATTTATTTTTATTTTTCTACAAAAAAACGCCCTCCAAAAAAGACATGAAAATCGGCTTAAGTTACCAGACTACTACCTTAAACGGGTTCTTTTCGAAACTATGTTTTTAGACAGTGTCAGCACGATAATTCAGTCAATTTTTGATATTTTATAACTTTTTTTTTTTTAATCTTGATAATTATTTTCTCTATAGTTTGACGAGAGGTTTTTTTAATTTGTTGATTGGACAATTTTTTATAAATTATTAAACACCAATTTTTTATTTTTATTTTTTATCAAATTGCATACTAAAGTTTGAAATACTGTAATTCCTTTATTTTTGAAAATAAAAAAATACAAATTCTCTCCGTCAGACTATTGCTACTACATTATTTTACTAGATTTTTTTTTATTTTTGCAGATTGGATCATTTTTGGTAAAGTTACGATGTCGACAAGGAGGCGCCATGGTTTTCACCAGTAGTCCATTTATACCCGTAAAAAATAATGTTAATATTAAAAACAACAAAAATAAAAAAAATTTTTTCTTATAGTTGAAGAGTTAATAAAAAATGTGAAATCAGAAATTGAATTTTCTTTTCAGATTTTCAGCGCGCGCAGCGGTATGTGAGCAATGGAATTAAAGAGTGAATTTTACGGAAATTCTATCAGATCGTGACTTCGATGATCGAGAGGAGAGAGACTTGTGTAATTGGCGATAGACACGAGAGGAGTATACGTGTGAAAAAAAAAATCGCGAGAGAGAATGGTGTACATGGGCGACATACGCGGTTATTACCCATTATGTATAGGTACCTTATGGCACGTTTTCTCTTTCGCATGTAATCAGGATGAAGCGAGACAGAACTAACGGTTATTATATATCGGCACTCTCGAATATACGTCCAAGGATTACTCGTTATAAAATATAGACACGCATTCATTATTATAATCATTATCATTGTGTCTTTACAGTGCTGCTCTTACAACGTGTGAGTTAAGTCCTTTTGTTTACTAGGAAAATCGTTATATTATTTATAATAGGGGTGCGGCATAATTTGAATAAAAAATCATTCAGAATGATGTTACGACTAAATAATTATGAGGAATCATTGTGAAAACAAGGTTATAAATTTGTTTCGATTCATTATGAATGATTTTCAATAAATTATTCTATTATAATGGCTATTAATGCTTCTTCGTATTATTTTCGTTTATAAAAATCTTTCTATAGTCGTATTTCTTGTAAAAAGTGCCTGATTTTTTAATTGAATAGGGTATCGAAACATTGAAAAAAAAGAGAAAAAAAAGTTTTTGTAATTTTTTGCCGACCTTTTCGGAAACCTAAAAATCTCGAAATTTCAAATGGTCATAACTTGACTCCCGTTTCATCGACTTTGGGTTTTGACGGGGGTTTTCGAAACGTCTCGAGTAGACTTAGAGAATGCATTTTGGATCATCCCGATATCTCAATTATTGTAGCCGTGAGAGCGGGTTGAAAATCGGCGAAAAAAATGGGAAGGGGTATGTATGGAGAAATTCGCAAAAATCGATGGTCCGACTTTAAAAATCTGTGAAAAATCTAAAAATAATGATAGCACAATGACTCAAGCGCCATTTTAAAGGGTTTTCGATCACGAAAAGAATGAGCACAGAGTGGGTTTCCAACTCCATCGGGAAGCAACGTTACAGCGATTTTAGTGAAGCCACTTCTTTTTGGCCGAAATGCAAAAAAATTTTGGATTCTTTAAATTTTCTTTTAGGACGCTATATCGATGTATTTTGACTCGCTGATTATTAATTCAGTAGCCATTTCTTTGAAAAACTCGAAATTTCATTGAAAATCGTGCAAAAAGTGATTTTTTTCGTTTTTCGCCTTTTTCACATTGATATTTTGAGATTTCGACAAAAACTCGGTGTTATTCGTAATCAGCGGAAAATTTCCGATCGAATAGGGTATCGAAACATTGAAAAAAGAGAGAAAAACATTTTTGTAATTTTTTGCCGATCTTTTCGGAAACCTAAAAATCTGGAAATTTCAAATGGTCATAACTTGACTCCCGTTTCATCGATTTTGGGTTTTGACGAGCGTTTTCAAAACGTCTCGAGTAGACTTAGAGAATGGATTTTGGATCATCCCGATATCTCAATTATTGTAGCCGTGAGGGCAGGTTTATTCGCGAAAATCGTGTAGGATGGAGAGAATGAGTGATTATTTAAAAGAAGAAAAATATACAGAAATGAGTAAACTGGTTGTCGGCTAGAGGACCATTTATAACTTTCCTCCCTTTCGTTTCCTTTCTCATCATTATTGTCGCGACTCACACATCCGTGTGTGACCGTGTGCTAAATCCCACATACGCATATTGTTTTTAATGTGCATGTGCTCGTTTGTAGAGGTATTTTTGCCATCCGTATCGCCGAGAAGAGTCCCGAAGCCGAGAAGACTTTTACGCACGACGTCTGTCTCAACTCTAAGCCTCCGGGGCGTTCGCACACTTTCACCACAAGTGTGCACGCAGCCGATTTTCGTCCAACATGTAGTTGATATACGTTACGTATAAATATGTATTTCGTCACGTTCACGCTGGTCCTCTCATTAAATATATAACGAAACAATATAGATTTACATATGATCTGATAAAAATCGGAAGGGCGTAATCCAGATCGTTCAACCCGTAAAATTACGTGGATTAAGGTATTTTGCTTCTTAGCAATCGGTATTAGAGTTTATTAGCGGTAAAAATAGCCAAGCCTCCTCCATTCAATCTGATATAAACGATGAACCTTTTTTTTTCACACAGTTTTGTACCAAAGCATGTTTCATCAGATATTTCTCAAATTTGTAATCACATTTGCTTTTAGCTTGATTAAAATAATTTCATTCAATTTTCAAATGGTACACACGGTAAAATAATACACGGCAAAGTTCTAAAGGCCGTAGTCTGGCCTAGAGCGAGATTTTTGACGTCATTTCTAATGTGCAATAACGTTTAAACCGTTGAAGTTGCCTTGATGAAAATTTACACGTGCATTTATTGATCCTTAGAGAATACTTGTACATTAAAAAAAAAAATTATTTTAAATATTTTCATATAGTTTTTTGCCTTGTTGCAACATGGTGCGCCGAAATCGGCGCCCACTCTGGACGATGTTGTATGCATCTGAAAAAAAAATATATATATATCCTCAATCTGTATGAGTATTCCGAGCACTGGTAGCAGAATTGATACTTAAAAAAATTTTTTGACAAAATGGCGGCCTGTTGAACTTTTATTAATGATATTTCATAAATTTTCGAGTACTCGACGAGTTATAAAATGTCGGCAAAATTATTGTTCGACTCAATAAAAATTTGTTTAAGTACCAATTCTGCTACCAGTGCTCATAATACTCATACAGATTGGGAATATATTTCTTTTTTTTTTTTCAGATGCATACAACATCGTCCAGAGTGCAACAAGGCAAAAAACTACATGAAAATATTTAAAATAATTTTTTTTTTAAATGTACAAGTATTGTCTAAGGATCAATAAATGCACGAGTAAATTTTCATCAAGACAACTTCAACGGTTTAAACGTTATTGCACATTAGAAATGACGTCAAAAATCTCGCTCTAGACCAGACTACGGCCTTAAAGAATTGAAAATAATTTTTCGCAATGAGCGATTGGTAGTAATTCATTTGTTAATTCCGTAAAGAATTTCAATGATATCCTTCTAGAGTTCTTTACAATCGTCATTGAATTAAAATAAATATTTTTGACAATATCCTTTTAAATAATTACAAATAAAATTTGTAAATTGTCAAAAAAATGTTGTTCAATTCATATTTTATATTTTATAAATAAATAAAATTAGTTCTACGCCTTTATTTCGAGTGCGGGGGAAGTACGCGGTTGAGAAAAGGACGAAATGGGATATTCCCGTGGGAATAATAGGGTCGGCGGTAAAATTATGGTTTCTCAAAGGACTCTCGTTATAATCCTTTACGATGCGTTGAAAGAAATTCAATACATGTTGTATATGAGAGAGAGAGAGCTTCCGCGTTCTCGGTTTAAAATTTCCTTTAGTTAATCCTCGAAGCGAAAAGGGTATCGAGATATACATAGATATAAAGGACGCAGTACGCGGTCATCGTCTCGCGGGAAAAAGGAACGGGGTTTTCCCTTTCGGGGACTATTTACCGCCATAATATACGCGATAGTTAATTTTGTTAAATAATTAACGTTAACGATAAGACTAATGAATGAGTGCAATTTCAAAGTAACATAAGTTTATCTCTACGAATCGGATATAAAAATAATTTTCAAATTACCATTCTCGTTTGTAGATTAATTGGGGATTGAAAGAAATTCTAATCTCTGCGTTTCAATCGACGTAACATAGGTTATTTTTAGTTTGTATACCATATTACCTATTTCATAAACTTGATTGATTAAATGGAATCCATGGCCTCAAATACCACGAGTAACTTTTTTTATATCATTCGTAACACTTTGTGTATCTATATATATATGCACCTTCGCATATATATATATATATATATATATATATATATATATACAGGGTGTCTCAAAAATTGGATTGACACCGGACCTATCACAAAAAACGCATATGACACCTCAGTGAAAGTTTGATGGTTTTCGAGAAAAATCGTTTCTTATGATATTTCGGAAAATCGTTACCTGATACTTGTTATTCCGCTACCGTTGCTATGAATTGCATTGAATTCATTCATATTTTGCTCCTGACATATGTGCCGTTTGTATTAGGGTTGGAAATAGATAATTGGAACAAATGTTAAGGGGAGAAATAGGGTTAGACATTTCAAAAAATCGATTTTTTGATTTCATAAATCGTTAGTAAAACTATTGAAAAATATGTTCCCAAAATTCAAAATGAAAATTCCGACTCGTTCTATTGTTATGAGCCATTAAAGTGAGTAGCTCTCTTTCAGGCCCCCGAGCGCGCTATTTTTTCAAACGCGTTTTTCGGAAAACGACTTTTTTTTTAACTTGCGTACACGCTAGTTCGAAAAGTATTCGACCAATCGTTTTGAAAATTGGCAGTTACTTTCTTCATAGTATTGCGCTCTATATGAACCTAAAATCGGAATATTATCATTATTTGAAATAATTTTTTTTTTTGCAAATAAAGTTGTAAAAAATGGCAAGAAATCATGCTTTTTTGTTTTGACCCCTGAAAAAAATTCAATTTTCTATTTTTTTTTATAGCATTTAGGTTCATATAGAAGAGAGACATATGATAAAAGTAAATTCCAACCTCGTTTGATTTCAGATGAAAATTGCGGCTTCCGGAATGTACGCAAAATGCTGAGTCTGATTGTGACCTGCAATATGGGGTCGCTAATATCCCCGGTGTTTTTCAAGGAAATTCTTCGAAAATTTTATAGTATATACTTAAATATATGTATAAAATATTCTCAAAGTTTCAATAAATTATATTCATTTTTTATACTATAAAAAAATTCATGAAAATCATTGAGAAAACGATGTCCTAACCCTATTTTCTCCCTTAAAATTAAATAAATCATTCAATATTTTTTTTGTTTCTTTATACTCGCACAAAGGTATTATTTTTTCTTAGAACCAGTTTGCTTACCGCCTTGGGTACCCACTTCGTCCGCTTTAGTTCAAACCCAAAGTAATTTATAGTAATGAAAAAAGACGATTTTTCTCGAAAACCATTAGACTTTTTACCGAGGTAATATTTATCGCTCCGACGTGCTAGTTTTGGGACACCCCGTATATATTATATATATATATATATATATATAAAGGTGGTAAACAGATTGTTGAGACGAATGTGAGCCAACGAAACACCTGTCTCGCCGAGAGTTACAAAACTCGCTTCTTTCCACGCGCGCACACAGAGAAACACAGAAACAGAGACAGTCGTGTAGAATGTGTGCTACATGGTGTAAATAGTCGAGCAGGTCGAGGACTATACGTGCCGAGGGCAGTACGTGAGCAAAGTAGCCACGCCTAAGAGCAAATTGATAGTTAAAAGATACCGAGGACATCGAGAAATAAAAATATCACCATCGTCGTAATATATATATTTTTTTTTTTCGTGTGAATCAACACACACGTACAAAGGAAAATTTACCGGTGAATGATTGGGCGACGGGTGTTGATTGACGTTTATCAACAAACGAAAATTTCTTCAGATGTTCGATCGATCATTCGCGTTGTCATGGTGAATTTTTTGATGTTGTAGATTCGTTAAATTTCATCAATACTTCAATTAAATTCAAGCTGCATCAATTCGAATGAATTTCATTGAAAATGCAAATAAAAGGTATAAAATAAAAACCATTGACGCTGTGGGAACGTAAACTTTTAACCAAAAATCATTAATAATACTTTATGGCATAAATTTGCGTACCTTTAATTTAAATTTACGAAAGAAAAAAAAAATGCGAAACGCTCCCGTCGGAGGAAATACATATAGCACGAGGAACAGAAGCACCCAACAGCTATACCCCTGAGCTATTCCCGGGCTTTTACTTTCAAAAGTCACTTTCTCGAATCAGCACACGCGCACACCGCGAGATCACATCTCGATGACAGCCCGTTGCCGTTGATGGATTCTGTGCGCTGCGGGTATAGAGACCAAAAAAAAATTTTCTCGCGAATGTCAAATTCGCCGACGCGACAAATCATCTCATACCCATAAATCTTTACGGAAATAGTTTACGTAGAGTTGAGAGAGTTGATGTGATACAGAATATTGCAAAAGTAAAAAATGTATGTTACGAAAGATCGACAATTTTTAAAGAATTAATTAAATAATACATTTTTTTTTTGTTACGCACGATTGTTCAACTACGAAAACGAATGAGGCTTTGTTCAACTGTTAAATAAACAAAATCGTCGTTTTATTAGTTATTTTTTATGATAAAATTGTGACTAGGTTTTTTCATTGTACGAAATATTGGATGCGAAAGCATAGTTTTAGACCTGCGGCAATGAATTTGATTGATCTCGCGTGAAGAACTCATTCGAGGCTACGCGTAACGAGTTTTTTTTATATTGCGAGAAGGGGGGATAGGTCTCTTGATTGAGATGTAATTTGCCTCGAGAGAAATTGTACAACGTTCGAGATGATAATGATTCAGCCCCTGTGCGCGATGATTATCGGAGGCTTGACATGAAATCACTGTGATACGTGTAAGCACGTATTATCCTGGTATATTTAAAAGATACATCGTAATAGGTATACAATATCGCGTCGAGTGCTCTTAAGGGAGGAAATAGGGTTAGGACAGCGTTTTCTCAATGATTTTCATGAATTTTTTTATAGTATAAAAAATGAATATAATTTATTGAAACTTTGAGAATATTTTATACATATATTTAAGTATATACTGTAAAATTGGTATATACTATAAAATAAAAAAGACTCAGCATTTTGCGTACATTCTGGAAGCCGCAATTTTTATTTGAAATCAAACGAGGTTGGAATTTACTTTTATTATATGTCCCTCTTCAATATGAACCTAAATGCTATAAAAAAAATAGAGAATTGAATTTTTTACAGGGGTCAAAACAAAAAAGCATGATTTTCGCCATTTTTACAACTTTGTTTGCAAAAAAAAAATTATTTAAAATAATGATAATATTCCTATTTTAGGCTCATATAGAGCGCAATACTATGAAGAAAGTAACTGCCAATTTTCAAAACGATCGGTTGAAAACTTTTCAAACTAGCGTGTGCGCAAGTTCAAAAAAAGTCGTTTTTAGAAAAACGCGTTTGAAAAAATAGTACCAAGAAAAACAAAGTCAAGGCGGTCATAAATTTTTTCGGTGTTTTCCAAGGAAATTCTTCAAAAATTTTATAGTATATACTTAAATATATGTATAAAATAGTCTCAAAGTTTTAATGAATTATATTCATTTTTTATACTATAAAAAAATTCATGAAAATCATTGAGAAAATGCTGTCCTAACCCTATTTCCTCCCTTAATGGCTTATAACAATAGAACGAGTCGGAATTTTCATTTAAAATTTTGGGAACATATTTTTTAATAGTTTTACTAATAATTTATGAAATAAAAAAAAAATCGATATTTTTAACCGTCTAACCCCTATTTCCCCCCTTAAAGACGAGGACGAAGCGACGCGCACCCGTGTATCTGGAGAGGAAAAATTTTTGCGAGCTCGAAAAAATAGCATTAAGGTACTAGTCTGGTAACTTGAGCCGATTTTCATGTCTTTTTTGGAGAGCGTTTTTTTGTAGGAAAATAAAAATGAATCGTTTTGGATATTTAGGATGTTTTTATTTACATATTAGAGATAGAAAAAAAAAAAATTTTTTTTAAATTTAATAGTTTATTATTATTATTATTATTGATCGAAGTTGGCACCTCGAAAAAAAAGCGCGTGGGTGGCCCCGGTGATTTTGGCTCTTGATGTTATCTGAAATAAAAAATTCTTGATAATTCTTAATCTATAGACATGTCATTCTGGTCGGAACTACTGAAGTTAAATTTCATGGATAAATAACAAAATGGCGGACTTTAGAAAAAAAAGTTCTTTTATTTTGCCCGCCATTTTGTTATTTATCCATGAAATTTAACTTCAGTAGTTCCGACCAGAATGACATATCTCTAGATTGAGAATTATCAAGAATTTTTGATTTCAGATAACATCAAGAGCCAAAATCACCGGGGCCACCCACGCGCTTTTTTTCGAGGTGCCAACTTCGATCAATAATAATAATAATAATAATAAACTATTAAATTTAAAAAAAAAAATTTTTTTTGTATCTTTAATATGTAAATAAAAACATCCTAAATATCCAAAACGATTCATTTTTATTTTCCTAAAAAAAAATGCCCTCCAAAAAAGACATCAAAATCGGCTTAAGTTACCAGACTACTACTTTAATGTGCCAAGTGTAAACCCATCAAATGGTCGTAAAAATGTATAATCTTTGGGACAGTGTCTTGAGTGCGACGGAAGGAAGAAAATATTTGGGACTAACGAGCGTAGAATCGTGGATACATTGGCATTGACGAACGAACGATAATGATTCTCACGATTAGACACTAATAACACCGGATCTCGTCGTATATTTCCTCGAAGTTTATTACGTCGCTAATGATTATCGATGTGTTTTATTTTCTTTGGTAGGCTTTTAAAATATTAATTTTCTATAGGTATTTCGAGAATAGCGAGCCTTTCATTTTAAAAAGTGCAAAAAAAAAAACAAATAAAATAACAAACACTAGTAAATCGAATTCCTTTATCTATAACGCATTATTCGTTATATTTGTGTTTTATCCCGAATTGTTTGACGTAGTGAAAAAAAAAATTTTACGAAATCATTTCTTTTTTTCATGTGTCGATATTTTTTATATTATACTATGCGCAATTATTTATGGCTATTTGCATAGAAACACATTTCTGTAAGGAGTTATAAATTCCCCTTGTCCCGTAGGACGTTCATGAAGTCTCGGCGTCGTGCATACACTTCACATTTGTACAGGAATTTCATAAAACATAAACGAGCACATAAAGTAAAAGAAAGTATATGCGCAAGAGCCCTTTCCTCGCCTGGAATACCGCGCGTTCTCCAGAGAGAGAGAGAGAGAGAGAGATCATGCAGAGTCCACTATATTCTTTACTCATTTTTTTTTTCTTCTCACTCCGACATCGTACTGTCCGCGTTTCCATTCCTTTTCTCTCTCTCTCTCTCTAGCGTATAAACGCAAAATCATATGTGTAGACAATATCAAGTATGCACTAGGTTTTTTTTTTTTTATCACAAATATATATGCAAGGTGTGTTATAATACCTCTTTGCTGCACAACTTATAATATACCTTCTATTACTACAACCTGCGTCAATCGTGAAACTGGCGAGTGTTGTATCGGCGAGAACGTTAGACACAAACGCTTGTTGATTATTTCACGATAATATACAATCGTTTCGTTCGATCTATCAGGTAATGCACGTTGCACCTTTGCATTCTTCGCGACCAGATGTTTTTATATGAAAATGTATGGTAAACGTGGTAACGTATGGTAAAAACGTATGGTAAAAAAAACTAACATGGTAAACAAAAAACTTGACATCTCATTATTTTATACCGTTCGAAAAGTTCGATCTTTGTACTCGATCATTGAACAAAAAAGGAGCGTTTCTATCATTGATCAAAAAAGAGCGAGTCTTATTTTTTTCTTAATACATTAATACGTAATCAGCGCTCCAAAATGATTGATTTTATGTACACGACTGTTTTTTTTTTCACAATATGATCTATGGTGGGTATATAACTGAAAATCTAAAATAAATGAACGATCTCTCGTTGAAAATCAATATTGGATGAAACAGCAGCTGTTGCGAAACGTGTGGTTCACGGTCGTCGAATGATCGATTTTCGACGAAATCCTCTCAATGCGTACATAAAATCTATCACATCGAAGTTCGTTTGAAAAGAAGTCTGGAGTTCTTGTCGACATTTTTCTTGAATAATAAGTGATATAAAAATTACTGTTACGGTATACAAAAATGAAGAAAAAAAAAAACGTCAATTCTTTTGGTGTCGTCCAGTTTCGAGCTAACAAAGATTCGGTTGGTTTGTTGTTTTTTTTTGTCTTCCGCGCGTCATTCTCGTGCGTGCATTCGCCATATAGCGACATTATTATAGGAGGGAGACAGAATGAGAATCTAAAAGTCGCGTTTGTCGTCCAAGGAGAATCGGTGCCGATGAAAGGAAGGAATTTGGTGAATGGGAGTGCCGCAAGCGCGAGCTCTCGCAGATTGCTCACAACTATCCTCGCAGAGACTCGAGGCTCCTGTCCCTCTTTCGCTCTCTCTCTCTCTCATTTTACAATGGTACAGAGAACGCATACACAGCATTCACGAGAGATACGATTATATACATTTATATTGATATACACGGGGAATTCCGTATGAAATTGACCAAAATTCGCTAATAATAATTTTTGACCTGATTCTGATTGTAAAAAAAAAGAGCAAGTTAAATTAATCGTCGTAAAGTGTAAAAAGAAAAAAAAATCTAGATAGCAAATTTTTCCTACGTTCAAGTATGAAAATCGATTTTTCAATCAAAGTTAATCAATTTAAAAAATTCTCTCGAATCTCCTCCGGTCAAATGCCATCCTGTACTCAGCATAAAAACTTGAAAAACGAGATGTTCATTTTAAAAATATGAAAATTCATAAAAACTATGTATCGAATGGAGAAAAAAATAATGGGTGGAGGCTAGTCAATTCATTTTTGACCTGATTCTGATTGTAAAAAAAAAGAGCAAATTAAATTAATCGTCGTAAAGTGTAGATAGAAAAAAAAATCTAGCTAGCAAATTTTTCCAACGTTCAAGTATAAAAATCGATTTTTCAATTAAAGTTAATCAATTTAAAAAATTCTCCCGAATCTCCTCCGGTCAAATGCCATCCTGTACTTAGCATAAAAACTTGAAAAACAAGATGTTCATTTTAAAAATATAAAAATTCATAAAAATTATGTATCGAATGAAGAAAAAAAATACTGGGTGGAGGCTAGTCAATTCATTTTTGGGCTGATTCTGATTGTAAAAAAAAAGAGCAAGTTAAATTAATCGTCGTAAAGTGTAGATAGAAAAAAAAAATCTAGCTAGCAAATTTTTCCAACGTTCAAGTATAAAAATCGATTTTTCAATCAAAGTTAATCAATTTAAAAAATTCTCCCGAATCTCCTCCGCTCAAATGCCATCCTGTACTCAGCATAAAAACTTGAAAAACAAGATGTTCATTTTAAAAATATAAAAATTCATAAAAATTATGTGTCGAATGGAGAAAAAAAATAATGGGTGGAGGCTAGTCAATTCATTTTTGACCTGATTCTAATTGTAAAAAAAAAGAGCAAGTTAAATTAATCGTCGTAAAGTGTAGATAGAAAAAAAATATCTAGCTTGCCAGTTTTTCCAACGTTCAAGTATAAAAATCGATTTTTCAATTACGGTTAATCAATTTAAAAAATTACTCAGCATAAAAACTTGAAAAACAAGATGTTCATTTTTAAGCTATAAAAATTCATAAAAATTATGTATCGAATGGAGAAAAAAAATAATGGGTGGAGGCTAGTCAATTCATTTTTGACCTGATTCTGATTGTAAAAAAATCGAGCAAGTTAAATTAATCGTCGTAAAGTGTAGATAGAAAAAAAATATCTAGCTAGCAAATTTTTCCAACGTTCAAATATAAAAATCGATTATTCAATTAAAGTTAATCAATTTAAAAAATTCTCCCGAATCTCCTCCGGTCAAATGCCATCCTGTACTCAGCATAAAAACCCGAAAAACAAGATGTTCATTTTAAAAATATAAAAATTCATAAAAATTATGTATCGAATGGAGAAAAAAATAATGGGTGGAGGCTAGACAATTCATTTTTGACCTGATTCTGATTGTAAAAAAAAAGAGCAAGTTAAATTAATCGACGTAAAGTGTAGATAGAAAAAAAATATCTAGCTAGCAAATTTTTCCAACGTTCAAGTATAAAAGTCGATTTTTCAATTAAAGTTAATCAATTTAAAAAATTCTCCCGAATCTCCTCCGGTCAAATGCCATCCTGTACTCAGCATAAAAACTTGAAAAACAAGATGTTCATTTTAAAAATATGAAAATTCATAAAAATTATGTATCGAATGGAGAAAAAAATAATGGGTGGAGGCTAGACAATTCATTTTTGACCTGATTCTGATTGTAAAAAAAAAAGAGCAAGTTAAATTAATCGTCGTAAAGTGTAGATAGGAAAAAAATATCTCGCTTGCCAGTTTTTCCAACGTTCAAGTATAAAAATCGATTTTTCAATTACGGTTAATCAATTTAAAAAATTACTCAGCATAAAAACTTGAAAAACAAGATGTTCATTTTTAAACTATAAAAATTCATAAAAATTATGTATCGAATGGAGAAAAAAAATAATGGGTGGAGGCTAGTCAATTCATTTTTGACCTGATTCTGATTGTAAAAAAATCGAGCAAGTTAAATTAATCGTCGTAAAGTGTAGATAGAAAAAAAATATCTAGCTAGCAAATTTTTCCAACGTTCAAATATAAAAATCGATTATTCAATTAAAGTTAATCAATTTAAAAAATTCTCCCGAATCTCCTCCGGTCAAATGCCATCCTGTACTCAGCATAAAAACCCGAAAAACAAGATGTTCATTTTAAAAATATAAAAATTCATAAAAATTATGTATCGAATGGAGAAAAAAATAATGGGTGGAGGCTAGACAATTCATTTTTGACCTGATTCTGATTGTAAAAAAAAAGAGCAAGTTAAATTAATCGACGTAAAGTGTAGATAGAAAAAAAATATCTAGCTAGCAAATTTTTCCAACGTTCAAGTATAAAAGTCGATTTTTCAATTAAAGTTAATCAATTTAAAAAATTCTCCCGAATCTCCTCCGGTCAAATGCCATCCTGTACTCAGCATAAAAACTTGAAAAACAAGATGTTCATTTTAAAAATATGAAAATTCATAAAAATTATGTATCGAATGGAGAAAAAAATAATGGGTGGAGGCTAGACAATTCATTTTTGACCTGATTCTGATTGTAAAAAAAAAAGAGCAAGTTAAATTAATCGTCGTAAAGTGTAGATAGGAAAAAAATATCTCGCTTGCCAGTTTTTCCAACGTTCAAGTATAAAAATCGATTTTTCAATTACGGTTAATCAATTTAAAAAATTACTCAGCATAAAAACTTGAAAAACAAGATGTTCATTTTTAAACTATAAAAATTCATAAAAATTATGTATCGAATGGAGAAAAAAAATAATGGGTGGAGGCTAGTCAATTTGAGATGGAATGTCCATGTATATTTTACATATATATTTACGTAGACATACGTGGTGTGCACATATATATACTGGGCTGTGAACGGCGATGAAACCGGACAACGTGTATGAAAGGAATTCTCGTGAAGATCCTTGCCGATAACCGCGGGATGATCACGCTTTGCTCTCTCGCTGGCATACGCTTGTGTGTGTAAATATAATACCGGGCAAATCCACTCGTCTATCCCCTGTATATACGATTGAAAAATAATTCTATTACGCTGAGCTACACAGTCTACTCTCGGTGACATACAATTATGTCCATTACACCGAGAGCCAGATGACACACACACACACACACTCACAATTATATGAGATATTAGTGTGAAACCAGTAATAACACTTGGGAAATGATCGGACGGCGATAAATAATATATTTATGCAAAAGTTTCGTCCCGCAGGCATTCGACTCGTTGATGAAAATTTTGAGAAAGGTTGGGTTTTTAAAAATCATAATTAGAACAGGAATAATGGGGTTATTTAATTAAAATGTAACTCAGCCGATTTAAATACACTTTGTTCGACTTAAATAAATTTTAATTCATTTTAATAAAACTGATCTGACTTCAATTTTCTTTGATTTAAATGAACTTAATTGATTTTTCTTAATTTCAGGGAATTTCATTGAACAACATAAAATTGTATTACCTAATAATGTTCGAAACAAAAAAAATATATAATAGATGTGCCCGAGGGCAGCAAAGTGAATTCGTGGCAGCGTTGTGCTAATGCGAATGACGTCATCAAGACAGTGTTCGTCCAAGTTAGGACCATCTTGGGGGATCTAAATGGTCGACCCACACGTTCGCTTCTCGCGGGTATCCCACTCTAAGAGTTTCTTCTCAAAACATTTCTCCCCGATGACACGTCACAGGCTCATCGCGCCGAGTGCGCCATTGTGAAATTTCGAATATTTAACGGAGAACACCACTGTGACCCCCTGTTTTTTTTTCACATTTTTCAAGAATTTTTTTTTGTGGGAAAAAAAAGAGATATTCGAAAAATTTTTTTGGGTTTTGTTCCTTGTTTATTAATGTATCAAAAAACATTTTTTTCACATTTTTCACGCCGCATGGTGGCGCTGGAGAAGCTCTCGCGTCAGATGCTGTCATTTCCGCGGCACGCAGCAGAACTTTCTTCAACGTCGATCTGAAAAAAAAATACCGAGTGTTTTCGTTAATAATATGATATTTTGAAGAGAAGTACATAGGGATTTGGAAAAATATTGTTTTAAAAAAAATAGGCACGCCTTTGAAATTAACTTTAATTTCAAAGGCGTGCCTATTTTTTTTTAAACAATATTTTTCCAAATCCCTATGTACTTCTGTTCCAAAATATCATATTATTAACGAAAACATTCGGTATTTTTTTTTTAACAATATTTTTCCAAATCCCTATGTACTTCTCTTCAAAATATCATATTATTAACGAAAACATTCGGTATTTTTTTTCAGACCGACGTTGAAGAGAGTTCTGCTGCGTGCCGCGGAAATGACAGCACCTGACGCGAGAGCTTCCCCAGCGCCACCATGCGGCGTGAAAAATGTGAAAAAAACGTTTTTTGATACATTAATAAACAAGGAACAAAACCCAAAAAAATTTTTCGAATATCTCTTTTTTTTCCCACAAAAAAAAGTTCGTGAAAAATGTGAAAGAAAACAGGGGGTCACAGTGGTGTTCTCCCTTAAGGGGGGAAATAGGGTTAGACGGTTTAAAAAATCGATATTTTTTTATTTCATAAATTGTTAGTAAAACTATTGAAAAATATGTTCCCAAAATTTTTAATGAAAATTCCGACTCGTTCTATTGTTATAAGCCATTAAAGTGAGTAGCTCTCCTTCAGGCCCCCGAGCGCGCTATTTTTTCAAACGCGTTTTTCTGAAAACGACTTTTTTTGAACTTGCGTACACGCTAGTTTGAAAAGTTTTCGACCAATCGTTTTGAAAATTGGCAGTTACTTTCTTCATAGTATTGCGCTCTATATGAACCTAAAATCTGAATATTATCATTATTTTAAATAATTTTTTTTTTTGCAAATAATGTTGTAAAAAATGGCAAAAAATCATGCTTTTTTGTTTTGACCCCTGTAAAAAATTCAATTTTCTATTTTTTTGATAGCATTTAGGTTCATATAGAAGAGAGACATATAATAAAAGTAAATTCCAACCCTCGTTTTTTTTCAGACGAAAATTGGGGCTTCCAGAATGTACGCAAAATGCTGAGTCTGATTGTGACCTGCAATATGGGGTCGCTAATATCCCCGGTGTTTTCCAAGAAAATTCTTCAAAAATTTTATAGTATACACTTAAATATATGTACAAAATATTCTCAAAGTTTCAATAAATTATATTCATTTTTTATAATATAAAAAAATTCATGAAAATCATTGAGAAAACGCTGTCCTAACCCTATTTCCCTCCTTAATAGGTTTTTTATTTCTGTTTAAAACGTCTGCATTAAAATTTATTAATATTTTATTATCATACTCAAACGCCCTCGATACTTTTTGCCGCGGGTTGCCAAGCATATTGACACGCCGTCACGAACGGGGGAATAAAATTGTATTTTACTTGAGTTGCCTAATTTCGTAATTACTCGAATACATTGAATTCAACGTTTTAATTGACTGCATGTTTTACTGAGCATAGGATCGCATAGAAAAGTACATTTGAACAATTCTCTAATCATTCTTCACCGTTTCCCACTATTTCATAACGTTTTTAATCACATTTAATCGCATTCAATCGTTTTTCAATTATCTTAACTACCCCTATGTATGTTTAATCATCATAAACCATTTATATTCGTTTTAAACAATTTTGAATCCCACCTAACCATCATTAACCGTGAAAAAAAAAAAACTAATTTACACTATGTTCAAGATGTCCATAACGAGAAGGAAATGTTGAAAGGGCTTATTGAACACATCGTTGTACATAAAATACGAGAGACGATGCTAGGTCGAAGAGCGAGAGATAAGGCGTGTGCCGCACAAAGATGAGATGTGTTCGTCTTGTCGTTTGTTTGTCTCGCACTTTCCAGAGCATCTTTGCGCGCCCGCGTCTGTGCGTATATAGATCTCGAGATAGCGTCCGCGAGAGACCGCGACCGACCGCGAGATCGCTTCGCAAGGAGTGGATGTCCTTGGCGCTCGGTAGTTAACCACTACAACGATAAAACGCTCCGCGGCATCATTACCACTACCACTGAATTGCTCCTGTTCCCCCTGCCGGTTCTGCTTTTGCTTTATATATATACAACACACGGGACCAGATTTACCAGCCATTTACCACAGTGCAAACCGGGCAGAAATCGCTAGTGGTCGGTATAAGGACAATCGAGTAAGGACCATCGTATTTAACGCGTAAACAGTTTGAAAATTGAATGTAAAATTTCCGTCAAATTTATCAGAAACATCGATCATTTTATAATTATGGTAAAATAATTGATCCTTTTACAACATAATTGAAAAATTTTTATTTCAAATAATCATTCATATATTCGAATTAGAATATATATTTTTTTTATACCATTTTCAATAATTATACTAAAATGAATATCAAATGGAAAAACACACTTGTTTCAAATTATTTTTCATTAAAAAAAAGATCATTTTTATTTGAACTTTACGATTTATTTATTCGAACGTGGCACATCCCTGCAATTAATTCGTAGAAGGAATTTTTTATATCCCGAATGGATTTTTTTTTATTATCAATTTTATTGATTTTAAAGTTTATGTCGAGACGTGATCGCATCTTGACGGGAAGTAATGTACAAAAAAAAATGATATTTATAGCAGGGTTTGCAACAGAGTTGAATCTTCGTACATATATGCATCGGTGGGGTCGGTTTGATTGGTCGATTGTTATTTCATGAATGAAATAGGGCCAATTTACGAGTATACGTATAAAACGTGTACCGCACGTGTTCGAGAATTATGGGTGAAGCTTATATATATCGGGATCTTGTTGCGAAGGATCTTCGCCACCCTCTACAATCTCTTGTTCATTTAATTCCTATGTACCATTATATATCAGAAGCTTACGTCTCGTATTCCGCGTTACATAAGTACGTTTTTGTCCCGATCCTCTCTTCGCGCTTCTATCATCGACAATAAATAATGAATGTCTTCGGTGGAAATGAATTTACAGCGGCTACAAACCATCCACGGTATATACAGTGGGTCAAAAAAGTATTCACACACCTTGTTTTTGTTGCGACAATTTTATAGACATAAGCGATACGCAAAGAAAGCCAATTTTATTTAATAGCACATCAGGTGCAGAGATAAACTGCAAATGGAGAATTTTTTACCAGGAATAATAGAAGAATTATACCAAAAAAAACGAAATTTTTCGGGCAAAAAAAGTATTCATACACTTACGATTATAGTGAAAACCTACATCATCATAGTTGTTAATTATAAATAATATTTGGTGCGCATCCCTTTTGCTTCAATTATCGTCTCGAGTCTCTTAGGCATGGATTCTACTAGCTTTTACGTTGTTTCTTTTGCTACTTTCGTCCATTCTTCTAAAAGCACTCTTTGGAGATCGGATTTGTTTGTTATTTTTCTTTTTCTAATTTCTACATCCACCAAGTGCCATAAATTTTCAATAGGATTGATGTCCGGAGATTGTGGTGGTGTAATCAATTGTTTGCGGACATTATAGAGTAACCATTCCCTCGTTTTCATGGCGTTATGTTTCGGGTCGTTATCTTGTTGAAAGTAGAAATTTCCATCCAGGCCCATTTTATCTACACTTGCTTTGAAATTGCTGGGCAACACGTCGATATACTTCCGGGCATTCGTTGTACCATTTATAAAAGCCAGATTACCAATGCCATAATATCCCATACAGCTCCAAACCATGACGCTTCCTCCGCCGTGCTTTACAGTCGGTATTAAATTTTTCTGCCGGAGCTCGGTATTTGGTTTTCGCCGGACGAGAATTTTTTTCCATCGGACCCGAAGATGTTAAACTTCGATTCATCCGAGAATACGACACGTTTCCAAAATTCTATAGATTTTTTTACGTAGGTTTTTGCGAAATCTAAATGTTTTTCTCGATTTATATTATTAATTAAGGCAGTTGTCTGGTCTAGAGCGAGATTTTTGACGTCATTTCTAATGTGCAATAACGTTTAAATCGTTGAAGTTGTCTTGATGAAAATTTATACGTGCATTTATTGATCCTTAGAGAATAGTTGTACGTTAAAAAAAAAAATTATTTTAAATATTTTCATGTAGTTTTTTGCCTTGTTGCAACATGGTGCGCCGAAATCGGCGCCCACTCTGGACGATGTTGTATGCATCTGAAAAAAAATAAATATATATATTCTCAATTTGTATGAGTATTCTGAGCACTGGTAGCAGAATTGGTACTTAAGAAATTTTTTTGACAAAATGGCGGCCTGTTGAACTTTCATTAATGATATTTCATACATTTTCGTATTCGACGAGTTATAAAATGTCGGCCAAATTATTGTTCGACTCAATTCTGCTACCAGTGCTCAGAATACTCATACAGATTGAGAATATATATATATTTTTTTTTCAGATGCAACATCGTTCAGAGTGGGCGCCGATTTCGGCGCACCATGTTGCAACAAGGCAAAAAGCTACATGAAAATATTTAAAATAATTTTTTTTTTTAATGTACAAGTATTCTCTAAGGATCAATAAATGCACGTGTAAATTTTCATCAAGACAACTTCAACGGTTTAAACGTTATTGCACATTAGGAATGACGTCAAAAATCTCGCTCTTGACCAGACGACTGCCTTAATGGTTTTTTGCGGGCAGTTCTGCCGTATATTTGGGCAAAATGCAAAACGTTTCGAATAGTCTGGGGACACACGCTCTTCCCCGATGTTGACGCGACATCATTCGCTAAACTGCGAGCACTCGTGAACGGTTTTTTTGTAGCCTCTGTAACGATACTCCGACGCTCTCGTACTGTTAGTATTCTCGGTCGACCGGTTCGTGGCTTATTTTCTGTGCCGTTTGTTCTTTCGTATTTTTTTTTATTATATATTGCACTCCTGCGAAACTTAGATTTAGTTCTTTACTAATTTTTCGATAACTTTCACCGCGTTTCCGAAGAAAAATCGCTCTATCTCGCATGGATATTGATATTTCGCTTTTCTTTGCCATCGTGTCTGTTCAGAGCTTGAAGATCTACTATCGCATGGTATAGGTCAAAACCATTGTGTAAACGAAGACTTGTTTACATTGTACGCAGAGGTCAGACCGTCCGTGAGTGAATATCGAGGTTTAGCAGCTCAATCGTAAGTGTACGAATACTGTTTTGGCCCGAAAATTTTCGTTTTTTTGGCATAATTCTTCTATTATTCCTGGGGAAAAATTCTCCATTTGCAGTTTATCTCTGCACCTGATGTACTATTAAATAAAATTGGCTTTCTTTGCGTATCGCTGATGTCCATAAAGTTATCGCAAAAAAAACAAGGTGTATGAATACTTTTTTGACCCACTGTACAGTTCCGTTCAAGAAATTTGATCATTAAATAGGCGAAAAATATTTAAAAAATAATATGATTC
Source organism: Oxytorus armatus (assembly GCA_958009045.1). Taxonomy (NCBI): domain Eukaryota; kingdom Metazoa; phylum Arthropoda; class Insecta; order Hymenoptera; family Ichneumonidae; genus Oxytorus; species Oxytorus armatus. The sequence continues at coordinate 2,383,150 of OY253750.1, forward strand.
CAAATGCTCGTTAGGTTTAACTAAAAAAATTTTTAAACAACGAACAAACTCGAATTGCTGAACGAAAATTTCGTAGCAAAACTACAATCACTTCCCTATGTTAAAAGAAATATTTATTAACATTAAATAAACTCTTACATTCCGTATTTATGTGGCAATTTGTCAAGTTCTTCGAAAAACTTTCGACCGAGAGTGTACGGCGTACGTTTTAGCAAGAGAAAAACGATGTGACGCCTTTTAGAAGTGCACTCGTTCGCGTTTTCAATGAGAATGGAAAAAAACGTTGGGGCAATCCTCTTCAAGCGATATTGCGACCCGAGGTAGTTTGGCAGGTGTGGAAAAAAGTATCGCCGAGGCGAGATGCGAGGAGAATTGCCAAAGATCGAGGTGGTGATGGAAAAAAGGGTTTAGGATTCAAGCGGAAAAGTTAAAACGCGCTCGGAGCTTCGGATCCGTTTGTATTTTCTTTTAATACTTGTGAAAAAAAAAAAAATCAAGAAAAAGTAATTAAAATTGATTGAAACGAACTTCATTTCAATCGAACTGATTGATTTTTCACAATTTTATTTTTCCACGATTCACATAACGCAAAGAGTCTACGATTTTAATAAAATCTGCACAATTTGAAAATGATTCTGAGATTCAATTCAAGTGAATTTATTTACCCCAATAACATTTTTTTTTTAATTGAATTAAATTAAATTTTTCCCAGGGTATATATCATCTAATTATTTACGATAACTGTCCTTGGTATCCTGACAATTATTTTTTTTACCGAGATCGACACACATCCTCCTCTCTATTAAATATTAATTGTTTTGACTGCCGAGAGCATTAACGGACTCTGTTCTCGGAGATTCGTCTCGTTCCCTCGTGACTGAATCAAGAAGGGTCGCGACAACGACCTTGTTAACCCTCGTACATACATATATAATATACAGATAGAGAGTGGACGGTTGTCCACAAAGTGAGAGCCCTTAGTCATCGTAGGAATGCGACGCGAAGCTCCGACGCGAGTTACACACTCCGCTCTTAATTTTATATGTTCGTATGCTCCTTTTTCTCTCGTTTTGTCTGGCTCCCTCGCCTGTGTCTTTCGTGTCCGTTGTCTGTATATCGTAATGATAGTATCTACAAGTACAAATGTCCACACTTCCCGACTGGAAAGTGCTCGATATAGGTACATAGTCATCTGTTTTACACACGATGCGTTTCATCCCCATTTTCATCGAAGTAGGGAATTTATTTTTTAAAGTTGATTGATGGAGTCTAAAAAAAAATCGATTTCCAATATTTATCGTGCATTTGCGTATAACGATTGCTTGATCGTTTTTAGAGAAAAACTATTCCTATAATTTCGAATATGTGTGGTCCAAAAGGAAGAGATTTCGACTTCTGCTCCGAATGTTCTCTTTCAAAGCAACACGTGACTTCGCTCTCAAACAAGAATTTTTCCCCATTCTCAAGTGTCCGATATCGTGTGTGTGTTTTACTAGCCCTCGAAGATGACGCAGCCTCCGAGACATTGAGTGTTTTGTGCGTGAATATTAGGACGACAGAGTCTATATACGTGAGAGTGAGAAAAAATAAATAAATCCTCGGGATCTCTCGTTGTGTGACACAGATTATCCTGCTTTCCTTTGACTCTCGCAAGGGTGGGAATTTCTCTTTCCCAGATATTCGAAATTTCAATGGTCTTTAACGCATGGTATGGGCTAACAGGTGGAGGATGTTTTTTTTCTTTCTCTTAGCTCGGTGGTAGGTCGGTTTTGACACATGTGAAATATTTTCTCGCGACATGTGCAATGTACAGGGACTCGAAAAGGGACTTGTACAGAAAATTTCTGTACAAAATACAACGACAAAAATTAGTTACCTCGGTTAAATAAAATTCATATAAAACAAAGTCAACGTGTGATTGAATCGAGTAAAATCTAGCTTGATCAAGGTAGTAGTCTGGTAACTTAAGCCGATTTTCATGTCTTTTTTGGAGGGCGTATTTTTGTAGGAAAATAAAAATGAATCGTTTTGGATATTTAGGATGTTTTTATTTACATATTGAAGATACGAAAAAAAATTTTTTTGAAAAAATTTTATCGTTTATTATTATTATTATTATTGATCGAAGTTGGCACCTTGAAAAAAAAGCGCGTGGGTGGCCCCGGTGATTTTGGCTCTTGATGTTATCTGAAATAAAAAATTCTTGACAATTCTTAATCTATAGACATGTCATTTTGGTCGGAACTACTGAAGTTAAATTTCATGGAAAAATAACAAAATGGCGAACTTTGGAAAAATAAGTTATTTTTTCCAAAGTCCGCCATTTTGTTATTTATTCATGAAATTTAACTTCAGTAGTTCCGACCAGAATGACATGTGTATAGATTAAGAATTATCAAGAATTTTTTATTTCAGATAACATCAAGAGCCAAAATCACCGGGGCCACCCACGCGCGAAAAAAAAACCTTTTTCCAAAGTCCGCCATTTTGTTATTTATCCATGAAATTTAACTTCAGTAGTTCCAACCAGAATGACATGTCTGGAGATTAAGAATTATCAAGAATTTTTGATTTCAGATAACATCAAGAGCCAAAATCACCAGGGCCACCCACGCGCGAAAAAAAAACTTTTTTCCAAAGTCCGCCATTTTGTTATTTATCCATGAAATTTAACTTCAGTAGTTCCGACCAGAATGACATGTCTATAGATTAAGAATTATCAAGAATTTTTGATTTCAGATAACATCAAGAGCCAAAATCACCGGGTCCACCCACGCGCGAAAAAAAAACTTTTTTCCAAAGTCCGCCATTTTTTTATTTATCCATGAAATTTAACTTCAGTAGTTCCAACCAGAATGACATGTCTATAGATTAAGAATTGTCAAGAATTTTTTATTTCAGATAACATCAAGAGCCAAAATCACCTGGGGCCACCCGCGCGCTTTTTTTTCGAGGTGCCAACTTCGATCAATGATAATAATAATAATAAACAATTAAATTTTTTCAAACAAATTTTTTTTTGTATCTTTAATATGTAAATAAAAACATCCTAAATATCCAAAACGATTCATTTTTATTTTCCTACAAAAAAAACGCCCTCCAAAAAAGACATGAAAATCGGCTTAAATTACCAGACTACTACCTCAAATCGCATTTTATTTGATTCGTTAATTCTAAGGATTTATCATTCAATTTTGTTCTATTCGAGGACATTTTTTTTTCGTTAAATTTAATAAAATTTTGGTCCGATCGTTCCACGAGACGTAAAGGATAATTCGAAAGGGTGCGAAATTCACTTGCGACAAGAGCGGTCAATGCACCAGCCCAGTTTTCAAAAATAACTTCAAACGAGCGCTCGAGAGCTTTTGCTTGCAAAGTATCTTCGTCTCGCGGCACTGTTGCATCCTCTTTCGTCTCTCGAGGCGACATCGCGAGCGAGATTTTCCCAGAATCTAGAATATTGCCACGCCGGACATTCGCAGACTGTGACTCTTGACCGCGTGCCAAAACTCGATATAGCAGATGTATCATAAATATAGGATACATATATATATATATATATATATATATATATATATATATATATATATATATATATATATATATATATATATATAGAGAGAGAGAGAGAGAGAGTGAGAGACAGAAGTTTAGCAATGCACCAGCCGTGCAAAGTGCATCAGTGCGTTGACACACTCGCGCGGGACGAGCTCATATAAATCTCACGAGGGAGGGAGGACAACTCGGCGCACCCCGAGTTTCCGGACCAAACTCTCTTTCACTCCGCGCAGATTCTTCACTACCATTCCTCTCTCTCTTTCTCATACGCAGCAATATATTTATGTATGCTACAATCGAAATAGATGCAGCGATCAAAGACCCCTTCTTATTGCAAAAACTGTGAGATATTACTACCGCGAAGTCCGTAACGATTCTCGTGGATTGCTCAATTCACGAGAAAATAGCCCGAATTATTTCGTTTCCCGTTGAATCGATGCAGAAAAAAGAAATGAAATAAATAAAAATAAAAATCGTTTGTCATTCGAGCGCGTCTTTTCACATTTTTTATAATATTTAAGGTAGTAGTCTGGTAACTTGAGCCGATTTTCATGTCTTTTTTGAAGGGCGTTTTTTTGTAGGAAAATAAAAATGAAACGTTTTGGATATTTAGTATGTTTTTATTTACATATTAAAGATATAAAAAAAATTTTTTTTTGTATCTTCAATATGTAAATAAAAACATCCTAAATATCCAAAACGATTCATTTTTATTTTCCTACAAAAAAACGCCCTCCAAAAAAGACATGAAAATCGGCTTAAGTTACCAGACAACTACCTTAAATTGTATCGTTGATTCTACAATTGGACATAATTTTCCGAGATAATTAGAGATCGCTTTTTAACGTAAATTGTTCGAACTTTCTATTCGCATAAAATCGATCAATTCCCAATGAAACGTAAGATAAAACATGCGAGGACCATAATGTAAAAGACACTCGTAAAAGTTACGAAAAACTAATAGAAACGTAAATGCCATAGCTTTGGGCTAATTCGCACGAAAAGTAAGGCGATCATAGGTTTTTAAATATCATTATTCTCTGCTCTTTACGATTTTTTATTTCTCACCTGAAGAAACGATTTGTCGAAATTTCGTTGCCGCGCTCGAACTCCTCGAAGCTTCGACGCAAATTTCTGCGCTCCAACGCAACAATCGCCAATTTCACCGAAACACATAACCCCACAAATTTGGTATTATAGATTCGCGAGAAAAAAAAAAAATATACGCAAATCACTATCACTTCTGAGAAAAAAATATTTCTCCAGCATGGGCGGAACAAATTGTCGAATTATCGCGTGAATTTTGGCTTGTTCGAGGTCGAGAATCGATGAATCGCGAGGAAAAGCATTCAAGTACCGGTAAACCCTCGCGAGAGTGTTGGAAAACGAATAATGAGCGAACGGTCGGACGAACGAGACGGTAAAGCTGGGTAAAACTGACTGTTCGAACGTTTACCAAGGGTTTTCCAGGTCTGAAAATAATGGAGGGGAGACTAAATGGTCCGAGACTTCGGAGAGGACCCCAAAACAATTTTTATGACTCTCCGCATTCCGGTAGCAAATTTCGAAACTACTAAAACTACCCCCCCCCAGACTGGTTTATATCTGGTTTTTTCTAAGATTCGTGTTCGTCATTGCTTTCACGTATCGGGCGAAATTCCTCAATTCCATACTAGCTGATAAAAAAAGTTTTTTTTTTTCCCGATAATTCTAAACACAAATAAACAGGTTGGAGTAGTTTCCAACAGAGAAATTACGGAACAACCGTCATTAGGGACGAGCAAATAATCGCTGGAATTGGAAAAATTGATTTGCCGTAAGTTTGAAATTGTCACCCACGGTTTTCCTTTCGATTATGTACACATATAGAGTGCAAGTTATAACGGGAAATATATTTCCCGTTGTATATATATATATATATATATGCAAATTTCATTTCACAATGTTTCATTACCCGTGTAAAAAAAGTTGAGTCTACATTAAAGTAGCAGTCTAGTAACTTAAGCCGATTTTCATGTCTTTTTTGGAGGGCGTTTTTTTGTAGGAAAATAAAAATGAATCGTTTTGGATATTTAGGATGTTTTTATTTACATATTAAAGATGAGAAAACAAATTTTTTGAAAAAATTTAATAGTTTATTATTATTATTATTATTGATCGAAGTTGGCACCTCGAAAAAAAAGTGCGTGGGTGGCCCCGGTGATTTTGGCTCTTGATGTTATCTGAAATCAAAAATTCTTGATAATTCTTAATCTATAGACATGTCATTCGGGTCGGAACTACTGAAGTTAAATTTCTTTTTATTTTACAACGCCTTCTTTGCTAAAATAAAAGGACTTTTTTTTTCCAAAGTCCGCCATTTTGTTATTTATCCATGAAATTTAACTTCAGTAGTTCCGACCAGAATGACATGTCTATGGATTAAGAATTATCAAGAATTTTTTATTTCAGATAACATCAAGAGCCAAAATCACCGGGGCCACCCACGCGCTTTTTTTTTCGAGGTGCCAACTTCGATCAATAATAATAATAATAATAAACTATAAAATTTTGTCAAAAATTTTTTATTTTCTTATCTTTAATATGCAAATAAAAACATCCTAAATATCTAAGTAGACTTACAGTAAACTCAATGTGGAACGTATCATACACTATCGAGAGATATAGACTTATAATGGATTTAATCACTGAGTCAGAAATCTACATTCAAGGCTGCATTTGTTCCAATAGGGAGACTTTTTGTAGACCACGCGAAAGGCTTAATGTAGACTCAATTTTTTTTACACGGGTTTTGCGATCGAAACAAAATTGCGAAGAGCAATAGAATACAACAGGTTTTATATGAGTAGGCTCAAGATTTTAGTTCTTTTAATACGAGACTCTCATTTTTGCATGTCAAAACGGAAAGTGTTGCATGACATTTACGTTAAATGATGAAAATAAGGAAAAATAAATAAATACAATACAAAAGTTTGACGTTTTCTTCTTCTTTTCTGCCTATTTGTCATTCGTATATCGTGTTTCGCACGAAGGCATCTCTGTTTGTCCGAAAAGAATTTTTTTTTCCGATCAGACTTTTCGATTTCGTAACCAGATACTCTTTTGGTAGACGCGACTCGTACAGTCAATTCTCGACATCGGTTAATCAGGCTTAGAAGACGAAGTAGAAGAAAGGAGCGCCGAAATAGAAGCGGCTTTTGGGATGACACAAGTGGAACGAGAGAGAGAAAACGCGACGGAGAGTACTGGTGTCCGTGACGTCGCGGGGCTAAATGAGGTTTGGGAGAGTGAGGATGTGACGGAAAAACGTTTTGCAGTATGGAGACGCGGTGCATCGAAATAACCGAATGAGTGGAGTTCATCCAACGAGAAGACTGTTTCACGCTCGTGATACAACGGGAAGCCAAGGCACGTCATTCACGTTTTAACGAAAAAATAATCATCCCCGAAAATCGAACTATCGTCTTTTGTAACGGAAAACATTATTTTATTTGTTCGAAACAAAGTTTTTCTCGATAGTTAATTTAAATTTCGTAAAATTCATTTAAAAAATGTGTAAACTGTCAGCCTAATAAGTTTAATTGAAGGTATAACTATTTTTAATGCAAATAACATTGCTTTATCAAATTCGAACTTATATCCAATATAAAGAGAATTGAATTTATTTAAGGGGGGAAATAGGGTTAGACGGTTCAAAAAATCGATTTTTTTTTATTTCCAAAATTGTTAGTAAAACTATTGAAAAATATGTTCCCAAAATTTTGAATGAAAATTCCGACACGTTCTATTGTTATAAGCCATTAAAGTGAGTAGCTCTCCTTCAGGCCCCGAGCGCGCTATTTTTTCAAACGTGTTTTTCTGAAAACGATTTTTTTTTAACTTGCCTACACGCTAGTTTGAAATATTTTCAACCAATCGTTTTGAAAATTGGCAGTTACTTTCTTCATAGTATTGCGCTCTATATGAACCTAAAATCGGAATATTATTATTGTTTAAAAAAATTTTTTTTTTGCAAATAAAGTTGTAAAAAATGGCAAAAAATCATGCTTTTTTGTTTTCAGCCCTGTAAAAAATTTAATTTTCTATTTTTTCGATAGCATTTAGGTTCATATAGTAGAGAGACATATAATAAAAGTAAATTCCAACCTCGTTTGATTTGAGATGAAAATTGCGGCTTCCAGAATGTACGCAAAATGCTGAGTCTGATTGTGACCTGCAATATGGGGTCGCTAATATCCCCGGTGTTTTTCAAGAAAATTCTTCAAAAATTTTATAGTATATACTTAAATATATGTATAAAATATTCTCAAAGTTTCAATAAATTATATTCATTTTTTATGCTATAAAAAAATTCATGAATATCATTGAGAAAACGCTGTCCTAACCCTATTTCCCCCTTTAAGGCAGTCGTCTGGTCTAGAGCGAGATTTTTGACGTCATTTCTAATGTGCAATAACGTTTGAACCGTTGAAGTTGTCTTGATTAAAATTTACACGTGCATTTATTGATCCTAAGAGAATACTTGTACATTAAAAAAAAAAATTATTTTAAATATTTTCATGTAGTTTTTTGCCTTGTTGCAACACGGTGCGCCGAAAGCCGCCTCAATCGGCGCCCACTCTGGACGATGTTGTTTGCATCTGAAAAAAAAAATATATATATATTATCAATCTGTATGAGTATTCTGAGCACTGGTAGCAGAATTGGTACTTAAAAAAATTATTTGACAAAATGGCGGCCTGTTGAACTTTCATTAATGATATTTCAATGTATGAAATATCATTAATGAAAGTTCAACAGGCCGCCATTTTGTCAAAAAATTTTTTTAAGTACCAATTCTGCTACCAGTGCTCAGAATACTCATACAGATTGAGAATATATATATATTTTTTTTTTCAGATGCATACAACATCGTCCAGAGTGGGCGCCGATTTCGGCGCACCATGTTGCAACAAGGCAAAAACTACATGAAAATATTTAAAATAATTTTTTTTTTTTATGTACAAGTATTCTCTAAGGATCAATAAATGCACGTGTAAATTTTCATCAAGACAACTTCAACGGTTTAAACGTTATTGCACATTAGAAATGACGTCAAAAATCTCGCTCTAGACCAGACGACTGTCTTAAAATACAAAATCTCATCGTAAATTTTCATTCTTTAACTCACCGAGTCCAATTGGCACTTTCTCACGTCGTAATATCCTCTGTAATACTTGAACCACATCACTGTTCCACATCCTCGCTTCGATGCAACATTTTCAATGTCGTTGCAATTATTATAACTTTTATCGCTGACCGCTCTCGGCAGTAGCACGTAACACGAGACTCGGAAACTTTCGTCGTTCATATGTAAATAACTTATTCTATTTTTATCGCGCAATTTTCTTTTTATAATCGCCACTTCGATAAAAATCACGATTTTTTTCCCAAAATTACACCAAAAGCAAATGCTCCGAAAGCACGATGGTCGAACGCGCATAAACAAAACGGCGAATAAACATTATTTTTTCAAAACACAACGGTACTCTCGTTAAGATTCCCCTTGTGATACGAAATTAATTCGAAAGTGAAATTAGAATTTTCGAACTAACGCAAAGATCGAAAAAAGGAGAGTGGGTGTTGGGGGGGAAAATTGATACGAGAGCGTGGAAGCTCAAATTTGACGCGACGAGAGCGCGAAGAAGAGCGTGTGATACGATGCACTCGAGGACCTTTAGGAAACTGTTCCGCAGCCCATGGTGGACAGCGAGGCCAAGTATAGACTTCGGGGGCTTGCATATACACGAGCATATCTGTTTGCAACGATGAGAGTTACACACACACACACACGGCTGTTACAAACGCGATGTCGTTTCTTATATATCTATATATGTGGGCTAATGACTCGTTGAATATAGATGTATCGACTATTAACAGTGAAAAGGGCGTAATAGACATTAATTTCGGCCGTTCAATCGTGTTATTTACACCTTTTTCTTTCCTAGCAATCTTTAGTCACGTATGTGAGTCTGTTTATGCTTACGAGGTTACGGATTAATAATAATAATCTATTTATTTGGATTTTCATGCCGCTTCATAATTGTACATTGATCAATGGGGTTTACGACCGTCGATATGTCATCAAGGTATATATCGCTATACTGTCCTATGGAAGTAGCGAAAAAATAGTAATTAACGGCTTACAGACCCCTGCGCGCGCTGAAAACCGAGTAAATTTCAAAAATTACTATAAAGGTTATATGGTGAAAAAATATTAAATTCTTCATTTCACACTTTGTATTAACTTTTCAACTATAAGAAAAAAAATATTTTAGTTAAAAAAAAATATTAACATTACTAAACGCGTTTTTTCGAAACTACGTTTTTAGACAGTGTCAGCACGATTATTTAGTCAATTTTTAATATTTTTTAACTTTTTTTTTTAAATCTTGATAATTATTTTGGCTATAGTCTGACGAGAGGTTTTTTTTTCGTTTTGGTTGGACAATTTTTTATAAATCATTAAAAACTAATTTTTTTTTAAATTGCATACTCAAGTTTGTAATACTGTAATTTGTTTATTTTCGAAAAAAAAAAAAAAAAAATCCCTCCGTATTTTTGCATATTGGATAATTTTTGGTGAAGTTACGATGTCGACAAAGAGGCGCCATAGTTTTCATCAGTAGTCCATTTATACCAATAAAAAAATATGTTAATATTAAACAAAAAAATTTTTTAATTTAAAAAAAAATATTAACATTACTAAACGCGTTTTTCTCGAAACTATGTTTTTAGACAGTGTCAGCACGATAAGTTAGTCAATTTTTAATATTTTTAAATTTTTTTTCTTAAATCTTGATAATTATTTTGGCTATAGTCTGACGAGAGGTTTTTTTCATTTTTTGGTTCGACAATTTTTTATAAATCATTAAAAACTAATTTTTTAATTTTCAAATTGCATACTCAAGTTTGAAATACTGTAATTTGTTTATTTTGAAAAAAAAAAAATCCCTCCGTCTTTTTGCAGATTGGATAATTTTTGGTGAAGTTACGGTGTCGACAAAGAGGCCATGGTTTTCATCAGTAGTCCATTTTTACCCATAAAAAAATATGTTAATATTTTTAAAAAAAATTTTTTAATTTAAAAAAAAAATATTAACATTACTAAACGCGTTTTTCTTGAAACTATGTTTTTAGACAGTGTCAGCACGATAAATAAGTCAATTTTTAATATTTTTTAACTTTTTTTTTTTAATCTTGATAACTATTTTGGCTATAGTCTGACGAGAGGTTTTTTTCATTTTTTGGTTCGACAATTTTTTATAAATCATTAAAAACTAATTTTTTTTTCAAATTGCATACTCAAGTTTAAAATACTGTAATTTGTTTATTTAAAAAAAAAAAAAAAAAAAAAAACCCTCCGTATTTTTGCAGATTGGATAATTTTTGGTGAAGTTACGATGTCGACAAAGAGGCGCCATGGTTTTCATCAGTAGTCCATTTATACCCATAGAAAAAATTGTCAATATTAAACAAGAAAACATTTTTTAATTTTTTTTCTTATAGTTGAAAAGTTAATAAAAAATGTGAGATCAATAATTTAATTTTTTTTTCACCATATAACCTATATAATAATTTTTCAAAGTTACTCGGTTTTCAGCGCGCGCAGGTGCATATGAGCCCTTAAAATAAAAAAAAGGTTTACCAACTTGTACAAATTAGCCAACACCAATGACGCGTCGATTGCAGTGCGTTTTTAACATTAAGAAAATTATTAATAACTAATTATTTGGAAATTAATTCACCGACCTATGGAAAATTTCAGAATTCGATTTGTGCAAAATGATCAAAAATGTATTAATCGTTTAAAGTTGATCGTTCGTTTCGTCAAGGTGGCATAAAGTTTTCCTTTTTTTTCGCGACTTTTTTGCATCGAAGCACGAGGTGAGGAGTCTCAAAATTGCAATAAGAAAATCGAGAGAAAAAAAAATGAGATGAAAAAAAAATTAAGGAGCTCCCGAGCACGAATGGATATAGTGGAGGGATGAAATTTTTGGATCAAGCGCATCGGAGATTATACTAGTAAATATCATTCCTCCCTCACTCATAGCATAGTCGCGCGACTATGCTTTTAATGTATTAAAAAAAAAAACACTCTTTCACTCCGACAGCGCGATGGTCGTTCTTTACTGACACTGGCCAGGATCATATGTGTATAATATTCTCGAGAAGCAGTCAGTTTTTTTCCCCGTGGCAATTAATCAACGATTAGGATAACGAAGCCGAGAAGTGTTTCGTGAATCTCATAAAGCTATCGCGCATATTTCTGAATCATATTTTTTTTCCGCCTTTCCCTCCCGAATCTTGTTCACGATTTTATTTTTCATTCCTCTTCTTCTTTTTTTAACGAATTATACGAAATACGCGGATTGCACGTGGGTGGTCGACGGCGAAAATAGATTCGGGGACGTTGCGGATTTTTTTTTTAAATCCGTAGGTGGAAAAATAAAGGAAAAAGTGCATTCGAGAGTCCGAAACGTGTCGTTGTAATCTCTGTTAAATGGCGAAATATAATGATATATGTTTGGCCATGCGAGTAGAGAAACACGAAGGAATGCACACTCGTAAGGACGAATATTGCGACAAATTTTTCGAATTAACTATTTATCGCTCTCATTCTCGTGGTGAGAGGGTTTTTCGGGTTAATCGGTTTTTCGGAAAACGATCGGGCACACCTTATCGTTAAGTTTCGACGGGCCAGAATGACATTCCAATCGTCACTAATGATGTCAATAATAAAATTCTCACATTTAAAGAAAATCACTTCGACGATGTTTTAACGATGTGGAGATTGTCTGGAAATGTTACGAAAGAATAAACGAAGTTTACCATCAAACTCACATAATATACGGTAAAATTCAATGAAATTATTTCTATCTCGCCTAACAACTACGGTCTAATTTTAAGGTAGTAGTCTGATAACTTAAACCGATTTTCATGTCTTTTTTCGAGGGCGTTTTTTTTTAGGAAAATAAAAATGAATCGTTTTGGATATTTAGGATGTTTTTATTTACATATTAAAGATACAAAAAAAAAATTTTTTGAAAAAATTTAATAGTTTATTATTATCATTATTATTGATCGAAGTTGGCACCTCGAAAAAAAAGCGCGTGGGTGGCCCCGGTGGTTTTGGATCGTGATGTTATCTGGAATAAAAAATTCTTGATAATTCTTAAGGCCGTAGTCTGGTCTAGAGCGAGATTTTTGACGTCATTTCTAATGTGCAATAACGTTTAAACCGTTGAAGTCATCTTGATGAAAATTTACACGTGCACTTATTAATCCTTATAGAATACTTGTACATTAAAAAAAAAAATGATTTCGAATATTTTCATGTAGTTTTTTGCCTTGTTGCAACATGGTGCGCCGAGATCGGCGCCCACTCTGGACGATGTTGTATGCATCTGAAAAAAAAAAATATATATATTCTCAATCTGTATGAGTATTCTGAGCACTGGTGGCAGAATTGGTACTTAAAAAAATTTTTTGACAAAATGGCGGCCTGTTGAACTTTCATCAATGATATTTCATTATTCGACGAGTTATAAAAAGTCGGCAAAATTATTGTTCGACTCAATAAAAATTTTTTTCAAGTACCAATTCTGCTACCAGTGCTCAGAATACTCATACAGATTGAGTATATATATTTTTTTTTTTCCAGATGTATACAACATCGTCCAGAGTGGGCGCCGATTTCGGCGCACCATGTTGCAACAAGGCAAAAAACTACACGAAAATATTTAAAATAATTTTTTTTTTTATGTACAAGTATTCTCTAAGGATCAATAAATGCACGTGTAGATTTTCATCAAGACAACTTCAACGGTTTAAACGTTATTGCACATTAGGAATGACGTCAAAAATCTCGCTCTAGACCAGACTACGGCCTTAATCTATAGACATGTCATTCTGGTCGGAACCACTGAAGTTAAATTTCATGGATAAATAACAAAATGGCGGACTTTGGAAAAAAAAGTTTTTTTTCCCAAAGTCCGCCATTTTGTTATTTATCTATGAAATTTAACTAAATTAAAATTTATTTTTGAAATTCTAAAATTGAAGTTTATTTTTGAATGTCTAAAATTGAAATTTATTTTTGAAATTCTAAAATTGAAACTTATTTTTGAAATTCTAAAATTGAAATTTATTTTTGAAATTCTAAAATTGAAATTTATTTTTAAAATTCTAAAATTGAATTTTTTTTTTGAAATTCTAAAATTGAAATTTATTTTTGAAATTCTAAAATTGAAATTTATTTTTAAAATTCTAAAATTGAATTTTTTTTTTGAAATTCTAAAATTGAAATTTAATTAAATTTCATGGATAAATAACAAAATGGCGGACTTTGGAAAAAAAAATTCTTTTTCCAAAGTCCGCCATTTTGTTATTTATCCATGAAATTTAACTTCAGTAGTTCCGACCAGAATGACATGTCTATAGATTAAGAATTATCAAGAATTTTTTATTTCAGATAACATCATCGAGCCAAAATCATCGAGTTCACCCACGCGCTTTTTTTTCGAGGTGCCAACTTCGATCAATAATAATAATAATAATAATAAACTATTAAATTTTTTCAAACTAATTTTTTTTTGTATCTTTAATATGTAAATGAAAACATTCTAAATATCTAAAACGATTCATTTTTATTTTCCTACAAAAAAACGCCCCCTAAAAAAGACATGAAAATCGGCTTAAGTTACCAGACTACCAGATGAAATAAAATCTTTTTGTCTCGTCAAAGTATTCGTTCACTAAAGGGAATTCATAATTCTCGACGAAGAAAATATCACTTATCGTAAATTCACGATAATTCTACATTCGCGAATGGGCCGTTGTATTTATCAGCGTATGTAAAGTTGCATGTTGAGTAACACGTCGGACAGAACGTTTATTATTGGATTCGCCTTTTCACGCCTCTCAACCGAGGCATCTTTTTCATTATCGCGAAACGCTCATACGCATACATGTATAATAATGCGCCGTATATGCACCGCAAGTGCAGTGACCGAAATCTTAACGGTCTTCGCTTCCTACATGTATAGTATAATTGCGGTAAGAAAAAAAAAAAAATGCCCGCGAAAAGAAGATGCTGCGGTAAAGGGACAAAGCGGAGAATCTCGTGATGCAAGGAATTTTCGTGTTGGACGCGCTGCGAATATTTTCTCATAACGAATAAATGTCTCTCCCTTTTAATCTTTTTTTTCTTTCTGTCGTTATTGAGTTTGGCAACGCGAGAGTCTCGGCGAAACTGTGGAGATTGGAGCGCGTAACTTTTCCTTGCTGTCAGCGAGTCTTGTGCATCGCGTCCCCAAGGATGACGACGACAACGAGGCAAATGATCGGGTCAACGTCTCGAAATTACTTCAGCCGAGAAAGAGAAGCGAGAGGGATTCTTCGCTGATGCATTTATCGTTATATACAATGTTGCATTCGCTTCGTGAATTCTCTGCTCGGCAAACACAGATATATACATATAAACATGAGACGAAGATTCATCGTCAACCGACAGACCGATGTGTCGCTCCTCGGGGCATCAGCCCCGAAACTGAACAACCCACCCTCGTGAGCGAATCTCGCCGAGTCACTGTTTTCTCTCTTTCTCTCGACCGTTCTTGGAGCGGAGGAAAAAAAAAAGCCAGAGAAGTAAAAAAGAGGATGAGAAAAGTTTGTGGAAGACGCGAGCGTCGTTCTTTTTCTTCGTGCACTCCGGGGCTCTCTTTTCTGTCGCATCGAGAAAGCGGGGGCCAGGTGGGTGACGAGGAGAAAGAGGACTCAAATCGAGATTACACCGCGTACGCGCTCACGCGAATTTAAACGGGATCTTAATTGGAGTTGTCCACGAACGTCACGGTGATGGAGAAAGGAATGGACCTGTGCACTTTTCACTGTTTCGTGTTAACGCATGCGCGGGTGCGTACAGCAAAGTTTACGGAGATTTTACTTCGTGCTTTGTATTATTGGAAAAGACCTCGCGGACAACTAATTTCACGATAAAGACTGAATCGGAAAACCCAGACGGATTTTTTCGTATCGAGATAAAATACTTTTATTAAGATTTAGTCATTGATATAACGATTATTTAAGGTAGTAGTCTGGTAACTTGAGCCGATTTTCATGTCTTTTTTGGAGGGCGTTTTTTTGTAGGAAAATATGTTTTTATTTACATATTAAAGATACAAAAAAAAAATTTTGTTTAACAAATTTAATAGTTTATAGTTAATATTAATTCTAAGTACTTTCCCAAAGCGTGAGAAGATTTTCCATCTAAAATACACGTAAATCGAATTTTTTTTTTTTTTTTCAAATTTCTATACTCAGCCGCATTTTATGCTATCATATCGTTCTTGGTTTCGATTTACTCAGAATAAAACAATCTGAAAAAGTGCCTTTTGCGGCGAAAGTGTGAATTGTACCGGTGATTTGGTACGGGTCACTGAAGTTGATTTTTACCCAAAATTCTCGTTTTTTTTGCTGTTATCTCCGAAACAATTAACTTTACGAAAAAAATGTAAACGGAAAATTTGTTGGAAATTTAATTTTCTACAAAAAAGGTCCCATCGACCCAATTGCTTAGATTAATGTTTCTTGAGATATTGAACTTTAACTGATGAGTAGTATAAAATTTATAAGATATGAAATATTAAATAATAAAAAAAATTAAAAATTAAAAAAGTTCAATATCTCGAGAAATATTAATCTCAGCAATTGGGTCGAAAGGACCTTTTTTATAGAAAATTAAATTTCCAACAAATTTTTCGTTTACATTTTTTTCGCCAAGTTAATTGTTTCGGAGATAACAGCAAAAAAACGAGAATTTTAGGTAAAAATCAACTTCGGTGACCCGTACCAACTCACCAGTACAATTTACATTTTCGCTGCAAAAGGCACTTTTTTAGATTGTTTTATTCTGAGTAAATCGAAACTAAGAACAATATGATAGCATAAAATGTGGCTGAGTTATAGAAATTTGAAAAAAAAAAAAAATTCGACTTACGTGTATTTTAGATGGAAAATCTTCTCACGCTTTGGGAAAGTACTTAGAATTAATATTAAGGTATTAGTCTGGTAACTTGAGCAGATTTTCATGTCTTTTTTGGAGGGCGTTTTTTTGTAGGAAAATAAAAATGAATCGTTTTGGATATTTAGGATGTTTTTATTTACATATTAAAGATACAAAAAAAAAAAATTTTTTCAAATTTAATAGTTTATTATTATTATTATTATTATTGATCGAAGTTGGCACCTCGAAGAAAAAGCGCGTGGGTGGCCCCGGTGATTTTGGCTCTTGATGTTATCTGAAATCAAAAATTCTTGATAATTCTTAATCTATAGACATGTCATTCTGGTCGGAACTACTGAAGTTAAATTTCATGGATAAATAACAAAATGGCGGACTTTGGAAAAAAACGTCGTTTTCCATTATGTTATTTATCCATGAAATTTAACTTCAGTAGTTCCGACCAGAATGACATGTCTATAGATTAAGAATTATCAAGAATTTTTTATTTCAGATAACATCAAGAGCCAAAATCACCGGGGCCACCCACGCGCTTTTTTTTTGAGGTGCCAACTTCGATCAATAATAATACTAATAATAAACTATTAAAATTTTTCAAACAAATTTTTTTTCGTAACTTTAATATGTAAATAAAAACATCCTAAATATCCAAAACGATTCATTTTGATTTTCCCACAAAAAAACGCCCTCCAAAAAAGACATGAAAATCGGCTTAAGTTACCAGATTACTACCTTAATTGAAGTAACATTATTTTTAATCGGTCGATAGGCACTCGGATTAAATAACGTTTACGCGGTTCAAACAGCGCTCGTGTGAAATAAAAATACGAGCGAGAAGATTGAGAGAGAAGAGTTTAAAAATAAATGTAAAACTTCCACCAGTGTATACGAATCAGAATTCTATTTCCGGTGTGAGAACGCGCAAGGGTGCGTTTTCTCTCGCTCTCCGGAGGGGATCTAGTCATGGGAATTTCATTTTAAAACAGCTCATCACAGAGGCACAACGAGGCCCGACTGCCAAAGAGCCAGGAAACAAAGAGCACAACGTGAGGATTTTTTTTATCGTCCCGACGAGATCTTCGTTCGAAAAACACCGCGCGCTGTTTAACAAGCTTACACATATAGAGTCTAATTTAAATTTGGTGCTGCCGGAGAGAAAAAAAGGGAAAAAGTTTGAAGCGAGTGAGGGGCTGTGAAGAAATATTAGTCGGATAAAAAATGCTCTGGTTATGCTTTGAGTAAATGGAAAATTCCGTAAGTCAACACTTATCGCCCTGTGCTATCCGTGAACTCTCCGTTGAAAAATACGACAATTAATTAATTAGACCATCGCTCTTTGGCTCAGACACAATTGCTGCTGATCGCATTATTAATAATACCAGAGTGGGATGATAAAGATTGAAAATAAAAAACCAAAAGGGGCGCTTCCCTTTGATCTTTTTGCCATGATGGAAGAGGAGTAAAAAAACAATGAGGGCAGCCTCTAATTGATTGTAAAAAATTTGCTCGATTAGATAATACGCATTTACTAGTGTTTCAATGAAAAATTATAGTTTTCATTAAGTTATCGACGAGAGCTTCTTTCCGACGTAATCAATCACGCTTATACGCGTATCAATACCTAAAAATCAAGAGGACGTATGGAACATCGTTTTACGCGGTGAAACGACATGGCCTATGCACTTTTGACGTTTAATAGAATCGATATATCGATACATAAGTATTTATATTCATATACATATGTATATGATGAAAGAATTATACGGAGAGACAAGCTCACAGTTGCATTTTGTCATTCCGATCAATTAAAATCAATCGATCGGAACTCGCCTGACTCGGGTCCTGGTACTCTCTTCGACCACCCCCTTTCTGACTAGATCGGCAGCCTCTTGAATTTATGAACGGGCCATCGCACTCTCATTAATCAGTGGGCTTGACCATTCGTCTTGTCTCGCTCTCTATACTCGATTCTCGTTATTACGTTTATCGTACAATGTACAAACAGTATCACGCGTATAAGATTTGGCCCGAATTATGTGGCAACGTGACAGCATTTTTCTTTAAATTTTTTCAACACACACCTTCTCAAGTGCAGAGTGCGAAAAATATTAAGTATGAAGAAAAATGTAAATTGCACAATATAGACGCACTCCTACCATTAAGGTAGTAGTCTGGTAACTTAAGCCGATTTTCATGTCTTTTTTGGAGGGCGTTTTTTTGTAGGAAAATAAAAGTGAATCGTTTTGGATATTTAGGATGTTTTTATTTACATATTAAAGATATAAAAAAACAATTTTTTGAAAAAATTTAATAGTTTATTATTATTATTATTATTGATCGAAGTTGGCACCTCGAAAAAAAAGCGCGTGGGTGGCCCCCGGTGATTTTGGCTCTTGATGTTATCTGAAATAAAAAATTCTTGATAATTCTTAATCTATAGACATGTCATTCTGGTCGGAACTACTGAAGTTAAATTTCATGGATAAATAACAAAATGGCGGACTTTGGACAAAAAAGTTTTTTTTTTCCAAAAAAGTTTTTTTTTCCAAAAAAGTTTTTTTTTCCAAAAAAGTCCGCCATTTTGTTATTTATCCATGAAATTTAACTTCAACAGTTCCGACCAGAATGACATGTCTACAGATTAAGAATTATCAAGAATTTTTTATTTCAGATAACATCAAGAGCCAAAATCACCGGGGCCATCCACGCACTTTTTTTTCGAGGTGCCAACTTCGATCAATAATAATAATAATAATAATAATGGACTATTAAATTTTTTCAAACATTTTTTTTTTTGTATCTTTAATATGTAAATAAAAACATCCTAAATATTCAAAACGATTCATTTTTATTTTCCTACAAAAAAACGCCCTCCAAAAAAGACATGAAAATCGGTTTAAGTTACCAGACTACTAGCATTAAGGGAGGAAATAGGGTTAGACGGTTCAAAAAATCGATTTTTTCTTAATTTCATAAATTGTTAGTAAAACTATTGAAAAATATATTCCCAAAATTTTAAGGCCGTAGTCTGGTCTAGAGCGAGATTTTTGACGTTATTTCTAAGGTGCAATAACGTTTAAACCGTTGAACTTGTCTTGATGAAAATTTACACGTGCATTTATTGATCCTTAGAGAATACTTGTACATTAAAAAAAAAATTATTTTAAATATTTTCATGTAGTTTTTTGCCTTGTTGCAACATCGTGCGCCGAAATCGGCGCCCACTCTGGACGATGTTGTATGCATCTGAAAAAAAAAATATATATATATTCTCAATCTGTATGAGTATTCTGAGCACTGGTAGCAGAATCGGTACTTAAAAATTTTGTATTGAGTCCAACAATAATTTTGCCGACATTTTATAACTCGTCGAATACCCGAAAATGTATGAAATATCATTAATGAAAGTTCAACAAGCCGCCATTTTGTCAAAAAAATTTTTGAAGTACCAATTCTGCTACCAGTGCTCAGAATACTCATACAGATTGAGAATATATATATATATTTTTTTTCAGATGCATACAACATCGTCCAGAGTGGGCGCCGATTTCGGCGCACCATGTTGCAACAAGGCAAAAAACTACATGAAAATATTAAAAATAATTTTTTTTTTAATGTACAAGTATTCTTCAAGGATCAATAAATGCACGTGTAAATTTTCATCAAGACAACTTCAACGGTTTAAACGTTATTGCACATTAGAAATGACGTCAAAAATCTCGCTCTAGACCAGACTACGGCCTCAAATGAAAATTCCGACTCGTTCTATTGTTATAAGCCATCAAAGTGAGTAGCTCTCCTTCGGGCCCCGAGCGCGCCACGTGTATAACCGAGCGGTCACTATTTTTTCAAACGCGGTTTTTTGAAAACGACTTTTTTTGAACTTCCGTACACACTAGTTCGAAAAGTTTTCAACCGATCGTTTTGAAAATTGGCAGTTACTTTCTTCATAGTATTGCGCTCTATATGAACCTAAAATCGGAATATTATCATTATTTAAAATAATTTTTTTTTGCAAATAAAGTTGTAAAAAACGGCAAAAAATCATGCTATTTTGTTTTGGACCCTGTAAAAAATTCAATTTTCAATTTTTTGACAGCATTTAGGTTCATATAGAAGAGAGACATGTAATAAAAGTAAATTCCAACCTCGTTTGATTTCAGATGAAAATTGCGGCTTCCAGAATGTACGCAAAATGCTGAGTCTGATTGTGACCTGCAATATGGGTTCGCTAATATCCCCGGTGTTTTTCAAGAAAATTCTTCAAAAATTTTATAGTATATCCTTAAATATGTGTATAAAATATTCTCAAAGTTTCAAAAAATTATATTCATTTTTTATACTATAAAAAAATTCATGAAAATCATTGAGAAAATGCTGTCCTAACCCTATTTCCTCCCTTAATATAGCGCGTATCTCGGCATCAGGATGATAAAAATTCATGAAATATTTGCAAAATCGTCTCGCGTTGAAAAACGCTACTTAATTTTTAAAAATTAACAAACTTCGCAGTTGCCAATATTTTTCCAATATTTCGTAAATTTGTTCGAACAAACGGTGAACCTTTGATTGATTAAAAACGCAAAATACCGTTATTACAGTCATACACACGACTTCAAGAAAATCGATCGATTTTTTTCATCATCCTGTTGTAGCGCTCCAATATATATCTCCTAGCGTTTATTCTTTTATGTTCTTCTTTTTTTTTTTTCGTAATCACACTCTTATTTTCATTCATTTTACAATCTCATTGCGGAAGTTGTCTGGTCGTGAAGCATGCACGGTTATATTTCCAAGACGAATCGTAGAGGCCTAGGTCGCTGCTCCATTGACCGTGGAGAGGACCACGGACCAACCGTTCAGGGACGTTGAACACATCGTACAGAAGAGGTAATTCCGTGAGGAGGAAAAGGCGGGAGAGAGAGAGAGTAGAGCAGAGAATGATGTGGAAGATGAGGAAGGATGGGGAACGTGTACGTAAAGTGTGTATCGTAAAGTCAGGTGACTACTCTAAACAGTTATGTTACCGCGCTACCTTTCTCTCCTTCTCCATTAGAGATGCTTTTACAGGTCGTTCTTTCACTATTATGAAATTTATTTGTGCGTAATGAGACGACAACGAAATGTGAAACAATTAAATATTCTGGATAATATTTTTAATGATTTTAACAATTTATGTTGAATGCGATCGAGTCACCGAAAAATCGTGAAAATTTCATACGTGCGTCACAATTTAATTTTCATGGTCTTAAGATGACCGGAAAATTCCTCAGTATTTGCTCTCCCTTTCGTGCATTCCGTACTAACGATTATTCGAGAATGTCAATTAAATTTCTTTATCTGATATTTTTCTCGATCGTCATAAATAGAAATTATACTTTGGTTTTATCAACATATAAATATTTCTCGCGTTGTTTCGTTACGGAGTATTTCATGGTTATTTGTTGGCTAAAGGGGGTTGACAATAAACTGACGAGCACCGTCGGTCGGTTTGTAAAGTCCGAAGAGTACGACGAATGAAGGCGAGAGAAACGCGAGCTATGAGACACGCTGCTCGACCCCTTTGAGCATCAATTAGTTCGCGGTCCGTCACGACTCGTTAATCCTCGCCTATTAATTCACTTCTATGTATATATATATATTTATAATATCCACCGGCTTAAAGAGCAATGACGTTGCAAAATGTGACAAGCATCGCGTAATACCGGTAAATGCTCGCAGCGGAGTTGTCATTAAATTTTTTCGTACAAATGGGAAAAAAGAGGGGAGGGGAGGCACTGTTCAAGACACAGTAGTAATAACATGAAAACGAGGGATGGAAAGTACCAACTCGTTCGCGTACATAACGATGAAACTTTTGCGAAGGATTTTAAGTTCTTTTTTAAGGTAGTATAGAAATTTGAAAAAATCGATTTGTTTTTTTTTTTTCATTTTCTTATTCCTTAGATCTTTCTTCATACGCTCCTGAAAACCGTTTATTGATATTTCAAAAATTAGCCGAGAAATAAAAATTCTAAGCAAGCCGCGCGCTCAGGTAGCGCGGTCGGGAAGCAGCTGCGCGGACGGTGTCAAAAAACTTTGAACGCGTTTATCTCAGAACTATGTTTATCAAATCGGCGCCCACGATATCTCGATAACTAATGGACCGATCGAGCTCAAATTTTGCACGTACCTTGGGTAGCCTGTTTCCGAGGACTGGTAGCAGAATTGAGTCGAACAATAATTTTGCCGACATTTTATAACTCGTCGAATACCCGAAAATGTATGAAATATCATTAATGAAAGTTCAACAAGCCGCCATTTTGTCAAAAATTTTTTTTAAATACCAATTCTGCTACCAGTGCTCAGAATACTCATACAGATTGAGAATATATATATATATTTTTTTTCAGATGCATACAACATCGTCCAGAGTGGGCGCCGATTGAGGCGGCTTTCGGCGCACCATTTTGCAACGAGGCAAAAAACTTCATGCAAATATTTAAAATATTTTTTTTTTTTTAATGTACAAGTATTCTCTGAGGATCAATAAATGCACGTGTAAATTTTCATCGAGACAACTTCAACGGTTTAAAAATTATTGCACATTAGAAATGACGTCAAAAATCTCGCTCTAGACCAGACTACCGCCATAAGCCGATTTTCATGTCTTTTTTGGAGGGCGTTTTTTTGTAGGAAAACAAAAATCAATCGTTTTGGATATTTAGGATATTTTTATTTACATATTAAAGATACAAAAAAAAAATTTTTGAAAAAATTTAATAGTTTATTATTATTATTAATATTGATCGAAGTTAGCACCTCGAAAAAAAAAGCGCGTGGCTGGCCCCGGTGATTTTGGCTCTTGATGTTGTCTGAAATAAAAAATTCTTGATAATTCTTAATCTATAGACATGTCATTCTGGTCGGAACTACTGAAGTTAAATTTCATGGATAAATAACAAAATGGCGAACTTTGGGAAAAAAAACTCTTTTGGAAAAAAAAAAGTTTTTGTTTCCGAAGTCCGCCATTTTGTTATTCATCCATGAAATTTAACTTCAGTAGTTCCGACCAGAATGACATGTCTATAGATTAAGAATTATCAAGAATTTTTGATTTCAGATAACATCAAGAGCCAAAATCACCGGGGCCAGCCACGCGCTTTTTTTTCGAGGTGCCAACTTCGGTCGAATAATAATAACAATAATAATGAACTATTGAATTTTTTCAAAAAATTTTTTTTTTGTATCTGTAATATGTAAAGAAAAACATCCTAAATATCCAAAACGATTCATTTTTATTTTCTTACAAAAAATCGCCCTCCAAAAAAGACATGATAATCGGCTTAAGATACCAGACTACTACCTTAACGATTAATTACCAATCGATGATGGGTTTGTTGTTAAATGCATGGGCACGAACATACCGTCGGATGGACTCGTACATAGGCACGTGTAACTTGACTTACCTGAAACACAAAAAAACAAAGATTATTTAAGCTTTTAATCGCGATTGATTTTCTGCATTTTAACTAAACACTTTTCAACAGTTTTTCGAAGAATTTTGTATACCCTAAAAGGACTATACCCTAAAAGCCTCGACAAGGCACAACGACCTACAAAGGAGTAATAAAAATAAATAAAAAATATAAATGTGAAATAATTGGAGTCATAGTTGATCGCACCTCGTACGTAGGATGTGCGATGCACATACCGTCGAACGTGCACTAAAATCACTGTGATAATTCCACGAATGATCTAAATTCCTTGACACACTACTACACTGTATCGTGGCCACGATTAAACTGAGACGAGAGCGCGAAGAGCGAATAGTATCGTTATAGGGCAAACGGTGAATTACGAAGCTCGGAGCCCCGAAGATGAGAAGATGGATACCCCGTCACGGCAAGACGCAGAGGCTCGAAGCCGTGTCTCTCTCGAGAAGTGGGTAACAGAATAATAAAAGCAAAGCGCCCCGAACGGCCAGAACGGAGTATAAGGAGGAAGAGGGCAACGAAGGGGGGACGGAGGAGCAAGAGAATTTCAGTGATTGGGTCCTTGGCGTGTTTTGGGCCGACCAAGTGCTGCAGCCCTGTGACGTACCGAAACCTCGTCCCATGATGGTTCTCAATTTTTAAATGGAACATTTATAGGGTCGATACACTTCCTTCGGATCTCTATCTTCGTAACGTGCTTCTTCTCACGTTCTCCTCGTTGTCCGTTTTATTAACGCGAGATTGCATGGGACAACCCGATTAAAATACTACGAGGCATAAAGGGACCTTTAAAAAAATATTATCGCGGTAATCCCGCACGAATGTTTGACCTTATGACACGAGAAGGGACTTAAAGATCAAAAGTAGACCCTGACAAGGCCAAGAAGATTTCAAACTGATCTTATCTTTCTAATTGGCAGCAATTCAGTAATCGAAAGTATGGCAATGGATTTGTTGACTCAAGAGATTTCACATTGTGTACACTCGCGATTTTATCAATTACGCTTCGCTCCAATATCCCGGTTCAGCTATTGTTTTTCTTCGGAATGCGGTGGCTGTACTTATCGATTCGTCCATCGATCGATCTATATTTATAAAAGGCTACGAATATATAGCTCGATATTCGTCGTACGCTTACAATTGAATTGCTAATTTGTCGTATACAATTTCCCAATCCTTGGGAAAAAAATGACAACCCCTGACGACCAAGGATTTGTTCCCGCTCCAACTGGACGTCACCGACACCAGCTGCCATTCGTAAACGACTCGGTGTCAAAGTCCCGAGAGAACCGTTGATCCTTAGCCGATGTCCCTCTCTGTCTTTTATCCTGAATGTGTCCTTTCACGTGCTCAACGCAAAGCGTATACACAAGACCATTTACAAACGCACGTGCACGAATCTTCTCTTGTTTGTTCGGAATGCACCAACCCTGCGTGTTATCCGGAGGTTACGATTTGTCAACAATTCTCACGAGGAGTACGATTAAATAATACAGAAGAGCACACACACAGTGGGTCAAAAAAGTATTCATACACCTTGTTTTTTTTGCGATAACTTTATAGACATAAGCGATACGCAAAGAAATGCCAATTTTATTTAATAGTACATCACTTGCAGAGATAAATTGCAAATGGAGAATTTTTTCCCAGGAATAATAGAAGAATTATGCCAACAAAAACGAAAATTTTCGGGCAACAAAAGTATTCATACACTTACGATTTTAGTGAAAACCTACATCATCATAGTTGTTAATTATAATTAATATTTGGTGTGCATCCCTTTTCCTTCAATTATCGCCTCGAGTCTTTTAGGCATGGATTCTACTAGCTTTTGCGTTGTTTCTTTTGCTATTTTCGTTCATTCTTATAAAAGCACTCTTTGGAGATCGGATTTGTTTGTTATTTTTCTTTTTCTAATTTCTACATCCACCAAGTGTCATACATTTTCAATAGGATTGATGTCCGGAGATTGTGGTGGTGTAATCAATTGTTTGCGGACATTATAGAGTAACAATTCCCTCGTTTTCATGGCGGTATGTTTCGGGTCGTTATCTCGTTGGAAGTAGAAATTTCCATCAAGGCCTATTTTATCTACACTTGCTTTTAAATTGCTGCACAATACATTGATGTACTTCTCGGCATTCATTGTACCATCTATAAAAGCCAAATTACCAACGCCATAATATCCCATACAGCCCCAAACCATGACGCTTCCTCCGCCGTGCTTTACAGTCGGTATTAAATTTTTCTGCCGGAGCTCGGTATTTGGTTTCCGCCAGACGAATTTTTTTCCATCGGACCCGAAGATGTTAAACTTCGATTCATCCGAGAATACGACACGTTACCAAAATTCTATGGATTTTTTTACGTAGGTTTTTGCGAAACCTAACACCATGTTGCAACAAGGCAAAAAACTACATGAAAATATTTAAAATAATTTTTTTTTTTAATGTACAAGTATTCTCTAAGGATCAATAAATGCACGTGTAAATTTTCATCAAGACAACTTCAACGGTTTAAACGTTATTGCACATTAGAAATGACGTCAAAAATCTCGCTCTAGACCAGACTACGGACTTAAATGAAAATTCCGACTCGTTCTATTGTTATAAGCCATTAAAGTGAGTAGCTCTCCTTCAGGCCCCGAGAGCGCCACGTGTATAACCGAGCAGTCACTATTTTTTCAAACGCGTTTTTCTGAAAACGACTTTTTTTGAACTTGCGTACACGCTAGTTCGGAAAGTTTTCAACCGATCGTTCTGAAAATTGGCAGTTACTTTCTTCATAGTATTGCGCTCTATATGAACCTAAAATCAGAATATTATCATTATTTAAAATAATTTTTTTTTTGCAAATAAAGTTGTAAAAAATGGCAAAAAATCATGCTTTTTTGTTTTGACCCCTGTAAAAAATTCAATTTTCCATTTTTTTGATAGCGTTTAGGTTCATATAGAAGAGAGACATGTGATAAAAGTAAATTCCAGTCTCGTTTGATTTCAGATGAAAATTGCGGCTTCCAGAATGTACGCAAAATGCTGAGTCTGATTGTGACCTGCAATATGGGGTCGCTAATATCTCCGGTGTTTTTCAAGAAAATTCTTCAAAAATTTTCTAGTATATACTTAAATATATGTATAAAATATTCTTAAAGTTTCAATAAATTATATTCATTTTTTATACTATGAAAAAATTCATGAAAATCATTGAGAAAACGCCGTCCTAACCCTATTTCCCCCCTTAATTTAGCGCGTATCTCGGCATCAGGATGATAAAAATTCATGAAATATTTGCAAAATTGTCTCGCGTTGAAAAACGCTACTTAATTTTTTAAAATTAACAAACTTCGCAGTTGCCAATATTTTTCCATTTATCCGAGAATACGACACGTTACCAAAATTCTATAGATTTTTTTACGTAGGTTTTTGCGAAACCTAAACGTTTTTCTCGATTTATATTATTAATTAATGGTTTTTTGCGGGCAGTTCCGCCGTATATTTGGGCAGAATGCGAAACGTTTCGAATAGTCCGGGGACACCACGCTCTTTCCCGATGTTGACGCGACATCATTCGCTAAACTGCGAGCACTTGTGAACGGTTTTTTTGTAGCCTCTGTAACGATACTCCGACGCTCTCGTACTGTTAGTATTCTCCGTCGACCGGTTCGTGGCTTATTTTCTGTGCTGTTTGTTCTTTCGTATTTTTTTTTATTATATATTGCACTGTTGCGAAACTTAGATTTAGTTCTTTACTAATTTTTCGATAACTTTCACCGCGTTTCCGAAGAAAAATCACTCTATCTCGCACGGATATTGATATTTCGCTTTTCTTTGCCATCGTGTCTATTCAGAGCTTGAAGATCTACTACCGCAGGGAATAGGTCAAAACCATTGTGTAAACGAAGACTTGTTTACATTGTACGCAGAGGTCAGACCGTCCGTGAGTGAATATCGAGGTTTAGCAGCTCAATCGTATGTGTACGAATACTTTTTTGGCCCGAAACTTTTCGTTTTTTTTTGCATAATTCTTCTATTATTCCTGGGAAAAAATTCTCCTTTTGCAGTTTATCTCTGTACCTGATGTACTATTATATAAAAATTGGCTTTCTTTGCGTATCGCTTATTTCTATAAAGTTATCGCAAAAAAACAAGATGTATGAATATTTTTTTGACCCACTGTATGTCGACTCAACGGGTAACAGAGACGTGCAAGCAGCCAGGAGTTCTAATGAAAAATCCGGAAAAAATTATTCTATCGCTACATTAATACGAGTTGACATTGTTTTTTTTTTTCGAATAATTTGATTTTAATAAGAGTAAAAAAAGACCTTGTTTTGTTTTCAATTTTTGTTGAATAGTTTAATGTAATTATTATTTTGAAATAAATATCATAATTTTTGGAGAATCACTTGAAAAAAAGAAGAAAAAAAAAGATGTTGCGACAAACCGAAGGAGAATCCCCGTCGTTGAGCTACCACTAATAAAAGCTTGCATCTTGACGAAGTGACAAGTCGACGTACGCCTAACGAATTTTACGACATTATGTTGTTTTCTTTTTATATTTGTTTTTTTATAGTCAAGTTCTGGCTTACGGAAAGGGATAACTTCCAGATCTTCGTTGGTATAACCGTACGGGCTGTATCCGCGAGATAGCTTATACGGTGCTTGGTGAAGAATAAAAGCCCTCTAAATCTGTCAGCCAGAATATACGCGACAGTATATACGGTAAGAGGAGCTCGAATCCACGTACAGCATACCCATTCTCGTTCGTCCATTTTCATTGGGGTTTTTTTTTTAAATTTTATTTCGGTAATAAAGCACGCTGAAACTCATGCTGTGGGCATGTTTTTTTTTTTCGGCAGGAATGATTAATTCTGTAAAGCCAAACAATTTTTTTCGAACATTTATTATTCAATAAAATGTTATGATAATTTCTTTAGTAATAATTTAATTTCCTTTTTGCACTACAATAAATACTGAATTGACAATATTTTAAGTTGCGTTATTTATTTTTACTAAATTCGGGTTTACCCTTGGATCGTTCATCCTGAGATATCAATTTCAGGAACAATGCTCACAGTTGGTTCTGTCGTAATTGATTTATTAATATTGAGATTATTGAGCCACGGGAATGAAAAATGAGACGGTGCTCTCGAAAATGGGTTAGCGTAGAGCACGGTACAAAAAAAAAAAAAAAAGAGAAAGAATTCGACGCTTGTGAATCACGAGGGTACGGGAAGGGTACGATTAATTCGTAGATTTATCACGGTTACATATGTAATATATTCAGACGATATTTTCGTCTGGCTCGCTCTATTCATTATTTTTTTCAGAAGAGAGGTTACGTCTATTATCTCTCACAAACACGACTGTGTGTAAAATTAGTTCATGCGCTGGCCTAATTTTGTTTCTTCGTACAGAGGAGGCTTCGTTTCTTCTCTCGTCCCGGGGAGAGAAATATGTAGGCTATAGAGTGGCTAGAGATTCTTTCTATACATTTTTCAGATGGTCCCTGAAATTATTCCTCTTAATTGTTCCACGAACCAAGCCGTCGCGTCATTGACCGAGACAAATAAATAATATGGATATGGGAAAAAAAAATTTAGAACGATAAATTTATTTAATAAAAGGACACAAATAATAAAATAAATGTTATTCGCGTAAAAATTTTTTATTTAAGGTAGTAGTCTGGTAACTTAAGCCGATTTTCATGTCTTTTTTGGAGGGCATTTTTTTGTAGGAAAATAAAAACGAATCGATTTGAATATTTAGGATGTTTTTATTTTCATATTAAAGATACAAACAAAAATTTTTTTGAAAAAATTTAATAGTTCATTATTATTATTATTATTGTTCGAAGTTGGCACCTCCTCACAGTTTTTTTTCCAAAAAGACTTTGGAAAAAAAAAACTTTTTTTCCCAAAGTCCGCCATTTTGTTATTTATCCATGAAATTTAACTTCAGTAGTTCCGACCAGAATGACATGTCTATAGATTAAGAATTATCAAGAATTTTTCATTTCAGATAACATCAAGAGCCAAAATCACCGGGGCCACCCACGCGCTTTTTTTTCGAGGTGCCAACTTCGATCAATAATAATAATAATAATAAACTATTGAATTTTTTCAACAAATTTTTTTTTTTATCTTCAATATGTAAATAAAAACATCCTGAATATCCAAAACGATTCATTTTTATTTTCCTACAAAAAAACGCCCTCCAAAAAAGACATGAAAATCGGCTCAAGTTACCAGACTGACTACCTTAATAACATTTATTTTATTATTTGTCCTTTTTTTAAATAAATTTATCGTTCTAAATTTTTTTTTCCATATTATCCGGACACTCCTCGTTCCAGAGTCTTCTTCAATGAAATTTGAGATCTGTTCTCCTTGGAAACCCGGACTTTGGAAAAAAAAGTTTTTTTTTCCAAAGTCCGCCATTTTGTTATTTATCCATGAAATGTAACTTCAGTAGTTCAGACCAGAATGACATGTCTATAGATTAAGAATTATCAAGAATTTTTGATTTCAGATAACATCAAGAGCCAAAATCACCGGGGCCACCCACGCGCTTTTTTTTCGAGGTGCCAACTTCAATCAATAATAATAATAATAATAAACTATTAAATTCTTTCAAACAAATTTTTTTTTGTATCTTTAATATGTAAATAAAAACATCCTAAATATCCAAAACGATTCATTTTTATTCACCTACAAAAAAACGCCCCCCAAAAAAGACATGAAAATCGGCTTAAGTTACCAGACTACGACCTTAATAACATTTATTTTATTATTTGTGTCCTTTTTTTAAATAAATTTATCGTTCTAAATTTTTTTTTCCACATTATCCGGACACTCCTCGTTCCAAAGTCTTCTTCAATGAAATTTGAGATCTGTTCTCCTTGGAAACCCGGACATTGGAAAAAAAAGTTTTTTTTTCCAAAGTCCGCCATTTTGTTATTTATCCATGAAATTTAACTTCAGTAGTTCCGACCAGAATGACATGTCTACAGATTAAGAATTATCAAGAATTTTTGATTTCAGATAACATCAAGAGCCAAAATCACCGGGGCCACCCACGCGCTTTTTTTTCGAGGTGCCAACTTTGATCAATAATCATAATAATAATCATAAACTATTAAATTTTTTCAACAAAATTTTTTTTTTTATCTTCAATATGTAAATAAAAATATCCTAAATATCCAAAACGATTCATTTTTATTTTCCTACAAAAAAACGCCCTCCAAAAAGACATGAAAATCGGCTTAAGCTACCAGACTGACTACCTTTAATGACATTTATTTTATTATTTGTGTCCTTTTTTTAAATAAATTTATCGTTCTAAATGTTTTTTTCCATATTATCCGGACACTCCTCAGTCCAGAGTCTTCTTCAATGAAATTTGAGATCTGTTCTCCTTGGAAAACGTGTGTAAATAATTTTTTTTAGCGTCAGTGCTCAATTGACACTGTGTACTCGGTCGGGCTATCGAATAAAATATAAATCCACTTTTTCTCGGTAGAAGGGACATTTACGAGAGATATAGTTACGGGCCTCTTGTCCAGCATTGTAATGTCTTGGTCGGTATGTATAACGACAGAAGAAATTACGTAACGGCGAGTCGAGGAGGGAGAGAGAGCGCGTGTTGGCAAAATTGCCACTTCGCGGTCTCATCGGCGTACTCTCGGCATCCGCTGTGTCCGCGGTGTCTGTTGTTAATCTTCTCCCGCGCAATATCATACCGTTCCCAAACAATTCTCGGAGGTTACATTACGGTCGTAACGTAAATAAACTCTGTGGCTTTTGGTGCAAACTCTCTTTGATCGTATCGTCGCGGTCACGAGATGATTCGCGCGAAGAATTTTCATTCCTTCCATCGCAAAAGTAAATATAATAAATTCCTTCGAATCGAGAATTGCGAATAATGTACCGTTTTAGTTATGAATTTATTGCCGGTCATTACTCATTTTTTTTTCTCAAAATGAATAACGCGAATTTTCTCCATTAATCATTCATGATTTTGGGCTTTTGAAACTTTTTCGAAGGTATAGTTATGAAAAAATAAATAAATAAATAAATAACCTTTTTTTTCCAAATAGTTAAAAATAATTTCCAAAAATTATTCGTTATTTTGCGTTTCGAAAAAATGATTTTTCATCGTTTTTCATTCAAACGATCCTCATTTCTCAAACACTGAATAGTCTGCGTGTATAAAATGTTTATGCTATGCGTCAGACTGGCGTATCTTGGATCGGATAAATCATTCAACGTTCCAGAACCACGGAGAGTGAGTAGACGGAAAGAGAGGTATTTTATTCGACGTCGTGTTGCTCGGAGTGCCTGTTGAAGCGGAGCTGATAAAAATGGAAAAAAAAAAAAAAAGAACGAAGAAAACTATCAGTCGAGCCTCCGGGACCACAAGCCGATTATACTCGAGCGTTCTCCTCGGTCGCAAAGTGAGTGAGTGAGTGAGTGAGAGAGTAAGAGAGTAAGAGAGAGAGAGAGAGGTACGTTGCAGGGTGAAAAAGCCATTTATCTCACTCTCGCGTATAGGACGGTCATTGTGCGTCAAAATTGGATTTTGTTTTTACTTTTTTCCTTTTTTAACTTATTTAACTACATATGCAAGTATTTAAATAAAACAAGGGTGGACTTTGTGCGTATGCTATCCATGCGCAGTCTGAATGAAGTTGACTGTTTATTCAAGACGCTTTTCACAAGCCCTTTTTTGTACTTTGCGAGAAGAAAAAAAATGGCGCCGAGTGACGCGCGTCAAGAGCGCGCGGGTCTGCGCGACGTCTTTCGTCGTTCAGCGACACATAAAGCGTTGCGTTTCAAGTTTGAACTTCCGGCTCTGGGTGCTTTACTACTTTATAGCATGGGAAGAAATTCTCGAGGGTCTCGCTCGGTCGGCCGAGCGTGCACGATGTCCCCTTGTCCTTTTTTTTTTTTCTTTCTTTAACGCTCGTTTATATTTTTTGCTTGCTATTGTCTCAAGGGAGTCGAGACTCTCTCGTGCAACGATTAATGTGAAAATTAATGTTTCTTTTCATTCTCTTCCTCTCTCAATTTTAGAAGGCCTTGACCCTTTTTTACCCTCTGAAACGTTTATTTCTCTTTTCAATCCGCTATTGTTTCAGGGGGGGGGGGGGGGGACTTTATAAATTATTAGAGTAAGCATAATATTGCTATAAAATTATCTTTTATGATTTTTCTATTCGAATTCTCTTCTACTCTTTTAATTGAAAGGTCGAAAGTCATTGGAATGTCGCCACCCTTTTTTTTCGCCTACCGAGTGATAAGGAGGCTCGATAACGAGCTCTTATAACGAGGATGTGTCATGATGAACGGGACAAAACGTTAAACCGGAAGGTGTAGCTTTACGAAAATAATATTATACCGAGAATAAGTTGGATTATCTGTTACGTTGCTACCGGACACCTTCATGAATTGTTTATACGGTCAACGTTGATGATGTGCCCGCTGGACGGTTTTTCAGAGTAACCGACATCACGGTGTGTGTGGTCAGCGCGGCAATGAGGGTAAACTCCTCGTCGACGAAGATCTTCACGATGAGTTTGTTCTTGGAAGAGCAACGTTCGTCTTCGTACGCGCATTTATATTTATAAATACGTCTAATATATATATTAGGGCGATTTTTTTTTTCGACTATTTTTTTTTTCAGTCCCCACCCGAAATTTTGTTGGATATGTCGAAAAAGAAATTCCCTGAAAGTTACAGCCCTTAATATTAATTCTAAGTACTTTCCCAAAGCGTGAGAAGATTTTCCATCTAAAATACACGTAAATCGAATTTTTTTTTCTTTTCAAATTACTATAACTCAGCCGCATCTTTTGCTATCATATTGTTCTTGGTTTCGATTTACTCGGAATAAAACAATCTAAAAAAGTGCCTTTTCCGGCGAAAGTGTAAATTGTACTGGTGAGTTGGTACGAGTCACTGAAGTTGAATTTTACCCAAAATTCTCGTTTTTTTGCTCTTATCTCCGAAACAATTAACTTTACGAAAAAAATGTAAATGAAAAATTTGTTGGCAATTTAATTTCCTACAAAAAAGGTCCTATCGACCCAATTGCTTGGATTAATATTTCTTGAGATATTGAACTTTAACTTATGAGTAGTATAAAATTTATAAAATATTAAATATTAAATAATAAAAAAAATAAAAAATAAAAAAAGTTCAATATCTCAAGAAATATTGTTCTAAGCAATTGGGTCGATAGGACCTTTTTTATAGGAAATTAAATTTCCAACAAATTTTTCGCTCACATTTTTTTCGTAAAGTTAATTGTTTCGGAGATAACAGCAAAAAAACGAAAATTTTGGGTAAAAATCAACTTCGGTGACTCGTACCAACTCACCAGTACAATTTACACTTTCGCCGCAAAAGGCACTTTTTAAGATTGTTTTATTCTGAGTAAATCGAAACCAAGAACAATATGATAGCATAAAATGTGGCTGAGTTATAGAAATTTGAAAAAAAAAATTCGATTTACGTGTATTTTAGATGGAAAATCTTCTCACGCTTTGGGAAAGTACTTAGAATTAATATTAAGGGCTGTAACTTTCAGGCAATTTCTTTTTCGACATATCCAACAAAATTTCGGGTGGGGACTGAAAAAAAAAAAAATAGTCGAAAAAAAATAAATCGCCCTTATATATATAATATTCATAAATTAGATGATACGCGTCCTGTTGCGACTACATACAAGCAAACTGGTGTCTTTGACAAATGAGAAGCAGAGCATACGAATTACGAAGCAGAGAGTCGGAGAACTGTAAAAACGAGAATTAAAACTGTAATAACGATATGATATTAATTGTTATTATTATATGTCATAACGGAATAATAATAATACTAATGACGATAGCGGAGATAGATTAATATAACGTTTTCATGCAGCCGAAGAACGTTTTTGCACGGTGTGAAAATAAAGAAAGTGATGAATATTATTGCAGCCCTTGAAAATTTTAAATGTTAATCAGGTGTGTGCGTTACGAATATGTAGATTTAGTTTCCGAACCGGTTCGCAGTTTCTCGTGAATTTTTCCAAACTCTCGCTTGCATTTCGCGATAACCGAGCAATTTCCGAGCAATTTCCGAGCTTGCTTTATATATTGTATTTTATGTTATAAATGTGTGAGTCATTCCGTATGAAATCGACGGTGCAATGATCATTGCGAACGAATTTGTTGGAATTAAAATTGTTGAAATTTATTCAATCATTTTGTGGAATAAAACTGTTGTATAATTTCGGCACATTAAACTGGGGTTTAAAGTTACAGATTTGCTTTAGCTATGAGATGAATTAAAAATCTAATGGGTCAAGATTTTGGATTAAGAACTTTTGAATTTGGCGTAAAACAGCCTGTATATATGTACCGAACGGGGGAATACAGTACTCGGTCATGAATGCCCCCGTATCGAGAAGGTTTTATGATTCCCCGGCGGAACGAAAGAGAGGCGCGAGAAGGAGAGTAGCGAGAGAGAGAGAGAGAGAAGGAGAAGAAGGAGAAGAGAGAGAGATGAAATAACAGACTCGAGGAGAGATCACACCGCATCACCGACGAGAGAGAGAGCGGGAAAAGTGCAAATCGCGAGAGCACAACCAGGCAAAACTCTCCTCTCGCTGTTACTTCGCTCGACTTCCTTCCTTTTTTTTCCTTCCTTCTTCCGCCTCCTCCTCTTCCATTCTCGCGGATCACTCTCTCGTTCACCGTTCTCTCATATATTTGCTACCTCAAAACCCTCGAGCGAGCGAGCGAGAACGAGGTTTTGCTAAGTCACATGCATCATCGACATTTCTACCGCGCTTTTTCCCTCTTTCATACGCATCGCACTCGGCCGTGCGCGCTCCTCGGTACAAATCTACCGGCACTTTTACTGGAATTTATGTATATTTTTTTAGACGCGCAAAGGAATCTCATATATTATAGACAAATATAAAGATTCCTTAGAAAATAAGATTGTTTTTTTCCTTCCTTGCACATTATTTTATGCCACGTAATATTCGATTATTATGCAGCTCAATAACGAAAAGAAAACATGAGATTTTTCGAACTTTCGCATTTGAAATGAAAATTTTGAGGTTTTAAGGTAGTAGTCTGGTAACTTAAGCCGATTTTCATGTCTTCTTTCGAGGGCGTTTTTTTATAGGAAAATAAAAATGAATCGTTTTGGATATTTAGGATGTTTTCATTTACATATTAAAGATACAAAAAAAAAGTTGTTTGAAAAAATTTAATAGTTTATTATTATTATTATTATTGATCAAAGTTGGCACCTCGAAAAAAAAAGCGCGTGGGTGGCCCCGGTGATTTTGGCTCTTGATGTTATCTGAAATCAAAAATTCTTGATAATTCTTAATCTATAGACGTGTCATTCTGGTCGGAACTACTGAAGTTAAATTTCATGGATAAATAACAAAATGGCGGATTTGAAAAAAAAGTTTTGTTTTCCAAAGTTTCCTGGTCGAAACTACTGAAGTTAAATTTCATGGATAAATAACAGAATGGCGGACTTTGGAAAAAAAAGTTTTTTTTTCCAAAGTCCGCCATTTTGTTATTAATTCATGAAATTTAACTTCAGTAGTTCCGACCAGAATGACATGTCTATAGATTAAGAATTATCAAGAATTTTTCATTTCAGATAACATCAAGAGCCAAAATCACCGGGGCCACCCACGCGCTTTTTTATCGAGGTGCCAACTTCGACCAATAATAATAATAATAATAAACTATTAAATTTAAAAAAAAAATTTTTTTTGTATCTTTAATATGTAAATAAAAACATCCTAAATATCCAAAACGATTTATTTTTATTTTCCAACAAAAAAACGCCCTCCAAAAAAGACATGAAAATCGGCTTAAGTTACCAGACTACTACCTCAATTAAAAGTCGATGTGATTTGAAATCGGAATATTATTTTCGATGTAGCAGGGACTTTGAATGTAGAAAGTACCAAAAAATGTGTTTTCTTTATTAATTTTTGTGAACCAAATTGTTTTTGGTTAGAATGCGAAAAAATTGAAGTAGCTTCCAGGATCCTATATAGATATAATATATTTTTCATTGATCACAAACTCACGAAGCACTATCTCGTGAACGCGAAAATGTTTATTAAAAAATTTTCAATATCGTTATTTTCACGAAGTGGTGGAGGATTGGGGAAGTTATAAATAACTCTGTTTTTTTATGCGATAGATAAACGGAAATGTACAATACTATTACGCGTTAATAAAAATATATCGTATGGAAAAATGTACGGATACGTTCACGTTCGATTTCGTGCATCTCGATTATTTTTATGTTGTATCTTTACCGTTCCCTATGGGCATCGTGTTACAAACGGCCGTGCGAGAGATAAGGAGAAAAATAAAAATGTTTTATAACTCTTGTCTGAATCTGCCTCTCCGTCGCGACAGCACTCTAACTCCTCCCTTTTACGACGCTTTACGACAATTTTTTTTCGTTCCTTCTTATCGTTCCCGCGAGTGTCTCGTGGTCCACGATAGGGTGTATGTGCTCGACATCACGTCGTAGCTTCGTTGAATCGTATCCGACGAAAAGTTGAACGCGCGAGCCAACACGAAATTATGCGACGCAGTTCGAATGGAGTTTTTTTTTTTTTTTTTTGAGTAATTAAAAATATTTTGGAGTAATTATTCTTGGAAAAATATTTTAGTAAAATCATTTTTTCATTCTAACAGTATGGACTTTTATGTTATCGGAGTGCGAACCAGCAGTTAAATCTTGAAATGGAAAATTTAATCGATAGTCAATAAAATCGAATAAATCCTACTCTCTATATAATCTCTCTTTCTCTCTCTCTCTCTCTCTCTCTCTCTCTCTCTCTCTCTCTCTCTCTCTCTCTCTCTCTCTCTCTCTCTCTCTCTCTCTGTTAAGAGGCTGTACTCGATCGTTGACTGCTGGTAATATCAGTAGCAGTACATTTACGAGTGCGTTCGCCAAGAGGCGTGTTGCATACTCCATAATAATGCTCTCATTGCGTTATAAACGCGTGTACAGGCTCGTATGTACGTTGTGCGAACGTCCCAAGTGCCGGGGAATACTGACCGCACATTCCAGCGGGAAGTTGACCGCCCGCCGTCTCGTTTGCGTTCTTTTCTCGTGCACACAGCGCACACGCACGTGTGTCTCTCACTAGTAGCGGGGTTGCTTTTCCCCTCGAACCCTTCTATCTTCGTCCTCTATATGTATTTAATTCTCTGGCGCATTCGATCGAAGGGTTTAGTCCTTTCAGGACTAAACCCTAGGGTGCCTGTGACGCCAAACAACGTGCAATTTCACGAGAAAAAAAAAACAACAAGCTTCTCAATAGTAGAGTAAAACAGAGTGAATCCGAAAGGTTTAAAAATTTGGTCTGATTTAAAACAAGGTTAAAAAAAAAGCAGGACTTTGTTGTCCAAAGACTTTAAGGGAGGGTAGGGTTTTGAAATTATTTAAAAAAAATTTTTTTTCTTGTTTTTTTCTGAATGAACAATATGCCGAGTATATTGTGTATAAATTTTAAGTCAATCGGAGTAAAACTAACGGAGTTACAGCGTTTCAAACGACCGGCCGTGATACGTGATACGTGATACGTGAAAACTTTAAATCGATTTTCCCGAAAACGTCATTTTTGAAGTTTGTGAACATCAGAACTCAAAATCTACTGAACCGATCCTTTTGAAAATTTAAACATTACTTCTTCACATAAATCAACAGGTGATCAGGAGTTTTTTTTTTTTTTCAATTTTTTCAATTTTTTAATAACAAATTAAGCGCGATTTTTTTAGCTAAAATTGCGTTTTTCACTTCCAAGTGCTGCAAAAAATAGTAAAAAAAAAAAAAAAAACTCTTCCTGACTACCTCGAGAAATACATCACCTTTAAAATGCATATCAATTTTTTTGTTTCAAATGATCCGGTAACGAGTTATAATGTTCACCGCAAAACCACTTTTTTTCAAGGCGCCTCTGGAGATTCAACGTCACCGGCTTATTTATCAATATTTTTCATTGAAAATTTTTTCTGAGATACTTCAATAGTTGTACAATAATATGTAATTCTATTTAATAAAATTATATTACTCATGTCGCCGCAAAAAAATCATAAAAATATGCTTTTTTTTCGCCTTTAAAACCCTACCCCGCCCCCCTTAAACCCTACCAAGAGGTTCAAGAATTCATATTATACATATACATATTACAAAGACTCCTAGGAAGCAAAAGGGCGTAATATACACGATTTAATACGTAAAAAGATGTCGATTAGACCCTTTTATTTGGTAGCAGTCGATATTACATTTATCCATACATGGCAATAGCGGCGACTGCGCAATGGAAAGACTATGCATCTGCACTTGATATCGCGCGGTAGTGCAAGTGCAAAGTCACGTTACCCTCTCCTCGGAAGCGGAGTTCTCTAGCCAGATACCGCATTTACAATGAGAATAAAAAATGATATCTATTGTTTAAAAAAAAAAATCTCTCGTTAAATACGCTCAAACAAATATTCAGCCGTTATAAAAGAAATGCCAAAGGAAAATTAACAATACTAATTAACAATTATTTTGCCATAACAGGCCATTTCAAACCATATTTTGAAAATATATTAGTAAACAATTTTCCAATATGACAAAATTTCTTCTGCGTTGATTAAATAAATGAAAACAATTATAATTACATTAAAATAATAATGTGCGGCAAAATCTGTTTGCGTTAAGGCAGTCGTCTGGTCTAGAGCGAGATTTTTGACGTCATTTCTAATGTGCAATAACGTTTAAACCGTTGAAGTTGTCTTGATGTAAATTTACACGTCCATTTATTGATCCTTAGAGAATACTTGTACGTTAAAAAAAAATTATTTTAAATATTTCCATGTAGTTTTTTGCCTTGTTGCAACATGGTGCGCCGAAATCGGCGCCCACTCTGGACGATGTTGTATGCATCGGAAAAAAAAAAATATATATATATTCTCAATCTGTATGAGTACTCTGAGGACTGGTAGCAGAATTGGTACTTAAAAAAAATTTTTGACAAAATGGCGGCCTGTTGAACTTTCATTAATGATATTTCATACATACATTTCATACATTTTCGTATTCGACGAGTTATAAAATGTCGGCAAAATTATTGTTCGACTCAATTCTGCTACCAGTCCTCAGAATACTCATACAGATTGAGAATATATATATATTTTTTTTTTTTCAGATCCATACAACATCGTCCAGAGTGGGCACCGATTGAGGCGCACCATGTTGCAACAAGGCAAAAAACTACATGAAAATATTTTAAATAATTTTTTTTTTTTAATGTACAAGTATTCTGTAAGGATCAATAAATGCACATGTAAATTTTCATCAAGACAACTTCAACGGTTTAAACGTTATTGCACATTAGAAATGACGTCAAAAATCTCGCTCTAGACCAAACGACTGACTTAAAATAATATCGTTGAATCAAATTTTCGACTCGAATAAATTGACCAATGTTTGCGTTCGCCAAAATGGATGGAAGCATTACTTATTTAAAAAAAAAAACACTTATTTTCTTTCATTTTAAATTCGTATCGATGCCGAGCTTTTCCTCGGGGGTTTTTGTTACATAGTATCCAGAAGATATTGCAGTTAGATGGTCAGGTACAGGGGTTAATACACCGGGCAAAGAGACTTCCCTCCCCGCTGAAAAGTCGAGGCAACTCTCGCGCGAGCTCGCGAGCTTCCTGTTTCCCTCATGCGTTACGTTAATTGCGTAATGGTGCAAGCCAACACGAGCGATCTCCCGAGAGTACTCTTACATATTATAGTAGAAAAAAAATTCCACATATATATATATATATATATATATGGATATAAGGTTAAGCCCGGAGGATTACGAAATCGACGAGTATAGAACCGAGTTTATGTATGGAAAGGCTGGGGCCTCACGGGAGACCACCGAGGAAACAGTACTGTGTGCGGTGTGCCCGAGAGTAATCGATCTCCTGCGAAGCTGAGCAACAACGCCTCGCGTACCTTTATATCTATATACATACATGTGCATGTGGCACGAGAACGTTGCGATTTGAGTAATTGATTCCGAGACAGAGAAGAGAGATATCAACCCCTTTGAGAGACTGGTCGATTGGTTTATAATCGATTACAGCGAGTTCAAAAGATCCACGCGAATAGAATTTAATAAATTTAATACTTCGTGGTCACACATGCTGGAAATAACGCGCTGGTCACACTCGGGTCACAATGACCCAGCCATTTTTAAACGATTGCCGCGTTGCCAGTATCGTTCAGAACGACTCATAAAAATTCGGGATACTAGTTTGAACCTTTCAGAATGTGAATATCGTGGCAAAAAATTTGTATGAAATTTTCGAAATGGCGAAAAAAAATCAACAAGGAAGCAATGCGTAAAAAAAACAATTTTTTGCGATAGATTTCACAGACGTATTGCCATCTGTAAATGGCCATGCATAAACGATTTTACGGAGATGTACAAAAATGAATTTTAATACATTTAAAAATGCCATATTAATTTTTTCCAGTGGAAAATGTTGAGACATTTTTTTAATAATAAATTTGATACGCGAATTACTTTGCCTCTATTCAGTTTAAAGTAGGATTACATCGGGTAAAGCCAATTTGATGTAATGAAATAAAAATTCAAGAAGATTCATTCCGTTATTTGTGGCTTAATTGAGGTTTACTGGAAAAAAATTGATGATCATAGACTATCGTCAATTAAAATGAAACTTTAATTGAAATCATATCGATTCATTTTTTTTTAATCAGGAAAACACAAACAAGGTTTTCTCCAAATTGTGCAAGGGATCAATGAAATGTTGTTACGGTCTTATATAGTACAATGAGATGTGTATAAGCGGAATTAACTTTCACTCGGAGCTTTGGGAACGTGGTTTCGATGTAGGCGGTGCGGAATCTAACAATATCGCTAAACAAAATGTGAATTAATGGGCTCATATATTCGTATATCCATATGTATATGTATATTCGAAGAATATCCATGAAACGGATCTTATCGTCAACTATGGAGTCCGTGTATATCGCAAGAGAGGCTTGTCTACCTCGCGTCTTTTACATATGCATATATATATATATATATATATATATATACATTCGGTATCAGCGATG
Organism: Oxytorus armatus; assembly: GCA_958009045.1. Taxonomy (NCBI): domain Eukaryota; kingdom Metazoa; phylum Arthropoda; class Insecta; order Hymenoptera; family Ichneumonidae; genus Oxytorus; species Oxytorus armatus. Next base: position 2,425,412 of record OY253750.1, read on the forward strand.
CTGTGCTGCTTTTACAAAGGGAAATGGACCGCGGACGAGGTCCAGCAATGCTATACGGGAGGGCATATCGGCAAATGGGTATAGACCGAGAGCTCCAAACAGCAAGGAGAGGAGAGAGCACGACTCCCGCTGGCTTGCAATGTATTCGATAATTCAGTCAGACTAATCGCATACCTCCTGGTGCATTACACGAGTGCTCGCACACACTAATTTTCGAGTGCCCGTGTGCTTTTACAGCCTAGCCGATCCTTCTTCGGGAATCTCGTATGTATATTTGAAAAGGAAAAATAAAGAAAAAACAGCCTTGCTTCGATCCTCAGCATTGTACGTTTATCTGGGAGTGGAATAAAATGTCCAATTATAGATTTTATATTTATTCTTGTCAAAGAAAAAGAAAAATTGCAATTTTCTGCCTTCAGATTATTGCAGCAAAAAACAAACGTACGATATATTTTTCCTGTACAGAATTGGTTTTGTTATTTAGGTATTTAAGGTAGTAATCTGGTAACTTAAGCCGATTTTCATGTCTTTTTTGGAGGGCGTTTTTTTTGTAGGAAAATAAAAATGAATCGTTTTGGATATTTAGAATGTTTTTTTTTACATATTAAAGATACAAAAAATAAATTTTTTGAAAAATTTTAATAGTTTATTATTATTATTATTATTGATCGAAGTTGGCAGCCCGGGTCCTAACTTTTTTTCTACCGAACCGATTGCTTTCAAATTTTAACAGGCCACTCTACACACTTATAGTTCTCGTCGGAACCACCGAGAATTTTTTTCACACCTAACTTTTTATTTTACAACCCCTTCCTTACTAAAATAAAAGGACTTTAGCAAAGAAGGGGTTATAAAATAAAAAGTTAGGGGTGAAAAAATTTCTCGGTAGTTTCGACGATAACTATAAGTGTGTAGAGTAGCCTGTTAAAATTTGAGAGCAATCGGTTCGGTAGAAAAAAAGTTAGGACCCGGGCTGCCAACTTCGAGGTGCCAACTTCGATCAATAATAATAATAATAATAAACTATTAAATTTTTTCAAACAAATTTTTTTTTGTATCTTTAATATGTAAATAAAAACATATTAAATATCCAAAACGATACATTTTTATTTTCCTACAAAAAAACGCCCTCCAAAATAGACCTGAAAATCGGCTTAAGTTAACAGACTACTAACTTAAGAACGAGGGCAGTACACGGATAACCTGGCCGATAAAGGTGGCTATGTTTTACCGAGGTTCAGTTTGGATATCACCATCGGAAATGCAGAAGAACAATCGAACATTATATAGATCGTAAATTTGTTTAATTAAGGCCGTAGTCTGGTATAGAGCGAGATGTTTAACGTCATTTCTAATGTGCAATAACGTTTAAACCGTTGAAGTTGTCTTGATGAAAATTTACACGTGCATTTATTGATCCTTAGAGAATACTTGTACATTAAAAAAAAAAATTATTTTCAATATTTTCATGTAGTTTTTTGCCTTGTTGCAACATGGTGCGCCGAAATCGGCGCCCACTCTGGACGATGTTGTATGCATCTGAAAAAAAAAATATATATATATTCTCAATCTGTATGAGTATTCTGAGCACTGGTAGCAGAATTGGTACTTAAAAAAATTTTTTGACTAAATAGCGGCCTGTTGAACTTTCATTAATGACATTTCATACATTTTCGGGTATTCGACGAGTTATAAAATGTCGGCAAAATTATTGTTCGACTCAATAAAATTTTTTTTTAACTACCAATTCTGCTGCTAGTGCTCAGAATACTTATACAGATTGAGAATATATATATATATTTTTTTCAGATGCATACAACATCGTCCAGAGTGGGCGCCGATTTCGGCGCACCATGTTGCAACAAGACAAAAAACTACATGAAAATATTTAAAATAATTTTTTTTAAAAATGTACAAGTATTCTCTGAGGATCAATAAATGCACGTGTAAATTTTCATCAAGACAACTTCAACGGTTTAAACGTTATTGCACATTAGAAATGACGTCAAAAATCTCGCTCTACACCAGACTACGGCCTTAACTCGAAAAAATTCCCTGACGCTTAACTTCTGAAAAAAAAACAACAACAACATGTTATTTCTTGAACAAAACGGCTTCCTGCTTTATTTTTAAATAATCTATCCAGAGCACGAGCCACGAGATGGATGCCGTTGAAAGGTTGAAGATGCCTGAAACGTTTTTCTCTCTCGAACGAATGAGAATAATAAATACATGGTGAGATAAATATATATGAGGCACGAACCGCGCGAGAGGGAGGAAATAAGAGATCGAACACGAGGTTCAAAGTATAACGATAGGGTCCACCCACATTCTAACCCACATTGCCAGATTATACCGTTTGTTCGTTCGAGAGCAATAAACACGAGAGAGAGTCTCCTGAATAGAATTTTCCAACGATTGCTCAGATTCCTCTCGTTCATGACTGCGTAAGATAAGGGTTATATTTGACTGATGGAAGAGCTGTCGGATATAAAAATAATAATTAAACACAATCGATACATTAAAATAATTCGTAACAATTCTACTTTTAGTTTTTTTCGGTGCGAATGACCCGTCGGATGAATATAGTAAGATTACAGGTTTTTCTCTCGTAACAATTATTTCCACGCACTCTTACACTCACGGACGCACGCCGATGATACAAAGCAACGTCAAATTCCGATCGATACGTCAAATAAGCGATGGATTAATTTTAGAATCAAATTATATTTCTACTCATCTTTTAATCTTCTATCTATGACAATAGATCCCACGTTGGCTCTTTCTCTTGCTCCGAGACCTCGGTGTATTGGACGATTTTTCCACGAATACAGATCGTTCAGACGATCATTAGAAGTCCTCTTCAATATCTCCAGTTTTGTGATAACGTACGCCTCGTCGTGTCAAGATGATGGCGAAACGGTTCTGATATGAGAGACTCATGGTCAAGGGATTGAGCGTTCTTATCGTGTGACACCTGCGACGGTCCCGGAGCGAAAGAGAAAGAGTACGGACAGAATTCTCTCTCTGCTGCTCTATTTATCGATATTCATGCGCGTTAAGGCCGTCGTCTGGTCTAGAGCGAGATTTTTGACGTCGTTTCTAATGTGCAATAACGTTTAAACCGTCGAAGTTGTCTTGATTAAAATTTACACGTGCATTTATTGATCCTTAGAGAATACTTGTACATTAAAAAAAAAAATTATTTTAAATATTTTCATGTAGTTTTTTGCCTTGTTGCAACATGGTGCGCCGAAATCGGCGCCCACTCTGGACGATGTTGTATGCGTCAGAAAAAAAAAATATATATATATTCTCAATCTGTATGAATATTCTGAGCACTGGTAGCAGAATTGGTACTTAAAAAATTTTTTTGACAAAATGGCGGCATGTCGAACTTTTATTAATGATATTTCATACATTTTCGGGTATTCGACGAGTTATAAAATGCAATAAAATGATGTAATAACATTTTTTTAAGTACCAATTCTGCTACCAGTGCTCAGAATACTCATACAGATTGAGAATATATATATATTTTTTTTTTCAGATGCATACAACATCGTCCAGAGTGGGCGCCGATTGAGGCGGCTTTCGGCGCACCATGCTGCAACAAAGGCAAAAAACTACATGAAAATATTTAGAATAATTTTTTTTTTTTATGTACAAGTATTCTCTAAGGATCAATAAATGCACGTGTAAATTTTCATCGAGACAACTTCAACGGTTTAAAAATTATTGCACATTAGAAATGACGTCAAAAATCTCCCTCTTTTATACATCACTCCGCGATTGAACGGTGTTTAGGCGCGTATATTCAAAGCCTTATTTCGTCACTCACAACTGTTAACGAGCGCAAGGGCTTAACCATAAGACATTAATACGGGTTAAGGGAGAACACCACTGTGACCCCCTGTTTTTTTTTCACATTTTTCAAGAATTTTTTTTTGTAGGAAAAAAAAGAGATATTCGAAAAATTTTTTTGGGTTTTGTTCCTTGTTTATTAATGTATCAAAAAACATTTTTTTCACATTTTTCACGCCGCATGGTGGCGCTGGGGAAGCTCTCGCGTCAGGTGCTGTCATTTCCGCGGCACGCAGCAGAACTCTCTTCAACGTCGATCTGAAAAAAAATACCGAGTGTTTTCGTTAATGATATGATATTTTGAAGAGAAGTACACAGGGATTTGGAAAAATATTGTATTAAAAAAAATATGCACGCCTTTGAAATGAAAGTGAATTTCAAAGGCGTGCCTATTTTTTTTAAAACAATATTTTTCCAAATCCCTGTGTACTTCTCTTCAAAATATCATATCATTAACGAAAACACTCGGTATTTTTTTTCAGATCGACGTTGAAGAGAGTTCTGCTGCGTGCCGCGGAAATGACAGCACCTGACGCGAAAGCTTCCCCAGCGCCACCATGCGGCGTGAAAAATGTGAAAAAAATATTTTTTGATACATTAATAAACAAGGAACAAAACCCAAAAAAATTTTTCGAATATCTCTTTTTTTTCCAACAAAAAAAAATTCTTGAAAAATGTGAAAAAAAAACAGGCGGTCACAGTGGTGTTCTCCCTTAAAGGCTCGTGGATCAAGCCCATTTGTTTACTAACGCACGAACATTTTATTCATTTATTTATTTGCACGAGCTTTTTGAGTTGTGAGAAAAAAAGTTGACATCGCTCACCCACGCGATTGCGAGCGTTGTACCGGAACGGAGTACGTATTATTTCCCTCGTTCGTTTTGTCCTGTCCGCAAACACGTATAGATAAATAGAGGAAAAAATGAGAGAGAAAGAGACGCGTCTATATGTACGCGTAACAATGAGAAATTAGTTGACGATAGGAACGAGGACGAATTGTCATTAATAAATACATTACAAGTGAACAATCCGACCTCGTCCTCGTTAGATAAACTTTTACGCTATCGTGTCACCACAATTTGTATGTCCATAAATCCGTGTAGAAATTGTGGTGGGCATCACGTTGAATTCCCGTAATTATCACTGGCCATCGGTAAGGATTCGTCTAGAGATCCGGACAGATCACATGACCGAAATGAAACGGTCGTAAAACGAATTCCGGACTTCCCTAACTGTACCCAGCTTTTTAATTCCCCGAGTGACACGAACGTTTGTCTCAGTCGGAGAATCAGCCCCGGCGACTATGGTCATAAATTGATTTTCTTCGATTTTCCCGTTCTTCTCACTGATTTTTTTTACCTTTCGACAAAAACTCGGCGTTATTCGTAATCAGCAGAAAATTTCCGATCGATTAAGGTATCGAAACGTTGAAAAAAAAAAAAAATTTCATTTTTTGACCACGTTTTCGGAAACCTAAAAATGTCGAAATTTCAAATGGTCATAACTTGGCTCCCGTTTCAGGGATTTTGGGTTTTGACGGGTGTTTTTGAAACGTCGCGAGTAAACTCAGAGAATGCATTTTGGATCATCCCGATATCTCAATTATTGTAGCCGTGAGAGCGGGTTGAAAATCGGCGAAAAAAATGAGCAGGGATATGTATGGAAAAATTTGCAAAAATCCGATGGTCCGACTTTAAAAATTTGTGAAAAATCGAAAAATAATGATAGCACAATGATTCAAGCGCCATTTTGAAGGGTGTTCGATCGCGAAAAGAATGAGCACAGAGTGGGATTCCAACTCCATCTGGAAGCGACGTTACAGCGATTTTAGTGAAACCACTTCTTTTTGGCCGAAATGCAAAAAAATGTTGAATTCTTTAAATTTTCTTTTACGACGTTATATCGATGTATTTTGACTCTCTGATTATTAATTCAGTAGCCGCTTTCTTGAGAAACTCAAAATTTCGTTAATGTAACTAAGAATGAATAACAAAAGATTAAAATTAAAAAAATAATGTTACTCCAATGACATGGACAATCCCGATTCTGTTAATAAATATTCCATTGGTGTCAAAGCTTCTTTATGAAAGTGAACGGCGGGGATCGACGTTCCAGCTCGTGTGTTACGTGATCTGATATATAAACGTGCGAGAGAGAGAGAGAGAGAGAGAGAGAGAGAGAGAGAGAGAGAGAGAGAGAGAGAGAGAGAGAGAGAGAGAGAGAGAGAGAGAGAGAGAGAGAGAGAGAGAGAGAGAGAGAGAGAGAGAGAGAGAGAGAGAGAGAGAGAGAGAGAGAGAGAGAGAGAGAGAGAGAGAGAGAGAGAGAGAGAGAGAGAGAGAGAGAGAGAGAGAGAGAGAGAGAGAGAGAGAGAGAGAGAGAGAGAGAGAGAGAGAGAGAGAGAGAGAGAGAGAGAGAGAGAGAGAGAGAGAGAGAGAGAGAGAGAGAGAGAGAGAGAGACTTGTCACGGAGATTTTATTATTCTCTCGCGGATAGTTTAATTAGCATGGGAGGGAAACTAGACGACACGCGTTTATTTAATCCTCTTCTGCTTATGTACATGCCTGTGACCATGTGTGTGACCAACGACTAATTAATTAAAAGCCAGCGTGACTGACTTTACGATATCAAATGTTCACTATATCTTCTATGGTTGTACAATCTCGTCTCTCATTTTCTCTCTGATGTGCAGCACGTACGACGCGGTCGCGAGCGCCCTCTACCGACGTATATAAACCTCTATTACACACGCATATATATATATATATAATATACAGGGCGTCGTTCCTAGAATGATAAATTATACGTAATAACTCTCGCCTTTCCCGCTCCTCTCCATTATTCATATTAGCCACATATAATATATACCCTGTGTCTTCTCTCCATCTCTCTCCCTCTGTTATTCGCGAGCTCGCGGTCAGATTGCTCAAATCTGCATGTGAAACGACGAGGACGATCCGAACGACGACTATCAAGTGAGAGGGAGAGAGGGTCGTCTCCGCGGACCGAATCCCGTCGTTCCTCCCGGTCGCGATCTATGCATGTACACATATGGAGTGGATTTGTACATATACGAGGTCTGTTCAAAAAGTATCGGGCATTTTGAATTTCCGCGGGCTACTTTTATTAGATTTTCGATTTTTTTGTGGCGTTAGGTTGGTACTCATGTCCCTCACTTATGCTGGAAAAATCGGCCATTTTGAATGTTCAGTTAATTGTTGAAAACTGTTTTGGTTAGACGTGTTTTGGCTTGTCTTCGATTTTTGCCTATTCCAAAAAAACAGCTTCCACGTCATAACCATAAACCCATAATTCGTCACCAGTTACGACCCTCTGGAGCAAATTTGGGTCGTCGCGGACCGAGTCCAATAGCTCCTTAGCAACGTTAACGAGACAATGTTTTTCTTCGAAATTGAGCAATTTTGGCACAAATTTCGCGGCGACCCGTCTCATGCCAAAATCATTGGTAAAAATCGAATAGCACGAGCCAATCGATATGTTTAGTTCCTCAGCAACTTCTCTAACGGTGTTTCGAGGATTGGCCAATATTATTTTCTTCATTTCATCAATGTTTTCGTCTGTTGTTGATGTGCTCGGGCGTCCGGAATACATTTCGTTGTTCGCATCTTCTCGGCCCTCTGAGAACATTTTGTACCACCGATAAACGTTGCTTCGGTCCAAGGTAGCTTCACCATATGCCACAGTCAACATTCGGCATGCGTCCGCGCACTTAATTTTCTTTTTCACACAAAATTTGATACAGATTCTTCGATCCATTTTTTGGAATAGGCAAAAATCGAAGACAAGCCAAAACACGTCTAACCAAAGCAGCTGTCAACAATTAACTAAACATTCAAAATGGCCGATTTTTTCAGTATAAGTGAGGGACACGAGTACCAACCTAACGTCAGAAAAAAATCGAAAATCGAATATGCGTAGCTCGCGGAAATTCAAAATTCGCGATACTTTTTGAACAGACCTCGTATGGCGTATATTCGTCGTCAAGTGGAGGTATTTTTGGCGTAGCAAGTTTTGGGGAACCGTGTCCCATTTGTGTAAGATACGACTAAAAAATATTAAGGCAGTCGTCTGGTCTAGAGCGAGATTTTTGACGTCATTTCTAATGTGTGATAACGTTTAAACCGTTGAAGTTGTCTTGATGAAAATTTACACGTGCATTTATTGATCCTTAGAGAATACTTGTACATAAAAAAAAAAAATTATATTAAATATTTTCATGTTGTTTTTTGCCTTGTTGCAACATGGTGCGCCGAAATCGGCGCCCACTCTGGACGATGTTGTATGCATCTGAAAAAAAAAAAATATATATATTCTCAATCTGTATGAGTATTCTCAGCACTGGTAGCAGAATTGGTACTTAAAAAAATTTTTTGACAAAATGGCGGCCGGTTGAACTTTCATTAATGATATTTCATACATACATTTCATACATTTTCGTATTCGACGAGTTATAAAATGTCGGCAAAATTATTGTTCGACTCAATTCTGCTACCAGTGCTCAGAATACTCATACAGATTGAGAATATATATGTATATTTTTTTTTCAGATGCATACAACATCGTCCAGAGTGGGCGCCGATTTTGGCGCACCATGTTGTAACAAGGCAAAAAACTACATGAAAATATTTAAAATAATTTTTTTTTTTAATGTACAAGTATTCTCTAAGGATCAATAAATGCACGTGTAAATTTTCATCAAGACAACTTCAACGGTTTAAACGTTATTGCACATTAGAAATGACGTCAAAAATCTCGCTCTAGACCAGACGACTGCCTTAAGAGCTCTTTTCAGTGACTTGAAAAAAAGGCTTTCTCAAATGGATCGAAAGAGAGCTTGTTCGGGGTTAGTGCCTCATTTCTGAAGAATCCAATTCCAATTTTTCTTCTCACCGTTACCCAAATATGTCGACAAAAGTGTACGAGAGATTTGGAATGCTCTCGTTTTGCAGCGCGTTGCCTGTGGCAGCTTTTGTCGTTGTCCGTTTTCCGGGATAGAACGAAAGAGAAAATAAAGATCGGGAATAGCAGAGACAGAAAGATATAGACGAACGCTTATAGGTACTGTGTGTGCGTATACATATATGTATATATATTTATATATACAGCAACAGCAGCAACTATCGTGGCCACGGGAAAGACCGGTTTTACGGTATCCACGTTCCGCATAGATTTTTAACCCATGGGGTTCGTGGGGCGGTAAGTGTGGGGAGGGGGGGATTGGCAATTGCATTCTTCGAGGGTGGCACACACGCGTTCTTTCTCTCTCTGGCAAAAAGACACATCCCCGTAAAGTTTACCCGCAATTGTACATTATTTCATCCGTCAAAGTCTCCAATTAATTGGTAGACCCGTCATTTACCTCCGGTCGTTTCTTTTTGTTCGTTGCAGAAGAAAAAAAAAAGTACACAATCCCTCGGATCAAATTATGTGAGCATTTGCTAATTCATTTTACACAATGGCCATCGTCATTATAGTCGCGGGACGGGGGATTTTAACGAACGTAGAATGCGGATTGTTCGATGCTTCGCGAGAGGGGACACGTGACGAAGACGAGGACGACATATTGTATACACATATACATTTTATATATCGCTTCGATGCGGATGAACGCGAGGATTATACGCGAGGCGCGTGTTAAATTCGCATTAAGACGACTCACGGCATAATAAGGTGCGGTAAAGCGTATTTATGTTGTTGATGCGTATTCAGAGGGAAAGACAGAGAACGAGAGGGGCGGAGAGGAAATGGAATAAAAGTGGAGAGATGACGGGGATAAGACCTATATTGGCATCTTTGGTTAAGATTGGTTATTTCCAATTTGCCACGGGGGATATGTTATCGAATAAAATAGACCGAAAAGTTTCAAAAACAAATTATCATTATCTAGGATGAATGTGACAAAAAAATTTTCGTATTTGAACATGATCCATTGATATGATTGATTTGATTATTGCCAATCGATACGTGGGACAAATGACTGCTCTCCGACAGGTCGAAAGTTCACAATCCTCGAGAATAATTCTTGTACCGTCAATATTCTCCGGGTTGTTCAATCGTCTTTTCAGGATTTTATTTAAGGTAGTAGTCTGGTAACTTAAGCCGATTTTCATGTCTTTTTTGGAGGGCGTTTTTTTGTAGGAAAATAAAAATGATTCGTTTTGGATATTTTGGGATGTTTTTATTTACATATTAAAGATACAAAAAAAAATTTTGTTGAAAAAATTTAATAGTTCATTATTATTATTATTATTGATCGAAGTTGGCACCTCGAAAAAAAAGCGCGTGGGTGGCCCCGGTGATTTTGGCGAAAAAAAAAATCAAAAATTTAATTTTGGCAAATCAAAAATTCTTGATAATTCTTAATCTATAGACATGTCATTCTGGTCGGAACTACTGAAGTTAAATTTCATGGATAAATAACAAAATGGAAAAGAACGTTTTTTTTCCAAAGCCCGCCATTCTGTTATTTATCCATGAAATTTAACTTCAGTAGTTCCGACCAGAATGACATGTCTATAGATTAAGAATTATCAAGAATTTTTGATTTCCGATAACATCAAGAGCCAAAATCACCGGGGCCACCTACGCGCTTTTTTCTCGAGGTGCCAACTTCGGTCAATAATAATAATAATAATAAACTATTAAATTTTTTCAAACTAATTTTTTTTTGTATCTTTAATATGTAAATAAAAACATCCTAAATATCCAGAACGATTCATTTTTATTTTCCTACAAAAAAACGCCCTCCAAAAAAGACATGAAAATCGGCTTAAGTTACCAGACTACCTTAATACTTTGCCTGGCTTATAAAATTAGAATTGAATAATAAATGATAATGAAAACACCAATGGATGTAGAGATTTTAAAAAAAGAATGTAAAAGTGGATGGAGCTGAAGAAACCGTTATCATCGTATACGAGGTCTGTTAAAAAAGTATCGCGAATTTTGAATTTCCGCGGGCTACGTATATTTGATTTTCGATTTTTTTGCGCCGTTAGGTTGGTACTCGTGTCCCTCACTTATGCTGAAAAAATCGGCCATTTTGAATGTTTAGTTAATTGCTGACAGCTGTTTTGGTTGGGCGCGTTTTGGCTTGTCTTCGATTTTTGCCTATTCCAAAAAAGCAGCTTCCATTGCGATGATTGAGCTTTGGTTTCCACGTCATAACCATAAACCCATGATTCGTCACCAGTTATGACCTTCTGGAGCGAATTTGGGTCGTCGCGGACCGAGTCCAACAGCTCCTTAGCAATGTTAACGCGACACTGTTTTTCTTCAAAATTGATCAATTTTGGCACGAATTTCGCGGCGATCCGTCTCATGCCCAAATCATTGGTAAAAATCGAATAGCACGAGCCAATCGATATGTTTAGTTCCTCGGCAACTTCTCTAACGGTGATTCGACGATTGGTCAATATTATTTTCTTCGCTTCATCAATGGTTTCTGTCTGTTGTTGATGTACTCGGGCGTCCGGATTGCATTTCGTTGTTCGCATCTTCTCGGCCCTCTGAGAACATTTTGTACCACCGATAAACGTTGCTTTGGTTCAAGGTAGCTTCACCATATGCCACAGTGAACATTCCTAATGCGTCCGCGCACTTAATTTTCTTTTTCACACAAAATTTCATACGGATTCTTTGATCGATTTTTTGGAATAGGCAAAAATCGAAGACAAACCAAAACAGCTCAATTAACTAAACATTCAAAATGGCCGATTTTTTCAGCATAAGTGAGGGACACGAGTACCAACCTAACGCCAGAAAAAAATCGAAAATCGAATATACGTAGCCCGCGGAAATTCAAAATTCGCGATATTTTTTTAACAGACCACGTATACGGAAAATAATCTTTAGAAAGTGTGTTTTGCCTATTGAGTTTGACAGAATCAAAGTTCCAGCGTATTTCTCAGTACCATGGGATAGGAAGACCCAAGAAGATAGTCCGTAATTTCTTTCTTTCTTACCAACTATTAACCGTTAAGTTCGCGCCTCATCTCGGTGGCGCAATGCCGATAAGCTCTATTGCAGCGAGTTGCCCGTGAGGAACTCGCGTGTGCCTCGAGCGTGCGATAACGAAGAGAGGAAAGAGAAGAGGAAAAAGAAAAAATCGGCGGAACCCGTGACCACCCACTTTCCACGTGACGGTGTGGGAAAATCAAAGTTGCGAGAGATACCGCGCGATGTTTCGGTATTTATACTTCGCACCCGCTATCGGTATCGACAAATATGTATTTATATTACCAATGAAATATATTGAAAAGATGTTTGAAAAGGAAAAAAAATTATTTACGGAACGAAGCTTTGTTCGAGTAAAAAAATGTCTTGATTGAAATTCAATTAGTCGCTCAATAATGAGCGTTTCGTTGATTAACATATTTTTTTAAGCTCTACTTCTGATTTTATTACTCGAAATAATGATCGTTACAAAAGAACCATACAATAAATCGTGGAATCGTTCTTGAGCGGTGCCTCGGTAATCTGATTAATTGAACATCGGACTCGAGAGAAATAGATGGATATTTCTCGATTAGCGACGAGAAGCAAGAAACCGTATACATCTCCGATTGAATAGTACTGTAATTAAAGCTATGTAGGCGGCAATTAATTAGGTCAGTGAAGCCGTACGTTTTGTTCGATATACATATAGCACGTGTATTGAAACTGCACGTGCACGTGGAATAAAACTGTAGCTCGAGAAAACTCTCGAGGTGATTAAATGCCGCGAGTAACGTACATTGTGCGAACGGTGTTTCAAACGGAAAACCATTAGGACTAATTTTCTAATCAAACGATTATGAATAATTGTAATTAAGTAAACTTTGTTTAATGGCATATTGATCCATTAATTCCGTCGATACGACTAATTGTATTTAATATTATCGTTTTAACGCGGTAGTCTGGTCGAGAAATTTGAAAAAATCGTTTTTTTTCTCTTTATTTTCTTATTCCTCAGACCTCTCTTCATACGCTCCAGAAAATCGTTTATTGATATTTCAAAAATTAGCCGAGAAATAAAAATTCTAAGCAAGCCGCGCGCGCGCGACGGTGTCAAAACTTTGAACTCGTTTATCTCAGAACTACGTTTTTCAAATCGGCGCCCACGATATCTCGATAACTAATGGACCGATCGAGCTCAAATTTCGCACGTACCTTAGGTAGCCTGTTTCCGAGGACTGGTAGCAGAATTGAGTCGAACAATAATTTTGCCGACTTTTTATAACTCGTCGAATACCCGAAAATGCATGAAATATCATTAACCCTTAACTGGTAACGTCGGGTCACTCGTGCCCTGACGAAATTGACTGTGTCCTGTAGCTCGAAGGGTGGGGTGATGGGCGGGGCCAAACTATTTTGGAAAAAATTGTATACTAGTAGACTACTAGCACCCAAAGTACCGACGGTTCAGTGCGTAAACAGGCGTTGTGAGAGCTAGTTGAAATTTGAAAAGTGCACGAGTGACCCGACGTTACCAGTTAAAGGTGTCGAAAAAGACGTTACCAGTTAAGGGGGGCGGGGGGTATCCTATTAATTCATACAAACTTTTTATATTTTTTTCTTTAAAGTACTATTCTTCATCTTCAATTTTCCGTTGGATTTTTAAAAAAATGTTAATTTTTGTCAAAGTAATGATTTTTTGAAAATAATAATCTTTTTTTCACGTATTCATTTGTTTAAACAATTATATTGTTTAAACGAATGAAAAAATCGGCAGTATAGCAATTGGTTCTTAAACTACGATAGTTAACGAATTTACATGATTTTTTTCAGATTTTTAAGAGCACTCTAAAGTACTTTTTTAAGCGCCGGACACGTGTGAAAAAACGTGATGTTGATGCTCAAAACTTAAGTATCCTATTAATTCATACAAACTTTTTATATTTTTTTCTTAAAAGTACTATTCTTCATCTTCAATTTCCCGTTGGATTTTTTAAAAAATGTTAATTTTTGTCAAAGTAATGATTTTTTGAAAATAATGATCTTTTTTTCACGTTGTCATTGGTTTAAACAATTATATTGTTTAAACAAATGAAAAAATCGGCAGTATAGCAATTGGTTCTTAAACTACGATAGTTAACGAATTTACATGATTTTTTCCAGATTTTTAAGAGCACTTTAAGGTAGTTCTAACACAAGAAATAGGAGGGGATAGAAGGAGCGGTGCGTGAGGCGGGCAGCCACGTCGCGCAGCGACGTTGTCATGCTCACAAGTTCTTCTAGCCTTAAAACAATATTTTTTCAATAATCCATACTTTTTTACTGTATGGTCGAAAATTTACTGTAAACTATATGTTATTCTTCATCTACTAAACTACTTTCGTGCCAAATTTCAAGAATTTTTCATTACTCCTTCGTACATTTTGGTGACTGAATATCCGGAAAGTGCTCATTTCGTACGGTATAGGTATACGTTCGTATGCAAATTTTGCAATTTTTGATAAACGATATCTTGAAAACGGTACGGTGAAACAGTCTCAAATTTCGCACAAGTATTCTTCAGTACTTTTTCTAGGTTTTCCCAAAAACTCATTAAATTTGCATTACTTCTTCATTTGTGTTAGAACTACCTTAAAGTACTTTTTTAAGCGCCGGGCACGAGTGAAAAAACGTGATGTTGATGCTCAAAACTTAAGTATCCTATTAATTCATACAAACTTTTTATATTTTTTTCTTAAAAGTACTATTCTTCATCTTCCATTTCCCGTTGGATTTTTAAAAAAATGTTAATTTTTGTCAAAGTAATGATTTTTTGAAAATAATGATCTTTTTTTCACATTTTCATTTGTTTAAACAATTACATTGTTTAAACAAATGAAAAAATCGGCAGTATAGCAATTGGTTCTTAAACTACGATAGTTAAGGAATTCACATGATTTTTTTCAGATTTTTAAGAGCACTTTAAAGTATTTTTTTAAGCGCCGGACACGAGTGGCCCGACGTTACCAGTTAAAGGTGTTGAAAAAGACGTTACCAGTTAAGGGTTAATAAAAGTTCAACAGGCCGCCATTTTGTCAAAAATTTTTTTCAAGTACCAATTCTGCTACCAGTGCTCAGAATACTCATACTGATTGAGAATATATATATTTTTTTTTTTTTCAGATGCATACAACATCGTCCAGAGTGGGCGCCGATTTCGGCGCACCATGTTGCAACAAGGCAAAAAACTACATGAAAATATTTAAAATAATTTTTTTTCTTTAATGTACAAGTATTCTCTGAGGATCAATAAATGCACGTGTAAATTTTCATCTCGACAACTTCAACGGTTTAAACGTTATTGCACATTAGAAATGACGTCAAAAATCTCGCTCTAGACCAGACTACCGCCTTGAAAAAATCTAATCCTTAACTTTAACGTCTATTTGTCACGGTATCTATTTTGAAATGTCGTCTAACCATTGGCGCACAGCATCCACGAGAAAAAATGGTGAAAAACAGCCTTTCAGGCTAGACAGAATCGCCCTTCGCGAAGACATGGTTCGCGTGATTTTGAAAAAGCAGCACATATTCTCGTGTATAAAGGGATCGTCGAAGCGGAGGGAAAATACTCCCGGATGTGCAAAACTGTCCGATGGAAAAAGTTGAAGCGTCTCTCTCGACTGGATCTTCTCTTCTTTTATCTCGCGGTGCGTCAAGGAGGAAAAAAAAGGAGAATCACGACGGACGAAGACTGCAGCAACGAACCGGCAGTAAATAGAGGATTACATATATATATATATATATATATATATATATATATATATATATATATATATATATATATTGTTTTTTTTATAGGGAAGTAAACGAGAGAGTCGGCGTTGCGGAATCGTTGCAGTGGGCAGCTCTGAAGAGTGAGCAAAGAATAATTCTCTCTCGCCTGAAGAGACCGAGAGAGATATTTGAAGAGCACAAGGCACCCTTGGAAGGTCGTCTCCGTGACTGGAATCGTTGGCTAATGGCCGATAGTAAACCCCTTTCCTTTGGTACACGCAGGTTCGCGCACAGGAGGCATGGAAACCTGTGGCGGAAGGAGAACATCTCGGCGCCCGGTGTGAAGGAGATGCTTCTGACGCCCCGACAGAAACGGGGCGCGGCTCTTGCTTCTCGTCGGATGCTGCGCCATGCGGTATTTATACATGTATACACACGTACATACATATCAATGGCTAGTAAACAAAAGGGCCTAAAGTAAAATAAGTTTACCCATCGAGTACCGCGGTTCACGCCCTTTTCGTTTCCAACCGGTCGATAAATGTGCGCGCACGTGTGTGTATGTTTTCTTCAGCCGCAAGAACCCATATAGAAAAGCGTGGTCTCTTTGCGATCCTTCGTACCGCCCGAGGGAAGAAAACAAAAGAGAAAATTGGTGGTGGATTTGTATATACATATATATGTATCGCGAGAGGCTGCGAGTAGGAAAGAAAAATATCCGCACTCGAGAGTGCGAGAAAATAGAAGAGAGGAAAAAACGTCTAATAGAAGCGAAACAACGGATGAGCAGAAGGATATTCTTCGACTCAAAGTGAGACTCCCCGCCTCTTTCTTCTTGCTACCGTGCAGGTCCGCTCTTAAAACCTTGAGACAGAACGAAACTGTTTATTTTTCTATTTTTTTTCATTGTTATTCTCAACGTATGAGGTCCCCTTTTGCGATCCCATATCCATTTTTTTTTACCTACCGATTTTCAACCTGACTATTATGTCGTCCGTTCGGAACGAAACTTTCAACGTATTTCCCTCGGGGATGACTGATTGGAATTCAATTGTAGTTGAATTTTCGTATTTTTATAAATATCTTTATGTTTACGATTTTTTTAGACCAATGCGACAACTGTAATTGTGTTTATAATCGAAGATATGATTTAAAAATTAGAAAAAAAAAAAATGAGTTACAATGCCACTTTGGATACGAAAAAAAGAAATGTCGAACCTAGTACAATCGATAGGGAGCTCGTTACTCTTGTCAATTCCACACTAAATTAGAAGAGTTTTTTTTTTTAATTAGGTTCAGTATCACGTACTGAATGTAAATAAACAAAATCCTTACAAATTATCTCCGTCAATATCTCCGTTACCGTGCACTTTAGGCCAAAAATGCTAATAACCTTTCTTGTAGATAATTTAATTTCCTATCTTTTTTTTCTAAATAATTTTTTTTGTATCACTTACCGTTTACGACTTATATGACTGTTGAAATTTATTTATTCACTTTTTGACCTGTATCTCTCCTAATCATTGTTTAAACAATAAAATGCTAATAACTTATCTTTTAAATCCATAAATTTCCCACAACTTTTGTTTAAAACTTTCTTGTCTTAAATTAATATTCTCAAAGTTGTAACGCGTTTTTATTAGCCTTGCACCCAGTAGCGCAACATTAAACGCGTCATAACTTTGAGAATATTAATTTTAGACAAAAAAGTTTTAAACAAAATTTGTGGGAAATTTGTGGATTCAAAAGATAAGTTATTAGAATTTTATTGTTTAAACAATTATTAGGAGAGATACAGGTGAAAAAGTGAATAAATAAATGTTAACATTCATATAAGTCGTAAACGGTAAGTGATACAAAAAAAATTATTTCGAAAAAAAAGATAGAAAATTCATTTGTCTACGAGGAAGGTTATTAGCATTTTTGGCCTAAAGTGCACGGTAACGGGGATATTGGCCGATACGGTTTTCCTCAAAGTGGCGGCACTTGCGGTCACTTAATTCGTAAGGATTTTGTTCATTTACATTCAGTACGTGATACTGAACCTAATTTAAAAAAAGAAATAACTCTTGTAATTTAGTGTGGCACAATATTCCCTATTGATTGTAACTACGTAGCCGGCGAAACACGCTCGACCGCGTATCTTCTATTTTTATTTGTCGTTTTTTTTAAATGTCGAACCTAGTACAATCGATAGGGAGCCCGTTACTCTTGTCAATTCCACACTAAATTACAAGAGTTTTTTTTTTTTTTAATTAGGTTCAGTATCACGTACTGAATGTAAATAAACAAAATCCTTACAAATTATCTCCGTCAATATCTCCGTTACCGTGCACTTTAGGCTAAAAATGCTAATAACCTCTCTTGTAGATAATTTAATGTCCTATCTTTTTTTCTAAATAATTTCTTTTGTATCACTTACCGTTTACGACTTATACGACTGTTAAAATGTATTTATTCATTTTTTGACCTGTATCTCTCCTAATAATTGTTTAAACAATAAAATGCTAATAACTTATCTTTTGAATCTATAAATTTTCCACAACTTTTGTTTAAAACTTTTTTGTCTTAAATTAATATTCTCAAAGTTATAACGCGTTTTTGCCTTGCACCCAGTAGCGCAACATCGAACGCGTTATAACTTTGAGAATATTAATTTTAGGCAAAAAAGTTTTAAACAAAAATTGTGGGAAATTTATGAATTTAAAAGATAAGTTATTAGAATTTTATTGTTTACACAATTATTAGGAGAGATACAGATGGAAAAGTGAATAAATAAATTTTAACATTCATATAAGTCGTAAACGGTAAGTGATAAAAAAAAAATTATTTCGAAAAAAGGATAGAAAATTCAATTGTCTACGAGAAAGGTTATGAGCATTTTTGGCCTAAAGTGCACGGTAACGGAGATATTGGCCAATACGGTTTTCCTCAAAGTGGCGACACTTGCGGTCACTTAATTCGTAAGGATTCTGTTCATTTACATTCAGTACGTGATACTGAACCTAATTAAAAAAAAGAAATAACTCTTGTAATTTGGTGTCGCAGAATATTCCCTATTGATTGTAACTACGTAGCCGGCGAGACTCGCTCGACCGCGTATCTTCTATTTTTATTGTTTCTCTCCGCGTTCAGAGAATCGAGTTTTAGATAATGAAAAAGTAATTGCATTAGAGTATAAAGATAAGTGGTTTTTATGGTGGAAGAACGAACTCTGTGCCGGAGGATTTCTTGGTCAGCGAGGTACGAGAAAGAACCGGGACCTTGGAAGGTCGCCTGTAGGCTCATTGCTGTTTTGACTTTTTTTTCACGATTTTTTTTTTTCCCGAGCATCTCCCTGGGTGGACTCTTTGCCGCTGTCGTTGCCGCGGCGTTATAGGCGGCTCACCGCATAGGTGGAATCGTTGGCTAATGGGACGATTGTCCGTGGACGGGACGTGTTTCTCCTAGATTCTCTCTCGCTCGCGGTCCATGGAACGTACACACACACACCCGCGCTTATTTTTCTCTCTCTCACTCGCGCAGCACCGTGACTTGGACAGCGCTAACGGACGGTCGTATCGTATAGCTTTTGAGAAAACTTTGGCCATATATCCTATATCTATATATGTGAAAGGGCTAAAGACGACCCGGCACACACGGTAATTACGCGCGCTCTCGTCCAGTTAACGACGTCGCGGGGCTCGTCGTAGTCGTCTCGGACCGGGCTCAGGAATTCGAGTAACGCGCGCGGGCACGTACGTACGGCGAAGTCAGCTCAGCCGATTGCCGAGCTCGAAGAAAATCAATGGGGGTTTTGTTGATGTACGCAAGTGTGCAAGTGGTATTACAATGGCAAATATCTTTATTTTTCTCTCAGCGAGAAAGTACTTTGAGGGCAAAAATGTGTTAAAATCGAACGATTCGACATTGGTGAACCCTAAGAAATGTTAAGGCCGTCGTCTGGTCTAGAAATTTGAAAAAAATCGATTTTTTATTTTATTTTTTATTTTATTTTTCCTTAGACCTTTCTTCATACGCTCCTGAAAAACGTTTATTGATATTTCAAAAATTAGCCGAGAATTAAAAATTCTAAGCAAGCCGCGCGGTCAGGTAGCGCGGTCGGGAAGCAACTTTGAACGCGTTTATCTCAGAACTGTGTTTTTCAAATCGGCGCCCGCGATATCTCGATAACTAATGGACCGATCGAGCTCAAATTTTGCACGTACCCTGGGTAGCCTGTTTCTGAGGACTGGTAGCAGAATTGAGTCGAACAATAATTTTGCCGACATTTTATAACTCGTCGAATACCCGAAAATGTATGAAATATCATTAATGAAAGTTCAACAGGCCGCCATTTTGTCAAAAATTTTTTTTAAGTACCAATTCTGCTACCAGTGCTCAGAATACTCATACAGATTGAGAATATATATATTTATTTTTTTTTAGATGCATACAACATCGTCCAGAGTGGGCGCCGATTGAAGCGGCTTTCGGCGCACCATGTTGCAACAAGGCAAAAAACTACATGAATATATTTATAATAATTTTTTTTTTTAATGTACAAGTATTCTCTAAGGATCAATAAATGCACGTGTGAATTCTCATCAAGACAACTTCAACGGTTTAAACGTTATTGCACATTAGAAATGACGTCAAAAATCTCGCTCTAGACCAGACGACGGCCTTCAAGAAGATCGTAAGACTGGCTTCGTAAACCTCCAATTATTCGGCCGAACTTTCGATGTGTGATTGACCGAAAAAACCAGTGACTCCGAGGATGGAAAAAACATTTTCTTTTCGTAACTCGGTAAGTATGAAATGAATTTTTAAACTTGCAGAAATATATAAAGCTCAACGAACGAGAACGTCGTCGGTAGGATTTTCAATCGGGATTCGTTAAGGTAGTAGTCTGGTAATTTAAGCCGATTCTCATGTCTTTTTTGGAGGGCGTTTTTTTTGTAGGAAAATAAAAATGAATCGTTTTGGATATCTAGGATGTTTTTATTTATATATTAAAGATACAAAAAAAAAATGTTTTTGAACAAATTTAATAGTTTATTATTATTATTATTATTGGTCGAAGTTGGCACCTCGAAAAAAAAGCGCTTGGGTGGCCCCGGTGATTTTGGCTCTTGATGTTATCTGATATCAAAAATTCTTGATAATTCTTAATCTATAGACATGTCATTCTGGTCGGAACTACTGAAATTAAATTTCATGGATAAATAACAAAATGACGGACTATGGAAAAGAAAACTTTTTTCGAAAGTCCGCCATTTTGTTATTTATCCATGAAATTTAACTTCAGTAGTTCCGACCAGAATGACATGTCTATAGATTAAGAATTATGAAGAATTTTTTATTTCAGATAACATCAAGAGCTAAAATCACCGGGGCCACCCACGCGCTTTTTTTTCGACGTGCCAACTTTGATCAATAATAATAATAATAATAAACTATTAAATTTTATCAAAGAAATTTGTTTTGTATCTTTAATATGTAAATAAAACACATCCTAAATATCCAAAACGATTCATTTTTATTTTCCTAAAAAAAAAACGCCCTCCAAAAAAGACATGAAAATCGGCTAAAATAATAATAAATTATTACATTATTTCAAAAAAATTTGTTTTTGTATCTTTAATATGTAAATAAAAACGTCCTGAATATCCAAAACGATTCATTTCTATTTTCCTACAAAAAAAAACGCCCTCCAAAAAAGACATGAAAATCGGTTAAAATAATGATAAACTATTAAATTTTTTCAAAAAATTTTTTTTTTGTATCTTTAATATATAAATAAAAACTTCCTAAATATCCAAAACGATTCATTTTTATTTTCCTACAAAAAAATGCCCTCCAAAAAAGACATGAAAATCGGCTTAAGTTACCAGACTATTACCTTAAAACGCTGATGAACAATTCCATAAACGGGTAGCGCAAATTTCAGTCAATTGTACCAACGTTCTTATTCGATCGGCTTAATATTTCTGCAAGTTTAAGAATTCATTCCTAATTTGCCGAGTTATGGAAAGAAAATGTTTTTTTTTTACTTTTATCAAACGCCATATGTTTGTTAAAACTAAAAAAAAAAATCCTTCAAACAATCAATTTTCAAACGAGATTCGTTAAACACGCTGACGACAAACACGCGTTTGTCGACAATTGGAGCTGTGCAGTTGATGCGCAATGAGAGAAGACGATTACGACGATGTTATTAGTCGTATATGTTGACGAGAAATGGATATGTACCAGCCGAGATAAAGATTCAACGGGAGAGTAAGTTGAGACGGTACGAAAGTTTCTCGTTGTAATGATCCTTGTGTCTCTTAGCCAAGTCAGCGTTTCGCCTTGAGTAACTGCGGTGGCGGACAAAGCTATTGGCGCGCCGGGGCAGGGGGGAGCGAGAGATCTCTCGCTGCAATGTAACTTTTAGCGGTAGGTATACGTTAGTGTCGCGAATATAATCGAGTAAAGTGAGAACTAAGAGGGAAAGAGAGAGACCGAGAAGTAGTCGCGGTCGCGAGTCGACCGCGATGGAATGCGCGCGTCGAGATTTATGCTCTCAGTGTGCAGTATTCAGTCTCTCTCTCCTCTCTCTCTCTCTCTCTATGTTTAAGTTGATCGCTGCTGCTGGTTATATTATATATACTTCGTGTTTCTATTGTATACATAGTGCTTAATAGTAACGCCCGGTACCCCATGATTGCCGACCTCTCGCGACCCACGATTTCAACAAACCCACACATTGTGTTTCGCGTACGTTCTGAGAAAATCGAATCTCCACTATATGGCTCAGCCGTGACAGTAAAATATCAACGAAACTCGATTTATTCATCGGGCTCGAATATCGTGTGTAAAATACAGCGCGAGGACAATAAGCAAAAGAACTTTCGTCTTTTTGCTTCTATGTTCGACTATTAATTACACAAACCATTGAGGGTTCGCGTACCCCTGAAATTTGAAGAAAAGGTATGTGAGTCCTTAAGGGGGGAAATAGGGTTAGACGGTTGAAAAAATCAATTTTTTTTTAATTTCATAAATTGTTAGTAAAACTATTGAAAAATATGTTCCCAAAATTTTTAATGAAAATTCCGACTCGTTTCATTGTTATAAGCCATTAAAGTGAGTAGCTCTCCTTCAGGCCCCGAGCGTGCCACGTGTATAACCGAGCGGTCACGATTTTTTCAAAGGCGTTTTTCTGAAAACGACTTTTTTTGAACTTGCACACACGCTAGTTCGAAAAGTTTTCAACCGATCGTTTTGAAAATTGGCAGTTACTTTCTTCATAGTATTGCGCTCTATATGAACCTAAAATCGGAATATTATCATTATTAAAAATAATTTTTTTTTTGCAAATAAAGTTGTAAAAAATGGCAAAAAATCATGATTTTTTGTTTTGACCCCTGTAAAAAATTCAATTTTTTATTTTTTTTATAGCATTTAGGTTCATATAGAAGAGAGACGTATGATAAAAGTAAATTCCAACCTCGTTTGATTTAAGATGAAAATTGCGGCTTCCAGAATGTACGGAAAAAGCTGAGTCTAATTGTGACCTGCAATATGGGGTCGCTAATATCTTCGGTGTTTATCAAGGAAATTCTTCAAAAATTTTATAGCATATACTTAAATATATGTATAAAATATTCTCAAAGTTTCAATAAATTATATTCATTTTTTATACTATAAAAAAATTCATGAAAATCATTGAGAAAACGCTGTACTAACCCTATTTCCTCCTTTAATAAAAAATGAACCATATTTGAAAAAAAATTACAATTTCAGCCATAATTATTCATTTGTAATGACTACTATCTTTTGTGTAATCATTGATCATAGAAAATATTAGAAAATTTCTTTTCATTAATTTTCATTCGAACCGTGCCGATATCTCCTATCAAAGATCATATTAAACCCACTCCCCGCCCCTCTCTCGTTCACCGTACGAACCGTTCGAGTCCGTATATAGTTGTACTCCGTGTAATAGCGTAGTGCGAGTGGAACTCGAGCTCCAGAAGCACCAATCTAGTTCATTGATCGCTAATATCATCGGCTAATCTTCGATCTAAACGATGGAACTCAATTGCACCGCTGTATACACGCTGCATAGAAGTTTACCTCTCTCCACTAGCCCTCTCTTTTTCTCCGTTTCCGTGATATCAGCCGTTAAAACTCCGGAAGGCCTTATCCCGAACAATTTTACATACGAGTCACACCGGCCAATGCGCGTACATCAATGACTAAAAATCAAAACAGAGTACGAGGTGTGTAAATTAAGTAATGAGACTGTCGACGTAGCGTTCGATCTGGCAACACTTGTGGCGCTGGGCTTGGAGGGGCGGCAGGGAAACATGTGATGCGCCTTCAGTACGGGTTTGAACTCGCTCGAGTCATTTGGTTGTCCGTAGCGATTTTTTTTTTGTCAAACAGTTTTTTCCTATTGTGTTCTAAAAATGAGTGACATCAATTTCGAGCAACGGTGTGCCATCAGATTTTGCTTCAGACTTGGGCACGGTGCAACGGAAACTCTTGCTAAACTCTTCAGCAGGCCTACGGAGACAGTGTTTCGTCAAGAGCCCAGGTTTTTCGGTGATTTAAGGCATTTTCAGAAGGAAGAGAGTCGATTGAAGATGAACCACGAAGCGGAAGGCCTTCATCTTCGAGAACCGATGAAAATGTCGAAAGAATCCGTGATCTTGTTCGTTCAGATCGTCGGTTGACAGTCAGAATGTTCGGGGAAGAGTTGAATTTGACTAACACCATCGTTCATCAGATTTTTACCAATGAATTCCGGATGAGAAAAATCTGCAAAAACTGAATGTTGCATCACGATAATGCTCCTTGTCAAACAGCAATTTTAATAAACGAGTTTTTGGCCAGTAAAAAAAATTCCTGTGGCTCCTCAGCCTCCTTATTCGCCTGACTCGAGTCCTTGTGACTTTTTTCTCTTCCCGAGACTGAAAAATCACCTCGAGGGAACTCATTTTGGGACACTCGAAAGCATTCAAACGGCTGTAACCGACCAGCTGAAGGCTATTCCAGTATCGGAGTTCCAGCACTGCTATGAGAATTGGAAGAACCGTCTCCAGCGCTGTGTGGCTTCGGAAGGAAGTTATTTCGAGGGTGACAATATAAAATTGTAATTCTATTTGAATAAAAAAAAAAAATGAAAAAAATCAGTCTCACTACTTAATTTACACACCTCGTATATCGAGTACGTAAACTCATAAATTTGACGGTCTTCCGGCATCAAACTGATCGACATACATGTATATTCATCTCTCATTGCGACAAACGTCCAACGCAATCTTTCTCTTTCTCTCTCTCGAAGAAGAAGAAGAAGAGAAGAGCATATACACTCGGATGCTGAGCGCATTGCAGAATTTCCAGGCGGTGTGTCTCTCAGAGTGGGCATGGACGAGAGAAGAGTATACACGGGCGCTCGCGCGAGAGCCCTCAACTCCGCGCTTCCGCCAATTACCTACGCGTTCCTCACGTTCGTTCTCTTCTCGAGAGACCGATGCGCCTTCTTCGACCATCCGCGTAGTAATAAACATCGAAGCAAAAGAGTGAAAGAGAACAAGGGGGGGGGGGGGAAGAGATTAAACGTTTCCGGGTTAGGTACATAGTGAGATATAGCCACGAAAGTAGACTTTTCTTTCGTTCGTTTGAACAAAGACTTTTTCCCCGGACTGTGCGACACGCCCCGTGCCAAAGAACGATCGAGAGTTTCATTTCTTCGAGGTCATATATGCACATATGTACATAGATATGTTATTTTATGTATCGAGTGTCATTGAGTTCTCTTCAGCTTTTGCCATGACGAAAGGGTCATTGATGGTACATAATGTGAACGCCACGTGTCCCATTTATTTTGATTTACCGCGAAAATACTGTGCGTGTGAGAAACCATTGAAAAAATAATTTTACGACGAAATAATTATGTATAATTCGCTGGCGAAGAGAAAATTACGAATTTCAACGAAGAATTTTCGATAATTATTGTTTACCAATGAATAACGATTGTAGTGAGTGGGCAAAAGACTCAGTGGGCAAAATAAAAAGACTCTTTTTTTCCAAAATCCGCCATTTTGTTATTTATCGATGAAATTTAACTTCAGTAGTTCCGACCAGAATGACACGTCTATAGATTAAGAATTATCAAGAATTTTTGATTTCCGATAACATCAAGAGCCAGAATCACCGGGGCCACCCACGCGCTTTTTTTTCGAGGTACCAACTTCGATCAATAATAATAATAATAATAAACTATTAAATTTTTTCAACAAATTTTTTTTTTGTATCTTTAATATGTAAATAAAAACATCCTAAATATCCAAAACGATTCATTTTTATTTTCCTACAAAAAAACGCCCTCCAAAAAAGACATGAAAATCGGCTTAAGTTGCCAGACTACTACCTCAAAGAAATGATCTTCAACGATGTAGCAATCGATATCCGAAAGCTTCCCGTTACGAGCGACTCGTTGAATTGTCCGCAGGTGTTTTTCGCTTGTAATTCGTTTGTTAAAAATTTCGTTTACGAACGTAGACCCGTCGTGGGACAATCTATTCGAGACAGAAAGATATCACGGAATGCATAATTGATTCTCCTGCGTTCGAAGCTTTGCTTTTTCTCGCTACAAGAACGAAGGAATGAGATCCCAGCGTACACGCGCGTTGCAACATATTAAACCGACTCGGTCCGGTATCGCGAGCACGTTGCACGTCAATTAGAGAGATGCTGGGCTCGATTTTCTCTCTCACGACTTATCGAGAACGCTTAATAAACTTGAATCGAAGCGCGAGCAAGAGAGCGCACACCGCTCACTGATAGTTTCCGGGTTAAACCGGTGCGCGATATATATAGCTACGAGAAACTGGGCCTCGCCCTGCAAGTGCTTTCTTGTTATATATATATATATATATATATATATTAGAGTATCACATAGTTTCTATGACACGGACATTCTTCTAACGGGGCCAAAAAAAAAAAACTCGATTAAAAATTTGTACTAACTATAAATAGCATTATTATATTTATAAGCTTTTGCGTGAAACTTAAAATTTTTAATCATTACGAATCGATCGTAAAATGCCATATTTGTGAGAAACATCGAATTTTTTCAGTCCTCACGACTTCAAAGTGAAGAGCCAATTTAAAAGAGAGAAAAAAAAAACTATTTTCCAAGAAGATCAGTTAGGATAAGGACGAAAGTGGATCAAGATCGTCAAAAATCTTTGTACACCATTGAGAGTCTTCGTTCATTTCTTACTCTCAAAAAAAAAAAAAAAAAAAAAAATTCATCAACGCTAATTATTATCGCTGCGATAAGCGGACCAACATATTTTTGTTTCCTCCCCGCCGCGTGAGTTTTGCCGCACGGTTCACCGATTGTTTACAGTTACGTTGGTCGATTTGATAAAACGAGAATCAAGTGTGACCCATTTCGTACGATCGTAATTGACGATCGGTATATTATATGCCGTACAGTATTTTGCCTCATCACGAACGCTCGGTTGTACGTTATATATATATATATAGTTAAGAGAAAAACGTGTACCAGACTTCTATTATTTGCGTGACCAACGGCCATATCCGTGATTCTGTCGCGCAGTTTCTCTCCCACCGTTTTTTTTTTTATTCCACCCCAGGTTGATAATAATTAATAAACACCGTTGCGCTCAGTAGCCGGTGACGAAGAGTTCAATATTACGTGTGAATATCCTGTCTCACGACGTGTAACGCGCAAAAAAAAATCAACAAATACGAGACAGACCGTGCGATAATAGCGGATTTATTTCAATTGCCGTTAAATCGTACGTGGGATAAAACGGTGTAACACCGGTCATTTAGCGACACTCGTTACTGCTCAGATTTCGAATTCTCGTTTTACGCCATTTTTCCGGAATGTCACGCTTCGCGGGATTATGTCTTTGTACTTCGCGTAACTCGAAACATAAGTATTATTGACGCACAATCTTTATAGCACGCGCTTGTCACTAATCCTTTGAAGCACGACGCCGTTAAGGGTGAACACCACTGTGACCCCCTGTTTTTTTTCACATTTTTCAAGAATTTTTTTTTGTGGGAAAAAAAAGAGATATTCGAAAAATTTTTTTGGGTTTCGTTCCTCGTTTATTAATGTATCAAAAAACATTTTTTTTCACATTTTTCACGCCGCATGGTGGCGCTGGGCAAGCTCTCGCGTCAGGTGCTGTCATCTCCGCGGCACGCAGCAGAACTCTCTTCAACGTCGATCTGAATAAAAATACCGAGAGTTTTCGTTAATAATATGATATTTTGAAGAGAAGTACATAGGGATTTGGAAAAATATTGTTTCAAAAAAAAATAGGCACGCCTTTGAAATTAAAGTTATTTTCAAAGTCGCGCCTATTTTTTTTAAAACAATATTTTTCCAAATCCCTATGTACTTCTCTTTAAAATATCATATTATTAACGAAAACACTCGGTATTTTTTTTCAGATCGACGTTGAAGAGAGTTCTGCTGCGTGCCGCGGAGATGACAGCACCTGACGCGAGAGCTTCCCCCGCGCCACCATGCGGCGTGAAAAATGTGAAAAAAATGTTTTTTGATACATCAATAAACAAGGAACAAAATCCAAAAAAATTTTTCGAATATCTCTTTTTTTTCCCACAAAAAAACATTCTTGAAAAATGTGAAAAAAAACAGGGGGTCACAGTGGTGTTCACCCTTAATAAAGCAATAATAAAAAGGAAAATTTGAAAAAAATCTCAGACTTATCGACGATCTACCGGTGTTGCTGATATATTTCGTTAATGTTTCATTGAAGAGCGCTTAAAAGTGACGGTAATTTAATGAGTCGGCGGGGATACGAGATCTGTTAAAAAAGTATCGCGAATATTAAATTTCCGCGGGCTACGTATATTCGATTTTCGATTTTTTTGTGACGTTAGGTTGGTACTCGTGTCCCTCATTTATGCTGAAAAAATCGGTCATTTTGAATGTTTAGTCAATTGTTGACAGCTGTTTTGGTTAGACGCGTTTTGGCTTGTCTTCGATTTTTGCCTATTCCAAAAAATGGATCAAAGAATCTGTATGAAATTTTGTGTGAAAAAGAAAATTAAGTGCGCGGACCCATTCCAAATGTTGACTGTGGCATATGGTGAAGCTACCTTGGACCAAAGTGACGTTTATCGGCGTTACAAAATGTTCTCAGAGGGCCGAGAAGATGCGAACAACAAAATGCGTTCCGGACGCACGAGCACATCAACAACAGACGAAAACATTGATGAAGTGAAGAAAACAATATTGGCCAATCGTCGAATCACCGTTAGAGAAATTGCCGAGGAACGAAACATATCGATTGGCTCGTGCTATTCGATTTTTACCAATGATTTGGGCATGAGACTGGTCGCCGCGAAATTCGTGCCAAAATTGCTCAATTTCGAAGAAAAACAGTGTCGCGTTAACGTTGCTAAGGAGCTGTTGGACACGGTCCGCGACGACCCAAATTTGCTCCAGAGGGTCATAACTGGTGACGAATCATGGGACTATGGTTATGACGTGGAAACCAATGCTCAATCATTGCGATGGAAGCTGCTTTTTTGGAATAGGCAAAAATCGAAGACAAGCCAAAACACGTCTAACCAAAACAGCTGTCAACAATTAACTAAACATTCAAAATGGCCGATTTTTTCAGCATAAGTGAGGGACACGAGTACCAACTTGACGCCACAAAAAAATCAAAAATCGAATATACGTAGCCCGCGGAAATTCAAAATTTGCGATACTTTTTGAACAGACGTCGTATATACCGGAAAGGATTGAGACAACATTTTACATTCATCATCGTGGATCAACACGTTGAGCTTTAATTATTCTATGCGTTAAAAAAAAAGGCTACGTATCGTGATTCCGCGAGTACTTTTCATTTCCGTCGTCTCACCGTAATCATTCACGAATGACATAGACGAAAAATCATTTTCAAGCGTATCTTTCGTTCAAACGGTGTCTGTCGGTGTTGGAAAAACCGCAAAAAGCGTGTTACCTCACGGGCACGCTACCCAGCAGCATCTTCCATACATTTTCATACGGTACATATCACTGGGTTGGCTGGAATTGAAACCGATATATGCCGAACGTGGGCAAAAGCCAGAGGGTACTTATTGCTCCCTCTCTCTTTTTATATTCCTGTCTCGTCGTTGCGTACAAGAGTCGAGTACCATACAGGCATTACGCGAGTGGTATCTCTCTCTCTCTCTGTCTCTCTCTCGTGAAAGGTAATATCCGGAGCTGCATTGGTTTATCGCGCGAAACCTAACGGTAGGTCTCAACCTCGAGGGACTCTCTCGCGCCGTCATACCTTTTTTTCTCTCTCGCGGTTACTCCGCGGCTGCTGCGGCAGAAATATCCGCATGCACGTATCAATATAGTACAGCGAGTACCAGCATTTTATAAATACATACACACATTCATGCGTATCGTGACGTACATCGTGTAGTGGCGTTTGCGGGGGCGTTTTCTCTTCTCCGCGGAGAAGGAAGTGAGAGATTCTCTCGAAGGAGGATATCGCATAGACGCGTGGGCATTGCGGCGAGTTCCTCGCGTATGCTTTTCGCTATGTAGCGTTGCTCTCTATCTGTCGACGACGAAACGTATAATAATAATAATATTTACTCGAATAAGGTATCGAAGACCCCGGGGTGTCCCTTCGTCGATTTCCCTCCCGATCGGTTCTTTTTTCGCTGTAATAAGGTAACGAGAGACCGGAAGAGAGCGACCGAGGTAAAGGACTGTATGAATGTTGGATAAAGAAGTGGCGTTTAAAAGTGAATTCACAAATTTAACTCCCTCTAACGCGAGAGTCCCTCGAAATATCTGGTTGTAACTTGTCACGCCTTTGAAATTAAAGTTAATTTCAAAGACGTGCCTATTTTTTTTGAAACAATATTTTTCCAAATCCCTATGTACTTCTCTTCAAAATATCATATTATTAACGAAAACACTCGGTATTTTTTTTCAGATCGACGTTGAAGAGAGTTCTGCTGCGTGCCGCGGTGATGACAGCACCTGACGCGAGAGCTTCCCCAGCGCCACCATGCGGCGTGAAAAATGTGAAAAAAATGTTTTTTGATACATTAATAAACAAGGAACAAAACCCAAAAAAATTTTTCGAATATCACTTTTTTTTCCCACAAAAAAAAATTCTTGAAAAATGTGAAAAAAAAAACAGGGGGTCACGGTGGTGTTATCCCTTAACTTTAGCAGGGAATTTCAATGTTAATTTTGCCAAAGGTGAATCATCGCCACTCATACATTTCCTCGAAAGTGAATTTCAGTTGATCATGAACAACCACAAAAATGAGCCCACTACAAGGTATGACACGACTATAGATGCAGTGTTCCGTAGATATCTTGAAAACATGACATCTAAAACATTCATTTAATGCTTCAGCTATCACCGACAGATTGTTAGTTTCATCGAATCAAACGCACCAACGAGTGCTACTATAACCGAAGTAACAGATGAAGCAACCAAATAAAAATTTTAGAAGAAAATCAAAAGCTACTTTTCTTGTTATTTTTTTCAAATTCTCCACGCCACATATCCCACACGGTATTCTCAAGATGTTGGATGTTTCACATCTACCAGGCGTCCCATGACGTCTCCATTTTTTTGTTTGTTTGAACAACACGTCAATACTTGAAACGAAAATTATTCATAATGATTCTACGACATAGCAATTACAAACGGCAATTTAAAAGAAAAAACAATTATTACAAAACGTTTGTCCCGAAAACCTACGAATTAAACATTATTTCGTACGATTAAGTTTACTTTGAAACAATTACGATTGTGCGCGTATCAATTTTAGCAGCAAACATGCATAATTAATTCGACGGTAAATAATTTGCAAGGATTATCATTGGAACGGTGCTGCTCGTCTCCGGTTACATTAGGTATGGCGTCCCATGACGTCTCCATTTTTTTGTTTGTTTGAACAACACGTCAATACTTGAAACGAAAGTTATTCATAATGATTCTACGACATAGCAATTACAAACGGCAATTTAAAAGAAAAAACAATTATTACAAAACGTCCGTCCCGAAAACCTACGAATTAAACATTATTTCGTACGATTAAGGTTACTTTGAAACAATCACGATTGCGCGCGTATCAATTTTAGCAGCAAACATGCATAATTAATTCGACGGTAAATAATTTGCAAGGATTATCATTCGAACGGTGCTGCTCGTCTCCGGTTACATTAGGTATGGCGTCCCATGACGTCTCCATTTTTTTGTTTGTTTGAACAACACGTCAATACTTGAAACGAAAGTTATTCATAATGATTCTACGACATAGCAATTACAAACGGCAATTTAAAAGAAAAAACAATTATTACAAAACGTTTGTCCCGAAAACCTACGAATTAAACATTATTTCGTACGATTAAGGTTACTTTGAAACAATTACGATTGCGCGCGTATCAATTTTAGCAGCAAACATGCATAATTAATTCGACGGTAAATAATTTGCAAGGATTATCATTGGAACGGTGCTACTCGTCTCCGGTTACATTAGGTATGCAGAGCGTGAAATATACGACTTGGGCGCGAAGGCAGTTACAGCACGGTATATATCTATACGCGTAATACACATGCACATTCGTATGAAAAATAGTAATAATAATAATGAAAAAAAAAAAAAATGTTGAAGAACAAGATGAGAAAGGAGAGGAAGAAGAGGAGAGGTAAAATGAAAGGACGCGAGGAACGGGAGGACGTCTCGTACCAGAGAGTCCCTCCTCGGTGGAGAAAGAGACGCGCGTGACCTTGACCCGCGTGGAGAACCAGCGGCAATCGGACAACGAGCAGCGCATATCCTTAGGGGCATTACTCGAGGCTGACCCAACCGGTGGTACCCTTCCCTCCGTGACTGTGTCCAACTTTACGTACATATATATTCCTCGTGGCACACATTCCACGTACGATCTACCCGTACCTCGTTGACCAAAGAGCGGCGGCGACGGAGGGGAAGGTCGACCTTCGAAGGGGCTCGACAAATCGAAACGACCTAGTGGTCCGTTCGAAAGAATTCCCCCCCGTTGGTGTTTTCATTATGATTTATTCAACCGTTCGTACGTTTATGCTCGTAATACAAAGGATTTTCGATGATACATGACGTAAATTGTTTTTGACGTTCACTCAACGCGATAAATCATATGATGGTATTTTTTCTTTTATTGCCAAAGGACCCCGCGAGCATGCAATTTCACTCGCGAAAAAAATTCCTGGGCTTCGAGTCATTTTTTTTTCGTTCCGCAACACTTTATCTTATTTATCAGGAAGTCGAAATTACTGTCGACGAATGCCGAGATATACCCGAGCAGAAATTTGTTCCGGCTGGCCTGATATAGGATCAGGCCCCGTTCAGGAATCGACCGATCGAGCTCAAATTTTGCACGTACCTTACGTAGCCTGTTTCTGAGGACTGGTAGCAGAATTGAGTCGAACAATAATTTTGCCGACATTTTATAACTCGTCGAATACCCGAAAATGTATGAAATATCGTTAATGCAAGTTCAACAGGCCGCCATTTTGTCAAAAAATCGTTTTAAGTACCAATTCTGCTACCAGTGCTCAGAATACTCATACAGATTGAGAATATATATATATTTTTTTTTTCAGATGCATACAACATCGTCCAGAGTGGGAGCCGATTGTGGCGGCTTTCGGCGCACCATGTTGCAACAAAAAGCTACATGAAAATATTTAAAATAATTTGTTTTTTTGAATGTACAAGTATTCTCTAAGGATCAATAAATGCACGTGTAAATTTTCATCAAGACAACTTCAACGGTTTAAAAATTAATGCACATTAAAAATGACGTCAAAAATCTCGCTCTAGACCAGACTAAGGCCTTAGAGATTATTATATGGGCCAGCTAGCAACATACGATGGCCAATAACCTAATTCTCAGAAGATAAATAGATTTTATTCATTTGAAATTTGAAAATAGGAATTCAGTGCCAGATCGAGGCCAGATCGGTGCCGGATCACGGACGGATCAGGCCTGGATTCGCAACTTCGTTACATGCCGGATGTGGGCCTGATACGAATCCTGATCAGGGCCGGGCCAGGCTGATAGGGCAGCCTGACATGGGCCGGATTTAAGCCGGACCAAATTTCCGCTCGGGTAGCTCTCTTTGAAGGTTTAGTCACCCGAATTCAATTCATTTGGTAATCGTGGCGGCCCCGTCTCGGGTCCCAATAATCGAATCCTCCGAAAGGAACCTTCGGGGGTTACCGGATAATCGACGCGCGAAGGGTACATGCCGTATTCGGGAGATAAAAAATGAGAATGCCAGGATATACCTGTACGAAGTCTGACAAAGACCGGAACTAATTTTCAATAATTCGACGCTGCGTTCGACTATCGAATTCTTTCGTTCTGTTTTAGGATCCAATTGAGCGATGTATTAACCGAGACTGGAAGTGACGATGCTGCGCCGTGCAGTCAATAATATACATACGTAGAAACATCGCGTGTGTTATTCAATCGACGAAGCTCTACTGGACTTTTAGTCCTCACGAATAGCATGGAGAATTGGATTTTTTCTTTTCTTTTCAATTCTATTCTCGCGGACGAGGCAAAAGAATCAGCCTTCCGCTATGTGTTATTCCTTGAACCCTCGGATGTTCCCAGAAACCGAGGGAAAGGCGCGCGCGAGAGAACCGGTGATTATTAAAATTGGAGCGTGGAGAATTCAACTCTGTGCGTGGGTTTGGCTCTTGTGTGAAAGGCTTGCGAGAGAGCAGTAAAACTTTTCGTAGAGTTAATTCTTCCATTTGGATCAAGGAGCGTTCCCGCTGCGTTGAAAAAGTTCAAAGTCCGAGATTGGACCTCGTTCGGGCAGTCACTCAAAAGTGATTTTGATAGCGAAATGAATATGAATAATCATGACGCGTCCGTTCGAACGCGCCGGACATTCCTGGTGAAAGTGATTCTCTATTATCTTATAAAAGTCGGTCCACCGAGATGAAAGTCTCGATTGAGGCACGACCAATTCTTCGGCCGTCAACTTTTGTTATGCCGATGAATGTGTACTTGTATATATAATATGTAAATAATACTCACTAATCCCTTCACTCGATTCGATACACCTTTGACAATAATCGAAAATGACGCGCCTTGCATAGATTTTGGCTTACCTGAAACAAATTTTTTAAAATCCTTTTTGGTTAATATGTCAAAGTTTCGTATATTCGATTTCAAAGTGTTCATCGTAAAGTAAGAAGAAGGCAAAAGGGACAAAATAAATTGAAACGTTCTTAACGAATGTGTCTGCTGCGTCGGAAGATGCTCCAATGTGTCTGGAATGAATGAGTTGATATGACGGGGAAAAAAAACAAAAAAACAATAACAGCGACTGGACCTCTGAGAGACGATATGTAAAATTTGTAGTGCAGCCGGACAAGTCATGAGGGGAAAAAAAGTGTTTGGGTGCGTTCGAGGACGAAAAAGGTACGGCAGAGATTACGGAGAAGCGCGACGATAAAAAAATGATGCTGACGTCTCGCGAATGAACTAAAGAAAAAAAGAGAACGCAAAAAAAAAATTGCGAGAGATATCCTAAGGTAGTAGTCTGGTAACTTAAGCCGATTTTCATGTCTTTTTTGGAGGGCGTTTTTTTGTAGGAAAATAAAAATGAATCGTTTTGGATATTTAGGATGTTTTTATTTACATATTAAAGATACAAAAAAAAAATTTTTTGAAAAAATTTAATAGTTTATTATTATTATTATCATTGATCGAAGTTGGCACCTCGAAAAAAAGGCGCGTGGGTGGCCCCGGTGATTTTGGCTCTTGATGTTATTTGAAATAAAAAATTCTTGATAATTCTTAATCTACAGACATGTCATTCTGGTCGGAACTACTGAAGTTAAACTTCGTGGATAAATAAGAAAATGACGGACTTTGGAAAAAAAAACTCTCTTCCAAAGTCCGCCATTTTGTTATTTACAGTAGTCTGGTAACTTAAGCCGATTTTCATGTCTTTTTTGGCGGGCGTTTTTTTGTAGAAAAATAAAAATGAATCGTTTTCTATATTTAGGATGTTTTTATTTACGAATTAATGATACAAAAAAAAAATTTTTTGAAAAAATTCAATAGTTTATTTAGAAAAAAAAACTTTTTTCCAAAGTCCGCCATTTTGTTATTTATCCATGAAATTTAACTTCAGTAGTTCCGACCAGAATGACATGTCTATAGATTAAGAATTATCAAGAATTTTTGATTTCAGATAAGATCAAGAGCCAAAATCACCGGGGCCACCCACTCGCTTTTTTTTCGAGGTGCCAACTTCAATCAATAATAATAATAATAATAATAAACTATTAAATTTTGGCAAAAAAATTTGTCTTGTATCTTTAATATGTAAATAAAAACATCCTAAATATCCAAAACGATTCATTTTTATTTTCCTACAAAAAAACGCCCTCCAAAAAAGACATGAAAATCGGCTTAAGTTACCAGACTACTATCTTAAAACAAGAAAGATAATTCTTGTTTCTTTGGCAAAATTATATTATACGAAAAAATTAATTGATTGCATATAAATAACTTCATCGAATATTTAATAACACAACGTTTCTGTACAAATTTTACTGTATTTGAATTTTAAACAATCTACTTGGTTGAATTTTAAACAATTTCAAAACTGTGCAATTAATTGTCACCCACATTAATTTCAAGTGATATTTAAAAAAAATGAAGTTTTTTTGTAGGAAAATAAAAATGATTCGTTTTGGATATTTAGGATGTTTTTATTTACATATTAAAGATACAAACAAAAAAATTTTTGAACAAATTTAATAGTTTATTATTATTATTATTATCGATCGAAGTTGGCACCTCGAAAAAAAAGCGCGTGGGTGGCCCCGGTGATTTTGGCTCTTAATGTTATCCGAAATAAAAAATTCTTGATAATTCTTAATCTATAGACATGTCATTCTGGTCGGAACTACTGAAGTTAAATTTCATGGATAAATAAGAAAATGGCGGACTTTGAAAAAAAAAACTTTTTTCCAAAGTCCGCCATTTTGTTATTTATAGCAGTCTGGTAACTTAGGCCGATTTTCATGTCTTTTTTGGCGGGCGTTTTTTTGTAGGAAAATAAAAATGAATCGTTTTGGATATTTAGGATGTTTTTATTTACATATTAAAGATACAAAAAAAAATGTTTCAAAAAATTCAATAGTTCATTTGGAAAAAAAAACTTTTTTCCAAAGTCCGCCATTTTGTTATTTATCCATGAAATTTAACTTCAGTAGTTCCGACCAGAATGACACGTCTATAGATTAAGAATTATCAAGAATTTTTTATTTCAGATAACATCAAGAGCCAAAATCACCGGGGCCACCCACGCGCTTTTTTTTCGAGGTGCCAACTTCCATCAATAATAATAATAATAATAAACTATTACATTTTTTCAAAAAAATTTTTTTTTGTATCTTTAATATGTAAATAAAAACATCCTAAATATCCAAAACGATTCATTTTTCTTTTCTTACAAAAAAACGCCCTCCAAAAAAGACATGAAAATCGTCTTAAGTTACCAGACTACTATCTTAATACAAGAAAGATAATTCTTGTTTCACTGGCAAAATTATATTATACGAAAAAATTAATTAATTGCATATAAATAACTTCATCGAATATTTAATAACACAACGTTTCTGTACAAATTTTACTGTATTTGAATTTTAAACAATCTACTTGGTCAATTTCAAAACTGTGCAATTAATTGTCACCCAAATTAATTTCAAGTGATATTTAAAAAAATGAAGTTACCCTAAATCAATTTTTCCTGTTTTTGTTTTTCACACGAGAAACCATTTGATGTTTGACACGTGACGGAAAAGATGTATGCACGAAGTTCGCCCGAGGGTGAAGTCGTTGGAACGACGAAGGGAATAAAAGAGAGAGCGCGCGCGTGCATCGTGGCGCCCAAAAATCGTTCTGCATCTGTCGTAACCACCTGCTGTCTCGCACTTTTAACGCAGCCAGGTATAAAATTAATATACGCGGTGGTATACATTTATTCTCGAGTTCTCCGACGAGAATTGTGTCTGAGAGTTTTGTGGCTGACGGGAAGAGGGTCTCTGGCCTTGCCGAGAGGCTCGAGAAAGATCGCGTGTCTGTCTCATTCTCGTTCTCGAAAAACACATCTTCTCCGAGCTCAAACGATTCCGCAAAACGTTTCCAATTCTCTCGGCCCAATTATTCATTTTTTTTCTTCTTTTCCGCACTTTTAACTCGTTGGAGCGTGGTCAGAGTATCGATGTAATTGTATATTCATTAACGAAACTATAAAAGTTAATGCGAGCGGATATTACGACGAGTACGACGTGGAAAATGATTTTAAATGAGTGGCGAACTTTTAACTCGTTTCAACAATAAGTTTCTCAAAGTTTAACGTATTATCCAAGATCGTATATATATATATAATTAACCACGTTGAAAACAAACATATATCGAGTCGCCGCCCTCTCTCGTGATTCTCAGTGCCGCGGCATTAATAATTTAATAACGAATGTGTCGCATATACGCACGCACACGTATGAGCCTATGAATTCATATAACTCGAGGCTTCCGGTTGACATAAAACGGAAAGTAGTTATCCAGTCGGTCGTGAGAAGCTCTCGACGATATATCTCGCGAGCTAGAATCATCGGGCTGATACGGCAGCTCGCGGAGAACCGATAGCAATGGCGCGGAGATATCGCTCGATACGAGAGCCCATTAGAACGTTCCGCGCTACTCGAAAGCCCGCGGGATGCTTTCCCGTGACTGCGGTATGTCCGCGCGTATACGTGCATAAAATCTGTATATGGTATATGGTATATGGAGGACGGACGACGTTCGCAGCTTCGACGATATTATACTCCGGCTATAAACGCGCTGCTTCTCGGTGGAGAACGGGACAGAGTTGCGCGACGAGTTCGACCGGGGAGCAAACGATCACCACAAGCGCGAATACACGTTGAACGGCGAGGCGAAAGAGAGAAGCATGGAGAGTCGAACGAGTGAAAAATCTACCGAGATATCTATTCGCCAAGGTCGTGCCATATACATATGTATATTGGCATAATCGGTACAGTTGTTTACCACTCAATAATCATTCGTAACTTTCTGCAGTCAATCACCTTAAATTTCCTAGATCTACATAGAAGGTCACGACACCAATTCCGGTTTCAGAGTCTGAACGAACATTTTACAAACCTCGGATTAGATCGATATTTGTTGGTTTCCCTGACGCGGTTCTCTAACGCGACTTGACTCAGGTCAAGAGCGCGTTGCCCCATTCCAATCACACTTCTACAACTACAGTGGGTCAAAAAAGCATTCGTACACCTTGTTTTTTTTGCGATAACTTTATAGACATAAGCGATACGCAAAGAAAGCCAATTTTATTTAATAGTACATCAGGTGCGGAGATAAACTGCAAATGGAGAATTTTTTCCCAGGAATAATAGAAGAATTATGCCAAAAAAAACGAAAATTTTCGGGCAAAAAAAGTATTTATACACTTACGATTATAGTGAAAACCTACATCAGCATAGTTGTTAATTATAACTAATATTTTATGTGAATTCCTTTTGCTTCAATTAGGCCGTAGTCTGGTCTAAAGCGAGATTTTTGACGTCATTTCTAATGTGCAATAGCGTTCAAACCGTTGAAGTTGTTTTGATGAAAATTTTCACGTGCATTTATTGATCCTTAGAGAATACTTGTACGTTAAAAAAAAAAATTATTTTAAATATTTTCATATAGTTTTTTGCCTTGTTACAACATGGTGCGCCGAAATCGGCGCTCACTCTGGACGATATTGTATGCACCTGAAAAACAAAATATATATATATTCTCTACCTGTATGAGTATTCTGAGCACTGGTAGCAGAATTGGTACTTAAAAAAATTTTTTGACAAAATGGCGGCCTGTTGAACTTTCATTAATGATATTTCACACATTTTCGGGTATTCGACGAGTTATAAAATGTCGGCAAAATTATTGTTCGACTCATTAAAAAAAATTTTTAAGTACCAATTCTGCTACCAGTGCTCAGAATATTCATACAGATTGAGAATATATATTTATTTTTTTTTCGGATGCATACAACATCGTCCAGAGTGGGCGCCGATTTCGGCGCACCATGTTGCAACAAGGCAAAGAACTACATGAAAATAAAATTATTTTTTTTTTTAATGTACAAGTATTCTCTAAGGATCAATAAAAGCACGTGTAAATTTTCATCAAGACAACTTCAACGGTTTAAACGTTATTGCACATTAGAAATGACGTCAAAAATCTCGCTCTAGACCAGACTACGGCCTTATCGCCTCGAGTCTCTTAGGCATGGATTCTACTAGCTTTTGCGTTGTTTCTTTTGCTATTTTCGTTCATTCTTCTAAAAGCACTCTTTGGAGATCGGATTTGTTTGTTATTTTTCTTTTTCTAATTTCTACATCCACCAAGTGACATAAATTTTCAATAGGATTGATGTCCGGAAATTGTGGTGGTGTAATGAATTGTTTGCGGACATTATAGAGTAACCGTTCCCTCGTTTTCATGGCGGTATGTTTCGGGTCGTAATCTTGTTGGAAGGAGAAATTTCCATCCAGGTCCATTTTATCTACACTTGCTTTCAAATTGCTGCGCAACACGTCGATATACTTCCGGGCATTCGTTGTACCATCTATAAAAGCCAGATAACCAACGCCATAATATCCCATACAGCCCCAAACCATGACGCTTCTTCCGCCGTGCTTTACAGTCGGTATTAAATTTTTCTGCCGGAGCTCGGTATTTGATTTCCGCCAGACGAATTTTTTTCCATCGGACCCGAAGATGTTAAACTTCGATTCATCCGAGAATACGACACGTTACCAAAATCCTATAGATTTTTTTACGTAGGTTTTTGCGAAACCCAAACGTTTTTCTCGATTTATATTATTAATGAATGGTTTTTTTCCGGGCAGTTCTGCCGGATATTTGGGCAGAATGCAAAACGTTTCGAATAGTCCGGGGACACACGCACTTCCCCGATGTTGACGCGACATCATTCGCTAAACTGCGAGCACTTGTGAACGGTTTTTTTGTAGCCTCTGTAACGATACTCCGACGCTCTCGTACTGTTAGTATTCTCGGTCGACCGGTTCGTGGCTTATTTTCTGTGCTGTTTGTTCTTTCGTATTTTTTGCTATTATATATTGCACTGTTGCGAAACTTAGATTTAGTTCTTTACTAATTTTTCGATAACTTTCACCGCGTTTCCGAAGAAAAATCACTCTGTCTCGCATGGATATTGATATTTTGCTTTTCTTTGTCATCGTGTTTGTTCAGAGCTTGAAGATCTACTACCGCATGGAATAGGTCAAAACCATTGTGTAAACGAAGCTTGTTTACATTGTACGCAAAGGTCAGACCGTCCGTGAGTGAATATCGAGGTTTAGCAGCTCAATCGTAAGTGTACGAATACTTCTTTGGCCCGAAAATGTTCGTTTTTGTTGCATAATTCTTGTATTATTCCTGGGAAAAAATTCTCCATTTGCAGTTTATCTCTGTAGCTGATATACTATTAAATAAAATTGGCTTTTTTTGCGTATCGCTTATGTCTATAAAGTTATCGCAAAAAAACAAGGTGTATGAATACTTTTTTAACCCACTGTATATCGGTTGTAACACTAACCTGAAAATAGCTTCACTCGGCACGGACCCTGTAACACCTCTGTCATATTTACAACCCTATAAAATGACAAATGTACGACAAATGTATGAAAACATGTTCTCGGAATGTTTCCGGACCTCCGTAAACCGACAGAGGTGTAATACGGTGAAGCTGTCTCCTAGTATTTTTTTTGTGAGAGTTACAACTATCAAGAGTAGTAAATGTCCAATACGAACTTCGGGTCGTGGGTGAGCAATGATTTATCATCGATATTTATAGATTTTCCGCTACAGTGCCTTGACCTAACTTATCTGGGCATCTGGGATCGTCTTGGATACGAAGACTGGAACATTCGAAACGAGGATTTTTTGCGGGTCGTTATTTTGACTATTGAGGGAAGGGAGTGTCGCTCACCGGCGAACAGTGAATTTCTACGTGATATATTAATAACTGATATAATCCAGATACTTAAAACTGGGATCAATTGAATCTCGGATATTCTCTGACGTTTATGATAAAATTGTCTTTAATATCGCTGTTGTTTATGAACATTTCGATAGTTACGGTTTATGTTGCGAAATTTACTGGTAATCCTACTCAGGAGTGGCCGAACACTGTGCCGTTTAACATACAGATTGTTGGGGGGTACGGTGGGTGATGCCGATATAAATATCCGTATATCCGAACGTTACGAGGGGAGGGGATCGAACGAGTGCGCGTGCACTCTTCTCTGAACACACGCATCAAGGGGATGTCGAACGGCTTCTCCGCTGTTCAGACTCCGTGTATACGTACGAGGTCTGTTCAAAAAGTATCGCGAATTTTGAATTTCCGCGGGCTACGTATATTCGATTTTCGGTTTTTTTGTGGCGTTAAGTTGGTACTCGTGTCCCTCAATTATGCTAAAAAAATCGGCCATTTTGAATGTTTAGTTCATTATTGACAGCTGTTTTGGTTAGACGTGTTTTGGCTTGTCTTCGATTTTTGCCTATTCCAAAAAATCGATCAAAGAATCCGTATCAAATTTTGTGTAAAAAAGAAAATTAAGTGCGCGGACGCATTCCGAATGTTGACTGTGGCATATGGTGAAACTACCTTGGACCAAAGCAACGTTTATCGGTGGTACAAAATGTTCTCAGAGGGCCGAGAAGATGCGAACAACGAAAT
The DNA here is from genome assembly GCA_958009045.1 of Oxytorus armatus. NCBI lineage: Eukaryota > Metazoa > Arthropoda > Insecta > Hymenoptera > Ichneumonidae > Oxytorus > Oxytorus armatus. Next base: position 2,467,855 of record OY253750.1, read on the forward strand.
GCGTTCCGGACGGCCGAGCACGTCAACAACAGACGAAAACATTGATGAAGCGAAGAAAATAATATTGGCCAATCGTCGAATCACCGTTAGAGAAGTTGCTGAGGAACTAAACATATCGATTGGCTCGTGCTATTCGATTTTCACCAATGATTTCGGCATGAGACGGGTCGCCGCAAAATTTGTGCAAAAATTGCTCAATTTCGAAAATTTCGAAAATTGCTCAACTCGATCCGCGACGACCCAAATTTGCTCCAGAGGCTCATAACTGGTGACGAATCATGGGTTTATGGTTATGACGTGAAAACCAAAGCTCAATCATCGCAATGGAAGCTGCTTTTTTGGAATAAGCAAAAATCGAAGACAAGCCAAAACACGTTCAACTAAAACAGCTGTCAACAATTAACTAAACATTCAAAATGCCCGATTTTTTCAGCATAAGTGAGGGACACGAGTACCAACCTAACGCCAAAAAAAAATCGAAAATCGAATATACGTAACCCGCGGAAATTGAAAATTCGCGATACTTTTTTAACAGACCTCGTATACCGATTGGAAACAAGCATAAGGACGTGAATTTAAAACATCATGCCCGCGTTAAGGCCGTAGCCTGGTCTAGAGCGAGATTTTTGACGTCATTTCTAATCTGCAATAACGTTTAAACCGTTGAAGTTGTCTTGATGAAAATTTACACGTGCATTTATTGATCCTTAGAGAATACTTGTACATTAAAAAAAAAAATTATTTTAAATATTTTTATGTTTGCTGCCTTGTTGCAAGATGGTGCGCCGAAAAATATATATATATTCTCAATCTGTATGAGTATTCTGAGCACTGGTAGCAGAATTAGTACTTAAAAATTTTTTTTTTATTGAGTCGAACAATAATTTTGCCGATATTTTATAACTCGTCGAATAATGAAATATCATTAATGAAAGTTCAACAGGCCGCCATTTTGTCAAAAAATTTTTGTAAGTACCAATTCTGCTACCAGTGCTCAGAATACTCATACAAGTTGAGAATATATATATATATTTTTTTTTCAGATGCATACAACATCGTCCAGAGTGGGCGCCGATTTTGGCGCACCATGTTGCAACAAGGCAAAAAACTACATGAAAATATTTGAAATAATTTTTTTTTTTAACGTACAAATATTCTCTAAGGATCAATAAATGCACGTGTAAATTTTCATCAGGACAACTTCAACGGTTTAACCGTTATTGCACATTAGAAATGACGTCAAAAATCTCGCTCTAGACCAGACGACGGCCTTAACGCTCGTTGCATATGTGTATTTGCGAAGTAACGAAAAGCGGTAGACCAGGGTTGACCGCGGTGAGAAACGGAGATGCGTGTAGAGGCAATGAGAGAATCAAGCGTGCGCAGAGAAGACTCACCGGAGAGCCCTTGGAGCCAGGCATCAACGGAGAGCCCTCCTCGCGGACCTGTTCTCGATATACTGGTCTTTTGCGAAATGCCGCGCGGTATTTCGCAGCGGAATGCAACGGAGCACAACCGCGAGAGATCGCGAAACACGGAGAATACAATTTCGCGGTGCGTTTCGCCCCGTTAATAAACTCTGATTCGTCTATTTCCGTAAATTTTTTTATTTCCCTCGAGACAGACAGACATTCGACGAAGTTCGGTCAACGTCGTAATGAAAAGGAGATTTTTCGAACGTTAATTTATTAATCCATTACGAAGCTTCTTTTGTTCATTATCGATAAAGGATAACTCGTAAATAATTTTGTTGAATTCAAAGAAATTTTATTTCCAAATGGATTACAGATCATTTGAAGATAAAACAATTGCGTTATTATCGCGAATGAAAATAAAAATCGTTATCGTAATTGGAATAATTTCCAATGAACGGTAATCGATATGTTTCGAGAATAATAACACGTCCGAGCGAAAAATGACATTTAATGATTATCGCTTTCCATTTCCGTTTTATTTCACGGGAATCGTACGTCAAAACTAATCAGTAAAGTCTACTCTCGCAAGTTCATATAATGGTGATAGGAAGATGTAAAGTTTTGTAATTAAAAAAAGGACAAATGGCTTTAGAGCCAGAGAACCCGGGTGGAAATATATTTCCGAAGATAAGCACAACGGATATCGAACGATCTATCGGATCGGAAGGGTTGTTACAGTGTATTAACTATTGGCATTAGAGATGCAAATGAGGAAAGGGAAAGAGACGGAGAGTGTATAATCCGGGCAATGAGACGCCAATTCTCTCTCGTCTCTCATCAGGTATATTACTCGAGGATCAAGTCCACATATATATATATATATATATATATATATATATATATACAGACAAGGATATATAGTTATTAGCTAGTCTCGTCAGTGAATCGTTATTGGATTGAGAAGGAAAAGAAGAAGAAAAAAAAAACGAAAAAGAAGTGTGATAACCGTGAGGTTTTTCTGCTCTACGCAACTAAATATCTGTTAGTACGTAAAATATGTATATGTGTGTCGTATAAATATAGATAGTAAGAGCAGAACGAAAAGCCGACTGGCCCGTTTCGCAGCAGCCAATATGCCCTCGAGTTGTAATTCTTATGTGCGAGTGAAAAAGAACGTTGAAAAAAAAACGGAGAGAAAAAAACAGAGAGAAAAAAAAAGAACGTTCGCCTTAGTGCATACAAATCGAAAGAAAAAAGGGAGGAATAAAAAAAAACAATTGAAAAGAGAGAAAAAAAAATCACAAATTACTTGAGAACGCCGCGCGAGCTGAGTAGCTTTTGATTAAGAAAACAGGTTTTCGCGGGGAGAGTTTATGACGAGATTTGAAGGAAGAAAAGAAGAGAAAAAAAAAAACGACGCGCGAGGCAAATCCCCACGGAACATATCGGCGACGAGACGACGACAACGACCAAGACGACGACGCGCGCGTCGAGGGAAATTTCTCTCTACGAGGCGATGAATGAACATCCTTGAGATCCTCTCGTATTACACACATATTGCATATACCAGCGTGCATTTAATTCAAGGAAGGAATAAACGACGAGAGATTATATGTATGGGTTCCTCGCTTTTTATCTCCCCCTCACTCTCGAATCCACGTCGAACCTACTTCTTGCGCGGTACACGAGATCCGATCATTCATACGCTCTCGGACGCTAATGCACATAAAATCGACAATTCCGCGATAAACCTTTATGAAAAATATTGGGAATTCGTCGAAAGACAAATGACTAATTATTTTGTAAAAACTTCAATGTCATATCATCGTGTGGAAAGCATTTTTTCCTCTTAAGGGGGGAAATAGGGTTGGATGGTTCAAAAAATCGTTTTTTTTTTAATTTCATTAATTGTTAGTAAAACTATTAGGAAAAATATGTTCCCAACATTTTTAATGAAAATTCCGACTCGTTCTATTGTTATAAGCCATTAAGAGGGGAAATAGGGTTGGAACAGCGTTTTCTCAGTGATTTTCATGAATTTTTTTATAGTATAAAAAATGAATATAATTTATTGAAACTTTGAGAATATTTTATACATATATTTAAGTATATACGATAAAATTTTTATACATATATTTAAGTATGTACTATAAAATATTAGCGACCCCATATTGCTTGTTTTTCTTGGTACTATTTTTTCAAACGTGTTTTTCTGAAAACGACTTTTTTTGAACTTGCGTACACGCTAGTTTGAAAAGTTTTCGACCGATCGTTTTGAAAATTGGCACTTACTTTCTTCATAGTATTGCGCTCTATATGAACCTAAAATCGGAATATTATCGTTATTTAAAATAATTTTTTTTTTGCAAATAAAGTTGTAAAAAATGGCAAAAAATCGTGCTTTTCTGTTTTGACCCCTGTAAAAAATTCAATTATCTATTTTTTTGATAGCATTTAGGTTCATATAGAAGAGAGACATATGACAAAAGTAAATTCCAACCTCGTTTGATTTTAGATGAAAATTGCGGCTTCCAGAATGTACGCAAAATTCTGAGTTTGATTGTGACCTACAATATGGGGTCGCTAATATTCCCGGTGTTCTTCAAGAAAATTCATCAAAAATTTTATAGTATATACTTGAATATATGTATAAAATATTCTCAAAGTTTCAATAAATTATATTCATTTTTTAAACTATAAAAAAATTCATGAAAATCATTGAGAAAACGCTGTCCTAACCCTATTTCCCCCCTCAAAATGATCTATGTCGCGTCTCAGATAAAAAACCAATGACTCGGTTACTGTCGGTTTTATAAAAAAATAACCTGGTTATCGAAACGATCGGATAAGTCGGTCCAGTGTCCTTTCTCAATGATTTTCTACGGATTGCAGAAAACAAAAAAAAAACAAAGAAATAAATAGCTTTCGCGTGAAAGAACCCATATGCAGTCGTGCAACAGAGGTTGGCACGCTAGCTCATTCACGGAATCGCTGTACAACACGTACGGCAGTGGAAGGATAGGGAGTCCACCTTGCATCTTCCACAGTGGGTATACAACGGAGAGGAAATAAAGTGAAATAAAAGCGCGAGAAAGATCACTGCAGCGGAAAGGAGCGACGAGAGAGAAGGGCAGAGGGAAAATCTTGTGGTCCCAGGAAGAAACGGAATAACGCGCGGCGCTTGAATGGAAGAACGCGGAAGTGGGTGGCGTGTTGCACGGAAAAATTTGGCTGTCGACGAGGTCTGTTCAAAAAGTATCGCGAATTTTGAATTTCCGCGGGCTACGTATATTCGATTTTCGATTTTTTTGTGGCCTTACGTTGGTACTCGTGTCCCTCACTTATGCTGAAAAAATCGGCCATTTTGAATGTTTAATTAATTGTTGACAGCTGTTTTGGTTAGACGCGTTTTGGCTTGTCGTCGATTTTTGCCTATTCCAAAAAAGCAGCTTCCATTGCGATGAGCTTTGGTTTCCATATCATAACCATAAACCCATGATTCGTCACCGGTTATGACCCACTGGAGCAAATTTGGGTCGTCGCGGACCGAGTCTAACAGCTCCTTAGCAATGTTAACGCGACACTGTTTTTGTTCGAAATTGAGCAATTTTTGCACGAATTTCGCGGCGTGCCGTCTCATGCCGAAATCATTGGTAAAAATCGAATAGCACGAGCCAATCGATATGTTTAGTTCCTCGGCAACTTCTCTAACGGTGATTCGACGATTGGCCAATATTATTTTCTTCACTTCATCAATGTTTTCGTCCGTTGTTGAGGTGCTCGGGGGTCCGGAACGCGTTTCGTTGTTCGCATCTTCTCGGCCCTCTGAGAACATTTTGTACCACCGATAAACGTTGCTTTGGTCCAAGGTAGCTTCACCATATGCCACAGACAACATTCGGAATGCGTCCGCGCACTTAATTTTCTTTTTCACACAAAATTTGATACAGATTCTTTGATCCATTTTTTGGAATAGGCTGTGGTGACGGCGTCGTCACCACTCTCTGGTCGCATATAAATACGCATTTATTTTATTTCATTTCATTTTATTTTCAAAATGCATTTTCTTCTATACAGTCATTTCTTTGTAAGGACTCGATTCTTTCTCACGCGTTTATTTCTTTGACTCCTTTCATTCCTTCGTCTACAAAATAGAACAACCGTCTCTCAGTTTTCCCTGTCTAGTCATAAAACTCGAGTGCGTACGGGTCCCAGTCGAGTCTCTCCCGAGACGAGGCTGTTTTACGGGGAGTCTCTTCTGCCGGCCAAAAGGGCCCACACGCACTCTTGCATTTTCTGAACCTTTGTTTCTCGTAAAAACTTTCCTACCCTCTCTTCGATATTTTCTCTCCGTCAACAAGCGGACTCTCAGGAATTCTCTTGTTGACGACGCAGTTCCTAACGAACAAGCGCCGCGACAACAACTCAACCGACTCTCTGTCAAGTCACAAACTCATTCACCGCGCCAGCTAATTTTTACTAATTAATTTTGTAATTGGTTATGAATAAATACTGTGCCTTATAATAAATCCGTCTTTCCGTACCACAACCAGCACCGAATCCACCTCAAGGCAAAAATCGAAGACAAGCCAAAACACGTCTAACCAAAACAGCTGTCAACAAATAACTAAACATTCCAAATGGCCGATTTTTTCGGCATAAGTTAGGGACACCAGTACCAACCTAACACCACAAAGAAATCGAAAATCAAATATACGTAGCCCGCGGAAATTCAAAATTCGCGATACTTTTTGAACAGACCTCGTACGTTTTATTCCATTGTATCTTAAGGTAGTAGTCTGGTAACTTAAGCCGATTTTCATGTCTTTTTTGGAGGGCGTTTTTTTGTAGGAAAATAAAAATGAATCGTTTTCGATATTTAGGATGTTTTTATTTACATATTGAAGACACAAAAAAAAATTTTTTTGAAAAAAATTTAATAGTTTATTATTATTATTATTGTTCGAAGTTGGCAGCCCGGGTCCTAACTTTTTTTCTACCGAACCGATTGCATTCAAATTTTAACAGGCTACTCTACACACTTATAGTTCTCGTCGGAACTACCGAGAAATTTTTTCACCCTTAACTTTTTATTTTACAACCCCTTCTTTGCTAAAATAAAAGAACTTTTTTTCTCCAAAGTCCGCCATTTTGTTATTTATACATGAAATTTAACTTCAGTAGTTCCGACCAGAACTATAAGTGTGTAGAGTAGCCTGTTAAAATTTGAAAGCAATCGGTTCGGTAGAAAAAATGTTAGGACCCGGGCTGCCAACTTCGAGGAGCCAAATTCGATCAATAATAATAATGATAATAAACTATTAAATTTTTTCAAACAATTTTTTTTTTGTATCTTTAATATGTAAATAAAAACATCCTAAGTATTCAAAACGATTCATTTTTATTTTCCTACAAAAAAACGCCCTCCAAAAAAAACATGAAAATCGGCTTAAGTTACCAGACTACAACCTTAAAAAAACGAGTTCTTTTTTTTCAAATGATATTATGATTTTAATTGAGAGACCCCCTTTCCTGTTTTCTCGTGAACAACGAAGGGAAATTCGCGTCTATACGCCGCAAGAAAAATCGTACGAAATAATTAAACGGGACGATAGAGAAAAAGGTATCGAGGACGGAAGAAGCGCGTTAAAAGTGTTCTCTCTCTCTCGGTCGTGTCATCGATTTAAGACGCGAGAGGGAGAGGCGAAGATCAATCTTCAAAGTGTCGCTCGAGCTTTATACGCGGACGAAGGAATTTCGGAATTAACGCGCTGAGAATAACGGCGGGGAAGAGAAGAGCCATTCGACACCGGTCCTCGAGGGCATCGCGTTTCTTACACGAATCATTCGTTCCGCTTCGCTTATTTCTCTCTCGGCCCGGTGATGCTGCGACGAGCGATTTACAAACGAAACTACATGATTTTACCGGACCTCAGATTTCGTTAAAATCGACGAAAAAAAATCGTATTAAGTAATTTTCATTTTTTTTCTCTTATCTCAATTATATTCGATGGGTTTTGTTGTCATTATTATTCGGATGGATTTATGCAATATATCGCGAAGTTATCTCGCGGAATTGAGATTTGTGTGCTTCGTTAATGTAGTTTCTCGTCAGACAATCAATTTTCATTTTTTTTTTTCCTTCGATTACTCAATTTCCTCGTGCCGTATCTCTTCCACCTGCCGCGTAGCGTGCAGTTTTGTGCTCTTCTCGGTCTACGTATACGTGCTCTCTAGTACGGTGTCGTCGCGGTAGTCCATGAACGCGAAACAGAGCCCAAAGGACACGGGGCAGAGATGAACACGTGATGAGAACACGTAGGGGAATAACGGTTCGGCCGGGAGAGACTCGCGCGCGCGAGAAACGCGATGACGTGGAAACGACGAGGGGATGAAAGAGCAACGGTGAGAAAGATGAAAGATTACAATAAAGAGACCGTGAAATGTGGCAGTGAGAAGAGAAAGACGAGACACGTTTCGGGCGTCTAGACGGCGCGTGGATATACCATAACGTACGCGAATATTTGTTACGTAGATTGAAATTAAGCTGAACCGCAAACACGCTTTGAAAACACATTTTTTTTTTTTTCGTTTTTTTCTTCTTTCACTCCGTTGAACGAGACTATGCCCGGCGGAATGATTGGCACGCGGAAATAATGTTCCTGCGTGAATAACAACACCGTTATAATGCTTCTTCGGTGAGATTCGTCGGGACACGTATGAATATTAAATCCGATAGCTCGCGCGGCTTTCTCGTTCTCCGCGTCGTCAAACAAATAAAATAGAATTTCCTCACCAAGGTCAGGTGTTGCTCAAATCGAGGATATATCATTGACAATAATTTGCGATATCCTTACTTTTCATTCAGTATTTACGGACTCGCATACCCCTGCGCGCGCTGAAAACCGAGTAAATTTGAAAAATAATTACAAAGGTTATACGGTGAAAAAAAAATGTAATTCTTCATTTCACATTTTTCATTAACTCTTCAACTGTAAGAAAAAAATTTTTTTTATTTATTTTTTTACTTATTAACATTATTTAAGCGCGTTTTGGTCGAAACTGTGTTTTTAGACCGGTGTCAGCACGATAAGTCAGTCAATTTTTTATATTTTTGAACTTTTTTTTTTAAATCTTGATAGTTATTTTCTCTATAGTCTGCCGAGAGGTTTTTTTAATTCTTTGGATGGAACATTTTTTCATAAATTATTAAACACTAATTTTCTTTTTTTTTTTTAATTGCATACGAAAGTTTCAAATACTGTAATTTCTTTATGTGTGAAACAAAAAAAAAAAGAAATTCCTCCGTCAGACTATTACTACTACATTATTTTACTAGTTTCTTCTTTATTTTTGCAGATTGGATAATTTTTGGTAAAGTTATCATGTCGACAAGGAGGCACCAGTCCATTTATACCCGTAAAAAATGATATTTTTTTTAGATTGAACTTTTTTTTTTTTTTTCTTATAGTTGAAAAGTTAATAAAAAATGTGAAATGAACAATTTAATTTTTTTTCACCATATGTAACCTTTATAATAATTTTTCAAATTAACTGTGTTTTCAGCGCGAGCAGCGGCATAAAGCCCTTAAGGTAGTAGTCTGGTAACTTAAGCCGATTTTCATGTCTTTTTTGGAGGGCGTTTTTTTGTAGGAAAATAAGAATGAATCGTTTTGAATATTTAGGATGTTTTTATTTACATATTAAATATACAAAAAAAAATTTTTTTGAAAAAATTCAATAGTTTCTTATTATTATTATTATTGATCGAAGTTGGCACCTCGAAGTTGGCAGCCCGGATCCTAACTTTTTTTCTACCGAACCGATTGCTTTCAAATTTTAACAGGCTACTCTACACACTTATAGTTCTCGTCGGAACCAACGAGAAATTTTTTCACCCCGAAATTTTTATCTTACAACCCCTCCTTTGCTAAAGTCCTTTTATTTTAGCAATGAAGGGGTTGTAAAATAAAAAGTTAGGGGTGCAAAAATTTCTCGGTAGTTCCGATGAGAACTATAAGTGTGTAGAGTAGCCTGTTAAAATTTGGAAGCAATCGGTTCGGTAGAAAAAAAGTTAGAACCTGGGCTGCCAACTTCGAGGTGCCAACTTCGATCAATAATAATAATAATAAGAAACTATTAAATTTTTTCACAAAAATTTTTTTTTGTATCTTTAATATGTCAATAAAAACATCGTAAATATCCAAAACGATTCATTTTTATTTTCCTACAGAAAAACGCCCTCCAAAAAAGACATGAAAATCGGCTTAAGTTACCAGACTACTATCGTCGTCTGGTCTAGAGCAAGATTTTTGACGTCATTTCTAACGTGCAATAGCGTTTAAACCGTTGAAGTTGTCTTGATGAAAATTTACACGTGCATTGATTGATCCTTAGAGAATACTTGTACAATAAAAAAAAAAATCATTTCAAATATTTTCATATAGTTTTTTGCCTTGTTGCAACATGGTGCGCCTCAATCGGCGCCCACTCTGGACGATGTTGTATGCATGTGAAAAGAAAAATATATATATATTCTCAATCTGTATCAGTATTCTGAGCACTGGTAGCAGAATTGGTACTTAAAAAAAATTTTTGACAAAATGGCGGCCTGTTGAACTTTCATTAATGATATTTCATACATTTTCGGGTATTCGACGAGTTATAAAATGTAATAAAATTTTTTTAAGTACCAATTCTGCTACCAGTGCTCAGAATACTCATACAGATTGAGAATATATATATTTTTTTTTCAGATGCATACAACATCGTCCAGAGTGGGTGCCGATTTCGGCGCACCATGTTGCAACAAGGCAAAAAACTACATGAAAATATTTAAAATAATTTGTTTTTTTAATGTACAAGTATTCTCTAAGGATCAATAAATGCACGTGTAAATTTTCATCGAGACAACTTCAACGGTTTAAACGTTATTGCACATTAGAAATGACGTTAAAAATCTCGCTCTAGATCAGACGACGGCCTTATCATGCAAGTATATTTTCATCGGTAATCTAACCGAAACCGTTCCTCCTTAAAAACTACAACAAAATTGTTCACAAAAACATCGAGGTAATTATTTTCTTTCGAAATTAATTAAACAATTATTAATAATATATCAGCTTTACCAGCATTGATATTTCAAAAAGGTGCCAATGACTGCACGATTCGTGCACCGCAGGTGTCACAAGCGTCACGTTTATGCGCGTATGTGTGCGGAGAGGCGAGAGAGATAGAGATTTCGAGTGATAGCTGTGTAGGACTCTTAAATCAAACGCGCATGTAGACATATTTACGAGCTCTCTGATTCACACACACACACACACACACATATATGTATATATATATACCTTAAACAGGAGAAAGAGAAAGAGAGCTCGATGGTCCATACGGAAGATTTGCAAAGTGCAGCAATGCCCGAGAGATGCGCAAGAGGGAAAAGGGGTTGAAGAGCCAGAAACATAAGAAGAGAGGACGAAGAAGAAGTTGAAGAGATGCCGGGACGGGTACTGGACGAGAAGAAAGAGGGAAAAGAGAGAAGAAAACCGTCCCGAGTACCAGGCGCGAGAGGACACGCAATACGGTAATTTGTAACCAGGCTACGCGACCCTATACCAGTTTCTATCTCTCTCTTCTTCTTCTTCTTCTTCTTTTATCTTCGTTATCCTTATTCGACCATCTTTTACTTCACTCTTCCTCCCTCTCTCCCTCGTTCCATCTCTCTCTTGGGCTCATTCCTCGCTGCGTTAACCATACGTAATTGTTTCTGTTCTTCGTTCGCTCTCGTCTCTTCTCTCTGGACACTGGCTAAGCGAACTTAGCGTGTGGGCCGCGAGAGTATCTCCCGTCTCTCCACCGATGATCGCGAGTTTTGCCACAGTAGCGTGCACTACATAATACGCAAGACAGCACCGCACGCACCCGGCATCTCTGTGTATGTCCCAGGCTTTATCTATATATGTAGTTTCGCCATTGTACACACACGAATGCTCAGGTAAGACAGGTTACGAGTCACGCCTTTATACGCGCACATGTATCCCCCTCGCCACTATGACGATGGTTAAAAAGCAAAAGGACCGTATCAACGATCCCTTCGTGCGTTGAATGGACTTGGATTACGTCCTTCAGCTTCGCAACGCTCGATATAAATGGGATCATTGCTGGGAAACAAAAGGACGTTAAACCGAAGTATTCGAGACGCAGAGGGAATGGAGGCTTGAGTCCTTTTCATTACGCATATCGCGAGTTGTATAACGACCAAAAAGGCGGATACGTGCGAGGGAGGCTTGTACGAGGTCTGTTAAAAAAAGTATCGCGAATTTTGAATTTCCGCGGGCTACGTCCATTAGATTTTCGATTTTTTTGTGGCGTCAAATTGGTACTCGTGTCCCTCACTTATGCTGAAAAAATCGGCCATTTTGAATGTTTAGTTAAGGCGGTAGTCTGGTCTAGAAATTTGAAAAAATCGATTTTTTTTTTTTTTTTTCATTTTCTTATTCCTTAGACCTTTCTTCATGCGCTCCCGAAAACCGTTTATTGATATTTCGAAAATTAGCCGAGAAATAGAAATTCTAAGCAAGCCGCGCGCTCAGGTAGCGCGGTCGGGAAGCAGCTAACGCAGAGGCTTTAACGGTGTCAAAACTTTGAACGCGTTTATCTCAGAACTATGTTTTTCAAATCGGCGCCCACGATATCTCGATGACTAATAAACCGATCGAGCTCAAATTTTGCACGTACCTTAGGTAGCCTGTTTCCGAGGACTGGTAGCAGAATTGAGTCGAACAATAATTTTGCCGACATTTTATAACTCGTCGAATACCGAAAATGTGTGAATTATCATTAATGAAAGTTCAACAGGCCGCCATTTTGTCATAAAATTTTTTCAAGTACCAATTCTGCTACCAGTGTTCAGAATACTCATACAGATTGAGAATATATATATTTTTTTTTTTTTCAGATGCATACAACATCCTCCAGAGTGGGCGCCGATTTCGGCGCACCATGTTGCAACAAGGCAAAAAACTACATGAAAATATTTAAAATAATTTTTTCTTTCAATGTACAAGTATTCTCTAAGGATCAATAAATGCACGTGTAAATTTTCATCAAGACAACTTCAACGGTTTAAACGTTATTGCACATTAGAAATGACGTCAAACATCTCGCTCTAGACCAGACGACTGCCTTAACATTGCTAGGGAGCTGTTGGACTCGGTCATTCGACGACCCAAATTTGCTCCAGAGGGTCGTAAACTGGTGACGAATCATGGGTTTATGGTCATGACGTGGAAACCAAAGGTCAATCATCGCAATGGAAGCTGCTTTTTTGGAATAGGCAAAAATCGAAGACAAGCCAAAACACGTCTAACCAAAACAGCTGTCAACAATTAACTAAACATTCAAAATGGCCGATTTTTTCAGCATAAGTGAGGGATACGAGTACCAATCTAACGCCACAAAAAAATCGAAAATCGAATATACGTAGCCCGCGGAAATTCAAAATTCGCGATACTTTTCGAACAGACCTCGTATATGGTCGCGATGATGACCGCGACTCACCGGCAGTCCGTCCACTTTGTAAACGTATGTGGAGGTATGGTTATATACACGGAAGGTAAGCAACAGGTGCCGGAGTCCGACACTCGTTGCTGACCAATGTGCAAAGCCGTACGAGGGAGTCGGGTCGAGAGGGAATAAAAGTCAAGCTATACAAAACAGGATGGATTTGTCAATGAATGACAAATTTTACGGAAGCTTTTACCGAAAGAGCCGTCAACAGAGTGTCATTTCTATTTTTCATTCTCGGTACGTATTTACTTACGAGTGATCGAAGTATTCCGATAAGATTGAAAATAGAATGAGGCCATCGGTTGATACGAATGTACCACGTGCGATTCGTCATTCGAAGATGACGGAAACCACGCGTTTTAAATCTTGAAAATCACGTTTTCTGGCTGAAGATGAAAGAGTTAATCTTTATGTTGTTTGCCAACGACGGAGAATATTGTACTCTTGTCGTATAGTTTTGTATTTGTATTTGGGCGTTTCTTTTTTGCAATGAAAGACAGAAGTTTTTAATGGGTTAAAATTATTACAAACGTTATGTGGTGAAAAAAAAATTAAATTGTTGATTTCATATTTTTTATTAACTTATCAATTATAAGAAAAAAATTGTTTGTATTTTTATTTTTTCAATATTAATATTACTAACGCGTTTTTCTCGAAACTATGTTTTTACGCAGTGTCAGCACGATAACTCAGTCAATTTTTTAACTTTTTTTTTTTTAATCTCGATAATTATTTTCTCTATAGTCTGACGAGAGGTTTTTTTCATTTTTTGCTCGGACAATTTCTTATAAATTATTAAACACCCATTTTTTTTTAAATAGCATACTATAGTTTGAAATACTGTAATCCGTCGATGTCGACAAGGAGGCGCCATGGTATTCATCAGTAGTCCATTTATACCCGTTAAAAATAATGTTGATATTGAAAAAAAAAAAAATTTAATTTTTTTTCTTATAGTTGAATAGTTAATGAAAAATGTGGAATAAACAATAAAATTTTTTTTTCACCATATAACCTTTGTAATAATTTTTCAAATTCACTCGAATTTCAGTGCGCGCAGGGATATGTGAGCCATTAAATAATGAAACTGACGGGCTGGCGGACAATTATAGAATTGGAATGCTCCATTCAAGATGATAGAATGGAATTTAAACGCTGCAAATTTCCATCTCGAAAGACTGGATTGCTCGGGGCAACGAGAATTCGCAATTTCCGTAAATGAAGTCATAAAAATTCTCTAAAGTTTTGAAATGCTATTCGACGTTGCTCGCAGCAATAAATCATCGTAGCAGGTGTCAATTTGCGGCACTGTAACGCTATTCTTTGGACTTAATGCGGTTTTAATTCCATCCTTTTCTCCGTAGTGTCCTCGCAACTACAAATTCGATATTAAAACGATGTACCTATGTTCATAAACAAAAATGATGTCAAAAGGCTCGGTGTAAAAATTTGATAGACACCAGTGATCATCGATCGAATAAATTATTTTTGCAACTTACGCAAACACAGGGAAGTTAACGACTCTCTCGACGAGCGTCGTCGATCGAATAACGTTTATTTCTTTGAAACACACAGATGATTCGGGTCGTGCGGATCGTTCATTTAAATTTTACCAATGGGTAAACAACAACCAGGACAAGATTGACGCGCAGAAGTTTCAAGTTGCGTGTAAAACTTGCCGCCACGTGCTTTTTCACGGAATGAGTAACAACGCTACGAGACACGCCAATTTTATCCATACGTGGACGCGTCTAATATACGAGGTCTGTTCAAAAAGTATCGGGAATTTTGAATTTCCGCGGGCTACGTATATTCGATTTTCGATTTTTTTTTTGTGGCGTTAGGTTGGTACTCGTGTCCCTCACTTATGCTAAAAAAATCGGTCATTTTGAATGTTTAGTTAATTGTTGACAGCTGTGTTGGTTAGACGATGTTTTGGCTTGTTTTCGATTTTTGCCTATTCCAAAAAAGCAGCTTCCATCGCGATGATTGAGCTTTGGTTTCCACGTCATAACCATAAACCCATGGTTCGTTACCAGTTATGACCCTCTGGAGCAAATTTGGGTCGTCGCGGACCGAGTCCAACGGTTCATTAGCAATGTTAACGCGACACTGTTTTTCTTCGAAATTGAGCAATTTTCGTACGAATTTCGTGGCGAGCCGTCTCACGCCCAAATCATTGGTAAAAATCGAATATAGCACGAGCCAATCGATATGTTTAGTTCCTCAGCAACTTCTCTAACGGTGATTCGACGATTGGCCAATATTATTTTCTTCGCTTCATCAATGTTTTCGTCTGTTGTTGATGTGCTCGGGCGTCCGGAACGCATTTCGTTGTTCGCATCTTCTCGGCCCTCTCAGAACATTTTGTACCAGCGATAAACGTTGCTTTGGTCCAACATAGCTTCACCATATGCCACAGTCAACATTCGAAATGCGTTCGCGCAGTTAAAGTGGTAGTCTGGTAACTTAAGCCGATTTTCATGTCTTTTTTGGAGGGGCGTTTTTTTGTAGGAAAATAAAAATGAATCATTTTTTATATTTGGGATGTTTTTATTTACATATTAAAGATACAGAAAAAAAATTTTTTGACAAAATTTTATACTTTATTATTATTATTATTATTGATCGAAGTTGGCACCTCGAAAAAAAAAGCGCGTGGGTGGCCCCGGTGATTTTGGCTTGATAATTCTTAATCCATAGACATGTAATTCTGGTCGGAACTACTGAGGTTAAATTTCATGGATAAATAACAAAATGGAAAAGGACGTTTTTTTTTTCTAAAGTCCGCCATTTTGTTATTTATCCATGAAATTTAACATCAGTAGTTCCGACCAGAATGACATATCTATAGATTAAGAATTATCAAGAATTTTTTATTTCAGATAACATCAAGAGCCAAAATCACCGGGGCCACCCACGCGCTTTTTTTTTCGAGTTGCCAACTTCGATCAATAATAATAATAACGATAGACTATTAAATTAGTTCAAAAATTTTTTTTTTTGTATCTTTAATATGTAAATAAAAACATCCTAAATATCCAAAACGATTCATTTTTATTTTCCTACAAAAAAACGCCCTCCAAAAAAGACATGATAATCGGCTTAAGTTACCAGACTACTACCTTAATGAGCGTCAGCCCGAGTTATGTAAAATAACCGAGTTCCGAGCTTCGAAACGTAGGCAACGCGATTAACAATCGCGTTATGTACGTTGCACAGAGGTGTATTATATTAAATTTGTATCTTCTACAAAATGTGTACGAATCGTGTATGGACGATGTACAGGGAGAACACTCGAGTAGTGAACGGGTGTATCAAGATTTCCGTAACAATCTCGTATTACCATCGCTCTCCGTATACGTACATATAATCCTTATGGCTCTCGATTCACGATAATCCTCTCTCGCTCTCTTTTCTCCATTTCGTGAATACCGCCCTGAAAATACTTCAAGCCTTTGAATTCTCGCTCCTTTTCACATCGCTACCCGCGTTTCATTCATGCATTTCTGCGGGCTCGCACATTTTTTCCCCGGCATTCTTGCTCGTATAACCACGCGTGTGGGTGAGCAACGCCATTTCGTAACCGTACGTAATGACGAGATTGCAAATTCAAATGTATTTTTATGTCATAATGGTGAAAGAATTCCGCGAGAAGAATTCTTCCGATTAGAGCACGAGTTTGATCGGATTATAGAGGATTTACTTGCGAGACTTTTACGCGCCCATCAAAGTCACGCAAAATCATTCGTACTCGATGATACTTACGGACAATCGCACGAGACTTAAAGGATATTCCAAGTCCCTCAAACTACTTTCCACCAATGGAATGTCGATTGAGCCATGAAAAAGTGAAAGAATTGTGAAGGAGGGAAAATTATGAAGAAGCAGCGTGGAAATAGTTAATTTTTCGAGCGTTTATTGATTTCAGAATGCTCTGTATCCACAAGTTCTCGAGCTGTACCCGTCGTAGGGAAGTCTCTT
Organism: Oxytorus armatus; assembly: GCA_958009045.1. Taxonomy (NCBI): domain Eukaryota; kingdom Metazoa; phylum Arthropoda; class Insecta; order Hymenoptera; family Ichneumonidae; genus Oxytorus; species Oxytorus armatus. Next base: position 2,484,822 of record OY253750.1, read on the forward strand.
TAGTACAATCAATAGGGAGCCCGTTACTCTTGTCAATTTCACATTAAATTACAAGAGTTATTTTTTTTTAAATTAGGTTCAGTATCACGTACTTAATGTAAATAAACAAAATCCTTACAAATTAAGTGACCGCAAGTGCCGCCATTTTGAGGAAAACCGTATACGCCAATATCTCCGTTACCGTGCACTTTAGGCCAAAAATGCTCATAACCTTTCTTGTGGATAATTGAATTTCCCATCTTTTTTTCTAAATAATTTTTTTTGTATCACTTACCGTTTACGACTTATATGACTGTTAAAATTTATTTATTCACTTTTTGACCTGTATCTCTCCTAATAATTGTTTAAACAATAAAATGCTAATAACTTATCTTTTAAATCCATAAATTTCCCACAGCTTTTTTTTGAATCTTTTTTGTCTAAAGTTAATATTCTCAAAGTTATAACGCGTTTTTATTAGCCTTGCACCCGGTAGCGCAACATTGGACGCGTTATAACTTTGAGAATATTAATTTTAGACAAAAAAGTTTTAAATAAAAGTTGTGGAAAATGTGTGGATTTGAAAGTTAATTTATTAGCATTTTATTGTTTAAACTATTATTAAGAGAGATACAGGTCAAAAAGTGAATAAATAAATGTTAACAGTCGTACAAGTCGTAAACGGTAAGTGACACGAAAAAAATTATTTACAAAAAAAGATGGGAAATTCAATTATCTACAAGAAAGGTTATTAGCATTTTTGGCCTAAAGTGCACGGTAACGGAGATATTGGCCGGTACGGTTTTCCTCAGAATGGCGGCACTTGCGGTCACTTAATTTTTAAGGATTTTGTTAATTTACATTCAGCACGTGATACTAAACTTAATTTGAAAAAAAAAATAACTCTTGTAATTTAATGTGGCACAATATTCTCTATTGATTGTACTACTTCGTCTCTTCGTCTCATGAGACATTTGCAACGACGCGACTGTGCACGCATATTGTGCTGGGACGCGCCAGCCCGCGGGTCGCTCTCTTGGCCATCGAGCGCACGCGCGGGCAGGGATCAACATCCACCGCGGCAACCGAGCCCCGTCACGATGCCATAATGGGTGGCAAAACCAGGAGCCGGTACACTGCCCGGTTGCCTGTATCTGGAGCGGAAACAGAAGAAAAAACGAAATACGGGGAGAGCTACGCTGAGTAGATATAACCCGACGAGTTGCAATTCTTTTGCTGGAACACACGAGCTACGAGAGTTTGCAACTCCCGCGGTTTGCTCGTAATATCGTCTATAACCGCGAACCTCGAGCACGCCAAGGGACCGTAGGAAAAGACTATATACGCACGATGGGATCGCGTACGTATCGATGAATTGAAGTGCAAAAAAAAAAGGGCGTATCCGGTGCTCTCGAGCGTATTCTTCGGTATGCCCTTCTGCCGTTCGGTGCACGTATCGCTGGCGCACAGAAGTATTCCATCTGTATAAAGTGCGCTGGTATTTGAGGCCGCATCGAAGATCGTTGTTGTTATCTCGAAAAACGTTTCAAATTGCGCGTAGAAGTAATAATACCAAAGACGGTGAAGCGCGGACGATCACAAAACTACAGCCATAACCGAAGAAACAGAGGGGAGGCAAGATGGAGGAACAAAGAGAAATGAAGGAAAATAAAATTTTCCAGCGTAACTCTCGCGCGCCTCTTTTCTTGACTCGTGGAGTTTTATCCCGCTAACTTGACAGGACACCACTGGATCGCCGTTATTCGTAAAAGAAGAAACGAAAATGAAAAAGAGTTTTGCGACAGTGAAATAAAATTTCAATGGCCCGACGAATACCGTAAAAAAGATATATTGTTTTGACAATGCCCGTGTACAAAAAGTTGAGTCTACATTAAGGGGGGAGTAGGGTTTTAAAATGATTTTTTTTGCATTTTTTTTTTAATTTTTTTTCTGAATGAACAATGTGTCGAGAATATTGTCTATAAATTTTAAGTCAATCGGAGTAAAACTAACGGAGTTACAGCGTTTCAAACGACCGGCCGTGATACCAGATTTTCACGTATAAAAAACTTTAAATCGATTTTCCCGAAAACGTCATTTTTGAAGTTTGTGAACATTAGAACTCAAAATCTACTGAACCGATCCTATTGAAAATTTAAACATTACTTCTTCACAGAAATCAACAGGTAATCAGGAGGAGTTTTTTTTTTCAATTTTTTCAATTTTTTAATAACAAATTAAGCGCGATTTTTTGTGCTAACATTGCGTTTTTCACTTCCAAGTGCTGCAAAAAATAGAAAAAAAAAAAAAAACTCTTCCTGATTACCTCGAGAAATACATCACCTTTAAAATGCATATCAATTTTTTTGTTTCAAAAGATCCGGTAACGAGTTATAATGTTCACCGCAAAACCACTTTTTTCAAGGCGCCTCTGGAGATTCAACGTCACCGGCTTATTTATCAATATTTTTCATTGAAATTTTTTTCTGAGATACTTCAATAGTTGAACAATAATACGTAATTTTATTTAATAAAATTATATTACTCATTTCGCCGCAAAAAAATCATAAAAATATGCTTTTTTTTCGCCTTCAAAACCCTACCCCCCCGTTAAGGCATTCGTCTGGTCTAGAGCGAGATTTTTGACGTCATTTCTGATGTGCAATAACGTTTAAACCGTTGAAGTTGTCTTGATGAAAATTTACACGTGCATTTATTGATCCTTAGAGAATACTTGTACGGTAAAAAAAAAAAATTATTTTAAATATTTTCATGTAGTTTTTTGCCTTGTTGCAACATGGTGCGCCGAAATCGGCGCCCACTCTGAACGATGTTGTATGCATCATTTTTTGACAAAATGGCGGCCTGTTGAACTTTCATTAATGATATTTCATACATACATTTCATACATTTTCGTATTCGACGAGTTATAAAATGTCGGCAAAATTATTGTTCGACTCAATTCTGCTACCAGTGCTCAGAATACTCATACAGATTGAGAATATATATATATATTTTTTTTCAGATGTATACAACATCGTCCAGAGTGGGCGCCGATTTCGGCGCACCATGTTGCAACAAGGGAAAAAACTACATTGAAAATATTTAAAATAATTTTTTCTTTTAATGCACAATTATTCTCTAAGGATCAATAAATGCACGTGTAAATTTTCATCAAGACAACTTTAACGGTTTAAACGTTATTGCACATTAGAAATGACGTCAAAAATCTCGCTCTAGACCAGACGACTGCCTTGAGGTAGTAGTCTGGTAACTTAAGCCGATTTTCATGTCTTTTTTGGGGGGCGTTTTTTTGTAGGAAAATAGAAAAGAATCGTTCTGGATATTTAGGATGTTTTTATTTACATATTAAAGATACAAAAAAAAATTTTTTTTTTAAATTTAATAGTTTATTATTATTATTATTATTGATCGAAGTTGGCACCTCGAAGTTGTCAGCCCGGGTCCTAACTTTTTTTCTACCGAACCGATTGCTTTCAAATTTTAACAGACTAATCTACACACTTATAGTTCTCGTCGGAACTACCGAGAAATTTTTTCACCCCTAACTTTTTATTTTACAACCCCTTCTTTGCTAAAATAAAAGGACTTTGCCACCGATGTTCCGACTCGATACCGGAAAGACATCGGGGGACTTTGGGTATGAATTTTTCTCGACGCCGAAATTCACGAAATTCCCTCGATGGTATTCGACCTTCCGCGCGGTTTCACGGCGCGATCTCATCGTTCGGCTCGAAGCGAACACGCGCTCAAAAGATAACGGTACATCATGACGAGGAGCCACGAAATGTTTCCTCTCTTTCTCTGGTCCAAGCGCGTGGAGACGCAAACTGCGTGTACCCGCGCGAGAGGAATCGCGCGGGCGTCGTGAAGAACACAAGAATCTCCCGCAGTGACGAGAGTCTCTCTTTCTCTCTCTGTCTCCCGTTCTCGGGAATCTCCGAAAGAACTTTGCTACAGAGGATCGAAAGAAATAGAGAGCGGGAAAGAAATTCGAGAACCAACGAAAAATATAAATCGATACTCTCTCGAGTCAACGAACGAAGGAAAGAGTCAAGGAGGTAGAAAGAAAGAATTAAGTCCGAAAAGAAGTGAAAACTGCTCAAAATCGAACCGACACACACGCGATAAGGCCCAATTAGCGAAACGCGGTTCAATCATTACCGGTTTGTTTCACGTGAATTTAAAGAAGACTTTTTTCGGTGTACCAGGTCAGAGGATAATTATTCAGTGTACGAATTAAAGGGGCATCAAATTTTCATCGATTCGATATTATTCACCATGTTTATCACTAGGTTTGACGTCTGCTCAAGCTTAATTTACATAGTCCATAACGATCTAATGAGATTTACCGATCATAAAAGCCTTTAATGATCTGGCGAAAATAATAGTGAATAACGGCTGAGCCTTAAAGTTACTTGATGTAGCGTAATGTCTCATCTCGTAGGCGTTTTGCGTAAATTTTGTGGATGCCAATGAGCCATTGACCGACGAAATCTTCTCTAGATCTTTCACTTATGGATACAGCGGATTAAAAAAAAATATCATGTCAAAAGGAGCTAAACCAAAGTCCATTGATGTCTCCATCATCAATTTGATATCAACTTTTGGTGCTTCAAGCATTAAGGCAGTCTGGTCTTTCACGTAATTTCTAATGTGCAATAACGTTTAAACCGTTGAAGTTGTCTTGATGAAAATTTACACGGGCATTTATTGATCCTTAGAGAACACTAGTACATAAAAAAAAAAAATTATTTTAAATATTTTCATGTAGTTTTTTGCCTTGTTGCAACATGGTGCGCCGAAATCGGCGCCCACTCTGGACGATGTTGTATGCATCTGAAAAAAATAAAATAAATATATTCTCAATCTGTATGAGTATTCTGAGCACTGGTAGCAGAATTGTTACTTAAAACAATTTTTTGACAAAATGGCGGCCTGTTGAACTTTCATTAATGATATTTCATACCTACATTTCATACATTTTTCGTTTTCGACGAGTTATAAAATGTCGGCAAAATTAATGTTCGACTCAATTCTGCTACCAGTGCTCAGAATACTCATACAGATTGAGAATATATATATATATTTTTTTTTTTCAGATGCATACAACATCGTCCAGAGTGGGCGCCGATTTCGGCGCACCATGTTGCAACAAGGCAAAAAACTACATGAAAATATTTAAAATAATTTTTTTTTTTTATGTACAAGTATTACATAAAATTATAGTAATTATAGTAAATTTAAGAATACAAAAAATTATTCTCTAAGGATCAATAAATATTGATCCTTAGAGAATACTTGTACATAAAAAAAAAAATTATTTTAAATATTTTCATGTAGTTTTTTGCCTTGTTGCAACATGGTGCGCCGAAATCGGCGCCCACTCTGGACGATGTTGTATGCATCTGAAAAAAAAAAAAAATATATATATATTCTCAATCTGTATGAGTATTCTGAGCACTGGTAGCAGAATTAAGTCGAACATTAATTTTGCCGACATTTTATAACCCGTCGAATACGAAAATTTATGAAATGTATGTATGAAATATCATTAATGAAAGTTCAACAGGCGGCCATTTTGTCAAAAAATTGTTTAAAGTACCTATTCTGCTACCAGTGCTCAGAATACTCATACAGATTGAGAATATATATATATTTTTTTTTTTTTTCAGATGCATACAACATCGTCCAGAGTGGGCGCCGATTTCGGCGCACCATGTTGCAACAAGGCAAAAAACTACATGGAAATTTTTTAAATAATTTTTTTTAAAAATGTACAAGTATTTTCTAAGGATCAATAAATGCACGTGTAAATTTTCATCAAGACAACTTCAACGGTTTAAACGTTATTGCACATTAGAAATGACGTCAAAAATCTCGCTCTAGACCAGACGACTGCCTTAATGGACTTGACCGCAAGAGTCATAAGATAGTAATAATAAATTAGTGTCAACGGTCCGATGCTCCGTTTCGTTTAAATCTATTAAGGGGGGAAATAGGGTTCAAAAAATCGATTTTTTTTTCAATTTCATAAATTGTTAGTAAAACTATTGAAAAATATGTTCCCAAAATCTTAAATGAAAATTCCGACTCGTTCTATTGTTATAAAGCCATTCAGGGAGGAAATAGGGTTAGGACAGCGTTTTCTCAATGATTTTCATAAATTTTTTTATATTATAAAAAATGAATATAATTGATTGAAACTTTGAGAATATTTTATACATATATTTAAGTATATACTATAAAATTTTTGAAGAATTTCCTTGAAAAACACCGCAGATATTAGCGACCCCATATTGCAGGTCACAATCAGACTCAGCATTTTGCTATTTTTTCAAACGCGTTTTTCTGAAAACGACTTTTTTTGAACTTGCTTACACGCTAGTTTGAAAAGTTTTCGACCAATCGTTTTGAAAATTGGCAGTTAATTCCTTCATAGTATTGCGCTCTATATGAACCTAAAATCGGAATATTATCATTATTTTAAATAATTTTTTTTCGCAAATAAAGTTGCAATAAACGGCAAAAAATCATGCTTTTTTGTTTTGACCCCTGTAAAAAATTCCATTTTCTATTTTTTTGATAGCATTTAGGTTGATATAGAAGAGAGACATATAATAAAAGTAAATTCCAACCCCGTTTGATTTCAGATGAAAATTGCGGCTTCCAAAATGTACGCAAAATGCCGAGTCTGATTGTGACCTGCAATATGGGGTCGCTAATATCCCCGGTGTTTTTCAAGAAAATTCTTCGAAAATTTTATAGTATATACTTAAATATATGTATAAAATATTCTCAAAGTTTCAATAAATTATATTAATTTTTTATACTATAAAAAAATTCATGAAAATCATTGAGAAAACGCTGTCCTAATCCTATTTCTCCCCTTAAGGAGATCATTTCGAATTTATACCGCGTGGGTGGGTAATTATTACTTTTCATCGGTGTAGTCCTTTCAACGATGACATGGCCGGTTATTCAGTGATCAACCCACGCAGCAATATTTTTTGTCCATTCTTTTAATCCATTTGGTTTTACATTATACGAGCTGTGCCCCGCGGTTTCACCCGCATTAAATTTCCGTCTCCCGATTCAACGGGCCGTTGCCGCTCCTTAGAGTCATTACATAAAGTTATATGCCGTAAAATCTTGTCGAATAAACGGGCGATCCGATGCAAAAAAAATTTTCCAAATCATATTAGTATTTCCTGAGATTAGCGCGTTCGAACAACCATACAAACTCTCCAGCTTTATTATATTACTAAGATTTGACCAATGATAAACTTTTTTGTTTCTGTCGTGATGTCGATATTTTGTTCGTTTTTCGCGGATTCATTTTTTAGATATGACAACAAAGATCGTAAAATTTTGATAAAATCCATTTGTTCGATAAAACGGTAGAATAGAAAGCGTTCCGTTTCTTCTCGTTCCTTCCCACACCATCCGCGGGTCTCGTACCTTTCTTTCCTAACAAAATTTCTCGACGTAGAATCATCGAGCAGTTTTTTCTTTCTTCTCTTTTTTTTTCCCAAGGCACCGATTACGCGTCGCGAAAGAGCGAGAAAGACGAAACTTTCTGTACACATATACGGAACAGAGTAAAACTGGAAGGAACGTGGCGAGGGAAGGGGAAAACAATGGAGTATCGCGGGTCGCTCTCGCAACAATTCGCGAACGTTGCCTTCTAATTAGCAATTCAACTCTCTCCTCCCTTTCTTTGTTCCCACGTGTATCAAACATACACGCGCGTGTGTAGTTTTTTTTCTTTCTTTTCTCTCCTGTATACAATCAAGTACATGACCTTATGAAACTCCCTGGACAAGTCATAAAGCCCATCATACGAGGTCTGTTAAAAAAGTATTGCGAATTTTGAATTTCCACGGGCAACGTATATTCGATTTTCGATTTTTTTGTGGCGTTAGGTTGGTACTCGTGTCCCTCACTTATGCCGAAAAAATCGGCCATTTTGCATGTTTAGTTAATTGTTGACAGCTGTTTTGGTTAGGAGTATTTTGGCTTGTCTTCGATTTTTGCCTATTCCAAAAAATGAATCAAAGAATCCGTATCAAATTTTGTGTGAAAAACGAAATTAAGTGCGCGGACGCATTCCGAATGTTCACTGTGGCATATGGTCAAGCTGCCTTGGACCAAAGCAACGTTTATCGGTGGTACAAAATGTTCTCAGAGGGCCGAGACGATGCGAACGACGAAATGCGTTCCGGACGCCCGAGAGCACATCAACAACAGACGAAAACATTGATGAAGCCAAAAGCATGAGTATTCTGAGCACTGGTAGCAGAATTGGTACATAAAAAAAATGTTTATTGTGTCGAACAATTATTTTGCCGACATTTTATAACTCGTCGAATAATGAAATATCATTAATGAAAGTTCAACAGGCCGCCATTTTGTCAAAAAATTTTTTTAAGTACCATTTCTGCTACCAGTGCTCAGAATACTCAGACAGATTGAGAATATATATATATATATTTTTTTCAGATGGATACAACATCGTCCAGAGTGGGCGCCGATTTCGACGCACCATGTTGCAACAAGGCAAAAAACTACATGAAAATATATTTAAAATAATTTTTTTTTTAAATGTACAAGTATTCTCTAAGGATCAATAAATGTACGTGTAAATTTTCATCAAGGCAACTTTAACGGTTTAAACGTTATTGCACATTAGAAATGACGTCAAAAATCTCGCTCTAGACCAGACTACGGGCTTAAGGGAGAACACCACTGTGACCCCCTGTTTTTTTTTCACATTTTTCAAGAATTTTTTTTTGTGGGGAAAAAAAGAGATATTCGAAAATTTTTTTTGGGTTTTGTTCCTTGTTCATTAATGTATCAAAAAACATTTTTTTCACATTTTTCACGCCGCATGGTGGCGCTGGGGAAGCTCTCGCGTCAGGTGCTGTCATTTCCGCGGCACGCAGCAGAACTCTCTTCAACGTCGATCTGAAAAAAAATACCGAGTGTTTTCGTTAATAATATGATATTTTGAAGAGAAGTACACAGGGATTTGGAAAAATATTGTTTTAAAAAAAATAGGCACGCCTTTGAAGTTAACTTTAATTTCAAATGCGTGCCTATTTTTTTTAAAACAATATTTTTCCAAATCCCTGTGTACTTCTCTTCAAAATATCATATTATTAACGAAAACACTCGGTATTTTTTTTCAGATCGACGTTGAAGAGAGATCTGCTGCGTGCCGCGGAAATGACAGCGCCTGACGCGAGAGCTTCCCCAGCGCCACCATGCGGCGTGAAAAATGTGAAAAAAATGTTTTTTGATACATTAATAAACAAGGAACAAAACCCAACCAAATTTTTCGAATATCTCTTTTTTATTCCACAAAAAAAAATTCTTGAAAAATGTGAAAAAAAAACAGGGGGTCACAGTGGTGTTCTCCCTTAAACGGGAATTACGTTTCGAATTTTGAAAGAACTTCCAACTCGAACGATTTTTTACATTGGAACGATGAACGAGGGAAAAAAAAAAATTCCTCGATTCCAAAATCATTGAAATATATCGCAGGTTTTTGCTGGGAATTCCCCGAGTTATGTGTATCAATAAACAACCGCGGATACTCTGAAATTTCTCGGAACGACAGTATGAAAAAAAAAGTGTTCTCTCGCAATTTTCCATTGGATTGCCAATTGAGCGTTCGCTGCTCCGCCATTTCGCAATACGAGAATTACATCGAGATATTATTTAACCGGATTTTTTTTCTCTCTCTTTGATCTCGCTCAAAGTTGTAAATGAGTAACGTTCTATTTCCCACAATCGAGTGCCAGAAACAACGACTATAATAATATAATGGTAACACGACTGGCACACACGCTACTAAACTGGAATGAAGCGTGCGCCTCATGGAGCTCTCCAAGTTCCGAGATTGTGTTCGACGTCAAGTAATGGCCGTCGTCACTCCCGAAGCGTGACGGTGTTAACGCGGTATTACGCGTTACATACGTACACCTCGCGATACGTATACACATCCGTTAGCAATTGCAAAATCACACGGCAAGCGAAAGTATAACGCAAAATCCGTCACAGAGCGGAGAAGGAGATAATGATTTTTATTTTTCTCTTTATTATCAATGTGCACGGAGAGAAGGAATTAGCAATGGTTTCCCAAACGAATTATGAGCACATGTGAGAAGCCCATGTGAAAAAATGAGAATTATTATTATCATTCGAGGGAATAATTCCTAAATCTTATTACTATAATAAAGCTGGAGCGTTTGTATGTTTGTTCGAACGCACTTATCTCAAGAAATACTAATCCGATTTGGAAAATTCTTTTTGCATTGGATAGCCCGTTTATTCGGGAAGGCTTTACGCCCTATAACTTTGTGCAATGACCCTAAGGAACGGCGGCGGTGCGTCGAATCTGGTGACGGAAATTTAACGCTGCTGAAACCACGAGGCACGGCTCGTGTTTCAACATAAATTTCCTCTTTTCACTCGTCCACCGCAACTCTTAATAATTCCTCAGGAGACTATTCCTACTTCTTTTTTTTTTTTTTTCGCTTCGTATAAATTTCGGCGCGACAATCCGAAGGACTTTCGTCTGGCCAGGATTTTAATTGGCCGGAAATGTCTGTCCAGAAGACCTTGCCTCTATTATTTCGTGTTAATAAAACATCTTTTTACTAGAATTCTCGTGCAAACGGAGAAATTTATAAAAACATCGTATGTATAATAAAAAAATCTCTGCAGCTCTTGTTTGAAAACTTCTTCTTGTGGTACAAATATATATATATATATAGCAAAACAACTTTCGAAAAAAAAAAAAAAAACGGGGGTATTAATGGACTCGAGCAATGATTCACGAATTACCGCGGTATCTTGCGACAAAGCGTGTGGGCTTCAATGAACAATGAAACGGGTGGATTAAAAAAAGAAAAAGGTACATTAGCATATCGTGTATACGTTGAAGCACGCGTTTACATCTTAATAGTCGCTTCTACTCGCTTTAGCTTTATAGCGTGTATAATCGACGTGCCCATATAGCTATATATTGCGATAGAGCGTGGACTAATTAATTAGTATCCGTGGCGTGTAGTATCACGCAATTGGATTTTTTTTTTTTTTTTCGCACGAACAAGAGGGAGCAGCTTAAGGCTATGTTACTCTATCTCGAATAGCTAACCTAGGACTTAGTGTACCTATACGAGGTCTGTTTAAAAAGTATCGCGAATTTTGAATTTCCGCGGGCTACGTATATTCGATTTTCGATATTTTCGTGGCGTTAGGTTGGTACTCGTGTCCCTCACTTATGATGAAAAAATCGGCCATTTTGAATGTTTAGTTAATTGTTGACAGCTGTTTTGGTTTGACGTGTTTTGGCTTGTCTTCGATTTTTGCCTATTCCAAAAAATGGATCTCAAAGAATCTGTATGGAATTTTGTGTGACAAAAGAAAATTAAGTGCGCGGACGCATTCCGATAGGGCTGTTACTTTTGTCCGGGTTAATGTCGGGTAATTACCCGATTTTTCGCGTACAGGCTCGTAAAAAAAATAATGATATTGTATTAGTCTGGTCATCAAATAAACCGAAATATAGGGCGTTTATAGTTATCATTGAAAAAAATTGGAAAATAACTTGTATCAAATTTGCTCTGTTCAAAGAAATTGTGCGAAACTACGGTAAAAACGAAAACTTAGTGTTGACGAATCAGACGTCATGGTTTTCCAATTTATAATAATTGTGTATTAGGGTGGTTCTTAATTTGGTGATGTTGGAAATTCTTTGGTATTGTTCCTTGAAAGTAATCAACATATCCAGAAAAAAAATTGGGCGCAAGCGGAACTTTGTCCAATAATTCTAACCCACCCCACCGAGCTGTCGAATTTTTATATGAAAAAATGCATGCATTCAAAATTTTGTTAAGAAAATTGTTTATTATTTCAAAACTATTCATGATAAAGAAATTTTATATTGTGTTTTTATAGGAAATTTAATGCTCTACAAAAAAGGTATCTTGTGAAATTCTTGTGAATCTAATATTTATCACGTTATTAGCAAAAAACTGTCATCATTTATTCCAAAAGTCCATCATTATGGCCAAAACAGGAGTTTGACGTCGAAAAACTGCAATGTATTCTTCATATGCAATTAGAAATATGAAGAGAAACGTAGTGCACTCAATAACAGTGTGTGAACGATATTTAAATTTTTTATTTTATCAATTTTATTATCATTCATGATAAGTTTCTCTTCTTTGATCGATAAGGACATTGATTTCTTTATCAGTTCCAAATCGATGGCTCTTTCCGAAAAATTTGAAATCAACTCCTCATTTTTTGATGTCGATGTGAGCGAGTGGATTTCTAATGAAAATTATTTACAAGGCTTAAAAATAGTTAAAGGAATTAAAGTGGTTAACGATGTTGCGGAAAAAGGAGTGAAACTTATTACAGAGTACAATGATCGTCTCACTTATGACGAAGATCAGAAACAATTCATTGTACAAATAATTGAAGAATATTAAAAAAAATATCCTAATATTAACAAAGCAACTTTGCTCCAACCGATGTAATTCATTATTGTAAGTTGATTTTTAAAATATATGACATCATTCATTATAATTCACAATAAAATTGATAAAATTGAAAATTTGAATATTGTTTACATTTCATTGTTGAGTGCGCTACGTATTTCCTCATAATCTTATATACATACGAAAAATAAATTGCAGCTATTCGACGTCAAACTCCTGTTTTAACCATAATGATCGACTTTTGGAATAAATGATGACAGTTTTTTGCTAATTACGTGATAAATATTAGATTCACGAGAATTTCACAAGATACCTTTTTTGCAGAGCATTATATTTCCTACAAAAACGTTATATAAAACTCTTTTATCATAAATAGTTTTGAAATAATAAACAATTTTCTTAAAAAAATTTTGAATGCATGCATTTTTTCATATAAAAAAAATTTTCATTATTCCAAAGCTTTTTTGGAATAAGCAAAAATCGAAGAAAAGCCAAAACAGCTGTTAACAATTAACTAAACATTAAAAATGGCCGATTTTTTCAGCATAAGTGAGGAACACGAGTACCAATCTAACGCCAGAAAAAAATCGAAAATCGAATATACGTAGCCCGCGGAAATTAAAAATTCGCGATACTTCTTGAACAGACCTCGTATAGGCGGTGGAATATTCATAAATTTGTGGACGTGCCGTCGTCACTAACGCTACACTCCGCGGCCGTGTGCGATAAGTGCTCTAGTACATAGATCTACGTGTATTTACAACAATATCTATGTAGCCATTTTACCATATAGTCACACATAGAGAGACGTTCGTTAACGGCGAGTGTGGAAGTTTTCCCACAGTTCCGGTACGCACAATGCCGCCCGCACGACGCACTCGCATCCTGTGCCCGTGGCTCCTTCCGGTCTGTTCTCCCTCTGTTCGCCCCTTTTGTTCGTACGTTAAGCTATAGACCAGTAGTTGTCAGTTATATATATATAAATCGAATTGCTGACAAACAAAAGGCCGTAAACTACGTCCACTTTATGCGTTAAAATCCCGTGACTTACGTCATTTTGTTTGCCGACGGACGATACGTGTATTTTTATTGCTTAACACGCCGGATGAGCGTCAAATCTATGCTCAAACAGAACGGAGCGAGGGGACCTGTTGGGTGCCGGAGGTTGATCGTCATTTAAATATTCGGGAATATTTTCCCAAATATGAAATCCCATTACGATATTAATTTTTTTATAGAACGGCGAGTGATTGAAGCACAAATCTTGTTGGATTTTATGTCTTATTTAAATTACTCGTGCTCCAGCGCGATTTGGCCGTCGAGTGAATAATTGGCGAAAAATTTCGTTCATCAATAGAATTTATTTGCTCAGTTGCTCGTCGTTTACGATTTTTTTTTTTTAGTGAAATACGTCAATAAAACAGTTTACGGTGATCGATTCGACAGCAATACACTTCTTTAGTTTGGGTAACGGAGAACGAATTTATCTTCGAATGGAGCTTATATCTGGCGCCATCGGCGTTCATTTTCATTACAAAGGAACATTCGTCTTCGTTATCATCACAAAAGAACATTGGCTGAACCGGTATATACGAGAAGTCAGGCTGACGCATCTTGTTAAGGCGGTAGTCTGGTAACTTAAGCCGATTTTCATGTCTTTTTTGGAGGGCGTTTTTTTGTAGGAAAATAAAAATGAATCGTTTTGGAAATTTAGGATGTTTTTATTCACATATTAAAGATACAAATAAAATTTTTTTGAAAAAATTTAATAGTTTATTATTATTATTATTGATCGAAGTTGGCACCTCGAAAAAAAAGCGCGTGTGTGGCCCCGGTGATTTTGGCTCTTAATATTATCTGAAATCGAAAATTCTTGATAATTCTTAATCTATAGACATGTCATTCTGGTCGGAACTACTGAAGTTAAATTTCATTTTATTTTACAACCCCTTCTTTGCTAAAATAAAAGGACTTTTTTTTCCAAAGTCCGCCATTTTGTTGTTTATCCATGAAATTTAACTTCGGTAGTTCCGACCAGAATGACATGTCTATAGATTAAGAATTATCAAGAATTTTTGATTTCACATAACATCAAGAGCCAAAATCACCGGGGCCACCCACGCGCTTTTTTTTTTCGAGGTGCCAACTTCGATCAATAATAATAATAATAATAAACTATTAAATTTTTTCAAAAAAATTTTTTTTTGCATCTTTAATATGTAAATAAAAACATCCTAAATATCCAGAACGATTTATTTTTATTTTCCGACAAAAAAACGCCCTCCAAAAAAGACATGAAAATCGGCTTAAGATACCAGACTATCACCTTAACGATTAATTACCAATCGATGATGGGTTTATTGTTAAATGCATGGGCACGAACATACCGTCGGATGGACTCGTACATAGGCACGTGTAACTCGACTTACCTGAAACACAAAAAAAAAAGATTATTCAAGCGTTTAATCGCGATTAATTTTCTGCATTTTAACTAAACACTTTTCAATAGTTTTTCGAAGAATTTTGTATACCCTAAAAGGACTATACCCTAAAAGCCCCGACAAGGCGCAACGACCTACAAAGGAGTAATAAAAATAAATAAAAAATATAAATGTGAAATAATTGGAGTCATAGTTGATCGCACCTCGTACGTAGGATGTGCGATGCACATACCGTCAAACGTGCACTAAAATCACTGTGATAATTCCACGAATGATCTAAATTCGTTGACACACTACTACACTGTGTCGTGGTCACGATTAAACTGAGACGAGAGCGCGAAGAGCGAATAGTATCGTTATAGGGCAAACGGTGAATTACGAAGTTCGGAGCCCCGAAGATGAGGAGATGGATACCCCGTCACGGTAAGACGCAGAGGCTCGAAGCCGTGTCTCTCTCGAGAAGTGGGTAACAGAATAATAAAAGCAAAGCGCCCCGAACGGCCAGAACGGAGTATAACGAGGAAGAGGGCAACGAAGGCTTAAGTTACCAGACTACTACCTTAAATCGAGGGAATCAGGCAACCGGACGAGAAGATAATGTTTTTCAATAAGTTAGTCTTACAGGCATCACCGGACCTCAAACGTTTTCTGGTTTCTGTTTCATTTTAAAGAATTTTTTGTCTCTAAGCATTTCGTAGTAGTTTCTTCGACTTTACAAAGAATAATATGATTCACATGAAATTTCCATGGTCGTTGGTTCAATGGTATACCCGACCCTACGATGAACCGTTTATCGTTGGGATCGTCTTTAAGGACCCTTTTTTTTACGATATCAATGACCCGTTACATCGAATGTACTTCCTCCTCTGTCTGTTTCCCTATTCAACTTTAGTTTTGTTTTTTTTTCTCTCGCAACACTCGTCCAGGTTCAAAATCGAAGAAAAAAAAAGAGTATAACGAGTATCACAAGATTCTTGTGAAATTCCACGACCCATGGTTATCGCCGAATTTACCGTCTGTCTTAAGGTAGTAGTCTGGTAACTTAAGCCGATTTTTCATGTCTTTTTTGGAGAGCGTTTTTTTGTAGGAAAATAAAAATGAATCGTTTTGGATATTTAGGATGTTTTTATTTACATATTAAAGATACAAAAAACAATTTTTTTGAAAAAATTTAATAGTTTATTATTATTATTATTATTGATCGAAGTTGGCAGCCCGGGTCCTAACTTTTTTTCTACCGAACCGATTGCTTCCAAATTTTCACAGGCTACTCTACACACTTATAGTTCTCGTCGGAACCACCGAGAAATTTTTTCATCCCTGACTTTTTATTTTACAACCCCTTCTTTGCTAAAATAAAAGGACTGTAGCAAAGAAGGGGTTGTAAGATAAAAAGTTAGGGGTGAAAAAATTTCTCGGTAGTTCCGACGAGAACTATAAGTGTGTAGAGTAGCCTGTTAAAATTTGAAAGCAATCGGTTCGGTAGGAAAAAAGTTAGGACCCGGGCTGCCAACTTCGAGGTGCCAACTTCGATCAATAATAATAATAATAATAAACTATGAAATTTAAAAAAAAATTTTTTTTTTTGTATCTTCAATATGTAAACAAAAATATCCTAAATATCCAAAACGATTCATTTTTATTTTCCTACAAAAAAACGCCCTCCAAAAAAGACATGAAAATCGGCTTAAGTTACCATACTACTACCTTGAAACGATTCGCTCGAAACTTTTGGAGAATGACAAAAACCTCGAATTTCGATCATTTCGGCGTGTGACAAACGGAGAGGGGGGGGCCAAGTTTTTTTTTAACTTATCGTAGAGCCCCTGACCTCGAAAAGTCGTTGCAACACCCGCGATATTCAATGAGCAATTTTTCATATTTAACCCAAATACACACGGGGGGCTGTAACGAAGACATTGCTCTTTTAAGCCGGGATTATTGTGTTGAATTATTTGGTTGTATTATGCATTCCACGCGGGGTCAATCCGGTGGCGGAGTTTGAACATTTATGTTGTATATATATATGTATACGCCACGCAGTTGTAAGTAATATAATAAACGAAAATCAAAACGAACGGGATTACAATCTCTCACGTGTTCATGGGCAATATATATACCCAACGAGAGATTCCACGGTGGCTAACGGTGAACATATAGATATGTATTATCCGTGTATATGGTATATATCTACATATATATGGATATATTATATTGTAAAGTGGCGGGGGGGCAGGAAAGGGAGTGGAAAGATACGAGTTGAGTGCGGGAGGTGTGGGAGGACATAAGAGATGATCTTGAGTTTCGCCCGAGCTCCTCTTTCGTGATCGCAAAACGGCAGCAACTTTAGTGTCATGGTGCATATGTACGGTCGAATTCCAGCATATGGTCCAAAGATAAGGAAAATAAGCCGTGTACTCTCGTCCGCATCGTTTCGCCAATAAATACAAATGTACAAATATATATATATATATATATGGGAAATTGAATGCCAACTTGACCACCATCCGATTCTCTGACCAGTTCTCAAAACTGATTTGTCCTGGTATGATTCACGATGAAATACATTTAAGGGTTCACATACCCCTGAAATTTTCAAAAAATCCATTTTTTTTACAGATTTTCATTCTTTATACTTTTAAAAATAAAAAATAAAAACTTTTAAGAAAATTTCACTTCGTCACAAAGTTATAGTGAAAAATGGGAGACTAGCCGCAAGTCCACGTTCTACATACCAGAAACTTTAGACCGCATTTTTCTCAAAATTATGTTTTTAGACAGTATCAGCGGGATAACTGAGTCAATTAAATCTTCATAATTATTTTCTCTATAGTCTGACGAGAGGTTTTTTTCATTTTTTAGTTGGACAATTTCTTAAATTATTAAACACTATTTTTTTTTAAGATCCATACTAAAGTTTGAAATACTGTAATTGCTTTGTAATTGGAGGCGCCATGGTTTTCATCAGCTGTCCATTTATAACCCGTAACGAATAATGTTAATATGATGGAAAAAAAATAAAATGTAATTTTTTTTCTTGCAGCCGAAAAGTTAATAAAAAATGTGAAATCGATAATTCAATTTTGTTTTTACCATTTAAGCTTTATAATAATTTTTGAAATTTACTCAGTTTTTCAGCGCGAGCAGCGGTATGTGAGCCCTTTAAGGAGGGAAATAGGGTTAGACGGTTCATAAATCGATTGTTTTTTATTTCATAAATTGTTAGTAAAACTATTGAAAAATATGTTCCCAAAATTTTAAATGAAAATTCCGACTCGTTCCATTGTAATAAGCCATTAAAGTGAGTAGCTCTCCTTCAGGCTCCGAACGCGCTATTTTTTCAAACGCGTTTTTCTGAAAACGACTTTTTTTTCAACTTGCGTACACGCTAGTTTGAAAAGTTTTCAACCAATCATTTTGAAAATTGGCAGTTACTTTCTTCATAGTATTGCGCTCTATATGAACCTAAAATCGGAATATAATCATTATTTAAAATAATTTTTTTTTTTTTCAAATAAAGTTGTAAAAAATGGCAAAAAATCATGCATTTTTGTTTTGACCCCTGGAAAAAAATTCAATTTTCTATTTTTTTTTATAGCATTTAGGTTCATATAGAAGAGAGACATATAATAAAAGTAAATTCCAACCTCGTTTGATTTCAGATGAAAATTGCGGCTTCCAGAATGTACGCAAAATGCTAAGTCTGATTGTGACCTGCAATATGGGGTCGCTAATATCTTCGGTGTTTTTCAAGGAAATTCTTCAAAAATTTTATAGTATATACTTAAATATATGTATAAAATATTCTCAAAGTTTCAATAAATCATATTCATTTTTTATACTATAAAAAAATCCATGAAAATCATTGAGAAAAAGTCCTAACCTTATTTCCCCCCATAATATATATATATAAATCTATTACGTATACCGTTCGAATCACTCTGTCGTAATGGAATCGACGATTGAAAACGGGGGTTGAGGGAGATTTGCATAACTATACGATTGCGGACAAATGGTGAAGTTTCGATTCTGTCGCAAGCATTACGCAAGATAAGGATATAACCGCAAATAATAGGGCAAAAAAAATATCATAGTAGAACGCGGTGTGCACCGAGCGATGGTTATTTTTAATACAATATCATAGAGTCAGTATTTAACGTTCGCGAATTTCGACCGGTCGAAAGTGCGTCGCACGGTTATTAATATAAAAGTCAAAGAACCAGAGAAATGTTCGACATACGTGTGTACGAAACGTTATACGTGTACGACGTGAGTGTGTAAAAGTTTTAACGAAAGGAAAGTAGGCCTGCGGACGTGCGTTTATCCGAATCGCCTAAGTGGAACGTCCGGCCGAATAATTGAAAGCCTCGTCGTGTACTTCGGTACGCGCTTACTCGTTTATACACCTATAGATCCATTGCGCACACGATGTATTAATGAATAGAGCCAGAAAAAGAAATGACTTTATTTGATTGAATTAAATTTTACACGGCTCGAAATTGAATCTACTTCAATTGGATGAAAATTTGTTAACGTGAGAAGTTTAATGCCAGTCATGTTACAGGAGCGTTGCGTTCAATCTTGATGAAAATTTACACATGCATTTATTGATCCTTAGAGAATACTTGTACATTAAAAAAAAAATTATTTCAAATATTTTCATGTAGTTTTTTGCCTTGTTGCAACATGGTGCGCCGAAATCGGCGCCCACTCTGGACGATGTTGTATGCATTTGAAAAAAAAAAATATATATATATTCTCAATCTGTATGAGTATTCTGAGCACTGGTAGCAGAATTGGTACTTAAACATTTTTTTTGACAAAATGGCGGCCTGTTGAACTTTCATTAATGATATTTCATACATACATTTCATACATTTTCGTATTCGACGAGTTATAAAATGTCGGCAAAATTATTGTTCGACTCAATTCTGCTATCAGTGCTCAGAATACTCATACAGATTGAGAATATATATATATTTTTTTTTTTCAGATGCATACAACATCGTCCAGAGTGGGCGCCGATGTCGGCGCACCATGTTGCAACAAGGCAAAAAACTACATGAAAATATTTAAAATATTATTTTTTTTTATGTACAAGTATTCTCTAAGGATCAATAAATGCACGTGTAAATTTTCATCAAGACAACTTCAACGGTTTAAACGTTATAGCACATTAGAAATGACGTCAAAAATCTCGCTCTAGACCAGACAACTGCCTTAACATTGCTAAGGAGCCGTTGGACTCGGTCCGCGACGACCCAAATTTGCTCCAGAGGGTCACAGCTGTTGACGAATCATGGGTTTATGGTTATGACGTGGAAACGAAAGCTCAATCATCGCAATGGAAGCTGCTTTTTTTGGAATAGGCAAAAATCGAAGACAAGCCAAAACACGTCTAACCAAAACAGCTGTCAACAATTAATTAAACATTTGAAATGGCCGATTTTTTCAGCATAAGTGAGAGACCCGAGTACCAACCTAACGCCACAAAAAAAAACGAAAATCGAATATACGTAGCCCGTGGAAATTCAAAATTCGCGATACTTTTTTAACAGACCTCGTACACGCGTCTCAAAGAACCTCTGCTTTGAAAACTAAAAGTAAAAAATTACGTTCCCACCATAAATTCTTGGAAAAAGGTTTAATAAAGTTTTTCCATTTTTCTTTTCTTCCCCTCGCGAGAGTTCGATTGAGCAAATTACTTTCAATAAGACATCGTTCATGCGTACAGAGAGGTACATTGGAGAATGTTTACGAATATTTTAACCATCCGTCTCTTTCCCTCTTGCTGGTAACGACGTAATTAAGATCCAAGTGGGTCGAAGGTGTTCGCGCGAGAGCACGCATATATACGCGTGCATCGCGGCCGCGTGTTGCATCGCCGGTTGTCGGTCGCGCTGTGGTGCTTATAAAAAAAAAATGCATATGGAAAACCGACGAGAGATAGAGCGTCTAAGCGCCGGTCTTATATATGCGAGCTTTGAAGAAAGAATATAAAGAGAGAGAGAGAATCCACAGCGGGATAATGACCGAGATGCACCGGTCGATGGATTGAATAAAAGTCAAGCGCGGGAGATTAATGCCAGAGGGCATAAATATATCTATATACACATAGCTAGAGGAACGACTGGATCTACTCATAGTTTATAACGTGTACCCCACTGTACAGCTCTCGAGAATACACGACTCGTGTGTCCCATGCATATTCAACATTTTATTTCTCTCGTATATGTGTGTGTGTGTATGCATTTATAGATGAATCTCTGGGCAAGCAAAAGGGCGTAACTGACAAGCTTTAAACGGTAAAGTGTGATGGTGTTTACGTGGCCGTTTCCTTACTAACAATCGATATATATTCATCCAGGCTCATAGACGTTGCAAGAACCGCGTCCCCGCGTGTCTTTTTCATCGTATAAAATAAAGTAATAGTAGAGAGACGAGGTAGAAAAGAATTTGAAAATAATTCATCCGCAACTCGTCAAGAGCGCTGACGGACATCGATCGAAAGAAAATTTCTTTAAAATCGTTACGTGACGACATAATTATAAATATTTATGGTAAAAAAGGTACTTGTTTTTTAAACAATCAAGATGATAAAAAGAGAAAGGTTTCTTCGAGCTGCGATCCAACTTAACAGTTGGGGGACAGGAGAGAGCCCCGTGAATAAAGATTTCATCGAAAATCCCAAAGCGTGTGATTGTTGGAAATGGAAAAAAAAAAACAAGACAAGTTTTTTTCCACTTTCTTGGCGAGGACTCCCCTCGAAGATCGAGGCTCGAACTTTTTATCATAAAAGCTACACGTATCAATCAATTTCCGTAAGAAAAGCGTATCGACATTCAAAGAGGCAAGTAGCGCAAATAGAATTTTCTCACCGTTACACGGTTTAAAAGCAGTGGCAGCAAATTTTAGATAATTAAAACGAATGTCTAATAATTATTTCATTGAAAAAAAAAAAATCCTTTCAAACCCTCGTGCGCGAATGTTGCACATATCTCTGATTTAGGGAATACCGTACGTTTAATATCCGCGTGACAAAAGTGCCGTCAGGTTAATTCGCGAGACGAGATGTACAGAGACACGAAGAAAGAGTAATTGCTACTCACTCAACGAAGCCCCGTGCATGTACGAGGTGGGACCCAAAAAAAACGGGAATTTCGTCATAATTTCTTTATTTTTTAATATTTTTACACCAAATTTTGATCACCTTCAAAGTATTCTCCTTTGACCACAACGCACCTCTACAAACGATCCTTCCAATGTTCAAACCATTTTTTAAAATTCACTTATCGGGATGTTCTTTAGGCCTTCCAGCGATTTTCGTTTTACCTCCTCCACAGTGGCAAAACGCTTGATTGCTGCTTTGTTTCGGGGTCGTATCCATAGCACCACGATTCATCATCAATAATCACCTTGGAAAAAAGTTCAGGGTCCTCTTCGAGCTGATTTTGAAGTTGAAAACATGCCTGAAGTCGACGCTCCCTTTGCTCGTCCGTGAGAAGGCGAGGGACAAATTTGGCTGCAACTCTGCTCATGTGCAAATCTTTGGATAAAATCCTCTGAATTGAACTCCATGATATCCCAGACATCTTAGTACAATCAATAGAGAATATTGTGCCACATTCAATTACAAGAGTTATTATTATTTTTTAATTAGGTTCAGTATCACGTACTGAATGTAAATGAACAAAATTCTTACAAACTAAGTGACTTATTTATTCACTTTTTTACCTGTATCTCTCTTAATAATAGTTTAAACAATAAAATGCTAATAACTTATCTTTTAAATCCATAAATTTTCCGCAACTTTTATTTAAAACTTTTTTGTCTAAAATTAATATTCTCGAAGTTATAACGCGTTCAATGTTGCGCTACCGGATGCAAGGCTAATAAAAACGCGTTATAACTTTGAGAATATTAACTTTAGACAAAAAAATTTTTGAACAAAGGTGTGGGAAATTTATGGATTTAAAAGATAAGTTATTAGCATTTTATTGTTTAAACAATTATTAGGAGAGATACAGATCAAAAAGTGAATAAATAAATTTTAACACTCGTATAAGTCGTAAACGGTAAGTGATACAAAAAAAAATATTTAGAAAAAAAGATGGGAAATTCAATTATCTACAAGAAAGGTCATTACCATTTTTTGCCTAAAGTGCACGGTAACGGAGATCCAATACGGCTTTCCTCAAAATGGCGGCACTTGCGCTCCCTCAATCACGTACTGAATGTAAATAAATAAAATCCTTACAAATTAAGGCAGCGCAAGTACCGCCATTTTGAGGAAAACCGTATTGGCCAATATCTCCGTTACTGTGCACTTTAGGCAAAAAATGGTAATAACCTTTCTTGTAGATAATTGAATTTCCTATCTTTTTTTCTAAATAATTTTTTTCGTATCAGTCACCGTTTACGACTTATACGACTGTTAAAATTTATTTATTTACTTTTTTATCTGTATCTCTCCTAATAATTGTTTAAACAATAAAATGCTAATAACTTATCTTTTAAATCCATACATTTTCCACAACTTTTATTTAAAACTTTTTTGTCCAAAATTAATATACTCAAAGTTATAACGCGTTTTTATTAGCCTTGCACCCAGTAGCGCAACATTGAACGCGTTATAACTTTGAGAATATTAATTTTAGACAAAAAAAGTTTTAAATAAAAGTTGTGGAAAATGTATGGATTTAAAAGATAAGTTATTAGTATTTCATTGTTTAAACAATTATTAGGAGAGATACAGATCAAAAAGTGAAGAAATAAATTTCAACAGCCGTATAAGTCGTAAGGGGTGACTGATGAAAAAGAAAATTATTTAGAAAAAAAGATAAGAAATTCAATTGTCTGCAAGAAAGGTTATTAGCATTTTTGGCCTAAAGTGTACGGTAACGGAGATATTGGCCTATACGGTTTTCCTCAAAATGGCGGCACTTGCGGTCACTTAATTTGTAAGGATTTTGTTTATTTACATTCAGTTTGGATACTGAACCTAATTAAAAAAAAAATAACTCTTGTAATTTAATGTGGAATTGACAAGAGTAACGGGTTCCCTATTGATTGTACTATCCCACAGTGTTGATCAATGGTTCGGCGACGGCCTTCACGAATGAGGACATTGATTTTGTCGGCGTTTTCGTCACTTCTTGACGTTGAGGGGCGTCCTGAACGGGGTTGGTCTTCGATTGACATTTCTCCATTTTAAAAACGTGAAAACCACTCGTAGACTCTGGTTTTACTTAGGGCAGCATCTCCGAAAGCAGTCTTAAGCATTACGGTAGTTTCCGCGGCCGATTTCCCCAACAGGAAACAAAATTTCACAGCGGCGCGTTGCTCTCGACAATCGGCCATCAAGTTTTCGCCGAAATGGAAAAAGTTGTTTCACTACAAAAATTCCCACGGGCGAACCGCTGCACTCACGGCGACAGAACTTCGCACACTAACTCAGGAGACGTGTCCCCAACGGACACCTGGTTGAGCAATGGGTTCCCCCACTCTCCCACCCCGCCGCAGCGCAATTCCCGTTTTTTTTGGGTCCCCCCTCGTACGTATATAACTTTAAGTGTATATACAGAGTTTTACGGTACACTATAATTTTCTGATACGACGAGAGGGCATTAGTCGTCGTGTGAATTTCTCTCGATATAAGGAACGAGCCGAGAGAGCGACGGAAGGGTGGTTCGGAGTTTCGTCCGGACAACGCTAAGAGGGAATACATTGTGCGCCCGCGGCGAAATAAACAAAACGAAAGAGAATGAAAAAAAAAAGAAAAGAAAAAAAAAACGAAAGCGCGTTGAATGAAAAATAACACGTGAAGAGAAAAGATCGTGCGCGTGGACGACGGTTGCAAGTTTTCTCCAACGTGCGCAAATACAACGTATAAACGCTGCGAGATGTGGCGGTTGGTACGAGAGAGAGAGAGCGCGCGCGCGATCATACTCTTCGTATACACACGTTCACCTGCCCCCTCGGGCGTTCAACGAGAAAATAGGCGCGTTGAATCGCGTTCGATCGAACGCACGTATGACTGCGTTGCGCGTGTGTTTAATGCCGTACAGCGTGTACACGATGATGTCGCGAGCCGATGTGTGGCGTTGCGGAAAGAGCGTAAAAACAAAAAATAAAATGACGAGAGACCGGTCGTCGATCGCGAGCTCCTCACCGTTTCGCGAGCGAGAACGTCGTCGATTTTCTAGATATTCTCTCGTCGCGCGGTGAAAACCAAGCTAATATTACCGAGCGGATAAGAAGACATTCGCTCGGTTGAAAAATTTAATTTTCATCGGAGCGGTAAAAAAAAAATGGCCAACCACTCGTCAACCTCTGTACGAGTCAACGTGGAAATGAATTTTCCATGTTGTCTAGCTTCAATAATGCGTACCCACGAAGATCGAGGGCTCTTTGAGTAGCGGCGAACATTTCTCGTGGGGTCATGTAGTTCGTTGTCACGCGAATGCATCTCGGCTGGTTCTAAAGTGTCAGGAGGGGTGCTCGACAGTTTCACGAGATTGTAGAAGGGGAAAACGTTCTTCGTACCCTCACCGGGAGTAATTCCACATGCCCTTCCAAGGGGATCTCACAATGGTCCCCCATTTAATGAGACACCGCCTCGTCTTGCCGGTTCAAGGTACCCTCGCTGTATGTACAACGCGCCGCATTAAAAGAAAGGTATACGTAAGAACCCCGTATAACGCGTAGAAGGAACTTTTGCCGTTTCTCGACGCGATTATTGTGGGACGGGGATTGCGAAGGTTTTCCACGAGAGCACCGCGTGCATGCGTTAGATCCTGTACCTGAACAATTTCTGCCTACCCCCCGTATAGCCGTAGAAATTCGGTTACACCCGGTGCGAGAGCTCGTGGAAGCAAAAGTGCGCGTATATACAGGCTGTCCCAAAACTAGCACGTCGGAGTGCCACGGGAGTTGGATTGACTCCGGACTTATCGGAATAAACAAATATGACCTCGGTATAAGTCTAATGGTATTCGAGAAAAAAATCGTCCTTTTTCATCTTTCGGGAAATCGCTACCTGGTACTCGTTATTCCGCTACTATTGCTATGGATTACTTTGGGTTTCAACAAAAGGCACTAAAGTGGACGACGCAGGTACCCATGTAGAAATTGCCAGTATAATTCTACTGGCCAAGCTTTGGGCCAATATTGGCGGCCAAACTTTGGCCGCCAGTACTCGCCCCGTACTGGCTGACTATCTGGCCATACTATGGGCCATACCGCGGGTCATACTACGGGCCATACTACGGACCAGTATAAAATACAGTCTTATGCCAGTACCGGTTGAATTCCATTGGCCAAGCTTTGGGCCACTATTGGCGGCCAAACTTTGGCAGCCAGTATTGTTTCAGTACTGGCTGACAATCTGGCCAAGCTTTGGGTCGGTATAAAATATCGTCTTGTGCCAGTACTGGTTGTCAATCTGGCCGCGCTACGGACCGGTATAATAACCAGATCTGGCCCAAAATAGGCTATAAAATACGGCCAAGCTCTGGCTTCGATACAGGGTTAGTACTGGGCTATAGAAAATGTCAATACTGAGCGTATTTCACTTTAACAGTTGCGTTCTGTAATGTAATTGTAGATTAGGTTATTCTGATCAAAAGTCCATTATTTTGCAAACGACCAAATTGTTGAATTATAATTTGCCCCGAACTTGAAATTGCACGATTAATACAATATTTTTTAGTGTAATATTTGCTTTATATAGCCCATATTTTATAAACACTGTTCTATAAACATTTAAGGCCTTACATACGTCGAGAATTTTCAAAAAATCGATTTTTTTTTGTTTACAGATTATTATTCCTTTTAGTCTTAGGCGTATTTCTGTGTAAGCTGATTGTAAAAATTCCCCATAGTTCAAAAGTTATTGTAGATAATGTAACTGCCCGACGAAAGGACAAAGGTCTGACGCGCTCGAATCAACGCTACCAAAGCAACAAAAGAGGCCAGAACAATTCGTCGATTAGAAAAATATAAACAACAACAATTTTTTACTGACAAGGAAGGCGTACAATATGAAGCTGGAATGGGAGATAAGACGTAAGTTAACTAAATAAATTAAAAAAATTCATAAAGTTCTTGCTCCAGCCGCGCGCGACTTCGAGCGAAACGTGCTTGAAACTTTAAACGCGTTTTTCTCAAAACTACTTTTTCTGACACGGTCGGCATGATAACTCGTACGGTTTTTAATATTTTTTGATGATTTTTTTTTTTAAATATTCGGAATCGTTTTTTCTATAGTCTGTCGAGCCGGATTTTTAAAATTATAATTAGAAAATTTTATAAAAACAATTAAAGTGTGACTTTTTTGACACAAACTTATCATTTTTTTTTAAATTACCGTAAATTGTTTAATTTTTCGAATTTCAAAAATCCGGCTCGACAGACTATAACTACTACCTTATTTTACAAGAATTTCATTACATTTTGCAGATCCGTCAACATTTGAGGAAGAAATACTGCCGACCGTGGAGCAACTTTTTTTTTACAGTGCTTCAAAAAATGTGATTTTTCATGTTGTAATTTTTGAAAAAAAAAATTGAAATAATTTTTTTTACAAACTTAACACAGTAATAAACAATGTGTAAGAATTTTTTTATCAATTTCTATTTCTATCCCTCCTAAAAACAGTTTTTCTTTTGGTACGATTTCGGTACCGCTGGACGTATGTAAGGCCTTAAGTACGTATTTTAGACCTTTATATGTACTTAGTCTCTTATTAATAAAAGCTATTCCGAGTATTTACTATATATCAAGTGCATTTAATTATCAAACATTTATGCATAAACAACCCAGACAACACAGACTTCCAAAGGACGTCCTAAAAACATCCGAAGAACGTCCTTACGTCCAGAGTACATCCTTTGGACGTGCGTGTGCTGCTTGGGAAGCATCTGGTAACGTGGTAAAAATAAATATAAATTACTCCCAGAGAGAAATAGAATTTAAATAGACATTGGATCGGCGTCCATTAGACGCCAAAAGTGTCTAAAAGACGTCGATTCGATATCTATTTAATTTGCCATTTCTCGCTGAGATGTAATTTGCACCGTCGGTAAAATCGTCTGCCAAGATCCGGCCCAATGAAATAACCAGTATTGATACAACCGTTGGTGCCAGTAGTAAGCCAGAAGTTTGCCAGATCTGGGCCAAAGTCCCGGCCAAAGTCTGGTCCAAAGTCAGAGCCAAAGTCCGGGCCAAACTCCAGGCCAAAGTTCGGGCCAATTAAATAACCGGTACTGGCCCGACCATTGGTGCCAGTATAACGGCCCAATATTGGCCCAATACTGGCAGCCAGTACCGGCACTACGGCAACCAGTATTGGTCCACCGCTCGGCCGTTACATTAATGTACAAGTATTCTCTGAGGATCCATAAATGCACGTGTACATTTTCATCAAGACAACTTCAACGGTTTACACGTTATTGCACATTAGAAATGACGTCAAAAATCTCGGTCTAGACCAGACGACGGCCTTAACGCGACACTGTTTTTCTTCGAAATTGAGCAATTTTGGCACGAATTTCGCGGCGACCCGTCTCATGCCCAAATCATTGATAAAAATCGAATAGCACGAGCCAATCGATATGTTTAGTTCCTCAGCAACTTCTCTAACGGTGATTCGACGATTGGCCAATATTATTTTCTTCGCTTCATCAATGTTTTCGTCTGTTATTGATGTGTTCGGGCATCCGGAACGCATTTCGTTGTTCGCATCTTCTCGGCCCTCTTAGAACATTTTGTACCACCGATAAACGTTGCTTTGGTCCAAGGTAGCTTCACCATACGCCACAGTCAACATTCGGAATGCGTCCGCGCACTTAATTTTCTTTATCACACAAAATTTCATACAGATTCTTTGATCCATTTTTTGGAATAGGCAAAAATCGAAGACAAGCCAAAACACGTCTAACCAAAACAGCTGTCAACAATTAACTAAACATTCGAAATGGCCGATCTTTTCAGCATAAGTGAGGGACACGAGTACCAAGCTAACGCCACAAAAAAAAATCGAAAATCGAATATACGTAGCCCGCGGAAATTAAAAATTCGCGATACTTTTTGAACAGACCTCGTATATGTTGCCGGAGCAACGTACCCTGATTCCCTCGGGTTATAACAATGATACGTTGAGTCAAGGACTGTACCGGTTGAAAATCGCGAAAAAGCTGAGGGCTTACAATTGAGGAACGAACGCGAAAGGGTTCGTACACTTCGTGCCCTCCTAATGTCTTCTACTTTACACGGAATTAGTGCCAATTATTATGATTATTACTGCAAGTACACGGAGAAAACGATTGCAAATTAATGCGAGTCACTTCCACGATTCCAATCTCCCTTTTTTTTTTCTTCCTCTTTACTTCTCAATCTTTCTCTTTTTCTCATCGTTCACCGACGCCCTTTTACATCCAGTGTAAAATCCACGTTGGGTTTTCTCGGTTCTGTATTTTATATGACGTATCGCGCGTCACGGGAAAGCAAATTCTCACGGGAGTTTATTTTTCTACGAGGGGTAAAAGGCCGCGGCGCGAGTGCATCATCGTAAGCGCGCATTCGCAATCTCCGTTTCTCGCGATATCACGTGTGCATATTAATATTAATAGGCAAGACGAGTCTACATTAGCTCTCGTATAGGTGTTGTCGAGAGTGAGGGGAAAAAAAAAAATGAGCGTGCAACCGGATTACACCTCGCACAACGCAGCGTAATTTTTCGCGTGATTCCTTCTATCGGCGTTTCGCTATCCGACTTCCTTGAATTTCACAAAAATTTCAGCACCCCTTTAACACTTTTTGTATTTCCGGGCCCGTACGGCATATTATTTGGGTCTTATGGTTTGCTGCACGATCAAACATTGACTCTGTTAAAGCGTTATTATCGGTAATTAGATATTCCGACGGACCTACCCTTAAAAACAGAACGAACGTTTTATTGAGCGCGAAAAATGTTTTCCGTACGAAAAAAAACCTACTTCAACGTCAAACACATCGGTCCAAGATATTTCCCGGATCGATTGATCATTTCTTAACAACCGTTTAGTCTGGCCAACTCCCTGCTGCGGTACAACAGGGAGGAAAAAAAATATCCTTAAACGCGACGATGAACGTTCAAACGGTGTCGTCGACGAGACAGAGATGCCGAGGAATTTTGATCGATCGAGAATCCAAAAAACTTTTTTCTTCCATACACGAGACGAATCTTTTAGATCCAGAGGGACACTATAATCTCACGATCTCTCGTGTTGTCATTTCATCTTTTCGGGATAAAACTTTTTTTTCTTTTTGACGCTTCTACACTTTGGAAACATGCACGTGTGTGGATTACTCGTAAATCTATATGCCTAAGCATACGTATATACAGGAACGAGAGACATCAACGAAATTCCCGAAGGGTGATCCATCCTCTTATAATCGCTTTCTTCTTTCTCTCTTCTCCCCCGCATCGTACGCCCCCATATCCACGTAGCTTATACACAGTCCGCGCGGTGTAACAACGAGTGGATGTTTTCCGTGGCCGGTTTGGAGGATCTCCTCGCTCCGGTATAAATCATGGTGGCTGAATATACACGCGCGCACACATATATACGAAATAAATGGAACGAGTCATCTCTCCCGACCATCGGAGAGCGATCGGGAAGGCGACGAAGCGGAAGAAACAACAAAAGAGGAGGCGTATAAAAAAGAAATTGAAAGAAAAAAAAAACCCGAGATATGCGGAGAAAAAAATGTTTTATGCATCGAGGGAACGAGAGTGAAGCTCTCTTAACTTCGTCCAGGATACACCGGGTACGATGGAACGCGCTCTAATGTGAGAAGAAACTACGCTGCGATAACGATGCACCGATCGGTTTTTCGTATCTTCCTCCTTTATACGAGGGCGGACCCAAAAAAAAAAAACGGGAATTTCGTCATAATTTCTTTATTTTTTAATATTTTTACACCAAATTTTGATCACCTTCAAAGTATTCTCCTTTGACGACAACGCACCTCTGCCCACGTAGAAATTGCCAGTATAATTCTACTGGCCAAGCTTTGGGCCAAACTTTGGCCGCCAGTAATGGCCCCGTACTGGCTGAATATCTGGCCATACTATGGGCCATACTGGAGGCCAGTATAAAATACAGTCTTATGCCAGTACCGGTTGAATTCTACTGGCCAAGTTTTGGGCCAGTATTGGCGGCCAAACTTTGGCAGCGAGTATTGTTTCAGTACTGGCTGACAAACTGATCAAGCTTTGGGTCAGTATAAAATATCGTCTTGTGCCAGTACTGGTTGTCAATCTGGCCGCACTACGGGCCGGTATAATAACCAGATCTGGACCAAAATAGGCTATAAAATACGGCCAAGCTCTGGCTTCGATACAGGGTTAGTACTGGGCTATAGAAAATGTCAATACTGAGAGTATTTTACTTTAACAGTTGCGTTCTGTAATGTAATTGTAGATTAGGTTATTCTGATCAAAAGTCCATTATCTTGCAAACAACCAAATTGTTGAATTATAATTAGCCCCGAACTTGAAATTGCACGATTAATACAATATTTTTTAGTGTAATACTTGCTTCATATAGCCTATATTTTATAAACACTGTTCTATAAACATTCAAGTACGTATTTTAGACCTGTATATGCACTTAGTCTGTTGTTAATAAAAACTACTCCGGGTATTTAGTATATATCAAGTGCATTTAATTATCAAACATTTATGCATAAACAACCCAAACACAGACATCCAAAGGACGTCCTAAAAACATCCGAAGAACGTCCTCGTGTCCAAAATACATCCTTTGGACGTACGTGTGCTGCTTGGTAAACATCTGGTAACGTGGTAAAAAGAAATATAAATTACTCCCAGAGAGAAATAGAATTTGAATAGACATTGGATCGGCGTCCACTAGACGCCAAAAGTGTCTAAGAGACGTCGATTCGATATCTATTTAATTTGCCATTTCTCGCTGAGAGTTTGGTCCAAAGTCAGAGCCAAAGTCCGGGCCAAAGTTCGGGCCAATTAAAAACCGGTACTGGCCCGACTGTTGGTGCCAGTATAGCGGCCGGCTATTACACTCCTGTACCGAAGCTGTACTGGCCCAATACTGGCAGCCAGTACCGGCACTACGGCAACCAGTATTGGACCAACGCTCGGCCGTTACAATTTTTCTACGTAGGTGCAAATGATCCTTCCAATGTTCAAAACATTTTTCAAATTCACTTATCGGGATGTTCTTTAGGCCTTCCAGCGATTTTTGTTTTACCTCCTCCACAGTGGCAAAACGCTCTCCTCTCATGTCCCTTTTGAGTCTGGGGAACAAAAAAAAATCACAGGGGGCTAGATCCGGTGAATAGGGAGGGGTGGACAATTGGTGTCATGCAGTTTTTATGTCAAAAACTGCTTTACGGGAGAGAGCGACGTGGGCCGACGCGTTGTCATAATGGAGTTGTCACTTGTGCGCCAAAGATCTGCCCTTTTCTTCCGGATACTCTCCCTCAATCTTTTCAAAACCTCCAAGTAGAACTTCCGGTTGACAGTTTGACCCGCGGGGAACGAACTCCGCGTGCGCAACATCTCTGCAATCGAATAAACAAATGAGCATTGTCTTGATGTTTGACTTCACTTGGCGAGCTTTTTTTCGGACGAGGAGAGCGAGTTGTCTTTCACTGGCTTGATTGCTGCTTTGTTTCGGTGTCGTATCCATAGCACCACGATTCATCACCGGTAATCACCTTGGAAAAAAGTTCAGGGTCCTCTTCGAGCTGATTTTGAAGTTGAAAACATGCCTGAAGTCGACGCTCCCTTTGCTCGTCTGTGAGAAGGCGAGGGACAAATTTGGCTGCAACTCTGCTCATGTGCAAATCTTTGGATAAAATCCTCCGAATTGAACTCCATGATATCCCAGACATGTCACAGAGTTGATCAATGGTTCGGCGACGGTCTTCGTGAATGAGCGCATTGATTTTGTCGACGTTTTCGTCACTTCTTGACGTTGAGAGGCGTCCTGAACGGGGTTGTTCTTTAATTGACATTTCTCCATTTTTAAAACGTGAAAACCACGCGTGGACTCTGGTTTTACTTAGGGCAACATCTCCATAAGCAGTCTTAAGCGTTACAGTAGTTTCCGCGGCCGATTTCCCCAACAGGAAACAAAATTTCACAGCCGCGCGTTGCTCTCGACAATGGGCCATCACGTTTTCGCCGAAATGGAAAAAGTTGTTTCACTAGAAAAATTGCCACGGGCGAACCGATGCGCTCACGGCGACAGAACTTCGCACACTAACTCAGGAGACGTGTCCCCAACGGACACCTGGTCGAGCAATTGGTTCCCCCACTCTCCCACCCCGCCGCAGCGCAATTCCCGTTTTTTTTGGGTACCCCCTCGTACACATCAGTGCGCTATCTAATAAATACCTTCGCTATTCACCTGCGCTTAAAGCCACAATCTACCTTAGGACGTAACCTCGGATCCGATGACTACATTTTTACCTCTTTTCTCTCTATTTTTTTAATTTTTTTATCTTGACCATATCTACCGCTAATGCAATTCCAAAGAAGAAGAAAAAATAAATAAAACCGTAACATTCACCGTGACAAATAAACCGAGGATGCTACCGACCTATTTGGAACGAAGAATTTCCAGCATCCGTGTATTATTATTATTCCTATAGACATTATTATGCATCCTGTACCGCATCTGGGACGTTTATAATGCGCGTATATATTTATTAAAAGAGCGGTTACTGGGGGGGGGGGGGGGGGGGGGCTTTAAAATTTGAATAAAAGCGCGTAGGGTCTCGAAAAATTCTGAATCTTCCACGCGTATGTGTTTGCCATACGGTGCATTGTGCGATATCGCAGGAACAAACGAACGTGATAATAAAAGAGAAAAATAAACGTGTTTTCTCTTCCACCTTCTCGAAGTCGTAATCAGACGACATTGTTTGCTATAGATTATAGGTTGTACCGAGACCTCGCGTCTGGAATATCAAATATATATAGATACATTATATGTATGTGCGTGGGGACGTCTATGTTCCTCTTCACGATTCACTTCCTCTACGGCGATGGACCATCGTGAGATTTTCGCGAGAGAGCGAGAAGATACGTTCGCAGCATCATTCCGAGCAAAATCTTTCTCGGTCCTTCTCAGGAAGGGGGTGGGATACACGTCGCGAATGCATAAGTAAGCGAGAACGAACGAGTTAGGATAGCCCCTTAAAGGGGCTCCATAGGATATAAGGCGACGACGAGGGGACTACGAGAGAGCGATCTCTCGCGCCGTTGCATACCCATTGGCACATTATAATGCGCAATGCATGTGTAGTTCTATCTTTCTCATCCTCTCTCTCTCCCTCTTTTTCTCTGATCATCGTCGCCGTTCTCGCAGGGGGAATTGCATTATTTTCTCACTCTCTTTGCCCACTCTTTCGTTTTGTATTATTATACATATATTGGTGGAAGTATCATTGGGATATAGCGACACGTTTTCTTATAATGTCGCACACGTACGAAGCGTTCCTCGCTCTCGTATTAATCTTCATTGTTAAGATAATAGCCTGGTAACTTAAGCCGATTTTCATGTCTTTTTTGGAGGGCGTTTTTTTGTAGGAAAATAAAAATGAATCGTTCTGGATATTTAGGATGTTTTTATTTACATATTGAAGATACAAAAAAAAATTTTTTTTTTTTAATTTAACAGTTTATTGTTATTATTATTATTGATCGAAGTTGGCACCTCGAAGTTGGCGGCCCAGGTCCTAACTTTTTTTCTACCGAACCGATTGCTTTCAAATTTTAACAGGCTACTCTACACACTTATAGTTCTCGTCGGAACTACCGAGACATTTTTTCATCCCCAACTTTTTATTTTACAACCCCTTCTTTGCTAAAATAAAAGGACGTTTTTTTCCAAAGTCCGCCATTTTGTTATTTATCCATGAAATTTAACTTCAGTAGTTCCGACCAGAATGACATGTCTATAGATTAAGAATTATCAAGAATTTTTGATTTCAGATAACATCAAGAGCCAAAATCACCGGGGCCAACCACGCGCTCTTTTTTTTCGAGGTGCAAACTTTGATCAATAATAATAATAATAATAAACTATTAAATTTTTTCAAAATTTTTTTTTTTTGTATCTTTAATATGTAAATAAAAACATCCTAAATATTCAAAACGATTCATTTTTATTTTCCTACAAAAAAACGCCCTCCAAAAAAGACATGAAAATCGGCTTAAGTTACCAGACTACTACCTTAAACGTATTGTTTTTCTTTTGTTTCGCAGGCCTGATTAATTTTCGAGTTTTCGCTTTCAGCTTTGATTCAAACAAGATAAATCAATTTTTCTCGATAAATCACTCAGCCCGCTTATACATATATTTATACTTTCGCGTGCCACAGACTTTGAACGTACTTCAACTTCAACGTACGTAAACACGTACTTGCGTTACACATAGACATATTTAATATATATAAATATATATTTATATATTTATACATTGATCGGGTATGCTCGTTTTGCTGCCCACGCGACAACGACGACGACACAACGACGACGGAGACACCGGCGTCTAGATATATGACGCGACAATGGATCAGAACCGGAACCTCGACACGGCATTCCCGAGAGGCCGGTGGACCCCTTCGCCGCTCTGTATTCTCTGACCACACGATCGTCCAGGGTAGTGTACATACGAGAGGAGGAGAGCAGCTTCGATATCTTTGCTCCGGAGGCTCTCTATCTCTCTTTCTCTCTTTCCTCTTCGTACTCTCAAAGTCCTCTCCCGATTCCATGCCTGCTCGGATGCATGTGCATCCCCTCTCGTTATACAGCCCCGCACGAGCACGCTTTATAGCCGAAGGGTCACCGCGCACGTTAAGTTCATTCGTTTCGATTCGTTTCGTGTTTTGTAACACGGCATGGAATATCGAACTTTTCGCATAGACGGAAAGAGAGGGGGGAAATACTTTAAGGGTGGAAACAGGGTTAGACGGTTAAAAAAAACGATCTTTTTTTTATTTCATAAATTGTTAGTTAAACTATTGAAAAATATGTTCCCAACATTTTAAATGAAAATTCCGACTCGTTCTATTGTTATAAGCCATTAACGGGGGAAATAGGGCTAGGACAGCGTTTTCTCAATGATTTTCATGAATTTTTTTATAGTATAAAAAATGAAAATAATTTATTGAAACTTTGACAATATTTTATACATATATTCAAGTATATACTATAAAATTTTTGAAGAATTTCCTTGGAAAACACCGAAAAAATTTATGACTGCCTTGACTTTGTTTTTCTTGGTACTATTTTTTCAAACGAGTTTTTCTGAAAACGACTTTTTTTTAACTTGCGCACACGCTAGTTTGGAAAGTTTTCAACCAATCGTTTTGAAAATTGGCAGTTACTTTCTTCATACTATTACGGTTTATATGAACCTAAAATCGGAATATTATCATTATTTAAAATAATTTTTTTTTTGCAAATAAAGTTGTAAAAAATGGCAAAAAATCATGCTTTTTTGTTTTGACCCCTGTAAAAAATTCAATTTTCTATTTTTTTGATAGCATTTAGGTTCATATAGAAGAGAGACGTATAATAAAAGTAAATTCCAGCTTCGTTTGATATCAGATGAAAATTGCGGCTTCCAGAATGTACGCAAAATGCTGAGTTTGATTGTGACCTGCAATATGGGGTCGCTAATATCTTCGGTGTTTTTCAAGGAAATTCTTCAAAAATTTTTTAGTATATACTTAAATATATGTATAAAATATTCTCAAAGTTTCAATAAATTATATTTATTTTTTATACTATAAAAAAATTCATGAAAATCATTGAGAAAACGCTGTCCTAACCCAATTTCTCCCCTTAACGAAGAATGGGATTAGAGTGATGTACGAGGCGCGCGAATTTACCCGAATCCAAACGACGATTGTGACGAATGAATTTATATTTTTGGAAGTGTCATTTCCAAATTAGAAGTCTGTGAAAAAAATGTCACGGCCAAAAATCTTTCTGTGCAACGATTCTCGTCATACATGCGTAAACAAACGAACGATCTCTCGAACGATGAAAGAATAGTACGGATAATTTACCGTACGGGATACATGGCCGTAAAGATCAATGTGTCGATGCGAAAGCGAGAGCGATACTTTTACAAAAACGTACTTACGATAGTAGTCTGGTAACTTAAGCCTATTTTCATGTCTTTTTTGGAGGGCGTTTTTTTGTTGGAAAATAGAAATGAATCGTTTTGAATATTTAGGATGTTTTTATTTACATATTAAAGATACAAAAAAAAATTTGTTTGAAAAAGTTTAATGGTTTATTATCATTATTATTATTGATCGAAGTTGGCACCTCGAAAAAAAAGCGCGTGGGTGGCCCCGGTGATTTTGGCTCTTGATGTTATCTGAAATAAAAAATTCTTGATAATTCTTAATCTATAGACATGTCATTCTGGTCGGAACTACTGAAGTTAAAGTTCATGGATAAATAACAAAATGGCGGAGTTTGGAAAAAAAAGTCCTTTTATTTTGCCCGCCATTTTGTTATTTATCCATGAAATTTAACTTCAGTAGTTTTGACCAGAATGACATGTCTATAGATTAAGAATTATGAAGAATTTTTGATTTCAGATAACATCAAGAGCCAAAAATAATAAACTATTAAATTTTCTCAAAAAATTTTTTTTTTGTATCTTTAATATGTAAATAAAAACATCCTAAATATCCAAAACGATTCATTTTTATTTTCCTACAAAAAAACGCCCTCCAAAGAAGACATGAAAATCGGCTTAAGTTACCAGACTACTACCTGAAGGATTTCAAATAAATTACGTTCACGTTCCAAGTATAAATCATCCACATAAAATTTTGTTTTTCTTCTTTTTCGCATATCGGATCATTGTAATACTTCTGACTGGAATCGGACGCGAATAGTACGGCGATAGTAATCGCCAAGTGTGACCAAGACACGTGACACACGAGATTATCGTTATTTACGATTCGTTCGCACTCGTATGCATCGTTGCTTTTGCTCCGCATCTGTCTATAATCCATATACGTATATAAACCATGGTGGTACACGGTCAATTAATGCAACTCGAATTACCCTTGTCGCGGTACGATCGCTAGCGAGGCATTTCGATCGGTATAGATTCCGCGATGGACCCGGGACAATCGAGGAACGAGAGAGAGAGAGGGATGACTTTAATGGCAACAGAGAAATATGCACGATGAATCGAGAGAATATAGACCACCACCGCGGGCAAAGATGCATCACAAAACCGGCATCTCGTACGTATGTTTTATGTCGATCGTTCCAACAGTGACAAGGGCGTGAAATCTTTCCTCGTAAATATAAACTATAGGCCCTTTTCATTACGAACGATCGATATATTATATTATAGATATAGAATGGACACTCGACTTTATTTCATGGAGTAAAGATATCGGTCGATCCGATTCGCGACTGTGGGAGGCCGAAGCTAACGATACATATATCTGCTTTTGCATTTCTTTTCTTTTTTTTTTTCATATACATATATAAATGCGAGTGTATATGTAATCGACTCTAAAGTCTCGGTTGTATATTACGTATAATATATGTAGAATTTGATGCATGTACTATGGGCGCATATGTATAGATTCACGTATAATATACCCCTAGAGATGTATCGACGATTCACCCGCGGCAGAAATCGATAGTATTCATTGCGTAACGAGGCACTTACTGCAAATCAAATGAATAGCCAATAAAGCATTCACGAGATATCGAGAGCTCTGTGAGTCTCTATATATTTCTATATACGTACTTATATATATATATATATATATATATATATATATATATATATATATATATATATATATATATATATATAGTGCAACTCTTTCCATGGATTAAATAAGCGAGCACATCGGAGGCTCATCTCATTGACCCGCTCGAGAGAGAGATTCTCGTCCGTGCAGTCACTCGCAGCGGCAGCGATTGCATCTCTTTCGAGAGCTCTATACGTACGTACTCTTTGGCAAGAGAGAGTAGAGCGATGCCACATGCTCGTGATCTTCCTGCGCCACGTACGCGTAAGAACCTCTTCGTTTATATGCATATTCTATAAGCTACATACCGCGCATATTGCAATTCTTAACGCGGCGTACTCGTGTACGTGACTCTTTACCAAAAATTAATCTTTCATGCACATTAACGTGATGTTAAGGTAGTAGTCTGGTAACTTAAGCTGATTTTCGTGTCTTTTTTCGAGGGCGTTTTTTTGTAGGAAAATAAAAATGAATCGTTTTGGATATTTATGATGTTTTTATTTACATATTGAAGATAGAAAAAAAAATTAGTTTGAAAAAATTTAATAGTTTATTATTATTATTATTATTGATCGAAGTTGGCACCTCGAAGTTGGCAGCCCGGGTCCTAACTTTTTTTCTAACGAACCGATTGCTTTCAAATTTTAACAGGCTACTCTACACACTTATAGTTCTCGTCGGAACTACCGAGAAATTTTGTCACCCCTAACTTTTTATTTTACAACCCCTTCTTCGCCAAAATAAAAGGACTTTAGCAAAGAAGGGCTTGTAAAATAAAAAGTTAGGTGTGAAAAAATTTCTCGGTGGTTCCGACGAGAACTATAAGTGTGCAGAGTAGTCTGTTAAAATTTGAAAGCAATCGGTTCGGTAGAAAAAAAGTTAGGACCCGGGCTGCCAACTTCGAGGTGCCAACTTCGATCAATAATAATGATAATAATAAACTATTAAATTTTTTCAAAAAAAATATTTTTTGTATCTTTAATATGTAAATAAAAATACCCTAAATATCTAAAAAGATTCATTTTTATTTTCCTACAAAAAAAACGCCCTCCAAAAAAGACATGAAAATCGGCCTAAGTTACCAGACTACCTTAAATCATTTTTTTTTTCCGTCACACTTGACATTTTTATCCTGAAACAGATATTTGTATCGCTCGAGTTGGATTTTTTTCTCAAAATACACTACGTTCAGTTCGGAGGAGTCAAAGGATTTTTTTTTTGTTTTTTTTTGAGTACACGCGGGGGCTTATAACGTTGCTGTAACCGAAATGTGGAGTTTCAAAATAACGAACGTTCGATAGTTTTAACGTTTCGTATTGAGGGGGGAAATAGGGTTAGACGGTTTAAAAAACAGATTTTTTTTTTTCTTTTCATAAATTGTTAGTAAAACTATTGAAAAATATGTTCCCAAAATTTTAAATGAAAATTCTGACTCGTTCTATTGTTATAAGCCATTAAGGGGGGGAAATAGGGTTAGGACAGCATTTTCTCAATGATTTTCATGAATTTTTTAATAGCATAAAAAATGAATATAATTTATTGAAACTTTGAGAATATTTTATACATATATTTAAGTATATACTATAAAATTTTTGAAGAATTTCCTTGAAAAACACCGAAGATATTAGCGACCCCATATCGCAGGTCACAATCAGACTCAGCATTTTGCTATTTTTTCAAACGCGTTTTTCTTTAAACGACTTTCTTTGAACTTGCGTACACGCTAGTTTGAAAAGTTTTCAACCGATCGTTTTGAAAATTGGCAGTTATTTTCCTCATAGTATTGCGCTCTATATGAACCTAAAATCGGAATATTATCATTATTTGAAATAATTTTTTTTTTGCAAATAAAGTTGTAAAAATCGGTAAAAAATCATGCTTTTTTGTTTTGACCCCTGTAAAAAATTCAATTTTCAATTTTTTTGATAGCATTTAGGTTCATATAGAAGAGAGACATATAATAAAAGTAAATTCCAGCCTCGTTTGATTTCAGATGAAAAATGCGGCTTCCGGAATGTACGCAAAATGCTGAGTCTGAGATTGTGACCTGCAATACGGGGTCGCCAATATCCCCGGTGTTTTTCAAGAAAATTCTTCAAAAATTTTATAGTATATACTTA
Source organism: Oxytorus armatus (assembly GCA_958009045.1). Lineage (NCBI taxonomy): Eukaryota > Metazoa > Arthropoda > Insecta > Hymenoptera > Ichneumonidae > Oxytorus > Oxytorus armatus. The sequence goes on from OY253750.1 coordinate 2,525,736, forward strand.
AATATATGTATAAAATATTCTCCAAGTTTCAATAAATTATATTCATTTTTTATACTATAAAAAAATTCATGAAAATCATTGAGAAAATGCTGTCCTAACCCTATTTCCCCTCCGTAAGAACGTCTTTGAATCGGAAAATAAATAATGGGAACACAAAAAAAAACATTGAAGTATCGGTGTTTCTCGATACAAAACGTTCAAACTATCGAACGTTCGTTATTTTGAAAATGCACATTTGATCCTCACCCAAACTATATACTTTATTATCGTGCAGATAGAGATATATATATATCGCAATGTCCGGTTAATACAATAGTTAGCGTTGGGTATTGGATGTACGGCACACGTAGCACGCGAAGAGAGTATCGTTGGCCCGAGAGCTCCCCGACGGAGACTCGTGTAACCCTCTCGTGAGGAACGTGAGCTTGATACTTTTACACTTCCCGGTATGGAAACAATGGCCCTCGCCCGATTAGCGAAACAGCTCGCGGACCACACGGTACACCACCGTCAACTGCAACACACGGCCGCGAAACGATATCGTATTAACATCGCTGACATCGCGAGCCCTCTCGTCCCAGGTCTATATATATATACGTATTCTACCGATTCTCCTCTGGTGCACGTGTTTTATAACGTTGAATCGCGCGCGGACTGACAACGAAGCTCTCTTCACTCGTAATATCCTACAGGGATATAAACGAGCGTTGCTATACGTGTGTTGTATATTATTGAAACTCGGGAAATTTTCTTTCCCGCATTTTCACGAAATAAACTGTGGAAAAACATGGCACGGAAAAGATTGATATCCGCACCGGGTAAAACCTTCCTGACACTAAGGCATGGAATGAAAAAAAAAAAAAAAAAAACGTTGGAACAATCGACAGAACGATTGTGGTGATTGGAGGACAGGTGGGAAAATGACAAACGCGCGATCGAACGTTCGGGAATCGTTTTCACTGACGAAACGATTTCGATATATTTGAATGTGATTGTTATATTATTCCGGGTGTCATTCAACTGTCACAACTCGTCCGAAGAGTACTCCTCTCGCCTACTCTTTGCGTAGACCGTTCGAAGATCGGTGCTACGTGAAAGCAGGCAAGGAAATACAACGACGAGAATCAACAAATGGCAGTTAATGGAAAGGAGAAACTTTTGCGTTGCGAGAAGCGTGTCTTTAACGCGACAATGCGACGCGTCTATGGATACGGAAAAGTGGGAAAGGGACGGAAATTGATGTTAATCAACTCTACCTTCCCCCTTTCTCCGTCGTGCCGCGATGTCTCGTTTTTCGTTCGACCCACCTCCCAAACAGCCTCGCGAGCGAGAGAGTCCAAACTCGATCGGAACGCAAAATAATATGTCTTTTCAGAGACCCGCGATCTCTCAATTCCAATGAGCTCTGCCAGTAAAATATTGGGCTACAGTTTTGGAGCAATTAAACATTCGAGATTGTCAGTTTTACAGTTGATAAGGGAGGTAACTCCCGGTTTACGCGAATAAATAGCGTCAGGAAATGTCCGGTGTTATAGAGAATCAACGAAAAATTGTTTCTTTACTCTCGCGCAAATTGCCGTTCACAATTACAACAATTCCCGTAGGGTGGCACGAATTTTCTAGAAATTCCTCAACAATTACCAGCATTTCAATTTCACGTTTTACCGTAAGGTTCGCCATCGTGACGAATGGCCGATCGATTCGTTCGTTATCAACGCAACGCGACGTACCACGTATTACCGAGTTGAAATGTCCCGACTGTCACGTGCGCGAAATTGAATAAAGAGAACACGGAGAACGCGGACACGTCGATAGCGGACTTGCGTTCGACAAAAAGAGATATACAGTGGGTCAAAAAAGTATTCATACAGCTTGTTTCTTTGCGATAACTTTATAGACATAAGCGATACGCAAAGAAAGCCAATTTTATTTAATAATACATCAGGTGCAGAGATAAACTGCAAATGGAGAATTTCATACACTTACGATTATAGTGAAAACCTACAACATCATAGTTGTTAATTATAACTAATATTTGGTGTGCATCCCTTTTGCTTCAATTGTCACCTCGAGTCTCTTAGGCATGGATTCTACTAGCTTTTGCGTTGTTTCTTTTGCTATTTTCGTCCATTCTTCTAAAAGCACTCTTTGGAGAACGGATTTGTTTGTTATTTTTCTTTTTCTAATTTCTACATCCACCAAGTGCCATAAATATTCAATAGGATTGATGTCCGGCGATTGTGGTGGTGTAATCAATTGTTTGCGGACATTATAGAGTAACCATTTCTTCGTTTTCATGACAGTATCATTCGGGTCGTTATCTTGTTGGAAGTAGAAATTTCCATCCAGACCCATTTAATCTACACTCACTTTCAAATTGCTGCGCAACACGTCGATATACTTCTAGGCATTCATTGTACCATCTATAAAAGCCAGATTACCAACGCCATAATATCCCATACAGCCCCAAACCATGACGCGTCCTCCGCCGTGCTTTACAGTCGGTATCAAGGTAGTAGTCTGGTAACTTAAGCCGATTTTCATGTCTTTTTTGGAGGGCGTCTTTGTGTAGGAAAATAAAAATGAATCGTTTTGGATATTTAGGATGTTTTTATTTGCATATTAAAGATACAAAAAAAAATTAGTTTGAAAAAATTTAATAGTTTATTATCATTATTATTATTGATCGAAGTTGGCACCTCGAAAAAAAAGCGCGTGGGTGGCCCCGGTGATTTTGGCTCTTGATGTTATCTGAAATCAAAAATTCTTGATAATCCTTAATCTATAGACATGTCATTCTGGTCGGAACTACTGAAGTTAAATTTCATGGATAAATAACAAAATGGCGGACTATGGAAAAAAGTTTTTTTTTTCGAAAAAAAAACTTTTTTCCAAAGTCCGCCATTTTGTTATTTATCCATGAAATTTAACTTCAGTAGTTCCGACCAGAATGACATGTCTATAGATTAAGAATTATCAAGAATTTTTGAAATGGCGGACTTTGGAGAAAAAAACACTTTTTTCCAAAGTCCGCCATTTTGTTATTTATCCATGAAATTTAACTTCAGTAGTTCCGGCCAGAATGACATATCTATAGATTAAGAATTATCAAGAATTTTTTATTTCAGACAACATCAAGAGCCAAAATCACCGAGGCCAACCACGCGCTTTTTTTCGAGGTGAAAACTTCGATCAATAATAATAATAATAATAAACTATTAAATTTGTTCAAACAAAATTTTTTTCGTATCTTTAATATGTAAATAAAAACATCCTAAATATCCGAAACGATTCATTTTTATCTTCCTACAAAAAAACCGTATGGTCGGAACTACTGAAGTTAAATTTCATGGATAAATAACAAAATGGCGGACTTTGGAAAAAAAACTTTTTTCCAAAGTCCGCCATTTTGTTATTTATCCATGAAATTTAACTTCAGTAGTTCCGGCCAGAATGACATGTCTATAGATTAAGAATTATCAAGAATTTTTGATTTCAGATAACATCAAGAGCCAAAAACACCGGGGCCACCAACACGCTTTTTTTCGAGGTGAAAACTTCGTTAATAATAATAATAAAATATTAAATTTTTTCAAACAAATTTTTGTTCGTAACTTTAATATGTAAATAAAAACATCCTAAATATCCAAAATGATTCATTTTTATTCTCCTACAAAAAAACGCCCTCCAGAAAAGACATGAAAATCGGCTTAAGTTAACAGACTACTACCTTAAATTTTTCTGCCGGAGCTCGGTATTTGGTTTTCGCCAGACGAATTTTTTTCCATCGGACCCGAAGATGTTAAACTTCGATTCATCCGAGAATACGACACGTTTCCAAAATTCTATAGATTTTTTTACGTTGGTTTTTGCGAAACCTAAACGTATTTCTCGATTTATGTTATTAATTAATGGTTTTTTTGCGGGCAGTTCCGCCGTATATTTGGGCAGAATGCAAAACGTTTCGAATAGTCTGGGGACACACGCTCTTCCCCGATGTTGACGCGACATCATTCGCTAAACTGCGAGCACTTGTGAACGGTTTTTTTGTAGCCTCTGTAACGATACTCCGACGCTCTCGTACTGTTAGTATTCTCGGTCGACCGGTTCGTGGCTTATTTTCTCTGCTGTTTGTTCTTTCGTATTTTTTTTATTATATATTGCACTGTTGCGAAACTTAGATTTAGTTCTTTACTAATTTTTCGATAACTTTCACCGCATTTCCGAAGAAAAATCACTCTATCTCGCATGGATATTCATATTTCGCTTTTCTTTGCCGTCGTGTCTGTTCAGAGCTTGAAGATCTACTACCGCGTGGAATGGGTCAAAACCATTGTGTAAACGAAGACTTGTTTACATTGTACGCAGAAGTCAGACCGTCCGTTGAGTGAATATCGAGGTTTAGCAGCTCAATCGTAAGTGTACGAATACTTTTTTGGCCCGAAAATTTTCGTTTTTTTTTGCCTAATTCTTCTATTATTCCTGGGGAAAAAATTCTCCATTTGCAGTTTATCTCTGTACCTGATGTGCTATTAAATAAAATTGGCTTTCTTTGCGTATCGCTTAAGTCTATAAAATTATCGCAAAAAAACAAGGTGTACGAATACTTATTTGACGCACTGTACCACACGACACGACTCACCGACGATCGAGGATTCGATTTTGTCCAAATGTCCCTGAGCGAGAGCTTTGTTCAAACTCGATTATGAGACAGGAGACTGTGAATCATAAGTATCGGAGCCCGAGTTTTCTATCGAACGGATCAAGATTCGGAGGAGGGAAAGCGAAAAAAAAAGAAAAAAACAAGTGCCATGTCACTTGACAATTAAGGCGTCGTGACGAGCCGAGCTGTAGCGACGGAGAAAGATAGAGATGGGAGAAAAAAGAGTCGAAAGTCTCTTGTGTGAGCTCCCGATGACTCCATTCGACTGTGTCAGTATTAGGAGAGAGCGGACCCGAACGCCCCGAGGTGATGAAGAAGAAAACCGGAACCTCTATGGATGCTCGGTGGCAGAGCGAGATACAAACGAGATCTATAGTCATCTTTTTCTATTTACACACGTATATATATATATATATATATATATATATATATATATATATATATATATAAATGTTTCAAAGTATATACATTGTCGTTTAGTTGCGTCGATGTGTCACCCGCGGCAGTAAAATATATGAGGCAAAAGAGAGAAGAGACCAGCGACGTTCGCCGAGACCACGTTGGAGAAAGCCAAGGTCAGCGACCTTGCGTACCTGCATGAATACATATATATATATGGACTTTGCGTAAAAATCTTTCTTTTTCTTTGCCTCGATGGAAGAGGGATACTGAAACTCGTCCCGGGTTCCAGGGAGAGACAGCTGCACAGCTCTCTAAACGTATAGGGCAGACGGTTTCTGCCGCTGCCACTGCTGCAAAACTCCTCGAAATATCTCTCTCTCTCTCGAGAAAAATTCCCGGGAATCGCGTCCCCGGAGTTTCGAGCCAAAAAAAGGAAGTACTGAGTGCAGCGATTCGCTTCAATAATCGGTTTTTTTTTGAATTTTCAAATTTTCCGATAGACAGGGTGGAGGATAAGAATTTCGTAGAATTTATTGCCTCTAGAGAAAATACAGAGTAGATTTATTTTAGATGTTGATAGATGGATATTACGAAGTCGAGATTTTGTGAACACGACCCCTATCTAGACTCTATCGAGATCGCATGTAAGGCCAACGAAATTTTGACACTGGAGAAACACAATGTCTTTTAAGAAGAAAAATTTGGACGCGGAACGAACGGATGTAAATTTGTATATTGTAAAAAAAAAGTAATATCGATTTTCAATCATTTTCATTTTACCAGAGTAACTTTTGACCTTCAAACTCTTCGCTGTCGTCATTTCCCAGTTTGTACTGTCCTCGTTTGTGGTCCTTATCTCGTTCTATCAATACGACAAAAAGTCACTCACAGATCAAAAGTATCGATGTGCTAAAAAAAAAAAGATGGAAAACCGATCTTATGTTTTTCCTCGGGATACGCACCGATCGTTTGGTCGTGTGGTCGTTATCATCGTAAAGCCGTGGCCTGCGGTATGTTAGGAAGCTCGAGATTCTTTCCGTCGAACACTGTATACGGTTAGATCGTGCTCGGAGCACACACACACACACACCCATAATTAAGAGCGAGACCACATCGTGAACACAAATCACAGAGAATCTCGAGATAGATCCGAGGATGAGCTAAAGGGTTGCCGAGAGGATCATGAACGATGCTACGGCGCGGACGCCTTCGACAATTTATCGTAGTCCCCTCGTTCGATTTCCCATTCTCGAACGTTTATCCCCAACCCTACCCACGTTCGCAATCGCGGCGCGCAAACCGCGAGAACTTTCCTACTGGAAGATGGTCAGATCGATGACCGACGAGGACGCGTCGGCGCCTCGGGGGTGACAACGAACGGACGACAAGTTGTTATACATATTAGTGTCAGGTATTTTATTCACGATATTCTCTCTAACGTGTATTTATATATACAGTTGTCGCGTGTCCGTTGAAACTTGAATGCCACTATGAAAAGAATGAATTTAAGGGAGAACACCACTGTGGCCCCCTGTTTTTTTTCACGTTTTTCAAGAATTTTTTTTTGTGGGAAAAAAAGAGATATTCGAAAAAAAATAGGCACGCCTTTGAAATTAAAGTTAATTTCAAAGGCCTCGACATCAAGTTTAAAAAAATGTACTGGCTATTCGGAAGAAACTCCAAAGTAACAACAGAAAACAAAAATCTACTATATAAAGTAGTACTCAAACCAGTGTGGACGTACGGCATCCAACTCTGGGGGACGGCCAGCAGATCGAATATAGAAATCCTTCAAAGATTCCAATCAAAAATATTAAGAACAATTACCAACGCCCCATGGTACGTCAGCAATAAGACCCTACACAACGACCTACGAATAACAACGGTAGCAGAAAACATCCAAATGTTCAGCACGCGATACGTGGAAAGACTACGAAACCACCCTAACACAATGGCCCGAGAAATCCTCGACAGAAGGAATGAAATCAGACGACTCAGACGCATCAAGCCTTTGGACCTTCCGAACAGAGAAATATAACACCAACAAACTCTTCGACATCAATTGTGGGTTTGGCAACGGTCACTCCCCTAAACAACGAACAACACCTACATCACAGCTATTGAATGTCCCGCCGGGACAGATTATAGCTACAAGCAAAAAGAGAAAAAAAAAAAAAAAAAAAATTTCAAATGCGTGCCTATTTTTTTTAAAACAATATTTTTCCAAATCCCTATGTACTTCTCTTCAAAATATCATATGATTAACGAAAACACTCGGTATTTTTTTTCAGATCGACGTTGAAGAGAGTTCTGCTGCGTGCCGCGGAAATGACAGCACCTAACGCGAGAGCTTCCCCAGCGCCACCATGCGGCGTCAAAAATGTGAAAAAAATGTTTTTTGATACATTAATAAACAAGGAACAAAACCCAACAAAACTTTTCGAATATCTCTTTTTTTTTCCCACAAAAAAAAATTCTTGAAAAATGTGAAAAAAAAAACAGGGGGTCACAGTGGTGTTCTTCCTTAAGGGCTCACATAGCCCCTGCGCTGAAAACCGAGTAAATTTGAAAAATTAATATAAAGGTTATATTGGACTCTGACCGGTCTCTCAAAAAGAGAAAAGTCTCCTTTTTTTTATTCTTCCTTGGTTGAACACCGAGGCCCAATTGCGGTTTAGGAGTTAAAAATTAGTTTATCCCATTTGTTGGAAAGTGGGAAAGTTGGAAATTGGGGAACGGGAAATTAGGAATCTGGAATATCTGAAAGCTGGAAATATGCAATTTGAAAACTGGAAAAAGTGAAAATTGGAAAATTGGCGAATCTGGAGAGTGCTAATGTGGAAACTCAAAAACTAGAGAAATCTAGAAATCTGGAAATCTGGAAAAGAGTAATTAGGGGAAAGTGTTGGAATATCAAAACAGGAAATGAATTCGAAAATCGGGAATCCGAAACCTGAAATCGGGAACTTGGAAATGGGGAAGCTGGAAACTTGGAATTTGGACACGGGAAACCTGGAAAACTCGAAGGAATCTCGTAATCCGAAGGTGCGGAAATCTGGAAATTGGAAGAGTGTAAATAGATATTTAAGAGAGGGATATGTACAGGGAGGGGCATTGTAAAAACCCGAAAGGGTGTACATGGAAATAAACTACTACTACTACTATAAAGATTATATGGTGAAAAAAATATTAAATTGGTGATTTCACATTTTTTATTAATTTTTCCATTATAAGAAAAAAATTGAAAATTTTTTAAAATTTATTAACATCATTTAAACGCGTTTTTCTCCGAATTATGTTTTTAGACAGTATCAGCACGATAACTCAGTCGATTTTTAATATTTTTTAACTTTTTTTTTTTAATCTTGATAGTTATTTTCTCTCTATAGTCTTAACGAGAGGTTTTTTTAACTTTTCGGTTGGACGGTTTTTTTCTAAATTATTAAACACTGATTATTTTTTTTAAATTGCATTCTAAAGTTTGAAATACTGTACTTTATTTATAAAAAAAAAAAAATCTCTCCGTCAAACTATTACTACTACATTATTTTACTAGATTCTTCTTTATTTATGCAGATTGGATAATTTTTGGTGAAGTTACGATGTCGACAAGGAGCCGCCATGTTTTTCATCAGCAGTCCATTTATATCCGTAAAAAATAATGTTAATATTTTTTAAAGAAATTGTAATTTTTTTATAGTTGAAAAGTTAATAAAAAATGTGAAATCAACAATTTAATTTTTTTTCACCATATAACCTTTATAATTTTTTAAATTTACTTGGTTTTTAGCCCGCGCAGGGGTATGGGAACCCTTAAAGGAAGTTTACGGTGAAAATATAGTGTGTCAACCCGATCAACGCGATTTCGTAATATAAAGTATATTACTTATACGTCAAGCCGAAGAATTTGACATTGAAGAAACGTTTCATAAACATTAGTTACCTCAAGTTTGATATGCGCAAGCATCGAACGCTGATTAACCCTTCGTGGTCACGCGGGGTCAAAATGACCCCAAGCGCAACTTTAATCTAGAATTACTATGCCTCCTTGCTGATTTTTTTTCGTCATTTTGAAAATTTGATAAAAATTTTTTGCAATGATATTCTAATTCCGAAAGGTTCAAACTAGTATCCTGAATTTTTATGAGTTGTTCGGAACGATACTGGCAACGCGGCAATTGTTTAAACATGGCTGGGGTCATTCCGACCCCCTGTGACCAACGTGTTATTTCTAGAACGTGTGACCACGAAGGGTTAAAGGATATTAATCTTACGGACTAGAATAAATGTCACTGACGAACGGTACGGTGTGACTATTGGCGCGTTTCGAACGAAAGATTAAAGTTAATGCAAGGTATTAAAGTTTGGAGGGTTGGTCATGGTTTATATCTGAATTCCGTAACACACCTACGACGTTTATTGATCATAAAAATGTTAAGCACGTACGTAAAAGTAATTGTATACCACGAGACAACTGAATTTCTACATCGCTTGAGGTGGCGAAATTTATCGTCTCTAAATTGTTAATAACCAGAAGTGAGGTGAAAAACAAAACAATTTTACTATTTAACTGCAAAAAAATAAGGAAGAGCCATTCGAAATTGTTTCTATGGCAAATATATTATTATCGGTTATTAATATTTTTCTTCAAAATTCACTGCTCGAGAATTCATCGACGGAACAAACACTCGGAAAAAAGAATTAATATTTTATCTATGTTTTTCTGGGTACATTCCTTTCTGTCGATGATAAATGCATAAGATTTGCGATAAACAATTGCCAAGCGTGTTTTAATTCGGCAAACCAATAACCGACAATCGCCCTATATGAAAGCGGAAGAGAAATACCTCGAATTCAATCGCAGAAAGAATTCACTTAAGTTTTAACGCGACACGATATACCTTTGAGGTTTCTTTTATCGCGTGAGCAGAGTGTTTCGCAAATGGCGCTTTTAGTTGGCCACGTAAGAGCATAGTTTTCCCAATCGTAAAGATTTATTGACCGAAAAAAAAAAAAGAAAAGTAAAACCAACAGCTCAATAAAATTCCAATTGGCTAATGAGATACTTCACGATGGTTTTACTGAACCATATACACGAGGTCTGTTCAAAAAGTATCGCGAATTTTGAATTTCCGCGGGCTACGTATATTCGACTTTCGATTTTTTTGTGGCGTTAGGTTGGTACTCGTGTCCCTCACTTATGCTGAAAAAATCCATCGTTTGATCCATTTTTTGGAATAGGCAAAAATCGAAGACAAGCCAAAACACGTCTAACCAAAACAGCTGTCAACAATTAACTAAACATTCAAAATGGCCGATTTTTTCAGCATAAGTGAGGGACACGAGTACCAACCTAACACCACAAAAAAATCGAAAATCGAATATACGTAGCCCAGGGAAATTCAAAATTCGCGATACTTTTTTAACAGACCTCGTATATATATATTAGGGTGGTTCTTAATTTGGTGATGTTGGAAATTCTTTGGTATTGTTCCTCAAAAGTAATCAACATATCTAGAAAAAAAATTGGGCGCAAGCGGAACTTTGTCCAATAATTCTAACCCACCCCACCGAGCTGTCGAATTTTTATATGAAAAAATGCATGCATTCAAAATTTTGTTAAGAAAATTGTTTATTATTTCAAAACTATTCATGATAAAAAAATTTTATATTGTGTTTTTATAGGAAATTTAATGCTCTACAAAAAAGGTATCTTGTAAAATTCTTGTGAATCTAATATTTATCACGTTATTAGCAAAAAAACTGTCATTATTTATTCCAAAAGTCCATCATTATGGCCAAAACAGGAGTTTGACGTCGAAAAACTGCAATGTATTCTTCATATGCAATTAGAAATATGAAGAGATACGTAGTGCACTCAATAACAGTATGTGAACGATATTTAAATTTTCAATTTTATCAATTTTATTATCATTCATGATAAATTTTTCTTCTTTGATCGATAAGGACATTGATTTCTTTATCAGTTCCAAATCGATGGCTGTTTCGAAAGATTTGAAATCAACTCCTCATTTTTTTATATCGATGTGAGCAAGTGGATTTCTAATGAAAATCATTTACAAGGCTTAAAAATAGTTAAAGGAATTAAAGTGGTTAACGATGTTGCAGAAAGAGGAGTGAAACTTATTACAGAGTACAATGATCGTCTCACTTATGATGAAGATCAGAAACAACTCATTGTACAAATAATTGAAGAATATAAAAAAAAATATCCTGATATAAACAAAGCAACTTTGCTCCAACCGATGTAATTCATTATTGTAAATTGATTTTTAAAATATATGACATCATTCATTATAATTCACAATAAAATTGATAAAATTGAAAATTTGAATATTGTTTACATTTCATTGTTGAGTGCGCTACGTATTTCTTCATAATCTTATACACATACAAAAAATAAATTGCAGCTATTCGACGTCAAACTCCTGTTTTGACCATAATGATCGACTTTTGGAATAAATGATGACAGTTTTTTGCCAATTACGTGATAAATACTAGATTCACGAGAATTTCACAAGATACCTTTTTTGTAGAGCATTATATTTCCTACAAAAACGTTATATAAAATTCTTTTATCATAAATAGTTTTGAAATAATAAACAATTTTCTGAACAAAATTTTGAATGCATGCATTTTTTCATATAAAAATTCGACAGCTCGGTGGGGTGGGTTAGAATTATTGGACAAAGTTCCGCTTGCGCCCAATTTTTTTTCTAGATATGTTGATTACTTTTGAGGAACAATACCAAAGAATTTCCAACATCCCCAAATTAAGAACCACCCTAATATATATATTTATATATATGTCGCCTGATCGGTTGCGGCTTGCATAACCATGATAATGCTCGATTTTTTCGTTGTTAAAAAAAAAATGACAGAAAAACGCGATCGTGTACGTTTTGCCATGAGCCGTTATGCAATCCGTCGAATTGAGGATCGCGGAGAGAAAAAGCGAAACGGGAAGGAGGGTACGACAAATATATATATATATATACATATAATAAAGGTCGACGAAATTACATACTGTGCAAGATTCTACGACCGAGGGGACACTATAATGAAACTGTCGGGGGGGGGGGGGGGGGGGGGGGGATTCCCGCGCAACAACGGTCCTCTGCTCTATAGCTCGTCGTTACATCGTCGTTGATGTGACGAACATACAATGATAGAGTTCTATAGTCCGGAGCCTCCGGAACTTCCTGTTTACCCGAGATAATTTTTTCTGCAGAACCGCCGTGCGTCGACTCAACGAAAAGTCACCGTTGCATGGTGCACGCAAACTCACCAGTGAAAAAAACAGCGAGTTCGATGTAAATTATAGAGCACCGCGAGTATAAAATTTATTAATTTTTTTCAGCATAATTTTTTTTTCTAAATCATGAATATCGTAAACTTTTCGGACAAACTTTTTTGTGTCCCCCTCTTTCCAACAAATAGAAAAATATGTGAATTCTCCCGGAGCTCTCCTTAAATCTTAAAAATTCCCAGAATAAAGAAGCAAAGAAAATCGTAACTTAGTCTCGCGGAAAGAAGAAAAAAAAAAAGCGTTCTCCACACAGACGGCGGCGTTACGAAGACGATCCTAATTCAATGCTCGAACGCTCCTCGTTGCGGCAAAAAGGCGAGAGATGACCGCGCGCGCGGGCGAGAAGCTCATAAAGATAAGATCCCCGGACAACGAATTCGTACCGCAGGGAGTCCCGCGATATTTATATCCAAATTTAGCATTTCTTGGTCCGTAAGAATTTTTTCAAAGTGCAATACTCCAGCTATATGGATAAACTATACGAATATAGAAATAATAATGACAAAGTATGTGATCATACATTGAAATATACATTTTTCGAAAGTTCCTATCGTGTATATATGAGAAGATATTTGTTTTTTCGTCTCGAGGAACGTTTCGGTGTTTGCTTCAGTCACAAAGATATGGTACATATTATTGAATTGATTTTTAAGTTCCCCTAGAGGAATTTAAAATTCATTAAGGTGGTAGTCTGGTAACTTAAGCCGAATTTCATGTCTTTTTTGGAGGGCGTTTTTTTTGTAGGAAAATAAAAATGAATCGTTTTCGATATTAAGGATGTTTTTATTTACATATTAAAGATACAAAAAAAAAATTTGTTGAAAAAATTTAATAGTTTATTATTATTATTATTATTGATCGAAGTTGGCAGCCTAACTTTTTTTCTACCGAACCGATTGCTTTCAAATTTTAACAGGCTACTCTACACACTTATAGTTCTCGTCGGAACCACCGAGAAATTTTTTCACCCCTAACTTTTTATTTTACAACCCCTTCTTTGCTAAAATAAAAGGACTTTAGCAAAGAAGGGGTTGTAAAATAAAAAGTTAGGGGAGAACAAATTTCTGTTAAAATTTGAAAGCAATCGGTTCGGTGGAAAAAAAGTTAGGACCCGGGCTGCCAACTTCGAGGTGCCAACTTCGATCAATAATAATAAGAATAATAAACTATTAAATTTTTTCAAACAAATTTTTTTTTCTATCTTTAATATGTAAATAAAAACATCCTAAATATCCAAAACGATTCATTTTTATTTTGCTACAAAAAAACGCCCTCCAAAAAAGACATGAAAATCGACTTAAGTTACCAGACTACTACCTTAATGATCCTGGCATGCTAGCGAAACAAGGGGATTCCCGGTCTAAATAGTGTAGTGTATGTACTTAAAAGCTCAAATTGAAATTTTCACATGGCTTCCTCATAATTTGTTCCAGTTCAAACATTAATTAGGATTCTTTTTATTTAAATTTTCATAAAAGATGAACACTTTAAGGTAGTAGTCTGGTAACTTAAGCCGATTTTCATGTCTTTTTTGGAGGGCGTTTTTTTGTAGGAAAATAAAAATGAATCGTTTTGGATATTTAGGATGTTTTTATATACATATTGAAGATACAAAAAAAAGATTTTTTGAAAAAATTTAATAGTTTATTATTATTATTATTATTATTATTATTATTATTATTATTATTATTATTATTGATTGATTGAAGTTGGCACCTCGAAGTTGGCAGCCCGGGCCCTAACTTTTTTTCTACCAAACCGATTGCTTTCAAATTTTAACAGGTTACTCTACACACTTATAGTTCTCGTCGGAACCACCGAGAAATTTGTTCACCCCCAACGTTTTATTTTACAACCCCTTCTTTGCTAAAGTCCTTTTATTTTGGCAAAGAAGGGGTTGTAAAATAAAAAGTTAGGGGTGAAAAAATTTCTCGATGGTTCCGACGAGAACTATAAGTGTGTAGAGTAGCCTGTTAAAATTTGAAAGCAATCGGTTCGGTGGAAAAAAAGTTAGGACCCGGGCTGCCAAATTCGAGGTGCCAACTTCGATCAATAATAATAAGAATAATAAACTATTAAATTTTTTCAAACAAATTTTTTTTTGTATCTTTAATATGTAAATAAAAACATCCTAAATATCCAAAACGATTCATTTTTATTTTTCTACAAAAAAACGCCCTCCAAAAAAGACACGAAAATCGGCTTAAGTTACCAGACCTTAAATGGGAACTTTTGGAATAATTCGGGGATTTAAACGCTGATTTAGCGTTTTGATCCGAGTTCAGTAGAATTTTCTCCGTTGACTGATAGACACATATGACGGTGCAAAATTCTTCGAGAGTGCTCCGATGCGTAGAGAGACTCTGGAGCATCGATTCGAGAGAGAGTGTAAGCCTTCCCGAGAGGTGGAATGCTCGGGACAGAAGGTTCGTACTGTATAAGCCCTCGGGCCCAGAAACATGGATCCCTTATAAGGTGGGCTTTTCAACGGATATGGGTTTTTGGTCTCTCTCTCTCTCTCTCTTTCTTACTCCGCAAAGAGCTCAAAGACGCGAGCCCGCGTTCGTTATAGCGAGTATCTCGTCTCTTATATATCCTCGGTTCTCACACCGATCCGCAGATGGGATTCACACGTAAATAACAAGACACACACACAGCCGTGAAAGTCGAGATTAAAGAGCGAAAGCCCGGTGTAGTCCCCGAGTGATCGTCGAGTATAAGAATGTGCAACGACCAAGAGTATATAGAGGGCGCGCGCTTCACCGGTGAAGCAATTCCATCCTCTCGCAACCCTTAAATCTCTACACTACATCGTACTCATTTCGTACTCTTTTTTTTTATTTCTCACACATGTACATACACACAGGCACACACAGATATTTCTCGTTACTCTGCCCTTTAACTACCTCTCACGGTTTTCGACAACCTATCTTTCGCTTTCACGAGCCCATTCTTCGTCATTCTACTCCATCATACATCTCTTTCTCTCTCTTCCTTTCACCCCTTTCGCCGTTCGCTCATTCTTTTTATCTTTCTGCACTAACCAACGTATGCGCCTAACTCGTTCTCTCGGTCTTCGAATACCGGAAGAATAATGACTTCTCGTTAGTAAATGCTTCGGAGATATATGTTCCAAAACGAATTTTGTTACGATAGATATATATATATGTAGGGAAACGGAGTTTTGCTCTCATATACAAGGATATGTCGTGTCAGTTTTAAGGGGTATGGCCACGGTAGAATTTAAAAAAAAAAACGATGTTCTTTTTTGCATAAAAATAAGTTACAATTCGATTTGTAGCGAGAACATTTTTTTCTCACCCACTTTGAGCGTATAACGTAAGCCTCTACCTCTGGCACGGCCATAGCGTGGCCGAGCGCGTCGCGTGATAAATAACTTCGACAATTTTTATCCGATTGACTTGAAATTAAAAAATTATGTTTCTAATTGCATTTCGCAGAGAAGTACGTACGGAATTTCTGATTAATCAAAAACTTGTACGTACGTACTTCCTAGGTTTTCTCACGTAGATTAATGAGAATTTTTTTTTGTCCTAGGTCAAAAATTGTGGATGCCAAATGTCACGCCGCGGAGCGCCTCAAAAAAAAAAGATACCAAAAGCAAATAGCGGTAGTCGGCCATTTTGTATAACGAAAAAACAAAAAAAAATATTTTTAGCCTGATATTTATACTAAATAGGTGTGCAATTAGTTTTACAAATGAATCACTTTTTCATGGAAAGAAAACTTGTTAAATGTGCACATGATTTTGTACCCGCTACCGTGGCCATACCCCTTAAAGCGTCGTATCCGGAACGCATAGGAAAGAAGAATGTACAGTGGGTCAAAAAAGTATTCATAGACCTTGTTTCTTTGCGATAACTTTATAGACATAAGCGATACGCAAAGAAAGCCAATTTCATTTAATAGTACATCAGGGACAGAGATAAACTGCAAATGGAGAATTTTTCCCCAGGAATAATAGAAGATTTATGCAAAAAAAAACGAAAATTTTCGGGCCAAAAAAGTATTCGTACACTTACGATTCAGCTGCTAAACCTCGATATTCACTCACGGACGGTCTAACCTCTGCGTACAATGTAAACAAGTCTTCGTTTACACAATGGTTTTGACTTATTCCATGCGATCGTAGATCTTCAAGCTCTGAACAGACACGATGGCAAGGAAAAGCGAAATATCAATATCCATGCGAGATAGAGTGATTTTTCTTCGAAAACGCGGTGAAAGTTATCGAAAAATTAGTAAAGAACTAAATCCAAGTTTCGCAACAGTGCAATATATAATTAAAAAAAAACGAAAGAACAAACAGCAGAGAAAACAAGCCACGAACCGATCGACCGAGAATACTTAAGGGCGGGGTAAGGGTTTTCACTTTCGAAAAATCGAATTTTTTTTGTCTTATCTTATTGTTTAACATTTCAAGAATATGTCCTTAAAATTTTAAACCGATCTAAGCAATATTCTTGAAGTTATTGGCTTATTAATCTCCTGGCCTTTAACGCTATACCTCTAAAACTACCTAAAAAATAGAAAAATAAAAATACCTAAAAAACTAAAGAAGGCAGGATTCGTCGTAGACAGGAGCAAAAAGGTGCTTTAGACATCTTTGATGATAGCAACATCCTTTATGGACCTGGCATTGACGATTCAGCGTGAGGTAAGCCGATAAAATTCGCTTATGAACGTATTATACCAGATTTTTTAGTGTTCAAAACTTTAAAGCGTTTTCCTCACAACTCACGTTTTCAAAGTCGGTGTCCCTCATAACTTGAAAACTACAGCACCGATCCCTTTGAAATTTTGAACACTAATTCTGTACATAATTTACGAGGTAACGCTGGAGAGTTTTTTTCAAATTTGTTAATAATTTTTCTTTTACAATAACAAATTAACCGATTTTTTTCGTAAAAATCGCGTTTTTCCCTTCAAAATGTTCCAAAAAATTGAAAAATTGAAATTTCGAAAAACCCTCCCAGCGTTACCTGGGGAAAACTGTTATCTAACAAATGAACTTTCATTTTTTCATTTCAGATGATCCAGTACCAAGTTATGAGGGACACCGCAATTCTACTTTTTTCCGAGACACGTCCGAATAATTGCTGCCATTGCCGTATTATTTAATATTTCTTCGTGAAAATTTTATATAATATTCTTCGAATGTCATATTTTACTGTACCATTAGTTTTAATAAAGAGATTTTAACTGCGTCGTCAAAAAAAAATCACAAAAACATGCCATTTTTTGTACGAATTAACCTTACCCCCCCTCCTCCTTAACAGTACGAGAGCGTCGAAGTATCGTTACAGAGGATACAAAAAAACCGTTCACAAGTGCTCGCAGTTTAGCGAATGATGTCGCATCAACATCGGAGAAGAGCGTGTGTCCCCAGACTATTCGAAACGTTTTGCATTCTGCCCAAATATCCGGCGTAACTGCCCGTAAAGAAAAACCATTAATTAATAACATAAATCGAGAAAAACGTTTAGGTTTCGGAAAAACCTACGTAAAAAAAATCTATGGAATTTTGGAAACGTGTCGAATTCGCGGATGAATCGAAGTTTAACATCTTCGGGTCAGATGGAAAAAAATTCGTCTGGCGGAAACCAAATACCGAGCTCCAGCAGAAAAATTTGATACCGACTGTAAAGCACGGCGTAGGAAGCGTCATGGTTTGGGGCTGTATGGGATATTATGGCGTTGGTAATCTGGCTTTTATAGATGGTACAACGAATGCCCAGAAGTATATCGACGTGTTGCGCAGCAATTTCGAAGCGAGTGTAGATAAAATGGGCCTGGATGGAAATTTCTACCGCCAACGAGATAACGACCCGAAAGCTACCGCCATGAAAACGAGGGAACGGTTACTCTATAATGTCTGTAAACAATTGATTATACCACCACAATCTCCGGACATCAATCCTATTGAAAATGTATGGCACTTGGTGGATGTAGAAATTAGAAAAAGAAAAATAACAAACAAATCCGATCTCCAACGAGTGCTTTTAGAAGAATTAACGAAAATAGCAAAAGAAACAACGCAAAAGCTAGTAGAATCCATGCCTAAGAGACTCGAGGCGATAATTGAAGCAAAAGGGATGCACACCAAATATTAGTTATAATTAACAACTACGATGATGTAGGTTTTCACTATAATCGTAAGTGTATGAATACTTTTTTTGCCCGAAAATTTTCGTTTTTTTGGCATAATTCTTCTATTATTCCTGGGAAAAAATTCTCCATTTGCAGTTTATTTCTGCACCTGATGTATTATTAAATAAAATTGGCTTTCTTTGCGTATCGCTTATGTCTATAAAGTTATCGCTCAAAAACAAGGTGTATGAATACGTTTTTGACCCTCTGTATGTATGTACGATATTTACGACGAACGTGTGGCCATAATATTAAACGGGAGCAACGAAGTAAGCGTGCTTCGTCAGCTTGATTGAATATCCTGCCCGCTTCGCTATCCCAACAATGAACGTGTGCGTCGTTCATTGATATTGTACATTATATAGTACTATCTGTACGGTTTCGTATCAACTTCAACGTTGATAGCCCGGAAAATACTTAAGGAGCTTCTTGTGCTTCTTCATCTTCTTGGCTTTCCATGTAGGCCTATCCTCACTTTTCCAGTAAAATATCTAGCATTATGGTTATAGCATCAAGTACACATAATATATATATATATATATATATATATATACGCCGTAGATATATATCCACTGCACTATACTTGGAGAGTCGAGGTGCGGCATACGCGTATATGGGGCATTCCACCTCGGCACCACCGGGCCTTTTCCCGTTGTTCTTTTTATTTTTCAAATTAGTACATTTTATGTCATCACGAAAAGAACACTGTAGAAAAGAATTTCAAGTTTTTTCTTCGTTATGAATGCATTAGGCTCTGATGAAAAAAAAAGTGTTAAATTAATTTTATCGCCCAGATCGAATCTTTCTCCAATTTATACAGTAAATTCCACGATAAACTATTTTTTTTCTAAGCGACAACGAAAAATGGGTGTGATTCGAGTACGGTGTTACGAGGAAATAGTAATTATTTTTAAATGACAATTTTGCAACGTTAAAATAAAAACAAATTTCATCAATAACGACTGTCCTTTGACGTGACTAAAGAAATTTCGTTTCGTAGCACATTGTTCACCGTCTAACTTTAAGGAAAATCGATGCCAGCTACTAGCGTCCATTGTGATAATTTTTTTATTTAATTTGGAACGTGTCAATGCATCTGAAACTTGTTACGATACATTTTTTGTGACGCCACGTTATCGAATGAGTGAAAGAAAAATTAAGAATGTTTTTAGGCAGGACGGATTGGGCTAGAATAGCTCATATAGAAAATAGATATCTATATATCTACCGTTTTATGCTTCGCCACAGTCTAACGGAGTTGCGCGTAACTTTGAAAGCCAAGAGACTCGGGCATACCGTATGTATGTGTGTATGCATATCGTACATGCGCGGCAAGAGAGAGAGAAAGAGATCGCCGAGAAACCAGCTCTTATATTACAGTACAAGCGAGTTTTAACCGCGAAGTTACTATCTCGAGCATGTGATACATAAAACGAGTCAACGCGGCAGTTTCTTGACAACATCGCTACCGTTTTCTCGGACATTTGCCAACAGTTCTGATAACACTGCTTTTCTTTCTTTTTTTTCTTCATTTTAAACGTTAAACTTATTTGACGATCGTTCGGATATATAAGGTTCAAGACATTGAACAAAGTCCATTGAACGTCAATCCAAATCTCTTCACGGTGACTCGTCGAATAGTTGACTGATCACGAAGAGCGTGACACACGTGTAGTGTTTTTTTGTAGACCCCAAAGATTGACGTACGATTGACGGATATTTCCGCGGACGTCTATCGGTACAATTAGGTGCGTGACCTTCATTTTTCAGTTCTTACCTGACCCGCATCGATGCTTTTTTTTCATCGAGATTGAGAATGTAAGAGAAAAAAAAACCACGCTGACCTTTTCTAAGGCCGTAGAAAACATTTAAGATAGTAGTCTGGTAACTTAAGCCGATTTTCAGGTCTTTTTTGGAGGCCGTTTTTTTGTAGGAAAATAAAAATGAATCGTTTTGGATATTTAGGATGTTTTTATTTACATATTAAAGATACAAAAAAAAATTTTGTTGAAAAAATTTAATAGTTTATTATTATTATTATTATTATTGATCGAAGTTGGCAACTCGAAGTTGGCAGCCCGGGTCCTAACTTTTTTTTCTACCGAACCGATTGCTTTCAAATTTTAACAGGCTACTTTACGCACTTATAGTTCTCGCCGGAACTACCGAGAAATTTTTTCGCCCCTAACTTTTTATTTTACAACCCCTTCTTTGCTAAAATAAAAGGACTTTTTTTTCCAAAGTCCGCCATTTTGTTATTTATCCATGAAATTTAACTTCAGTAGTTCCAACCAGAATGACATGTCTATAGATTAAGAATTATCAAGAATTTTTGATTTCAGATAACATCAAAAGCCAAAATCACCGGGGCCACCCACGCGCTTTCTTTTTCGAGGTGCCAACTTCGATCAATAATAATAATAATAATAAACTATTAAATTTTTTCAAAACAATTTTTTTTTGTATCTTTAATATGTAAATAAAAATATCCTAAATATCCAAAACGATTCATTTTTATTTTCCTACAAAAAAACGCCCTCCAAAAAAGACATGAAAATCGGCTTAACAAGTTCGAGGAAAGAATCAGGAGACAACGATTTGCTTCTTGAAGGCCAGCTATATGGTGCCGGCATCGCTGATTGAAGGTAAATATTTTTTTTTCAATTTATAACATAAATTAACAAACCTAAAACTTTGAACGCGTTTTTCTCAAAACCACTTTTTTGAGTGCGGCATGCATCAGAACTCGAGCAATTTTTATCCGATCGACTTCAAATTTTTACTATATCAATAAAGGTAGATTATCTAGAGAAGTACATAGGATTTTGGGCATTCGATATCTCAATAATTATAAAAGTTACAGCCTATTTTCGACGAGAAATTTTGCTCAAAAATCATTCTTTAATTTCAAAGGCGTGCCTTTTTTTTTTTAAACAATATTTTTCCAAATCCCTATGTACTTCTCTTCAAAATATCATATTATTAACTAAAACAGTCGGTATTTTTTTTCAGATCGACGTTGAAGAGAGTTCTGCTGCGTGCCGCGAACCACTGCGGAGATGACAGCACCTGACGCGAGAGCTTTCCCAGCGCCATCATGCGGCGTGAAAAATGTAAAAAAAATGTTTTTTGATACATTAATAAACAAGGAACAAAACCCAACAAAATTTTTCGAGAATCTCTTTTTTTTCCGACAAAATAAAATTCTCGAAAAATGTGAAAAAAAACAGGGGGTCACAGTGGTGTTGTCTCTTAAGTTACCAGACTACTATCTTAATTTTAATTCTAAGTACTTTCCTAAAGCGTAAGAAGATTTTCCATCTAAAATACACGTAAATCGAATTTTTTTTCATTTCAAATTTCTATAACTCAGCCGTATTTTATGCTATCATATTGTTCTTCGTTTCGATTTACTCAGAATAAAACAATCTAAAAAAGTGCCCTTTGCGGCGAAAGTGTAAATTGTACTGGTGAGTTGGTACGAGTCACCAAAGTTGATTAAATTTATAAAAAAAAAAATTTTTTTTTTTGTATCTTTAATATGTAAATAAAAACATCCTAAATATCCAAAACGATTCATTTTTATTTTCCTACAAAAAAACGCCCTCCAAAAAAGACATGAAAATCGGCTTAAGTTACCAGATTACTACCTAAATGGCGCTAGTAGTGGGGAAAAAGTGTATGTACCTATTTTTTTTTGTCAGCGTAGTCGTAAAATGAACTATCGTCTGCTAGCCGTGAGACTTCGGTTGGGACAATAACATTCATTTTCATCATTTGACGAACGATGAAGTTAATTCGCGTTAATTCTTTCGGATCGTCATCAACAAAGTAAAAAAAAACATCGTTCAATGATGTTTCTTTTCTTTGTTTTTCGCATTACGATTTCTCTTCTGTTGGGCCCCGAGATTACACCGTACAACGCGAAGGAATGTTAAGTCGTAATCGTGCCACCGATAAATTCGGGCGTGCTCCGAACTGACTGTGCTATATATATATATATATATATATATATATATATATATATATATATATATATATATATATATATATATATAAATGACCGTATAACTCGATTTTCGCTTCGGCGAGCGAGAATGTTTTCGATCTTATCGAGAGGTTCCTCGGGAGCGCGCGCGGATATTCGCGGCTAACCAAGTTCGAACGAAAAGTAACCCGGGGGAACGAGTCTTTCTCGTTTAGTGAATATAGATATATGGTACATAGGACTTTTTTTTGTTTTTTTTTTGGTTTTTTTTTTTCTTAGCCCGTTGGGTGCGAGTATGCACACACGCACACACGGGAGAGGAGAGACATCATGATTCAACGGGAGGATTAAAGCGACGGGATCGCTATCTCCATCCCCCATCGTTCTGGTCCAACCTCGTCGCGGTTCTGTGCAGGGGTTAGCTCGAGGCTCCCCCCCGCCCCCCAACCGATAAACGAATGAGAGTTTAATACGCGCCAGAAAGGAACACAGGAGAGCCGACAACTCCGACGCCTTCTTGTCCTCTTTTTTGAGCCTAGTAAACTCGTGGAATGCTTGTGTCGTTGGAAATTTCCCAGATTTTATTACGCTTTTGCGTTTGTACTCGTTCGTAGCCGGATCTCGTTCCCGTGTGTACGTCGCTTAAACGAAAGAGAAGTTTACCGAAAAGGATTCAACGGCGCTCGGCCGGAACCGACCGTCGAATCTCCATTAAAAGTGTGCCGTTCCAGCATTGACATACGTTTTTTTTTTTTGTCTTTTTTAATCAACAGAATGTCAAAATGTATTGACCAGTACTTGCGAAACAACGTTCCGTGCAGAAATTGTGCTAGGGACCGGCTGGATCCTCGCGACTATCGCTACTATCTGGTAAAGATTCGACCGGATCCCTAGCAAATTTCTGGACGGGATTCTCGTATATCGCGTCGTCAACTATGAGTTTTCTCGGTACTGGCAATGTTCCAGCTTGAATGTTTCTTTCCGTTAGCGTAGAATTAAGGGGTACGGCCACGGTAGATTTTTCAATAAAAAATCGATGTTTCTGGCGTGATAAACAACTTGGACAATTTTTACCCGATTAACTTGAAATAGACAAAAAAATGATGTTTCTAATTGCATTTCGCAGAGAAGTACGTACGGAATTTCTGATTAATTAAAAACTTGACATTTTATGAGGCAGTTTTATACGAAATTTTTCACTGAAAATTCACCTTTCAAGTTCAGATGCCTACGATATTCGAATAAAACATTTTTTTTCAAATTTCGTATTCAAATTGTTTGATTTTTTCTGTTTTAGGTGAAAAATTGTGCATGCCAAATGTCACAAGAAGCAGCGCCTCAAAAAAAAAAAAAAAAAAAAAAAAAAAAAAAAAAAAAACGATACCTAAAACAAATAGGAGTAGTCGGCCACTTCGTTATTTTGTTATTTATCCATGAAATTTAACTTCAGTAGTTCCGACCAGAATGACATGTCTATAGATTAAGAATTATCAAGAATTTTTGATTTCAGATAACATCAAGAGCCAAAATCACCGGGGCCACCCAAGCGCTTTTTTTTTCGAGGTGCCAACTTCGATCAATAATAATAATAATAATAAACTATAAAATGTTGTCAAACATTTTTTTTTTGTATCTTTAATATGTAAATAAAAACATCCTAAATATCCAAAACGAATCATTTTTATTTTCCTACAAAAAAACGCCCTCCAAAAAAGACATGAAAATCGGCTTAAGTTACCAGACCCCTACCTCAATGATCCTGGCATGCTCGCGAAACAAGGGGATTCCCGGTCTAAATAGTGTATCGCTACTATCCGGGACATGGCTCTCGCCGATGTATCGACCGGTACGATGATCACGAGGAACAATTAGAGTGGAGACTTTCTATTGTCAAAAGAATTTAAACCTCAAAGTTTCGATCAAAATTTCCGTCTTCCTCCCCCGAAACCGTAAACATATCCTCGCCAGAAATAAGATGGCCGGGTAATTGCGCGTGATTCGTACGATTACATAGAAAAAAAAAAAAAAAAAAACAACTGACCTCTTTCATTCCGTCGAGTCTGCCGAGGCTCTTGGTACCCCGAAGCGGTGGAAAAGCTGCGTCCTGCCATCCAGCGGCGTTCGGTGCACCGTTGCACGGACGTGGCTCACCCACGTTAAGACCTCTAGCTCTGCTCTTGCTCTTGCGTTTGTCGAGCAAATGCTTGGCCCTAGATTTTCTCACCGGCGCGGCGATACCGTCGTCTTCGGGATCGCTCTGGACCTCCCAGCGAGAGGGTGACTTGAATCTTCGTCTCGCGCTCGTTGGCGAGGTCACCGGTGAGGTGAGCCTCTGAACGAGGGTGCCGAACATGGTCATCATCGACCGTGCCCCGGCGCGCGCGACGTTTTAAACCTCCTTCGCTCCCGCTTCTAATTTCCTCGCTTCCTCTGTGTTGCAGACGACGCGGGTAACACGAATTTTACTCGTCCGTCGCTGTTACCGTGGCTTCGTTCGACACTGTCATTGGCGCTTCCTCAGCCGAGTACGAATTGCATCCAGTGACTCTCATTCCGCAAAGTCTCATTGACACCGTACAAATCTTCACCTTTGCGATGATCTCGACACGTATTTCATAGTTTCTCTCACTCTCTCTCTCGTTAGAGCCTTTTTTTCCCGTTCCTACGACCTACTTCGTGATTTCTGTTTTCGGAAACAATTAGCGAAAGTCTCGGCACCGGGAAAGTCCCGACCCGAATCTCGGCAAGCTTCGAAACACTCGAAAGCTTCTCTCGGACAAATCGTTCGAGGAACTCTCGAGGGAACGAGTAGGGAAGAATCGAATCAACGGAAGGGAAGGAAAGTGTTAGGCACAGACGCGAAAAATGGAGGAGACCGGGAGACGGATGCGAAAAATCGTTCGAGGGTCCGGAGCCAACGGGAGTCTCGGGTTATTATGGGACGTGGTACAGGGGGATACAAGCGTCTGCCGATGGGTGCAAAGGTCGAGAGACGAGAGTTCAGTGTGTCCTCGACTCACCGCGATTCTTACCCGCTTCTCCTCCGCCACCTTTTGCCTTCTCTTCTTCGCTTCTTCGACACCGCTCGCTCGGGAGCGTGCTCACCTTCGCGCAAACCCGAGATCCTTATCGATCTCTATCTCCGTCTCTCTCTCTCGCGACTCTTCTCTCTTCGGGGGCAGCCGCGAGGTTCGGTGAGACGATTGCTTGCGGTATATACGAGCGAAACACCTGTTAGTTATCTCGCTGCCTTATTCCGTAAACACGAAGAGACGGGCTCTGCAGCCTCGTACGCACACAAACACACACACACACACACACACACACACGCACACGCGTATACACAAACACACGCTCTGTTGAGGAGAATCGCGTGTGTTTCGTGCTGCCGAAAATTAAAAAATTAAAACCCTTTCAAAGACTCAATTGTCCAAATGGAAATTTTTAATTCTTATTTGCTCCACGGCTATTATCGTTCGAGCGAAACATAAAACGTAATTATTTTCCAAATTGAAAGGGGCTAATTCTGGAAAAGAGTTCGTAAAATGTTCTATCCGTGATGAATCGATGGGAAAACTTTGTTTTTCTTTTTGAACAATTTTGTTTGTTTTTTTACCGATTGTTCCGAGTGTCTGTGCGTTTTACGACTTGGAAAACGAGCACAAGAGGCGATATCGTATATTAAGACGATTTAAGGACGAGACGAGGAGAAAAGACGTCGGACTCTTCTGTCGGGACTGAGATCGCGTTCGCAGGCGCTATATTCTTCGCGTTATGAACCAGGTAGGTATTTGCCTTTAGGGCGTGCGTGAAAACCACCGTCGTACAAACGAGCGGCTCGCACAACACCACGATTTTGTCCGTTCTCTTCGTTTCTTCTAAACCCTCGGTACAATTATTTGTACCGGTGCCGTATTCATTTATTCCCTTCCTCCGTATATCCCCTCCGTTTATGACAACAACTTTCGAATCCTCCCGGACACTTCGTTTCGCACTTTTTTCCCTTCGACAAAAAAAATCTTCACACGTACAAAACCACCGATAAATTAATATCCGCGAAATGATGGAAAAAAAAAACAAAAACTCCAAGGGTGTTTAATTTTGATCGAACGACGGAGTTTGTTGTCGCAATGTTCAAAATAGTTGATTGTTGACGTTGATCGTTGGGTACGGGGAAAAATGATCACACGGAAATAGCGCGAGAGCGCGCAGCGACACAAAACTCCGGAGCACTCCGGGAGAGCACGAGAAACGCCGTTCTCGTTCACTCACTAGCTGCGTACGGAATTCAACTGGTCGCGCGGAGAACAGGCGGCAGCACGACCGGTTGGCCTCGCTCCCACCGAGAAGCCGGCCCGAGTCATCACGAACCCCGCGTACTCGTACGAAGTTTCACGAGACATCGCGGAACGTCACGAGGGGTCTGATACGTTGCCATGGCGACGCACGCTGAGGTTGAACGGTGGGGGAAAGGGGACTTGTTTCTAACCTCAAGAGCAAGCCCCTGAGGGAATGATTCCCCCTCTTTGCCGCTTCCTCGACACGTCGAGCAATACGATCGTACCCCAAAAAATTTGCTTTTGCTTTCGTGTACGGGCAATAATCGCGTGCGTGCCTCTCGCTTCTTCAAGTAGGAGCTAAATGATTTAGGTTGATATACGAGGAACAGTGATAACGACAAGGCTTGACGACGTGAGATGGCTTTTTGGGTCAGACAAACCGTCTAATTCGACATCCGACAGAATTGATGCCATAATATTTAATTATATTCGGTTGAGTAGCATATCACTTTTCCCGAAAAATGTTCAAGTCGATTTTATAGTTGTCGGGAAATTCTACGGTTCTACGGACCACGCTCAGTCAATTTTGTCGTCTAGTCATTCAAATAATTCGACTTATTGATCCGGGCTTTATTAGAATTTAATTAATTATTTTTATTCTCGTAAAACAACACTTTTTTCACGATTTTTTAATACAATTATGAGTTTTTCGACAAAATGTCGACTCGATTGAAAATCACGGGGTCAAAGTACATCGATATGGCGTCGTAAAACAAAATTTTAGAATCCAAAATTTCTTTGCATTTCGACCGACAAAAGGTTGCTGCACCAAATCGCTCTAATCATTTTTTCCGACCAAAGTTTGAACCCCATTCTGTTCTCATTCTTTTCGTAATCCTTCAACCTTTAAAATGCCGCTTCATTTATTGAGCTACGATTTTTTTTCGATTTTTCATAGATTTTCAAAGTTGGACCGTCGATTTTTCGATTATTTATCCATACATACCCCTTCTCATTTTTTTCACCGATTTTCAATCTGCTCTCACGGCTACAATAATTGAGTTATCGGGATGATTCAAAATGCATTCTCTAAGTCTACTCGAGACGTTTTGAAAACACTCGTCAAAACCCAAAATCGACGAAACGGGAGCCAAGTTATGACCATTTGAAATTTCGAGATATTTAGGTTCTCGAAAAGGTGGGCAAAAAATTACAAAAAAAATTTTTTCTCTTTTTTCAATGTTTCGATACGGTATTCGATCGGACATTTTCCGCTGATTACGAATAACATCGAGTCTTAGTCGAAATCTCAAAATATCAATGTGAAAAAGGCGAAAAACGAAAAAAATCACCTTTTGGACGATTTTCAATGAAATTTCGAGTTTTTCAAAGAAATGGCTACTGAATTGGTAATCAGCGAGTCAAAATACATCGATATAGCGTCCTAAAAAAAAATTTAAAAATTCAAAATTTTTTTGCATTTCGGCCAAAAAGGAGTGGCTTCACTAAAATCGCTGTAACGTTGCTTCCCGATGGAGTTGGAACCCCACTGTGTGCTCATTCTTTTCGTGATCGAAAACCCTTTAAAATGGCGCTTGAATCATTGTGCTATCATTATTTTTCGATTTTTCACAGATTTTTAAAGTAGGACCATCGATTTTTGCGAATTTCTCCATACATACCCCTTCTTATTTTTTTCGCCGATTTTCAACCTGCTCTCACGGCTACAATAATTGAGATATCGGGATGATCCAAAATGCATTCTCTAAGTCTACTCGAGACGTTTTGAAGACGCTCGTCAAAACCCAAAATCGATGAAACGGGAGCCAAGTTATGACCGTTTGAAATTTCGACATTTTTAGGTTTCCGAAAAGGTGGGCAAAAAATTACAAAAAAAATTTTTTCTCTTTTTTCAATGTTTCGATACCCTATTCGATCGGAAATTTCCGGCTAATTACGAATAACACCGAGTTTTAGTCGAAATCTCAAAATATCAATGTGAAAAAGGCGAAAAACGAAAAAAATCACTTTTTGGACGATTTTCAATGAAATTTCGACTTTTTCAAAGAAATGGCTACTGAATTAATAATCAGCGAGTCCAAAATACATCGACAAGCGTCCTAAAAGAAAATTTAGAGAATTCAAAAATTTTTAGCATTTCGGCCAAAAAGAAGTGGCTTCACTAAAATCGCTGTAACGTTACTTCCCGATGGAGTTGGAACCCCACTGTGTGCTCATTCTTTTCGTGATCGAAAACCCTTTGAAATGGCGCTTGAATCATTGTGCTATCATTATTTTTCGATTTTTCACAGATTTTTAAAGTCGGACCATCGATTTTTGCGGATTTCTCCATACATACCCCTTCTCATTTTTTTCACCGATTTTCAATCTGCTGTCACGGCTACAATAATTGAGATATCGGGATGATCCAAAATGCATTCTCTAAGTCTGGTCGAGACGTTTACAAAACCGCCCTCAAAATACAAAATCGATCAAACGGGAGCCAAGTTATGGCCATTCAAAATTTCGACATTTTTAGGGTTCTGGAAAAGTGAGCAAAATAGTGAACAAAATTTTATTTCAGCTATTAATCTATTTCAATAACCTATTTGATCGGAAATTACCCGCTGATTACGAATTTAACCGGATTTTTTTATCGAAAACTCGAAATGTCGATGAGAATATGCAAAAACTTGTTAATTACTATTCAATAAATTGCTAGAGGCCAGAATTTTTATTAAATTCATAGAAGAGTACCCCAAAACTATAACGAAGGAAACTCAAAAGGAGCCCAGAACTTCCATCGATGCATCATCGCATCTCTCGTTCTCCATCTATAGTTACATATTTCGGTGCAAAAGATGTGTGAAATCCGAGGCAATAAAGGGCGCACACAATCTTTTATGGTGTAGTTCATGTGCGCGAAAATTGCACAGTCCGATGGGTATATATGCAGTATATAGATATACCGGGATATATTGAGAGAGACTAAAGGGAGATTCGCAAAAGAGCCGGTGGAAAGATAAATCGATTGGTCGCTGCTCGCCCGGGTTTCTCTTTTGAGTACACCGCGTGCATATAAAATATAAAAGCCGGAGAAGACGAGTGTGTATGATAGGAGCCTGAGAGAGAAAATGAGACAGAGAGAGAGTGAAAGAGAAAGAGAGAGAGAAAGAGAGAGAGAGAAAGAGAGAAAGAGAGATCGTATATAGTCGTGGTCGTTGATCAGCGAACGTTGAGAGAGAATCGCAATTATCCGTTGTCCCAACGTCCTACCGTAATACGGAATCCCTGAGAGGCCGGAGGGAAAAATGAGACGCTCCATGTACTCTATCGAGCAAGATATATATATATCCAAGATTCTATATACTATATGTACGCTTGTGTGCGTGTGTCGTAGGTAGGGAGTGCGACGGATATATCAACGACTCGCGCTAATTATGTTTCCACTTGATAATTACGAAACCGGGTATGTACGGCGTGTTGCCTCACTTACGCTATAATAACATCGCAATAATAATAAATAAAAATAATAACAACAACGATAATGTAGGTAGAGCAGGCCCATCAGACGCGATCAATCATAAAGGAAATGTGCCTTTTTGTCTCTGTACAATTACAGTAGGGCTATGTAATTGAACTTCTGACGAGTTGCCGGACATCTAATGATATCGTCGCGTTGCGAATAATCAAGGTGAAGGCGAACTTTTATTTTATTTTATTTTTTATTCCTCGTTGCCACCGCGAGGAGTGCAACCGATGATATACATTGGGTCAAAAAAGTATTCACACACCTTGTTTTTTTGCGATAACTTTATAGACATAAGCGATACGCAAAGAAAGCCAATTTTATTTAATAGTACATCAGGTACAGAGATAAACTGCGAATGGAGAATTTTTTCCCAGGAATAATAGAAGAATTATGCAAAAAAAAACGAAAATTTTCGGGCCAAAAAAGTATTCGTACACTTACGATTGAGCTGCTAAACCTCGATATTCACTCACGGACGGTCTGACCTCTGCGTACAATGTAAACAAGGCTTCGTTTACACAATGGCTTTGACCTATTCCATGCGGTAGTTGATCTTCAAGCTCTGAACAGACACGATGGCAAAGAAAAGCGAAATAGCAATATCCATGCGAGATAGAGTGATTTTTCTTCGGAAACGCGGTGAAAGTTATCGAAAAATTAGTAAAGAACTAAATCTAAGTTTCGCAACAGTGCAATATTTAATAAAACAATACGAAAGAACAAACAGCACAGAAAATAAGCCACGAACCGGTCGACCGAGAATACTAACGGTACGAGAGCGTCGGAGTATCGTTACAGAGGCTACAAAAAAACCGTTCACAAGTGCTCGCAGTTTAGCGAATGATGTCGCGTCAACATCGGGGAAGAGCGTGTGTCCCCGGACTATTCGAAACGTTTTGCATTCTGCCCAAATATACGGCGGAACTGCCCGCAAAAAACCATTAATTAATAATATAAATCGAGAAAAACGTTTAGGTTTCGCAACAACCTACGTAAGAAAATGTATAGAATTTTGGAAACGTGTCGTATTCTCTGATGAATCGAAGTTTAACGGGGGGTAAGGTTTTTCACTTTCGAAAAATCGAATTTTTTTTTGTCTTATCTTATTGTTTAACATTTCAAGAATATGTCCTTAAAATTTTAAACCGATCTAAGCAATATTCTTAAAGTTATTGGAATCAGTAGTGGATCAAGCGCTCATGACTGGGCACGATCAACTGACTCCATACGCGTAAGCCGAGCAGAGCAGGAAGCTGAAAAAAAAACTAAAGAAGGCAGGATTCGTCGTAGACAGGAGCAAAAAGGTGCTTTAGACATCTTTGATGATAGCAACATCCTTTATGGACCTGGCATTGACGATTCAGTTTGAGGTAAGCCGATAAAATTCGCTTATGAACGTTTTATACCAGATTTTTTAGTGTTCAAAACTTTAAAGCGTTTTCCTCGCAACTCACGTTTTCAAAGGCGGTGTTCCTCATAACTTGAAAACTTCAGCACCGATCCCTTTGAAATTTTGAACACTAATTCTGTACATAATTTACGAGGTAACGCTGGAGAGTTTTTTTCAAATTTGTTAATAATTTTTATTTTACAATAACAAATTAACCGATTTTTTTCGTAAAAATCGCGTTTTTCCCTTCAAAATGTTCCAAAAAATTGAAAAATTGAAATTTCGAAAAACCCTCCCAGCGTTACCTGGGGAAAACTATTATCTAACAAATGAACTTTCATTTTTTCATTTCAGATGATCCAGCACTAAGTTATGAGGGACACCGCAATTCTACTTTTTTCCGAGACACGTCCGAATAATTGCTGCCATTGCCGTTTTTTTTAATATTTCTTCGTGAAAATTTTATTCAATATTCTTTGAATGTCATATTTTACTGTACCATTAGTTTTAATAAAGAGATTTTAACTGCGTCGTCACAAAAAAATCACAAAAACATGCCTTTTTTTGTACAAATTAACCTTACCCCCCCTTAACATTTCGGGTCCGATGGAAAAAAATTCGTCTGGCGGAAACCAAATACCGAGCTCCGGCAGAAAAATTTAATACCGACTGTAAAGCACGGCGGAGGAAGCGTCATGGTTTGGGGCTGTATGGGATATTATGGCGTTGGTAATCTGGCTTTTATAGATGGTGAAATGAATGCCCAGAAGTATATCGACGTGTTGCACAGCAATTTGAAAGCAAGTGTAGATAAAATAGGCCTGGATGGAAATTTCTACTTCCAACGAGATAACGACCCGAAACATACCGCCATGAAAACGAGGGAATGGTTACTCTGTAATATCCGCAAACAATTGATTACACCACCACAATCTCCGGACATCAATCCTATTGAAAATTTATGGCACTTGGTGGACGTAGAAATTAGAAAAAGAAAAATAACAAACAAATCCGATCTCCAAAGAGTGCTTTTAGAAGAATGGACGAAAATAGCAAAAGAAACAACGCAAAAGCTAGTAGAATCCATGCCTAAGAGACTCGAGGCGATAATTGGAGCAAAAGGGATGCACACCAAATATTAGTTATAATTAACAGCTATGATGATGTAGGTTTTCACTATAATCGTAAGTGTATAAATACTTTTTTTGCCCGAAAATTTTCGTTTTTTTGCCATAATTCTTCTATTATTCCTGGAAAAAAATTCTCCATTCGCAGTTTATCTCTGCACCTGATGTACTATTAAATAAAATTGGCTTTCTTTGCGTATCGCTTATGTCTATAAAGTTATCGCAAAAAAACAAGTTGTATGAATACTTTTTTGACCCACTGTATAACGTTATCGCGCGGAATGAAAACAGCACGATCGCCCATTGGATTGAACGTAACCGGATGTAACGAGGAACTCTTTCTCATTGGCGCGAGACAAGTTCGATAGACAAAAATAAATAGAAGATTGAGAGGAAGAGTAAATGGATGGATGACACGTTGAAAGAAGAAATTGAAAGACCGAATGACGGTGAGAATTCTTTTAATTCGCGTAGAAAACGAAGAATGGCGCGTCGTCGTGTACGAACGCGAGCGCGAACGTGAGATTGAATCGTTTTGGACGCTGTTCAGGTAGATAATGGAGGACACGATTGAGCATTCAGAAAGGGTTACCACTGATGTAGTTAAATGAACGTTCGCCAAGTGATTGGGAGTGAAAAACTTCTTTTTTCGAATACTTTCGAAAGTGGAAAATTCGCCTTCGATAGAAGCTCACAATGGATATCAATTGTATAAATTATTTATCCTGATCCGCACTGCTCGATCAACGCTCCTCAATAATCCCATTTTTCACTCTTCGTGAGCTCGGAATCACTCTCGCTTTTTCATATTTTATCTCCGTTTCCCGTCCGATCGCGGGAGAGCGAGGGAAAAAGTGACAAATACTTATCGTATCGCGGCGAAACGTGAAAAAAAAGACGAGAATACACATGTCTCAAGTCACTTCTCGAGCCACTTGGCGTCTGGTATACGTACAATATCTATAAATACATAAGTTTAATATATACCGAGCTCGTGAAACGATTATTTTTTCCGTAGCACGGATGTAGGTCAAATGGATATTCTCGGTTATGACGAGGGACGAGAGTCACGGTGAGAGAGTCTCTCGATGATGGCCCTTGTAATACATTATATCTGGACCACACGAACCGTCTACACAACATTGCTGCATCATGCTCCGGATAAGAGAAGAAGGGGAGACGAATGAAAAATTGAAAAATTGGTCTGTCGATTTTTGATACACGTCGTAGAAATCATTAGGCATCCGTGACCGGGCATTCCTCGTACCGGGGCTGCTATACAAAAATGTTACGTCCGATTCTCGACCCTGCCTGTGTACAAGATAGACGGTGGGGAGAAAAAACTCGAGACGAAGGGCGATAAACGGAACTCGTAGTATACGGTTGTCAGCTGACAATACAGTCATTGGCCGTTTACAATGTATTTGTACAGTTAAACACGTATTAAGATGGGTAAAGAGATCTTAATCCCGTCACATCTTTATCTCGTCGTCTCCCGCATTGTTTTACATCCCAATCGTATTATATTTCCATTTTTTTATGTGTAATATCTTTCCGCTCGGTTTCTGTGGCACTGATCTCGCGAAAAGGGACGGAAGTGTGTAACAGGAAGCCCGAGAAGCGCGCGCTATTTGATTTGACCAATGAGCGCGCGCGGTGGTAGCGTTCGCTGTCAGATGGTACCAACTCATTTTCCGAGAGGTTGGTACTGTCAGCCAACAGGCGTGTGCGTGTGTGACGAGAAAGAGAAAGGGAAATAGAGGAGAACGCATCAGCTGTGCGCTTAAGGTAGTTCTAACACAAATCAAGATTAATGCCAATTTAATGAATTTTTGGGAAAAACTAAAAGAAGTACTGAAGAATACTTATGCGAAATTTGAGACTGTTTCACCGTACCGTTTTCAAGATATCGTTTATCAAAAATTCCAAAATTTGCATACGAACGTATACCTATACCGTACGAAATGAGCACTTTCCGGATATTTAGTCACCAAAATGTACGAAGGAATATTGACAAATTCTTGAAATTTGGCACGAAAGTAGTTTAGTAGATGAAGAATAACATATATTTTACAGTAAATTCTCAACCGTACAGTAAAAAAGTATGGACTATTAAAAAAATATTGTTTTGAGGCTAGAAGAGCTGGTTAGTGAGCATGGCAACGTTGCTTTATTACGACTGGCGTGACATGTGTGTGTGTGTGTATGATACAAATCGACGCAGCGCGGTAATACAAATTTTTCAAAAGGAAAATGCTTCGGAATTGAATGTATAGGAGGATTTTAACGGTTTTTCATTGAGATTCGAATAGAAATAAAAATATCAGCAATAAATAATACATTTGTAATAATAAATTTTCCTTTCAATCTTTTATTAGACATCTTTTTGATGCTCTCTTTATTCGCGTCACTGACATCCATAACCTCACTTTCGGCACGCATACACGCATATAGATGAATCACACGGACATACGAGTAGAGCAACGTTGCCACGTTTCAATTTTTAACTGGGACTACGTGAAACGAATTCTTATTAAATTTAGTTATTTTAATTGTTTTTATCTTTAAGATTTTTATATGGTCTGGAATCTTCATGTTAGTTCATAATATGATTTTTACTTGGCGATATAACTTTTTTTTCTGAGAATTTTTTCTTTAGTTTTCTTTTGACTTATGCAGTCGTGTTAGAACTACCTTAACATACAGTGTTGTGTATAAAGTGTGCTGTTATATAAACTAATTTTTTATATGTGTAAACTATATTAATAAATATATTTACTGTTGATAATGTGTCTGAAAAAAGTGCAGATCACGGATAAAATGCAAGTGACTAATAATGAATAAATATTCGAATACTTAGCTTTTTTAAATTTTGAGGTTGATTTCTGTCGCTGCTCAAATGATATTTTCAATTCTGATTAAAAAAAAAAACAAATAGCTTTTATTATGTTATATAAACTAATTTATATGTGTAAACTATATTAATAAATGTATTTACTGTTGATAATGTGTCTGAAAAAAGTGCAGATCACGGATAAAAAATGCAAGTGAGTAATAATGAATAAATATTCGAATATTTAGCTTTTTCAAATTTTGCGGTTGATTTCTGTCGCTGCTCAATTGATATTTTTAATTCTGATTAAAAAAAAAAAACAAATAGCTTTTATTAACTTTTAAGGTTAATTTCTGTCGCTGCTCAATTGACATTTTTTAATATGATTAAAAAAAAAACAAATTAATTAATTACACGGATAATTACTTTGATATTAATAATTTCTTTAATATTTATAATTCTAATATAATTCTAATGATTTCGTGAGTTACAGAGATGGGTAAATCCAGAGCAGAACATATGCGCGAGTAATAATGAATAAATATTCGAATAAATATTTGAATATTTAGCTTTTGTAAATTTTGCGGTTGATTTCTGTCGCTGCTCAATTGATATTTTTAATTCTGATTAAAAAAAAATAAAACAAATAGCTTTTATTAACTTTTAAGGTTAATTTCTGTCGCTGCTCAATTGATATTTGTTATTTTGATTAAAAAAAAACAAATTAATTAATTACACGGATAATTTCTTTGATATTAATAATTTCTTAAATATTTATAATTCTAATTTAATTCTAATAATTTTGTGAGTCGCAGAGATGGGTAAATCCAGAGCAGAATATATCCGCGATTACCGGCAGAAAAAACATAAGGAAAAATGAAAAACTGGAGAGGTAGACCCAAAAAAAAAATGCGCATAATTCGACTCAGCGTAGCAGGGATTTTCGGGCACCTGCAGCGAACTTAATTCTCTCACGGACATCAACGGCCGAC
The DNA here is from genome assembly GCA_958009045.1 of Oxytorus armatus. NCBI lineage: Eukaryota > Metazoa > Arthropoda > Insecta > Hymenoptera > Ichneumonidae > Oxytorus > Oxytorus armatus. The sequence continues at coordinate 2,562,444 of OY253750.1, forward strand.
CCAACTACTGCTTTACCAGATCTGGTTGTCAGTCATGCAACTTTACGATTGCCATCGTTGCCATTTTCTCCGTCTACATCAACAGCGACTGTATGTAATACTTCGATGAAATGTCTCTGCTCTCCCCCAAATTGAACAAAAATAACTGTCTCCAATAAAAAATTGCATTACTCCTACCGTTAATTAAGGTAGTGGTCTGGTAACTTAAGCCGATTTTCATGTCTTTTTTGGAGGGCTTTTTTTTGTAGGAAAATAAAAATGAATCGTTTTGGATATTTAGGATGTTTTTATTTACATATTAAAAATACAAAAAAAAAATAGTTTGAAAAAATTTAATAGTTTATTATTATTATTATTATTGATCGAAGTTGGCACCTCGAAGTTGGCAGCCCGGGTCCTAACTTTTTTTCTACCGAACCGATTGCTTTCAAATTTTAACAGGCTACTCTACACACTTATAGTTCTCGTCGGAACTACCGAAAAATTTTTTCACCCCTAACTTTCCATTTTACAACCCCTTCTTTGCTAAGGACCCGGACTGCCAACTTCGATCAACAATAATAATAATAAACTATTAAATTTTTTCAAAAAAATTTCTTTTTGTATCTTTAATATGTAAATAAAAACATCCTAAATATCCAAAACGATTCATTCTTATTTTCCTACAATAAAACGCCCTCCAAAAAAGACATGAAAATCGGCTTAAGTTACCAGACTACTACCGTAAATAAAATACAATTTTCATTAAAAAGAATTATTTTTCGTTACGAAAAATCATTTCAAATAATACCTGAATCATTTCTTTCGGGATATAATGTTAGTGTTGCTTATTACCAAGGTGAGATGTCAGATGTTACACATCATATGCGACTACTGTCAGGGTTTTTTTTTTCTTTACATCGTTGTCTTTCAACGACGCGTTCTCTTGCCGTAATCGCAATCTCGTATCTTTTCGTCCAACCGACAATTCCCCACTTAAAACCAATCAAAGTCTACAAAAGCCAAATATTGAATGCGCGAGCCACTGGACCAACGTGTAAACGGAAAAAAAAAAGGAATAATCTCCTTATGTTTCACGACGAATGTCATCTTTCTACTTTCCCGTTCTCCAACTACCGTAATTCTTCGGGGAAACTATTCCTTAAAATTTTGTCGCGGCGAGTGTATCGCCATGAGACGAATACCGTGCGGAAAAGTGACCGCGTACCACCGCCAATCGCTGCCGCATATTAATTATCCCGCCGTTGATAAATGAGGCGACGGATTGTGAAACGGGAATTCGTTCCGTATTAGGTGCATCGGAGTGTCGTGGTCGTCGTTGTAATTATATGTATCCTCCCTCCACACCCTTCGCCCCAGCGTTTGGACTCTTATCTTCAACCCTACGGGAATACCGTTGAGTCTCTCGCGATGCGGGATATATTACGTGCGATGTTGAATCGCATGTTTCTTGTATTGCTAATAAGGATCGAATCTCGTTACACTTGACTGAAATTTCTCGGTTTTTTTTTTTTTGCTGAACAATCATCGGCATTCAATAAAATACCAATTTCTTCGTGTTCGATACAATTTAAAAAAGAGACAATTCCAACGAAGCAAATTACTTTTCACGAATCAGTTTAAGGTAGTAGTCTGGTAACTTAAGCCGATTTTCATGTCTTTTTTGGAAGGCGTTTTTTGTAGGAAAATAAAAATGAATCGTTTTGGATATTTAGGATGTTTTTATTTACATATTAAAGATACAAAAAAAAATTTTTTTGCAAAAATTTAATAGTTTATTATTATTATTATTATTGATCGCAGTTGGCAGCCCGGGTCCTAACTTTTTTTCTACCGAACCGATTGCTTTCAAATTTTAACAGGCTACTCTACACACTTATAGTTCTCGTCGGAACTACCGAGAAATTTTTTCACCCCTAACTTTTTATTTTACAACCCCTTCTTTGCTAAAATAAGAAGACTTTTTTTTTCAAAGACCGCCATTTTGTTATTTATCCATGAAATTTAACTTCAGTAGTTCCGACCAGAATGACATGTCTATAGAATAAGAATTATCAAGAATTTTTAATTTCAGATAACATCAAGAGCCAAAATCACCGGGGCCACCCGGTGCCCGGTTTTTTTTCGAGGTGCCAACTTCGATCAATAATAATAATTATAATAAACTATTAAATTTTTTCAAAAAAATGTTTTTTTGTATCTTTAATATGTAAATAAAAACATCCTAAATATCCATAACGATTCATTGTTATTTTCCTACAAAAAAACGCCCTCCAAAAAAGACATGAAAATTGGCTTAAGTTACCAGACTACTGACTTAAAGGATAACGAATAAAATGTTTATGGTTCAATTACGGTGTGTTGTATCGTCTCGTGCGAGATAATCGGCTCGTTCGTTTCTTTGCCTCGCTTCATTTTCAGATAAATGGTCGCAGACACGGTGCGAAGTCTCGCGTGGTCAGTGACAGAATGAAGAAGAAAAAAAGGAAAGAAAAATTCGGCAAGACTTGACGCGATCTCCGAGGGGGGAGAATATGTCTTATGCCACGTTGCACGCGTGTTTTTTTGTAATATATAAATATATCATACAATATACACACGTATACGTACGCGGACACGAGACAAAACGTGTATGAGATCGCGAGAGATGGGACATGGTTCGCGCGAAGAAACGCGAACGTCGGAGCCGCGGGGAGGCTCCACGCGGGCCGCGAGTTTCGGACACCTCTCTTCCGCGACAGGTGGAAGCGAAATAAATTCTGTGCACTATCTGCGCGAAATCGTTCTCGCCACAGATTCACGCACGACTTTTGCATACGCGCGTCCACTTTGCCTCGTTATTCCTTTTTGTTTTTCATTTTTTGTTGTTGTTGTTCCGCTCTTTCTCTCTGCCTCCCTACCGCTGTTCCGCAAATACACTTGCAAAGAGTGATTTAAGGTAGCAGTCTGGTAACTTATGCCGATTTTCATGTCTTTTTTTGGAGGGCTTTTTTTGTAGGAAAATAAAAATGAATCGTTTTGGATATTTAGGATGTTTTTATTTACATATTAAAGATACAAAAAAAATTATTTTGAAAAAATTTAATAGTTTATTATTATTATTATTATTATTGATCGGAGTCACCTCGAAAAAAAAGCGCGTGGGTGGCCCCGGTGATTTTGGCTCTTGATGTTATCTGAAATCAAAAATTCTTGATAATTCTCAATCTGTAGACATGTCATTCTGGTCGGAACAACTGAAGTTAAATTTCAAGGATAAATAACAAAATGGCGGACTTTGGAAAAAAAAACTTTTGATGTTAAATTTAGTTTAAATAAACTACTGAAGTTAAATTTCATGGATAAATAACAAAACGACGGACTTTGGAAAAAAAAACTTCTTTTTCCAAAGTCCGCCATTTTGTTGTTTATCCATGAAATTTAACTTCAGTAGTTCCGACCAGAATGACATGTCTATAGATTAAGAATTATCAAGAATTTTTTATTTCAGATAACATCAAGAGCCAAAATCACCGGGGCCACCCACGCGCTTTTTTTTCGAGGTGCCAACTTCGATCAATAATAATAATAATAATAAACCGCTAAATTTTTTCAAATTTTTTTTTTTTTGTATCTTTAATGTGTAAATAAAAACATCCTAAATATCCAGAACGATTCATTTTTATTTTCCTACAAAAAACGCCCTCCAAAAAAGACATGAAAATCGGCTCAAGTTACCAGACTACTACCTCAACACCCTCCCCTCCTCGTCGCTCGTACGACATAACGTCGTCCCCGCTCTCGTCGGAGTGTCCGATTACGTAACAGCAAAAAAACTCGAGTGCGCTGTTATGCGAGTTGAACGAGAGAAAAAGAAAAAAAAACGACATAAAAAGATACAAACTACGCGCGCAAATGAATTCTCGTGAATTCCACTTTTGCATTTTGTTCGTGGAATATTTTTTTATACATATATTTTTTTTAATAAAATTCCATTCTCCGCAAGACATTGTGTACAAATATCATACCTCGATATCGTGGCTAATATATATGTATATATATTTAATAATCATAAAATCAGGCCGTAAAATGGCATTGCCAATGGTACGACGATAAATCGCTTGACGTTGAAAACTGGAACGAAAAGTGTGCGATTTTATTATTGTTGTACTTGGAATCATTGTTTTCTCAATGGATCTCGCTTCACGGCGCGGAATCGTCCCATATTTACACAATTTATTGTCTCGTTACCACCGAGTATATACCTTTGTAATTCCATATATTTTATCCGGGACGAACTTTTGCCAGAGACTTTTAGCGTTCGCCAACTATAAGCGCATGGTAAAATCGACAATGTAAATTATATAGAGGTAAATCGCGTTGCAGATGCGGGAATACGAGAGAACTAGACTGTCGGGAGCATTTCCGGTTTTTCAGAGTTTGCCTCTGTGGAATATATAAAATATATATACGATACAAAAGTTGTACATATAGTGGTTACGTTTATCTCCGCAGCATTCTCTTTACCATTTGTGTATTTTGACGTCATTCAACTTTTATTTCACTCTGGGTCCTTTTGTCTAGTGTCGGAACAATGCGATGTTCTGCCTCGACCGGGGCGTCATACGATGACATATGGAAACTTGAGATACCACACGTGGCCGAAGAAGAGAAGCTCCGCGCACGCGGGCGTACTCCACGGGTGTGTAGTTAGAAGAAAAACGAAAAATTCATTCCAATGAATCCACCGGAGGCAATGAAATGACGAGTTTGTTCTGGGCTTCATGAATTTTTCAAGAAAATAAAGTAGAAAAAAGAGACGTACTACTTCACTTAATTTAACATTTTCCCTATTTAAGGGCTCACATACCTCTGCGCGCGCTGAAAAATCGAGTAAATTTGAAAAATTATCATAACGGTAATATGGTGAAAAAAATATTAAATTGTTCATTTCACATTTTTTATTAACTTTTCAACTATAAGGAAAAAATTGAATTTTTCATTATTTTTCTATCAACATTGTTTAAACGCGTTTTTCTCGAAACTATGTTTTTTAGACAGTGTCAGCACGATAACTCGGTCAATTTTTAATATATTTCAATTCTCTATAATTATTTTCTAGATTCTTTTTTATTTTTGCAGATTGGATGATTTTTGATGATTTATTATGTCGACAAGGAGGCGCCATGGTCTTTTTTAAAAAATAATATTATTTAAAAAAAGGAGGGGGAAAAGTAGGCGATGGGTAAGGTTGTACGCCGAGACAGTGACGGAAAAAAAGGGAGAATTAACGTGGAAGGAGGAAATTCCTTGTGGGAAAAACGGTGGGAACGGAAGGGGGTAAGGACAAGGAAGACATGAAAAAGGAAAATAAGTTGGTGGAGGAAGAGGACACACGGGAAAACCTCGAGGAACATCGCGTGGAAAAAGAGGTTAGAACGAGGGCCAAGCCGTGCAGCTGGAGGGAGAGACCGTAAAGGAAGACGGAGCACGAAGAGGTACACGGTGGTGACGATAGAGGGCAGGAGAAGAGAAGACCGAAGGACGAACCATCGTGGAGTGAGGGTAGTGTCGAAAATCAGACGAAGAGGAATAGCTCGGGAAACGATGAGCACCACAGGGAAGGTTGAGCTCCGCGGCGAAGCCGGCAATGCAGCGGCAGGGGTCAGGAGCGAAGGAAGAAACGTCACGGGCGGATGGGTCGTGATCGAAATGGACCGGCTCAAACCGATGACAATGGAGATGTAACATACACATGAACACGTGGTGTGCAATTTGGATATTTGAAAAATTGGAAAATCGGAAATTCGAGGATTTGAGAAATTTGGAATTTGCAATCTGGAAATTGGAAATTTGGAATTTTGAAATTGGAAATCTGGAAATTGGAAATTTGGAAATTGGAAATCTGGAAATTAGGAAATTGGAAATCTGGAAATTTCGAAATTTGGATTCGGGAAATTGGACATTGGAAGTTGGATATTGAAAAATTGAAAATCGGGTAATTTGGAAATTAGGCAAGTCACGGGGAAAACAGAAGAGGGAAATGGTAGAAGAGGAAACGGAAACCGGAATGGAAGAAGAGAAAACGGAAACCAAATCGTAAGCTGGAAGAGAGGAATAGGAGTAGAAAGTTTCAAAGGAAGATAAACCCACGTCAATGGTAGCAAGGCACGAGGGCCACGCGGTGTAAATTTTGAAATGTTGGAAATCGGGATCTTTGGAATCTTTCCAATTTGGGAAATTTAGTGATTCGGGTGAGAGGTGGTAGGAATAGTTCTCAAAGGAAAAATGGAAACTGGAAGAAAACAACAGACTGGAAAGTGGAATTTAGTGGCAGCGGTAAGGGACGGGCTCGAGGAAACAAAAGAGAAAAAGGAAATGTATCATGTGAAATGGAAAAGGGGGTGACAGAAGGGAGAGCTAACAAAAACTGGCGAAGAAGGAAAAATGGAACAGAAGAAAAGGGGAAGAAGGGCAGTGGAATTTAGCGGGAAAGAACGGAACTGGAAATATTGATATAGGGAATAAATGTGAGGGAAGGGAGTGTAAAAACCCGAAAAGGGTATACATAGAAATAAACAATATTATTAAAAAAAAAAAAAAAATTTTAATTTCTTGTTCACCGTATAACCTTTATAATAGTTAATTTATAATTTTTCAAATATACTCGGTTTTCAGCGCGTGCAGGGGTATGTGAGTCCTTAATTTCGTCTATATTCTTGGAACAGCTGGTTCCAAGGGGCTCGAGCGAATTTCGGATGGAAAGCTCCACCAAAAAATCTAAAGAAGACTAAAACTTTTCAGCGGTAAATTGAATTTCCTCCAACGATCTCCGAAACTATGACTCGTCAACGATTTAACACAGCGCACACCCTCGTCTTGTGAACGTTTGTCCATTAATAAATTATTTTCACCGGTGTAACGATCATTCGGAGCAATAAATTTGTACCAGTGTCTCGCGAAAACTGTTCAAAGAGAGAGAAAGAGAGAGAGAGAGAGAGAAAGAGAGGCAGTGTCCGATTGTTGTTCCGCGTCTCTTTTGCCGGGGAATAAGCGTTGCGCTGACAAAAGAAAAAAATGAACAAAAACCTTCGAATCAAGATGGGAAAGTGCATGAGCGATTCTAACTCAATGCCGGGTCGAGATCGGGCACAGCACACATACGTATATCGAGGATAATCGTACAGATATAGCGGAACAAGGCTGAGAGGATGACAAAAGTGTGCCACATCGGCGAGCCAAAGCGAGAAGAGAGCGAGAAGAGAGCGAAGTGCGCGTGTCTCGAGGGGCTTTTATATCTCTAATAACAATTGCTTACGAGCAAAAGGGATTTAACCGGGCATTGCATTAACCGTTAAAACATCGTGGATTAAGACCTTTTGCGTGCAAGTTTCGATGTACGTATACGTGTACGGGAGACTGTGAAACGCGTTTATATCGTCGCGTAGATTTTCTCGTGGATCTCGGGCCGCGCGTGTGTCCGGTCGCTCTCGATGCACTCTCGATGCGGTTGGCGCATTGCAGCGAGTACTCGCTTACCTTTGCCTCTTGCTCGCTCTCTCACTCTCTTACTCTCTTTCTCTCTGTGGTACCAGGAAAGTATCGTACATACCTATATACATTTGAGTATATATATATGTAAGTACCGAACCGAAGAGACAGTGGAGAGTGTGAGAAATATTATCCTTTGATCTCGAGGCGCGCTCCGCTCGCGCGCGGTTTTCACTCGCGCGAGAGACAGTGAATTAACGACTGGCTCTCTTGTATAGTTAGATCCTATATATGGCATATATACGATTTTATAGTGTATACACGGGCAGCGCAGCGCAGTGCAGTGTGGGTGTCCGATAGCCCGCGAGCTTGAGGCCACCCAACCCAGATTATCAGTCGTCATATACGTACCGTACACACTTACAATACATATGTATACAGGTAAGTGTACAGTGACGAGGATACGGAAGTAGTAAACGAGAGTCGAGGAAGTGTCCGGACACTGGATTTTGTTGCTCTCGGCTACACGAGACTCTCGGATCTCTATCCATACGTTATATATATACATTAAGGCCGTAGTCTGGTCTAGAGCGAGATTTTTGACGTCATTTCTAATGTGCAATAACGTTTAAACCGTTGAAGTTGTCGAGATGAAAATTTACACGCGCATTTATTGATCCTTAGAGAATACTTGTACGTTAAAAAAAAAAATTATTTTAAATATTTTCATGTAGTTTTTTGCCTTGTTGCAACATGGTGCGCCGAAATCGGCGCCCACTCTGGACGATGTTGTATGCATCTGAAAAAAAATATATATATATATTCTCAATCTGTATGAGTATTCTAAGCACTGGTAGCAGAATTGGTGCTTAAAAAAAATTTTTGACAAAATGGCGGCCTGTTGAACTTTTATTAATGATATTTCATACATTTTCGGGTATTCGACGAGTTATAAAATGTCGGCAAACTTATTGTTCGACTCAATAATAAATTTTCTTGAGTACCAATTCTGCTACCAGTGCTCAGAATACTCGTACAGATTGAGAATATATATATATTTTTTTTTTTCAGATGCATACAACATCGTCCAGAGTGGGCGCCGATTTCGGCGCACCATGTTGCAACAAGGCAAAAAACTACATGAAAATATTTAAAATAATTTTTTTTTTTAACGTACAAGTATTCTCTAAGGATCAATAAATGCGCGTGTAAATTTTCATCAACTTCAACGGTTTAAACGTTATTGCACATTAGAAATGACGTCAAAAATCTCGCTCTAGACCAGACTACGGACTTAAGAGAGTGCGGAGGAAGGGAGCGGGAACTCGCGGGCATACGCTCGAAAATATTACATGTAAATGCAATGGTTATTCCGGCTGAGCTATTATTCGTCGACCATCAGGCTCGGCGATTCGTTCAACACGACCTCTTCACATATGGCGGAGTACACGCGTATACTTTTATCTACGTTCAATTCAATCGTTAAAATCTAATAAAAATGTAAACGTTTACTTCAAGGGATATGGCCACGGTAGAATTTTCGAAAAATCGTGTTTTTTTTTGCTTTGCGCGATGCTTTATCGTCATAAAAATAAGTTACCGTTCGATTTATAGCGAGAACATTTTTTTTTTCATCCACTTCGAGCGTATAACGTAAACCCACCTCTGGCACGGTCAACAACTTTTTTCTAATTGGCGTGACAAATAAATTCGGCAATTTTTGCCCGGTTGACTTGATATTTTTTACATTATGTTTCTAATTGCATTTCGTAGAGAAGTACGTACGGAATTTATGATTAATTAAAAACTTGACATTTTATGAGCAGTTTTATACGAAAATTTTCACTGGAAATTCACCTCTTAAGTTCGAACGCTTACATTATTCGAGTATAACAATATTTTTTAAATTCCGTACGATACCGTGTAAAAAAAGTCGAGTCTACATTAAGTCTTTCACGTGGTCTACGAAAAGTCTCGCTATTGGAACAAATGCAGCCTTGAAAGTAGATTTCTGACTCAGTGATTAAATCTATTATAAGTTTACGAAAGTCTATAGCTCTCGATAGTGGATACGTTCCACATTGAGTTTACTGCAAGTCTACAGGACGTCTATGTCCGATTCTTCGAGCAGGATTACCAACAGTTGGCCCGAGGTAATGAGTATAGATTTGAATATCGACCTGATAGACCTCACGTTCACGATCGCGACTCGCAATTAAATTTATGGTAAGTTTGCCCGATGTATTTATTATGTATTGAAATATAGACTTTGTATCCGGAAAAGTCTACTATAAGTCCACACCAGGTCTACTATCGTTTTCTAAAGCTAGTTTATCTGAAGTCTAAAAATTACGGCGATTATGGACCTTAATGTAGACCTAGTTGTCTGCAGTAGAAGGGGTCACGAAAAATGTATATCAGACCTAAAAAAGGTGTGCGATCGATTTATTAAGTATGTCAAAAGTCTGCATATTCTAACGATCATAGACTTTAATATAAAGGTGGTAGTTTGTAGGAGAACGCTGCTAGAAGTCTTTCGTGAGGTCCATCAGGTCTATATTCAAATCTATACTCATTATCACGGGCCAACTGTTGGTAATCCTGCTCGAAGAGTCGGACATAGACATCCTGTGAACTTGCAGTAAATTCAATGTGGAACGTATCATACACTATCGAGGGATATAGACTTTCGTAGACTTATAATGGATTTAATCACTGAGTCAGAAATCTACATTTAAGGTAGTAGTCTGGTAACTTAAGCCGATTTTCATGTCTTTTTTGGAGGGCGTTTTTTTGTAGGAAAATAAAAATCAATCGTTTTGGATATTTAGGATGTTTTTATTTACATATTAAAGATTAAAAAAAAAAATTTTTTAAATTTAATAGTTTATTATTATTATTATTATTATTGATCGAAGTTGGCACCTCGAAAAAAAAGCGCGTGGGTGGCCCCGGTGATTTTGGCTCTTGATGTTATCTGAAATCAAAAATTCTTGATAATTCTTAATCTATAGACATGTCATTCTGGTCGGAACTACTGAAGTTAAATTTCGTGGATAAATAACAAAATGGCGGACTTTGGAAAAAAAGTCCTTTTATTTTAGCAAAGAAGGGGTTGTAAAATAAAAAAAAATTTTACTTCAGTAGTTCCGACCAGAATGACATGTCTATGGATTAAGAATTATCAAGAATTTTTGATTTCAGATAACATCAAGAGCCAAAATCACCGGGGCCACCCACGTGCTTTTTTTTCAAGGTGCCAACTTCGATCAATAATAATAATAATAATAAACTATTAAATTTTTTCAAAAAAATTTTTTTTCGTATCTTTAATATGTAAATAAAAACATCCTAAATATCCAAAACGATTCATTTTTATTTTCCTACAAAAAAACGCTCTCGAAAAAAGACATGAAAATCGGCTTAAGTTACCAGACTACCTTGAGGCTGCACTTGTTCCAATAGGGAGACTTTTCGTAGACCACGTGAAAGACTTAATGTAGACTCAATTTTTTTTACACGGGTAACTTCTCCAGATATTCTGATGTAGATTAAGGAGAATTTTTTTTTTTTGTTCCAAGTCAAAAATTGTGGATGCCAAATGTCACGTCGCGAAGTGTTATAAATGAATCACTTATAAAAAAATATCCCTTTAAAAAAAAAACATTTTCCACCCTCCAAGAGGGCAAGCAAGAATTGACTCTGCGATGACGTTTTTTTTTTTTTATTGAAATAACGATTCCCATTCGAATGCCCGTGAGGGAATTCCAGAAGTCTATCTAATTTACCGGGGTATATCCATTTTTTTGTTTCCCACGAACGTTCGCGCGGATTAACCGTGAGTCGAACTGACTTATCGAGAATTCAAGAGTACTTACGAACGTACAGGCTAGACGCGTGTTAAAGATTGCGATAGAGTCTCTCTCGAGACTCGATGATCATCCACTCGAGTGCGAGGATTCTCTAACTCTCTCTCTCTCTCTGTTGGCGCATTGCCGTTTCGAGAGTGCTACCCTCTCGCTCTTCTTATCGTCCAGCCTCCTCTCTATCTCTTCCCTCCTCCTTTCTTCTTCGTGCGAGCGAGATGACTAATAGGTTACGCTATAATTCACAATGCTCGGCGTCAGGTGTGCATTAACTTAATAGCGAGAGCTTAAGAGAGGTGTTAATATCGAAGAGAGAAGCGTGAACGCCAGGCACGTATTACGTGTGAGCAGCGATGAGGCGCACGCGCGGCGAAAATCAGGGACTTCTCGACTCTTCCGTGCCCTCCCGCCCGAGTTCTCGTATCTCTATGTATAAAATCTTGATGCTCAATTCTATATGTTTTCCCGATACGGAAAAGATCTCTTATCACTCCGAGGTACAACATTCTATGGTATGAAAGGGTCGCCAACAATATCGGAATCGTAGTGTTGTTGTTGTTTATTTCTATGTATACTAGGGTGGTTCTTAATTTGGTGATGTTGGAAATTCTTTGGTATTGTTCCTTGAAAGTAATCAACATATCCAGAAAAAAATTTGGGCGCAAGCGGAACTTTGTCCAATAATTCTAACCCACCCCACCGAGCTGTCGAATTTTTATATGAAAAAATGCATGCATTCAAAATTTTGTTAAGAAAATTGTTTATTATTTCAAAACTATTCATACTAAAAAAAATTTATATTGTGTTTTTATAGGAAATTTAACGCTCTACAAAAAAGGTATCTTATAAAATCCTTGTGGATCTAATATTTATCACGTTATTAGCAAAAAACTGTCATCATTTATTCCAAAAGTTCATCATTATGGCCAAAACAAGAGTTTGACGTCGAAAAACTGCAATGTATTCTTTATATGCAATTAGAAATATGAAGAGATACGTAGTGCACTCAATAACAGTATGTGAACGATATTTAAATTTTCAATTTTATCAATTTTATTATCATTCATGATAAATTTTTCTTCTTTGATCGATAAGGACATTGATTTCTTTATCAGTTCCGAATCGATGGCTTTTTTCGAAAGATTTGAAATCAACTCCTCATTTTTTTATATCGATGTGAGCGAGAGGAATTCTAATGAAAATTATTTACAAGGCTTAAAAGTAGTTAAAGGAATTAAAGTGGTTAACCATGTTGCAGAAAGAGGAGTGAAACTTATTACAGAGTACAATGATCGTCTCACTTATGATGAAAATCAGAAACAATTCATTGTACAAATAATTGAAGAATATTAACAAAAATATCGTGATATTAACAAAGCAACTTTGCTCCAACCGATGTAATTCATTATTGTAAGTTGATTTTTAAAATATATGACATCATTCATTATAATTCACAATAAAATTGATAAAATTGAAAATTTGAATATTATTTACATTTCATTGTTGAGTGCGCTACGTATTTCGACGTCAAACTCCTGTTTTGACCATAATGATCGACTTTTGGAATAAATGATGACAGTTTTTTGCTAATTACGTGATAAATATTAGATTCACGAGAATTTCACAAGATACCTTTTTTGTAGAGCATTGTATTTCCTACAAAAACGTTATATAAAATTCTTTTATCATAAATAGTTTTGAAATAATAAACAATTTTCTTAACAAAATTTTGAATGCATGCATTTTTTCATATAAAAATTCGACAGCTCGGTGGTATGGGTTAGAATTATTGGACAAAGTTCCGCTTGCGCCCAATTTTTTTTCTCGATATGTTGATTACTTTTGAGGAACAATACCAAAGAATTTCCAACATCACCAAATTAAGAACCACCCTAATGTATACCCTATTCGGGTTTTTACATACTCTTCCCTCACATTTATCCCCTATATCAATATTTCCAGCTCCGTTCTTTCCCGCTAAATTCCACTGTCCTTCTTCCCCCTTTCTTCTGTTCCATTTTTCCTTCTCCGCCAGTTTTTATCAGCCCTCCCTTCTGTCACCCCCTTTTCCATTTCACGTGATACTTTTCCTTTTTCTCTTTTGTTTCCTCGAACCCTTCCCTTACCGCTGCCACTAAATTCCACTTTCCAGTCTGATTTTTTCTTCCAGTTTCCATTTTTCCTTTGAGCACTATTCCTGCCACCGCTCACCCGAATCACTAAATTTCCCAAATTGGAAAATTTCCAAAGATCCCGATTTCAAACATTTCAAAATCCACACCGCGTGGCCCTCGTGCCTTGCTACCATTGACGTGGGTTTATCTTCCTTTGAAACTTTGTACTCCTATTCCTCTCTTCCAGCTTCCGATTTGGTTTCCGTTTCCTCTTCTTCAATTCCAGTTTCCGTTTCCTCTTCTACCATTTCCCTCTTCTGTTTCCCCCGTGACTTGCCCAATTTCCAAATTACCCGATTTTCAATTTTTCAATATCCAACTTCTAATGTCCAATTTCCCGAATCCAAATTTCTAAATTTCCAGATTTCCAATTTCCTAATTTCCAAATTTCCAATTTCCAAATTTCCAAATTTCCAATTTCCAAATTTCCAAATTTCCAATTTCCAAATTTCCAATTTCCAAATTTCCAATTTCCAAATTTCCAATTTCCAAATTTCCAATTTCCAAATTTCCAATTACCAAATTTCCAATTTCCAAATTTCCAATTTCCAAATTTCCAATTTCCAAATTTCCAATTTCCAAATTTCCAATTTCCAAATTTCCAATTTCCAAATTTCCAATTTCCAAATTTCCAATGTCCAAATTTCCAATTTCCAGATTTCCAATTTCCAAATTTCCAATTTCCAGATTGCAAATTCCAAATTTCTCAAATTCTCGAATTTTCGATTTTCCAATTTTTCAAATATCCAAATTTCACAGCACGTGTTCATGTGTATGTTACATCTCCATTGTCATCGGTTTGAGCCGGTCCGTTTCGATCACGCGCCCCATCCGCCCGTGACGTTCCTTCCTTCGCTCCTGACCCCTGCCGTTGCATTGCCGGCTTCGCCGCGGAGCTCAACCTTCCCTGTGGTGCTCATCGTTTCCCGAGCTATTCCTCTTCGTCTGATTTTCGACACTACCCCCACTTCACGATGGTTCGTCCTTCGGTCTTCTCTTCTCCTGCCCTCTATCGTCACCACCGTGTACCTCTTCGTGCTCCGTCTTCCTTTACGGTCTCTCCCTCCAGCCGCACTGCTTGGCCCGCGTTCTAACCTCTTTTTCCACGCGATGTTCCTCGAGGTTTTACCGTGTGTCCTCTTCCTCCGCCAACTTATTTTCCTTTTCCATGTCTTCCGTGTCCTTGGCCCCCTTCCATTCCCACCGTTTTTCCCACAAGATATTTCCTCCTTCCACACTAATTCTCCCTTTTTTTTCCGCCACTGTCTCGACGTACAACCTTACCCATCGCCATCTTTTCCCCCTCCCAATATCGGAATCGTAATAAACACGATTGGAAATGAGGAATCTATGAAAATGTCGCACAATCACTTCTCCTCTTTTAAACCTACAATCACATTTCCTCGTCCATTATTTATGTTCCTCCGCATCGTGGCCGTCACCGCAAACCCGAATAGAATCTTGTACGGAATTGTTTTTTTTTTGGTTTTACAACCGTACAAGCTGGACAGCCTCATTTACCCTTTCCATTTATCGCCGGTTATTCCTGAAATTCCTGAGCTTTACAATCTGTAGCGAACGGTGGCCAAGACGTTTATTCACGCGGAAGTATTATCCCCGAGACGAGAGAAGAATTAAAAAATAAATGAAGAAAAAAGAAAGAAGTATTGTTTAGATATATATGGGCTTATATTAGCGGCTCGGATATTTAACGGCTTCGAGGATAGAAAGACGCGCGTCTAATCGACGCCCGTGGCTCTCTCTCTCTCTTTTTCTCTCTCTGAGAGACCAGAAGGAGCGGACGAGGATATTTTATAGCACGCAGCTTTAACGACTACTCTCCTAGGCTCTCTCGTGAATATTCTGCGCGCGGGAGAATGAGGGAGACGGATGCACGAGAAAGAGCGATATAGCCACGAGAGAAGCTCGTTGGTATATCGATGGTTTTCCATGAAAGGCGCGCGCAGAGTGAGAAAGAGAGAAACGACCACCGGCGCCTCTCGCGCGTATTCGCGCAACCTTTGACCCAAAACGCATCATCTTCGAGGACGTTTCCGCGTGCGAGCGAGACGGAAATACGGCTTTGGCGCGTGGATCGACTCCTAGAAAAGAGGAACAATGGGTGGGTTAAAAATAAAACCAAAGATAATAACGCGAACCGCTCATATATGGTTTCTTCATTTTTTTTTGCCTCCTTGCGGACGGACGATTATCCAACGACTCGTTTGGCGAAAGCTCATCCCGATGACAATTCATCTATGACCCTATCGACTCCGGCTAGGCACGACGATCCAAATTATTCCACAGGTGAAATAAACCTTGGAAATGCATTATGAGCAAAGTTACCGATCGGCTTATCGAACGACAGATACTTCGATCGTCACCACACGCGCGCAACTTTTAAATTTACTCCCGGGAATGTCTTATGATCGAGAGATAAAAGTTATCCAAACGGATTACCTTCGAGAGCGTGTCTTCTCGTTAACAATCACGTCATAACGGGTTCTTCCAAAGTTCTCACACTTAACGCCTGGTTAGCGTCATTACGAGAATAATACTCGTTTTTTTTTTTCACGCCTAATTCGGTCATTCTTCATTCCCGTCAACATCGTGTCTGGGGAATTTTCGTTTCGGTCCTCGTTTGTGAAACAGATTGATGGAAACTCAATTGCTCAAACCCTCGGGACTCATCTTCGATATTTGAGAAATGAAGAGGAAGAAAAAAAACGCACATAAAAGACGAACCAAGGCACAGGCTGACCATCCGGTCAGCTATGAAGCCTCTTGCGTTGCGGGTATCTCTCTTAACAATGGCCCCGAGCTTTATTTCTCTGTGTATATATCTATGTATCGAGAGATCTTTCTCTTCAGGTATATATTACGGTGTGTGCGAGCGCGAGAGCGATGTCGGAGGTTGTGACTGTTAACGGTTTCACCGCACATCTCGTTGTGGCAACACACATATGTGCAAGAATGAGAATAGTGCGGGCTGCCGCTGCTGCTGAGCGTCTTTTCAATGGCCCCTCAACGGGGAATCCCCGGAGATACGTGTGGTCATTATTATATACATACGAGGGGAGACCCAAAAAAAACGGGAATTTCGTCATAATTTCTTTATTCTTTAATATTTTTACACCAAATTTTTATCACCTTCAATGTATTCTCCTTTGACCACAACGCACCTCCGCAAACGATCCTTCCAATGTTCAAAACATTTTTTAAATTCACTTATCGGGATGTTCTTTAGGCCTTCCAGCGATTTTTGTTTTACCACCTCCACAGTGGCAAAACGCTTGATTGCTGCTTTGTTTCGGGGTAGCCATAGCACCACGATTCATCACAAGTAATCACCTTGGGAAAAAGTTCAGGGTCCTCTTCGAGCTGATTTTGAAATTCAAAACATGCCTGAAGTCGACGCTCCCTTTGCTAGTCTGTGAGAAGGCGAGGGACAAATTTGGCTGCAACTCTGCTCATGTGCAAATCTTTGGATAAAATCCTCTGAATTGAACTCCATGATATCCCAGACATCTCACAGAGTTGATCAATGGTTCGGTGACGGTCTTCATGAATGAGAGCATTGATTTTGTCGACGTTTTCGTCACTTCTTGACGTTGAGGGGCGTCCTGAATGAGGTTGGTCTTCAATTGACATTTCTCCATTTTAAAAATGTGAAAACCACTCGTAGACTCTGGTTTTACTTAGGGCAGCATCTCCACAAGCAGTCTGAAGCATTACAGTAGTTTCCGCGTCCGATTTCCCCAACAAGAAACAAAATTTCACAGCCGCGCGTTGCTCTCGACAATCGACCGTCACGTTTTCGCCGAAATGGAAAAAGTTGTTTCACTACAAAAATTCCCACGGGCGAACCGATGCACTCACGGCGATGGAACTTCGCACACTAACTCAGGAGACGTGTCCTCAACGGACACCTGGTCGAGCAATGGGTTCCCCCACTCTCCCTCCCCGCTGCAGCGCAATTCCCGTTTTTTGGGTCCCCCCTCGTATGGAGTGGATTTGTACATACACGAGGTCTGTTCAAAAAGTATCGGGCATTTTGAATTTCCGCGGGCTACGTATATTCGATTTTCGATTTTCTTGTGGCGTTAGGTTGGTACTCGTGTCCCTCACTTATGCTGAAAAAATCAGCCATTTTGAACGTTTAGTTAATTGTTGTCAGCTGTTTTGGTTAGACGTGTTTTGGGTTGTCTTCAATTTTTCCCTATTCCAAAGAAGCAGCTTCCATTGCGATGATTGAGCTTTGGTTTCCATGTCATAACCATAAACCCATGATTCGTCACCAGTTATGACCCTCTGGAGCAAATTTAGGTCGTCGCGGACCGAGTCCAGCAGCTCCTTAGTAACGTTAACGCGACACTGTTTTTGTTCGAGACTGAGCAATTTTGTCACGAATTTCGCGGCGACCCGTCTCATGTCCTAATCATTGGTAAAAATCGAATAGCACGAGCCAATCGATATGTTTAGTTCCTCGGCAACTTCTCTAACGGTGATTCGACGATTGGCCAATATTATTTTCTTCACTTCATCAATGTTTTTGTCTGTTGTTGATGTGCTCGAGCGTCCGGAACGCATTTCGTTGTTCGCATCTTCTCGGCTCTCTGAGAACATCTTGTACCACCGATAAACGTTGCTCTGGTCCAAGGTAGCTTCACCATATGCCACTGTCAACATTCGAAATGCGTCCGCGCACTTAATTTTGTTTTTCACACAAAATTTTATACAGATTCTTTGATCCATTTTTTGGAATAAGCAAAAATCGAAGACAAGCCTAAACACGTCTAACCAAAACAACTGTCAACAATCAACTAAACATTCAAAATGGCCGATTTTTTCAGCATAAGTGAGGAACACGAGTACCAACCTAGCGCCACAAAAAAATCGAAAATCGAATATACGTAGCCCGGGGAAATTCAAAATTCGCGATACTTTTTGAACAGACCTCGTATATATATAATAGTCGCGAGAAATAACGTAATGCAAATGCGCGGTCCGACTTCTCGCGAAACGGAAGAAACAATAAAACGAGAAGAATTTAAAAAAAACACAAGAGTTTGAGAAAAAGAAACAATAAAAAAAACTTGCGTCTAATCGTTGAACGCGGCTTTTCGTATATGTCGAAAGAATATAAAACTTGTGTAAAGGAGGAGAAGAAAGGGGGTTCTCGCAGCGGTGGATCACAGGATAAATAAGGTTTGTTGGCCGTGTGAGAAAATCCTCGCGAGATCTTCGAACGCGCGCGCGAACATTTATAAACGAGCGCGCCAAGTCCTTGCCGTGCCGAAAAAGGGAATTCGCAAATGCGCTTTTACGTGTACAACTGATACGTTACCGAGGAAGGAACGATCTTTGCGAGCGCGGTTGCGTGGCACGTGCTCCCGCGAGAAATTCCTTTGTGCATACGCTCTGTTCTATCGAGACCGGTGGATACTCGCTTCTGGCGTTACGCACGATCGTATTCGAGCAGCGATTGAGCCCGGAACAGGTAGAATACTAGATTTCTACGGGGCCTTCGACGTCGGATCAGCCGTACACGCTCGACACCAATTTCTGGATGGAGGTGGAGATAATTGAAAGAAAAATGTACAACGAATTATCGGAAGTATATTTTTCTCTTTCTCCAAAGAATCGCAATCTTTTATCTAATCGCTAATCGAAAGAACCTCATTTTAGGAATCGAGACAAAAATCCATCTACCCACGTAGAAATTGCCAGTATAATTCTACTGGCCAAGCTTTGGGCCAATATTGGCGGCCGAACTTTGGCTGCCAGTACTGGCCCCGTACTGGCTGACTATCTAGCCATACTATGGGCCATACTGCGGGCCGTACTACGGGCCATACTACGGGCCAGTATAAAATACAGTCTTATGCCAGTACCGGTTGAATTCTACTGGCCAAGCTTTGTGCCAGTATTGGCGGCGAAACTTTGGCAGCCAGTATTGTTTCAGTACTGGCTGACAATCTGGCCAAGCTTTGGGTCAGTATAAAATATCGTCTTGTGCCAGTACTGGTTGTCGATCTGGCCGCACTACGGGCCGGTATAATAACTAGATCTCGGCCAAAATAGGCTATAAAATACGGCCAAGCTCTGGCTTCGATACAGGCTTAATACTGGGCTGTAGAAAATGCCAATACTGAGAGTATTTCACTTCAACAGTTGCGTTCTGTAATGTAATTGTAGATTAGGTTATTGTAATCAAAAGTCCATTATTTTGCAAACAACAAAATTGTTGAATTATAATTTGTCCCGAACTTGAAATTGCACGATTAATACAATATTTTTTATTGTAATATTTGCTTCATCCCACGTAGAAATTGCCAGTATAATTCTACTGGCCAAGCTTTGGGCCAATATTGGCGGGCCAAACTTTGGCCGCCAGTACTGGCCCCGTACTGGCTGACTATCTGGCCACACTATGGGCCATACTGCGGGCCATACTATGGGCCATACTGCGGGCCATACTACGGACCGTACTACGGGCCATACTACGGGCCAGTATAAACTACAGTCTTATGCCAGTACCGGTTGAATTCTACTGGTCAAGCTTTGGGCCAGGATTAGCGGTCAAACTTTGGCAGCCAGTATTGTTTCAGTACTGGCTGACAATCTGGCCAAGCTTTGGGTCAGTATAAAATATCGTCTTGTGCCAGTACTGGGTGTCAATCTGGCCGCACTACGGACCGGTATAATAACCAGATCTGGGCCAAAATAGGCTATAAAATACGGCCAAGTTCTGGCTTCGATACAGGCTTAATACTGGGCTGTAGAAAATGCCAATACTGAGAGTATTTCACTTCAACAGTTGCGTTCTGTAATGTAATTGTAGATTAGGTTATTGTGATCAAAAGTCCATTATTTTGCAAACAACAAAATTGTTGAATTATAATTTGTCCCGAACTTGAAATTGCACGATTAATACAATATTTTTTATTGTAATATTTGCTTCATCCCACGTAGAAATTGCCAGTATAATTCTACTGGCCAAGCTTTGGGCCAATATTGGCGGGCCAAACTTTGGCCGCCAGTATTGTTTCATGTTCGACATCAATTGTGGGTTTGGCAACGGTCACTCCCCTAAACAACGAACAACACCTACATCACAGCTATTGAATGTCCCGCCGGGACAGATTATAGCTACAAGCAAAAAGAGAAAAAAAAAAAAAAAAAAAGTATTGTTTCAGTACTGGCTGACAATCTGGCCAAGCTTTGGGTCAGTATAAAATATCGTCTTGTGCCAGTACTGGTTGTCAATCTGGCCGCACTACGGACCGGTATAATAACCAGATCTGGGCCAAAATAGGCTATAAAATACGGCCAAGCTCTGGCTTCGATACAGGCTTAAAACTGGGCTGTGGAAAATGCCAATACTGAGAGTATTTCACTTCAACAGTTGCGTTCTGTAATGTAATTGTAGATTAGGTTATTGTGATCAAAAGTCCATTATTTTGCAAACAACCAAATTGTTGAATTATAATTTGCCCCGAACTTGAAGTCGCACGGTTAATACAATATTTTTTATTGTAATATTTGCTTCATATAGCATATATTTTATAAACACTGTTCTATGAAGATTTAAGTACGTATTTTAGACCTGTATATGTACTTAGTCTCTTATTAATAAAAACTACTCCGAGTATTTAGTATATATCAAGTGCATTTAATTATCAAACATTTATGCATAAACAACCCAGACAACACAGACATCCAAAGGACGTCCTAAAAACATCCGAAAAACGTCCTTACGTCCAAAGTACATCCTTTGGACGTACGTGGTGTGCTGCTTGGGAAACATCTGGTAACGTGGTAAAAAGAAATATAAATTACTCCCAGAGAGAAATAGAATTCAAATAGACATTGGATCGGCGTCCACTAGATGCCAAAAGTGTCTAAAAGACGTCGATTCGATATCTATTTAATCTGCCATTTCTCGCTGAGATGTAATTTGCACCGTCGACAAAATCGTCTGCCAAGATCCGGCCCAATGAAATAACCAGTATTGGTACGACCGTTGGTGCCAGTAGGAAGCCAGAAGTTTGCCAGATCTGAGCCAAAGTCCGGGCCAAAGTCTGGTCCAAAGTCAGAGCCAAAGTCCGGGCCAAAGTTCGGACCAATTAAATAACCGGTACTGGCCCGACCGTTGGTGCCAGTATAACGGCCGGCTATTACACTCCTGTACCGAATCTGTATTGGCCCAATTCGGCCGTTACAATTTTTCTACGTGGGTAGCAGCGTCATTTGAAAGACTTTGTGATTTTGGGAATCAAAAAGTTGATCCTTCGAATATTAGTGATCGATGAATTTTTTTTTTTTTATTGTAAAATAAATGACACGAGGTGACAGCGGATGCTGTTTGATAATCCAACCGCTTCCAACGGCCCTAAATTAGTTTTTTATTGGTCATTTTTATTTAGTTCACCGGAAACTTGAAATGTCTCGGGAACGATCAACGGCCGACTCAACACGAAATGTCTCGTGCAGCGAGAACGCGCAAATATATATTGCACAGGTGTCAAAAATGGTTTGTTATACGCGCGTTAGAAAGAGCGGAGCAACGAGAATAATATACGGAGCCATTATTCGTGTGGTAACCAAAGAATAACGGAAGGAAACTCGAAACGTGTTCCGTAAGTTATTCTTGAACGACGAACTTCAGGCAACGTATACTTAATGACCCGACGAAAAAGATTGATTTCAACGCCGTACATGATTTACCGTTGTTCCGCAAGAACGAGAAACCCGTACTTCGAGGGTCTGTCCCACGTGCAATACGAAGTCCGAGTGTTACACATCCTCCCAGACATATCAGTTTATCTTTCGGACTTCACATTCTTTCTTGTCTTGTGTTTCATTTCTTTTTTATCTTCTTCGTTGGCTGACAGCGGGGAATTGCGAAATTCCCGTTAAGACAACGCGAAAGGTGAACGCAACTTAACAAACTTCCGACGAAATAATTCTCGGAGATGCGGTTAACGTTTCGAGAAAAAGCAAACTGTCAGATCCTGCGTCAGTTATCCCGCGGGATCCTGACGCTCGTCTCACACACGGTCGATCTTTCGCGTCGTCTTGACTATGACGAATAAATATAAGAATTATTTATCACGTACGTTCGGCTGAATTCCGACACGAACGAACGTTCAGAATTCGGATGGAGGAATTTCAACATATGCTTTTCTACAAAAACGAAAAAAATAAAATAAATTAAAAAAAAGTGAGCTGTCATGGGTCGCCTGGTAGATGTGAAACATCCAACATCTTGAGAATACCGTGTGGGATATGTGGCGTGGAGAATTAAAAAAAAACAACAAGAAAAGTAACTTTTGATTTTCTTCTATAATTTTTATTTGCTCGCTTCGTCTGTTACTTCGGTTATAGTAGCAGTCGTTGCTGCGTTTGATTCGATGAAATTAACAATCGGTCGATGATGGCTGAAGTATGAAACGAATGTTTCAGATGTCATGTTTTCAAGATATCTATAGAACATTGCATCTATAGTCGTGCCATACCTTGTAGTAGGCTCATTTCCGTGGTTGTTCATGATCAACTGAAATTCATTTTCGAGAAAATTTATGAGTGGCAATGATTCAGCTTTGGTAAAATTAACATTGAAATCCTCTACTAAAATCCATGGAAGTTTATGTAAATTTGCTCCTGATAGCATTGAACGTGCTGGACTATATTTGAGTATTTCTACGTGTAAAAATCGTATGATATTGTGAATTTTTTGTTTTGGGGAAATACATACAACGACCATGACCAATTCCCTTCCATTTTCCGTAACAATTTGTGCCGCACATAAATCGCCAATATCGTCTTGACCAAAACCAAGTCCCCTTACATTTCTCGACCTAACGATTATGCGAGATGTAATAACATCGAATGAATCTCTATTCTAATAAATAGCTGCACCACCAGCTCTAACATTATTGCGTTTGAAGTGAACGAAACAATGAACGTTGGGGACGTCGACGTTTTCTTCATTACCAAGCAATGTTTCACTCAATAATAAGAAATTACTATTGTTAACGATCGAATCTTGTAGATGTGGGACATGCTTTCTGAGACTTTGACAACTCAACGTGAATAACGACAATCCCTTTCTTGATGTTATGAAATTTGATACTAATCCTTGGTCCTTGATCCTTAGAGAATACTTGTACATTAAAAAAAAAATTATTTTAAATATTTTCATGTAGTTTTTTGCCTTGTTGCAACATGGTGCGCCTCAATCGGCGCCCACTCTGGACGATGTTGTATGCATCTGAAAAAAAAAATATATATATATTCTCAATCTGTATGAGTATTCTGAGCACTGGTAGCATAATTGGTACTTGAAAACATTTTTTGATAAAATGGCGGCCTGTTGAACTTTCATTAATGATATTTCATACATTTTCGGGTATTCGACGAGTTATAAAATGTAATAAAATAATGTCATAAAATTTTTTTAAGTACCAATTCTGCTACCAGTGCTCAGAATACTCATACAGATTGAGAATATATATATATATTTTTTTTTTCAGATGCATACAACATCGTCCAGAGTGGGCGCCGATTGAGGCGCACCATGTTGCAACAAGGCAAAAAACTACATGAAAATATTTAAAATAATTTTTTTTTTTAATGTACAAGTATTCTCTAAGGATCAATAAATGCACGTGTAAATTTTCATCAAGGCAACGTCAACGGTTAAAAGTTACACACACGTTAAACGGTACATTAGAAATGACGTCGAAAATCTCGCTCTAGACCAGACGACGGCCTTAAGACTGCTTATGGAGATGCTGCCCTAAGTAAAACCAGAGTCTACGAGTGGTTTTCACGTTTTTAAAATGGAGAAATGTCAATTGAAGACTAACCCCGTTCAGGACGCCCCTCAACGTCAAGAAGTGACGAAAACGTCGACAAAACCAATGCTCTCATTCGTGAAGACCGTCACCGAACCATTGATCAACTCTGTGAGATGTCTGGGATATCATGGAGTTCAATTCAGAGGATTTTATCCAAAGATTTGCACATGAGCAGAGTTGCAGCCAAATTTGTCCCTCGTCTTCTCACAAACGAGCAAAGGGCGCGTCGACTTCAGGCATGTTTTGAACTTCAAAATCAGCTCGAAGAGGACCCTGAACTTTTTTCCAAGGTGATTACCGGTGATGAATCGTGGTGCTATGGATACGACCCCGAAACAAAGCAGCAATCAAGCGTTTCGCCACTGTGGAGGAGGTAAAACAAAAAGCGCTGGAAGGCCTAAAGAACATCCCGATAAGTGAATTTAAAAAATGTTTCGAACATTGTAAGGATCGTTTGCGGAGGTGCGTTGTGGTCAAAGGAGAATACTTTGACAGTGATCAATATTTGGTGTAAAAATATTAAAAAATAAAGAAATTATGACGAAGTTCCCGTTTTTTTTGGGTCCCCTCTCGCCTTCAATACTTGTTACTCGCGATAGGGCTACGTATAATAATTGTATAGAATGAGTTTTCTTATATTCATAAACAATTTCGCTGTAAGTCCCCCCTTGAGACTTATGGATAGCACATCCAGGGGTGCGATTCTGTACCTGACGCAACGAAGCCACGCAACTCGACAGCCAATTGCAAGGAAGATTCCAGCGGAAAGGCGCGACTCTCCTAGGCTATTTCGGTTTTGCATCAGACGCTATGATACTGCGTCTGGTACAGAATCGCCCCTTAAGTATCAATAGGAAATAAGCTTCTCTACCGCACAGATGTCTATTCTATACTATGTATAGTATAGACATCTGTGATCTACCTACAACTATCGGTCTCGTTAGCGAGCGATGGCCTATGAGAGTCGCGCCTTTTCGCTGGAATCTTTCATGCAATTGGCTGTCGCTCGCTAGCACCAGACGCTATGATATTGCATCATAGCGTCTGACGCAAAACCGAAATAGCCTATGGGAGTCGCGCCTTTCCGCTGGAATCTTCTTTGCAATTGGCTATTTCGGTTTTGCGTCGGACGCTACGATATTGCGCCTGGTACAGAATCGCGCCGCTGGTTCAGGAATCGCCTCTCTGCATGCGCAATCAACGCGTGCGCAGATTTGCGTGGAGGGGAGCGTCACCACGACGTGCCATCGACGTTCCCTATCGACCGATTTACTCCCAACGCGCGCAAAGATGTTTCACAACAAAAACGTCCGGAATGGATAAAAATAATTCTCCAAATTTCGCTCCTTCTCCACTGTGTACAATCGACTTTTCGAAGATATTTGCATACAAACGGTATGTCATACCAAGGGTCATGGGTATTTGTCGAACGAATGAATTAATCTCATAAGGAAATTATGCACGTACCGGCCGTTGTATGAAACTATGTATGAAACTATGTGTGAAACTATGTATGCACAGCGGCAAACACCGGGCTTATAAAGCCGCGGGGGGGTGAGAAGAATATGAGAATGAAGAAATGGCGGTAGGGAAAACACATATAAAGCGCAATCTTTCTCACCGCTCGCGGCAAATCTCGCACCGTGAATCTTTTGTACGGGCCGAGGGGATATCGTACGTGACCTCGTCACATCCGTAAAAGTATGATACTTTGTATAGACATCGTACACACGTAAACACACGTACAGAAGGCTGGTATAGGCGGGTTTATCGTGCCGATAGCACACGTGTGAAAAGTCGGAGAATCACTACCGACGATACACAAATTGGATGCTGCATATTATACTTAAAGTTAAGCTCGGTTATCCTCGTGTGCGTACACGAAACATTTATCACCTAGGTGCGAAAGGATAATCATATTTTTTTAACCTCTCGTAGCCCGAATGAAGTGGTGGGGGTGGGCGAAAGAGAAGAAAAAAAGAAGATAATCCTTTACAAAGAAGGAATACCATTATGGGATGATAACTGCCCTCTCACTGCTCCTCGTGTACGTTTTTAATGTGTTGAATTTTATTTTTCGGTCTTCCTTACATTTCGTCAAGATTTTTGGTTTTATTTTTTTATTGAGACTTCTGCGTAAAAGTTATTTAGAGGCTCTTTCACGGAGGAAGCGAACGTTCTGTCTCGCGCTTATTCTTCTTGTAATTCGGTATTCAGGACGCGGATAAGTTTATATATATTATACATATATACCCTTCATCCTACACACCGGTCTACATATAATACACTCCGTTTCCCTTGGCTGTAACTCGAGGAGTTCCCCTTTATTTTAATGTTCCTCCGACGTTGTAGAGTCGTTCGTGTTCGAGTTTGAGGCTGGTAATGTGCAAAATTCGAATTCCAGGTCGGGTTACTCTCCCGTTGGCGCGGGGACGAAGCTTTTATTAGCGGAAACGTTGAACGACCATGAGTGTTTCTCTCTCTCTCTCTCTATATATATATATATATAATGACGAAGCGAAGACTCATCCCGTTGAACCAGAGAAATCAAGTACAGTCGAAGTTTCGATAAGTTTAATCACGGAATTGTGGAAAATTGTTAGGAGAAAAAAAGGAAGAATCAACGGGCGTTTCGGGCAATCTCTAACGGACAAACTTTTTTTGTTCTTTGTGCCTTCGTCAGTTGCAATGATAGAGCCAATTAAAGGATAACTTTTTATATCTTTCGGAACAAGACAATTTAACATTTGACAATGTTGCGACGAAATCGCGAGGTAATTCGAAAAATCGAAACTGTTTTACGGACACTGAACCGCCAAGTTACCTCAAAGTCTCGGAACCAGCAACATAAAAAGAGGATAAGTAGATCCGTTGTAGGTTAGAACGGAAGGTCCTGGTAAATTAGCTCAATGACACGCGAGCCTAGGACCGTTAACCTCAAGGTAGTAGTCTGGTAACCTGAGCCGATTTTCATATCTTTTTTGGAGGGCGTTTTTTTGTAGGAAAATAAAAATGAATCGTTTTGGATATTTAGGATGTTTTTATTTACATATTAAAGATGCAAAAAAAATTTAGTTTGAAAAAATTTAATAGTTTATTATTATTATTATTATTGATCGAAGTTGGCACCTCGAAAAAAAAGCGCGTCGGTGGCCCAGGTGATTTTGGCTCTTGATGTTATCTGAAATAAAAAATACTTGATAATTCTTAATCTATAGACATGTCATTCTGGTCGGAACTACTGAAGTTAAATTTCATGGATAAATAACAAAATGACGGACTTTGGAAAAAAAAGTTCTTTTATTTTGCCCGCCATTTTGTTATTTATCCATGAAATTTAACTTCAGTAGTTCCGACCAGAATGACATGTTTATAGATTAAGAATTATCAAGAAATTTTGATTTCAGATAACATCAAGAGCCAAAATCACCGAGGCCACCGACGCGCTTTTTTTTCGAGGTGCCAACTTCGATCAATAATAATAATAATAATAAACTATTAAATTTTTTCAAACAAATTTTTTTTTGCATCTTTAATATGTAAATAAAAACATCCTAAATATCCAAAACGATTCATGTTCATTTTCCTACAAAAAAACGCCCTCCAAAAAAGACATGAAAATCGGCTTAAGTTACCAGACTACTACCTTAAGAATTATCAAGAATGTTTGATTTCAGATAACATCAAGAGCCAAAATCACCGGGGCCACCCACGCACTTTATTTTCGAGGTGCCAACTTCGATCAATAATAATAATATTAATATACTATTAAATTTTTTCAAACTAAATTTTTTTTGTATCTTCAGTATGTAAATAAAAACATCCTAAATATCCAAAACGAATCATTTTTATTTTCCTACAAAAAAACGCCCTCCAAAAAAGACATGAAAATCGGCTTAAGTTACCAGACTACTACCGTAAGGGATTCAACTCGCACGAAAGGAATAAACTTGAGAGGACTCCTACTGTATCGTGGTAAAGGTTTGGAAAAAGAGCCTGTACGAGAAGAGTAAAGAGTATCTTCTCGCGTCTTCATCGCGAAATATTTTCAACCGACGTGAAATAGCCCGCAGACTATACACGCAGGCAACAAACGATGAGGCGTCGTTGCACATTTTTTTTTATTTGCAACAAACTATAGCGAGCGAAAAGTGCCAACAGCACGGCGAGGGGGTGAGGTTGAGGCAAACTTGACCGGTATATTGGGCCGTTTCTTAGCGTTCTTTTGAATAGAAACCGAGCAACGAGGAATATATAAATATCTATGTGTGTGTGTAACGGATGAGCCGCGAGGGAAAACATAGAGAGCCCTTTATTTCACCACTTTTGACGAACCCGCTGAATAATGAGCCGATTCACTGCAAACCTCGCGTGCAAGTTTCTCTTTCGAAAACGAAGAAAAAAAAAAAAACATCCAAGACCCAAAGAATTCGCACCAGCCAGGCCTCGAAAGGATAGCAAACGACGTAAAGAGAATAAAGCGCGCTTTCAAGGATACGGTGGAAGGAACGCCATTTTTTTAAACCAACGACTCGGCACTTCGGCGGATATTGTATTAAACATTTAATATTTTGAGCAAGGAAAATAGCGAGTGAAATTATTATTATTATTATTATTATTTTTTTTCGTCGCCAGCTGGACGTGGAAAATCCTGAGTGCCGTCTTACGGTAGTGGTCTGGTAACTTAAGCTGATTTTCATGACTTTTTTGGAGGGCGTTTTATTGTCGGAAAATAAACATGAATCGTTTTGGATATTTAGGATGTTTTTATTTACATATTAAAGATACAAAAAAAAATTAGTTTGAAAAAATTTAATTGTTTATTATTATTATTATTATTGATCGAAGTTGGCAGCCCGGGTCCTAACTTTTTTTCTACCGAACCGATTGCTTTCGAATTTTAACAGGCTACTCTACACACTTATAGTTCTCGTCGGAACCACCGAGAAATTTTTTCACCCCTAACTGTTTATTTTACAACCCCTTCTTTGCTAAAGTCCTTTTATTTAAAAAAAAAAACAAAATTTTGAATGCTTGCATTTTTTCATATAAAAATTCGACAGCTCGGTGGGGTGGGTTAGAATTATTGGACAAAGTTCCGCTTGCGCCCAATTTTTTTTTCTAGATATGCTGATTACTTTTGAGGAACGATACCAAAGAATTTCCAACATCACCAAATTAAGAACCACCCTAGTGTATATATACATTTATATTAATTCATCCGCAGAGACGAACAGACACTGGTGGTACCCATTTCTCTATCTCGGCAGCCGATCGATTCCGATCGATCGTCCGATCGTTTCGTTACGCAAGATGCATCACCGAGAGGAGAAGAAATCGTTTGGGAACATATATATAAAGTACCGGTGGCAAACATAATAACGTAATCCAAGCGTTTTAACGGGTGAAGTTACGTGGGTTAGGGCCTTTTGTTTGCTAACCAGTAAATACGTCCGCATATATTCTTCGCCGTGCAAGCGGACATCAGAAGCATCAGAAGCATGCTCGATGAAACAATGTGCACATATGCATTTGAGTGCATATATCCACGTATATAAAGATATACGGTATGGTTATGGGTGCAGAGGCCAACCGCAAAGAAGTCCTGGCTGGAGATACACCTTTGCGTTGGGTTCCTCCGGTCTGACTCACGTACCGGTCGCGTCCGCGTTCCTCTCTCAACTCACACTACCTACCAGCCTTCACCTCCTCTTGCATTTTTTTTTCTTGTTGTTGTATTTTTCTTCCTTTTTCAAATTCTCTTTTTCTCTTCTTCGTTTCTTCATTCTTTGTCTCCCTTCTCTCTCTCTCTCTCTCTCTCTTTTCATCTTCTTTCGTATTCTCGCAGAGCAAAGGGAGAAGGAACGCGGTCGGAACGAAGGGGCAGTTTTTTTTAACACACCGGGCGAGAGGAATACCACAGAGAAGAAAAGAAATGACATCTATAAATATATAGATATGCAGAAACGTTGAAACGGGGACGTGGACGTTCTCAGGTACAGGGGTAACGAAGCAACGATACGACGTCGGAACGATATCCTTCTAAACGCTAATCCAAGGATCCAACTCTCTCTCTCTGTCTCCGTCTCTCGCGAACGAGGATCCGTTAAATTCAGTGGGCGAAATTCTTGACGCTGTTCAACGTCATCAATTTCATATACGAATCAAAGAACCTCGTTCTATCGAATTGAAAGATCTAAATCTTACTACTATAATAAATCCGGATAGTTTGTTTGTACGTTTGTATGTTTGTTCGAACTCGCTACTCTCAGAAAATACTAATCCGATTTGGGAAATTCATTTTTAAATAGACAGACCGTTTATTCGGGAAGGATTTACGCCACGTAACTTTACGCTGTGACCGTGATGAGCACAGATCGTAAATATATACAATGGGTCAAAAAAGTATCCATACACCTTGTTTTTTTGCGATAACTTTATAGACATAAGCGATACGCAAAGAAAGCCAATTTTATTTAATAGTACATCAGGTACAGGGATAAACTGCAAATGGAGATTTTTTTCCCAGGAATAATAGAAGAATTATGCAAAAAAAAACGAAAATTTTCGGGACAAAAAAGTATTCGTACACATGCGATTGAGCTGCTAAACCTCGATATTCACTCACGGACGGTCTGACATCTGCGTACAATGTAAACAAGTCTTCGTGTACACAATGGTTTTGACCTATTCCATGCGGTAGTACATCTTCAAGCTCTGAACAGACATGATGGCAAAGAAAAGCGAAATATCAATATCCATACGAGATAGGGTGATTTTTCTTCGGAAACGCGGTGAAAGTTATCGAAAAATTAGTAAAGAACTAAATCTATGTTTCGCAACAGTGCAATATATAATAAAAAAAATACGAAAGAACAAACAGCAGAGAAAATAAGCCACGAACCGGTCGAACGAGAATACTAACAGTACGAGAGCGTCGGAGTATCGTTACAGAGGCTACAAAAAAAACCGTTCACAAGTGCTCGCAGTTTAGCGAATGATGTCGCGTCAACATCGGGGAACAGCGTTTGTCCCCGGACTATTCGAAACGTTTTGCATTCTGCCCAAATATACGGCGGAACTGCCCGCAAAAAACCATTAATTAAGGGAGAACACCACTGTGACCCCCTGTTTTTGTTCACATTTTTCAAGAATTTTTTTTTGTGGGAACAAAAAGAGATATCCGAAAATTTTTTTTGGGTTTTGTTCCTTGTTTATTAATGTATCAAAAAACATTTTTTTCACATTTTTCACGCCGCATGGTGGCGTTAGGGAAGCTCTCGCGTCAGGTGCTGTCATTTCCGCGGCACGCAGCAGAACTCTCTTCAACGTCGATCTGAAAAAAAATACCGAGTGTTTTCGTTAATAATATGATATTTTGAAGAGAAGTACACAGGGATGTGGAAAAATATTGTTTTATAAAAAAAAAAGGCACGCCTTTGAAATTAACTTTAATTTCAAAGGCGTGCCTATTTTTTTTAAAACAATATTTTTCCAAATCCCTGTGTACTTCTCTTCAAAATATCATATTATTAACGAAAACACTCGGTATTTTTTTTCAGATCGACGTTGAAGAGAGTTCTGCTGCGTGCCGCGGAAATGACAGCACCTGACGCGAGAGCTTCCCTAACGCCACCATGCGGCGTGAAAAATGTGAAAAAAATGTTTTTTGATACATTAATAAACAAGGAACAAAACCCAAACAAATTTTTCGAATATCTCTTTTTTTTCCCACAAAAAAAAATTCTTGAAAAATGTGAAAAAAAACAGGGGGTCACAGTGGTGTTCTCCCTTAATAATATAAATCGAGAAAAACGTTTAGGTTTCGCAAAAACCTAAGTAAAAAAATTTATAGAATTTTGGAAACGTGTCGTATTCTCGGATGAATCAAAGTTTAACATCTTCGAGTCCGATGGAAAAAATTTCGTCTGGCGGAAACCAAATACCGGGCTCCGGCAGAAAAATTTAATACCGACTGTAAAGCACGGCGGAGGAAGCGTCATGGTTTGAGGCTGTATGGGATATTATGGCGTTGGTAATCTGGCTTTTATAGATGGCACAACGAATGCCCAGAAGTATATCGACGTGTTGCGCAGCAATTTGAAAGCAAGTGTAGATAAAATGGGCCTGGATGGAAATTTCTACTTCCAACAAGATAACGACCCGAAAGATACCGCCATGAAAACGAGGGAATGGTTACTCTATAATGTCCGCAAACAATTGATTACACCACCACAATCTCCGGACATCAATCCTATTGAAAATTTATGGCACTTGTAGGATGTAGAAATTAGAAAAAGAAAAATAACAAACAAATCCAATCTCCAAAGAGTGCTTTTAGAAGAATGGACGAAAATGGCAAAAGAAACAACGCAAAAGCTAGTAGAATCCATGCCTAAGAGACTCGAAGCGATAATTGAAGCAAAAGGGATGCGCACCAAATATTAGTTATAATTAACAACTATGATGATGTAGGTTTTCGCTATAATCGTAAGTCTATGAATGCTTTTTTTGCCCGAAAATTTTCGTTTTTTTTTGCATAATTCTTCTATTATTCTCTATCTATTATCTCTGCACCTGATGTACTATTGAATAAAATCGGCTTTCTTTGCGTATCGCTTATGTCTAAAAAGTTATCGCAAAAAAACGAGGTGTATGAATACTTTTTTGACCCACTGTATAATGTAAAGATTGTTCGTTGGAATATGGTCGAAATGAACGGAATGTTAGAGGAAATTTTCGAACAATGTTTGTGTCAAATTTCCAATGGCAAACGGAAACGTTGTTTAATTTCTTTTAAATCGTGCCCAAAGTGCTTATCTGGTAAAGGAATGTGGCCCAACACCGGAGAAAAAACTTTTTACTTTTTTCCTCGTGCGGCCAAAAGTCGCCTCGTGTCGTGATTACTCTGTGACGCTAGTACAGGATGTTATATGATCGTTTCCACGTGTGTGGCACGCGTTATGTGTAAAAAAAAAATCTTAACTGCGGATCTCCGTGCGAACAGCCGTCCATGAGCCCATGAACCACGCGAGAACCGTTTCCTAAAGTTTACACAAGTGCCGAGAGCGAGAGTTAAAATGTGCGTAAACATTTCCATAAGAAAAACGTATATATTGAACGTGACTGGAAAAATGTCCGTACGAGAATATTATTTTCGTGTTTTTTGCGAGAAACACACGTTGCGTAAATTGTTTCGACAAAGATGACGCGTGCGTGTGCTGTTTAAATTTGATAATTTCGACAGTCATTTTTTTTTCTTTGTTACTCGTATGTTATCGCGATGGCGGCACTTTGATAATCTTGAAATCCATCGTTTCGTTACTACTGCTGCCGTTGTTCATATCCATTTTTTTCCTACTCTTAATTTTTTATTCGCATATTTTTCACGTTGGCCAAATCCATCGTGTCGAGGGCAAAAATAATAATTTTTCTTTTGATTAAAAAACCTCGTCAACTTAATTTTACGATAGAAGAGATAATTCGAATTTTGTTTAAAAAGTTATTTAAAAAAAATTGGAATAAAATTACGTAATTCCAAGAAACACGTAATTGATTGTAAGTTTTCGATCGAAATTTTTTTTCATACCTCGCAATAAAAACAGAGGCATTTATGGATTTGTTATGAAATTATGGTCGAATAAAAATTCCCGTTGTGCAATTATTATCACGAGAATAATGAAATAATGAATTTTGAAAGAGATAAAAAAAACCGGTCAATATTGTACGTACGACAGTGTTTCCGTGCAATATTTACCGTACAACCAATATTAACTTTATAATTTAATGTACACACCGTTGTGAATTACAATGCGCGAGTTTTATTGCGCAATCGGGAATATTAAATTTGTATACGTGCGCGCGTGTGTTTATATATTTATAGACCAGGCGCGCTCGTAGATTAACGATTCGGGATAATTAATTCACGTTATAGTTTTCCGTGCGCACATCGGCGCGGGACTTTGCGAGATTGTCGTTATTACACGCGCGCATATTACATGCCCCCCATCTCGCGATTGCATATAAACCGTACGGTGACACGTGATATTGCTATCGGAATTCAATTTGCGGAAACGTCATTTATAACTGTGCGTTAAAGGTACGCATGGGCGTAACATATGCGTGACCCGACGCCCCTGACCCTGTCGAGGCCACTTCGCCACGTTCTCATACTTGCGTACAGTCTGCGGAACATGATCGATGACATATATGCGCGCACACACGCACACTCGATTCAATTGACTACAAAAACTTGGGAAGAGAAATTTCTTAAATAAATAAATGAATAAAAAAAAAGCAATTCGATGGATCTTTCTGATTTTGAGTAAATGGAATTAAATAATGATTTACGATGAGAAAAAAATGTAAAAATTTGACTCATTCGAGCGAGTAGCTCAACAATTTTGCCCTTTTCCCTCGATCTATTGGTCAATTAAGGTAATAGTCTGGTAACTTAAGCCGATTTTCATGTCTTTTTTGGAGGGCGTTTTTTTGTAGGAAAATAAAAATGAATCGTTTTGGATATTTAGGATATTTTTATTTACATATTAAAGGTACAAAAAAAAATTTCATGGATAAATAACAAAATGGCGGACTTTTGAAAAAAAAACTTTTTTTTCCAAAGTCCGCCATTTTGTTATTTATCCATGAAATTTAACTTCGGTAGTTCCGACCAGAATGACACGTCTATAGATTAAGAATTATCAAGAATTTTCGATTTCAGATAACATCAAGAGCCAAAATCACCGGGGCCACCCACGCGCTTTTTTTTCGAGGTGTCAACTTTGATCAATAATAATAATAATAATAAACTATTAAATTTGTTCAAAAATTTTTTTTTTTTTATCTTTAATATGTAAATAAAAACATCCTAAATATCCAAAACGATTCATTATTATTTTCCTACCGAAAAACGTCCTCCAAAAAAGACATGAAAATCGACTTAAGTTACCAGACTACTACCTTAAAAATTTTTTAAAAATAAACATCGCAATTCTGCTGTTTTCGTTTGAGGGGTAACACCATTCTAGCGGCAGAAAAAAGGCCTAACTTTGAGGATTCATTTTGGGAGTATCGAAAAAGGAACAGGACTTCTTTACGGAGGGTTTGTTTGACACTTATTGAAGTATGAAAAAACTATTTTTTATTATCATTTTGGTGGAAAAATGGCGGTGACAGAGCCAATCTTGAAAATCGTCTTTTTCAAACTGGGAGGACGTATTACTTGGACACCGTTGCACGGATCGATTTAAATTTTGACAGTAGCTTCACAATTACATTCTCTAACGGAGAACGCAGCCGTTTTTTTTCATTTAAGAGGGGAAATAGAGTTAGGACAGCGTTTTTTCAATGATTTTCATGAATTTTTTTATAGTATAAAAAATGAATATAATTTATTGAAACTTTGAGAATATTTTATACATATATTTAAGAATATACTATAACATTTTTATACATATATTTAAGTATATACTTATATTTAAGTATACATTTTTTTTCGGCTATTTTTTTTTTCAGGCCCCACCCGAAATTTTGTTGGATATGTCGAAAAAGAAATTCCCTGAAAGTTACAGCCCTTAATATTAATTCTAAGTACTTTCCCAAAGCGTGAGGAGATTTTCCATCTAAAATATACGTAAATCGATTTTTTTTTTTTTTTTCAAATTTCTATAACTCAGCCGCGTTTATGCTATCATATTGTTCTTGGTTTCGATTTACTCAGCATAAAACGATCTAAAAAAGTACCTTTTCCGGTGAAAGTGTAAATTGTACTGGTGAGTTGGTACGGGTCACTGAAGTTGACTTTTACCTAAAATTCTCGTTTTTTTGCTGTTATCTCCGAAACAATTAACTTTACGAAAAAAATGTAAATGAGAAATTTGTTGGAAACTTAATTTCCTACAAAAAAGGTCCTATCGACCCAATTGCTTAGATTAATATTTCTTGAGATATTGAACTTTAACTTATGAGTAGTATGAAATTATAAAATATGAAATATTAAATAATAAAAAAAATAAAAAAATAAAAAAAGGTCAATATCTCAAGAAATATTAATCCAAGCAATTGGGTCGATGGGACCTTTTTTATAGGAAATTAAATTTCCAACAAATTTTTCGTTTCCATTTTTTTCGTAAAGTTAATTGTTTCGGAGATAACAGCAAAAAAACGAGAATTTTGGGTAAAAATCAACTTCAGTGACTCGTACCAACTCACCAGTACAATTTACACTTTCGCCGCAAAAGGCACTTTTTTAGATTGTTTTATTCCGAGTAAATCGAAACCAAGAACGATATGATAGCATAAAATGCGGTTGAGTTATAGAAATTTGAAAAAAAAATAAAAAATCCGACTTACGCGTATTTTAGATGGAAAATCTTCTCACGCTTTGGGAAAGTACTTAGAATTAATATTAACGGCTGTAACTTTCAGGGAATTTCTTTTTCGACATATCCAACAAAATTTCGGGTGGGGACTGAAAAAAAAAAAATCGCCCTAATCTATACGCAATTTTACTCGTACGTCTATGGACATTCGCGTTGCCTTCTGGTTATATGCTTATTAACATATTTGTTTTTTCATCGATATTTTCACGCTTGTCGAACCTGATTACCGGCAAGAGAGAGAGTATAACGCACGAAGATCGATAGATACGTATCTATATGTATAGCACAGATGCTTGGGCATAGACACACAGAAAGGACATCAACATGTTGTATAGGAGCGGTTAATGAACGCGTAGTTTACGAGCCCGTGTAACGATCTCGCCGATGCACCGAGAGCTTGCGCCCGTCGATTCGTTAATGGCCCGTGTCCGACACTGCCCCGCCGAGTCCGATCCATTCTATCTCCTATGCACAGATATACGTCTGAGGATTTAATTTTAGATGGATTTACTTCCCGATGGGTACCGTAACCCGATACGTTTGTCAGTTTTTTCGAAGTCACGTCGTACATGTCAATGTATATAAAAGATAAAAATCCAGACGGTTTTCATTTGCTTTCAAGCTTTTTTTTGCTTCAGGAAATATTTGAGTATCTAATTTTGGGGATGGTAAAAAATAAATTAAGAACCTTCGTATTTCGACATCGCGAAAAATTCCTTCGATAAAAAATCATTTCGTTTCATAAGTCTCATGTACGTGTCCTCGGGTCGTTAAAATTGTTCCTAGAAATTTAGGAATCTGAGGTTAAAAAAAAAAAAAAGAATATTCTGCCCTGATAAGAGCGTGATAAGACCCCGATAGGTCCCTTATTTGTTCCGTTAGAGTTGGATGTGACTTGAGAAATTCTCAACCAAGGAACCTTCCATAACTGAATACCGAAAAAAAACTCAAAAAACTCAAAAAAAAGAACATCATGAAAATTAGAAGTTGCACAATGTTCTCTGATAATTTTTGATGAGTTAGAGCGAAATTTTTATAAAAATTCCAATTTTCATTAAAAAATTAACGTTTCTCGGTTCATACAATATCACAAATCTTGTTTCCCTAGTCTGGGTACGTAAAAAAATTTCATCGGGTGAAAATGTGTTTAGAGAGAGAGAGGTGAAACGTTGATTTAAAAAAAAAAATCTTATATCCATACTTGTAAATCTTTAATCTTTTATTTCAGGGCGTGTCACGCGGCTGACCTTACGTCTGTATTCCTTTCATTTTTGTTCAAAGAAAATTGGCAACTCTCTCTCCGGGCGGTAAACGAGCGAGGAATATGCACACGTGTGGTGTGCATCAATATCGAACACGTCTCCGGATTCACGATCGGTGAAATCGCTCGAGGGAAATCTCATCAAGAGAGAGAGAATTGAACCGTACAGTACATTATAGTATATATAGACGATAACGGCCCTGGGCGTTTAATGACCCACGTCGATGGTAATTAACGCCCGATCTCATCATAGGATACCGTATATCGTTCGGCTCATGTATATCGCGAGTTGGTAGGAACGGACACACACGCGCACACGCGTTATGAAGTTTTTTTATTTCTCACGGAGGTGGAGACAACGATTCATCAACCGAGACGGTACGGATTTCCGGAGTATCGAACGAGATATTAATAACAATTATTATTTATTGAATTGACGGAAAAAAAAATGCTAATCTTTCGGAATTATAAATTAAGGAAAAAAAAAACAAAAAATACAGAAAGTATATTAATATGTTGTACTCGCAATCACAAATAAGCGGCGCGCTCAATTTTACTCTCGTTTAAGTGAAAGTTCTAAATAATTTTCGTCTCGAAATTACGAGCTCCTAATGACATCCTCTTGCTAATAGCTTCCGCGTGTACCAAGCGATGTGTAGTGGCGCTAGTGTCCAGATACTTTTTAAATTTTATCCGACGCAAAAATTAGCCGATCTAATATTACCAAGCTGAAATTCGAAATCTTAAAATATTCTTTACTAGCTACGCCCCGCTAATACACCCGCGTTAAATTTGGATTATATATCTGTTTCGTAAGCATCACGAGTACATAACCAAGTAAAATAAAAGAACAAGTAACTAAAAAATAAGCCGACGCCGCCGCCGCTCCTTAGGGTCACGGAATGAAGTTCCATACCCTAGAGCCTTCCCGAATAAACGAGCTATCTGATGCAAAAAGAATTTTTCGAATCGGATTAGTATTTCCTGAGATTAGCGCGTTCGAACAAACATATAAACTCTCCGGCTTGATTGTAGTACGAGGGAGGACCCAAAAAAAACGGGAATTGCGCTGCGGCGGGGAGGGAGAGTGGGGGAACCCATTGCTCGACCAGGTGTCCGTTGGGGACACGTCTCCTGAGTTAGTGTGCGAAGTTCTGTCGTCGTCAGTGCACCGGTTCGCCCGTGGGAATTTTTGTAGTGAAACAACTTTTTCCATTTCGGCGAAAACGTGATGGCCGATTGTCGGGAGCAACGCGCGGCTGTGAAATTTTGTTTCCTGTTTTTAAATTATTTTTGTTGCATTTTTTTTTATTTTTTTTCTGAATGAACAATATGTCGAGAATATTGTGTATAAATTTTAAGTCAATCGGAGTAAAACTAACGGAGTTACAGCGTTTCAAACGACCGGCCGTGGTACCTGATTTTCACGTATAAAAAACTTTAAATCGATTTTCCCGAAAACGTCATTTTTGAAGTTTGTGAACATTAGAACTCAAAATCCACTGAACCGATCCTTTTGAAAATTTAAACATTACTTCTTCACATAAATCAACAGGTAATCAGGAGGAGTTTTTTTTTTTTTTCAATTTTCTCAATTTTTTAATAACAAATTAAGCGCGATTTTTTGAGCAAAAATTGCGTTTTTCACTTCCAAGTGCTGCAAAAAATAGAAAAAAAAAAAAAAAAAAAAACTCTTCCTGATTACCTCGAGAAATACATCACCTTTAAAATGCATATCAATTTTTTTGTTTGAGATGAACCGGTAACGAGTTATAATGTTCACCGCAAAACCACTTTTTTTCAAGGCGCCTCTGGAGATTCAACGTCACCGGCTTATTTATCAATATTTTTCATTGAAAATTTTTTCTGAGATACTTCAGTAGTTGTACAATAATATGTAATTCTATTTAATAAAATTATATTACTCATGTCGCCGCAAAAAAATCATAAATATATGCTTTTTTTTTCGCCTTTAAAACCCTACCCCCCCGTTAAGACTACTTATGGAGATGATGCCCTAAGTAAAACCAGAGTCTACGGAGTGGTTTTCACGTTTTAAAAATGGAGAAATGTCAATTGAAGACCAACCCCGTTCGGGACGCCCCTCAACGTCAAGAAGTGACGAAAACGTCGACAAAATCAATGCTCTCATTCGTGAAGACCGTCGCCGAACCATTGAACAACTCTGTGAGATGTCTGGGATATCATGGAGTTCAATTCAGAGGATTTTATCCAAAGATTTGCACATGAGCAGAGTTGCAGCCAAATGTGTCCCACGCCTTCTCACAGACGAGCAAAGGGAGCGTCGACTTCGGGCATGTTTTGAACTTCAAAATCAGCTCGAAGAGGACCCTGAACTTTTTTCCAAGGTGATTACTGGTGATGAATCGTGGTGCTATGGACACGACCCCAAAATAAAGCAGCAATCAAGCGTTGTGCCACTGTGGAGGAGGTAAAACAAAAATCGCTGGAAAGCCTAAAGAATAAGTCCTTCCCGATAAGTGAATTTAAAAAATGTTTCGAACATTGGAAGGATCGTTTGTGGAGGTGCGTTGTGGTCAAAGGAGAATACTTTGAAGGTGATCAAAATTTGGTGTAAAAATATTAAAAAATAAAGAAATTATGACGAAATTCCCGTTTTTTTTTGGGTCCCCCCCCTCGTATAGTAAGATTGAAACCATCTACGCTACTAAAATGTTCGGCAGGAAGAAAAGGTGTAAACTTTGTCAGAGACTTTACCGTTCTCCGATTTGAAATTCGGTTTTAACAAAATTGCAAAAGCGTGGCGAAAGTTATCCGAATTTTATCTCGGAGACTATCTAATTTTTCGCGGAACGATAAATTGCCTGAACAACCCGATCCACCAAGTTGGAGAGCAAAGACTTGGTTTTTTCGCTTCCGTATCTATTAAACATCATAGAAAATAATGTATGGCTGAGAGTCGTTCGTACGGCCGTACAAACAAAAAAGATATAGTTCAATTATCCCGCAATTTGTCCTACTGGCTGTGAAGATTGAAATTTCACCACAGGCCCAAAGTTCCCTCGCGAACGAATGCGCGTAATATTACAACATCTCAAAAAAAAAAGACGTTTGACGAGACCCCCTGGACTCTCGTAAACCCACATTAAAAGGCGCGCACCATTCTCGTTTTGGATTAACGTTAAACGTAAATTAAATATACTCCAAGCGTGTTTCGTATACTTTTCCAGCGTACACACTCACGACGGTCTCTCTCTCTCTCACTCTCTTTCTCTTTCTCTCTCTCTCTCTGTCCGTTTAATCTCGCGCAATATTTTGTCTTGGTCGACGGAGAAATTCACCTCGATGCAATTAATTAAAAATAAAATTACCGCGGGCCCGAGAGTCAGAGTTCGCTAGACAGGCGGAATATATGCCAAATGAGAAAAAAAAAAAAACTACATGTACTACAGGATGCTGTGTCATATATACGTGGATATAATACGGGACTGTTAATAAAAGCGAGTCGGAGATATCGTTGAATTAATTAACATTATTGGTATTTTTTATAATTTTAATTCTCCGCCACTCGCCTTATATCCGCGCCAACGCCGTCCGTGTTGGCGCGGATATAAGGAGGAAAGGAAAAAAAAAAAAATAGAATCCATGTGACGACTGGATATAATCCGAGATGTTTGCCAAGACCATGCCTCGGAGATCGTATCATCGTCATATCGAGTGACGAGAATCATCGGGCACTTCGGTCGTGAAACTTGAAAAGAGCAAATGTTTTGCCTCCGAAACGGGGGGATCTTTTTAAAGTAGTAGTCTGGTAACTTAAGCCGATTTTCATGTCTTTTTTGGAGGGCGTTTTTTTGTAGGAAAATAAAAATGAATCGTTTTGGATATTTAGGATGTTTTTATTTACATATTAAAGATACAAAAAAAAATGTTTTTGAAAAAATTTAATAGTTTATTATTATTATTATTATTGATCGAAGTTGACACCTCGAAAAAAAAGCGCGCGGGTGGCCCTGGTGATTTTGGCTCTTGATGTTATCTGAAATAAAAATTTCTTGATAATTCTTAATCTATAGACATGTCATTCTGGTCGGAACTATTGAAGTTAAATTTCATGGATAAATAACAAAATGGCGGACTTTGGAAAAAAAAGTTTCTTTTTCAAAGTCCGCCGTTTTGTTATTTATCCATGAAATTTAACTTCAGTAGTTCCGACCAGAATGACATGTCTATAGATTAGGAATTATCAAGAATTTTTTATTTCAGATAATATCAAGAGCCAAAATCACCGGGGCCACCCACGCGCTTTTTTTTCAAGGTGCCAACTTCGATCAATAATAATAATAATAATAAACTATTAAATTTTTTCAACAAATTTTTTTTTGTATCTTTAATATGTAAATAAAAACATCCTAAGTATCCAAAACGATTCATTTTTATTTTCCTACAAAAAAACGCCCTCCAAAAAAGACATGAAAATCGGCTTAAGTTACCAGACTACTACCTTAAGAATTATCAAGAATTTTTGATTTCAGATAATATCAAGAGCCAAAATCACCGGGGCCACCCACGCGCTTTTTTTTCGAGGTGCCAACTTCGATCAATAATAATAATAATAATAAACTATTACATTTTTTCAAACAAATTTTTTTTGTATCTTTAATATGTAAATAAAAACATCCTAAGTATCCAAAACGATTCATTTTTATTTTCCTACAAAAAAACGCCCTCCAAAAAAGACATGAAAATCGGCTTAAGTTACCAGACTACTACCTTAAGAATTATCAAAAATTTTTGATTTCAGATAATATCAAGAGCCAAAATCACCGGGGCCACCCACGCGCTTTTTTTTCGAGGTGCCAACTTCGATCAATAATAATAATAATAATAATAATAATCAACTATTAAATTTTTTCAAAAACAATTTTTTTTGTATCTTTAATATGTAAATAAAAACATCCTAAATATCCAAAACGATTCATTTCTATTTTCCTACAAAAAAACGCCCTCCAAAAAAGACATGAAAATCGGCTTAAGTTACCAGACTTCCACCTTAAGAATAATCAAGAATTTTTTATTTCAGATAACATCAAGAGCCAAAATTACCGAGGCCACCCACGCGATTTTTTTTCGAGGTGCCAACTTCGATCAATAATAATAATATTAATAAACTATTAAATTTTTTGAAAAAATTTTTTTTTTGTATCTTTAATATGTAAATAAAAACATCCTAAGTATCCAAAACGATTTATTTTTATTTTCGTACAAAAAAACGCCCTCCAAAAAAGACATGAAAATCGGCTTAAGTTACCAGACTACTACCTTAAGAATTATCAAAAATTTTTGATTTCAGATAATATCAAGAGCCAAAATCACCGGGGCCACCCACGCGCTTTTTTTTCGAGGTGCCAACTTCGATCAATAATAATAATAATAATAAACTATTAAATTTTTTCAAAAATTTTTTTTTTTGTATCTTTAATATGTAAATAAAAACATCCTAAATATCCAAAACGATTCATTTTTATTTTCCTACAAAAAAACGCCCTCCAAAAAAGACATGAAAATCGGCTTAAGTTACCAGACTACTACCTTAAGAATTATCAAAAATTTTTGATTTCAGATAATATCAAGAGCCAAAATCACCGGGGCCACCCACGCGCTTTTTTTTCGAAGTGCCAACTTCGATCAATAATAATAATAATAATAAACTATTAAATTTTTTCAAAATAATTTTTTTTGCATCTTTAATATGTAAATAAAAACATCCTAAGTATCCAAAACGATTCATTTTTATTTTCCTACAAAAAAACGCCCTCCAAAAAAGACATTAACATCGGCTTAAGTTACCAGACTACTACCTTAAATCATCGTACGAGAAAGATCGTTAATTACCACGACGATAACGAGAGTTCGTGGTGGAAATAAAAGTGCAATTCTCCTGCGAGATTGTGTGGAACATGAAATTTATAAAAAAAAAAAAGAGAAATTATAAATTAGCGAAAGACCCGACGACGTACATTGACGGTTCTAATGACGGTGAAATAATGTAGCTGATGAGTTGACGAATGATATTCTTACGATATGGTCTATATATCATTTTACCTATGAGAAGTTAGTATGTCACTGGGTTAAATTTAATCTCGTGTAAGTATTAAATCTTCCTCGGCAAAAACTTGCGCAAATATCTTTCTTCATTGCCCGCACTACCTACTTATATTCTCGATAACTTCTCATCGAGGATATACATAGCGCGAGATATACATACACGTAT
Organism: Oxytorus armatus; assembly: GCA_958009045.1. Lineage (NCBI taxonomy): Eukaryota > Metazoa > Arthropoda > Insecta > Hymenoptera > Ichneumonidae > Oxytorus > Oxytorus armatus. The sequence goes on from OY253750.1 coordinate 2,606,719, forward strand.
ATATATATGCATGCACATATAAATATATAAGTATATAGTTATATGTGCGAGGCGTAACTTTCTCGGGGACTCGTAACTCTCGCACAGCCTCTCTCGCCGGTGATTTTCTCTTCCTTATGCGCACGAAGGTCTGGGTCTTTATCCTCTTTCTCTCTCCATTCTTTCCCCCTTTCATTTGCGATTCTCTCGTTGCACACGAATGATTTCCTCGATAATTTTCAAGATCGTGCCGATCTCGCGTTCGCGCAGAGAAAGGGTTCCCCTGTTTGCGGTTTATTTAGAAATCTTCGGATATTCATTTTTCTTTCAACCAGTTATCGTTTTGTTCCGCTTTTTTTTACTGATATATTTTTCATCACTTTTTTTTCTCTCCGAAAGATAACAGGAAATCATATTATCTTCGACGCAACGACGGTTCACGGTAAACGAAAGTTTGAGGTCCATAAATTGTCAGACATGAAACCAACAGCTAAGAGCCAAAAAAGGCTATTTCACGTCAAAGTAAATGTAAGTTATATCGCAATTCTTTTAACGAACATTTTTTTGTTGTCTTTTCCGTGACATTATAATTTCTTGACCGGTTTTTCTTCGAAGTTGTACGGTCAGAAATGATATTATCTTATCGCAACGAGCACGACTCAACCGGAACGAAAGTAGCATGTAAATTGATCAGATTTGAAAATACATATTGACCGGTGAAATTCGGAAGGACTTATCGCTGTGTAATTTAACGTGTTAAAAACATTTCGGATACGTCCTTTTGACGTTCAACAGGAAACACGAGAGTAAGCAAATCGTGATTATTGAGCCAAGTTCAATGGCACACGTGTTAATGTCCCTCACGTCGCGAGCAGTGTCGAATTTTCACGTAATTTCAAACCTGTACCGCGCACGTTTTGACCCTCGCCAGTATACTCCTTCGCGTGGCCTCACCTCGCACGTGAGAAATCCACGAAATTCGTCGTCGAAAAGACGTACGTATTTACGAGTGCACGGTTAAAAAAACATCGTAAAATTGATAAATTTGTAATCGTAAAAGGAGTGATTCTTGAGCTTTGTGACATTTTTTACTCAATGTAACTAAAGTATCAATAAATTCAAAATTTCAAGATAAGATATTGTTATAGTCCGTTTCAACCGGGTGAATATTAATCCTTTAAAGTAGTAGTCTGGTAACTTAAGCCGAAATCATGTCTTTTTTGGAGGGCGTTTTTTTGTAGGAAAATGAAAATGAATCGTTTTGGATATTTAGGATGTTTTTATTTACATATTAAAGATACCAACATTTTTTTTTTTATTTATTTTAATAGTTTATTATTATTATTATTATTATTGATCGAAGTTGGCACCTCGAAGTTGGCTGCCCGGGTCCTAACTTTTTTTCAACCGAACCGATTGCTTTCAAATTTTAACAGGCTACTCTACACACTTATAGTTCTCGTTGGAACCACCGAGAAATTTTTTCACCCCAAACTTTTTATTTTACAACCCATTCTTTGCTAAAATAAGAGGACTTTAGCAAAGAAGGGGTTGTAAAATAAAAAGTTAGGGGTGAAAAAAATTTCTCGGGGGTTCCGACGAGAACTATAAGTGTGTAGAGTAAAATTTGAAAGCAATCGGTTCGGTAGAAAATAAGTTAGGACCCGGGCTGCCAACTTCGAGGTGCCAACTTCGATCAATAATAATAATAATAATAAACTATTAAATTTTTTCAAAAAATTTTTTTTTTGTATCCTTAATATGTAAGTAAAAACATCCTAAATATCCAAAACGATTCATTTTTATTTTCCTACAAAAAAACGCCCTCCAAAAAAGACATGAAAATCGGTTTAAGGTACCAGACTACTAAATTAAAGGTTCACGTACCACTGAAATTTTCAAAAAATCGAATTTTTATTTTTACAGTTTTTTATTCTTTATACATTAAAGAATTAAAAAAAAAAAACTTTTAAGATAATTCCACTCCGTTACAAAGTTACGGCAATAAATGTGACCGTGTGACATCGGGTTCACGTTGTATCTACAAGAAACTTTAAAGGCGTTTTTCTCGAAACTATGTTTTTAGACAGTAGTGTCAGCACGATAACTCAGTGAATTTTTAATATTTTTTAACTTTTTTTTGTGTAAATCTAGATAATTATTTTCTCTATAGTCTGACGAGAAGTTTTTTTTAATTATTAGGTTGGACAATTTTTCATAAATTATTGAACACTAATTTTTTTTTTTTAATTCTAAACTAAAGTTTGAAATACTGTAGTTTCTTTATTTTTGAAGAAAAAAAAATTCCTCCGTCAGACTATTACTACTACATAATGCACTTTTTCGGCTGATATTCTTCGGAACGAGAAACTCCGACGAAACAGATCGTACGATAAAGCGGGAACGTGAGTACAGATAACAAAAATTTTTATGATCGTTTATACGATATATTTTCTTTCGAGGAAGAAAAAAAAAAACAACGAAAATTGTCCATGACCGTTAAACAGTCGAGGATATTTCGCCACGTTTTCTTTTTTCTTTTTCCACCTCTTCTTCTGGTATCCCGTTTCGCTCGTTTTACGAGAGGGCTCTTTTGTTCGAAGCACCGCGGAGAGGCACACACGAGTAAAACGAACGAGCTCGCGCGCCCGTTGAATCTCACCTCGTGCCCGCGAATGACGGCGGGCGTATATACGACGTTTTAAACTCTATGCACATCTTTTTCCGCACGCGAGTCTCAGGAGGGAAATAAAAGAAAAAAGGAAGAATCGAAAATTAATAATAATAATAATAATAATAAGAAATTGAGGAAGAGAAGCTGTAAAGACAAAGTGGGCTTCCCGGGACGATCATTCGGTACACGAGCGGAAAAGGTGGTGTACGAAGCGTGTGGGCGCCCGAGGACCGCAGTGCGCACAGTGCACATCGCCGCGATCGAGCACGCGTCTACTCGCAACTGTATGCAGTTTCTTTTCCGTTCACCGCGCGTGTGCAACCCAAACTCCTTTGGTATACCGTTCACTGACTGCTTTTTTTTTTAACCAACGAATAAACGCGATTTTATTTTATTTTATTTTTTTTTCGGGAAAGCTCGGACGATTCGGCTCTCTTTTATCGATCGTTTCTTTAATGTTCTTATTTTTTTATTGCACTACGCGTGTACGACCCGGTGGCCGGAATTTTCTGCTACCATCGGGTCTTAAGGACTCACGTACCCCTGAAATTTTCAAAAATTTCATTTCTTTTTACAGATTTTTATTCTTCATACTTTCAAGAATTTTGCAAAAAACACTTTCAAGCAAATTCGACTCCGTTATAAAGTTATGGCAATAAATGTAACCGGACATCGGGTTCACGTTGTACCAATCTGAAACTTAGAACGCGTTTTTGTCGAAACTATATTTTTAGAGACAGTGTCAGCACGGCAACTCAGTGAATTTTTAATATTTTTTAACTTTTTTTTTTCCTTCAAATCTTGATAATTATTTTCTCTATACTCTGAAGTGAGGTTTTTTTCATTTCTTGCTTGGACAATTTTTTAAACACTAATTTTTTTTTTATTAAATTGCATACTAAAGTTTGAAACACTGTAATTTCTATATTTTTGGAAAAAAAAATCCTCCTTTAGGCTATTACTACCACATTTTTGTACTAGATTCTTTTTTATTTTTGCAGATTGGATAATTTTTGGTGAAGTTATGATGTCGATAAGGTGGCGCCATGGTTTTCATCAGTAGTTCATTTATACCCGTCAAAAATAATGTTAATAATAAAAAAGAGAATTTTTTAATTTTTTTTCTTATAGTTGAAGTGTTAATAAAAAATGTTAAATCAACAAATTGATTTTTTTTGTCACCGTATAACCTTTATAATAATTTTTCAAATTTACTTGGTTTTCAGCGCGCGTGGCGGTATGATACGCTAAAGTCAGACATAGATCATCCATTAATATACGAGGTCTGTTAAAAAAGTATCGCGAATTTTGAATTTCCGCGGGCTACGTATATTCGATTTTCGATTTTTTTCTGTCGTTAGGTGTCGGTTGGTGCTCGTGTCCCTCACTGAAAAAATCGGCCATTTTGAATGTATAGTTAATTGTCGACAGCTGTTTTGGTTAGACGTGTTTTCGCTTGTCTTCGATTTTTGCCTATTCCAAAAAATGGATCAAAGAATCCGTATGAAATTTTGTGTGAAAAAGAAAATTAAGTGCGCGGACGCATTCCGAATGTTGACTGTGGCATATGGTGAAGGTACCTTGGACAAAAGCAACGTTTAACGGTGGTACAAAATGTTCTAAGAGGGCCGAGAAGATGCGAACAACGAAATGCGTTCCGGACGCCCGAGCACATCAACAACGGACGAAAACATTGACGAAGCGAAGAAAATAATATTGGCCAAACGTCGAATCACCGTTAGAGAAGTTGCCGAGGAACTAAACATATCGATTGGCTCGTGCTATTCAATTGTTACCAATGATTTGGGCATGAGACTGGTCGCCGCGAAATTCGTGCCAAAATTGTTCAATTTCGAAGAAAAATAGTGTCGCGTTAACATTGCTAAGGAGCCGTTGGACTCGGTCCGCGACGACCAAAATTTGCTCCAGAGGGTCACTGGTGACGAATCATCGGTTTACTGTTACGACGTGGAAACCAAAGCTCAATCATCGCGATGGAAGCTGCTTTTTTGGAATAGGCAAAAATCGAAGACGAGCCAAAACACGTCTAACCAAAACAGCTGTCAACAATTAACTAAGCATTCAAAATGGCCGATTTTTTCAGCATAAGTGAGGGACACGAGTACCAACCTAACGCCACAAAAAAATCGAAAATCGAATATACGTAGCCCGCGGAAATTCAAAATTCGCGATACTTTTTGAACAGACCTCGTATGGAAAAAAAAACCCTTCTAACGATTATCCGGAGAGTAATCGAGTGTTTGTAAATAATTCTAACAAATATTTCAACAATTGAATTTTTGTTATGATCATTTCGTTCGATTTGTGATGTCGTCACATTGGAAAATTTAATTGAGACTGAGCATCTCGCTGGATTCTAGAATCGTCCGCTTAACGTGAAATTAATTCTTCAAGCGGTTTCATCATTCCGCACAATTTTTTTTTTTCATCAGATAAATTTCGCGATGACTCAACGCCTCTACGTTTGTATAAATAATTGACCGGGGGACCGGGTCAGCACGCGTTCTAGAAGGATATGTTAAACATTAATTTTGCAATGGAGCCCAAGGTATTTGATTGTCAGAGAGATTGTTAAAGAATAAAAGAAAATGAGAGAGAGAGAGAGAGAGTGAGAAAGCAATGTTTATTTGTCGATGTGAGAGTACGAAAGACCCACGCGTATAAGCGTGGGCTCGGATAGCTCGGTGGAATAATATATCGTATATATAGTACACATATTATTATAGCAGTTAGCACGACGGGTATCCCACCGCAACTGTACCGCTTTGGTAGTCAATAACGTTACCAATAAGTGTAACGAAAATGTCGAAGCGCGCGAAAGCAGCGTGAAAAAATAATGATATTTCGTTCGAAAGAGTATAGAAATTTATTTAATTTAACACGAAATAAGGCGCGTGGCGACCCAGTTGTGAATTGGACAATTTTCGATGTGAAAAAAAAAAGGATGGTCACCGAGATGCGAAAAATCCCAAAAAGATTTTGCTGCGCGTGTTATTACGAGGTCGTGGTGCCCGAGGCCGGAACTCGTCATATCTCTGGCTCCGCGTTTTGTTTTCTCCTTGACGAGCTGATATTTTGCCAGCTTTTCGCTGTTACTAACGACACGACGTTTATATCGGCGAGAGCGGCGGAGAGAATGACTATGGAGGAGAGCGAGGAGCTCGAGTGACCCGGAGAAACACGTGAAACTCTTCGCGGGATCCAGGAAATTAGATCCCAGAAGGAAAGAGCTCTCGAACACGCCCTCTACTTGGCTCTCTCGTTAAGCGTGTGTACGAGGTCTGTTCAAAAAGTATCGCGAATTTTGATTTTCCGCGAGCTACGTATATTCGATTTTCGATTTTTTTGTGGCCGTTAGGTTGGTACCCGGGTCCCGCACTTATGCTGAAAAAATCGGCCATTTCGAATGTTTAATTAATTGTTGAGAGCTGTTTTGGTTAGACGTGTTTTGTTTTGTACCACCGATAAACGTTGCTTTGGTCCAAGGTAGCTTCACCATATGCCACAGTCAACATCCGGAATGCATCCGCGCACTTAAGGCGGTAGTCTGGTCTAGAGATTTGAAAAAATCGATTTTTTATTTTCATTTTCTTATTCCTTAGACCTTTCTTCATACGCTCCTAAAAACCGTTTATTGATATTTCAAAAATTAGCCGAGAAATAAAAAATTCTAAGCAAGCCGCGCGCTCTGGTAGCGCGGTCGGGAAGCAGCTAGCGCAGAGGCTACTGAGTCGCTCATTTAAGGCCGTAGTCTGGTCTAGAGCGAGGTTTTTGACGTTATTTCTAATGTGCAATAACGTTTAAATCGTTGAAGTTGTCTTGATGAAAATTTACACGTGCATTTATTGATCCTTAGAGAATACTTGTACATTAAAGAAAACAAAAATATTTTAAATATTTTCATGTAGTTTTTTGCCTTGTTGCAACATGGTGCGCCGAAATCGGCGCCCACTCTGGACGATGTTGTATGCATCTGAAAAAAAAAATATACATATATTCTTAATCTGTATGAATAATTTAAGCACTGGTAGCAGAATTGGTAATTAAAAAATTTTTTTATTGAGTCGAACAATCATTTTGTCTCGTCGAATACCCGAAAATTTATGAAATATCATTAATGAAAGTTCGACAGGCCGCCATTTCGTCAAAAATTTTTTTTTAGGTACCAATTCTGCTACCAGTGCTCAGAACACTCATACAGATTGAGAATTTATATATATATTTTTTTTTCCGATGCATACAACATCGTCCAGAGTAGGCGCCGATTTCGGCGCACCATGTTGCAACAAGGCAAAAAACTACATGAAAATATTTAAAATAATTTTTTTTTTTAATGTACAAGTATTCTTTAAGGATCAATAAATGCACGTGTAAATTTTCATCAAGACAACTTCAACGGTTTAAACGTTATTGCACATTAGAAATGACGTCAAAAATCTCGCTCTAGACCAGACTACGGACTTAACGGTGTCAAAACTTTGAACGCGTTTATCGCAGAACTACGTTTTTCAAATCGGCGCCCACGATATCTCGATAACTAATCGACCGATCGAGCTCAAATTTTGCACGTACCTTAGGTAGCCTGTTTCCGAGGACTGGTAGCAGAATCGAGTCGAACAATAATTTTGCCGACATTTTATAACTCGTCGAATACCCGAAAATGTATGAAATATCATTAATAAAAGTTCAACAGGCCGCCATTATGTCAAATTTTTTTTTTAATTACCAATTCTGCTACCAGTGCTCAGAATACTCATACAGATTGAGAATATATATTTTTATTTTTTTTCAGCTGCATACAACATCGTTTAGAGTGGGCGCCGATTGAGGCGGCTTTCGGCGCACCATGTTGCAACAAGGAAAAAAACTACATGAAAATATTTAAAATAATTTTTTTTTTAATGTACAAGTATTCTCTAAGGATCAATAAATGCACGTGTAAATTTTCATCAAGACAGCTTCAACGGTTTAAAAATTATTGCACATTAGAAATGACGTCAAAAATCTCGCTCTAGACCAGACTACCGCGTTAATTTTCTTTTTCACACAAAATTTCATACAGATTCTTCGATCCATTTTTTGGAGTAGGCAAAAATCGAAGACAAGCGAAAACACGTCTAACCAAAACAGCTGTCAACAATTAACTAAACATTAAAAATGGCCGATTTTTTTCAGCATAAGTGAGGGACACGAGTACCAACCTAACGCCAGAAAAAAATCGAAAATCTAATATACGTAACCCGCGGAAATTCAAAATTCGCGATACTTTTTGAACAGACCTCGTACAGCGCACCCGTTGTACGTGTATCTCGAGCAAAAGCGCCGTTGCACCTTTGCCTGTATGTAATATAAACTTGCACCGCATATGGGAAATGCACACGTAGATTTTTGTGCGTCTCGCTGCCGGGCCGCCTTGGCTCGGTTATAATACGCCGCCGAAGGAGATAAGAGATTACGGGTATCGCGCGTTTACCTTCTATGGGATTTATAAACGCTGCGGTGTGCGGCATAGAACCGAGGAGGAGCTAATATCGGTAGCGTGTAAGACTCTCGACAATCTTTTATTTTTTTTTCATTTTTTATTCTGGCTTCGAGATAAAACATTTCAATATTTTGTATTCAAATTTATAATTTGATTATCATTTTGTACGGGCGACAAACGATTATTCGAATTGAATAAATTAGGTCAAGTTAGGTTTATTCCTGTACGTGCCTTTTGACGGATTACTCGTCACTTTGTCACTCGAACATTTTAAATAAATTAATAAATTTTATTGCAATTCCATATGCAGCTAAAATCCTCTCATTAATTCGGAAAAAAGTACATAATTTTTTCTCGATTCAAGAGTTATTACAAAAAATTCGTTCTCTTTGTCTCTCGGTGTGTAAGCGACCGAGTACGCTTTTTTTTCCGCACAATGCTCGCAATTTTAGAAATCTCCGAGATTTTAACGATCCTACGATTAGCAACAAGAGCCGTACACATAAGTGCGCTGCTTATGGTGTCCTTTGCGAAAACTCTGTGTCTCGGAGTTGTGCACAGCGTCGCCTACCACGGCGAGTCTCTCGCGCGGTCATCAAGAAATTCAGAGGACCATCGACGTATATATATCACGAGAGAAAGACAGGAGAGCGTCTTTCGAGCTGCAGCGTTAACTTTCACGAAGCTATCTCGTTGCTGTCGCGCATTCTCTCTTTCTCTCTCTCTCTCTCTCTCTCTGTCGACCGTCAATTAATTGCCAATTAGTTCTTGGCCGTCATGCCGAGACCGGCGCACACGTGTCTCATCTGGGTGAGAGAATCTTTTGTTCCGTTGCCTGATGCGCGAGAGAAAAGTGAAAAAGAGGAAGAGAAAGAGAGGGGATTTACCACGGGAGAGATTAATTTAATTGTGTCGTTAGCATACGAATACCTATATTTATATATGTAACCTGCCTATAAAAAAGACGACACGTCACGAAATATCTCGAAAAGCGATTTTTTTCTAAAGCCAGCAGACTCGTCGTTATCATTGGTTGTCGATGCCGCGCTCAGAGTTCACTCATGCGCATACTGCGGATCGTACGACGAACCTAATTTACAGAAGCAGGGCGAGAAGCGCGTACACACCGGATTCTAGTAGACACAAAGGTTGGACATACTTTCGGGGATTTAAGGGAGAACACCACTGTGACCCCCTGTTTTTTTTCACATTTTTCAAGAATTTTTTTTTGTGGGAAAAAAAAGAGATATTCGAAAAATTGTTTTGGGTTTTGTTCCTTGTTTATTAATGTATCAAAAAACATTTTTTTCACAATTTTCATGCCGCATGGTGGCGCTGGGGAAGCTCTCGCGTCAGGTGCTGTCATTTCCGCGGCACGCAGCAGAACTCTCTTCAACGTCGATCTGAAAAAAAATACCGAGTGTTTTCGTTAATAATATGATATTTTGAAGAGAAGTACACAGGGATTTGGAAAAATATTGTTTTAAAAAAAATAGGCACGCCTTTGAAATTAAAGTTAATTTCAAAGGCGTGCCTATTTTTTTTAAAACAATATTTTTCCAAATCCCTGTGTACTTCTCTTCAAAATATCATATTATTAACGAAAACACTCGGTATTTTTTTTCAGATCGACGTTGAAGAGAGTTCTGCTGCGTGCCGCGGAAACGACAGCACCTGACGCGAGAGCTTCCCCAGCGCCACCATGCGGCGTGAAAATTGTGAAAAAAATGTTTTTTGATACATTAATAAACAAGGAACAAAACCCAAAAAAATTTTTCGAATATCTCTTTTTTTTCCCACAAAAAAAAATTCTTGAAAAATGTGAAAAAAAACAGGGGGTCACAGTGGTGTTCTCCCTTAAAGGCTATGCCCACGGTAGAATTTTCGAAAAATCAATGTTTTTTTTTGCTCAAACGATGCTTTATCATCATAAAAATAAGTTACTATTGGATTTATAGCGAGAATATAACGTAAGCCTACCTCTGGCACGGCCATACAGTGGGTCAAAAAAGTATTCATACACCTTGTTTTTTTTTGCGATAACTTTATAGACATAAGCGATACGCGAAGAAAGTCAATTTTATTTAATAGTACATCAGGTGCAGAAATAAACTGCAAATGGAGAATTTTTTCCCAGGAATAATAGAAGAATTATGCCAAAAAAACGAAAATTTTCGGGCCAAAAAAGTATTGATACACTTACGATTATAGTGAAAACCTACATCATCATAGTTGTTAATTATAACTAACTAGCTGACCCGGCGAACTTCGTACCGCCTTACAGTCAACGAATGTCGTATTAACTTTTAGCTAAACTTAATTTAGGATTTCATTAACGTAACAAAATGAATAGTAAAATTTTATAAAGTTCAATAGTTTATTAGGATAATGTATATGAAGAAAATAAAAATTCAATAAAAGTACAAAAATCCAGTATTTCAATGGCGTGTCAGCAAGACATTTGCTTTATTGGAGCTATGTATTTTGCTGCATGGGTTGCACTCGGGTTGATTCTCTTCAGTAAAGCACCTCGTGATATACGACATTTTTCGTTTTGTTATGAGGCGCAAGAACAAATAAAGCGGATGGCCAACCCTAAGACTCCCTAGGTTAGATGCCAATCCTAATTTATTTAAAAACTTAATTTTATTCAAAATTTCTTTTTCCGTGAATTTTTCAGATATTTTAATAGTTATTCTGCTATTCGGGGCGGAGACGAATCCAATAAATCAGAGATTATTAAAATCGGTTCAGCCGTTCTTGAGTTATAAATGGTGTAACTAACCCGACTTTGTTTTATATATATTAGCAACAACGCGCTCGCTTCGCTCGCGCTTGAATGTTTCATATTTCGAACTTGTCCTTTAGTTTAAGAATCAACTGAAAATTCTTATAGATACTTTTTCCCAAACGGCACAACGAATTTTGTCACCATACTGCAGTCGCTAAGATTATATCGTCTCGATCGGTTGTCATTACGTTAAATAGTACATAATTTATTATAAGGTTTTTAAATTATGAGAATTGCATTGGGCGAGAGTCAATAATCTATTGAATCTTTGATCTTATTGAATCTTTGTATACTATAGATGTTGTTTCATGGTGAACGAGATCGTGTTTGAATTACGCGCGCTTTACGACAACCAATCAGATTGACGATAAACGGGTTACATAATTCAATATATTTATCTCGCATTTCTTTATTATATAAGGTTTTTTAATTTTGAGAATTGCATTGGGCGAGAGTCAATGATCGATTGATTCTTTAATCTTATTAAATCTTTGTATACCATAGATGTTGTTTCATAGTGAACTGAATCGTGTTTGAATTACGCGCGCTTTATGACAACCAATCAGATTGACGATAAACTGGCTTCAAAATTCGATATATTTATCTCGCATTTCGAGAGTTTCGAGAATGGAGTGCTATGTCTTTTTTTTATATATAAAGAAGAAGATGTTTGGTGTGCATCCCTTTTGCTTCAATTATCGCCTTGAGTCTCTTAGGCATAGATTCTACTAGCTTTTGCGTTCGTTCTTTTGCTATTTTCGTCCATTCTTCTAAAAGCACTCTTTGGAGATCGAATTTGTTTGTTATTTTTCTTTTTCTAATTTCTACATCCACCAAGTGCCATAAATTTTCAATAGGATTGATGTCCGGAGATTATGGTGGTGTAATCAATTGTTTGCGGACATTATAGAGTAATCATTCCCTTGTTTTCATGGCGGTATGTTTCGGGTCGTTATCTTGTTGGAAGTAGAAATTTCCATCCAGGCCTATTTTATCTACACTTGCTTTAAAATTGCTGCGCAACACGTCGATGTACTTCTGGGCATTCGTTGTACCATCTATAAAAGCCAGATTACCAACGCCATAATATCCCATGCAGCCCCAAACCATGACGCTTCCTCCGCCGTGCTTTACAGTCGGTAGTAAATTTTTCTGCCGGAGCTCGGTATTTGGTTTCCGCCAGACGAATTTTTTTCCATCGGACCCGAAGATGTTAAACTTCGATTCATCCGAGAATACGACACGTTTCCAAAATTCTATAGATTTTTTTACGAAGGTTTTTGCGAAACCCAAACGTTTTTCTCGATTTATATTATTAATTAATGATTTTTTGCGGGCAGTTCCGCCGTATATTTGGGCAGAATGCAAAACGTTTCGAATAGTCCGGGGACACACGCTCTTCTCCGATGTTGACGCGACATCATTCGCTAAACTGCGAGCACTTGTGAACGGTTTTTTTGTAGCCTCTGTTACGACACTCCGACGCTCTCGTACTGTTAGTATTCTCGGTCGACCGGTTCGTGGCTTATTTTCTCTGCTGTTTGTTCTTTTGAATTTTTTTTATTATATATTGCACTGTTGCGAAACTTAGATTTAGTTCTTTACTAATTTTTCGATAAATTTCACCGCGTTTCCGAAGGAAAATCACTCTATCTCGCATGGATATTGATATTTCGCTTTTCTTTGCCATCGTTTCTGTTCAGAGCTTGAAGATCTACTACCGCACGGAATAGGTCATAACCATTGTGTAAACGAAGACTTGTTTACATTGTACGCAGAGGTCGGACCGTCCGTGAGTGAATATCGAGGTTTAGCAGCTCAGTCGTAAGTGTACAAATACTTTTTTGGCCCGAAAATTTTCGTTTTTTTGCATAATTCTTCTGTTATTCCTGGAAAAAAATTCTCCGTTTGCAGTTTATCTCTGTGCCTGATGTACTATTAAATAAAATTGGCTTTCTTTGCGTATCGCTTATGTCTATAAAGTTATCGCAAAAAAACAAGGTGTATGAATACTTTTTTGACCCACTGTAGATGTGGTACTCGAGCCCGCGGCGTAATAAATAACTTCGACAATTTTTATCCGATTAACTTCAAATTTTTAAATTATCTTTCTAATTGCATTTCGCAGAGAAGTACGTACGGAATTTCTGATTTATTAAAAACTTCACATTTTATGAGCAGTTTTTCTACGAAATTTTTTCACTGGAAATTCACTCTTCAAGTTCAAATGCCTACAGTATTCTAACAAAACAATATTTTTCAAATTCCGTACATACTTCTCTAGGCATTCCGATGTATATTAACGAGAATTTTTTTTTTTTGCTCTAGGTCAAAAATTGTGGATGCCAATTGTCACGCCGTGGAGCGTCGCAAAAAAAAAAAGATACCAAAAGCAAGTAGCTGTAGTCGGCCATTTTGTATAACAAAAAAACGAAGAAAAAAAATGTTGTATTAGCTTGATATTTGTACTAAATAAATGTGTAATTAGTTTTACAAAAAAATCACTTTTTCATAGAAAAAAAATTGTCAAATGTGCGCATGATTTAATAGCCCCTAGCGTGGCCATAGCCCTTAAACTTGACGCGGTTTTCTTCCTGTATATAATAACACACGTATGCGCGTTCCATACATATGTATATTTGACACTAGTGGACTTTAACGTTATGCATCATGTCCCTTTTCACTCAATCTCGACGATGCGCCGCTTTTTTTTTTTTTTTCTTTCAATCTCATTTCATACACTCGCTTTCTCTTTCTCTCCTTCTTTCCATCCTCTCATTCCTTATCATACCGCATCCCATATACACGGTGAACACGAATACCGCGGGCTCGTGTAACGAGATCAAAGACCCCCGGCGTGAGATATCCGGCGAGTTCTCACATACTTCTCGTATGATATATATTTCTCATGTATATATACATATTTGTATACATATACTTGATGTAACGTCGAGGACCCCCCCCCCCCCCACCGAGCTATAAGAACCCATATCTATGTATAACGATATGCCGGTGCATCGATTAAAGGTTCAATCCGATAATCGGTGCGCACGTACATATATACTTTATATGTAATATATACTTTATATGTAATATATACTTTATTTAATATGTTCATTGCTCCCGGAGATTGGGAGACGAGTTTCTCGACTCTCCGGTGTTTCTAACCGCCTAATTCTTAAACTCACGACTGACGCGATAGTTATGACGCGAGCTAGTGGAGATAAAAGGTTTTTTTTTCATTTTTTACAAAATAGCTCTCGCTCGTAATTGTCCGAAACTGCGCGACTAATCGCGATTATTATTTCACGCGCTGATCCAGGCAACTCCATGACGTTGATAAAAAGATACATAAAAGATTTTTCATTGGAGAAATGTTCACTTCCGGAACAGCTTTATCCAGTTTCATCAGCAATTTTTAACGATGTACAGGCATTTGAAGATCGATTGGCTGGTTTTGCTGGTACAATTTTGTTGTTGCTTTTTGTTAGCGAATAATATAGAAAAAGAAATACATCGAGTAGCTTGCGGATGAACTTATTAATAAGATTATAACGGTATGTAAGTAACGCGGATAAGTAGACGTTATAACTGAAGAGAGAGAGAGAGAGAGAGAAATAAAACGACACGCATCAGGCGTACACGTTTCATTCATCGAGTCCTGCCGCGAGAGAATCTGCTGGATAGATGGTGAACATCGCTCGGAAAAAAAAAAACGAAAACGAAGGAAGTATATCGAGTAGCACGAGAACTCACTCTCATCCGTTCAAACGTACTTGTACATGGGGCATTTCACGTCGATTCGCCGCAACTATGAAACCCTCAAAATTTCGAATTTCATCGAAATTATTTACACCACTCTGTAAAAGCTATTCGGTATTTTTAGATTTTTATTTCCCCATATCCAAGATATTTGTAACGATTTTTAAGGTAGTAGACTGGTAACTTAAGCCGATTTTCATGTCTTTTTTGGAGGGCGTTTTTTTTGTAGGAAAATAAAAGTGAATCGTTTTGGATATTTAGGATGTTTTTATCTACATATTAAAGATACAAAAAAAATTTAGTTTGAAAAAATTTAATAGTATATTAATATTATTATTATTGATCGAAATTGACACCTCGAAAAAAAAGCGCGTCGGTGGCCCCGGTGATTTTGGCTCTTGATGTTATCTGAAACCAAAAATTCTTGATAATTCTTAATCTATAGACATGTCATTCTGGTCGGTACTACTGAGGTTAAATTTCATGGATAAATAACAAAATGGCGGGCAAAATAAAAGGACTTTTTTTTTCCAAAGTCCGCCATTTTGTTATTTATCCATGAAATTTAACTTCAGTAGTTCCGACCAGAATGACATGTCTATAGATTAAGAATTATCGAGAATTTTTGATTTCAGATAACATCAAGAGCCAAAATCACCGGGGCCACCCACGCGCTTTTTTTTCGAGGTGCCAATTTCGATCAATAATAATAATATTAATAAACTATTAAATTTTTTCAAAAATCATTTTTTTTGTATCTTTAATATGTGAATAAAAAAAAACCTAAATATCCAAAACGATTCATTTTTATTTTCCTACAAAAAAATGCCCTCCAAAAAAAACATGAAAATCGGCTTAAGTAACTAGAATACTACCTTAAGGGGGGGGGGGGGGGGGGGGGGGGGGGTTAAAGGCGAAAAAAGAGCATATTTTTATGATTTTTTTTGCGGCGACATGAGTAATATAATTTTATTAAATAGAATTACATATTATTGTACAACTATTGAAGTATCTCAGAAAAAATTTTCAATGAAAAATATTGATAAATAAGCCGGTGACGTTGAATCTCCAGAGGTGCCTTGAAAAAAGTGGTTTTGCGGTGAACATTATAACTCGTTACCGGATCATCCGAAACAAAAAAATTGATATGCATTTTAAAGGTGATGTATTTCTCGAGGTAATCAGGAAGAGTTTTTTTTTTTTTTTTTTTTTTTCTATTTT
The DNA here is from genome assembly GCA_958009045.1 of Oxytorus armatus. NCBI lineage: Eukaryota > Metazoa > Arthropoda > Insecta > Hymenoptera > Ichneumonidae > Oxytorus > Oxytorus armatus. Next base: position 2,622,649 of record OY253750.1, read on the forward strand.
TTGCAGCACTTGGAAGTGAAAAACGCAATTTTAGCTCAAAAAATCGCGCTTAATTTGTTATTTAAAAATTGAAAAAATTGAAAAAAAAAAAAAACTCCTCCTGATTACCTGTTGATTTATGTGAAGAAGTAATGTTTAAATTTTCAAAAGGATCGGTTCAGTAGATTTTGAGTTCTAATGTTCACAAACTTCAAAAATGACGTTTTCGGGAAAATCGATTTAAAGTTTTTTATACGTGAACCCGTATCACGTAATCGTGATCGTTTGAAACGCTGTAACTCCGTTAGTTTTACTCCGAATGACTTAAAATTTATACACAATATTCTCGACATATTGTTTATTCAGAAAAATAAAATAAAAAAATGCAAAAAAAATAATTTTGAAACCCTACCCCCCCCTTAAAAAACGCATAGCACGACGTTAGAGCGTGTACCAAAATGTGAAAAAGTTTGCAAAAATCCTTGCACAGATATGAAAATGTTGCTTCCAATTCTTATACATTTTTTTCGATTTTTTATATTCACCAAAGAGTACAAAATTTTTTATATACAATCAGCAAACATTTTTCTTCGTCCAAAATCCGTTATAAAAACTATCGAAAAAAAAAATGAAAAAAAGAAAACTGCCTCCGAGAGTCGAAAATAAAAAAAATGATATGCACCAAAATTGCCGAGGGATAAGAGTGGGACTCGGATCGATTGGGCATGGAATTCCCGATACACACAGCGCATACATCGAAAGTTTCTGCCGCGTATCAAACGAGCTGTTTTCGCGTTCTCGATCGAAGCTCTCGATATACGTTATACATTTATAAATATATACCCGGCGAGTAAGAAGGACGAAACGAGGAATTGGCAAAAAAAAAAAAAAAAGAGCAATGGAAGAAGAAGAAAAAGAAAAAAATTACTCGACTTTCGTAATCGCCGTCGGGCAAAATCCCGGGTGAAATACGCTCTGTGTGATGTTGCAACGTTCAGGAATATCGACGTGACCCTTTCTCGCGCCGTAACTATACGAGTACCGCGATGATTTGTTTTTTCTTTCTTTTCTTTCTTACTTGCGGATATCAAACGAAGCCGTACCAGGGAGTTTAATGCCCCGCGCGCGCGCGCGTACGTTATGCATACTTTGCGAGTTCGAGAGTTCTCCGATGTGGCTGCTCTATGAGACGTGCGTACGTTTTCTATATACGCCGTTTACCGCGTGTGTGAGGTGAAAGTGTATATAGTATATATAAAATACACACATGTACAAGTGTCTATTGCAAAATGTTGCGTTTCCTAAGAACGAAGAGGACGCATAGGATGGAAGAATGAGTGAAAAAAAAAAACATATTTCTCACAAATTCCTTTTGCCAACTCTATATAGACTCGAGGGATAGATAATCCTCTCGAATAGATGCTCGCATCTCCACTTGCCAATGCCGATTGGCAATTCGCATGGAAAATATACGACTTATTTTATACCGTAACGTACGTTCCGAGCGTAAGAGCGATAGAGAAATGCGATATATACAGTGGGTCAAAAAAGTATTCATACACCTTGTTTATTTGCGATAACTTTATAGACATAAGCGATACGCAAAGAAAACCAATTTTATTTAATAGTACATCAGGTACAGAGATAAACTGCAAATGGAGAATTTTTTCCCAGGAATAAAGGAAGAATTATGCAAAAAAAAACGAAATTTTTCGGGCCAAAAAAGTATTCGTACACTTACGATTGAGCTGCTAAGCCTTGATATTCACTCACGGACGGTCTGACCTCTGCGTACAATGTAAACAAGTCTTCGTTTACACAATGGTTTTGACCTATTCCGTGCGGTGGTAGATCTTCAAGCTCTGAACAGACACGATGGCAAAGAAAAGCGAAATATCAATATCCATGGGAGATAGAGTGATTTTTCTTCGGAAACGCGGTGAAAGTTATCGAAAAATTAGTAAAGAACTAAATTTAAGTTTCGCAACAGTGCAATATATAATTAAAAACAATACGAAAAAACAAACAGCGCAGAAAATAAGCCACGAACCCGTCGACCAAGAATACTAACGGTACGAAAGCGTCGGAGTATCGTTACAGAGGCTACAAAAAAACCGTTCACAAGTGCTCGCAGTTTAGCGAATGATGTCGCGTCAACTTAGGGGAATACCGTGTGTCCCCGGACTATTCGAAACGTTTTGCATTCTGCCCAAATATACGGCGGAACTGCCCGCAAAAAACCATTAATTAATAATATAAATCGAGAAAAACGTTTAGGTTTCGCAAAAACCTAAGTAAAAAAATTTATAGAATTTTGGAAACGTGTCGTATTCTCGGATGAATCGAAGTTTAACATCTTCGGGTCCGATGGAAAAAAATTCGTCTGGCGGAAACCAAATACCGAGCTTCGGCAGAAAAATTTAATACCGACTGTAAAGCGCGGCGGAGGAAGCGTGTCATGGTTTCGGGCTGTATGGGATATTATGGCGTTGGTAATCTGACTTTTATAGATGGTACAACGAATGCCCAGAATTATATCGACGTGTTGCGCAGCAATTTAAAAGCGAGTGTAGATAAAATGGGCCTTGATGGAAATGTCTACTTCCAACGAGATAACGACCCGAAAGATACTGCCATGAAAACGAGGGAATGGTTACTCTATAATGTCCGCAAACAATTGATTACACCACCACAATCTCCGAACATCAATCCTATTGAAAATTTATGGCACTTGGTGGATGTAGAAATTAGAAAAAGAAAAATAACAAACGAATCCGATCTCCAAAGAGTGCTTTTAGGAGAATGAACGAAAATAGCAAAAGGAAGAACGTAAAAGCTAGTAGAATCCATGCCTAAGAGACTCGAGGCGATAATTGAAGCAAAAGGGATGCACACCAAATATTAGTTATAATTAACAACTATGATGATGTAGGTTTTCACTATGTAAGTGTATGAATACTTTTTTTGCCCGAAAATTTTCGTTTTTTTGGCATAATTCTTCTATTATTTCTGGGAAAAAAATTCTCCATTTGCAGTTTATCTCTGCACCTGATGTACTATTAAATAAAATTGGCTTTCTTTGCGTATCGCTTATGTCTATGAAGTTATCGCAAAAAAACAAAGTGTATGAATACTTTTTTGACCCACTGTATAGCTGTACGGTTCGTGTATCGATCTACAGATACGGGTAGCTTTATGTTTAATCAGTCAATCAAATTCAACGTTGATTTCAAGTTTTTTCAAGAAATAAAGTCACAAGTGCGAAGGTACTAATTCGCGATAAAATATATATATATACATTTTTTTCGATCTTCTTGGAGAATCACGCAATTTCGTCACGGCGGGGGTTCGGTTTTTGATTGGGAAAAAAAAATTGCTGAGCCAGAAGAGTTTTACCAAGCGGGGCTCGAATAACCCCTTTCAGAATTTACTGTAAAATCATACATTCATTGTTATTTCTTTCGCTCATCTGGCTTTCTGTAAATTTGTTTAATTATTTTGTTAGAAAATCAGAAGTTACGTTGCGAATTATTTCCTTTGATAAATTAAAAATTTCCTTCTAAAAATCAACGTTCATTTCGTAAGGGGTCAAACGACTCGTTATGGTAAGAATAGGTATATCTAAAATGCCGGTACGTTTACTGTTAAAACTTTGTGACGCAGACGTAAGGCAAGGGCGTGCCCGCTTATCGACAAAATCTATGGCCAATATTACACGGAAAGTTCCATGCACGTGTGAGTAAATCAATATCCATCGATGAGATAAAAATAAATAAAATAATAATAAATTCCCGTTTCAATTGTTGAGAAACACACGGAACGCAATTTTCTCACGAAATTCTCCGGTACTTTACGTACTTCCAATCTCCGCGTGAGAGTAAATTGACCAAAAGAAATCGCGCATTGCGTAAGTTGTAATCAATCCTGTGAATTCATTCCGATTCCCCAAAGGAATTCATTTTATCCTTCCCAATCTTAGTTTTCTCCGCATCTAAAATTTTTCTTCTCCCCTCCTTTTCATCGAACAACGTTCGATCCTCGCTGAGGGACACGTACCATGTGTCACATATATATATACATATATTTTCTCGTGTGTCACACAAGCCGGAGCAAATCGTTTCACGACGAGTGACGCGACTGGCTTATTATTCTAAGCAAGATTCTCAGCCTCTCGGACCATTATATAGCAAGAGAGAGAGATACAGAGAGAGGGCGACGGTAGAAGGAAAAAAAAAAAATTAAATATCCATGCTCGCGGGGCACGCAATGCACGCGTGACGTCCGGCCTTATCCCCCGGTCTCCGCTGCCCATATACACGTATTTTACGAAAGCGTCTCTCCGCAACTGCAGAGCTCTCTCTCTCAATGTCTTCGCGGTGTTAACGGTTGGGGGGGGGGGGGGAAGAAAAGGGCTATTAACACACGAGCGCACTTAACGAGCGAGGAGAAAAAAAAATTCAAGACAATAATAATAATGGTGGTGAATTTTTCAAATTTGAAAAGAGAAAAGACCATTCGCCTCTGTCACGGTAATGCGTGGGTACGAATTATGAATTATGGTAGAGAAATTAATGTGAAAAAAAAAAAATTGATACTAGTGGAAAAATCAGGGACAAACGTCATTTTTTTTTTCTTTCTTTTTTTGATTTAAGCAACCGGTGCATTATCTGTAACGCGTAACATTGCCCACGTTATTACCGTCGTGCGATTATTATTGCCGTTGGCCCACACGCGTCGAATCGCCCTCGCGTTCCCGAAGCGATTAACCCCAATCCTCGATTACCCTTCTATCGATCCCATAAATCAATATACACGCGCATATATACAGGGTGTCCCAAAACTAGCACGTCAGAGTGATCGAGTTAGATTGGTTCTGGACTTATCGGAATAAATAAATGTGACTTCGGTAAAAGTTTAATGGTTTTCGAGAAAAATCATTACCTAGTACCTGTTATTCTGGTATGAATTACTTTGAGGATTGAACAAAAGGCACTAAAGCGGACGAAGTTGAGGTACCTAATATGGTGAACAAACTGATGAAATAAAAAGAATAATATTTGATGATTTATTTAATTTTTACAAAATGTGAATAAGCCCAAAGTAATTTGCAGTAATGGTGACGGAATAACAAGAACAAAGTAGGGATTTTGCGAAAAATCATAAAAGACGATTTTTCTCGAGAATCATTGGACTTTTACCGCGGTCATATTTGTTTATTCCGATAGGTCCGGAGCCGATCTAACCCCCGCGTCACTCTGGCGTGCTACTTTTGGGGCACGCTGTATATACAGTGGGTCAAAAAAGTATTCATACACCTTGTATTTTTGCGATAACTTTATGGACATAAGCGATACGCAAAGAAAGCCAATTTTATTTAATAGTACATCGGGTGCAGAGACAAACTGCAAATGGAGAATTTTTCCCAGGAATAATAGAAGAATTATGCCAAAAAAACCGAAAAATTTCGAGAAAAAAACGTATTCATACATTTACGATTATAGTGAAAACCTAGATCATCATAGTTGTTAATTATAACTAATATTTGGTGTGCATCACTTTTGCTTCAATTGTCGCCTCGAGTCTCTCAGGCATGGATTCTACGAGCTTTTGCGTTGTTTCTTTTGCTATTCGCGTCCATTCTTCTAAAAGCACTCTTTGGAGATCGGATTTGTTTGTTATTTTTCTTTTTCTAATTTCTACATCCACCAAGTGCCAATAAATTTTCAATAGGATTGATGTCCGGAGATTGTGGTGGTGTAATCAATTGTTTGCGGATATTATAGATTAACCATTCCCTCGTTTTCATGGCAGGATGTTTCGTGTCGTTATCTTGTTGGAAGTAGAAATTTCCATCCAGGCCCATTTTATCTACACTCGCTTTCAAATTGCTGCGCAACACGTCGATATACGAGGGGGGGCCCAAAAAAAACGGGAATTTCGTCATAATTTCTTTATTTTTTAATATTTTTACACCAAATTTTGATCACCTTCAAAGTATTCTCCTTTGACCACAACGCACCTCTGCAAACGATCCTTCCAATGTTCAAAACATTTTTTAAATTCACTTATCGGGATGTTCTTTAGGCCTTCCAGCGATTTTTGTTTTACCTCCGCCACAGTGGCAAAACGCTTAATTGCTGCTTTGTTTCGCGGTCGTATCCATAGCACCACGATTCATCACCATTAATCACCTTGGAAAAAAGTTCAGGGTCCTCTTCGAGCTGATTTTAAAGTTCAAAACATGCCTGAAGTCGACGCTCCCTTTGCTCGTCTGTGAGATGGCGAGGGACACATTTGGCTGCAACTCTGCTCATGTGCAAATCTTTGGACAAAATCCTCTGAATTGAACTCCATGGAATCCCAGACATCTCACAGAGTTGATCAATGGTTCGGCGACGGTCTTCACGAATGAGAGCATTGATTTTGTCGACGTTTTCGTCACTTCTTAACGTTGAGGGGCGTCCCGAACGGGGTTGGTCTTCAATTGACATTTCTCCATTTTTAAAACGTGAAAACCACTCGTAGACTCTGGTTTTACTTAGGGCAGCATCTCCGTAAGCAGTCTTGAGCATTACGGTAGTTTCCACGGCCGATTTCCCCAACAGGAAACAAAATTTCACAGCCGCGCGTTGCTCTCGACAATCGGCCATCAAGTTTTCGCCGAAATGGAAAAAGTTGTTTCGCTACAAAAATTCCCACGGGCGAACCGATGCACTCACGGCGACAGAACTCCGCACACTAACTCAGGAGACGTGTCCCCAACGGACAGCTGGTCGAGCAATGGGTTCCCCCACTCTCCCTCCCCGCCGCAGCGCAATTCCCGTTTTTTTTGGGTCCCCCCTCGTAATTCTGGGCATTCATTGTACCATCTATAAAAGCCAGATTACCAACGCCATAATATTCCATACAGCCCGAAACCATGAGGCTTCCTCCGCCGTGCTTTACAGTAGGTATTACATTTTTCTGCCGGAGCTCGGTATTTGGTTTCCGCCAGACGATTTTTTTTCCATCGGACCCGAGGATGTTAAACTTCGATTCATCCGAGAATACGACACGTTTCCAAAATTCTATAGATTTTTTTACGTAGGTTTTTGCGAAACCTAAACGTTTTTCTCGATTTATATCATTAATTAATGATTTTTTGCGGGCAGTTCCGCCGTATATTTGGGCAGAATGCAAAACGTTTCGAATAGTCTGGGGACACACGCTCTTCCCCGATGTTGACGCGACATCATTCGCGTCAACATAAACTGCGAGCACTTGTGAACGGTTTTTTTGTAGCCTCTGTAACAATACTCCGAGTCTTAGTATTCTCGGTCGACCGGTTCGTGGCTTATTTTCTGTGCTGTTTGTTCTTTCGTATTTTTTTTATTATATATTGCACTGTTGCGAAACTTAGATTTAGTTCTTTACTAATTTTTCAATAACTTTCACCGCGTTTCCGAAGAAAAATCACTCTATCTCGCATGGATATTGATATTTCGCTTTTCTTTGCCATTGTGTCTGTTCAGAGCTTGAAGATCTACCACCGCATGGAATAGGTCAAATCCATCGTGTAAACGAAGACTTGTTTACATTGTACGCAGAGGTCAGACCGTGAGTGAATATCGAGGTTTAGCAGCTCAATCGTAAGTGTACGAATACTTTTTTGACCCGAAAATTTTCGTTTTTCTTTGCATAATTCTTCTATTATTCCTGAGAAAAAATTCTCCATTTGCAGTTTATCTCTGTACCTGATGTACTATTAAATAAAATTGGCTTTCTTTGCGTATCGCTTATGTCTATAAAGTTATCGCAAAAAAACAAGGTGTATGAATACTTTTATGACCCACTGTATATGTGTGCACGTATATAATCAAGTTGTACGTACAGATATGACACAAACATTCATGATATTTGTTGTTATATAAAGGTATAAGGACCGCGGTTCTTCGTGTATATGCAGCCAGAAACCGCGCACGTGTTGGCACGCGCGAGCTCGTCATACGTGGAATAACTAAAATGTACGTAGAGAGAAACATTATGGAGTTGGTACATGTGTAAAAGGAACGACGTGACGATGAACTCGAGCGTTTTAACTCGGCCGTACTTCTCGTTTCCTTTAGCCGCCAGTAACGTGTGCCTATACGTATATATATATTCATAATCTTGAGTGTGACCGAACATTAAAGCGTGAATGCACGTGCCGAATGAGCGAGCGCAGGCAGCTCTATCTCGAGCTCTAGGTAAAATCTGTTTCTACAGAATCTACGTATGAATAAAAAAAAACGGAAAAAACACCAACAACGAACAAATCGATTGTCCATCACGGTAAAGTTTCACGATACACCGCGTCCGGTGAGACTTTCTACACGCGTGACGAATACCAAACGGAAACGAAAAATTTCACAATGAGAAATATTAAACACCGGGCTAGTATTATAATTAATAATTAAGCAATTTGACAAGGAACATTAATGAGAAAGTTTGATTGGCGATAATTATTCACCGAGGAGGAGGATTTAATGTTCACGCCAATTAGGCGGCTGATCTCCTTGAATTGATATTCATTAAATTGGATAAAAAATGTTAATCAAAAAATTGATACGTCCGCGGTGATGATTTTACTGTTTCCACGTCTCCGTGGCCTCAAATTTCAGTACAATCTTTACGCAATCGTTATTTCTGCAATTTTAATAATTTTTGCAATAATGTTCAACGTTGGCACGGTATTTCGCTTAGATATTGCGTTATGTTCGTATCAATTGTTATCCGAATTTTCGGTGAATATTACCCAGCTTCGAACGAGAATAGGGAAAACAATTAAATATCTTTCCTGACGCTTCCTCTCGCTTTTTTTATCATCGCAAGTTTCACCGTAAAGTCCTCGTTGCCCTTTCGCCAATATATAGATGAAAATACACGAATGCAGTGTATATACAGTTGCGATACGCGCAGCGGCCTTTCAATTAACTCGTTCGACCGGAAATCCTTGTCATTGCAATATATACAATGTGGATATGCAGTATATATATGTATATATTATTCGTGAAAGAGAACGAGAGGGAAAATGAAATTGGAAAGCAAACGGATGCTGGGAACGACGGCGGACACTCGGCTCTTCGGTACGCTCTGGACCGCTAGCGAACGCTTCGCGAATTGCGCAACGTATATGTATATATCAATAATGCATAGACACCGGGGCTCGGCTTGACGCAATTCTCACATTGCAATTATTATTATTTTTTTCTTCCCTGCAACGATCAATTACTTTGGCTGTTGCCCCACACGCACGCGAACTCAAGAGTAAAAACTTGAGTGTGAAATAATAAAAAGAACAATATAAAATGTTTATATTGTTTCTCGTATAAAAAAAATGATCTTTCCTTCCGGACTTATTATCGATATATCAAAAACTCCGATATATCGATATATTTCCGCTGCAACGACTCGTTTCGACGTTTTCCCCTGCCATCGCCGTCGGTCGACGTTCGCAGTCTCATAAATTTCTCTGATCACAGCCCATCGGCATCCGCACGCCATCTAATTAGTCCCAATAAACGGTTTATATCAAGAGACGCGACATACGTATATACAGGGTGTCCCAATAACTATTAGCACCTTAGATATCTTCGAAACTATAAGGTTCACAGAAATATTTGCTGATTCAAATTTGCACAGTACGAAGGGGGCCATCCAATGATACCAAAGTACTAATCCCCACCCCCACCCCCTGGGCTGGGGGTGGGGCAACGTTGAAATCTTAAAGCCGTAGTCTGGTCTAGAGCGAGATTCTCGACGTCATTTCTAATGTGCAATAACGTTTAAACCGTTGAAGTTGTCTCGATGAAAATTTACACGTGCATTTATTGATCCTTAGAGAATACTTGTACATTGAAAAAAAAAATTATTTTAAATATTTTCATGTAGTTTTTTTGCCATGTTGCAACATGGTGCGCCGAAATCGGCGCCCACTCTGGACGATGTTGTATGCATCTGAAAAAAAATATATATATATATTCTCAATCTGTATGAGTATTCTGAGCACTGGTAGCAGAATTGGGACTTAAAAAAATTTTTTGACAAAATGGCGGCCTGTTGAACTTTCATTAATGATATTTCATACATTTTCGGGTATTCGACGAGTTATAAAATGTCGGCAAAATTATTGTTCGACTCGATAAAAAAAATTTTTAAGTACCAATTCTGCTACCAGTGCTCAGAATACTCATACAGATTGAGAATATATATATTTTTGTTTTTTTCAGATGCATACAACATCGTCCAGAGTGGGCGCCGATTTCGGCGCACCATGTTGCAACAAGGCAAAAAACTACATGAAAATATTTAAAATAATTTTTTTTTTAATGTACAAGTATTCTCTAAGGATCAATAAATGCACGTGTAAATTTTCATCAAGACAACTTCAACGGTTTAAACGTTATTGCACATTAGAAATGACGTCAAAAATTTCGCTCTAGACCAGACTACGTCCTTAAATGAGAACCCCCATTTTTTATTGTAGATTCGGATTCCCCATTAAAAAAATACGTAACTTTTGTTCAAAATTTTTTTTTCGATTCGTGATAGATGGCGCTGTAATCGCAAAAAATCCCCGAAAGTACAGAAAGGCGATAATACTCACAGTTTCGGTAGTAAATAAAATTACAACGTTTATAGTAAGTGTTCGAAATGACGACCATCGGTATCAATGCAATATTGGATTCTTTTTTTCGATTGGATTGCCTTGCAAGTCTTACAGCGTCAGAACTTATTGATGCACAGGCTGTAATAATTCTTTGTTGCATGTCGTCAAATGTAGTTGGTACTTCTTTGTACACTTTATCTTTCAATGTCCCCCATAGAAAAAAGTCTAAAGGTGTTAGGTCTGGAGAACGAGCTGGCCACGATATTGGACCGCCGCGTCCAATCCAACGATTTCGAAATTTTTCGTCGAGTTTGCCTTCGTGCAATCAATGAATAATGTGCTGGACATCCGTCATGTTGATACCACATGGTTTGTCGTGTAAGTAAACGCAACTGATGTGAGGATCTCGATACGCACTTGCGAGCACACCGATTTCCATTTCTTCATTCGTTACACGTTTCTGGCGTAAACTACTACGGACACTTAAAGTTGTAGTCTGGTAACTTAAGCTGATTTTCATGTCTTTTTTGGAGGGCGTTTTTTTGTAGGAAAATAAAAATGAATCGTTTTGGATATTTAGGATGTTTTTATTTACATATTAAAGATACAAAAAAAAAAATTTTTTTTAAAATTTAATATTTTATTATTATTATTATTATTGATCGAAGTTGGCACCGCGAAAAAAAAGCGCTCGGGTGGCCCCGGTGATTTTGGCTCTTAATGTTATCTGAAATAAAAAATTCTTGATAATTCTTAATCTATAGACATGTCATTCTGGTCGGAACTACTGAAGTTAAATTTCATGGATAAATAACAAAATGGCGGACTTTGGAAAGAAAAACTTTTTTCCAAAGTCCGCCATTTTGTTATTTATCCATGAAATTTAACTTCAGTAGTTCCCACCAGATCAAGAATTATCAAGAATTTTTTATTTCAGATAACATCAAGAGCCAAAATCACCGGGGCCATCCACGCGCTTTTTTTTCAAGGTGCCAACTTTGATCAATAATAATAATAATAATAAACTATTAAATTTTTTCGAAAACATTTTTTTTTGTATCTTTAATATGTAAATAAAAACATCCTAAATATCCAAAACGATTCATTTTTATTTTCCTACAAAAAAACGCCCTCCAAAAAAGACATGAAAATCGGCTTAAGTTACCAGACTATTACCTTAAACTACCGGTTTGCCTAAGTTTATCACACACATTTTAAAATATTTGACGCGAAGGCTGAGACCGATATCGTTCACCATACAAGGTTTTTTCCCTTACAGAATTTTGTTGGCATTCGCCATAAATGAGAAGCATATCGACTTGCTCTTCAAACGGATACATTGACTGATTTATCGATACTAATCGTATCATATTTATCTTATCCTGCAAACTTATTAAAGTGTCCTTGAAACAGTGTTTATTTTCAGTGAAGTAAACCGTAAGTATTATCCCCTTTCCGTACTTTCTGTACCTTACTGTCGAAGAAATGTAACAAACATTGTAACATTGTAACATGCGACAAATTCAAAATGAATCTGGCATTGGCAGGACTAGCGTACATCGCATTTTCGCACCGTCACAAATTTCACCCGTACCATGTTAATCTTCACCAAGAATTGCACGGGAACGAATGGGAAGAATTATTACAGCCTGTGCATCAATACGTTCTGACGCTGTAAAACTTGCGAGTCAATAAATCGAAAAAAGAATCCAATATTGCATTGATACTGATGATCGTCATTTCGAACACTTACTACAAACGTAGTAATTTTATTTACTACCGAAACTGTAAGTATTATCGCCTTTCTGGACTTTCGGGGATTTTTTGTGATTACAGCGCCGTCTATCACGAATCGAAACAAAAAATTTTTAACAAAAGTTACGTATTTTTTTTATGGCGAATCCGAATCTACAATGAAAAATGGAGGTTCCCATTTAAGATTTCAAAGTTGCCCCACCCCCAGTCCAGGGGGTGGGGGTGGGGCTGAGTACTTTGGTATCATTGGATGGTCCCCTTCGTACTGTGTAATTTTGATTCAGCAAATATTTCTGTGAACCTTATAGTTTCGAAGATATCTAATAGTTTAAGATCCGAATTAGGGTCGACCTTCACCCATCGCGTAAATGGATGAAAAGATTTCATATCAAATTTGGTATGTTAGAAAACATATCGCGAGTGGGTTGCCAAACAAATTCCTGGGATAAGTATGATTAATTAACAATTAAAATCTGAGTTTTTATTCACCCATGAGTTTAACGAATAAATTTAATAACAACCGAAAGTATGAAGCCTATAGAATATGCAAACGTTGGTTTGTCTATTTTTTTTCCTGGCGTAACTACTGGGTTGTCAGGTATAAACAGATAAGTCGATACTAACTGTTTTCAATCATTTGTTTACTAAATAAATCTTATATCAAAATAGGCGCTGTTTCATTGCAAACACGATGATATAGGGTTGTCTGCAAAAAATCTGGGTTGAATGACGGTTGTCGAGTTTTGAAAAGTGAAATTCTGATGCAAATGGAATGGTCTGAGCAAAGTAGCCGTATGATGCTGAAATCTGAATCGTTGTAACGCAACGAAATCAAGTTTTTTTAAAAATATTTAATTTTCGGTATTGCTCAAGCTTTTCGCGAACATTTGGGACCCAGGCCCCTAACGGCGACCCCTAACAAAATTTGAATGATTTTCTATGTCCGGAAAGCACCCCTATGTGGCGGTGAAAAACTGAATAAATCGTACTTCGTACTGAAATCAGATAGACGGATTTTTGATGATCGTTATTCGTTGTTCGTCGTTCCAGGAGACCCCTACAAAATTCTGAACGATTTTCTATGTCCGGAAAGCACCCTTATGGGTGGTGAAAAACTGAAAAAATCGTGCTTCGTACTAAAATGAGATAGACGGATTTTTTATGATCGTTATTCGTTGTTCGTCGTTACAGGAGACCCCTAAAAAATTTTGAACGATTTTCTATGTCCGGAAAGCACCCTTATGAGAGGGTGAAAAACTGAAAAAAATCGCAGTTCGTACTGAAATCAGATAGACGGATTTTTTATGGTGGTTATTCGTTGTTCCCCGTTACAAGAGACTTCTAAAAAAATTTGAACGATTTTCTATGTCCGGAAAGCACCCTTATGGGGGGTGAAAAACTGAAAAAACTCGACAACCGTCATTCAACCCAAATTTTTTGCAGACAACCTTATATCATCGTGTTTGCAATGAAACAGCGCTTATTTTGATATAAGATTTATTTAGTAAACAAATGGTTGGAAACAGTTAGTTTCGACTTACCTGTTTATACCTGACAACCCAGTAGTTACGCCAGGAAAAAAATAGACAACCGAACGTTTGCATATTCTATAGGCTTCATACTTTCGGTTGGTATTAAATTTATTCGTTAAACTTACGACTGCAATGTTGAATAAAAAACTCATAATTGAATTGTTAATTAATCAAAGTTATCCCAGGATTTTGTAGGCAATCAGCTCTGCGATATATTCTCTAACATACTAAATTTGATATAAAAAACTTTCATCCAATTACGCGATGGGTGAAGGTCGATTTTAATACGGATCCTCTACTATAAGGTGCTAATAGTTATTGGGACACCCTTTATATATGTATATATATTTATATTACAGAATGCTTCGGCCTCGAGCGACCAGCCAATAACTCGAGATGTATAATATCCCTTAGGAGAGAACACACTCTCTCTCTCGCGAATGAATCGTAGAGGAGAAAAGGATTCCGTATAATTTCACGATCGCGATATATCTATGTACGTTCTATTGGCTCTGTAACTCCTTATCGGCGATGTAAAAAAATACACAAAATCAACCCTCTCGAGCTTCGATATATATTTTCAACGTTAATAAAAAAAAAAATTGGCCTCTTAACCGGACCATCGATTGTTCGTGCACTTTGCAATTATCGAGTTATCTCCGAGCGATGCCTTTTCGTACGCTCGTTTTTTTTCTTTTCGTACGAGGTATACTGCGAGCAATCCGTTTCGAGCAATCGTTCTCCTTTGCAAAAATAATAAACGTATACGTACGTGGGTGGAAACGCTCGCGCAAAGTGCAACGGACATTAATAATGACGAGCAAACGGTAGGGAACGGTAATAATAGTTCGTAATAAATTGATTAATTGCGACAAGTCGTTTCGTCGATGTGCGAGGCATTACCTATCAATCGAAGGCTCTCCTTCGATCGGCATTCACTCAAATAGTACGGCAAACGAAATTTTTTAAGATACAAAGGAAAGAAAGAAAATCTCAAAATTAAATACGTGCGTTCGGGGTTAACCAACGAATAAATGGGTTAATGGAACTTCGTAGAACGAATAAAACTCTTGTATTCTTGCTCGTGAACCACGAAGAATTCACTGTTAAAAAACTTGGAGAATGACACGGACGAAAATGTTAAAGAAAAAAAAACAGATTGATCGAATTTTGGTAAATTATATTTGGTATTTAAAAAATCAAGATGAACGAGTGGCGAATGACCGAGGAAGGAAAGAAATTATTCGTTTTCAACAACGAAAAAAATGATATCCGTGAGTTATTCAGGCCGTATAGATTTCGTATTCGACAAAAAAAAAAGGTCAGACTTCGTAACAATGACGTCGCTAGTTATACTCAAACCTTAAAAAATTCAATATATTATTTTTAATTACAACTTTCCTTCTGTTGCCACAGAAATCTTCTTATATTTATATGATCATCGGTGAAATAATAATTTGTCGTAGGATCTCTAATCGTCGTTCCGACTCCCGTCATTAACGATATAATAGCAACTTTACTTATATACGTTACGAGATCGTATTAACCGGGATGCTTTGCCGGCACACCGGTAGCGCGAACATACGCGGCGTCTCTCGCGGCGAAACGCGCCCGTTCGTCGTTCAACAGCTTTCAATGCGTTATTTCCCCCGTGCCGTCCGGGTAATTAATTCCCGGTTGATTAACGGCCGACGGCTCTACGACGACGCGAGAGAGTGGTATACGAGAGAGAGGACGAGACGGCGACGAGAGGTAGTCATATACGCGGATATACGAGGTCTGTTCAAAAAGTATCGCGCATTTTGAATTTCCGCGGGCTACGTATATTCGATTTTCGATTTTTTTGCGGCGTTATAAGTTGGCACTCGTGTCCCTCACTTATGCTTAAAAAATCGGCCATTTTGAATGTTTAGTTAAGGCCGTAGTCTGGTCTAGAGCGAGATTTTTGACGTCATTTCTAATGTGCAATAACTTTTGAACCGTCGAAGTTGTCGTGATGAAAATTTATACGTGCATTTATTGATCCTTAGAGAATACTTGTACGTTAAAAAAAAAAATTATTTTCAATATTTTCATGTAGTTTTTTGCCTTGTTGCGACATGGTGCACCTAAATCGGCGCCCACTCTGGACGATCTTGTATGCATCTGAAAAAAAAAATATATATATATTCTCAATCTGTATGAGTATTCTGAGCACTAGTAGCAGAATTGGTACTTAAAAAAAAAAATTTACTAAGGGTGAACACCACTGTGACCCCCTGTTTTTTTTCACATATATCAAGAATTTTTTTTTGTGGGAAAAAAAAGAGATATTCGAAAATTTTTTTTTGGGTTTTGTTCCTTGTTCATTGATGTATCAAAAAACATTTTTTTCACATTTTTCACGCCGCATGGTGGCGCTGGGGAAGCTCTCGCGTCAGGTGCTGTCATCTCCGCGGCACGCAGCAGAACTCTCTTCAACGTCGATCTGAAAGATATTGTTTTAAAAAAAATAGGCACGCCTTTGAAATTAAAGTTAATTTCAAAGGCGTGCCTATTTTTTTTAAAACAACATTTTTTCAAATCCCTATGTACTTCTCTTCAAAATATCATATTATTAACGAAAACACTCGGTATTTTTTTTCAGATCGACGTTGAAGAGAGTTCTGCTGCGTGCCGCGAAGATGACAGCACCTGACGCGAGAGCTTCCCCAGCGCCACCATGCGGCGTGAAAAATGTGAAAAAAATGTTTTTTGATACATTAATAAACAAGGAACAAAACCCAAACAAATTTTTCGAATATCTCTTTTTTTTCGCACAAAAAAAAATTCTTGAAAAATGTGAAAAAAAAAACAGGGGGTCACAAGTGGTGTTCACCCTTAAGTCGAACAATAATTTTTCCGACATTTTATAACTCGTCAAATACCCGAAAATGTATGAAATATCATTAATAAATGTTCAACAGGCCGCCATTTTGTTAAAAATTTTTTTCAAGTACCAATTCTGCTACCAGTGCTCAGAATACTCATACAGATTGAGAATATATATTCGTTTTTTTTTTCAGATGCATACAACATCGTCCAGAGTGGGCGCCGATTTCGGCGCACCATGTTGCAACAAGGCAAAAAACCACATGAAAATATTTAAAATAATTTTTTTTTTAAATGTACAAGTATTCTCTAAGGATCAATAAATGCACGTGTAAAATGCACGTGTAAATGCATTTCGTTGTTCGCATCTTCTCAGCCCTCTGCGAACATTTTGTACCACCGATAAACGTTGCTTTGGTCCAAGGTAGCTTCACCATATGTCACAGTCAACATTCGTAATGCGTGCGCGCACTTAATTTTGTTTTACACACAAAATTTGATACGGATTCTTTGATCCATTTTTTGGAACAGGCAAAAATCGAAGACAAGCCAAAACACGTCCAACCAAAACAGCTGTCAACAATTAACTAAACATTAAAAATGGCCGATTTTTTCAGCATAAGTGAGGGACACGAGTACCAACCGAACGCCACAAAAAAAAAAATCGAAAATCGAATATACGTAGCCCGCGGAAATTCAAAATTCGCGATACTTCTTGAACAGACCTCGTATGTATATATGGAACAGCGAAAGGCGACGGGTATCGGGAGTCAATACTATTATAGGCAACGATGGATGGCACAAAACCAAAATGGCATATCGATCGTTCGTTAAAAATTGAATTTAAGCCCTTCTCACTTCGAGCTCTCCGTACAAACGTTACATGCGCTGAACGGCAAACAAAAGGGCTGCGGATCGCGCGACTTCAAACGTTAAGTAACGCGAGCAAGGCCCTTTTGTTCGTTAGTAAACTCGCTATTCGTAAATATACATTGAGTTTTCTCGCGCAACCACCGTACGCAACCCCTCGGGTGACTTTTATACGTACAACGATATCGCGTGTGTCGTCGTAAAACGCCCTTTCGTACCGGTCGCCGATTTACGAGAGACGCGGCGTCATCGATGTTCTCTCCTCGAGAACGGCGATTATAAAACTAGACGAGAGGGTGGGAGAGGGCGGGAGGAGAAGGGGGGATTGAATATAACCGACCTTGAAAAATAATTATGCCCTTGGTGGATAAGACTGTCCGCATAAATATCAGCAACTATACGGGTTAGAGGATACCCCCTTCGTGAATATATATATAGAGTAAAGAATATTATCTCGGAGCTTGTCGAGACCACGGTTTACACTTTGTAACCGGACATGAAATTTCGAGATGACGGGCTGTTACGACGGACAGTTACAAAGGCTGTGATCAATGTAATCAATGACATTTAGCGGATGTTGGAATTTCAAGAGATCGGCAAATTTCAACCTTCGCATTGATTACAGTTTTTGTGGCATTTAAGCATCGTCGTCTTGAGGCAAGTCATTTGAGAATCATCGGAATAAAAGTGAGATGCAATTGCACGCATGAAATCTTGAAAACTTCCTATAAACCAAGAGTGCACTGAATAATTGAAGTAATTGTATTTGCGACGGAATTAATCGACACTGATAACGCGCTAATCGACCCCATTCTCAAACAATTATTTCAAATATAAACAACGTTACGTTATTTTGACATTCTTCCAGTAGTATCATTGACAAAATTCGAAATATTTCCCACGTGTCGTTGTGCGACAGTTTTGTTTTCGTGATTTTTAAACGTGATCAATAAAATGGTGTTAACAAATTCTCGATATTAATCAATTACGATCAAATCTTCGTTCCGTGTATATTTTTTTTATAAACGTTAGATGTAAATAACGTTAATGAAATATTTGCCTTGAAAAAATAAATATTCAATGGAATCTTTCAAATACACTTCACTTTCAAATTATCGTATTATATCTAAGCTTGTAAATTCTGCAGGACTTTAGAATTCACGTGTTTTTTTTTTCAGAATTACGCGAATGAAAGTATACGTGTGTTATGGAATTTCTGCGGGCGAATAACACGGAAATGCACGAGGATTGTACGGGAGATCACAATTTTCCTTTGATCCTCTGCATAATGGTGGCGAAAAATTGAGTCTCAAAGCCGATATAAATGCGATTGCCAACTCCGAAGGCACGCGCACGATCTATCCGCGGAATTCCCATAGATCCGTTGGTGGTATAAGCAGCCGCGAGCGTATAATCACCGCGGGAGGATCGTTCGTAAATCTGATTGCGGCGTATATACGCACTTCGATCTGCGGGGAAAACTTGACAGATGTATGTAAAGTCCCTTTATGCCGCCGAGTGTTTGCCGGACGTCTCTCTCTCTCATTCACACAAGTTATGTGTTCCTATATATTGTATATATATATTAGGGTGGTTCTTAATTTGGTGATGTTGGAAATTCTTTGGTATTGTTCCTTGAAAGTAATCAACATATCCGGAAAAAAAATTGGGCGCAAGCGGAACTTTGTCCAATAATTCTAACCCATCCCACCGAGCTGTCGAATTTTTATATGAAAAAATGTATGCAATCAAAATTTTGTTAAGAAAAATGTTTATTATTTCAAAACTATTCATGATAAAAAAATTTTATATTGTGTTTTTATAGGAAATTT
Source organism: Oxytorus armatus (assembly GCA_958009045.1). NCBI lineage: Eukaryota > Metazoa > Arthropoda > Insecta > Hymenoptera > Ichneumonidae > Oxytorus > Oxytorus armatus. Next base: position 2,642,094 of record OY253750.1, read on the forward strand.
AATGCTCTACAAAAAAGGTATCTTGTAAAATTCTTGTGAATCCAATATTTATCACGTTATTAGCAAAAAACTGTCATCATTTATTCCAAAAGTCGATCATTATGGTCAACAATTGGGATGATTTTCAACGGAATTTTGAGTTTCTCAAAGAAATGGCGACTGAATTAGTAATCAGCGAGTCAAAATACATCGATATAGCGTCCTAAAAGAAAATTTAAAGAATTCAACGTTTTTTTGCATTTCGGCGAAAAAGAAGGGGCTTCACTAAAATCGCTGTAACGTTGCTTCCCGATGGAGTTGGAACCCCACTCTGTGCTCATTCATTTCGTGATCGAAAACCCTTTAAAATGGCGCTTGAATCATCGTGCTATCATTATTTTTCGATTTTTCACAGATTTTTAAAGTCGGACCATAGATTTTTGCGAATTTCTCCATACATACCCCTTCTCATTTTTTTCGCCGATTTTCGACCTGCTCTCACAGCTACAGTAATTGAGATATCGGGATGATCCAAAATGCATTCTCTAAATCTACTCAAGACGTTTTGAAAACGCTCTTCAAAAGATAAAATCGATGAAACGGGAGCCAAGTTATGACCATTTGAAATTACGAGATTTTTAGGTTTTCAAAAAGGTGGACAAAAAATTACAAAAAATTTGTTTTCTCTTTTTTCAATGCTTCGATACCCTATTCGATCGGAAATTTTCCGCTGATTACGAATAACACCGAGTTTTAGTCGAAATCTCAAAATATCAATGTGAAAAAGGCGAAAAACGAAAAAAATCACTCTTTGGACGATTTTCAATGAAGTTTCGAGTTTCTCAAGGAAACGAGTACTGAATTAGTAATGAGCGAGTCAAAATACATCAATGACGTCCTAAAATAAAATCAAAAAATTCAAAATTTTTTTGCATTTCGGCCAAATACAAGTGGTTTCACTAAAATCGCTGTAACGTTTCTTCCCGATGGAGTTGAAACCCGACTCTGTGCTCATTCTTTTCTTAACCGTTTAACCTTTAAAATGCCGCTTCGTTTATTGAGCTACGATTTTTTTTCGATTTTTCATAGTTTTTCAAAGTTGGACCATCGAATTTTGCGAATTTTTTCATACCCCCTTCTCATTTTTTTCGCCGATTTTCAACCTGCTCTCACGGCTGCAATAATTGAGATATCGGGATGATCCAAAATGCATTCTCTAAATCTACTCAAGACGTTTTGAAAACGCTCTTCAAAACCTAAAATCGATGAAACGGGAGCCAAGTTATGACCATTTGAAATTTCGAGATTTTTAGGTTTTCAAAAAGGTGGGCAAAAAATTACAAAAAATTTGTTTTCTCTTTTTTCAATGTTTCGATACCCTATTCGATCGGAAATTTTCCGTTGATTACGAATAACACCGAGTTTTAGTCGAAATCTCAAAATATCAATGTGAAAAAGGCGAAAAACGAAAAAAATCACTTTTTGGACGATTTTCAATGAAATTTCGAGTTTCTCAAGGAAACGAGTACTGAATTAGTAATCAGCGAGCCAAAATCAATGACGTCCTAAAATAAAATTCCAAAATTCAAAATTTTTTTTGCATTTCGGCCAAACACAAGTGGCTTCATTAAAATCGCTGTAACGTTTCTTCCCGATGGAGTTGAAACCCGACTCTGTGCTCATTCTTTTCTTAACCGTTTAACCTTTAAAATGCCGCTTCGTTTATTGAGCTACGATTTTTTTTCGATTTTTCATAGTTTTTTAAAGTTGGACCATCGAATTTTGCGAATTTTTCCATACCCCCTTCTCATTTTTTTCGCCGATTTTCAACCTGCTCTCACGGCTGCAATAATTGAGATATCGGGATGATCCAAAATGCATTCTCCAAGTCTACTCGAGACGTTTACAAAACCCCCCTCAAAATTGAAAATTGACCAAAGGGGAGTCAAGTTATGGCCATTTGAAATTTCGACATTTTAAGGTTCCTGAAAAAGTAGGGAGAAATTTAAAAAATTTTGTTTTCTTATTTTTTTAATGTTTGGATACTCTATTCGTTCGGAAATTTTCCGCTGATTACGAATAATACAAAGTTTTTGTTGAAAACTCAAGAAGTCAATGGTAAAAACGCGGAAATGGAAAAAATCACTTTTTGGACAGCGGTAGGCGGGTTGACTCCCCGAGTGAGACGAACTCTAGTAGTATCATGATTATTTGTCTCACTCGGGGAAATCACGCAATTGGACAAAGTCAGAGATCCAATCCGGGATCCCAGTCGGAATTCATTTTACGATTGGTTAAAAAAACACGACTTTCTCAAAAGCTTCGGACGTCGCGAGTGTGCACACTATTTTAAGAAATTCATAAACAAACGGAAATGCACAGTACGTGCTATATTTCCGGCGCGAGAGTCGGAACCGTGTTTCAATATTCTCTCGATACACTCCGAGTGTAATAAAAGCGCGTGAAAAGAGCAGAATATACGAAAATTGTTTCGACAATATATCATCGTACGTGTTCGGTGGTTAAGGTAGTAGTCTGGTAACTTAAACCGATTTTCACGTCTTTTTTGGAGGGCGTTTTTTTGTAGGAAAATAAAATTGAATCGTTTTGGATATTTAGGATGTTTTTATTTACATATTAAAGATACAAAAAAAAAAAATTTCGAAAAAATTTAATAGTTTATTATTATTATTATTATTGATCGAAGTTCGCACCTCGAAAAAAAAACAGCGCGTGGGTGGCCCCGGTGATTTTGGCTCTTGATGTTATCTGAAATGAAAAATTCTTGATAATTCTTAATCTATAGACATGTCATTCTGGTCGGAACTACTGAAGTTAAATTTCATGGATAAATAACAAAATGGCGGGCAAAATAAAAGGACTTTTTTTTTCCAAAGTCCGCCATTTTGTTATTTATCCATGAAATTAAATTTCAGTAGTTCCGACCAGAATGACATGTCTATAGATTAAGAATTATCAAGAATTTTTTATTTCAGATAAGATCAAGAGCTAAAATCACCGGGGCCACCCACGCGCTTTTTTTTTCGAGGTGCCAACTTCGATCAATAATAATAATAATAATAATGAACTATTAAATTTTTTCAAAAACATTTTTTTTTGTATCTTTAATATGTAAATTAAAAAATCCTAAATATCCAAAACGATTCATTTTTATTTTCCTACAAAAAAACGCCCTCCAAAAAAGACATGAAAATCGGCTTGAGTTACCAGACTGCTACCGTAATGATCAATGAGCAACACGACGTTCTAATATAACAGCTGATGCGTCTTGGTCAAACTGACGATAGCATAAATATAGCCGAGAGTATAAACGCGGTAGCCCAGCATCAGCTCCGACACCCACGTGTGTCAAACACACACACACACACACACACACACACAGCCGCACACAAAAGCTCCGTACTTGTGGCGTCGTTGATTTTCGCTCTCGCCTCAGTTGCAGCTGCTGCATTGCATGTAATCTCGATGGATGCAAATTGTAGGGAGGGATAACGCGTATACAAGAGAATCGGAGGGTAGGGCGGTGAAAAAAAAAAAAAAAAAATACCACGAACCGAGCAACTCTGTAAGTAGTGTCCTGCAATCGCCAGACTGGCGACTCTGCATTAGGTGGCACGAGGTAGTTCGAAAGATTGGAGGGTGTACGATATTGCAAGGCCGTTATGGAATCTTGGAAGATTATTAAGAGTCATATGGGGCGAAGAGAAAAAAAAATGATTGGAAATTACTTTGAGAAAACTAATGATTGCGTAATAGAAGGAACGGCTCGGAAAACCGAGTAAATTTGAAAAATTATTATAAAGGTTGTATGATGGAGAAAAAATTAAATTGTTGATTTCATATTTTTTATCAACTTTTCAACTATAAGAAAAAAATTCAAATTTTTTGTTTTTTCAATATGAAACGCTTTCCGAGTAAATTTGAAAAATTATTATAAAGGTTGTATGGTGGAGAAAAAATTGAATTGTTGATTTCATATTTTTCATTAACTTTTCAACTATAAGAAAAAAATTCAAATTTTTTGTTTTTTCATTATTTAAACGCTTTTTTGTCGAAACTATATTTTTAGACAGTGTCAGCACGACAACTCAGTCAATTTTTAATATATTTCAACTTTTTGTTTAAATCTCGAGAATTATTGTCTCTATAGTCTGACTAGAAGTTTTTAAATTTTTTGGTTGGACAATTTTTTATAAATTATCAAACGATAATTTTTTTAATTAAAATTGCATACTAAAGTTTGAAAAATCCCTCCGTCAGACTATTACCACTACATTATTTCACTAGATTCTTTTTTATTTTTGCATATTGGATAATTTTTCGTGAAGTTATGATGTCGACATGAAGGCGCCATGGTTTTCATCAGTAGTGCATTTATACCGATAAAAAAAAATGTTGAATGATAAAAGAGAAATTTTTCAATTTATTTCGTATAGTTGAAAAGTTAATAAAAAATGTGAAATGAACAATTTAATTTTTTTTTCACCATATAATCTTTATAATGATTTTTCAAATTTACTCGGTTTTGAGCGTGCGCAGTGGTATGTGAGCCCTCAAGAACAGTGGGAAAAGTGAGAAGAGCAAACAGTATAGAAGTGACATTAATCACGAGATTAATAATTGCTAAAACTGAATATTTCGAATAATTAACAAGAGTTTCGATCGATAAAAGTTTACAAAAAAAAAAGGGTAAATATTGTTCGAGAATGAGTAATGAGAATGTTATTTTTTTTTACCGATTTATTTCGAATAATTTTGCACTCCGTCGGAGTACGTAATAATTCGCGATGCTGTCCATCTCCTATTATTATTACTGCGAGTGAATCGCAAGTACCGAGGCAACGGTGAGGAAAGTAAATGTGAAAAAAAATGGCAGGGAAAATGGCGACGAGTAGGATATATCGATTACGAGTGATGGGACGATTTCGCACACACGTATATATATATAGATTTCATATGTGGGCTTTGATATTGATGAGGAGGAATGGATTATCGGCATGCGAGTACAGAGTACTTCGAATCGACCGTATAATCATCGCGGTCTAGACGTCTGGTATCATCGCTTCTCGTCCCCCAGTTGGATATACGGAGATCAAACTGAATCATTATAGCGCGCACACACACACACACACACAGAGTCATCCCAGCTATGCGGGATACCCTTTTTTCTTTTTCATCAGTTCGGAAATGTAGTCGAGTTCACGATTGAATAAGACGATCTCGCGTCAACATCAAAACCGGTAGAGCACACCACGTTGCATCGGAATAAAATGAAACATGTTGTGAAATCGATGTGTATATTGTACCTATATGTAATATACACATAGATATATTGTTAATCTGGTTCCGGAAGCAAGCTCTCCCGTCAATCAAACTTTTTCGTCGGTATTACGTAAATTATTAACCGCACATTCAGCGAGACGGGCCGATAAAAATTAGCAACACAGAATTAGAAGTGCAGCCAAAGCCCTCAGAAAACAATGATATAGAATGAAATTTGTATATATATTTATTTTCGATAAATAACTATAAATAAATCCAAATAATATTAATCCCAGTTTAAGGGGTATGGACACGATGGAATTTACAAAAAATCAATGTTTTTTTTGGCTCAAACGATGCATTATCATCATAAAAATAAGTTAAGAGAAAAATGTTTCATAGTTGCATTTCCTAAGTTAAACAACAGAAAAGTTATATGTAAAACTTCAATCGCGCTTTTCTAGGAACAGCTTTTTTCTAATCGGCGTGACAAATAACTTCGACAATACTTTCCCGATTGACTTCAAATTTTTTAATTATGTTTCTAATTGCATTTTGTAAAGAAGTACGTACGGAATTTCTGATTAATTGAGAACTTAACAGTTTTATACAAAATTTTCCACTGGAAATTCACCTTTTAAGTTCAAATTCCTACGATATTCGAATAAAACAATATTTTTCAAATTCCGTACGTACCTCTCGAGGTATTCTAATGTAGATTAAGTGGGGAAATAGGGTTAGACAGTTCAAAAAATCGATTTTTTTTTTTATTTCATAAATTGTTAGTAAAACTATTGAAAAATATGTTTCCAAAATTTTAAATGAAAATTCCGACTCGTTCTATTGTTATAAGCCATTAAGGGGGGAAATAGGGTTAGGACACCGTTTTCTCAATGATTTTCATGAATTTTTTTATAGTATAAAAAATGAATATAATTTATTGAAACTTTGAGAATACTTTATACATATATTTAAGTATATACTATAAAATTTTGAAGAATTTTTTGAAGGATTTCCTTGAAAAACACCGAAGATATTAGCGACCCCATATTGCTTGTTTTTCTTGGTACTATTTTTTCAAACGCGTTTTTCTGAAAACGACTTTTTTTGAACTTGCGTACACGCCAGTTTGAAAAGTTTTCAACCAATCGTTTTGAAAATTGGCAGTTACTTTCTTCATAGTATTGCGCTCTATATGAACCTAAAATTGGAATATTATCATTATTTAAAATAATTTTTTTTTGCAAATAAAGTAGTAAAAAATGGCAAAAAATAATGCTTTTTTGTTTTGACCCCTGTAAAAAATTCAATTTTCTATTTTTTTGATAGCATTTAGGTTCATATAGAAGAGAGACATATAATAAAAGTAAATTCCAACCTCGTTCGATTTCAGATGAAAATTGCGGCTTCCAGAATGTACGCAAAATGCTGAGTCTGATTGCGACCTGCAATATGGTGTCGCTAATACTTTATAGTATATACTTAAATATATGTATACAAATTTTATTGTATATACTTAAATATATGTATAAACTATTCTCAAAGTTTCAATAAATTATATTCATTTTTTATACTATAAAAAAATTCATGAAAATCATTGAGAAAACGCTGTCCTAACCCGATTTCTCTCCTTAACGAGAATTTATTTATTCGTTCTAGGTCAAAAATTTGTGGATGCCAAATGTCACACCGCGGAGCGCTCCAAAAAAAAGGTACCAGAAGCAAATAGCAGTAGTCGGCCATTTTGTATAACAAAAAAAAACAAAAAAAAAATATTTGTTATTAGCTTGATATTCATACAAAATAGACGTGTAATTAGTTTTATAAATATATCACTTTTTCATAGAAAAACAAATTGTTAAATGTGCACATGATTTTATACCCGCTACCGTGGCCGCAACCCTTAAGGCTCCGGGGTCTTAGGGTACCCTTTTGAGAATACAAAATAACATTTTTCGGACTCATGATTCTTTTTTTGCCGAAACTTCGTAACCCTGATTTTTCCCAAAATCATTGGGGATCATTAAAATTTGTAATTTTTATCTTCCAGCAATTATCCACCATTATTTAGTGGAAAAAATCATTAAGAACGTTTTTTTCTTTCTCAACTCGAACAGCGTAACGGTGTAAACCGCGACCGTAAGGGACCTGGTCCCGCATTTTTATTTTTCCTTTTTTTCTGTTCCACCGACGGGGTAGCATAAACGTTTGGAGGTTGAATCACGAGAATCGGCATAGTCACGGGGGAACGATTTAAAAAAAAAACTTTCAACGAGCCGATAAGCGTGAAATTTAGTTACGGGGAATCGGTACTGTACCGTCGGAACGGTATACGTGGAACAACCCGAGGGCACGTAAGTCTACCACTTGATGACTGGCTTTTGTTGACTTTTCGTGTATTAATAAAAAATATAAAAAAATAAATGCACGGGCGAACGGCGTGCGCGAGATCTTTAAAGGTTAAATACGCGAAGTTATACGAGAAAAGAAGATGTGGAAGTTGCATTTACAAATAGCTCGGCGAGAACGTCGATTACGAGAGGGAAAAGACAGAGCACAAAAAGAGAATATAAGAGAGGAAGATGCGCGATGTTCTTTGGCGAATTGCACCATGGACCGCGATCTCTTTTCTCTCTCTCACTCTTTCTGTCTGCGAAACCGATAAAAGACTTTCACCGGGAGCGCGCGCGTGCTCTGCCCTATTGCCGAGCCCGCTCTTCGCCTCGTTGGCAGATCGTGATGCTGCACCAAGTGCCTCGTGTTATTTATATAGATATATAGTCAACACGACGTCTCGTCCAAGTCCGTAATTTATTTATTTCCACGAACGACACGCTGTCGTCAAATGCCCGGAGTATATACTCCGAGTGATAGTGTTTCGCCCGCGATAGAGCTGTCAGTCATCGTTTTTCTCGAAACGCTCTTTCATCAAATTCAGCAACGCCATCGCAATTTTGTCAACGCGACTTTCCGACAGTAACTTTTTTCCAATAATAGCAAAAAAGTATTTAAAAAAATGATTTTCGGACAACGAGTCCGAACAGAGTAATACTTTGATGGAAAAAAAAAATTAACAGTTAGAAACAAGGAAAAATAAAAAAAAAAGTAATAATTATCGATTCTGATAATAATTATTACGAGTATTACCCTCGAATGATAAGGAAAAAACAAAACAAAATCGTGTATCTAAAGAAGTTATTCGGAAAAATTGCTCCTCTGGCACGATTTTTCGTGTTATTGTTTATAAAGAAGAAAAAAATGTTCATCCTATCGCGAATTACATCTTGGAGCGAATTCCCGATTGGAAAGGTAGCCATCATCCGTATAAAAGATTGCCAAGTATACAGTGGGTCAAAAAAGTATTCATACACCTTGTTTTTTTTGCGATAACTTTATAGACATAAGCGATACGCAAAGAAATGCCAATTTTATTTAATAGTACATCACTTGCAGAGATAAATTGCAAATGGAGAATTTTTTCCCAGGAATAATAGAAGAATTATGCCAAAAAAACGAAAATTTTCGGACAAAAAAAGTATTCATACACTTACGATTATAGTGAAAGCCCACATCATGATAGTTGTTAATTATAACTAATATTTGGTGGGCATCCCTTTTGCTTCAATTATCGCCTTGAGTCTTTTAGGCATGGATTCTACTAGCTTTTGCGTTCTTTCTTTTGTTATTTTCGTCCATTCTTCTAAAAGCACTCTTTGGAGATCGGATTTGTTTGTTATTTTTCTTTTTCTAATTTCTAAATCCACCAAGTGCCATAAATGTTTAATAGGTTTGATGTCCGGAGATTGTGGTGGTGTAATCAATTGTTTGCGGACATTATAGAATAACCATTTCCTCGTTTTCATGGCGGTATGTTTCGTGTCGTTATCTTGTTGGAAGTAGAAATTTCTATCCAGGCCCATTTTATCTACACTTGCTTTGAAATTGCTGCGCAACACGTCGATATACTTCCGGGCATTCGTTGTACCATCTATAAAAGCCAGATTACCAACGCCATAATATCCCATACAGCCCCAAACTATGTCGCTTCCTCCGCCGTGCTTTACAGTCGGTATTAAATTTTTCTGGCGGAGCTCGGTATTTGGTTTCCGCCAGACGAATTTTTTTCCATCGGACCCGAAGATGTTAAACTTCGATTCATCCGAGAATACGACACGTTTCCAAAATTCTATAGATTTTTTTACGTAGGTTTTTGCGAAACCTAAACATTTTTCTCGATTTATATTATTAATTAACGGAGAACACCACTGTGACCCCCTGTTTTTTTTTCACATTTTTCAAGAATTTTTTTTTGTGGGAAAAAAAAGAGATATTCGAAAAGTTTTTTTGAGTTTTGTTCCTTGTTTATTAATGTATCAAAAAACATTTTTTTCACATTTTTCACGCCGCATGGTGGCGCTGGGGAAATTCTCGCGTCAGGTGCTGTCATTTCCACGGCACGCAGCAGAACTCTCTTCAACGTCGATCTGAAAAAAAATACCGAGTGTTTTCGTTAATAATATGATATTTTGAAGAGAAGTACACAGGGATTTGGAAAAATATTGTTTTAAAAAAAATATTTTTTTTAAAACAATATTTTTCCAAATCCCTGTGTACTTCTCTTCAAAATATCATATTATTAACGAAAACACTCGGTATTTTTTTTCGACCGGTTCGTGGCTTATTTTCTCTGCTGTTTGTTCTTTCGTATTTTTTTTATTATATATTGCACTGTTGCGATACTTAGATTTAGTTCTTTACTAATTTTTCGATAACTAACGAACTAAATCTAAGTTTCGCAACAGTGCAATATATAATAAAAAAATACGAAAGAACAAACAGCAGAGAAAATAAGCCACGAACCGGTCGACCGAGAATACTAACAGTACGAGAGCGTTGGAGTATCGTTACAGAGGCTACAAAAAAGCCGTTCACGAGTGCCCGTAGTTTACGAGTGATGTCGCGTCAACATCGGGAAAGAGCGTGTATCCCCAGACTATTCGAAACGTTTCGCATTCTGCCCAAATATATGGCGGAACTGCCCGCAAAAAACCATTAATTAATAATATAAATCGAGAAAAACATTTGGGTTTCGTAAAAACCTACGTAAAAAAATCTATAGAATTTTGGAAACGTGTCGTATTCTCGGATGAATCGAAGTTTAACATCTTCGGGTCCGATGAAAAAAAATTCGTCTGGCGGAAACCAAATACCGAGCTCCGGCAGAAAAATTTAATACCGACTGTAAAGCACGGCGGAGGAAGCGTCACGGTTTGGGGCTGTATGGGATATTATGGCGTTGGTAATCTGGCTTTTATAGATGGTACAACGAATGCCCGGAAGTATATCGACGTGTTGCGCAGCAATTTCAAAGCAAGTGTAGATAAAATGGACCTGGATGGAAATTCCTACTTCCAACAAGATAACGACCCGAAACATACCGCCATGAAAACGAGGGAATGGTTACTCTACAATGTCCGCAAACAATTGATTACACCAGCACAATCTCCGGACATCAATCCTATTGAAAATTTATGGCACTTGGTGGATGTAAAAATTAGAAAAAGAAAAATAACAAACAAATCTGATCTCCAAAGAGTGTTTTTAGAAGAATGGACGAAAATAGTAAAAGAAACAACGCAAAAGCTAGTAGAATCCATGCCTAAGAGACTCGAGGCGATATAATTGAAGCAAAAGGGATGCGCACCAAATATTAGTTATAATTAACAACTATGACGATGTAGGTTTTCACTATAATCGTAAGTGTATGAATACTTTTTTTACCCGAAAATTTTCGTTTTTTTGGCATAATTCTTCTATTATTCCTGCGAAAAAATTCTCCATTTGCAGTTTATCTCTGCACCTGATGTACTATTAAATAAAATTGGATTTCTTTGCGTATCGCTTATGTCTATAAAGTTATCGCAAAAAAACAACGTGTATGGATACTTTTTTGACCCACTGTATATGTATTACGATTTACGGATCGTTCTTTATTTCTTTCTCGATGAGCCGGTGCTCGGCGCTCTTCGAGACAGAGCCTGTGGCACGAGCGATCGTCACGTATAAACGCGTCTTCGCGTGTGTCTCATACGAGGGAACTTTATGGAAAATTGAGGAGAAAGCTGCGGTACGAGTGCGCTATCGCCCGGAGGGGCATAAGAGCAAACGAGTCGAGAGAGAAAAAGGGAGAGAGAGAGTGCACACGGGTTTCGTGATACCGGAACGTTGGGACGCGCGGATTAATATCGTGGCTTCGGGTAAACTGCACATTGCTGATGGACACGCGAGTGACACCGTGCGGTATAACACCAGAGGACACGGTAAAACTTCACGAGGAAGCGACGAAGCGTTTGAACGATGGAATTACGAACAAAAAAAAATTAAACTTGCCCAAACGTTTTTTTTTTTCTCTCCAAACGTTTGCACCATAACAATTGATTATCTGTCATTATTTTCGCATAACACGATTCAAAATGATTTCCTGACAAAATAATCGCCGGTAATTGTTGCGAGGAAAAAATACGAAAAAGTGACGACTTTCGAAGATTTAAGAACGAATTAGTACAATCCTTCGCAATAAATATTGCAATTTTTTCTTTTAACCAATAAATAACGACGGTTGGTCGCGCGGGTATGATTTCGAACAACTTGTCATTCAAATTCATTCGTTAGCTCGTCGGTTGAATTGCGCACGTAGGCGTGCGAGTAGATACATAAGTAATTGGAAAAATAAAAAACTCACCGGTAAGAGGAGTAAGGACGAGGGCGAGTGTCTAGCCGCGGCTTGTCGTAGGCTGAGAAAGTCCAGCAGGGGGTCCTCGGTTGCTCCAAGCTCGTCGAGAGTCCTCTTGGCCTCGCCGTAACTCTCGAGATACTTCCAGTACGCCGTCCAAAAGGAGGCGGGAAATAATTCACCTGTCGTACCGGTGCGTTATCGTTATCGATGATGAAAAATAAAAATTAAAGAGCGAGAGGGAGAGAAACTATAGAGAATTGCGGAAGACGAAATCCTTGGTTTAGCTCGTATTATAAAATAAATATAAACAAAAATGTGCCGAAATGAAACGAAGATTAAACTCACTCGGTTTGAAGCTCGAACCTTCCCAATTGTCCAACGTTCTCTGAATCTGTAACGCAAAAAGGAGGAAAAATATCAATTTAAGATGTTCACGCGTGCACAACTGTGCCAAGCAGTTGAGTCACTCTGTCGGTACTTGGTGGCCGAAAATAAATTTAAAAAACACGACGAGAGCCCGAAATCGAGCGAGCGCGACAGCCGTGTCTAACGCGCGGATCTATAGGACCTGTCGTTCCTGACCTAAGCCTCGATGAATCCTTTTGTAACAAACGTACACATACAGTGGGTCAAAAAAGTATTCATACACCTTGTTTTTTTGCGATAACTTTATAGACATAAGCGATACGCAAAGAAAGCCAATTTTATTTAATAGTACATCAGGTGCAGAGATAAACTGCAAATGGAGAATTTTTTCCCAGGGATAATAGAAGAATTATGCAAAAAAAAACGAAAATTTCCAGGCCAAAAAAGTATTCGTACACTTACGATTGAGCTGCTAAACCTCGATATTCACTCACGGACGGTCTGACCTCTGCGTACAATGTAAACAAGTCTTCGTTTACACAATGGTTTTGACCTATTCCATGCGATAGTAGATCTTCAAGCTCTGAACAGACACGATGGCAAAGAAAAGCGAAATATCAATATCCATGCGAGATAGAGTGATTTTTCTTCGGAAACGCGGTGAAAGTTATTGAAAAATTAGTAAAGAACTAAATCTAAGTTTCGCAACAGTGCAATATATAATTAAAAAATACGAAAGAACAAACAGCGCAGAAAATAAGCCACGAACTAGTCGACCGAGAATACTAACTGTACGAGAGCGTCGGAGTATTGTTACAGAGGCTACAAACAAAACCGTTCACAAGTGCTCGCAGTTTAGCGAATGATGTCGCGTCAACATCGGGGAAGAGCGTGTGTCCCCGGACTATTCGAAACGTTTTGCATTCTGCCCAAATATACGGCGGAACTGCCCGCAAAAAACCATTAATTAAGGGTTAACACCACTGTGAACCCCTGTTTTTTTCACATTTTTCAAGAATTTTTTTTTGTGGGAAAAAAAAGAGATATTCGAAAAAATTTTTTGGGTTTTGTTCCTTGTTTATTAATGTATCAAAAAACATTTTTTCACATTTTTCACGCCGCATGGTGGCGCTGGGGAAGCTCTCGCGTCAGATGCTGTCATCTCCGCGGCACGCAGCAGAACTCTCTTCAACGTCGATCTGACAAAAAATACCAAGTGTTTTCGTTAATAATATGATATTTTGAAGAGAAGTACATAGGGATTTGTAAAAAAATTGTTTTAAAAAAAATAGGCACGCCATTGAAATTAACTTCAATTTCAAAAATATTGTTTTAAAAAAAATAGGCACGCCTTTGAAATTAACTTTAATTTCAAAGGGGTGCCTATTTTTTTTAAAACAACATTTTTCCAAATCCCTATGTACTTCTCTTCAAAATATCATATTATTAACGAAAACACTCGGTATTTTTTTTCAGATCGACGTTGAAGAGAGTTCTGCTGCGTGCCGCGGAGATGACAGCACCTGACGCGAGAGCTTTCCCAGCGCCACCATGCGGCGTGAAAAATGTGAAAAGAATGTTTTTTGATACATTAATAAACAAGGAACAAAACCCAAAAAAATTTTTCGAATATCTCTTTTTTTCACACAAAAAAAGTTCTTGAAAAATGTGAAAAAAAAACAGGGGGTCGCAGTGGTGTTAACCCTTAATAATATAAATCGGGAAAAACGTTTAGGTTTCGCAAAAACCTGCGTAAAAAAATGTATAGAATTTTGGAAACGTGTCGTATTCTCGGATGAATGGAAGTTTAACATCTTCGGGTCCGATGGAAAAAAATTCGTCTGGCGGAAACCAAATACCGAGCTCCGGCAGAAAAATTTGATACCGACTGTAAAGCACGGCGGAGGAAGCGTCATGGTTTGGGGCTGTATGGGATATTATGGCGTTGGTAATCTGGCTTTTATAGATGGTACAACGAATGCCCAGAAGTATATCGACGTGTTGCGCAACAATTTGAAAGCGAGTGTAGATAAAATGGGCCTGGATGGAAATTTCTACTTCCAACGAGATAACGACCCGAAACATACTGCCATGAAAACGAGGGAATGGTTACTCTATAATGTCCGCAAACAATTGATTACACCACCACAATCTCCGGACATCGATCCTATTGAAAATTTATAGCACTTGGTGGATGTAGAAATTAGAAAAAGAAAAATAACAAACAAATCCGATCTCCAAAGAGTGCTTTTGGAAGAATGGACGAAAATAGCAAAAGAAACAACGCAAAAGCTAATAGAATCCATGCCTAAGAGACTCGAGGCGATAATTGAAGCAAAAGGGATGCGCACCAAATATTAGTTATAATTAACAACTATGATGATGTAGGTTTTCACTATAATCGTAAGTGTATGAATACTTTTTTTGCCCGAAAATGTTCGTTTTTTTGGCATAATTCTTCTATTATTCCTGGGAAAAAATTCTCCATTTGCAGTTTATCTCTGTACCTGATGTACTATTAAATAAAATTGGCTTTCTTTGCGTATCGCTTATGTCTATAAAGTTATCGCAAAAAAACAAGGTGTATGAATACTTTTTTGACGCACTGTATATGTATACGAAAGACTCGCGTGGAAAGTGACGCGTTCCTTCTCTTGGACGCACGAATGACTCTCGTTTGGTCCGTTGTCAATGACGATAAAAAGTAAAAAAGAGACTCGGGGAGCGAAAAAATGGACTACGTTTTAATGGACGAGAAAAGAAATCAAGTGATTTTTCGTTCGTAAACGACTTTTCAAACGAGATTATTGTGTATAATTATTTTTGGAAACACATTAATCTTCGTTATAAAACGACAGTTATTTCATTATTTTTTTTTTTCCCCTCGAAAAAATAAATATTCGGGATTTATCCAACGAAATAGTTACGAATAATTGTTCCAAGAAGTACATCGGTAATCATTGTAATGAAATAATTGTTTAAAAAGACGAAAAATTAATCGAAAATAATTGCAATTATTTCACGATTCGTATTCACAATTATCACAATCACAAAACCCCTTTAAACAATTATTCACTCAATTTTTTTTTTCTTTCATCTAAAAAAGATTTTTCGACTATCGTAATATGTGTACTATAAATAGCCCGGTGTATTATACATGTATAAACAGCGAGATTCTCAATCTTTCTTGCTCATTACGACTCTATGGTAATCTACATGGGCGAATGGTCGGATTTACACCGCGTGGGCCAGTTTATAGATACACATCTATACATACCCGTAGTAGGATGTATACTATGTCGAAAGAACTCGAGAGAGAGAGAGAGAGAGAGACGGGATTCGATGCCACGCCTATAAAACCGTGCTCTAGAAAATTCGACGACCGTATACCTAGATACGTCAATTGTTAACGATCAAAAGGGCTCAACAACGCTTTACATTTCGATCGTAAAATGTGTAATTCAGGCCCTTTTGTTTGCTAGCATTCGATAAGTGTATACGGTACAAGGAACATGCGTATAGTAAAACAAACTGTATAACGCAGAGCGATCTTTGCGAGACGGAGAAAGATAGAGAAGAGAGAGAGTGAGAGGAAATGATTCTCCGTTGATGCTGTCCGAGCAACACGGTCAGTAACCCCTTGCGCGGTCGTGGCTTGCCCGAGACCTTTTTTTTTTCTCGATTTTAAACGAATGACACAAAAGTCGAAGACGACAACAAACGCAAAGCAGAAGGGAATTAAAGGATTATCGTTTCAATGCTCGGTCACGAAAAACCCACGGATAATGGCGTTAGTCCCGGGGAGAAACTCATTTCTCTCTCGCCGATAAAACGTGCGCGACGTTGCTCCCAAACCCCGTACGCGTTCTCTATTCGGAAACAATTCCGCCCTCGATCTGCCTATATACAACTTATGTTGTATGTTATGTTATAACGCGTTGTAGCTTCGAAAGAATCTTCCGTGATGCATCTATAAGCGCGATTCACCGTAGAAACGTGAATGAATTAAGGCAGTCGTCTGGTCTAGAGCGAGTCTAGAGATTTTTGACGTCGTTTGTAATGTGCAATAACGTTTAAACCGTTGAAGTTGTCTTGATGAAAATTTACCCGTGCATTTATTGATCCTTAGAGAATACTTGTACATTAAAAAAAAAAATTATTTTAAATATTTTCATGTAGTTTTTCGCCTTATTGCAACATGGTGCGCCGAAATCGGCGCCCACTCTGGACGATGTTGTATGCATCTGAAAAAAAAATATATATATATTCTCAATCTATATGAGTATTCTGAGCACTGATAGCAGAATTGGTACTTAAAAAAAAAATTTGACAAAATGGCGGCCTGTTGAACTTTCATTAATGATATTTCATACATACATTTCATACATTTTCGTATTCGACGAGTTATAAAATGTCGGCAAAATTATTGTTCGACTCAATTCTGCTACCAGTGCTCAGAATACTCATACAGATTGAGAATATATATATATTTTTTTTCAGATGCATACAACATCGTCCAGAATGGACGCCGATTTCGGCGCACCATGTTGCAACAAGGCAAAAAACTACATGAAAATATTTAAAATAATTTTTTTTTTTAATGTACAAGTATTCTCTAAGGATCAATAAATGCACGTGTAAATTTTCATCAAGACAACTTCAACGGTTTAAACGTTATTGCACATTAGAAATGACGTCAAAAATCTCGCTCTAGACCAGACGACCGCCTTAAGAGATAACACCACTGTGACCCCCTGTTTTTTTTTCACATTTTTCAAGAATTTTTTTTTGTGGGAAAAAAAAGAGATATTCGAAAAATTTTTTTGGGTTTTGTTCCTTGTTTATTAATGTATCAAAAAATATTTTTTCACATTTTTCACGCCGCATGGTGGCGCTGGGGAAGCTCTCGCGTCAGGTGCTGTCATCTCCGCGGCACGCAGCAGAACTATCTTCAACGTCGATCTGAAAAAAAATACGGAGTGTTTTCGTTAATAATATGATATTTTGAAGAGAAGTACATAGGGATTTGGAAAAATATTGTTTTAAAAAAAATAGGCACGCCTTTGAAATTAAAGTTAATTTCAAAGGCGTGCCTATTTTTTTTAAAACAATATTTTTCCAAATCCCTATGTACTTCTCTTCAAAATATCATATTATTAACGAAAATACTCGGTATTTTTTTTCAGATCGAATAGGGATTTGGAAAAATATTGTTTTAAAAAAAATAGGCACGCCTTTGAAATTAACTTTAATTTCAAAGGCGTGCCTATTTTTTTTGAAACAATATTTTTCCAAATCCCTATGTACTTCTCTTCAAAATATCATATTATTAACGAAAACACTCGGTATTTTTTTTCAGATCGACGTTGAAGAGAGTTCTGCTGCGTGCCGCGGAGATGACAGCACCTGACGCGAGAGCTTCCCCAGCGCCACCATGCGACGTGAAAAATGTGAAAAAAATGTTTTTTGATACATTAATAAACAAGGAACAAAACCCAAACAAATTTTTCGAATATCTCTTTTTTTTCCCACAAAAAAAATCCTTGAAAAATGTGAAAAAAAACAGGGGGTCACGGTGGTGTTATCCCTTAAGACTGGAAGCCGAATGAAATATATGAATATAAGCAGATGGGTGAATGGCTTCGCGAGAAGTGGGTCCAATCAATTTTACTCTCAGCGTAATCTCAAACGTTTTTATTGATTTTTTTTTATGAAGCGCGTCTTACGTCAAGAGTGTACCGATAAAAACAAACAGGAATCGCTTCGATCGATCCGAATGGAATTAATTTGAGCAAAAGAAATTTCATTTGAATAAGGGAGATTTGACCGTTGTGATAAAGTAATATTGGCTCTAATCAAATTACAATTATTTCCGTCATAAATCATGTAATGACTTTTTCGTCAATTAGCAAGTTTTTCGACCAATTGTTTTTCACATTACATACATAATTGAACATTATGAAAAAGATCATTTAAATATTTAAAAAAATATATAGCAACATTCCTGATAATTTTCCCTGACTACTTTCTGGCTGCATTGTACAAATTTAATTCGACGGAAAATAATACATTTTCGTTCTCTCCTCACTCTCATTTTATTGTTCTTTCTCATTATTTCTCGCCTCGTATACTTTCCTTCTTATCATATCGGACGCGCATATCTCTGTATTAAGCTGTTACAGCGGGGACGAGTTAAAGGATGAAAAAGATAACGACGCACAAACCCTGCATTTTCGAGATACTGCATATATAATATATTAAATATATATGAGGCGATCCAGGCTAAATCGACAGAGCCACGACTCTCATTCTCCGTTATTCACAATTTTTTATATTCTTCTTACGATCCTAAAGAGCATACATTTTTTTACCCAACCGATCTGTAGAAAGTAATTTTCTGTTTGTGGATTTTTTCTTGTGCAAAAATCATTGTCAAGGAGCAGCGAAAATATCTACGAAAAAATCTACGAAAAAAAAAAATACGTGTCTTCTAGGATCGTAACGACACTATAAACAATTGTGAATTGAATTCCAGAGGGCGAGCGTCACAAATTCGTCGATTTGTTCTGAAATACCGCGTGCATACATGTGATACGTATGCACAGATATGTATGCGCGTCTGTCACATGCATTTATGCATCTTATTATAAAGGTGCATCGGGCGAGGTAGAAGAAATTACCGCAGTGTACGCGTAGCCACAACCCATAAGCAAAGTGTGCGGAGCAACGAGAGAATGAGAGAGAGAGAGAGAGAGGAAGAGAGAGAAAATAAACAATGAGGGAGAGAAATGATATTCAAAGACAAAATATTTAAATTTGTCAGGATAGTAAGGAGTCGATTTTTTTTCTCTTCTCATTCTCGTCGTGCGTCGTTTACTTTTTATTCATCGTCGCGCGTTTCCATACAGACTTCTCGAACAAAACCACAGGACAAAACGACGAATGCATACAAAAATCGATGTTTCGACTCCATTATAAAAAAAGTTAAAATCGATATATAATGCTTAACGATACCCGGTGAATCATTTAACCTGAAATTTTAACCTGAACCACCGAGAATTTTTTTCACCCCTAACTTTTCATTTTACAACCCCTTCTTCGCTAAAGTCCTTTTACTTTAGCAAAGGGGTTGTAAAATAAAAAGTTAGGGGTGAAAAAATTTCTCGGTGGTTCCGACGAGAACTATAAGTGTGTAGAGTAGCCTGTTAAAATTTCAAAGCAATCGGTTCGATAGAAAAAAAAGTTAGGACCCGGGCTGCCAACTTCGATCAATAATAATAATAATAATAATAATAATAATAAGCTATTAAATTTTGTCAAAACATTTTTTTTCGTATCTTTAATATGTAAATAAAAACATCCTAAATATCCAAAACGATTCATTTTTATTTTCCTACAAAAAAACGCCCTCCAAAAAAGACATGAAAATCGGCTTAAGTTACCAGACTACGACCTTAACTAAACATTCAAAATTGCCGATTTTTTCAGCATAAGTGAGGGACATGAGTACCAACCTAACGCCACAAAAAAATCAAAAATCGAATATACGTAGCCCGCAGAAATTCAAAATTCGCGATACTTTTTTAACAGACCTCGTATATATTTTAAATCGTCTGAATCAGAGAAACTTTCATATTTTGCTGTATCATTTTTATCATCTCGTTCACAAAATTCCCCCTATGAGCTCCCCCTATGGTTTTTTTTTAACAATCCCTCTCTCACAGAAGAATTGCATGTTTATTTACGGAAAAAATGTTGACACTCTAAAAGCCTGGTCGATTCTCTTCAAGATTAATAGCGAACTGATGTCATTCGGAGCGAATAATTTTACCAGCCGTTCGGACATTTTTTTTACATACGAAAATACGTCATTTTTCGTCGTCTCACACGATTTTACGTACTCCGGTAACAATAATCTCCAAATATGATGAAACAACGTTATCTACAGGTATAGAGAATTTCTATGAATAATTCAACCATAAAAATTCCTTATCCGGTATCTTAAATCGTTATTTGACGTTGCACGGAGCGATGAATCACCGAGGGTGGAAATTTGCATCGTTAAAACATTATATTAGTGTTTTATTGGAATAGCTGAATTCCAGGATAGGTCCTGGAACGGTTATTATTATTTCAACGTTTAAGTTCTTGAAATTGCCATCGGGATGAAGAAAAAAGTTCTAGATAATATCTTTTCATATATATAAATAGATAAATACATGTATATGGTCCATTGAGAATCAGCTAGTCGAGCCAACGGTAAAGTTCGTTCTTCTGCTGCCGTTTTTTTTTCACGTATATATATATATATGTATATAGGGTTTTTGCTGTAAGGTGCGCGCAACTCCGTAATCGTCGATAACGGAAATTAGTCGTAAATAAAACGTTCTATCGCATTCTCTCCGTTCCTTTCTTACTCTCACAGCTCGAGAGATTCGCTCGAGATTCGCTCAAGCGCAGCCTCACACTTTACTTCACCTTCTCTTCTCTCCCTCTGCATATTTTATATATATACTATACATACATATATACATATATATATATATATATATATATATATATTTGTGAATAAATGTTCATGCTCCGCGGATCTAGAGGCACCTAGACGCGATATAGCGAGACATGGGACGCGCGCACGCGCGATATTCCGTAGCGTTGTAAATTATAATCGAGAAGCAGCACACCTTTTATACCCGCGGAGTAGGCGGTATAATATTCCGTTCCACCAGGTGTACCAGAATACGTATGCAGACACATTGATTTGAGGTCAAAATCAAATAAAAACATGTTTGAATCGAACGGGGATTATCATAATTTACATATGTTAAACAATTAATAATCCGTTTGTTTTGTAAAGTTAAAAATTCAATTTTTTTCTCGTATTACAAAGAATAATTCGAGGCATTAAGGCCGTAGTCTGGTCTAGAGCAAGATTTTTGACGTCATTTATAATGTGCAATAACGTTTAAACCGTTGAAGTTGTCTTGATGAAAATTTACACGTGCATTTATTGATCCTTAGAGAATACTTGTACATAAAAAAAAAATTATTTTCAAGATTTTCATGTAGTTTTCTTGCCTTGTTGCAACATGGTGCGCCGAAATCGGCGCCCAATCTGAACGATGTTGTATGCATCTGAAAAAAAAATAAAATATATATTCTCAATCTGTATGAGTATTCTGAGCACTGGTAGCAGAATTGGTACTTAAAAAATTTTTTTATTGAGTCGAATAATAATTTTGCCGACATTTTATAACTCGTCGAATAATGGAATATCATTAACGGAGAACACCACTGTGTCTCCCTGTTTTTTTTCACATTTTTCAAGAATTTTTTTTTGTGGGAAAAAAAAGAGATATTCGACAAATTTTGTTGGGATTTGTTCCTTGTTTATTAATGTATCGAAAAACATTTTTTTTATATTTTTCACGCCGCATGGTGGCGCTGGGGAAGCTCTCGCGTCAGGTGCTGTCATTTCCGCGGCACGCAGCAGAACTCTCTTCAACGTCGATCTGAAAAAAAATACCGAGTGTTTTCGTTAATAATATGATATTTTGAAGAGAAGTACATAGGGATTTGGAAAAATATTGTTTTAAAAAAAAATAGGCACGCCATTGAAATTAACTTTAATTTCAAAAATATTGTTTTAAAAAAAATAGGCACGCTTTTGAAATTAAAGTTAATTTCAAAGGCGTGCCTATTTTTTTTTAAACAATATTTTTCCAAATCCCTGTGTACTTCTCTTCAAAATATCATATTATTAACGAAAACACTCGGTATATTTTTCAGATCGACGTTGAAGAGAGTTCTGCTGCGTGCCGCGGAAATGACAGCACCTGACGCGAGAGCTTCCTCAGCGCCACCATGCGGCGTGAAAAATGTAAAAAAATGTTTTTTGATACATTAATAAACAAGGAACAAAACCCAAACAATTTTTTCGAATATCTCTTTTTTTCCCCACAAAAAAAAATTCTTGAAAAATGTGAACAAAAACAGGGGGTCACAGTGGTGTTCTCCCTTAATGAAAGTTTAACAGGCCGCCATTTTGTCAAAAAATTTATTCAAGTACCAATTCTGCTACCAGTGCTCAGAATACTCATACAGATTGAGAATATATATATATTTTTTTTTTCAGATGCATACAACATCGTCTAGAGTGGGCGCCGATTTTGGCGCACCATGTTGCATCAAGGCAAAAAACTACATGAAAATATTTAAAATAATTTTTTTTTTTTAATGTTCAAGTATACTCTAAGGATCAATAAATGCACGTGTAAATTTTCATCGAGACAACTTGAACGGTTTAAACGTTATTGCACATTAGAAATGACGTCAAAAATCTCGCTCTAGACCAGACTACGGCCTTAATTATTTTCTAATGTATATCAATGATTTTTAAATTATTAATCATAATTATTTTCCTATAAGATTATCTTGAATTGTTTTTTTCTTTTCTGATCGTAATTACGGCAAGTTCTTAGTCTCGTTTCGCGGCAAGTATCACACGATCCTGTGTAACGAAAAATCTATCAAATCTCTCGCGAATTATCATACGTAATTTTCAAAAGCACCTAAAGATCGGGTGCCACTCTCGTTGCGCAATAACTCGAGCGTTAAATCAGCTTTTTCACGCCTCTCAACTTCCCGTCGAATAACAGCGATGCAGATTTTTTTTTTCCCACCCGATTCTTCTTCTCCCTTTCACGAGAATTCAATGAAACAACCTTTTCGCGAATAATTTGTTCGCGGGCCTCTCGGAACTCGGTAAGAAAAATAGTTATTCAAATCGAACGAAATTTATTGGATTTGTTTAAATCCCTTCTTTATATCCTCGTTGGACTTTTGGAAGAATGAAAAAAAAAAAAAAAATACACTAAACATTCGAAAGACTATTTTGCATATCGCAGCAGTGACGATCGTATTTTTCGTCGCTCGAAAAAAACAACAAAAAATCGTATTTCAGGACACATCATTTGTCATCATGCACGTTCCATTTACGAAATAAATACATAGATATAGCACGGAGAGAGCGGTGGTAGACGTTGACGTAACGACGGGGTGTCACCATAAAAGATAATAACTGTCGTATCGTATTTTTTTGGACACACACACACACGCAAGACAGAAGGGCGGTAGTGAGAAGTTCCCGAGGAAAAGAGGTATTTATAAACGAGCTAGCTCCCGCTATTAAGCTTAGAAATAATTTATCTGCCATATATGGATATCCTGCAATAAAGAAGGATGTCCCGAGGAGTTTTATTCTCGCTCGTTTCGCGGGTATACCCAAAAAGATCCGTAGACTCGTCTCGGTGTCTCCTCCCCCCATCAGGATCGATACCCATAAGGATTATTCTCGTGGGATCACGAATCACTATATTTTATGATGTAAATTGATATTGATAATAATCGCGCAATCTCGTTAGCATGCATTGGATACAGCCGCGAAAAGGAAAGCAGTTTTGGCCAAAAATCTCTACTTTTATTTCGTGTTGGATTTAAAAAAAAACAAAACAAAAACCCTCTCCCCGAAATTGTAGTCTTATTTTTTATCTTGTTTCTTTTTTTTTAAATTCACTCGAACGAAATGTGCCGGTTTTAAGGTAGTAGTCTGGTAACTTAAGCCGATTTTCATGTCTTTTTTGGAGGGCGTTTTTTTGTAGGAAAATAAAAATGAATCGTTTTTGTATATTTAGGATGTTTTTATTTACATATTAAAGATATTTAAAAAAAAAATTTTGAAAAAATTTAATAGTTTATTATTATTATTATTATTGATCGAAGTTGGCAGCCCGGGTCCTAACTTTTTTTCTATCGAACCGATTGCTTTTAAATTTTAACAGGCTACTCTACACACTTATAGTTCTCGTCGGAACTACCGAGAAATTTTTTCACCCCTAACTTTTTATTTTACAACCCCTTCTTTGCTAAAATGAAAGGACTTTTTTTTCCAAAGTCCGCCATTTTGTTATTTATCCATGAAATTCAACTTCAGTAGTTCCGACCAGAATGACATGTCTATAGATTAAGAATTATCAAGAATTATTGATTTCAGATAACATCAAGAGCCAAAATCACCGGGGCCACCCACGCGCTTTTTTTTTCGAGGTCCCAACTTCGATCAATAATAATAATAATAATAAACTATTACATTTTTCAAACAAATTTTTTTTTGTATCTTTAATATGTAAATAAAAACATCCTAAATATCCAAAACGATTCATTTTTATTTTCCTACAAAAAAACGCCCTCCAAAAAAGACATGAAAATCGGCTTAAGTTACCAGACTACTACCTTAAGAAAAATTGAGTGTTATAATGGCTCAGAAGTCCCCGGCTAAAGTTCCCGAACGGAGGTGTTGTTAAGAGCCATAAATTATGATTTTTTATGAACGGGAAAGCGATGCGTATACATAAAGGCATATATATATATATATATATATATATATATATATATATATATATATGGTATAACGAACTGAGATGCAGCAAGAGAGACAGAGAGAAGGAGGAGAGAAAAAATCTCGAGAATATCGGATTTGTTGCGGATGATTTTAATTATACGTTAAGGGGATCAGAGGTACGAATAATATGTGAGGTCTCACCTTTCTCTTAAGGGTATATAGTTGTATATCGCGCTTCTGCCGCGCCACCTTAAGAGACGATGAATGGGGGGAGGGGGTCCGTCACGTACCGTGGGCGTTAACAAAACGTTCAACGATCTTTTTAACGCTACGCGTTATACGGTATGGGGATATCATAAAAAAGAAGCTCGTGTCGTAGACGTGAGATTTTTAACGATAAAATTTAAGGACAATCGGATTAGAAAAGTTACGTCTTCGAATATTCAAAAATTGCTCTGTCATTTTTTTTTTCGCCCCAGTTTTTTCATTACTTTTTAAATAAATGAAATTTCAATCCACTGTTAACGTTAAACGTACCGGCTCGTAAGGGGTCGTTTGAACCCTTATGAAATAAACGTTGATTTTTAGAGAGAAATTCTTAATTATTACAGGTCATAATTCGTAGCGTAACTTCTGATTTCTATATAAAATAATCAGATAAGTTTACAGAAAGTCAGATGAGCGGAAGAAATAACAATGAATGTACGAATTTAAAGTAAATTTTGAAAGGGGTTATTCGAGCCGCGCTCGGTACGTTTAGTGTTAAGGTAGTAGTCTGGTAACTTAAGCCGATTTTCATGTCTTTTTTGGAGGGCGTTGTTTTGTAGGAAAATAAAAATGAATCGTTTTGGATACTTAGGATGTTTTTATTTACATATTGAAGAAACAAAAAAAAAGTTGTTTGAACAAATTTAATAGTTTATTATTATTATTATTATTGATCGAAGTTGGCACCTCGAAAAAAAACGCGCGTGGGTGGCCCCGGTGATTTTGGCTCTTGATGTTATCTGAAATGAAAAATTCTTGATAATTCTTAATCTATAGACATGTCATTCTGGTCGGAACTACTGAAGTTAAATTTCAGGGATAAATAACAAAATGGAAAAGGACGTTTTTTTCCAAAGTCCGCCATTTTGTTATTTATCCATGAAATTTAACTTCAGTAGTTCCGACCAGAATGACATGTCTATAGATTAAGAATGATCAAGAATTTTTGATTTCAGATAACATCAAGAGCCAAAATCACCGGGGCCACCCACGCGCTTTTTTTTCGAGGTGCCAACTTCGATCAATGATAATAACAATAAAAAACGATTAAATTTTTTCAAAAAAAAATTTTTTTGTATCTTTAATATGTAAATAAAAACATGCTAAATATCCAAAACGATTCATTTTTATTTTCCTACAAAAAAACGCCTTCCAAAAAAGACATGAAAATCGGCTTAAAAAAAAAACTTTTTTTTCCAAAGTCCGCCATTTTGTTATTTATCCATGAAATTTAACTTCAGTAGTTCCGACCAGAATGACATGTCTATAGATTAAGAGTTATCAAGAATTTTTGATTTCAGATAACATCAAGAGCCAAAATCACCGGGGCCACTCACGCGCTTTTTTTTCGAGGTGCCAACTTCGATCAATAATAATAATAACAATAAAATATTAAATGTTTCAAAAAAATTTTTTTTGTATCTTCAATATGTAAATAAAAACATCCTAAATATCCAAAACGATTCATTTTTATTTTCCTACAAAAAAACGCCTTCCAAAAAAGACATGAAAATCGGCTTAAAAAAAACTTTTTTTTCCAAAGTCCGCCATTTTGTTATTTATCCATGAAATTTAACTTCAGTAGTTCCGACCGGAATGACATGTCTATAGATTAAGAATTATCAAGATTTTTTGATTTCAGATAACATCAAGAGCCAAAATCACCGGGGCCACCCACGCGCTTTTTTTTTGAGGTGCCAACTTCGATCAATAATAATAATAATAATAAACTATAAAATTTTTTCAAACAAATTTTTTTTTGTATCTTTAATATGTAAATAAAAACATGCTAAATATCCAAAACGATTCATTTTTATTTTCCTACAAAAGAACGCCCTCCAAAAAAGACATGAAAATCGGCTTAAGTTACCAGACCACTACCTTAATGCGTTCGATAATTTTGATGCGAAGAAATGCAGCTTCGAGAACTGCTAACCAATGGCAATAAAATTCCGATGAAATTCGAGATACAGTTTCGTGAGGATGAAAGTGAATAATCAAGTTTCGAGAGTGGACATAATGGACGTATAATATTTCGTTGGTGGAACATTCGTTGCGCGACCTTTTGATACTCAACTCTGTGATATCTTAAAAGCGCCCCATCCACATTGATAAATATAGATAGAATCATTGAAGAGGACCGCTTTGCATTCCGATGAGTATCTTGTTTCTCCTATCGATACACCCGCACTGTCTCCCTTTTTCACCTTTTCTACGGTTAGATCTATATATAATATACAATGTATGTGTGTATGTCTCGTAGAAATCCCTTTCGAATTCCATGACTCGAGACGGTAAATAATCGGGCCCGGGACACTCGAGACTCGTGTCTATATATCGATCTCTCGTCGTCTTAAATCCCTGACACCCGGTAATTCAATAGCTCGCAATAGATATTTCTTCTCTTTCTCTCTCTTTCTCTCGTTTTCTTTCTACTTCTTCTTTCTTATCTACATACCGTATACTTAACCCCAAGTGTGCGACCGTGTAATGCCATAGTGTTTGTATCGAAGATACGATTCCAACGGGCAAACGAAAGTAAAATTCGATAACTCTCGAGATCTCGAGGCGTATCGTAGAAAGTAGCAATAATAACGAGAGAGCGCGGGCATCTCACGCGCTCTCGCGGATGATGTACGAAGTCTTTATTTCAGTCTCTCGATGGATCGAACCGCTATCGAGGTGCAATCGCATAGAGGATTCGTGAGAGATTGAAAAAACGAAAAAAAAAAAGATTTCGGTACCGCACAATGCACGTGACAATCCGAAAACATATTTTGTACGAATGTCAAAATAATTAATCATCTTTTTCGTTTCGATTTCAATCCTTTTTTTCCTTTCCATTGATTTAATCGTTATTTGAGTACAATTTATTTCATCAAATTGCAAGTTTCATAATTAAACCTCCAAGTAAATTAAGAACAATATACGTCATAAATTTTGTCGATAAAAGTACTGTAAGAATAGCACTACAGCGACCAGAGAGGATAGACTATAGTAAGAGAGGCCGCTATAGTCACGTTTCCCCCGAATAACGGTCCGACGAATATAATGCCTAATATCATTGATTATCATTATAATCGAAATACTGGCGAATAGATTCACGACCTGCGTCTCGCACTCTCCCAGCGACCGCGAACTGTGACGCTTTTATATCTATTGTGCGTCGATTATATTGTACGAGACAAATGTCAATGTCTCTATATCCACCCATGTATCGGTATTTTAACCTGTCATATACTTGTCGGGAATAACGCGTGCAAAGAAGTGTTATGTTAAGTGTCGACTGCACATCAAGCAAATTATTAGCTGGGAGAGGTAAGATCGGCAAATTTATGATTATATAAAGAATAACAATGCGAGATAAATTATGATCAACGGTATGTCCGTTAATTAGTGTTTTAGAGAGAGCCTATTTAAGGCAGTCGTCTGGTCTAGAGCGAGATTTTTCACGTCATTTCTAATGTGCAATAACGTTTAAACCGTTGAAGTTGTTTTGATGAAAATTTACACGTGCGTTTATTGATCCTTAGAGAATACTTGTACATTAAAAAACAAAATTATTATAAATATTTTCATGTAGTTTTTTGCCTTGTTGCAACATGGTGCGCCGAAAGCCGCCTCAATCCGCGCCCACTCTGGACGATGTTGTATGCATCTGAAAAAAAAAATATATATAGATTCTCAATCTGTATGAGTATTCTGAGCACTGGTAGCAGAATTGGTACTTAAAAAAATTTTTTGACAAAATGGCGGCCTGTTGAACTTTCATTAATGATATTTCATACATTGAAAGATCATTAATGAAAGTTCAACAGGCCGCCATTTTGTCAAAAAAATTTTTTAAGTACCAATTCTGCTACCAGTGCTCAGAATACTCATACAGATTGAGAATATATATTTTTTTTTTTTTTTTAATGTACAAGACATTAAAAAAAAATTATTTTAAATATTTTCATGTAGTTTTTTGCCTTGTTGCAATATGGTGCGCCGAAAGCCGCCTCAATCCGCGCCCACTCTGGACGATGTTGTATGCATCTGAAAAAAAAATAAAATATATATTCTCAATCTGTATGAGTATTCTGAGCACTGGTAGCAGAATTGGTACTTAAAAAAATTTGTTGACAAAATGGCGGCCTGTTGAACTTTCATTAATGATATTTCATACATTGAAAGATCATTAATGAAAGTTCAACAGGCCGCCATTTTCTCAAAAAAATTTTTTAAGTACCAATTCTGCTACCAGTGCTCAGAATACTCATACAGATTGAGAATATATATTTTTTTTTTTTTTTTAATGTACAAGACATTAAAAAACAAATTATTTTAAATATTTTCATGTAGTTTTTTGCCTTGTTGCAATATGGTGCGCCGAAAGCCGCCTCAATCCGCGCCCACTCTGGACGATGTTGTATGCATCTGAAAAAAAAATAAAATATATATTCTCAATCTGTATGAGTATTCTGAGCACTGGTAGCAGAATTGGTACTTAAAAAAATTTTTTGACAAAATGGCGGCCTGTTGAACTTTCATTAATGATATTTCATACATTGAAAGATCATTAATGAAAGTTCAACAGGCCGCCATTTTCTCAAAAAAATTTTTTAAGTACCAATTCTGCTACCAGTGCTCAGAATACTCATACAGATTGAGAATATATATTTTATTTTTTTTTTTAATGTACAAGACATTAAAAAACAAATTATTTTAAATATTTTCATGTAGTTTTTTGCCTTGTTGCAATATGGTGCGCCGAAAGCCGCCTCAATCCGCGCCCACTCTGGACGATGTTGTATGCATCTGAAAAAAAAATAAAATATATATTCTCAATCTGTATGAGTATTCTGAGCACTGGTAGCAGAATTGGTACTTAAAAAAATTTGTTGACAAAATGGCGGCCTGTTGAACTTTCATTAATGATATTTCATACATTGAAAGATCATTAATGAAAGTTCAACAGGCCGCCATTTTCTCAAAAAAATTTTTTAAGTACCAATTCTGCTACCAGTGCTCAGAATACTCATACAGATTGAGAATATATATATATTTCTTTTTTCAGATGCATACAACATCGTCCAGAGTGGGCGCCGATTGAGGCGCACCATGTTGCAACAAGTCAAAAAACTACATGAAAATATTTAAAATAATTTTTTTTTTTAATGTACAAGTATTCTCTAAGGATCAATAGATGCGCGTGTAAATTTTCATCAAGACAACTTCAACGGTTTAAACGTTATTGCACATTAGAAATGACATAAAAAATCTCGCTCTAGGTCAGACGACTGCCTTAAGGAACCAAAAATAAAAAAGGGAATCGTTCGACGTATCGAGTGACGCAACGCCCTCGAAACGAAAAAGAAAACGAAGAAAAGATAAGCGAAAGAATTTTCTATTATCAATATATATGTGTGAATGTGTGAATTTATTATGTATGTATCTTGCGGCACCTTCAAATTATAACGAATTTTGAACGATTTCGAGTCTCCAAAATTAGTAATAAAAAATAAATAAAATTTACAATCAAATATTACTAATTTCAAACACACAAGAAACAGAAAAGTAAATTATGAAAGAAATAACGAAAATTGTCGTTATTTCCTCAAAAAATAATCATAATCATTTTAATAAAGAAAATAAATTATTACAGTAGAACCTTGTTACAAAGAAAAATTTTGTTTCGACAAAAATTCTCCAGTTGATCGAGACAAAATTCATTACGTTGGAATAAATGAACTTTTATGTGGGTGCACGGATGATTTACTGCAAACTCCTCTCCCAACCTGTCACCAAAAGAAAGACATATCTCGCTATAAACTCTCTGTTCCGGAAGTGCATGTGAATTTTTTTTTCATTTCCCTGTTTTTACGAACTCGCTAACGAACTGCCTGTGGCATCGTAACTATTTACAGACACACACAGTCGTCGTTACCGTTCATGGCCGATGGTGTTTACTTTTCTTGCGCCTGGGAAACACCGGTCTAAAGCCACCGATTCGATGTGTGTGATTGGCGAGGAAGTCTTGTTGGAATACGAAAAAAAAAAAAAAAAAAATTATAATTACCGAGTATATCATTAATCGCGCATTGAAAAAAAAAATGAAAATTACCGAAGGATGGAAAGGGTAAGAGAAAAAGACTTTTACCCTTGTTCCAGAAATAAATAGTATTTTTTCTCATATTTGAAAATTTTATTTCCACAACCTTGCCCTAACGATTCTAATTAAAATTTTCATTGTTTTTTTTTCGGCGTGAATGTTACGTCCGCTTGAGATTCGATGTTTTCCTCATCTTTTGAGGAGAAAAAGAGTGAAGCCGCATCAAGCACCTCTCCGACATGAGGCACGAAACTGAACCGTAATTTTACACGTAATAATCTGCGCCGAAGGAATTTTCTTTGTTGTAGAACGACGGATGTGCCGTTGGCAAGAGAGAATGATAATTTTTTTTTTTTAAACAAAAAGAGAGAGAGAGAGGAAAGACGAAGAGAACCAAAGGATTGGCTCTACCGGGTTAATAAACTTCCTGCACGCATCGTACGTATGATATATGTGGTGTATAACTTAAGGTAGTAGTCTGGTAACTTAAGCCGATTTTCATGTCTTTTTTGGAGGGCGTTTTTTTGTAGGAAAATAAAAATGAATCTCTTTGGATATTTAGGATGTTTTTATTTACATATTGAAGATACAAAAAAAAAAATTTTGAAAAAATTAAATAGTTTATTATTATTATTATTATTGATCGAAGTTGGCACCTCGAAGTTGGCAGCCCGGGTCCTAACTGTTTTTCTACCGAACCGATTGCTTTCAAATTTTAACAGGCTACTCTACACACTTATAGTTCTCGTCGGAACTACCGAAAAATTTTTTCACCCCTAACTTTTTATTTTACAACCCCTTCTTCGCTAAAATAAAAGGACTTTTTTTTCCAAAGTCCGCCATTTTGTTATTTATCCATGAAATTTAACTTCAGTAGTTCCGACCAGAATGACATGTCTATAAGAATTATCAAGAATTTTTGATTTCAGATAACATCAAGAGCCAAAATCACTGGGGCCACCCACGCGCTTTTTTTTTGAGGTGCCAGCTTCGATCAATAATAATAATAATAATAATAATAAACTATTAAATTTTTTCAAAAAAAATTTTTTTTGTATCTTTAATATGTAAATAAAAACATCCTAAATATCCAAAACGATTCATTTTTATTTTCCTACAAAAAAACGCCCTCCAAAAAAGGCATGAAAATCGGCTTAAGTTACCAGACTACTACCTCAAAGGCG
This sequence comes from Oxytorus armatus, assembly GCA_958009045.1. Lineage (NCBI taxonomy): Eukaryota > Metazoa > Arthropoda > Insecta > Hymenoptera > Ichneumonidae > Oxytorus > Oxytorus armatus. Next base: position 2,674,403 of record OY253750.1, read on the forward strand.
AGTCTCCTCGTAATGGATCGCATCAACGTGCTATGGTCTCTGTGCTACTGCTTTGCCGCTGAAATACGCGAATCTAAAGAACATTTTTTTTTGCTACAATTTCACGAACTCGAGAGACGTGAATTTTGTTTTGTCACAAATACAATTTTCGTAACGGTAACAAATAATTCGCAATCGTGCAATTGGTGAGCATTAATGGAATTGATATTTCGAAAAAAAAAAAAAAAAAAACAAAAAAAACTATTCAAATTCTTATTTTCTCATAACAATCGTTCGAGCCATCCTTCGTCAGGCCAATCTGTCTCTTTCCTTTCTTAAAAAAGACATGGCACTCGATTCTCGAAACTCTCGAAATGCGAGATAAATATATCGAATTTTGAAGCCAGTTTATCGTCAATCTGATTGGTTGTCGTAAAGCGCGCGTAATTCAAACACGATTTAGTTCACTATGAAACAACATCTATGGTATACTAAGATTTAATAAGATTAAAGATTCAATAGATCATTGACTCTCGCCCAATGCAATTCTCAAAATTTAAAAACCTCATATAATAAAGAAATGCGAAATAAATATATCGAATTATGAAGCCCGTTTATCGTCAATCTGATTGGTTGTCGTAAAGCGCGCGTAATTCAAACACGATTTCGTTCACCATGAAACAACATCTATAGTATACAAAGATTCAATAAGATCAAAGATTCAATAGATTATTGACTCTCGCCAAATGCAATTTTCATAATTTAAAAACCTTATAATAAATTATGTACTATTTAACGAAATGACAACCGATCGAGACGAAATAATCTTAGCGACTGCAGTATAGTGACAAAATCCGTTGTGCCGCATGGGAAAAAGTATCTATAAGAATTTGCAGTTGATTCTTAATCTAAAGGACAATTTCGAAATATGAAACATTCAAGCGCGAGCGAAGCGAGCGCGTTGTTGCTAGTAACGTAAAAGAGACGAATTTTCTTTTTGTCGACATACGCGACGTATTTGTCGCGCGTAGACGCGAGAGACTCATGGATGACGGGAACGCGCTCCCGTCGTCGTATGTCGCTCCCGATGACTGGACAACTTTGTCCGCTTGTCCGGACCTCGGTGTGTGCTCTCTTGATACCCCGGCACGTTGCTCGAGATGTTGCGGCTTTGCGCGAAACTCGTCAGAGAGATGATCGGTATGGGGATGGGGAGAAGTCGTAGAGGGAACTATGCTACGGCGCGCCATCTTCCGCACGAAAGACCTTAGGTTTGGGGAAAAAAATATCCCTTTCAACCCCGCTTGAGACCAAAAAGTATCGCAACGTGTATTATATATATATATATATATATATATATATATATATATATATATATATATATAAACCAAAGGTTTAGCCGATGTCGCGAGAGAGTATATTCGCCCGCGGCCTCTGTTCGTATTATCCCTCGCGGGGGGATATCTGTCAGTGATCTCAAGCTCAAAGTTACGTTCTAGGAATATATATACATATATATATACAGACACGTCTTATAGTAGATATATAATATCTTCTTTCAGCCTGATTAAACTCTTATGCGGTTTCACTTTCCTGACTCTTGGGCACGAGGATCCAAGTTTATTCTCGATGACGACAACGAGATATTACACTCGGTAATTGAGATTGTAGTTTTGTTTTTGTTCTCTTTTTTTACCAGGATATAAAAATAGCTCGATTCTATCATTTCTGTAAATTAAGGTAGTAGTCTGGTAACTTAAGCCGATTTTCATGTCTTTTTTGGAGGGCGTTTTTTTGTAGGAAAATAAAAGTGAATCGTTTTGGATATTTAGGATGTTTTTATTTACATATTAAAGATACAAAAAAAAATTGCTTGAAAAAATTTAATAGTTGATTATTATTATTATTATTATTGATCGAAGTTGGTACCTTCCCAAGCGAAGTTAAATTTCATGGATAAATAACAAAATGGCGGACTTTCGAAAAAAAAGTTTTTTTTTTTCAAAGTCCGCCATTTTGTTATTTATCCATGAAATTTAACTTCAGTAGTTCCGACCAGAATGACATGTCTATAGATTAAGAATTATCAAGAATTTGTTATTTCAGATAACATCAAGAGCCAAAATCACCGGGGCCACCCACGCGCTTTTTTTTTGTGGTGCCAACTTTGATCAATAATAATAATAAACTATTAAATTTTTTCAAACAAATTTTTTTTTGTATCTTTAATATGTAAATAAAAACATCCTAAATATCCAAAACGATTCATTTTTATTTTCCTACAAAAAAACGCCATCCAAAAAAGACATGAAAATCGGTTAAAAAAAAAACCCTTTTTTTTCCAAAGTCCGCCATTTTGTTATTTATCCATGAAATTTAACTTTTTAGTTCCGACCAGAATGACATGTCTATAGATTAAGAATGATCAAGAATTTTTTATTTCAGATAACATCAAGAGCCAAAATCACCGGGGCCACCCACGCGCTTTTTTTTCGAGGTACCAACTTCGATCAACAATAATAATAATAATAAACTATTAAATTTTTTCAAACAAATTTTTTTTTGTATCTTCAATATGTAAATAAAAACATCCTAAATATCCAAAAAGATTCATTTTTATTTTCCTACAAAAAAACGCCCTCCAAAAAAGACATAAAAATCGGTTAAAAAAAACCCTTTTTTTCCAAAGTCCGCCATTTTATTATTTATCCATGAAATTTAACTTCAGTAGTTCCGACCAGAATAACATGTCTATAGATTAAGAATGATCAAGAATTTTTTATTTCAGATAACATCAAGAGCCAAAATCACCGGGGCCACCCACGCGCTTTTTTTTCGAGGTACCAACTTCGATCAATAATATTAATAATAATAAACTATTAAATTTTTTCAAACAAATTTTTTTTTGTATCTATAATATGTAAATAAAAACATCCTAAATATCCAAAAAGATTCATTTTTATTTTCCTACAAAAAAACGCCCTCCAAAAAAGACATGAAAATCGGCTTAAAAAAAAACTTTTTTTTCCAAAGTCCGCCATTTTGTTATTTATCCATGAAATTCAACTTCAGTAGTTCCGACCAGAATGACATGTCTATAGATTAAGAATTATCAAGAATTTTTGACTTCAGATAACATCAAGAGCCAAAATCAACGGGGCCACCCACGCGCTTTTTTTTCGAGGTGCCAACTTCGATCAATAATAATAATAATAATAAACTATCAAATTTTTTCAAAACATTTTTTTTTGTATCTTTAATATGTAAATAAAAATATCCTAAATATCCAAAACGATTCATTTTTATTTTCCTACAAAAAAAAGCCCTTCAAAAAAGACATGAAAATCGGCTTAAGTTACCAGACTACTACCTTAACTCGTGCATTAACATTTTTTTTGTGCATTTCGACGAATAACCTTTGCGGATTTTGAGGCATGACCCTTCTCAATCCCCCCTTCATCGCGCCGTACACTCCCCGCGGCTGCTTTTTAGCTACGCCGCGGAAAACGCGTGCCGATGGGGACGGCTTTTGTTTCGTTCAACGAGTTTCCGTTGTAACTACCATCGGAAACCGCGAAAAACTGCCTCCCGTTCAGTAGTCGGCGTCCAAAAGCGAGTGAAACGGCTAAACGGTCACCCATCCCAGTATAATGACTTTTATTTCTGGATTTCGGTAAAAAAAAAAAGGTTAAACGAGGATGAAATCGACGAAAAAATATTCTCCTTTGCCTCCATCGGTATCGGAAACTGTTTATAAAACGTGTGGTTAAATGCAAGCACCGTTAAATTTTTTATACGCCGAGAACTCATGTGCCGAGGTTAAATGGAATGAAAAGAGAAAAACAAAAAATTTGCCAAGACTAGCGAGATGATGGAATTTAAGCGTAATTAAATAATTCTGCTTTCCGAGCATACGGGAATTTGCCAATGATTTTTATTTTTATATATTTTTTTTTCAAAGAGCCAAAGAGTGATAATTTACGCGTTCGTGGCAGCAAAGAATTAATCGCAAGATTCTACTGATACTCGAGACCTCGTACGGAGGAGGAGGAGGAGGAGGAGAAATATTTCGCTGGTATTTCTTTAGTTATTTCGCGGGACGAGCCGACGAGAGAAGCGTCGAGAACGCGGCGCGGTCTTCGGGAGCGCGAACCTTTTTAATTTTACGATCGTACATCGGGACAGAGGAGCAACGCGCCAAGTTCTCTTCTTCTTCATGGGGCTTTGCGCGAAAGGCGGAGCGCGCAACGGCAGCAGAAGCAGCAGCATTTCTTCGGCGACTTGTAAAGCAAATATTTATGAGGGTGCTAACCACCGTCATCACTCATCCCAGGGGCTCGTTAACCCTCCGAGCGTCTTGCCGCAGCCTCGTGTTTACATTTGCGCCTGGAGAAGCGCGGGGGCCAGCATCGCGTTTTCTTTTATTGTCATCGCGTCAAAAAAATTGAACAAAAAATTGTATGCGTGTGCGTGTGTGTGTGTGTGTGGCGTAGTATTTATTTGACACGAATGAAAGAAAAGAGTGCCAATAGCGGTGCGTACGGGCTCTCCGGACAAGAAGTGGCCAAAGAGAAGCTTTTCGTTTTCGTGATTGCGAATTTATAGGGTATATTATACGGTTCGAAACGGTGATGAATAATATTCCAATGAAAAAAAATTTCATTGAAGAGGATTTTTTACGCAAAGCAATGTTCACAATTGTATTTATTAAGAATAATCTAATAATCTATTTATAAAATGATAAAAGGCACTTATTTCGGGTGGTTAGGAATTATTTGATGCGATTACTCGGACCACAATTTTTTTTAAATAATTCGCAATGAGATTGTTAGCATTTTTGTTTCTATACCACAAAATCGTCAATAATGTTGAAAAAGTATAAATGCGAACGTATTGAGGTAGTAGTCTGGTAACTTAAGCGGATTTTCATTTCTTTTTTGGAAGGCGTTTTTTTGTAGGAAAATAAAAATGAATCGTTTTGGATATTTAGGATGTTTTTATTTACATATTAACCCTTAACTCGTAACGTCTTTTTCGACACCTTTAACTGGTAACGTCGGGTCACTCGTGTCCGGCGCTTAAAAAAGTACTTTAAAGTGCTCTAAAAAATCTGAAAAAAATCATGTAAATTCGTTAACTATCGTAGTTTAAGAACCAATTGCTATACTGCCGATTTTTTCATTTGTTTAAACAATATAATTGTTTAAACAAATGAAAACGTGAAAAAAAAAAACATTATTTTCAAAAAATCATTACTTTGACAAAAATTAACATTTTTTTAAAAATCCAACGGGAAATTGAAGATGAAGAATAGTACTTCAAAGAAAAAAATATAAAAAGTTTCTATGAATTAATAGGATACTTAAGTTTTGAGCATCAGCATCACGTTTTTTCACTCGTGTCCGGCGCTTAAAAAAGTACTTTAAAGTGCTCTTAAAAATCTGAAAAAAATCATGTAAATTCGTTAACTATCGTAGTTTAAGAACCAATTGCTATACTGCCGATTTTTTCATTTGTTTAAACAATATAATTGTTTAAACAAATGAAAACGTGAAAAAAAGATCATTATTTTCAAAAAATCATTACTTTGACAAAAATTAACATTTTTTTTTAAATCCAACGGGAAATTGAAGATGAAGAATAGTACTGTTAAGAAAAAAATATAAAAAGTTTGTATGAATTAATAGGATACTTAACCCTTAACTGGTAACGTCTTTTTCGACACCGGTAACGTCGGGTCACTCGTGCACTTTGCAAATTTCAACTAGCTCTCACAACGCCTATTTACGCACTGAACCGTCGGTACTTTGGGTGCTAGTAGTCTACTAGTATACAATTTTTTCCAAAATAGTTTGGCCCCGCCCATCACCCCACCCTTCGAGCTACAGGACACAGTCAATTTCGTCAGGGCACGAGTGACCCGATGTTGATGCTCAAAACTTAAGTATCCTATTAATTCATAGAAACTTTTTATATTTTTTTCTTTAAAGTACTATTCTTCATCTTCAATTTCCCGTTGGATTTTTTAAAAAATGTTAATTTTTGTCAAAGTAATGATTTTTTGAAAATAATGATCTTTTTTTCACGTTTTCATTTGTTTAAACAATTATATTGTTTAAACAAATGAAAAAATCGGCAGTATGGCAATTGGTTCTTAAACTACGATAGTTAGCGAATTTACATGATTTTTTTCGGATTTTTAAGAGCACTTTAAAGTACATTTTTAAGCGCCGGACACGAGTGACCCGACATTACCAGTTAAAGGTGTCGAAAAAGACGTTACCAGTTAAGGGTTAAATTTTTTCAACAAAATTTTTTTTTGTATCTTTAATATGTAAATAAAAACATCCTAAATATCCAAAACGATTCATTTTCATTTTCCTACAAAAAAACGTCCTCCAAAAAAGACATGAAAATCGGCTTAAGTTACCAAACTACCACCTTAAACAATAATTCCTTCGTGATGCACACGAATATATGTATTTTTTTCAATAATTATAGAACATTTTTGTAAATGCTACTTCGAATAATTTGTCGTTCGAACGAGACGTACTTCCGGTAAGATTTTCCACCCGCAAAATGTCGTACGAGTATTCGATCGGTAATTCGAGCGCGGAACCCGCGAAAATATAGAGATCAGTTTTACAAAGAGGAATGGAAGATAGACGATGGATCTCCGTACGAAGCAACAGGTGTATGTTTATTTTTATTTTTTATATAGCTCGGTGGTAAAAGCGCGGGAGTTTCGAGTAACGCCATCCGATGGCAGAGGCTTTAAACTCAAAGAGTCGGCGGAGGCACTCGGTCGGTAAAGCCCTTGGTTCTCTATGAAAATGCACCGCTGTACAAACGGTTGCCTACGAGCGGGCGCGTTCGTTCTCGTAAGTAAAACTAACTTGTCGCGCAATTTCAACTCCACTCGATCGAGTGTGTAAAACATGAATTACAAGATGTAGAACGAAAAACGAAAAACGGACTTACCCTCTCGCAGAGATCGGCGCTGTTTCTCGCGAGATCGGCCAGCGGCTGGAAGATGACGTCGCGAAACTCGGGATGATTGCGCGCGAGTGGTCGGGCGTAAAGTTCCCTCGCGCTGCAAAGTATCTCGCGATATTCGTCCTCGGCGTGAAGTAGTTTTTCCGTTGCGCGATATCGCCGATCCGTGTCTTTTCAGGGAAGAAAAAAAAGGTAATAAGGGAATTAGGGGCGATTTATCGACGAACAAAATATTACGAATTATTAATATTATTATTAAGAATTTATAACGAGCAAATTATCGATGTCCGTTTCAATGTGACGATCCGAGACAGGGGATTCTCGCCTTGTGAAATAAAAATTCGGTTAAAAAAGAATCTGCATGTGATGAACAGCTTATGGAACCGGATCGATGTATCCGGGTGCTTGGATGAGGACTAAAAGAAAAATCATAAATGTTAGAATTCAAGGCTCTTAACCGTGAACTATATATCAAATTGTTGGGGGCGCGAGGTAATTTTTCCGAAACTGGTGATTCCCTGTCGGGCAGGAAACGTGGAAAGGACCGAGAGCATGGATTTACCGCAGTTTCCCCGTGCCCTGGACCAGATCCGACACGGTAGTGGGTTGTGAAACGGCTGCGGACGCGTACGAGAGGTGACACGTGAGGTCACGGTGAATGGATGAAACGAGTGGAGTGCAACAAAGGGATAGGTCGTGATAATGCGAAAAAGTTTACGTTGGAACGTTACAACTTAAGAATAATAATAATCTCCAATTATTTTATAAACATGAGATGTGAATTCACTCGTGGGAAAGTGCGAGCATGATAGACGTGAGTTATCATCAATTTGCAATAATCAATAAGCGAACGATTGATTCAATTAATATTTTTGTATAGTTCATAAAAAAATACCGCAACTATAATTAATACTCACCTCCTATAGGATTGAACTGTCGTGCGGCGTCCTCGATGAGTAAAACTTCTCCGTGAAGAAGGGCAACATCGGCGGCTGGATCGATCTCGGCCCTCGAACCAGCCAGGAGCAATCGCGGTCGGCATACCCGGTATTTCAGTAGTACAGGGGCGACCAGAGACGACACGGATCCTGGTGAAACTGTCGGAAGCTGCAAACGAAAGATGACGCAACATTTTTCATTTTTATTCGTGAAATCGTTCGTTAGGATTAACAATTGAAGTGAAAAGCAAAGATACTTTGCGAATTATTAAGGTAGTAGTCTGGTAACTTAAGCCGATTTTCATGTCTTTTTTGGAGGGCGTTTTTTTTTTAAGGAAAATAAAAATGAATCGTTTTGGATATTTAGAATGTTTTTATTTACGTATTAAAGATACAAAAAAAAATTAGTTTGAAAAAATGTAATAGTTTATTATTATTATTATTGATCGAAGTTGGCACCTCGAAAAAAAAGCGCGTGGGTGACCCCGGTGATTTTGGCTCTTGATGTCATTAATTAATGTACAATTTATGTACAATTAGATTAATGTACAATTAAGTTAGTAGTCTGGTAACTTAAACCGAGTTTCATGTCTTTTTTGGAGCGCGTTTTTTTGTAGGAAAATGAAAATGGATCGTTTTGGATATTTAGGATGTTTTTATTTACATATTAAAGACAAAAAAAAAATTTTGAAAAAATGTAATAGTTTATCATTATTATTATTGATCGAAGTTGGCACCTCGAAAAAAAAAGCGCGTCGGTGGCCCCGGTGATTTTGGCTCTTGATGTTATCTGAAATCAAAAATTCTTAATAATTCTTAATCTATAGACATGTCATTCTGGTCGGAACTACCGAAGTTAAATTTCATGGATAAATAACAAAATGGCGGACTTTGGAAAAAAAAACGTCCTTTTCCATTTTGTTATTTATCCATGAAATTTAACTTCAGTAGTTCCGACCAGAATGACATGTCTATAGATTAAAAATTATCAAGATTTTTTTATTTCAGATAACATCAAGAGCCAAAATCATCGGGGCCACCCACGCGCTTTTTTTTCGAGGTGCCAACTTCGATCAATAATAATAATAATAATAAACTATTAAATTTTTTCAAAAAAATTTTTTTTTGTATCTTTAATATGTAAATAAAAACATCCTAAATATCCAAAACGATTCATTTTTATTTTCCTACAAAAAAACGCCCTCCAAAAAAGACATGAAAATCGGCTTAAGTTACCAGACTACAACCTTAATGAAACAAAGAAAGGGAAGAAAAAAACAATTCGACAATTAATCCCTGTTCGATCTAAAAATTAGTATGTATGTCGAATTATCAAAAGGCGAGGATATTTCGTGAAATTTTCGAATTAAAATTCAAGTAGGGATTTTTTTTTTCTCACAGAGCGAATGCCGCTGGGCAGTCCGCCTTGGCCCACGACCTTGCATATATGCACACTCTCCCTCTCTCACAAACACACACACAAACGCAAACCTACACACACATGTAATTGTGTGAACCTGATTGTTGGACCCTTATGCGCGAGATTGAACTGACGCGATCTCGCGAATGAAGGCGATGGACGAAAATCCACCGACGAATTATATGAGAAGAAGAGACACTACAAGGGCATAAGAAAAAGGTATCGACGAGGACGAAATTTCAATAACAAATATCCATATAGAGGTACGCCTACAAATGGTACGAACGATCCCACAAGACGCGCCAAACAGAAAATAATAATAAATCGCAATTATTTGTTTTTCATTATCGTGAGCGATGAACAAAAACCATCGCGGGATATTATGAAATGTCGTGGTATCGGTGTGATGTTTTTATTTTTACCGAAAATTTCGTGACTCAATGGCCGGCCTCGGTACTTTTAAAAAGTACCGAGGAGGGCAGGCATTAAGATTTTTCGTTTTTTTACGCCCTAAGGGAAAAACATACACCCAGAGACCGAGAGCAAGTTGTACCGGTGGCCATTTATAATATATTGTAGTTGTATCTCGTGTGAAAGAGATCATCCACAATAAGCTATATTCACAAACTTAGCACCGGTCCGCGAAACCGCGAGAGATTCATATATATGCACGCATACACACAAACACACACACGCCCACTCTCGCTTTTAATAAACGCCAAACCGGAATCGTAAAGCTGAATCTAAATTGCATAATTATACCGGTCTCGGCGTTCTCGTCGCTCATATGTCCGAGCGAGAGGGAAAGAAAAAACGAGCTAAAAATAAAATAACGAAGGAGAAAAAAATTAAAAAATAAAATTAAAAGAGCACCGATAAAATCGAAATTTGTATGCCCTCTGTCGGCGACTCTCGACAATTTTTCTCTTCTCTATATTTTTTTGCAACGAAAAATGTATGTGACACATAATTTTCTACGTACCAGAGGAAATTCGATCTCTTCCCTCGATCTGGTTCATTACGAAAAATTTCTCAATGAACTCTCTCTCTTCAGACCCCAAAAAATATGAGCTACACGACGGAGAACGTTGGTCGTTTGCAAACCAAAGTATATGTATTGCAGAGCTTATTGCTCCAACCACCGGTTTGTTACGGTTCGAGCATTAACTTTTCTCTGTGTATCCAACCGCAGCTGATCACCTACGTATATATCGATTGTTAAAAATCAAAAGGGCGTAATGCACACAATTTAATGCCCAAAGTGACGCGTTGTGCGTGTCCTTCCGTACTTTAGCAGCCGATATAGCATATCTCCGTGTGTCGGAGAGCACGAATACGAATATTTGCACATGCAAGAGCATCCTGTGCCCCTCCCAGTCTCATTACGAGACAATGAGGATCGTTACATCGATCACGCGCGGGGACGTTCGGGCGCGAGCGGTATTCCGCCGCCACGGAGCTTTAAGGTTGTAGTCTGGTAACTTAAGCCGATTTTCATGGCTTTTTTGGAGGGCGTTTTTTTGTAGGAAAATAAAAATGAATCGTTTTGGATATTTAGGATGTTTTTATTTACGTATTAAAGATACAAAAAAAAAAAATGTTTGAAAAAATTAAATAGTTTATTATTATTATTATTATTGATCGAAGTTGGCACCTCGAAAAAAAAGCGCGTGGATGGACCCGGTGATTTTGGCTCTTGATGTTATCTGAAATAAAAAATTCTTGATAATTCATAATCTATAGACATGTCATTCTGGTCGGAACTACTTAAGTTAAATTTCATGGATAAATAACAAAATGGCGGACTTTGGAAAAAAGTTTTTTTTTTCCAAAGTCCGCCATTTTGTTATTTATCCATGAAATTTAACTTCAGTAGTTCCGACCAGAATGACATGTCCATAGATTAAGGCCGTAGTCTGGTCTAGAGCGAGATTTTTGACGTCATTTCTAATGTGCAATAACGTTCAAACCGTTGAAGTTGTCTTTAAGAAAATTTACATGTGCATTTATTGATCCTTAGAGAATACTTGTACATTAAAAAAAAAAATTATTTAAAATATTTTCATGTAGTTTTTTGCCTTGTTGCAACATGGTGCGCCGAAATCGGCGCCCACTCTGGACGATGTTGTATGCATCTGAAAAAAAAATATATATATATTCTCAATCTGTATGAGTATTCTGAGCACTGGTAGCAGAATTGGTACTTAAAAAAAATTTTTATTGAGTCGAACAATAATTTTGCCGACATTTTATAACTCGTCGAATAATGAAATATCATTAATGAAAGTTCAACAGGCCGCCATTTTGTCAAAAAATTTTTTTAAGTACCAATTCTGCTACCAGTGCTCAGAATACTCATACAGATTGAGAATATATATAAATATATTTTTTTTTCAGATGCATACAACATCGTTCAGAGTGGGCGCCGATTTCGGCGCACCATGTTGCAACAAGGCAAAAAACTACATGAAAATATTTTAAATAATTTTTTTTTAATGTACAAGTATTCTCTAAGAATCAGTAAATGCACGTGTAAATTTTCATCAAGACAACTTCAACGGTTTAAACGTTATTGCACATTAGAAATGACGTCAAAAATCTCGCTCTAGACCAGACTACGGCCATAAGAATTATCAAGAATTTTTGATTTCAGATAACATCGAGAGCCAAAATCACCGGGACCACCCACGCGCTTTTTTTTCGAGGTGCCAACTTCGATCAATAATAATAATAATAATAAACTATTCAATTTTTTCAAACATTTTTTTTTTGTATCTTTAATATGTAAATAAAAACATCCTAAATATCCAAAACGATTCATTTTTATTTTCCTACAAAAAAACGCTGTCCAAAAAAGACATGAAAATCGGCTTAAGTTACCAGACTACTACCTTAACTAAAGAGAACCAGAGTTCGTGGTCTCCCGGTCTAACGACAGAACGGACGAGAATCTCGTGTAATTCATTTAGAGGAAGAGAGACAGAGAGATAGAAAATGTGTATGGACGATAAGAGAAACGGGGGATTGAGCTCAAACATCCGAGAGTATATTGGTCGCCATTTTTTTCACTTATTGCCTCTCTCATTGTCTCATACGAAGGTTCATTACGAAGCATAAAAAATCTCGACGATTTTCTCATTTCATTTTGCGAAGGAAATTTATGCAGCAGAATCGAGCCACGACACGATGATCGAAGATATAAGAGAAGAAAGATAGAGAGAATAGAAGGGATAATAAAGAATTGAGCGAAGAAGAGCGACTCGAGCAGCCTCTCTTTGAACAACTGATCGACCAATCGAGACTGATCGTCCATAATCGAGACTCGAGACAGCAGAGAGTGCAGCTGCTGCCTCGGATGAAGAGGTCATTGTATGCTGCGATAGAGGGAAAGAGAGAAAGTGTCAGGGAGGTTGCGGTGGTCCACAGGCAATTGATGGAGGTCTGTAAGCTGACACCCTAACCGAGCCAAAAAAAAAGTCATCTTTATGGAATTATAGGCTTATCATCTGTTGTCCCCCCGTAAGCAATACTCCGATTTTTTATCACTCGAGGATGGTGTATAGGGGTTGTGATGAATTTTATGAATACTGATCCAACTCCCTTGAGAGCCCAAATAGCCCGTGCCGCTGAAATTTGGAAAAAAATCGATGTTGATCTTTTCGAAAATATTTCAGGGATCCTCGAGGGATCGCAAGGGTAGTTCCGACATAATTTGGGGTTGCATATCTGAAAAGTCCGTAAAACGCCTCGTAAACTGAAGAAATCCTAGGATTTAACGATAACAAAGTAAAGATACTTGAGGTAGTAGTCTGGTAACTTAAGCCGATTATCATGTCTTTTTTGGAGGGCGTTTTTTTGTAGGAAAATAAAAATGAATCGTTTCGGATATTTAGGATGTTTTTATTTACATATTGAAGATACAAAAAAAAAAATTTTTGAAAAAATTTAATAGTTTATTATTATTATCATTGATCGAAGTTGGCACCTCGAAAAAAAGCGCGTGGGTGGCCAAAGTGGGGGAAATCAAAAATTCTTGATAATTCTTAATCTATAGACATGTCATTCTGGTCGGAACTACTGAAGTTAAATTTCATGGATAAATAACAAAATGGCGGACTTTGGAAAAAAAAGTCCTTTCATTTTAGCAAAGAAGGGGCTGTAAAATAAAAAGTTAGGGGTGAAAAAATTTCTCGGTAGTTCCGACGAGAACCATAAGTGTGTAGAGTAGCCTGTTAAAATTTGAAAGCAATCGGTTCGGTAGAAAAAAAGTTAGGAGCCGGGCTGCCAACTTCGAGGTGCCAACTTCGATCAATAATAATAATGATAATAAACTATTAAATTAAAAAAAAAATTTTTTTTTTGTATCTTTAATATGTAAATAAAAACATCCTAAATATCCAAAACGATTCATTTTTATTTTCCTACAAAAAAAACGCCCTCCAAAAAAGACATCGGCTTAAGTTACCAGACTACTACATTAATTTCCAATTTTAAGTAATTTCTCCTAATTCATATGGCAACGAGACATCATTGAACGTGCAGTGTCACAGACACGCTCATCAAAGTTTCCCGAGCTGTTGTTTCCTCTGTACCCCTAATCACTGATTATAATCTCAACGATGTCCCATCGGCAATATGAAATAAGTGTGGTCGTGTCGACGATCCAGCTGGCTACACGAGCAGATGCTACATTGGCGATTGAATTAAATGTGATGTACCGTCGTGTCTTTAACACACATCGAGACTACGTATGGAAAAAGAGCGTCAACCTCGCGCGCGCTACGTACGAGAGGTAAAGTGTATTAAAAGCCTTCGCAATCTCACCGGTCTTCCAATCGCGACGTAACGAGAGACGCTCATTGTTCCGCAATGGCATAAGATTCGACTTGTAGCTCATAGCTTATAATCCGTTACATAGTAACACTGCGTCGGATTCTACATATTCTTGTTATATCTATTATACGTTATATGTATATTCCATTATCCACGCGCATTGGACAAGTTTCAGTTTCTACACTGGAAGCAAAAGCGTGTATGGTTAAGCGAAAAAGGGGAAAATGCAACTCGTAAACTTTCGACACAGTTGGATGCTCGTTATCTAAAAAAATTGTCGTTAAGAAACTACGAGTGTACATTTTATTCGGAAGAAAAACAGTCTCGTGGAGAAAAGCCATTGAATTTAGCGGAGTCCAAGGGGAAATCGAAAGAATTTTAATGGACATGTCTTTATTTATATACAGGACATTCCGATCCCAACGAATCAACCAACATTTTTATTCGCTCGTATCACTTTGTTTCTTAATTCTTCACTCAGGTGAGTGGATGGGTACAATTTTTTTTTCTTTTCTTTGCAATACTGTTTACGGACGATTTGTAATATTGGGAAATTTTCCGGACAATCAAATTTGAGATATTGATCATTTATAAATTCCGGATTAAGGTAGTAGTCTGGTAACTTAAGCCGATTTTCATGTCTTTTTTGGAGGGCGTTTTTTTGTAGGAAAATAAAAATGAATCGTTTTGGATATTTAGGATGTTTTTATTCACATATTAAAGATACAAAAAAAAATTTTTCTGAAAAAATTTAATAGTTTATTATCATTATTATTATTATTATTGATCGAAGTTGGCACCTCGAAAAAAAAAGCGCGTGGGTGGCCCCGGTGATTTTGGCTCTTGATGTTATCTGAAATCAAAAATTCTTGATAATTCTTAATCTATAGACATGTCATTCTGGTCGGAACTACTGAAGTCAAATTTCATGGATTAATAACAAAATGGCGGGCAAAATAAAAGGACTTTTTTTTCTAAAGTCCGCCATTTTGTTATTTATCCATGAAATTTAACTTCAGTAGTTCCGACCAGAATGACATGTCTATAGATTAAGAACTATCAAGAATTTTTTATTTCAGATAACATCAAGAGCCAAAATCACCGGGGCCTCCCACGCGCTTGTTTTTCGAGGTGCCAACTTCGATCAATAATAATAATAATAAACTATTAAATTTTTTCAAACAAATTTTTTTTTGTATCTTTAATATGTAAATAAAAACATCCTAAATATCTAAAACGATTCATTTTTATTTTCCTACAAAAAAACGCCCTCCAAAAAAGACATGAAAATCGGCTTAAGTTACCAGTTATCATTAGTTACCACTACTAACTTAATTGTACATTAATTATGACGATTATACATTTGGCATGATCATTTTTTGACACGATTTATTATTTACGAGAAGTCAACGATTTGAATTAAATTTAATTTAATATTTCCGGAAAAAATAATAACGTAGTAATAAAGTATAAAAAAGCGTACAGTGTGCGCAATTGAATGAACGGTATAAAAATGAAACGATTGAAAAATCATAAGGCTCGTTTGCTCGATGGTTTTGGCATCGAATGTCCGATATATAGTTAAACGGGTAAAATACAAAATGAAGGGGGATGCTATCGGGGACATTAAAGCCGCGACACGATGTGCGGTACCCTTAAATCACCATTCACTATTGTTTCAACGTTCGCGAGCGATAATTCCCCGTTCGCCTTTTGTCGCAGGAACGTAAATGAATCCGTATATTTAAACGGCGTACAACGTTAGCATCAGAAGTATACTACGCTTAACGAGCTCTTCATTGTTTCGTAATGAAGTACACGAAGAATCCCTTTGAATACCCGTGATTCCCGATAAGTGGAATTAAAAAAAAAATTAAATAAGCGCACACCGGCGATTGTTCATTTGTTGAGAACATTTTAGCCCAATTGCGCAATATGAATCATGAATTTCATTGAAATCAATCGTTTATGTCGATTGCGTGGATTCGACCGATCAATTTAATTAGTTTGCTTACGATAAACCCACTTAGAAAAAATTTATTTCCAATGAACTTTTCCATCATCCTACCGATATATAACCTGTTCAATTTTCAATCGAGAAAAATCTACCGCTGCATCTGTTGCACTGATTTTTTTTCTTCCCAATTCCAATTATCACGTAGTTCGTTAAGGGAGAACACCACTGTGACCCCCTGTTTTTTTTCACATTTTTCAAGAATTTTTTTTTGTGGGAAAAAAAAGAGATATTCGAAAAATATTGTTTTAAAAAAAATAGGCATGCCTTTGAAATTAAAGTTAATTTCAAAGGCGTGCCTACCTTTTTTAAAACAATATTTTTCCAAATCCCTATGTACTTCTCTTCAAAATATCATATTATTAACGAAAACACTCGGTATTTTTCTTCAGATCGACGTTGAAGAGAGTTCTGCTGCGTGCCGCGGAGATGACAGCACCTGACGCGAGAGCTTCCCCAGCGCCACCATGCGGCGTGAAAAATGTGAAAAAAATGTTTTTTGATACATTAATAAACAAGGAACAAAACCCAAAAAAATTTTTCGAATATCTCTTTTTTTTCCTACAAAAAAAAATTCTTGAAAAATGTGAAAAAAAACAGGGGGTCACAGTGGTGTTCTCCCTTAATCGATAATAACGCAACACCAGCTCGAGAAGAACATAGCGAGGGAAAAAACAAGAGGAAAAAAAACGTGCGAATTTTTTTCAGTCATTCTTCCTCGGATACCCTTCGCGGAAGAAAATGATTTTGCTCAAGGCACCCAAGAGATATATAAGTGAGACACGATGAGCGACGAGCGTGTACGGTGCATTCGAAACTGCTGCATCATTAGAAT
This sequence comes from Oxytorus armatus, assembly GCA_958009045.1. Lineage (NCBI taxonomy): Eukaryota > Metazoa > Arthropoda > Insecta > Hymenoptera > Ichneumonidae > Oxytorus > Oxytorus armatus. The sequence continues at coordinate 2,691,418 of OY253750.1, forward strand.
CTCTATGGAATATGTCCGTTGTCGCAGATTACGCTAATTCCGTCAATTTAACGCGATTACTTTCATTGCGCAATGAGATTGTATCTTTTTTCATCTCAATATGTATATGTATATATCTATACATACAACGCTACGAGTACGTGTATGTATGCAGTGTTACTAAGAGCGGGGTAATCCTCGGGATTTCTGCAGACAAACCCGAGAGTGATGGAAATGAGAACGCGAAGACGTGAAAAAACTCGAGACAACTCTCCCCGTCAACGGAATGAGATGAGAGGAAGATATGCCCGGCGCGAAAATTACTCGTAGACTGTTGCACGTGTTACTTGATATAATTTCACCGCCAGGAGGACTAATAAATGATCGAGAGAGATAGAAAGAGAGAGAGAGAGAGAGAGAATGATCGTTGCGACTCGAAGAATTGAGCAAAAAAATTAAATGTTCATTTCGATTTCGCTGAAACGTGTTTGCAATTTAATAAAGACATTCGCGATAAGATAACTGTGAATAATTATTGCAGGAAAATATCTATTTTCAAATAATTAAAAAAATATTATAAATATCCTTCTATAGTGAATATTAATATATATATTTTTTTTATTATTTAGATTTCTATTGTGAAAAATAATTTTGCATGTATTGTATTTTCTTTGAATGATGTACCCAACATTGTTCTGTGCACGATTAGAGAACCCGACAGGTTAGGCACGATATATCGGTTCGATCGAAGAATGTTGTACGGTGTGCTTGGAAAATGGCTCGCCCGTACCTCCTCACGAGAAGACATGTGTACATACGAGGTCTGTTCAAAAAGTATCGCGAATTTTTTATTTCCGCGGGCTACGTATATTCGATTTTCGATTTTTTTTATGGCGTTAGGTTGCTACTCGTGTCCCTCACTTATGCTGAACAAAATCGGCCATTTTGAATGTTTAGTTAATTGTTGACAGCTGTTTTGATTTGGAGTGTTTTGGCTTGTCTTCGATTTTTGCCAATTCCAAAAAATGGATCAAAGAATCTGTATGAAATTTTGTGTGAAAAACAAAATTAAGTGGGCGGACGCATTACGAATGTTGACTGTGGCATATGGTGAAGCTACTTTGGACCAAAGCAACGTTTATCGGTGATACAAAATGTTCTCAGAGGGCGGAGAAGATTCGAACAACGAAATGCATTTCGGACGCCCGAGCACATCAACAACAGACGAAAACATTGATGAAATGAAGAAAATAATATTGGCCAATCGTCGAATCACCGTTAGAGAAGTTGCCGAGGAACTAAACATATCGATTGGGCTCGTGCTATTCGATTTTTACCAATGATTCGGGCATGAGACGGGTCGCCGCGAAATTCGTGCCAAAATTGTTCAATTTCGAAGAAAAACAGTGTCGCGTTAACGTTGCTAAGGAGCTGTTGGACTTGGTCCGCGACGACCCAAATTTGCTCCAGGGGGTCATAACTGGTGAATCATGGGTTTATGGTTACGACGTGGAAACCAAAGCTCAATCATCGCGATGGAAGCTGCTCGTTTGGAATAGGCAAAAATCGAAGACAAGCCAAAACACGTCTAACCAAAACAGCTGGCAACAATTAACTAAACATTCAAAATGGCCGATTTTTTCAGCATAAGTGAGGGACACGAGTACCAACCTAACGCCACAAAAAAATCGAAAATCAAATATACGTAACCCGCGGAAATTCAAAATTCGCGATACTTTTTGAACAGACCTCGTATTGTACATATCTATAGGTATATATATATTGAAATAGATTCGCAGAAGTTTGCAATCCTTTCGCCAAGTGTGGTTTCGGTCCTGGCGATCATGTGGCAGGAGCAAAGACGCACTATCCTTCGCAACACGTACGTATATATATATATATATATATATATATATATATATATATATATATATATATATATATATATATATATATATATATATATATATATATATGTATATATATATATATATATGTATATATATATATATATATATATATATATATGTATGTATAAAATGTACCACGATGAAACGATTCGTTGCAGCGATGTGGTATGAATGAAAAATTGCTATTCAAAGCACGTAACAAGAGATGGAGAAAGAGCGAGACAGAAGCCCGCGCGTTGCATTAAACATTTATCGTCGACGGCACCAGGATTTTTGCGCATTCTCAAAAAAAGTTACACTCCGACACGCCGTATCGCGAAAACCGATAAGTCCGAATCGAAAAATCAGGAAATAATTTTTTTTTGCCTCTGAAATTTTCAAAAAATCGATTGTTTTTCACAGATTTTTATTCTTTATACTTTTAAGAATGTAAAAAAAAAAAAACTATTCAGAAAATTTCATTCCTTTACAAAGTTATTGCGATAAATATAACCGGCCATCGGGTCAGAAACCCAATGTCCGGAAACTTTAAACGCGTTTTTCTCGAAACTATGTTTTCAGACAGTGACAACACGATAACTCGGTCAATTTTTAATAATTATTTTTTAACTTTTTTTTTTAAATCTTCATAATTATTTTCTCTATAGTTTGACGAGAGGTTTTTTTCATTTTTTGGTTGGACAATTTTGTATAAATTATTAGACACTGATTTTATTTTTTATTTTTTTTATTGCATGCTGTAGTTTGGAATACTGTGATTTCTTTATTTTTGGAAAAAAAAATCCCTCCGTTAGACTATTACTACTATATTATTTTACTAGATTCTTTTTTATTTTTGCAGATTGGATAATTTTTGGTGAAGTTGCGATGTCGACAAGGAGGTCCTATGGTTTTTATCAGTAGTCCATTTATACTCGTAAAAAATAATGTTAATATTTAAGAAAAATGTTTAAATTTATTTTCTCATAGTTGATGAGTTAATAAAAATGTGAAATCAACAATTTAATTTTTTTTTCACCATATAAGCTTTATAATAATTTTTCAAATTTACTCGGTTTTCAGCGCGCGCAGCGGTACGTGGGCCGTTAAGGGAGGAAATAGGGTTAGACGGTTCAAAAAATCGATTTTTTTTTTATTTCATAAATTGTTAGTAAAACTATTGAAAAATATGTTCCCAAAATTTTAAATGAAAATTCCGAATCGTTCTATTGTTATAAGCCATTAAAGTGAGTAGCTCTCCTTCAGGCACCGAGCGCGCCACGTGTATAACCGAACAGTCAGTATTTTTTCAAACGCGGTTTTCTAAAAACGACTTTTTTTTAACTTGCGTACACGCTAGTTTGAAAAGTTTTGAACCAATCGTTTTGAAAATTGGCAGTTACTTTCTTCATAGTATTGCGCTCTATATGAACCCAAAATCGGAATATTATCATTATTTAAAATAATTTTTTTTTGCAAATAAAGTTGAAAAAATGGCAAAAAATCATGCTTTTTTGTTTTGACCCCTGTAAAAAATTCAATTTTCTATTTTTTTGATAGCATTTAGGTTCATATAGAAGAGAGACATATAATAAAAGTAAATTCCAACCTCGTTTGATTTCAGATGAAAATTGCGGCTTCCAGAATGTACGCAAAATGCTGAGTCTGATTGTGACCTGCAATATGGGGTCGCTCATATCCCCGGTGTTTTTCAAGAAAATCCTTCAAAAATTTTATAGCATATACTTAAATATATGTATCAAATATTCTCAAATTTTCAATAAATTATATTCATTTGTTATACTATAAAGAAATTCATGAAAATCATTGAGAAAACGCTGTTCTAACCCTAGTTCTCCCCTCAAATTCTTTACGGAAACATTTTCTAACATTTTTTCCCGAAACGATCATTTGTTACAATTGTATAAAAAAATTTCGGCGAAATGTACTCGGCTTTTCGAGGAAGAAAAAATAGCATCTAGTGTCACTAGATATTTCGAGGAATCCCCATTCCCCCAACGTGGAGAACCTATTATTACGATTAGGAACAGTTGTCTTATTAAAATAAAATAAAGATATTTTTTATTAAATATCTTTATAATAGAATCGCAAATCTATAATAATTCATTCATCTCTCGAACTTAATGCGTTACGCCCCCGCAACCCCAACTTCGCAAGGATGGGAAAAAAAAACATTACTCCCGTTCGAGTGTCATAATGGAAAATATCGTTGCTCGAAGTTACGCGCGAACGATCCGCGAGTGTGATCAATTATCCATCGATTGAACTGCCTTTTTTTTCCTCGACGAATAATCGTGATACGATTGTTAAATCGACGCGTCGATTTAACGCGCAACTTCGTTCACTTATTTCTCCATTGTCGTTTCACGTACTCGCACGTACATGCGTTTACAATAACTGCCAATATATTATTATAATTATACGTGTGTGCTTTCTTATTTCTGTGGGAAATAGAATGATTTTCGATCGACTCACTATTACGGGGATTGTAGGTAAAAAACAAAAAGAAAAAAGATATTTTCCATGAGAATTCTCAACGAGATCGGAGATTCTATTCGATTATTATTATTCCTCTTTAATTTATGTAATTGAAGAAGAAATTGGTGGCATTATTCTGTACGTTCGATGTCGCAATACGAACCAAACAAACATATACGGGAGAGCGGGGGCAAAACGAGTCGTTCTATTGAAAAATAAGGAATTTCATTTAAGGTAGTAGTCTGGTAACTTAAGCCGATTTTCATGTCTTTTTTGGAGGGCGTTTTTTTGTAGGAAAATAAAAATGAATCGTTTTGGATATTTAGGATGTTTTTATTTACATATTAAAAATTCAAAAAAAAAATGTTTTAAAAATTTAATAGTTTATTATTATTATTATTTATCAAAGTTGGCACCTCGAAAAAAAAGCGCGTGGGTGGCCCCGGTGATTTTGGCTCTTGATGTTATCTGAAATAAAAAATTCTTCATTATTCTTAATCTATAGACATGTCATTCTGGTCGGAACTACTGAAGTTAAATTTCATGGATAAATAACAAAATGGCGGACTTTGGAAAAAAAAGTCCTTTTATTTTGCCCGCCATTTTGTTATTTATCCATGAAATTTAACTTCAGTAGTTCCGACCAGAATGACATGTCTATAGATTAAGAATTATCAAGAATTTTTTATTTCAGATAACATCAAGAGCCAAAATCACCGGGGCCACCCACGCGTTTTTTATTCGAGGTGCCAACTTCGATCAATAATAATAATAATAATAAACTATTAAATATTTTCAAAGTAATTTTTTTTTGTAACTTTAATATGTAAATAAAAACATCCTAAATATCCAAAACGATTCATTTTTATTTTCCTACAAAAAAACGTCCTCCAAAAAAGACATGAAAATCGGCTTAACTTACCAAACTTCTACCTTAAAAAATCGGATCGAAAAAACCTGTTGCAATAGCTTCACGCTCCAAGGGGACACATTTATTTTCCTCAGTCCCGGAATTATTCTATTTAACCCCGCGCAACTCTTATTCATCGTAGACGACAGTCTTTCGGACTGTTGACTTTCCGCGACGACTTTAACTCGTAAAACACACATTTGCGCGCATACCGTCGTGTTATTTCACAATCGCGCGTTGAGGTATCCAGAGAAAAAGTCACGAAACAGAGCTAACGCTCGACAATTTCGAGCTCTTTATGTGTCCACGACTCTGTTGATATTCTCTTGTCGCGCCCCGACGACGGAACTCTTGTCCACAGCGTCTTCTAATAATATTTACATCGCGCGAAGTAGCTTCATCAACCAAAAAGTTTCACGAATTTTGTCAAGGTTCTTTACGAAATAGTATTAATGATAATAATATGAAATGGTCGTTATTTCCGCCTGTTTTTTGGTAAAAAAAAAAAAAAAAATTAACAAAAACCACACAACAGAGACATCCTATGTTACGGAAACCACGTACTCATACTGATTTTGACTAATTTACTATTTTCGTTTAGTTTTTTCAAACAACAATTCACGGTGTCGAAATCTTATTTCTCGATAAGTCATTTCATTTATTCGAAGAGCGTTCTTCTAATTCGCGAAATTAAATATCATATCGAATTCTTCATTCGGAAGAGGTCATCGATTTTACGAAAAAGTCAGCTTGAGAAGAAAGTCAACCAATTCGAGCTATTGACATTTTATTCGTTATTTTCCGAAATCTCAATGTACCTTCAAAAAAATGTTGGATCCAAGATTCGAGATGGTTTCACAAAACTCTAAGAAGACACGTTGCAGAAGATTCGGAAAAACCGCACCTCATTATCGTCACTTCGATCAATAAATATTTGTAAAAGGATTTTTATTTTTTGTCAATGACACACGGCGACGTTTCAAATTGCAAACAAATACAATCGTTAATAGCAATGATTTGTACGCAACGTTTAACTTTGAATTTTTATACATTTTATTTCGATCATGTACTCGAGATAAGTGCATATTATCACGAGAGTTCTTAGGTGTGGAGAAAATTGCGTTTGTATTTGAGATAAAAAGTCGAAATTGATTCGCAACAACAGTAACAATAAGTAAAATAAATGCATATATATATATTATATACCAGAGGAGAACGACCAGAACGAGATGGTCAGCGCCCCGACACGCTTCCTGGTCTTACGGTATGGCACCGGGAAAGCCAACATACTTAAACTGCGTATGTATATATATATATATATACATGCACATAAATATGCAACTAGAAGGACGAGAGAGGGTGACCGGAAATCGATAGCAAAGTTTCTTCGGGATTATAAGCCGTGACGTATTTAAAGAGAGGCAGAAAGAGAAAAGTGGAATGAAGAATGAAAATAAAAAAAAAAGTGATTTGAAAACTGGGACGGAGGGTTGACGAGCGAGGAAAATGGCTCACGGTAGAAACTACTATTATATATTGGCTGATGTTGCGGATTTGACGTAACGAGACAAGAAATTGAGGATGTCGGATCGAGAGACGCGATAATGAATTGATACAATAAAAGTTTCGTTACATCTCCACAATCTATCGTACATTTTGTACTCCCAATTTTTTTTTACCGAACATACAATTACGGAGTATGGCCACGGTATCAGGTGTAAAATCATGTGCACATTTAACAATTTTTTTTTTGTATGAAAAAGTGATTTATTTATAAAACCAATTACACATCTATTTCGTATAAATATCAAGCTAATAAAAATTTTGTTATACAAAATGGCCGATTTTTTGCTTTTGCTTTTGGTGTCTTTTTTTTTCAGGCGCTCCGCGGCGTGACTTTTGGCATCCACAATTTATTATCTAGAAATAAATAAATAAATTCTCGTTAATCTACACCAGAATACCTAGAGAAGTACGTACGGAATGTCTGATTAATTAAAAACTTGACATTTTTTAAGCAGTTTTATACGAAATTTTTCACTGGAAATTCACCGTTCAAGTTCAAATGCCTGCAATCCTACAATATTCAAATAAAATAATATTTTTCAAATTCCGTACGTACTTCTCTAGGTATTCTGCTGTGCATTAAGGAGAATTTTTTTTTTTTTGTTCTTGGTCAAAAATTGTGGAAGCCAAATGTCACGTCGCGGAGCGCCTCAAAAAAAAAAGATACCAAAAGCAAATAGCAGTAGTCGGCCATTTTGTATAACGAAGACAAAAAAAAAGAAGTTTTTACTAGCTTGATATTTATACTAACTAGATGTGTAATTGGTTTTATAAATAAATGTCTTTTTCATAGAAAATTATTTTTTTTAATGTGCACATAATTTTATACCCGCTACCGTGGCCATACCCCTTAACATTGTACGAGTTTTTCATTCGAATGAACAAACCATTTAGAGTTACTCGTCGTTATTTCATTGAAAAATTAATTTGAATTATTTTTCTTGTACCAGTGTTCATCATTACTCTCGTTGTTCACGAGAATATAAAACATTAAGGTAGTAGTCTGGTAACTTAAGCCGATTTTCGTGTCTTTTTTGGAGGGCGTTTCTTTTGTAGGAAAATAAAAATGAATCGTTTTGAATATTTAGGATGTTTTTATTTACATATTAAAGATACAAAAAAAAATTTTGTTGAAAAAATTTAATCGTTTATTATTATTATTATTACTGATCGAAGTTGGCACCTCGAAGTTGGCAGCCCGGGTCCTAACTTTTTTTTCTACCGAACCGATTGCTTTCAAATTTTAACAGGCTACTCTACACACTTATAGTTCTCGTCGGAACCACAGAAAAATTTTTTCACCCCTAACTTTTTATTTTACAACCCCTTCTTTGCTAAAGTAAAAAGACTTTAGCGAAGAAGGGGTTGTAAAATAAAAAGTTAGGGGTGAAAAAATTTCTCGGTGGTTCCGACGAGAACTATAAGTGTGTAGAGTAGCCTGTTAAAATTTGAAAGCAATCGGGTCGGTAGAAAAAAAGTTAGGACCCGGGCTGCCAACTTCGAGGTGCCAACTTCGATCAATAATAATAATAATAAACTATTGAATTTTGTAAAAAAATTTTTTTATTGTATCTTTAATATATAAATAAAAACATCCTAAATATCCAAAACGATTCATTTTTATTTTTTTTTTTACAAAAAAACGCCCTCCAAAAAAGACATGAAAATCGGCTTAAGTTACCAGACTACTACCTTAAATGTCGTACGATTAAATTCCAAGAGCGTGAACGTAACGAGTGCGTACACGTGACGAGAACACGAGAAATCGCAACTAGAGAAATGTACGAATACGCGTGGAGGAGAGAGAAAAGGTGTAACAGTAAACGGCGCCCACCTTAAGCTTTGGCGCGCCAAGAGGCATCACCGGGGCACCTGATTGATGCTTTAGCACGAAAAAAACGATATATTATATACGTATTATACGACCATGTATATAAGTACGTGAAACACTTTGCGAGAATCGCAAAGGCAAGGACACCAGCCGGGCTCGTGCGCTTTTATACCGCGTGTAAAACAATTGCGTGGGAGCGCGCGAGCACACGCGCGTTCGCGACCAACTTTACGACCACGCGCGGGCTCTATGATCCTGTCAATCCCAGCGGGGGCATTCCCCCGGCAAAAAAACCGGTACATTGCTCACCTGCTGTAGGGTCGAACGATATTTGAAAAAAATGCAAATTATTAATTAGAAGGTCGCGAAGGAAATAAGCATTTGTGAATTTTCTTCATACCGTTTAATTGAAACAAAGTGCTGTCTATATCGCGAATTGAAAAAAATCTAATAAAAATATATTTTTTATTGCGATTAGGGGATAAGCAGGTATAATTCCAACGCGCAATGGCCACCGGAAAATAAGGCCAACAAATCATTTCAAACTGTGTGATATTTTGCTTGTTAGAACTTCCTCGCTATTCTCGTGTATAATTAAAAAAGAATGGGTTCACACCACGTCCGGTCCAATTTCATACCAGTAGATAAACTAGATAACCCACTGTTTTATTTTTATTTTTTATTATCATTACTCAGTTCTGGTACGCACATTACATCGATAACTCTCGCCTTGCGAGCGCCGCACTCGAGGTCTTCTCGAGGCGAAGGTGATCGATAAAATAAAATATAACGGAAAAAAAACATACATTATATATAAAAATCATAAGAAAAGGTACAGTGGGTCAAAAAAGTATTCATACACCTTGTTTTTTTGCGATAACTTCATAGACATAAGCGATACGCAAAGAAAGCCAATTTTATTTAATAGTACATCGGGTGCGGAGATAAACTGCAAATGGAGAATTTTTTCCCAGGAATAATAGAAGAATTATGCCAAAAAAACGAAAATTTTCGGGCAAAAAAAGTATTCATAGACTTACGATTATAGTGAAAACCTACATCATCATAGTTGTTAATTATAACTAATATTTGGTGTGCATCCCTTTTGCTTCAATTATCGCCTCGAGTCTCTTTGACATGGGTTCTACTAGCTTTTGCGTTGTTTCGTTTGCTATTTTCGTCCATTCTTCTGAAAGCACTCTTTGGAGATCGGATTTGTTTGTTATTTTTCTTTTTCTAATTTCTACATCCACCACGTGCAATAAATTTTCAATAGGATTGATGTCCGGAGATTGTGATGGTGTAATCAATTGTTTGCGGACATTATAGAGTAACCTTTCCCTCGTTTTCATGGCAGTTTGTTTCGGGTCGTTATCTTGTTGGAAGTAGAAATTTCCATCCAGGCCCATTTTATCTACACTTGCTTTCAAATTGCGGCGCAACACGTCGATATACTTCTGGGCATTCATTGTACCATCTATAAAAGCCAGATTACCAACGCCATAATATCCCATACAGCCCCAAACCATGACGCTTCCTTCGCCGTGCTTTACAGTCGGTATTAAGGGAGAACACCACTGTGACCCCCTGTTTTTTTTTCACATTTTTCAAGAATTTTTTTTTGTGGGAAAAAAAAGAGATATTCGAAAAAATTTTTTGGGTTTTGTTCCTTGTTTATTAATGTGTCAAAAAACATTTTTTTCACATTTTTCACGCCGCATGGTGGCGCTGGGGAAGCTGTCGCGTCAGGTGCTGTCATTTCCGCGGCACGCAGCAGAACTCTCTTCAACGTCGATCTGAAAAAAAATACCGAGTGTTTTCGTTAATAATATGATACTTTGAAGAGAAGTACACAGGGATTTGGAAAAATATTGTTTTAAAAAAAATAGGCACGCCTTTGAAATTAACTTTAATTTCAAAAAAATAGGCACGCCTTTGAAATTAACTTTAATTTCAAAGGCGTGCCTATTTTTTTTTAAACAATATTTTTCCAAATTCCTGTGTACTTCTCTTCAAAATATCATATTATTAACGAAAACACTCGGTATTTTTTTTCAGATCGACGTTGAAGAGAGTTCTGCTGCGTGCCGCGGAGATGACAGCACCTGACGCGAGAGCTTCCCCAGCGCCCACCATGCGGCGTGAAAAATGTGAAAAAAATGTTTTTTGATACATTAATAAACAAGGAACAGAACCCAAAAAATTTTTTCGAATATCTCTTTTTTTTCCCACAAAAAAAAATTCTTGAAAAATGTGAAAAAAAACAGGGGGTCACAGTGGTGTTATCCCTTAAATTTTTCTGCTGGAGCTCGGTATTTGGTTTCCGCCAGACGAATTTTTTTCCATTGGACCCGAAGATGTTAAACTTCGATTCATCCGAGAATACGACACGTTTCCAAAATTCTATAGATTTTTTGACGTAGGTTCTTGCGAAACCTAAACGTTTTTCTCAATTTATATTATTAATTAATGGTTTTTTGCGGGCAGTTCCGCCGTATATTTGGGCAGAATGCAAAACGTTTCGAATAGTCCGGGGACACACGCTCTTCCCCGATGTTGACGCGACATCATTCGCTAAACTGCGAGCACTTGTGAACGGTTTTTTTGTAGCCCTCTGTAACAATACTCCGACGCTCTCGTACCGTTAGTATTCTCGGTCGATCGGTTCGTGGCTTATTTTCTGTGCTGTTCGTTCTTTCGTATTTTTTTATTATATATTGCACTGTTGCGAAACTTAGATTTGGTTCTTTACTAATTTTTCGATAACTTTCACCACGTTTCCGAAGAAAAATCACTCTATCTCGCATGGAAATTGATATTTCGCTTTTCTTTGTCATTATGTCTGTTCAGAGCTTGAAGATCTACTACCGCATGGAATAGGTCAAAACCATTGTGTAAACGAAGGCTTGTTTACATTGTACGCGGAGGTCAGACCGTCCGTGAGTGAATATCGAGGTTTAGCAGCTCAATCGTAAGTGTATGAATACTTTTTTTGCCCGAAAATTTTCATTTTTTTGGTATAATTCTTCTATTATTCCTGGGAAAAAATTCTCCATTTGCAGTTCATCTCTGCACCTGATGTACTATTAAATAAAATTGGCTTTCTTTGCGTATCGCTTATGTCTATAAAGTTATCGCAAAAAAACAAGGTGTATGAATACTTTTTTGACCCACTGTATGTCTCAAAGATATCCTCGTCAGATTTTTTTAACGTGTTTGTACTTTATGACGCATATATACGTCGGAGAAAATTCGTTTCAGGGGCACTAGCTCATTATTTATATTATTATTATTTTCAATATCGCGACACCCGCGCTCCGACGGGCGTTTCCTCGTGGCGCCTTCACGCTTCGAATACACACTAACCAGGGAAACGAATTGTCAGTCTCAAAGTCATATATCGCGATATGCGGAAAGACGTGACGAAGAATCACGTAATATTTTTTGGCCTTACTGACCAAATTCGGAAGCCTGAAGTTTCAACACGTCATCGCGCTGTATACAATTATAATTTATGGAATTACGAAAAGAAAATTAGCATTAGCAAAATTGACTTCTCTGAATTAAAAAAAAATATTAAGTACCACCGATAAATTCGTGATTCAACTATAAATATATATAATAGAGATAACGATAATAATTCATGTTTAATTGAAAATAAATAAATAAATCATTGGTTCACATAAATTTGTAGTCAAATAAAATTGATTTATATTTATAATTATCTTTATCAATGTTTTAACGAAATAAAGAATATTAAAATCGATCAAATGATTTTCACAAATTATTATACTCGAATCTCGTCTCAATTAGTATTTATGACGGGATGGCATTGAATTGACACGAAATTTACGAGAACCAAAGAAACATGTAAAAATATTGCGATAGTCTGAACGTGCAATAAATTATATCAACAAGCCGACCATCGTGTCCTTGTTGGCATTAACAAGAATCGAGCGTATGACATAAAAAACGTGGGACAAAAATACAGCTTCCGTGCGCTGACCATTCGTCGTCATATTGACTTTTTATTTCGCGTAGGTGAGAGGCTAACGAGGGACATTTTGCTTAACGAATAGAATAACAGATTTGAAAACGAACTCGAGAGAATTTGGTTGAATCATAAAATTACGGCTGTGAGAAAGTCGTCAAGTACATAAGGCGAATATAACCGATCTTCCATCGCGTCATCGCGGATGAAAGATCGGTTGGCGTGTCTATAAATGATCAGGTGAGAGTTATGGTTGGTCGTTAATCTGGAAATTTGGAATTTGCAATCTGGAAATTTCGAAATTGGAAATCTGGAAATTGGAAAATTGGAAATCTGGAAATCTGGAAATTTGGAAATTGGAAATCTGGAAATTAGAAATCTGGAAATTTGGATTCGGGAAAATGGACATTAGAAATTTATATATTGAAAAATTGAAAATCGGGTAATTTGGAAATTAGGCAAGTCACGGGGGAAACATCAGAGGGAAATGGTAGAAGAGGAAACGGAAACCGGAATGGAAGAAGAGGAAACGGAAACCAAATCAGAACAGCTGGAGGAGAGGAATAGGAGTACAAAGTTTCAAAGGAAGAAAAACCCACGTCAGTGGTAACAAGGCACGAGGGCCACGCGGTGTGAATTTTGAAATGTTAAAAATCGGGATCTTTGGAAATTTTCCAATTTGGGAAATTTAGCGATTCGGGTGAGAGGTGGTAGGAATAGTGCTCAAAGGAAAAATGGAAACTAGAAGAAAAAAACAGACTGGAAAGTGGAATTTAGTGGCAGCGGTAAGGGAAGGATTCGAGGAAATAAAAGAGAAAAAGGAAATGTGTCACGTGAAATGGAAAAGGGGGTGACAGAAGGGAGGGCCGATAAAAACTGGCGGAGAAGGAAAAATGGAACAGAAGAGAAGGGGAAGAAGGGCAGTGGAATTTAGCGGGAAAGAACGGAACTGGAAATATTTATATAGGGGATAAATGTGAGGGAAGGGAATGTAAAAACCCGAAAAGGGTATACATAGAAAATAAACAACAACAACAACAAATATTAAACGTGAAAAACGAATTAATTATTCTCTTATTAATTTTTCTTAATTTCATTTATTTTTCTTTCATTAAAAATTATTTATTCGTATTGATTTTAGATTAATAAAATTGTTATAAATGAAATGCAACAATTAATTTTCGTTCCTACAAATGAATTTCATCAGATCTAAACTCATTCGGTTGCGTGGCAAAAAAAACATGTATTTAATATACGAAAATTCATTTTTCTAATTGTCGGATTATTTGATAAACTTTTAAGGATCATTCGTTAATATAATTTTAAGATAAGTAAAACTAGCGTAAAAACTAGCCTATTCACGGAAGAACGCGCCACGCACTGTCGAGATTACGAATTAATTCAACGAGTGTCACGTGCACGTGCTTTCACGTTCTGGGTTGCACTTTGCCACGGTTATAGAGAGACGGGGGCCGATGAATAACGAAGAAAACCCCGCGAGCGTGAGAGCGCACGCGACGGGACGCGCGCGCGTTCCAAGAGCCCCACGCGATACAGAAAAATAAAATAGCAAACGAAGAAAAAAGTCTTTTATATTATTGATAAATGGCACTGGTAATAATGAGAATGATAGCTGGTCGTTAGATTTTAGAGGAAAATGATGAATTTGTCAAAGTAGTGGGGAATTGGCTCAGCTTTTTGGTCCAGTTATTTTAGCGGAAAACTTGAAATAACAGTTATTCAAATGTAATTTACAAAAATTCGTCATGCCTTCGATCAAAATTCCTTATAAAATGTATAATGATAATTATTTTTAATTGTTGAAAAAAAAAGAGGTGAATTCCCATTCATTTTTCCCGAATAATTATTCACGATAATTTCATCATTAAGGTAGTAGTCTGGTAACTTAAGCCGATTTTCATGTCTGTTTTGGAGGGCGTTTTTTTGTAGGAAAATAAAAATTAATCGTTTTGGATATTTAGGATGTTTTTATTTACATATTAAAGATACAAAAAAAAATTGTTTGAAAAAATTTAATAGTTTATTATTATTATTATTATTATTATTGATCGAAGTTGGCACCTCAAAGAAAAATCGCGTGGGTGGCCCCGGTCATTTTGGCTCTTGATGTTATCTGAAATCAAAAATTCTTAATAATTCTTAATCTATAGACATGTCATTCTGGTCGGAACTACTGAAGTTAAATTTCATGAATAAATAACAAAATGGCGGATTTAGGAAAAAAGAACTTTTTTCCAAAGTCCGCCATTTTGTTATTTATCCATGAAATTTAACTTCAGTAGTTCCGACCAGAATTAAATTTCATGGGAGAAGTTAATTTTCATGGATAAATAACAAAATGGCGGACTTTGAAAAAAAGTTTTTTTTCCAAAGTCCGCCATTTTGTTACTAAAGTTAAATTTCATGGATAAATAACAAAATGGCGGACTTTGGAAAGTTAAGTTAAATTTCAACTTTGAAGATAAATTTCATGGATAAATAACAAAATGGCGGACTTTGGAAAAAAGAACTTTTTTCCAAAGTCCGCCATTCTCCATGAAATTTAATTCTGGTCGGAACTACTGAAGTTAAATTTCATGGATAAATAACAAAATAGAAAAGGACGTTTTTTTAATTCTGGTCGGAACTACTGAAGTTAAATTTCATAAATAACAAAATGGCGGACTTTGGAAAAAATAACTTTTTTCCAAAGTCCGCCGTTTTGTTATTTATGAAATTTAACTTCAGTAGTTCCGACCAGAATTAAATTTCATGGGAGAAGTTAAATTACAAAATAACAAAATGGCGGACTTAGAAAAAAAGTTTTTTTTTCCAAAGTCCGCCATTTTGTTACTGAAGTTAAATTTCATTGATAAATAACAAAATGACGAACTTTGGAAAGTTAAGTTAAATTTCAACTTTGAGATTAAATTTCATGGATAAATAACAGAATGGCGGACTTTGGAAAAAAGAACATTTTCTCCTCCCATGAAATTTAATTCTGGTCGTAACTACTGAAGTTAAATTTCATGGATAAATAACAAAATGGCGGACTTTGGAAAAAAGTTCTTTTTTCTAAAGTCCGCCATTCTGTTATTTATCCATGAAATTTAACTTCAGTAGTTCCGACCAGGATGACATGTCTATAGATTAAGAATTATCAAGAATTTTTTATTTCAGATAACATCAAGAGCCAAAATCACCGGGGCCACCCACACGCTTTTTTTTCGAGGTGCCAACTTCGATCAATAATAATAATAATAATAAACTATGAAATTTTTTCAAACTAATTTTTTTTTGTATCTTTAATATGTAATTAAAAACATCCTAAATATCCAAAACGATTCATTTTTATTTTCCTACAAAAAAACGCCCTCCAAAAAAGACATGAAAATCGGCTTAAGTTACCAGACTAATACCTTAAATCATTACAATTTTTTCTTTTCATCGTACGCGTGTCATTTATTAACTCTGCACACTTGTACAATTACGGTTTTTAGCAAAACGAGGTTTATACGAAACGAGGGTATGTGATTATCGTTTCGTTGACCCTCCTCAAAACTTTCTGCACCGTTCGTGGTACAAATTACAAGTTACAGATCTCCAGATTTAATAATCACGCAAACCCCGCGAGCGCGGCTAAATGATAACGTACACACCACCGCGTACATAACATCGGCTGTTGGTAGACGAAAAAAGGTCGTAATCAACTAGATTTAATCCGCAAATCAATGTCGGTTACGCCCTTTTGTTAGCGAGCAAAAAATGTATGTATACACTAGAAATTAGAGCTGCTTAAAGACGAAAAAAAAAACAACACACATTGAGATATCTCGGTGGCAAAAGGCAAGTACCGGCGACACGCAAACTTGAATTAGGATATACGGGAGAAATGTACCGTTACGATAACGGAGAAAGTAGTGACACCCACTGGCGAAACGCGGACATATATATGCGTCGACTCGCGTGCGTATCGCGTCGACGACGGAGACGACGAGACCGTCGACCCGCGACGAGCAGCACCGTTCGCGATATTATGGAGGTCGTGGTTGTTGGATTTTGATGCTTTTTACTTCTTTTTTTTTCTTTTTTTGTTGTTATTGCTCTCCGGACGATTCGACATTGAGAGAAAACGAGTTTTTCCACTGACGCGCGAGATAATCGACTATTTAGGATAAAAATTTTAGGTCAAAGTTAAAAGAGGGGGGAATTGGATGATCGAGTTGACCAAATTATTATTTTTCCAATTATACAGCGATTTCGTATTGCACATTAGAAACTAGTAAGGGCGAAAGGGCTAACGGTGATCACCAATTTTTCTGCTAAATATCGAGAAATAAATTTTTATTTTTTCACAATTCTGTTAGAATCAACGTTCCTGAACTATATAGGCAAATTTTTAACGCGAAAAAAAAAATCAACTGCTCAAAATCAACCACCAAGTTCACAGAGATTGTGCCCTTATAAGCGATCGCCGTTACGCCTTTCTCTTCTGTGCTACAGATTTTTTGTCGATCGAGGTGGCGCGATAAGTCCTGCGGAGTCATTTGTCCCGCTCGCGGAAACATCAGGCCCATTGTACGAGTTCGGGCAATTAAATAACAATTAAATTATACGAGGAAATGTAATAAAAGTGATAAAAGATCCGTTAGGACATAAGGAACTTGCTGACCAAGGAGCTACTTCCTAAATTTCCGTCGTTGATCCGTTATCGTCATCATTATTTCCGCCAGTGGGTTGTATGTGCACAGCCGACAGCGGACTTGACGCAAGTCGCTTCTTTTATTTTTTTAAGAAAAATGGACAACGAACGGTAAACCGTGAGGACGGCAAATGGAGTGTAAAAGTTGAATGAAATGTTTTATTTGTTTAAGGTAGTAGTCTGGTAACTTAAGCCGATTTTCATGTCTTTTTTGGAGGGCATTTTTTTGTAGGAAAATAAAAATGAATCGTTTTGGATATTTAGGATGTTTTTATTTACCTATCAAAGATACAAAAAAAAAAATTTTTGAAAAAATTTGATAGTTTATTATTATTATTATTATTGATCGAAGTTGGCACCTCGAAAAAAAAGCGCGTGGGTGGCCCCGGTGTTTTTTTCTCTTGATGTTATCTGAAATCAAAAATTCTTGATAATTCTTAATCTATAGACATGTCATTCTGGTCGGAACTACTGAAGTTAAATTTCATGGATTTCATGAAGTTAAATTTCATGGATAAATAACTTTGGGACTTTGGGAAAAAGGTTTTTTTCCAAAGTTCGCCATTTTGTTATTTATCCTAGAAATTTAACTTCAGTAGTTCCGACCAGAATGACATGTCTATGGATTAAGAATTATCAAGAATTTTTTATTTCAGATAACATCAAGAGCCAAAATCACCGGGGCCACCCACGCGCTTTTTTTTCGAGGTGCCAACTTCGATCAATAATAATAATAATAATAAACTATTACATTTTTTCAAAAAAAATTTTTTTTGTATCTTTAATATGTAAATAAAAACATCCTAAATATCCAAAACGATTCATTTTTATTTTCCTACAAAAAAAAGCCCTCCAAAAAAGACATGACAATCGGCTTAAGTTACCAGACCACTACTTTAATCGCGACTCAAATGAAATAAATCGATTTCTATTGTACATTCTTGTTGATAGCTAAAAATTTATTTCTAACGGGACATTCTTCGAGTTCGACTGCTGAATAAATTTAAATATGTACCCTGGATTACGATTAATGTATTTTAGTTAGTCTGGCCGAGTCATTGCACACTTGAACATTCCATATTGTATTTGAAAGTAAACTAAAATTACCAATAGCTTTCGCGGTAAGTTTAAAAAGAAATCTGAACTCTATGCCGCGGTTAGTAAAAAAAAAATATAGCATGGAAATAATATTTATCAGTTTTTTTTCTTTAATTCTAATTCGTGGTTTGCCGTACACTCTTCTCGACGAAAAATCTTAAAAACAAAATGAAAAGATAAAAAAAAAACTCTAAAATCGATCAATGAAATGAATCAAGTATTCTTACTTTATTTTTCTTAAGGTAGTAGGCTGGTAACTTAAGCCGATGTTCATGTCTTTTTTGGAGGGCGTTTTTTTGAAGGAAAATAAAAATGAATCGTTTTGGATATTTAGGATGTTTTTATTTACATATTAAAGATACAAAAAAAAATTTTGTTTACTTATGAAAATCTGTTGTTTAATTTTAAACGCGTTTTTCTCAAAACAGTGTTTTTCTGGTCAGCCCAGGTCCTAACTTTTTTTTCTACCGAACCGATTGCTTTCAAATTTTAACAGGCTACTCTACACACTTATAGTTCCCGTCGGAACTACCGAGAAATTTTTTCACCCCTAACTTTTTATTTTACAACCCCTTCTTTGCTAAAATAAAAGGACTTTTTTTTCCAAAGTCCGCCATTTTGTTATTTATCCATGAAATTTAACTTCAGTAGTTCCGACCAGAATGACATGTCTATAGATTAAGAATCATCAAGAATTTTTGATATCAGATAACATCAAGAGCCAAAATCACCGGGGCCACCCACGCGCTTTTTTTCCGAGGTGCCAACTCCGATAAATAATAATAATAATAATAATAATAATAATAATAATAATAATAAACTATTAAATTTTTCAAAAATTTTTTTTTGTATCTTTAATATGTAAATAAAAACATCCTAAATATCCAAAACGATTCATTTTTATTTTCCTACAAAAAAACGCCCTCCAAAAAGGACATGAAAATCGGCTTGAGTTACCAGACTACTACCTTAAATCTTCCATCTTATTCATTGTTTTATGAAAGTGAAAAAAAATCGAAAATGACTCAACTAATAGACATCCTTATGCACTACAAAAGTGTCGTAATGACATTTTTTATGTGTGAGAGAATGTGCGTCGGAACGAAGTGGGTACTCGCCCTGTACCAATACCGAATATAAAAATCTTCATATACCTGGAGTTAAGTGAACCGAAAAAGTATTTCAATGGACATAGAATAAGGTATAACGAAATGGAGAAAGAATGAAAAATAAATAAAAATCGCTTGCAATTAACGACCACTGCGGGAGAACCCGATAGACATATCGTATTATGAACTTTGTATATGTACGTAGGTTTAATAATGAAATATTCCGTTAATCCGTAGCGATAAAAACAATCGGCAATTTTACGAAGAATTCCATTATATATTATAGCGAAAGAACCCGCCAACTCTTTCGATCAGAGCGCCATGTCGTTTATCACAATTACCCCGTAATTTCGAAGGAAACTCCTCCCGTAAGAGAGATTAACGAGCATATAGGTACTGTATATACAATATATATATATATATATATATATATATATATATATATATATGCCTATCTAAATGTATAAATATTGGAGGATGTATATTATTGAAGAGAATTCGTTCGGCGAAAGCTCGGGGAGTAGAAGCGGGGCACGAGGAATTAAAATATCTCTACGGATTCGCACGTGTACGTACGTATATCCGCCATAAACATAAATACATATACAGGATGATTCAAAATAGGTGATGGACGATTATGAGTGCTTATCCCGAGGCAAAACTATTTCGCAGATTTGTCTAAAGTACCAAAAACTTTTTTTAACACCAGAGAGATGTAAAAAATAAAAATGAGGCATTCGAGATCGAAATAACGAGTAATGGCAGTGCAGGAGGCAATGTACAAAGTGTGTAAATTAAGTAATGAGACTGATTTTTTTTCATTTTTTTTTATTCAAAAAGAATTACAATTTTATATTGTCACCCTGAAAATAACTTCTTTCCGAAGCCACACAGCGCTGGAGACGGTTCTTCCAATTCTCATAGCAGTGCTGGAACTCCTATACTGGAATAGCTTTCAGCTGGTCGATTACAGCCGTTTGAATGTTTTCGAGTGTCCCAAAATGAGTTCCCTCGAGGTGATTTTTCAATCTCGGGATGAGAAAAAAGTCACAAGGACTCAAGTCAGTCATTTTCAATCGAATCCAAAAAGTCAAGGCACCTTTCCATCCTGATGTCCTTTTGCCCTTGCGAAAGGTTTTTTCGAACCATTTTTGCGCAGATTTTTCTCATCCCCAATTCATTGGTCAAAATCTGATGAACGGTGGTGTGAGTCAATTTAACTCTTCCCCGATCATTCTGACCGTCAACCGACGATCTGAACGCACAAGATCCCGGATTCTGTCGACATTTTCATCGGTTCTCGAAGATTAAGGCCTTCCGCTTCGTGGTCCATCTTCAATCGACTCTCTTCCTACTGAAAATACCCTAAACCACCGAAAAACCTCGGCTCTTGACAAAAAAAACTGTCTCCGTAGGCCTGCTGAAGTTTAGCAAGAGTTTCCGTTGCACCGTGCCCAAGTCTGAAGCAAAACCTGATAGCACACCGTTGATCGAAATTGATGTCACTCATTTTTAGAACACAATAGAAAAAACAGTTTGACAAAAAAAATCGCTACGGACAACCAAATGACTCGAGCGAGTTCAAACCCGTACTGAAGGCATATCACACGTTCCCTTGCCGCCCCTCCAAGCCCAGCGCCGCAAGTGTTGCCAGATCGAACGCTACGTTTCCAGTCTCATTACTTAATTTACGCACCTCGTATCTCAAAAAATCGATTTTTTTTTAACAAATTTTTATTCTTTATACTTTTAAGAATTAAAAAAAAAAAAACTTTCAAGAAAATTCCACTCCGTAACAAAGTTATAGTAATAAGTGGGAGACTAACTGTAAGTTCACGTTGTACCTACCAGAAACGTTAAGGCCGTAGTCTGGTCTAGAGCGAGATTTTTGACGTCATTTTTAATGTGCAATAACGTTTAAACCGTTGAAGTTGTCTTGATGAAAATTTACACGTGCATTCATTGATCCTTAGAGAATACTTCTACATTAAAAAAAAAAATTATTTTAAATATTTTCATGTAGTTTTTTGCCTTGTTGCCACATGGTGCGCCGAAATCGGCGCCCACTCTAGACGATGTTGTATGCATCTGAAAAAAAAAAAATATATATATTCTCAATCTGTATGAGTAGTCTGAGCACTGGTAGCAGAATTGGTACTTAAAAAAAATTTTTGACAAAATGGCGGCCCGTTGAACTTAATGATATTTCATTATTCGACGAGTTATAAAATGTCGGCAAAATTATTGTTCGACTCAATAAATTTTTTTTTTTAAGTACCAATTCTGCTACCAGTGCTCAGAATACTCATACAGATTTAGAATATATATATATTTTTTTTTTCAGATGCATACAATATCGTCCAGAGTGGGCGCCGATTTCGGCGCACCATGTTGCAACAAGGCAAAAAACTACATGAAAATATTTAAAATATATTTTTTTTTTAACGTACAAGTATTCTCGAAGGATCAATAAATGCACGTGTAAATTTTCATCAAGACAACTTCAACGGTTTAAACGTTATTGCACATTAGAAATGACGTCAAAAATCTCGCTCTAGACCAGACTACGGCCTTAAACGTGTTTTTCTCGAAACTGTTTTTAGACAGTGTCAGCACGATAACTCAGTCAATTTTTAATATTTTTAACTTTTTTTTCTTTAATCTTGATAATCATTCTTTCTACAGTCTGACGAGAGGTTTTTTTTTATTTTTTGGTTGGACAATTTTTTATAAATTAATAAACACTAATTTTTTTAATTTTTCAAATTCCATACTAAAGTTTTAAATACTGTAATAACTTAATTTTGAAGAAAAAAAAAAAAAAATCCCTCCGTCAGACTATTACTGCAACATTATTTTACTAGATTCTTTTTTATTTTTGCAGATTGGCTAATTTTTTGTGAAGTTATGATGTCGACAAGGAGGCGTCATGGTATTCATCAGTAGTCCATTTATACCCGTAAAAAATAATGTTGATATTGAAAAAATAAATAAAAAATTTTTTTTTCTTATAGTTGAAAAGTTAATAAAAAGTGTGAAATCAACAATTTAATTTTTTAAAATAATTTTCATAATAATTTTTCACACTAACTCGATTTTCAGCGGGCGCGGGGGTATGCGAGCCCTTAAAGTAATAATAGCTTTATTTTCAAACAAGAGAGAGATGTAAAAAGAAGAATGAGGTATTCAAGATCGAAATAACGAGTAATGACGATGCAGGAGGCAATGTATCAGAGACTCCGGTTGCTCGACATATTAACATTTTGTAATAAAAAATTGACAAACGTACGACCAATTATCAGATCGTCCGAGATAATTAATCACCTCGTCATTAACACTACCTATTTTCAATCATCCTGTATATATGGTCTAACCAGGATTCGTGCACAATTTCGATTCGTACAGAGTGTGTAATTTCACCGTCTCGGAAGAGAGAAATTCGATGATCGCGTTGAACCGTCCCAGTTGTCGTAACTCATCGTCGGTCTAGTCTCTCTTGTACCTGTACGTATATATACGCGTCTACAACTATACAACTATATGAACTTCGTTCTTAGCTCGGTAACTCAGGCGTGGTTTTTCCAGTATATACGCATTACTGTTTCTTCTCGCGGATATATCTCTCGCTATAGATAGTTTAATACCCCCTCGTACACATCGAAAGCTAGCAAAACAAAAAGGTAGTAAAGAAACATTCATTTACCGTGTTCAACTGTGCGAATTGCGCCCTTTTGTTCGTGAGCAATCGACAGCACGTTCAGTTCGCTGGTGAGCACGCGGACGTTACGCTAAAATTATCGTACGTTACTTCTAGCACCGTGTATGCTTTTGTACAATGTACGAATCCTACGAGGCACCGATATACCAGTAACGCGCGTACGTACCACATGTAAACCAGGTCTCATCGTCGTTGCAAAGTATCTGATATCCTAGTTACCTGACAAACAAAAGGGCATAACGTAACGTCAGTCTAATCGGTCAATCGTGTATGGGTTACGTCCTTTCGTTTGTCAAAGGTGAACATAAAGAATTGTCGAGAGGGAAGGGGGAGAAGGAGTTAAAACGACCGCGACTGTGGTCACTGCTATATACGAGGTCTGTTCAAAAAGTATCGAGAATTTTTAATTTCCGCTGGCTACGTATATTCTATTTTCGATTTTTTTGTGGCGTTAGGTTGGTACTCGTGTCCCTCACTTATGCTGAAAAAATCGGCCATTTTTAATGTTTAGTTAATTGTTGACAGCTGTTTTGGTTAAATCTGTTTGGGCTTGTATTCGATTTTTGCCTATTCCAAAAAAGCAGCTTCCAACGCGATGATTGAGCTTTGGTTTCCACGTCATAACCATAAACCCATGATTCCTCACCAGTTATGACCCCCTGGAGCAAATTTGGGTCGTCGCGGACCGAGTCCAACAGCTCCTTAGCAATGTTAACGCGACACTGTTTTTCTTCGAAATTGAGCAATTTTGGCAGAAGTACATAGGGATTTGGAAAAATATTGTTTGAAAAAAAAAGGGACCGCTTTTGAAATTAACTTTAATTTCAAAGGCGTGCCTATTTTTTTTAAAACAATATTTTTCCAAATCCCTATGTACTTCTCTTCAAAATATCATATTATTAACGAAAACACTCGGTATTTTTTTTCAGATCGACGTTGAAGAGAGTTCTGCTGCGTGCCGCGGAAATGACAGCACCTGACGCGAGAGCTTCCCCAGCGCCACCATGCGGCGTGAAAAATGTGAAAAAAATGTTTTTTGATACATTAATAAACAAGGAACAAAACCCAAAAAAAATTTTTCGAATATCTCTTTTTTTTCCCACAAAAAAAAATTCTTGAAAAATGTGAAAAAAAAACAGGGGGTCACAGTGGTGTTCTCCCTTAATTTTGTTTTTCACACAAAATTTGATACGGATTCTTTGATCCATTTTTTTGGAATAGGCAAAAATCGAAGACAAGCCAAAACACGTCTAACCAAAACGGCTGTCAACGATTAACTAAACCTTCAAAATGGCCGATTTTATCAGCATAAGTGAGGGACACGAGTACCAACCTAACGCCACAAAAAAAAATCGAAAATCGAATATACGTAGCCCGCGAAAATTCAAAATTCGCGATACTTTTTGAACAAACCTCGTACATCACCCGTAGCCTATAATACATTTTAGTCGCGCAAAAGCTCGACATATTTTCACTCAACTATGCGTCATATTCAATCATCTCAGTTCATTTAAATCCCTTTCACGGGAATCTGAGTGAATATTTTTTTCTTTTTAAATGGCTATATCGAACGTTGCGCAAAGAATATGACGTTATCGAATTACTTAACATATCGAATTGTGTGCGATATGATCCTTTTGTTTGCTAATCAACCGATATGTGCAAATATCAATGGCTCAGTATCAAATAATCCCGTTTTCCCGTTGTTGACTCACTCAAATTAAGGGATATGGCCACGGTAGCGGGTATACAATCATGTGCACATTTAACAACTTTTTTTTCTATGAAAAAGTGATGTATTTATAAACCTAATTAAACATCTATTTATTATAAATATCAAGCTAATAAAAATTTTTTTTTTGTTCTTTTGTTATACAAAATGGTCGACTACCGCTATTTGCTTTTGGTATCTTTTTTTTCGGGCGCGACATTTGGCATCCACAATTTTTGATCCGGAACAACAACAAAAATTTTCGTTAATCTACATCGGAATACCTAGAGAAGTACGTACGGAATTTGAAAAATATTGCTTACTCGAATATTGTAGGCATTTGAACGTAAAAGGTGAATTTCCAGTGAAAATTTTCGTATAAAACCGCTCACAAAATGTCAAGTTTTTAATTAATTAGAAATTCCGTACGTACTTTCCCAGGTAATCTGATGTAGATCAACGAGAATTAAATATTTCTAGGTAAAAAATTGTGGATGCCAAATGTCACGCCGCGGAGCGCCTCAAAAAAAAACGATACCAAAAGCAAATAGCAGTAGTCGACCATTTTTTATAACGATAAAACAAAAAAAAATATTTTTCATTAGCTTGACATTTATACTAAATAGATGTGTGATTGAATTTATAGTTAAATCACTTTTTCATACAAAAAAAATTGTTAAATGTGCAAGACATGATGTTAAATGTGCATGAATGTGCATGTACACGATTTTATACCCGCTAACGTGGCCATAACCCTTAAGGTCTGGTAACTTAAGCCGATTTTCATGTCTTTTTTGGAGGGCGTTTTTTTGTAGGAAAATAAAAATGAATCGTTTTGGATATTTAGAATGTTTTTATTTACATATTAAAGATACAAAAAAAAATTTTTTTGAACAAATTTAATAGTTTATTATTATTATTATTATTGATCGAAGTTGGCACCTCGAAAAAAAAGCGCGTGGGTGGCCCCGATGATTTTGGCTTTTGATGTGATCTGAAATCAAAAATTCTTGATAATTCTTAATCTATAGACGTGTCATTCTGGTCGGAACTACTGAAGTTAAATTTAATGGATAAATAACAAAATGGCGGACTTTGGAAAAAAAAACTTTTTTCCAAAGTCCGCCATTTTGTTATTTATCCATGAAATTTAACTTCAGTAGTTCCGACCAGAATGACACGTCTATAGATTAAGAATTATCAAGAATTTTTTATTTCAGATAACATCAAGAGCCAAAATCACCGGGGCCACCCACGCGCTTTTTTTTCGAGGTGCCAACTTCGATCGATAATAATAATAATAATAATAATAAACTATTAAATTTTTTCAAAAACATTTTTATTTGTATCTTTAATATGTAAATAAAAACATCCTAAATATCCAAAACGATTCATTTTTATTTTCCTAAAAAAAAACGCCCTCCAAAAAAGACATGAAAATCGGCTTAAGTTACCAGACTACTACCTCAACTTCATTCTCTCGAAAAATCACTTCCCGCCCCTCTCATTACGTCGTGTCTTGTAAAAAAAAAAGGGGGGCGGGGAGAGGCTTTTATGATTATGGGATATTTTTCCCTGACACAGAAAGAAAAAGAATGGATTATTTACCCGGTGATGACGAGTGTTACGCGGCGTCCGTTAATGTGCTTGACCCGCGACAGAAATACTCATCGTATAATTGATTAACCGGAAACTGACCGGAGAACTTTCCGAGAAAACTGTGTGTGAATCAGCTCATTAACTCGTGTTATTACATTATAATGGGCTGGATTTTCGCTTCACCAATCGAGCCCCGATCTTTCGCGAGTATTTTATCTATCCATATTCAACAACTATCGGTAAACGTCGTTATTCTAATGACTAATTCGTTCCGTCCGCCCGCATACTTGAGCTTTCACTGTCAGACACGACCACTTAATCAGTTCGACGAAAAAAATAAATTAAACCCTCGAGCCATCAGAAAGCATACAAAAGTTGAAATCTTTACGACAAAATCGCAATCGCGACGACCACCAAACATTCCACCGATGACAATTTTTTTGTTTAGAAAAATAAAATGCTTGATGAAAAATGAACATTTTCGAAATTCCATCTGTAATTGCATTACCAGAGGGGTACAGAAAATTGTACGGAATAAAAAAAAATGGGAGCGATGAAAAATCTGAAAGTTTTTACGTATGCCTAAAGTCAGAATCGTGGCGTTAAATAATGTTTTTCCAATAATTTTTTCTGACACTTTACAGAGGTGGGAGACGTAGATATTAACGGGGATGAGCTGGTGGCGATTTCATAAATTCAACGCCAGTCACCCTTTAGATAAAAACAAATAAATAAATGTTTTTTTTTTGTTCCACTCGTGTCGAAAGATTATGGCTAATTCGCGCCGCTGTGTGTACACGAGATCTATGGCTTTGCGATTGGAGTGCGAGGCAAGCACGCGTTATTACAGCGTGTTTTATCGTACGGTGATCGCACGGGCGAGGAGAGTGCACCTGAGCGCGTTAATGTGGAACGCAAAAAAAAAAAAAAAGATAGAAATTGATAATAAATCTTCATACGGGTGCGCATAGATCATGCGAAAATAATGATAAATAATGGTTCTAAAAGAACATTTTTTTCTCTTATTCACAAACAAGTTGAGAATATTTGGGAAAATTGTTTTGGAATTATTATTATTAGGTATTATTATGAGAGTTTTTTTTTAAATTCATTATTTATAATTATCCTCTTCGTGCTACTACGTTTCGAACGACTGTTCGTTACAACAGTGCCCATCCCGTGTAACCGCGAGGTCCATTGATCCTCGTTGGCTTTTATCGAGAGTTCGCGAAACTCTCTCGATAAAGGCACAGCGAGGCGAGTTCATTTAACAAAGAGGAATTTCTGGGCAGATTCACGTCCAACACGGGAAACAAATTACCGGTTGTTAACAGAAAATGTTTTTTTTTTCGTTTGTGTGCGTCGTGCAGAGGAAAAAAAACGGTTTATTGTCGATTTAAGGTAGTAGTCTGGTAATTTAAGGCCGTAGTCTGGTCTAGAGTGAGATTTTTGACGTCATTTCTAATGTTCAATAACGTTTAAACCGTTGAAGTTGTCTTGATGAAAATTTACACGTGCATTTATTGATCTTTAGAGAATACTTGTACATTAAAAAAAAAAAATTATTTTAAATATTTTCATGTAGTTTTTTGCCTTGTTGCAACATGGCGCGCCGAAATCGGCGCCCACTCTGGACGATCTTGTATGCATATGAAAAAAAAAAAAAATATATATTCTCTATCTGTATGAGTTATCTGAGCACTGGTAGCAGAATTGGTACTTAAAAAGAATTTTTGACAAAATGGCGGCCTGTTGAACTTTCATTAATGATATTTCATACATTTTCGGGTATTCGACGAGTTCTAAAATGTCGGGAAAATTATTGTTCGACTCAATAAAAAATTTTTTTAAGTACCAATTCTGCTACCAGTGCTCAGAATACTCATACAGATTGAGAATATATATATATATTTTTTTTCAGATGCATACAATATCGTCCAGAGTGGGCGCCGATTTCGGCGCACCATGTTGCAACAAGGCAAAAAACTACATGAAAATATTTAAAATAATTTTTTTTTTTAATGTACAAGTATTCTCTAAGGATCAATGAATGCACGTGTAAATTTTCATCAAGACAACTTCAGCGGTTTAAACATTATTGCACATTAGAAATGACGTCAAAAATCTCGCTCTAGACCAGACTACGGCCTTAAGCCGATTTTCATGTCTTTTTTGGAGGGCGTTTGTTTGTAGGAAAATAAAAATGAATCGTTTTAGATATTTAGGATGTTTTTATTTACTTATTAAAGATACAAAAAAAAAAATTTTTAATTTAATAGTTTATTATTATTATTATTATTGATCGAAGTTGGCAAAATGGCGGACTTTGAAAAAAAAAGTTTCTTTCTCCAAAATGCGCCATTTTGTTATTTATCCATGAAATTTAACTTCAGTAGTTCCGACCAGAATGACATGTCTATAGATTAAGAATTATCAAGAATTTTTTATTTCAGATAACACCAAGAGCCAAAATCACCGGGGCCACGTACGCGCTTTTTTTTCGAGATGCCAACTTCGATCAATAATAATAATAATAATAATAATAAACTATTACATTTTTTCAAAAAATTTTTTTTTTTTATCTTTAATATATAAATAAAAACATCCTAAATATCGAAAACGATTCATTTTTGTTTTACTACAAAAAAACGCCCTCCAAAAAAGACATGAAAATCTGCTTAAGTTACCAGACTACTAGCTTAAATAAATTTCATTCCAACGGAACGAATTTTATCATTGAATAAAAACATTTTTTTTTTCCTTTCACCTTCTCGCTCTACAAATTATCAGAATAAATTTCATTCAAATTGAAATCAATTATTTGATGACAATAAATGAATGAAACATTTGTTTTAAATGAATTTTTCATAAAATCAAATACTTTAGTTTCCGTCGCGCATTTTGATAGATGGTTCGATTCAAAGTTCGTGTCACGTTTTAACTATTAAACCGACAGGTTGTAGGGAGAGAGAGCGAGACATAGAGAGGGAAAAAAAAACAAAAATTCAGGGCGATATATATCGCTTATAGAATCGAATAGATTGGCGTTCTTGTAATGCACAGTATTTTAACAACGTACTTTTCTCATGCGCTTTACAATATTTATCATGAAATCACCCAGCGGTTCGCGGATAATAATACCCATATAATCGCTCTCGCAGACATGTGTCGAAGAGATCTGTGCATAATCGAACTGTGCGCACGGTTAAACCTGTATAAATCGCGCGCCCACTTTTAACTTTTGAGCCGACACGTAATAGTATTTTTTTCCCTTTTTTTTCTTCTTCCACGTATATAAATATAATATCGTAAATAACGATATAATTTATTCGCGGTTCCGCCCGATTGTGTCTGATCCATAAACGCACAGTGAGACCCTCGATATTTCGTTCGATATTTTTCTATCAATCCGCGAGAAAAACGTGCTACATGAATACGAGGTCTGTTCAAAAAGTATCGCGAATTTTGAATTTCCGCGGGCCACGTATATTCGATTTTCGATTTTTTCGTGGCGTCAAGTTGCTACTCGTGTCCCTCACTTATGCTGAAAAAAACGGCCATTTTGAATGTTTAGTTAATTGTTGACAGCTGTTTCGGTTAGACGTGTTTTGGCTTGTCTTCGATTTTTGCCTAATCCAAAAAATGGATCAAAGAAACTGTATGAAATTTTGTGTGAAAAACAAAATTAAGTGGGCGGACGCATTACGAATGTTTACTGTGGCATATGGTGAAGCTACCTTGGACCAAAGCAACGTTTATCGGTGGTACAAAATGTTCTCAGAGGGCCGAGAAGATGCGAACAACGAAATGCGTTCCAGCCGCCCGAGCACATCAACAACAGACGAAAACATTGATGAAGCGAAGAAAATAATATTGGCCAATCGTTGAATCGCCGTTAGAGAAGTTGCCGAGGAACTAAACATATCGATTGGCTCGTGCTAATCGATTTTTACCAATGATTTGGGCATGAGACGGGTCGCCACGAAATTCGTGCCAAAATTGCTCAATTTCGAAGAAAAACAGTGTCGCGTTAACGTTGCTAAGGAGCTGTTGGACTCGGTCCGCGACGACCCAAATTTGCTCCAGAGGGTCACAACTGGTGACGAATCATGGGTTTATGGTTATGACGTAGAAACCAAAGCTCAATCATCGCGATGGAAACTGCTTTTTTTGGAATAGGCAAAAATCGAAGACGAGCCAAAACACGTCTAACCAAAACAGCTGTCAACAATTAACTAAACATTCAAAATGGCCGATTTTTTCAGCATAAGTGAGAGACACGAGTACCGACCTAACGGCACAAAAAAATCGAAAATCGAATATATGTAGCCCGCGGAAATTCAAAATTCGCGATACTTTTTGAATAGACCTCGTATATAACGTATGTGTGCTTCGGGAATTGTTAAGGTAGTAGTCTGGTAACTTAAGCCGATTTTTATGTCTTTTTGGAGAGCGGTTTTCTGTAGGAAAATAAAAATGAATCGTTTTGGATATTTAGGATGTTTTTATTTACATATCGAAGATACAAAAAAAAATTAATTTGAAAAAATTTAATAGTTTATTATTATTATTATTATTGATCGAAGTTGGTACCTCGAGAAAAAAGCGCGTGGCTGGCCCCGGTGATTTTGGCTCTTGATGTTATCTGAAATCAAAAATACTTAATAATTCTCAATCTATAGACATGTCATTCTGGTCGGAACTACTGAAGTTAAATTTCATGAATAAATAACAAAATGGCGGACTTTAGAAAAAAACGTCTTTTTCCATTTTGTTATTTATTCATGAAATTTAACTTCAGTAGTTCCGACCAGAATGACATGTCTATAAGATTAAGAATTATCAAGAATTTTTTATTTCAGATACCATGAAGAGCCAAAATCACCGGGGCCACTCACGCGCTTTTTTTTCGAGGTGCCAACTTCGATCAATAATAATAATAATAGTAAACTATTAAATTTTTTCAAACTAATTTTTTTTTGTATCTTTAATATGTAAATAAAAACATTCTAAATATCCAAAACGATTCATTTTTATTTTTCTACAAAAAAACGCCCTGCAAAAAAGACACAAAAATCGGCTTAAGTTACCAGACTACTACCTTAAATGTATTTATGGGGCATTTCAAAGGTCTGTAATTCACACCATTTACAAATAATTTCAAAAGAGACAATGGAGGATGTGAATTTACAGACATTTAGTCGAGTGGAAAATAATATTAACCAAGAATTTGTTGTTGAAATGTAAAAAGAGCGAAGTTAAGTCACTTTCGTTGATAATGACGAAAACCATTTTCAAACAAATTCGACAAATGGCGTGGAATTTCTTTCCCACCGTCATCAGATACTAAAAAGAAAAAACGAGATACAAAAATGATGAACCTTGTGGTCGAAACGGTTCAGCCTGGAATGCTCCGTATATATGTTTGTATATATATAAATATATATCTGAGGAAATGCACGAACATGCAATTATATTATACGCCTTCGTACATTTTGTTTTATTCGCTCGTCCGATATATACGATAGTTATCGACTCGATATATTTTACATAGTGATCGATAACAAAGGTTAAACGTGAGCGATATACGCTATTATTACACTTTTTTGTTGTAACGGAGGTATATAATTCGTGAATCTCTTCAATACGCACAAGGGTCCAGCAGTGAAATATCACAGAATCCCCTCGTGAAAAACTCTTTCACACTCCTCGGTTACCTTCGCGTGATCGAGTAATGTTAATTTTTTTTTTTTTCTTGTAATTGAGTGCCGCGTAACGATGCCGGTATTTTTCCTTTCATCCGGAAAATCGTCATTGTGGGAGAAGGTTATTTGATTTGGTCATTTTTTTGTTTTTTGTACTTGGATCTTTTTTTTTCCTACTACGTTCGATCGGACACAAATCACTCTATTTTTTATGCGGTACCGCGTCTGTTTGTTACAAATCGTCGCTCGATATTCTCGTAATCTAAGCGCGTCCGATATTTACGATCGATTTCACTCAAGGTTATCGAGCGAGGAAAATTATTGTCCGCCGCGTTTGATACGTTCAATATGCGGATGGATCTCCCCGCGCGTAAACAAGATACACACAAAGAGAGAGAGAGAGAGAGATAGGATTCGTCACTGGCGTACGACTCGGTGTTAACGTCGTTCCGCGATCTCGAATGAAGTATTCACGGACGATTCCCGCCCCGGCGCAAATACAATAGCCGACTGCGAGAATTTGAATTTGCATAAAAATTCCGGAACGCCACACAGTCCATAATTCTATTCCGCAGCGCGAGACGAGTCGAAGAAGGACCTTGAAGAGGCCAGGTGAGACCTTCCTGACGTCAACGATTTTGTTATATTTATATAACGGACATTCCGTTCAAAATTTGTTTGACCGACCGGGATTTGCGTCTTAAGGGCTCACATAACCCTGAAATTCTCAAAAAAATTCATTGTTTTTTACAGATTTTCATTCTTTACACTTTTGAGAATGTAAAAAAAAAACTTTAAAAAAAATTCCACTCGTTTACAAAGTTATAGCAATAAATATAAACGCACATTGGGTTTGTGACTCGATATCCGGAAGCTTTAAGGTAGTAGTCTGGTAACTTGAGCCGATTTTCATGGATTTTTTGGAGGGCGTTTTTTTGTAGGAAAATAAAAATGAATCGTTTTGGATATTTAGGATGTTTTTATTTACATATTAAAGATACAAATAAAAAAAATTTAAAAAAAATTTAATAGTTTATTATTATTGTTATTATTATTATTGATCGAAGTTGGCACCTCGAAAAAAAAGCGCGTGGGTGGCCCCGGTAATTTTGGCTCTCGACGTTATCTGAAATCAAAAATTCTTGATAATTCTTAATCTATAGACATGTCATTTTGGTCGGAACTACTGAAGTTAAATTTCATGGATAAATAACAAAATGGCGGACTTTGGAAAAAAAGTCCTTTTTTCCAAAGTCCGCCATTTTGACATGTCTATAGATTAAGAATTATCAAGAATTTTTTATTTCAGATAACATCAAGAGCCAAAATCACCGGGGCCACCCACACGCTTTTTTTCGAGGTGCCAACTTCGATCAATAATAATAATAATAGACTATTAAATTTTTTCAAAAAAATTTTTTTTGGTATCTTTAATATCTAAACAAAAACATTCTAAATATCCAAAACGTTTCTTTTATATTGTCCTACAAAAAAACGCCCTCCAAAAAAGACATGAAAATCGGCTTAAGTTACCAGACTACTGCCTTAAACGCGTTTTTCCCGAAACTATGTTTTTAGACAGTCTCAGCACGATAACCCAGTCAATTTTTAATATTTCTTAACTTTTGTATTTAAATCTTGATAATTATTTTCTCTATAGTTTGACGAGAGTTTTTTTTCATTTATTGGTTGGACAATTGTTTATAAATTATTAAACACTCATTTTTTTTTTCATTTTGCATACTGAAGTTTGAAATACTGTAATTTCTTTATTTTTGGGCAAAAAAAAAATCCCTCCGTCAGTCTGTTACTACTACATTATTTTACGAGATTCTCTTTTATTTTTGCAGATTGAATCATTTTTGGTGAAGTTATGATGTCGACAAGGAGGCGCCATGGTTTTCATCGGTAGTCCATTTATACCCGTAAAAAATATTGTTAATATTAAGAAGAAAAATGTTTAAATTGTTTTTCTTATAGTTGAAAAGTTAATAAAAAATGTCAAATCGAGAATTTAATTTTTTTTTCACCATATAACCTTCGTAATAATTTTTCAAATTTACTCGATTTTCAGCGCGCGCAGAGCGGTATGTGAGCCCTTCAAACGAATACCGTGGACAAATGACTATGATCATGATCCACGAATCGCTTTGAGGGTATTGAATATCTCTATTATATTAAAATTTCGATAAAATCGGAAAAATGTTACTTTCGTCACTGCCCTATTCTAGCATTTTTTTTTCTCTTCAAAATTAGAACATTTCACACGCCCGTCGTAGTTTTGTTTTCATCATTTTTTAGGTGGCTCGAGGCCTTAAAAAAAAAGTGTTTAAAATCCATAAAAGCCCTAAGTTACGTTGAGGTTTTTGTAAGAGAGTAGTCTGGTAACTTAAGCCGATTTTCATGTCTTTTTTGGAGGGCGTTTTTTTGTAGGAAAATAAAAATGAATCGTTTTGGATATTTAGGATGTTTTTATTTATATATTAAAGATACAAAAAAAAATTTGTTTGAAAAAATTTAATAGTTTATTATCATTATTATTATTGATCGAAGTTGGCACCTCGAAGTTGGCAGCCCGGGTCCTAACTTTTTTTTCTACCGAACCGATTGCTTTCAAATTTTAACAGGCTACTCTACACACTTATAGTTCTCGTCGGAACTATCGAGAAATTTTTTCACCCCTAACTTTTTATTTTACAACCCCTTCTTTGCTAAAGTCCTTTTATTTTAGCAATGAAGGGGTTGTAAAATAAAAAGTTAGGGGTGAAAAAATTTCTCGGTAGTTCCGACGAGAACTATAAGTGTGTAGAGTAGCCTGTTAAAATTTGAAAGCAATCGGTTCGGTAGAAAAAAAGTTAGGACCCGGGCTGCCAACTTCGAGGTGCCAACTTCGATCAATAATAATAATAATAATAAACTATTAAATTTTTTCAACAAGATTTTTTTTTGTATCTTTAATATGTAAATAAAAACATCCTAAATATCCAAAACGATTCATTTTTATTTTCCTACAAAAAAAACGCCCTCCAAAAAAGACATGAAAATCGGCTCAAGTTACCAGACTACTACCTTAACAACGCGTATTCATCTTATTTTTCGACAAAATTCACGCCGACACGAATCGTCCCGTGTATAATTATGTATTTACAAATGCAGCGAGAAAACCGAGCGTAAATAGTTGCTTATGCATGCCAGCGCACATTCAACGCGTTTTCGTCGCGTCTCTCGTTTTCACCGACGAGACATTTTCGCTAGTCGCGATACGCACAAGCACGCGGTAAAAAAGCGCATAAACCTTTTTCATTAGAGACGGTGTTATATGCGCGTGCTCCGACACACACACACACATACGCACACGAAAAAAAGATCCAAGATTATGCAAACGGAATAATAAAATAAGCTGTTCAAACGCGTCTCGCGAGAGGCGTTTGCGGTATATATATTTTTTTTATGTAAACGAGGGAGAGACGATTCGGCCGCGGTATTTTATTGAAAAATAATGATGAAAGTGAAAGAAGAGGAAAAAAAACCGAAGCAAACGATGCGAGGAGATTAGGAGGAGAAAGAATAAAGGGACCCAAAGTATTATTGCTCGAACGTGGCGAAGACGTAAACGTTTGAAAATTGCTTCTCGTAAAATCATCGGGCTATTTTTATTACCGACCGGCCAGTGTATCTTCTATTTATTTAAATATATACCATTAACCAGGTATCTATATAGTCCCCAGGCTGGGCAATTTTGTGCAATGATGATGTGTATCTAAAGATGTGTGAAAAAAAAAAACAGCGGAGAAAAATAATTCAATCGATAAAAAAGGGGTCCGTCGACTATTGCGACAGTGTCATATTTTCAGGTCCTCGTAAGTGCATACGTGAAATATCACGATTTCGTCGGCTAAAAACCCTCTATTCTTTTATGGGTTAGAGTAGTAGTCTGGTAACGTAAGCCGATTTTCATGTTTTTTTTGGAGGGCGTTTTTTTGTAGGAAAATAAAAATGAATCCTTTTGGATATTTAGGATGTTTTTATTTACATATTAAAGATACAAAAAAAAATTTTTTTGAAAAAATTTAATAGTTTATTATTATTATTATTATCGATCGAAGTTGGCACCTCGAAGTTGGCAGCCCGGGTCCTAACTTTTTTTCTACCGAACCGATTGCTTTCAAATTTTAACGGGCTACTGTACACACTTATAGTTCTCGTCGGAACTACCGAGAAATTTTTTCACCCCTAACTTTTTATTTTACAACCCCTTCTTTGCTAAAATAAAAGGACTTTTTTTTCCAAAGTCCGCCATTTTGTTATTTATCGATGAAATTTAACTTCAGTAGTTCCGACCAGAATGACATGTCTATAGATTAAGAATTATCAAGAAATTTTGATTTCAGATTACATCAAGAGCCAAAATCACCGGGGCCACCCACGCGCTTTTTTTTCGAGGTGCCAACTTCGATCAATAATAATAATAATATTAAACTATTAAATTTTCTCAAACATTATTTTTTTTGTATCTTTAATGTGTAAATAAAAACATCCTAAATATCCAAAACGATTCATTTTTATTTTCCTACAAAAAAACGCCCTCCAAAAAAAGACATGAAAATCGGCTTAAGTTACCAGACTACTACCTTAAAAATGCACTCAGCGTTACTCAATAGGAATTTTGGGGAACAAAAAAAAACAAACAAACAAAGCAAAACTATCGATAATTAAAAATGATGTTCCTAAAATAATGAGTCGATGAATTTTATCAACAAATTAAAGTTTCATGTCTCCTCAATTTTTCACTTATATCAATTTTTATGTAATCTCAAAACATTTGTGTTACGCCAGATAGTTTGGGGTGATGGATTTTTTAAGGGGAGCGAAAAATATTCATAAAATAGCAATGTGTCTATACATGATCTATTGTAAACGATCGAAGAGCACCTGTGTCTCGTGGGTACGAGGGAACTCATTTTCTCGTTCGTCCTTGGTGCGACATAACGCACTTCGAGTAACTGCTTCGATTAGCTTGGCACAAGCCTGTACTCGCCAGTGTCTCGAATCGCTCAACATGGGGAGAGATTGACGACTGGCTTTTAAACGGGATTCGTGTCAACCACGTTCCGCACGTTTTTTTTTTCTCTATCGCAACTATGCTCTACCACACATGATACTATTTAACGATATACTCAATTCATCGTTCAACACTTCTCTCTCGACCCAGCTGCGGACCTGATTAGCACTGAAAGTGCTTCAACACATATCGGAATTTTATCAATTTACGATTATTACACTTTATTTTTGCCATTTACCGGGTTTCAATAATTTATTCGATCGAAAATTTCCCGCTGATTACGAATCTTACTGAGTTTTTGCCGAAAACCTAAAATATCAATGAGGGAAAGGCGAAAATCGAAAAAATCACGTATTGGACGTTTTTTACTAAAAATATCAGTTTTTCAGGCAAATGGATAGTGGATTCGCGATCAGCAGATAAAAATACATCGAAATAGAGTCCTAAAAGAGATTTAAAAGATCCAAAATTTTTTCGCATTTTAGCCAAAAATGAATTGATGAACTAATCTCGCTGTCATTTTTATTCCCGATGGAATGGGAACTCCACTATGCGCTCATTCTTTTCGTAACTGTTTAACCCTTAAAATGCCGCTTCATTTATTGAGCTACGATTTTTTTTCGATTTTTCATAGATTTTCAAAG
Source organism: Oxytorus armatus (assembly GCA_958009045.1). Taxonomy (NCBI): domain Eukaryota; kingdom Metazoa; phylum Arthropoda; class Insecta; order Hymenoptera; family Ichneumonidae; genus Oxytorus; species Oxytorus armatus. Next base: position 2,729,431 of record OY253750.1, read on the forward strand.
TTGCACCATCGAATTTTGCGAATTTTTCCATACATACCCCTTCTCATTTTTTTCGCCGATTTTCAACCTGCTCTCACGGCTGCAATTATTGAGATATCGGGATGATCCAAAATGCATTCTCTAAGTCTACTCGAGACCTTTTAAAAACGCTCGTCAAAACCCAAAATCCATGAAACGGGGCCAAGTTATGACCGTTTGAAATTTCGGGATTTTTAGGTTTTCGAAAAGGTGGGCAAAAAATTACAAAAAAAATGTTTTCTCTTTTTTCAATGTTTCGATACCCTATTCGATCGGAAATTTTCCGCTGATTACGAATAACACCGAATTTTGGACGAAATCTCAAAATATCAATGTGAAAAAGGCGAAAAACGAAAAAAATCACTTTTTGGACGATTTTCAATGAAATTTCGAGTTTTTCAAAGAAATGGCTACTGAATTAGTAATCAGCGAGTCAAAATACATCGATACAGCGTTCTAAAATAAAAATAAAAAATTCAACATTTTTTTGCATTTCGGCCAAACAGAAGTGGCTTCAGTAAAATCGTTGTAACATTGCTTCCCGATGGAGTTGGAACCCCACTCTGTGCTCATTCTTTTCGTGATCGAAAACCCTTTAAAATGGCCCTTGAATCATTGTGCTATCATTATTTTTCGATTTTTCACAGATTTTTAAAGTCGGACCATCGAATTTTGCGAAGTTTTCCATACATACCCCTTCTCATTTTTTTCGCCGATTTTCAACCTGCTCTCACGGCTACAATAATTGAGATATCGGGATGATCCAAAGTGCATTCACTAAGTCTACTCGCGACGTTTTCAGAACCCCTTTTATAAATTTACATCGCTCAAACGGGAGCGGAGTTATCGCCATTCGAAATTTCGACGTTTTTAGGTTTCTGAAAGTGAGTAAAATGTTGAAAAAATTTTTTTTTCGTTTTTTAGTATGTTTCAATACCCTAATTGATCGGAAATTTTCCGCCGATTACGAATATCATTGAGTTTTTGTCGAAAACTCAAAATATTTTGAAATTAAATCAAAGACCAGAACCCTTCGCAAATTCATAAAGGCGTATCAGAACTATAACATAGGACTCGAAAGGAGTCGAGAATTATTCCAGTCCAATGTCTCGAGATAAAACGCGCACCCAGTCCGATCCAACGGAGAATTGCTAAGATGAATGCGGCGCGGGGGTGGTCCATTCATCCAACCGGTTCATTCGCCCGAGTCTCTCGCGGCAAAGCCATATTTTATAACAATTTGTTTGGCGATGTTTGTTTGAAAAATTGTCCAATCTGAAGAATGAAAAATCGTGCGAGCCTACCGAAAAATCTACAACACGCAGCCGCAAGTCCGGATGATAATAAATATCGCACGTCATCGTTAGTTCTTTTACGCGTTATCGCTTCGGTGCGAATTTTTCGGGGTTCGCCTCGACTCTCACCGCTTCTCAGTCACGGTGTGTCTATTTTTTTTCGCCATTTCTTTTTTCTCACGTATATCCCGCGGTTGATTCGTTCCTGACACAAGGGGGAAGGTCAAACGCCGCGGAAATTCCACAAATCGCCACCACACGCCTCGTTGTCCAAACTTTATTTATTTTTTTTCGGTAGATAAGACGCCGAGAAGATGATGGCTGGGGAGGCTGGATACGAGGAGAGGATCCTCGGCTCGAATCTCCCAGAGAGACAAAAACCGACGAGACCGCGTGCCGCAGTCCGAGAGAAGAGTTGTGATTGTGTTTAGAAATCGGACACGTCCACATTTCAGCCTTGTCAGCTTCTCGTCATTTATATTCGTTCCTTCGGAGCTCTTTTTTTATTTTATTTATTTATTCGATGTGCGAAACAACGATACCGCGAACGAAGATTTGTTCGTGCGAAATTTAGACTCTCATTGGCGTTTAAGGCCGTAGTCTGGTCTGGAGCGAGATTTTTGACGTCATTTCTAATGTGCAATAACGTTTGAACCGTTGAAGTTGTCTTCATGAAAATTTACACGTGCATTTATTGATCCTTAGAGAATACTTGTACATTAAAAAAAAAAATTATTTTAAATATTTTCATGTAGTTTTTTGCCTTATTGCAACATGGTGCGCCGAAATCGGCGCCCACTCTGGACGATGTTGTATGCATCTGAAAAAAAAATATATATATATATTCTCAATCTGTATGAGTATTCTGAGCACTGGTAGCAGAATTGGTACTTAAAAAAAATTTTTGACAAAATGGCGGCCTGTTGAAGTTTCATTAATGATATTTCATTATTCGACGAGTTATAAAATGTCGGCAAAATTATTGTTCGACTCAATAAAAAAATTTTTTAAGTACCAATTCTGCTACCAGTGCTAAGAATACTCATACAGATTTAAAATATATATATATATTTTTTTTTTCAGATGCATACAACATCGTCCAGAGTGGGCGCCGATTTCGGCGCACCATGTTGCAACAAGGCAAAAAACTACAAGAAAATATTTAATATAATTTTTGTTTTTAATGTACAAGTATTGTCTTAGGATCAATAAATGCACTTGTCAATTTTCATCAAGACAACTTCAACAATTCAAACGTTATTGCACATTAGAAATGACGTCAAAACTCTCGCTCTAGACCAGACTACGGCCTTAAGCTAGTAGTCTGGTAACTTAAGCAGATTTTCATATCTTTTTTGGTGGGCGTTTTTTGTAGGAAAATTAAAATGAATCGTTTTGGATATTTAGGATGTTTTTATTTACATATTAAAGATTGAAAAAAAAAATTTTTTGAAAAAATTTAATAGTTTATTATTATTATTATTATTGATCGAAGTTGGCAACTCGAAAAAAAAGCGCGTGGGTGGCCCCGGTGATTTTGGCTCTTGATGTTATGTGAAATCAAAAATTCTTGATAATTCTTAATCTATAGACATGTCATTTTGGTCGGATTGTTATTTATCCATGAAATTTAACTTGAGTAGTTCCGACCAGAATGACATGTCTATAGATTGAGAATTATCAAGAATTTTTTATTTCAGATAACATCAAGAGCCAAAATCACCGGGGCCACACACGCACTTTTTTTACGAGGTGCCAACTTCGATCAATAATAATAATAATAAACTATTAAATTTTTTCAAACTAATTTTGTTTTCTATCTTTAATATGTAAATAAAAACATCCTAAACATACAAAACGATTCATTTTTATTTTCCTACAAAAAAACGCCCTCCAAAAAAGACATGAAAATCGGCTTAAGTTACCAGACTACTATCTCAAACAAAATGTGGATTTGAATAGAAAGCAATATCAATTGATCGCCAATAAATTTAAAGTGTTCGTATATCATTATATTATTGGCTATGTTTTTTTTTTACATTAGAAATCAATATTGGACACAATTGAAATGCAATTTTCCAAATGTTTCGTCCGTTGAAAATTGGTCGGAAGTTATGAAATATGAAAGCGCGTCAAATGCGAAAAGTATCTTCCTATCATCGCGGGTGTTGTGTGAACGGTGTGCAAGAGATCGTCTCGTTCACACGTATTCCTTCGTCCCTTCTACAACAAATCTAATGTGTACACATTTGTTTTTTCTTTCTTTCTTCCTTCTCGCTGATGCAATCATCGAGATAGATTATTCGCCGAGAAATCCTTCTCCAAGGACGTCGTCGTATCGTAAAATTCCGAAACAATGGGTCGTTGTCGCCTTTTGTTTTTTTTTTTTCTCGTAAACGTAAAACGTCCAATTTTCACGACGATTACAACGTCATATTTTATAATAAGGTTTTGTTTTGCAGTATGATGAATCCTCGCAGCGTTATATTTCCCGCTGAGAGTACTTCCACATATATACATATATCACCGCGAGTAAAGGTCCTCCCTTCTGCCCCGCCGCAAGGTTTTAACCGAGATCGCGACGTCCGTTCGCGATTTGTCCACCGATCTGCCGAGCAGGTAAACTACCGCTGCACTTCGGCACGAGTGTATCAACGTTTGGCTCAAGGCTCAAGTTACACAAGAGCCACGGAGCTTCATCTCTCGCTAACAATTCTAGCCGAGTCTTTTATATACTATGTAAGACGATATAATCGTTCCTGTATATTCAATAACCGGATTATCCCGGTTCGTATATTTATAAAACTGGCAGATTAAAAAAAAAACTAATTTTATCGTCCCGATTCTCGCGCTGTTCTAAATTTAGTGCGATTTTTTACAAAAAAAAAAAAAAAAAAATAGATAAATAGATGTAAATAAAAGTTTGAAACATCTTTTACGAGATATCACACCAGCCATCATTGATGCCAGAAAAATTTACATAGTTTTAGTCCTGAGATTGCGATGTGTCTCAACCCGTATAAAAAAAAAATGAGTCTACCGCAAAGCGTCAATAGATCTATCAGAGTCGTCTATAAAAAATGCGTCCACGTAGACGCTTCCAGACGTGACCATAGACTTGTAAATTGGTGTTAAGAGTTCGAGGAAAGTTCACGAAACGTCAGTGGCATTAAAGTTTTTCGAAATTGTATTACAAAAATAATAAATTAATTTTGACAATATAATTGAAAAAAACAATTAAAATACAAAATTTCGAAAAAACTCTATTGCCGTTGACTTTTCGTGAACGATCCGCAGACTTGGTGAATACCAATGTAAAAGTGTGTATCGCATATGGAAGCGTCCGCATAGACGCATTTTTAGTAGACGATTCTAATGGATTGCCGCGTTCTACGGTAGACCGTTTTTTTTTTATATGGGAAGGGTTAAAGAAAATGAGATAAAAATTGGCTCAACCCTTTCGCGAATACCGTTAACCAATTGGCAATTTTTAGGAATGAAGAAAAAAGAAGAAACAAAAAGAAAAAAAATTCACCGACAATAGACGGTTTTATAGTTTAAAAAAATTAATTCTCAAATTATTTCAATCTAGAAAGAAATTTTTTAAGGTAGTAGTCTGGTAACTTGGGTGCAAAAAATCGAAAAATTTTTGTTTTGCTTAACTTGAAAGTACAATGTCTTGAGAATATACCGTGAAAATTTCAGACCGAAATTCGAAATACTTCCGGAGTTATAATGAGTTTTCGAATTTTAAACGCGTTTTTCTCAAAACAGTGTTTTTCTGGTCAGCCCGGGTCCTAACGTTTTTTCTACCGAACCGATTGCTTTCAAATTTTAACAGGCTACTCTACACACTTATAGTTCTCGTCGGAACTACCGAGAAATTTTTTCATCCCTAACTTTTTATTTTACAACCCCTTCTTTGCTAAAATAAAAGGACTTTTTTTTCCAAAGTCCGCCATTTTGTCATTTATCCATGAAATTTAACTTCAGTAGTTCCGACCAGAATGACATGTCTATAGATTAAGAATTATCAAGAATTTTTTATTTCAGATAACATCAAGAGCCAAAATTACCGGGGCCACCCACACGCTTTTTTTTTCTCGAGGTGCCAACTTCGATCAATAATAATAATAATAATAATAAACTATTAAATTAAAAAAAAAAATTGTTTGTATCTTTAATATGTAAATAAAAACATCCTAAATATCCAAAACGATTCATTTTTATTTTCCTACAAGAAAACGCCTTTGAAAAAAGACATGAAAATCGGCTTAAGTTACCAGACTACTACCTTAAATTGAGTTTTATTTGAAAACGAATGATCTTTTTATTTAATATCCTCACACAGAAAAATATCTAACTGTTTAGAAAAAATATATATATTTTTTTTTGCCCTTTTTTCTGTTGCTCTTATCACTCATGTATACATATATTTCTTTTTATTTTTTATTTGTTCAACTACTCCACCTCAACTTCCGGACAAGGTCGGTCAACCGCGCAATGCTCCAGACAAGTCTGTGTGTACGCTCAAATATAGTATTTTTATGATCCTTTTCTCCGCAGTATCTCCCATTTACGTGATACCACGGCTCACATTTTTTTGTCCACCCGAATGTTATTAACGCGATATCGCTCGGGGAGAATTTACGAGGTGCGAATTTTGCTAGGTGTAATGACACATTGATTAACGATCACGTGTGAAGGTCTCGTCCTAACGTCAAGAGTGAAGGAGAAGAGGGATTACGTTATTTCGGCAACTTAACGAAATACATGTCGAGCCTCTTTCTCAATTCCGTCGATTTTTCCCAGAGTTTTTTTCGTACAAGTCGGAGAAAAAAATTGTATATTTTTAGCGTAACATTTGAGAAATGGATTTCCTAAAAATTTATTCTAGAGTAAAAATGTGGCCGAGTTGAAAAAGCGCACGGCTCGTTTATATTCACATTATTTTCATTTAATTTTACTTTTTCACTATTTGCCATTCGTTCAGAAAATTCTCTAATTCGTGATTTATTTGCAATTTGCATTCTTCTTTTTTTTTGTATGTGCCTCATCAAGTAGCACACAAGGTAGCCGGACTAATAAATTTTTTTTTAAATAAATTTATTTGTGAAAAAACATAATGTCCAGCAAACCAACTGATTAATTTAATATTAAATAATTCAATGTTTTTTCTCTCGTTGATAATGTATGAAATCTCATACCCAACGAGATCTTTTGGTCAATGACCAAGCCTTCGGACATGTGTCCCGGTCACGAGTACGGGAGGGCGTTTGATTTGGAGTCGAACACGGCGGCGCACATGTGCGTCGCGGCGGCTCCTCTTTTTTTCTATATTATCAGCGTGGGGGGCGTATTACTCTTGAACCTCGGTTGTCTGGATATTTGACGTAAAAAAATAAATTTTTTTTTTTTTTTTTTTTTAACGAAAAACCCGCGTTCAGAAAGCGTGGCAGATACTGGGAGAGGCGTGTGCTGTCGTTATATTGTAAGTGAATCATTTGAGAGATAAAAATAAAAATCACTGTGTGTGTTTCACTGAGTGTTCGTTGCAAAATAACAAGAATCTCAATTGTCAATAATGTTCATTATCTATACTGCGAGGTTTTATGACTTAAGTAAGGTCAGCAATTTTTCCATCCAAACCAAAATCGAAATGTACTTTTTTTTTCTTTTTTTTTTTTTTTCAAATACGTATACATATATTCAAATTCGAATCAAAGAAAGGAGAAAATGTATTTTCTTAAAATAAATGGAATATTTAAAAATATAAAACTCTTTTCAGAATTTTTTTTTTATATACCGAAATCTTTCGTTTGGTATTTTCGCTGCGATTTCTTGTTGCAAAAAAAAACAGAGGATAACATTTTTTTTTTCGTTATTTTAAGCTGAAATAAAATGAAATTTATTTCGATAGTAAAATTTATGGTTGAGAATATTACGTGCCGAGTTGTGTATCTAATGGCCATTCAATAATCACTCGTTATAGATATATTGGTGTGTATGTGTGTGTGTGTGTGTGTGTGTGTGTGTGTGTGTGTGTGTGTGTGTGTGTGTGTGTGTGTATAAAGTCATGCCAAGCTTCAGGATTGCACGAACGACACGAGAATCGTATTAGCATGAAAAACAACGTCATTAGGGATGGTCCCCAAGTCGTTAAACGTATTTACAGGTGAATATACTCTCGCAACGAGATGAGAGTGCGCGACGCGGAACTGTGTGTGTGTGTGTGTGTGTGAGGGGGGGGGGGGGGGGGGGGTGAAAGACAGAGAAACGTTTGACTCCTCTCGTCGAGGCTAGAAGGCAATCTTGGAATTTCTTTTTTTACGTAATACACATTACATATCGCCATTACGGCAGTGAGGCCATATGTGAAACGTTACAAAATTAGATGCATTCGTAAATCCTCCCACCCCATGTTCCATAGAATTAATGTGAGGACAAAATTTATCGTCCATAATGTTCCGAATTGTACGACAAAATTCCTTCATTTGTGCTCAATCGATGAAAACGAATTGATACTTGTAAAAAGATCGCAACAAAAAAATGGAATCAAGCGTAAAATGCATTACTGACCAGCTAAAAAATAATATAAAAAAAAAACCATTGTAAAAAAAAATTGTCGTTTGATATTTTGTCAAATTACACTATATTACCATTGAGTAGGATAATTGTATGTTGAAAGGAAGATGAAAGAGAGAGAAAGAGTGAGAATGAGAGAGTGAAATCGTCCGAAGGTTCGGTATCCATAATATTCACGTATCATCGATCGTGAATTATTGTGCATTATAAATATACATACGCAGTTTACGTTCGAAGGACGTTGCACAATTGAGCCCAAGAAGGAATAACTATGACAAAGAACGTTATCGGTGAAACGATCGTATAATATGTATAAGTATTACGTGGAAGTTCCTCGCGGAATCAGAGAGAAAGAGAGAGAAGCCTTAAGGTAGTAGTCTGGTAACTTAAGCCGATTTTCATGTCTTTTTTGGAGGGCGTTATTTTGTAGGAAAATAAAAATGAATCGTTTTCGATATTTAGGATGTTTTTATTCACATATTAAAGATTCAAAAAAAAATGTTTTCGAAAAAATTTAATAGTTTATTATTATTATTATTATTATTGGGCGAAGTTGGCACATCGAAAAAAAGGCGAGTGGGTGGCCCCGGTGATTTTGGCTCTTGATGTTATCTGAAATAAAAAATTCTTGAAAATTCTTAATCTATAGACATGTCATTCTGGTCGGAACTACTGAAGTTAAATTTCATGGATAGATAACAAAATGGCGGACTTTGGAAAAAAAAACTTTTTCCCAAAGTCCGCCATTTTGTCATTTATAACAAAACAATAACAAAACAATAACACAACACAATAACAAACAATAACACAACACAATAACAAACAATAACACAATAATAAACAATAACAAAATGGCGGACTTTGGGAAAAAAAAACTTTTTTCCAAAGTCCGCCATATTGTTATTTATCCATGAAATTTAACTTCAGTAGTTCCGACCAGAATGACATGTCTATAGATTAAGAATTATCAAGAATTTTTGATTTCAGATAACATCAAGAGCCAAAATCACCGGGGCCACCCACGCGCTTTTTTTTCGAGGTGTCAACTTCGATCAATAATAATAATAATAATAGACTATTAAATTTTTTCAAAAAAATGTTCGTTTGTATCTTTAATATGTAAATAAAAACATCCTAAATATCCAAAACGATTCATTTTTATTTTCCTACAAAAAAGCGTCCTCCAAAAAAGACATGAAAATCGGCTTAAGTTACCAGACTTCTACCTTAAGAGATTCTGGCATGCACAACTCGGTGAGACGAGTGGGAAAAAAAAAATCGTAACGATTATAAACGTTAAACAGAATAGAAAAGTGCGGTATTGTATTAAATACGAATGTCCGTACCCTTGTCCAAGATACGTTTTTTTTTATTGCTACGCTAAATTGCCAACACGAAAGGTCACGATAGTGATATGAATGGGAAAATACACGCAGAATTGTTACTAAATAAAAATAAACTGTGATCGTATCGAAAAAAATTCCTTTAATCAAGATAAATTGATTGATCGCAATTTATTAATTAAATAATCGTCAATTCATTCGCGTGCGGCAATCGGAAAAATTTTGTCATTCATCAAATACATTTCAATGAATGTTAATTTGATTTTACATAAATTAAGGAAACTTTCACTCGGAATGAATCATTTTTATAAAGCTTCGATTAATCACAGAAAAATCACAATGTGCATTGACGTCAGGCGTGAAAAAATGTTCTCGCCTTACTCCAGATTTGTATCACGGTTAGAGGGAATACTGCGCGAGTTAATCCGAGTTAAAACTAAACCAAAGCACAGAAACGCGAGAGACGAGAGAAGCCTGTGGAATACGAGTGTAGTGATTTGACGTTTCGCGAAAATCTCTTTCTTCTGTATATACACTCGCACGCTACGCGTGAGGATCTCAGTCATCTATATATATACATATATGTATGCCAATGCCTAATCTTGGAGAGAAAAGTCGTCAACCCGGTTTCTCAATATACTGGCGCAAGAATAACACGTATCGCTTAATGCCCACTGTGTTTATATACATATATATATATATATATATATATATATATATATATGTATATATATATATATATATATATATATATATATATATATATATATATATATAAAATTTACAAGAGATCTTTGATCCGCAATCGATCGCGATCTGGCACGTTCGAACATCGCTCCAATATAAAACTGCCGGACCTACGCAAACATACGGTAGAAAGCTCGCGATATTTACCGATTCGCAGAAAAAAAAATGTAAACAACAAAATAATCACGCTTCTCCGATCGATATTAATTCTATTAATAATCTTTTTTATAAATTCCGATAATTATTCATTAATTTTAGGCAATTAACAACAAATCATTCTTAATCGTCAAGGTATTTGCTTTTATCATTATCACGATGGGACCTAAATTCATTTTCTCTCATTAAAATAAAAAACATTTCGAAAAATTTTAGATCGAACGTGAGAAGTGTAAAGATATATTGAAAAATTTGAAAACATATATTAAGGTAGTAGTCTGGTAACTTAAGCCGATTTTCATGTCGTTTTTGGAGGGCGTTTTTTTGTAGGAAAATAAAAATGAATCGTTTTGGATATTTAGGATGTTTTTATTTACATATTAAAGATAGAAAAAAAAAAATTTTCGAAAAGATTTAATAGTTTATTATTATTATTATTGATCGAAATTGGGACCTTGAAAAAAAAGCGCGTGGGTGGCCCCAGTGATTTTGGCTCTTGATGTTATCTGAAATCAAAAATTCTTGATAATTCTTAATCTATAGACATGCCATTCTGGTCGGAACTACTGAAGTTAAATTTCATGAATAAATAACAAGAATTATCAAGAATTTTTTATTTCAGATAACATCAAGAGCCAAAATCACCGGGGCCACCCACGCGCTTTTTTTCGAGGTGCCAACTTCGATCAATAATAATAATAATAATAAACTATTAAATTTTTTCGAAAATTTTTTTTTTGTATCTTTAATATGTAAATAAAAACATCCTAAATATCCAAAAAGATTCGTTTTTATTTTCCTACAAAAAAACGCCCTCCAAAAAAGACATGAAAATCGGCTTAAGTTACCAGACTACTACCTTAAATCATCATTTAATCAAATCGATTTGTGTAATATTTACGAAGATATTATTACATATACAAACAAAATCTCTGAAGGAAAAATGAACATTTTCAAGGGGTACTTTCAGTGTACAGAAAAAAAAAACATGGATCCAACTGAAATGAGAATTCTGAGGGGGTCGTACTACTTTGTTGCGCTTGAAGGCTGTTTTATGTAGCAAGGGTCGTCCGGGAACGTGAAATAATTTATTGCAACGATTTTCTCTCACGTTCAGAAGATAAAAAAGAAAATCACGGAAAATGTAAATTTAAGGAAGGGGGTTTACGCGATATAAAAAAAATACATTGGAATCAAACGGAGATTTTTAAATGCATAATTGTGATGTATATGCGCGTATGGTACGATAATATAACTATCGATTCTCGTATCGTAGGTGTACTACTGTGCTCACCACCGAGTAATTGTCGGGTGCGTAATAAGCAACAACGATCTAGAGGAGCTCAGGGCAATTGTACGCCATTGATTTCTGCATTACACAGAGCTTGAGAACCTTGAAGGCATGCTAACTAACTATATAGCGTCGTTGTATTTGTATATCGCACATATATATCCAATGTACCAATAACAGCGCAATCAAATACTCTCGTCGATATAGAACTTCGACTCGTTCATCACTTTCACCTATTTATTTGATCCGGTACGATTCGCTCGATTTGCTTCCGTACGCGCTTATTAAATCAATTACGATCGAAGGTTCCCGTGAAATAAACAAAAATCAAGACCACCAAGCTGCAATCTCCCCAATGACCTATATGGAATTTAAGTTTGTGATTTAAAAAAAAAATATATTAACAATTTTAAATGTTTGTTATTCAATGAAAAAAAATGAAGATTGAAATAAAAGTTTTCCCCACAGATGTATCAAAAGTTGAAATGAATTTTACGAATATTGGAAAGTTGCCAATAACGCCCATATGTTCCTATAGAAATTTTGAGGTTAAATATGACGCGTTATATCCCCTTATCCGTATCTTTAAGGTTGTAGTCTGGTAACTTAAGCCGATTTTCATGTCTTTTTTGGAGGGCGTTTTTTTGTAGGAAAATAAACATGAATCGTTTTGGATATTTAGGATGTTTTTATTAACATATTAAAGATACAAAAAAAAACTTGTTTGAAAAAAATTTAATAGTTTATTATTATTATTATTGATCGAAGTTGGCACCTCGAAAAAAAAGCGCGTGGGTGGCCCCCGGTGATTTTGGCTCTTGATGTTATCTGAAATCAAAAATTCTTGATAATTCTTAATCTATAGACATGTCATTCTGGTCGGAACTACTGAAGTTAAATTTCATGGATAGATAACAAAATGGCGGACTTTGGAAAAAAAACTTTTTCCCAAAGTCCGCCATTTTGTTATTTATAACAAAACAATAACACAACACAATAACAAACAATAACACAACATAATAACAAACAATAACACAATAATAAACAATAACAAAATGGCGGACTTTGGAAAAAAAAACTTTTTTCCAAAGTCCGCCATATTGTTATTTATCCATGAAATTTAACTTCAGTAGTTCCGACCAGAATGACATGTCTATAAATTAAGAATTATCAAGAATTTTTGAAGTTTTTTTTTTCCAAAGTCCGCCATTTTGTTATTTATCCATGAAATTTAACTTCAATAGTTCCGACCAGAATGACATGTCTATAGATTAAGAATTATCAAGAATTTTTGAAGTTTTTTTTTCCAAAGTCCGCCATTTTGTTATTTTTCCATGAAATTTAACTTCAGTAGTTCCGACCAGAATGACATGTCTATAGATTAAGAATTATGAAGAATTTTCGATTTCAGATAACATCAAGAGCCAAAATCACCGGGGCCACCCACGCGCTTTTTTTTCGAGGTGCCAACTTCCATCAGTAATAATAATAATAATAAACTATTAAATTTTTCCAAACAAATTTTTTTTTGTATCTTTAATATGTGAATAAAAACATCCTAAATATCCAAAACGATTCATTTTTATTTTCCTACAAAAAATCGCTCTCCAAAAAAGACATGAAAATCGGCTTAAGTTACCAGACTACTACCTTAAGGCAATAATGCACTTCGTCTGTCTCGAATTGTCGTGATTAATTCTGTTCGTCCACAAACATTAACGGTAATAATACCGATTATCAGATCGTACTAGAAAAATAACATTCCGATAAAAAATAAATAAATATACGATAATCGAGGGTTCCCTACCGTTCCGCTATGGTAACTAGCGCTGGCTGACTTGGTCCGGCTGGGAATGAGCGGTCATATTAAATATAGCCACGTGGTAATTCCCAATACCATTTTACCACAATTGCTACCATTGTTATTGCATAGTTTAAATTGGGAGTAAAATTTTGCCATATTAAAATGAAGAAAAAAAACGTCCAACGACTAAATGACCTTTCGGCAGGTCTTTAACGCGGTCCAAGATCGATTTAACCTTGTTACGATGGTAATATTTCTTTTGGGACTTGACGATAAAACATTGGGAGAAAAAAAAACATCTACCACGTGTATAGGAACTCGTTCGAGCGTTCGGTTAAGCCTGTTGCATTGTTGACCATGTAATGTATGTACGTGTATATTTCGAATTCGTTCTGCAACGTCGCTCGCGAATGTCACCCGGTTTTTTTTTAACAATATAAGGACTGTAATACGTTGTATATAGCATGGCGAGCCAATGGTACCGAGTTTTCATGCGATTAGAGCACGATATTTTACATGCAGAGCTCGACGCTTCGTCGCGTGTCTCTTCTAGCGCATATATATATATATATATATATATATATATATATATATATATATATATATATATGGGCTAGAATATATTATATATAAAATTCAAGCGAGAATGTTTCGTGGTGTATCGGTAAAGGCTCGTTATAACTTTTGTCACTGTACGAGCCCGCGTATCCCTAACTCCGTAGCTGCATGATCATGCGCCGAGAGCAATATATGTAAGCGGGACTTTCGCCATCGGCGAGCAATCCATGCTTGAAAATTATCCATTAAACACTACAATACCTTTCATTTAATTTAAAAAATTCGTTCCTTTTTTTATTCACAAATTAAGTCAATAGAAAAGAGCTTTTTTTTTCTCGATACGTACGATGCAAAAGTTCGTCCCATTTTCTGGCTCTAGATGGTATCGCATAAATGGGCGCCAACTCGACCTGACTGTGACCCTCACAATTAAAGGACTCACGTTACCCTGAAATTTTTGGGACGGTACCTACCAGAAACTTGAAACGCATTTTTCTTGAAACTATGTTTTTAGTAGACAGTGTCGGCACGATAACTCAGTCAAATTTTTACTGTTTTGTAACTTTTTTTTTTTAATCTTGATAATTATTTTCTCTATAGTCTGACGAAAGGTTTCTTTTTTAATTTTTTGGTTGGACAATTTTTTATAAATTATTAAACACCAATTTTTTTTTAATTCCACACTAAGTTTCAAATACTGTGATTACTTTATTTTTGAAAAAATTAAATAAATAAATGAATAATCCCTCCGTCAGATTACTACATAATTTTACTAGATCCTTTTTTATTTTTGCAGAATGGTTAATTTTTGGTGAAGTTATGATATCGACAAAGAGGCGCCATGGTTTTCGTCGGTAGTCCATTTATACCCGTAAAAAATAATGTTAATATTTTTTTTTTTCATTTTTTTTTCTTATAGTTGGAAAGTTAATAATAAAAGTGAAATCAAAAATGTATTTATTCCTCACCATATAGGTAATCATTATAATAATTTTTCAAATTTACTCGATTTTCAGAGCGCGCAGCGGTATGCGAGTACTTAAAAAAAAACAAAAAGCACATTTCCTTCACGTTAAGAGAGAGTGGTTTAGTGAAAAATACCATAAAAAAAATATATTGTAACTCGAAGACTAATTTTCATATTCTCTCCTTTTCACACAAAAATATATTTTTCACATAGAAAATAAATAATAAAAGAAAAATTCCAACATATCTTGAAAGAAAAAAAGAAAAAAATCGAGCCCTCATGGCCAAAATGAGCAGTTTAGATTATTACAACGGGAATTTTCGGATAATCAAAGAAAAAAAACGGATAAATTATACGAATAATTCTTTTTTGTGTCGCCCTACACAGTTAAAAAATGATGACGGTCACAGCCAGGTTAAGGTAGTAGTCTGGTAACTTAAGCCGATTTTCATGTCTTTTTTGGAGGGTGTTTTTTTGTAGGAAAATAAAAATGAATCGTTTTGGATATTTAGGATGTTTTTATTTACATATTAAAGAAAAAATTTGTTGAAAAAATTTAATAGTTTATTATTATTATTATCATTGATCGAAGTTGGCACCTCGAAAAAAAAGCGCGTGGGTGGCCCGGGTGATTTTGGCTCTCGATGTTATCTGAAATAAAAAATTCTTGATAATTCTTAATCTATAGACGTGTCATTCTGGTCGGAACTACTAAAGTTAAATTTCATGGATAAATAACAAAATGGAAAAGGACGTTTTTTTCCAAAGTCCGCCATTTTGTTATTTATCCATGAAATTTAACTTCAGTAGTTCCGACCAGAATGACACGTCTATAGATTAAGAATTATCAAGAATTTTTGATTTCAGATAACATCAAGAGCCAAAATCACCGGGGCCACTAACGCGCTTTTTTTTTCAAGGTTCCAACTTCGATCAATGATAATAATAATAATAAACTATTAAATTTTTTCAAAAAATTTTTTTTTTGTATCTTTAATATGTAAATAAAAACATCCTAAATATCCAAAACGATTCATTTTTATTTTCCTACAAAAAAACGCCCCACAAAAAAAAGACATGAAAATCGGCTTAAGTTACCAGACTACTGCCTTAAATTGTCGTGAAGAGCATATACATGCAAAATACATTTTCGAACGTATTGTGGACAATTGCGATTCACCGAATGATCGCCTCGACGCTCTCTCAGATGACAAAAAACACAATGTGTCTCTCCCAGCTTGTCACGTAAAACACTCATGCGCGTACTCTACGTACGTTTCATGTACGTCGCGTAAAGCTAAACGAGAAAATGATGAGCCACAACGATGAGTAATGTCATTCATCGTGTACCACTGTTATACAAAGTTCTATTGCCTCCGTCGCTAAATACAACTGCGTAAATTAAATATTTTTCCCGATCCACTCTCCAAGGCGTTCGGTCAGCCTTAAATTTACGACCACAAACGAATTGGTATATCATACAAAATTTCGCATGCGCCTTCCATTGATACCGAGAAGCCAGAAAGCCGAACTTTCACGACCGAACGTACGTTAAAATAAAAATGAAAACGCGCTCACAATGTGCGCAGGCGGAGGGAAAAAAAAAGGAGAAATAGTCACACCAGACGCGCCGTTGTCAGAAAAAAAAATGACCGCGGAAAAAAATTCCCGGAAAAAAAGGGCGATGGAAAAAATGAATTTTGAATTTTGTTGGCTCTGTTCTTTTTTATCCACGGACATTTTCTCCTAGATCCACCAGACGCCATTAGTTTGAGGATAAGTGAAAAAATGATAAGTACCGAAACCCTGATAACAGAGTATATAATTTGACCATGAAGTGAGAGAAGGAAAATAACCGAAACGCTTGCGAAATAAATCACAAACGTTTCGATATTGTCAATGTCGTATTTTCACATATTCTAAATTATATTCCTATTTTTTTCTTTTCCCCCATTCGCACACGACGATGGTATACCACAAATCTATGTTCACGATACACAAAAAACACGTGCACGCCGATAAAAATTGATTTATTTGCCACAAAGTAAAATTTACTTGACTTTTATCTGACTTATGGGCTTGCAGGTCAATTTATTTGAATGAGAAACCATTCGTGTGATCGACAATTGGAAAATTTGCAATTCAACGAAACAAGGCTGATTTTGATTACATTCGTTTTTCTCGAACGACATTTGCCTTGATCTATGTTTTTTTTTTGTAGATTTTTTCGACAAAAATTATGTCAAAGGGTATAAGAAACGAATTTATAAAAAAAATTATTTCGTTGATAAATTTCGAATGTTCGTATTTCCAAAATGTTATTGAAAAGCAATTGGCGAAAAAATAGTCTAAAAAAAGTAACAAATGTTTTTGTAAGTTGTACGATTAATGTTGAAAAAAAAAAAAAACGGATCGAATTCCAATGAGGATCAAATATAGGTCGAGCTAGAGCGGAATGCCCCGTATGTGTAGTTTGTATAATGGGAGACACACGCACGTGCGTATAAATGTACGCGTGTCGCTGTCCAATTTACCTCCTCGACACGCTCGTTGAACATTCGACGGAATACTATTTATGATGCAAAACCTACAACACCATAGTACATAGTGTACATATCCCTCTGACGAGAGACTTTCGTTCGCGCAGTGTCGTTGCCGAGATTGGTTTTACGTTGTTTCCGTAACGCGAGCGGAGATTTATAGAATATTCGGACACCTTTATCAAACGTAGCTAGCCACTCAATTTCATCATAATAAATGAATTTATCGAAGTCAAGACTAGGGTCATTATTAACATGAGAGGGGACTTCGGAAACCCGTAGATTACCGCATTTTTTATGTGAAACATCTTTACGCGCGTTGGGAGTAAATCGGTCGATAGGGATGATGTTGAAGTTTGCATCGTTGGAACGCAACGCAAATAGGTTTTGAAATTTTCATTTTCCGTATTGCTCTCACTTCTTGGGCTCATTTAGGCACAGGTCTATGAAGGAGACCCCGTTAAAGCGTTTTAACGATTTTCGTCATCGATAAACCAATCTTGAGGAGAATTAAAAACGTAAAAAAATCTAATTTCGTTGAATTCCAACGATGCAAACTTCAACATCATCGATAGGGAACGTCGATGGCACGTCGTGGTGACGCTCCCCTCCACGAAACTCTGCGCACGGGTTGATTGCGCATGCAGACAGGCGATTCTGTACCAGTCGCAACATCATAGCGTCCGACGTAAAACCAAAATAGCCAATTGCAAGGAAGATTCCAGCGGAAAGGCGCGTCTCCCATAGGCTATTTCGGTTTTGCGTCAGACGCTATGATATTGCGTCTGGTTCAGAATCGCCCCGCAGATGCAATATCATACCGTGTGGCGCTAGCGAGCAACAGCTAATTGCATGGAAGATTCCAGCGAAAAGGCGCGACTCTCATAGGCTATCGCTCGCTAACGAGACCGATAGTTGTCGGTAGATCACAGATGTCCATACTATACACAGTATAGACATCTGTGCGGTAGAGAAGTTCATTTCTCAGTGATACTTGAGGGCCGATTCTGTACTAGACACAATATCATAGAGTCTGATGCAAAACCGAAATAGCCTATGAGAGTCGTCCCTTTACGCTGGAATCTTGCAAATGTGCTATTCATAAGTCAGAAGGGGGGACTTACAGCGAAATTGTTTATGAATATAAGAAAACTCATTCTATAAAATTATTATATGTAGCGCTATCGCGAGTAACAAGTGTCGAAGGCTTATAAATACGAGGTCTGTTCAAAAAGTTTCGCGAATTTTGAATTTTCGCGGGCTACGTATATTCGATTTTCGATTTTTTTTTGTGGCGTTAGGTTGGTACTCGTGTCCCTCACTTATGCTGAAAAAATCGGCCATATTGAACGTTTAGTTAATTGTTTACAGCTGTTTTGGTTAGACGCGTTTTGGCTTGTCTTCGATTTTTGCCCATTCCAAAAAAGCAGCTTCCATCGCGATGATTGAGCTTTGGTTTCCACGTCATAACCATAAACCCATGATTCGTCACCGGTCATGACTCTCTGGAGAAAATTTGGGTCGTCGCGGACCGAGTCCAACAGCTCCTTACCCCAATGTTAACGCGACACTGTTTTCGTTCGAAATTGAGCAATTTTGGCACGAATTTCGCGGCGACCCGGCTCATGCCCAAATCATTGATAAAAATCGAATAGCACGAGCCAATCGATATGTTTAATTCCTCAGCAACTTATCTAACGGTGATTCGACGATTGGCCAATATTATTTTCTTCGCTTCGTCAATGTTTTCGTCTGTTGTTGATGTGCTCGAGCGTCCGGAACGCATTTCGTTGTTCGCATCTTCTCGATGATGTTGAAGTTTGCATCGTTGGAATGCAACGAAAATATATTTTTTTATACTATTCATCCCACGGAAGGTTGAATTTTCTAAGACAATAATCGTTAAAACGTTCTTTTGAGGTCTCATTTAAGGACCTGGGCCTAAATGATCAAGAGAAGCGAGAGCAATAGTGAAAATTACAGTTTGAAAAACTTATTTTCGTTGCGTTCCAACGACGCAAACTTCAACATCATTCTTCTCGGCCCTCTCAGAACATTTTGTACCAACGATAAACGTTGCTTTGGTCCAAGGTAGCCTCACCATATGCCACAGTCAACATTCGGAATGCGTCCGCGCACTTAATTTTCTTTTTCACACAAAATTTGATACAGATTCTTTGATCCATTTTTTGGAATAGGCAAAAATCGAAGACAAGCCAAATCACGTCTAACCAAAACAGCTGTCGACAATTAACTAAACATTCAAAATGGCCGATTTTTATGATGTTGAAGTTTGCATCGTTTGAACGCAACGCAAATAGGTTTTAAAATTTTCATTATCCGTATTGCTCTCACTTCTTGTGCCCATTTAAGGCACAGGTCCTTGAAGGAGACCCCGTTAAAGCGTTTTAACGATTTTCGTCATCGCTAAACCAATCTTGAGGAGAATTAATCACGTAAAAAAATCTAATTTCGTTGAATTCCAACGATGCGAACTTCAACATCATCGATTTTTTCAGCATAAGTGAGGGACATGAGTACCAACCTAACGCCACAAAAAAAAAATCGAAAATCGAATATACATAGCCCGCGGAAATTCAAAATTCGCGATACTCTTTGAACAGACCTCGTATATACACGTAATATTGATCTAAAATTCTACCGCGGTAGACGAATCGATCCATCAGTTGTAGCGTTGCGAGAAGAATTTAAAAGATTAACGCTTAATAGACTCGAGACACTCCAAGGATTAGTATCAAATTTCACAACATCAAGAAAGGGATTGTCGTTATTCACGTTGAGTTGTCAAAGTCTCAGAAAGCATTTCCCACATCTACAAGATTCGATCGTTAACAATAGTAATTTCTTATTATTGAGTGAAACATGGCTTGGTAACGAAGAAAACGTCGACATCCCCAACGTTCATTGTATCGTTCACTTTAAACGCAATAATGTTAGAGCTGGTGGTGCAGCTATTTATCAGAATAGAGATTCATTCGATGTTATTACTTAAGGGAGTAAGGGGACTTGGTTTTGGTCAAGACGATATTGGCGATTTATGTGCGGCACAAATTGTCACGAAGGATGGAAGGGAATTGGTCATGGTCGTTGTATATATTTCCCCAAACCAAAAAATTCACAATATCATACGATTTTTACACGAAGAACTACTCAAATATAGTCCAGCTCGTTCAACGCTCTTAGGAGCAAATTTACATCAACTTCCATTAATTTTAGTAGAGGATTTCAATGTTAATTTCACCAAAGCTGAATCGTTGCCACTCGTAAATTTTCTCGAAAATGAATTTCAGTTGATCATGAAAAACCACGGAAACGAGGCTACTACAAGGTATGGCACGATTATAGATGCAGTGTTCTATAGATATCTTGAGAACATGACATCTAAAACATTCGTTTCATACTTCAGCCATCATCGAACGATTGTTAAAATTTCATCGAATAAAACGCAGCAACGACTGCGACTATAACCGAAGTAACAGACGAAGAAAGCAAATAAAAATTATAGAAGAAAATCACAAGCTACTTTTCTTGTTGTTTTTTTTTAATTCTCCAAGCCACATATCCCACACGGTATTCCCAAGATGTTGAATGTTTCACATCTACCAGGCGTTTCATGACGGCTCACTTTTTTTTTTAATCTCGTACTTACGACACCGAGGCGCCACTGACCTCAGCGTGTTACTCGATCAAACATGACGGACAACGCGGGTTCGTAATTTTCGAAATACACAGGTCCAAAATCAATAAACAATGAAGAATAGAAAAAAAAACGCCTGTTACGAAAAATGAATTTCGTTTTAAACTCACGGTCAGTTGAGATTTGTCGGGTGCAATCGCGGTTATCTCGATGTGCCGAGGATCGGGTGGATTAGCACGTTGTAAAAAAGCCGCGGGTACACGGGCGACCATCGACAATCTTCTCGTGAGACGTCTGCCCAATTCGGCTCGACGACGTACCCTTATCCTCGGCCCTGTGCCCTTGTAACCAGCGAATTCCATTCTCAACGACACTCGCGTATCTGCGCTAATTTTCAACGAACTTATTCGCGAATTAATTTCGATCCTTCGGTATCTAACTTCCAAAAAAAAATCACAATTTTTCTTCAAAGAGATCGCGATTGACCTCAAACGGGCCGTTTTTTTCTTTAGTTCTTAGTTACACAATGCACCGCGTGACGATGACTATCGATCATCGTCGCGTTATTGTTTTTCTTTCCGTCCTTGCCAGTCTCGTACCGAGTCATGTCACAGGGCACTTTCGAACGAATACACAGCGCGCGATCGTCCTCGTTTCTCTTTCGCCGTACGAACGAAAAAAACGCGCTGTACAACGTATCGTTCGAATGTTTACGCACGCGAATACAATCACGCGCACGCATTGAACCTTCCGCGACGAAAGTTACGATGACACTGCCCGCACTGCCGGACAGAGGGGAACGCGGACCTGCGCGGACCGGCGAGTAACCCCGCTTGGCAATAAAATAGAATGGCGCGCGTGAGATTTTCGGCAACGCTGCGTTAACGTTCGGCTGTCTCCGTTGTTTATTCACAATAAAATTGTTAAAATGTTCGTTGTGTATTGTCTCGATCGTTGTTATTGTTTTTTTTTTCTCAGTGGCACGTACACGACGAAATGAAAAATAATTAACACAATCAATCGCGAATTCGTTTGAGGGCTATTTTTTTAGCACGAAAAGCTTCGTAGACGCGAGATTGCGACCGTTTTTTTTTTTGCGCAATCGATAATCGAAATGTTCGTTTTCGAAATTTTTTCTTCGATAATTATTCGACTAGCGAAAATCTTCTTTTTTTTTTCACTTCGTTTCTCGTTCGATTACGTTTATCATCGTGAGTAACGTTGATCCACGAAAAATTGATAAAAAATAAGATTAACGCGCGGTTTCTCGTCCTCCTCGCAAGATGGCGTTTGATGTCTTTCCAAAAGAATAAAGAAAAAAAATATATACAAAATTTCGATCGGAATATTCGAAAATTTACTCGTCGACTACTATAAAATTCGATTGTTTACTACCAAACAAGATGGCGGCCGATGCTTTTTCTTCTTTCTAATAAAATAATACCGTTCGCGATTGTTCCACGTTTGTTATTTCGATCGCAAGACTAAAAGTCACGGTACAGGCACGGAACGGGAGAGCATGAAAAAAAAAAAATTGTCGCGAATTTTACAACAATAAGATTATTCGGCCCGTGCGCTAGTAACTCGAGCGAGCACCGGAACTCCCATTTGTTTCGCAACTTTCCTTTATTTATAACACACACATAAAGCGCACAGAGTCGTTTCGTTCGGTCTCCTCCCAAACGGTAGTAGGTTTATAAATATATTTATTACCTCACTGTGTACGAATAAGAGCCAATGTTTCGTGTGTACAACACGTTTGTAAAAGAGTCTCCCAGGGATTGAGTTACAGCGAGAGAGAGAGGGCAAAATCCATGAAGCACGTGCCTGCAGAGAGCTCGACCGCTGTACGACACACGCACACGCGCTCTATTTGTTTTTTTTTGCTCCTTCGGACAAAAAACACCGATCACTTTACACCTCAGCTGTAACGGACGAGTTTTTTCAATGTTTCCACAAGTATTTTCAAATTTGTATATATCCGCGAGTAAACGTGCACCACGCTCTTGCGCTCTCGTAACTCGAACACCGGCGTTATTCCCTTCGATATTTCTTTGCCCTCTTTGCAAAAACGTTATGAGATAATAAATTTCCTAGCTGTAACGAGTTTGATTTTGTTTCTTTAATATTCGCGAACGTGATTACGCGAGAGTACCAACCGTGTGGGAAAAAAACGGGAAAAAAAAAAGAAAAGAGTTGTTCGTAGACTCCGCTTGGCGCGTGTGGCGCACCGTTTGCCTGGTGCGCGCCGACTGAAATTGAATCGACGAGACCTCTCCCGGGGCTCGGCTCACCGTTTGCCTGGCGGCCCTCTTACCGCTACTCTTTCGCCAACCTCCCTGTTTACAACTCCGTACTTCTCGCAACGGGACGGACAGAGCGAGAGCGAGAAAAATCTCTGTTCGGTGTTCTCCCGATCGAGCAGCGAGAAATGTCGTTACGATCCGTCGGTTTCTCGTAGCGGTTTAGTATACGCCTGTTGCGTATCTCCTGCAGCGCCGCCCTATCGGTAAGATCTGGCAACACAAGGGTGAAACAGCTGACGAAACGTTCATTATGGCTTCGAATAGCAGCGAAATTATTCGCTCAAATAGAAATTGCAGCTTTGTCGATTGCTTCAATACTGAAGCTAAAAATCCGTACTTAAAGTTCTATTGTTTTCCATCAAAAAGTTATGAAATAGAAAGAAAGAAACGATGGATTCAAGCCGTTAAGAGAAGGTAAGTTAATGTATGATTATTCAATATATAAATAAGGTACAGAATTATTCTTTCTGATTTAGTTAATTTCTCAGTTTGTACGTATTTCGCAAATTAACACTCTAGCAGCATAAGTTCTTCTTGTACGTGTTCAAATTCATCTACCGAGGAGCATTTTTTCCGAAACAGCTATTCTTTGTGAAACTAAACTGTCTATAGTGCATCCTTTTTTGTATTTTGCAGATTTGAAGCTACTAGGCTTATTCCACATTAGCGGGTGATCGGTTTTGGATGTAGTACATTCTTCATTGAGATAAATGCACACAGCTGCGACGTGTTTACACCCTCGTTTAGATAGACCAGCCTTACAAGCGCAATCACTGTATGAAATCGAACGATCGTTTTGCAACTGCAAAATATTCATAAATTCTTTCATAGCTGACATTTAATTAATTAATCAATTAATAATTAATTAACAAATTTAATTAATTAATTATATTATTCATATACAGTAGTTTTATTTAACTCACCGTTTGTTTTCAATATTTTTAACAAAATTTCATAGCTGACATTTAATTAATTAATCAATTAATAATTAAATAACAAATTTAATTAATTAATTATATTATTCATATACAGTAGTTTTATTTAACTCACCGTTTGTTTCCAATATTTTTAACAAAATTTCATAGCTGACATTTAATTAATTAATCAATTAATAATTAATTAACAAATTTAATTAATTAATTATATTATTCATATACAGTAGTTTTATTTAACTCACCGTTTGTTTCCAATATTTTTAACAAAATTACCTACAGAAAATGTCTATTAATTTACAAATTTAATAAACTTACGTCAATTGTGATTTCATATGGAGGATTATTTATCTTAGTTTCAGGTAAAACTTTCCCATTTATGATCCGCGAAGCATCGTTGTCGTCTACAATCTCTCCGACTTCACTAACATGATTACTTCGGAATAATTTTATTCCTAATATATTAAGGGAAATAGACATAGAAAACGTGGTCTTTTTCCATAAATAACAGTTAATGTGACGTTAAAATTTTATTTAGCATTTTCCGTATGAAATATATTGCGTTTTATACATTAGCAAAATTTATTTATCAATAACCTCGTTCTCATTCAACGCGTATAATCTTACAAATACAATACCTTTGGAGATAGATTTTGGACGAAACAAATTGGTCTCAACATTTTGAGAGCCGCAATAAATTATAAGGGAAGTCATTTTGTTGAATAGGAATAATAAACGTTTAATTTTCTCCTGTGACCTGCAATATGGGGTCGCTAATATCTTCGGTGTTTTTCAAGGAAATTTTTCAAAAATTTTATAGTATATACTTAAATATACGTATAAAATATTCTCAAAGTTTCAATAAATTATATTTATTTTTTATACTATAAAAAAATTCATGAAAATCATTGAGAAAACGCTGTCCTAACTCTATTTCCCCCTTTAATGTCTTATAACAATAGAACGAGTCGGAATTTTCATTTTAAATTTTGGGAACATATTTTTCAATAGTTTTATTAACAATTTATGAAATAAAAAAAAGCCGATTTTTTGAACCGTCTAACCCTATTTCCCCCCTTAATGAGCTACGTAAGAAGGCGGTTTTCATATTGGTTCGTTGCGAGTGTGCGACTCGGGCGAGAGACGGGGATACCTCTTGAGAGAATTGAGTTGTGGTTTACAACTCAATGTGGCAAGGAGAACGCACGGCAGACATACGAGGTGTGTAAATTAAGTAATGAGACTGGCAACGTGGCGTTCGATCTGGCAACACTTGCGGCGCTGGCCTTGGAGAGACGGCAGGGGAACATATGATACGCCTTCAGTACGGGTTTGAACTCGCTCTAGTCATTCGGTTGTCCGTAGCGATTTTTTTTGTCAAACAGTTTGTTCTGTTGTGTTCTAAAAATGAGTGACATCAATTTCGAGCAACGGTGTGCTATTAGATTTTGCTTCAGACTTGGGCATAGTGCAACGGAAACTCTTGCTAAACTTCAGCAGGCCTAAGGAGACAGTGTTTTGTCAAGAGCCCAGGTTTTTCGGTGGTTTAAGGCATTTTCAGAAGGAAGAGAGTCGACTGAAGATGAACCACGAAGCGGAAGGCCTTCATCTTCAAGAACCGATGAAAATGTCGACAGAATTCGGGATCTTGTGCGTTCAGATCGTCGGTTGACAGTCAGAATGATCGGGGAAGAGTTGAATTTGACTCACACCACCGTTCATCAAACTTTGACCAATGAATTGGGGGTGAGAAAAATCTGCAAAAACTGGGTGTTGCATCACGATAATGCTCCTTGTCAAACAGCAATTTTACTAAACGAGTTTTTGGCCAGTAAAAACATTCCTGTAGCTCCTCAGCCTCCTTATTCGCCTGACTCGAGTCCTTGTGACTTTATTCTCTTCCCGAGATTGAAAAATCACCTCGAGGGAACTCATTTTGGGACACTCAAAAACATTCAAACGGCTGTAACCGACCAGCTGAAGGCTATTCCAGTATCGGAGTTCCCAGGACTGCTATGAGGATTGGAAGAACCGTCTCCAGCGGTGTGTGGCTTCGGAAGGAAGTTATTTTGAGGGTGACAATATAAAATTGTAATTCTATTTGAATAAAGAAAAATGAAAAAAATCAGTCTCATTACTTAATTTACACACCTCGTAATTCAACGAAACGAAAAGTTACCGCATTAACGTAGACCGTTCAGCGAGATTGAGACGTCGATTAGATCCATTTGTCAATTACAACGTAAGGCCTTCGATTCCTTTAAGGTAGTAGTCTGGTAACTTAAGCCGATTTTCATGTCTTTTTTGGAGGGCGTTTTTTTGTAGGAAAATAAAAATGAATCGTTTTGGATATTTAGGATGTTTTTATTTACATATTAAAGATACAAAAAAAAAAATTTTTGAAAAAATTTAATAGTTAATTATTATTATTATTGATCGAAGTTGGCAGCCCGGGTCCTAACTTTTTTTCTACCGAACCGATTGCTTTCAAATTTTAACAGGCTACTCTACACACTTATAGTTCTCGTCGGAACCACCGAGAAATTTTTTCACCCCTAAGTTTTTATTTTACAACCCGTTCTTTGCTAAAGTCCTTTTATTTTAGCAAAGGGGTTGTAAAATAAAAAGTTAGGGGTGAACAAATTTCTCGGTGGTTCCGACGAGAACTATAAGTGTGTAGAGTAGCCTGTTAAAATTTGAAAGCAATCGGTTCGGTAGAAAAACAAGTTAGGACCCGGGCTGCCAACTTCGATCAATAATAATAATAATGATAAACTATTAAATTTTTTCAAAAAAATTTTTTTTTGTATCTTTAATATGTAAATAAAAACATCCTAAATATCCAAAACGATTCATTTTTATTTCCCTACAAAAAAACGCCCTCCAAAAAAGACATGAAAATCGGCTTAAGTTACCAGACTACTACCTTAAATGACGAATATTCTTCTTCTACTCCTCCCTCGCAGCCAATTCTTCTTCTTCTTCGTTCTCTTCACTTTCTCGACGATTCCGTATAGACCGTGGTCTGTTGAAATTATTCAACACTTTGCTTACACCGCATTATAAACTTGCGCGTTGCTTCCTCATTATTTTTATCTCATTTACAAAAGCGCCCTCTGTGAGAAAGTCAAAAATGGAATAAAATATAGAAATTTAACCATTATCAAACGGACTGATGCGCATCAAACACGGGAGACCATAATGAATGATGAAATAAGAAGAAAAATATTAACTACTTCCGAAAATTCATCGTCATCTTGGATTTTTCGAGAATTCATTTTTTCACCCTTAATTCACCTATCGAACGAATGGAACTGTGAATTTTGATGATGACACCTTTACCAATGCGTTGTTAACTTCGGACACGTGTCATTGACATTGAAAATTTCTCGTTCCCTCAGCACCGATTAAATCATGACATTCGTGGAAAAATCAAGAACGTCATTTCAGGAGAAACTCGCGAAGCGGAACGAAATTAGCCGACAGACGCTCGTACGTGAATTGTCGAAACTCGACGAGAGCGAGAAACAGGACGCGAGAACGATCGATATTGCGAGACAACGATTTAGATCGCGTTACAAAAAACTCGGAGTTGCTCCGATTATTTCGTCCGGTTCCAAAGTGAGAGAACCCCATTACATATAGTAATACCATTTGAGAAAAAAAATTAATAACAGGAATAATAAAATGATGCGATGTGTATTCACAAAAGTTTATCGCCGTCTTTAGGTTAATCGCTGCCGAAGCTAGAGTCAACCTCGAAATTATCATAAATACTAGCTTTACGTCCTCGTAAAACAGATCGATAATCAAATTTCACAGTTTCAAACTTTTGCTACAACACCACGCACAAGTAAAATGAGTACTACATGTAAGGCCGTAGTCTGGTCTAGAGCGAGATTTTTGACGTCATTTCTAATGTCCAATAACGTTTAAACCGTTGAAGTTGTCTTGATGAAAATTTACACGTGCATTTATTGATCCTTAGAGAATACTTGTACATTAAAAAAAAAAATTATTTTAAATATGTTCATGTAGTTTTTTGCCTTGTTGCAACATGGTGCGCCGAAATCGGCGCACACTCTGAACGATGTTGTATGGATCTGAAAAAAAAAATATATATATATTTTCAATCTGTATGAGTATTCTGAGCACTGGTAGCAGAATTGGTACTTAAAAAAATTTTTTACTGAGTCGAACAATAATTTTGCCGACATTTTATAACTCGTCGAATACCCGAAAATGTATGAAATATCATTAATGAAAATTCAACAGGCCGCCATTTTGTCAAAAAATTTTTTTAAGTACCAATTCAGCTACCAGTGCTCAGAATACTCATACAGATTGAGAATATATATATTTTTTTTTCCAGATGCATACACCCACGCAGAAATTGCCAGTATAATTCTACTGGCCAAGCTTTGGGCCAATATTGGCGGCCAAACTTTGGCCGCCAGTAATGGCCCCGTACTGGCTGACTATCTGGCCATACTATGGGCCATACTGGAGGCCAGTATAAAATACAGTCTTATGCCAGTACCGGTTGAATTTTACTGGCCAAGCTTTGTGCCAGTATTGGCGGCCAAACTTTGGCAGCCAGTATTGTTTCAGTACTGGCTGACAATCGGGCCAAGCTTTGGGTCAGTATAAAATATCGTCTTGTGCCAGTACTGGTTGTCAATCTGGCCGCACTACGGGCCGGTATAATAACCAGATCTGGGCCAAAACAGGCTATAAAATACGGCCAAGCTCTGGTTTCGATACAGGCTTAGTACTGGGCTACAGAAAATGTCAATACTGAGAGTATTTCACTTTAACAGTTGCGTTCCGTAATGTAATTGTAGATTAGGTTATTCTGATCAAAAGTCCATTATTTTGCAAACAACCAAATTGTTGAATTATAATTTGCCCCGAACTTGAAATTGCACGATTAATACAATATTTTTTAGTGTAATATTTGCTTTATATAGCCTATATTTTATAAACACTGTTCTATAAACATTTAAGTACGTATTTTAGACCTGTATATGTACTTAGTCTCTTATTAATAAAAAATACTTCGAGTATTTAGTATATATCAAGTGCGTTTAATTATCAAACATTTATGCATGAACAACCCAGACAACACAAACATCCAAAGGACGTCCTAAAAACATCCGAAGAACGTCCTTACGTCCAAAGTACATCCTTTGGACGTACGTGTGCTGCTTGGGAAACATCTGGTAACGTGGTAAAAAGAAATATAAATTACTCCCAGAGAGAAATAGAATTTGAATAGACATTGGATCGGCGTCCACTAGACGCCAAAAGTGTCTAAAAGACGTCGATTCGATATCTATTTAATTTGCCATTTCTCGCTGAGATGTAATTTGCACCGTCGGCAAAATCGTCTGCCAAGATCCGACCCAATGAAATAACCAGTGTTGGTACGACTGTTGGTGCCAGTAGTAAGCCAGAAGTTTGCCAGGTCTGGGCCAAAGTCAGAGCCAAAGTCCGGGCCAAAGTTCGGGCCAATTAAATAACCGATACTGGCCCGACCGTTGGTGCCAGTATAACGGCCGGCTATTACACTCATGTACCGAATCTGTACTGGCCCAATACTGGCAGCCAGTACCGGCACTACGGCAACCAGTATTCGCCCAACGCTCGGCCGTTACAATTTTTCTACGTGGGCAACATCGTACAGAGTGGGCGCCGATTTCGGCGCACCATGTTGCAACAAGGCAAAAAACTACATGAAAATATTTAAAATCATTTTTTTTTAATGTACAAGTATTCTCTAAGGATCAAGAAATGCACGTGTAAATTTTCATCAAGACAACTTCAACGGTTTAAACGTTATTGCACATTAGAAATGACGTCAAAAATCTCGCTCTAGACCAGACTACGGCCTTCAGTTAGTAGTCTGGTAACTTAAGCTGATTTTCATGTCTTTTTTGGGGGGCGTTTTTTTGTAGGAAAATAAAAATGAATCGTTTCGGATATTTAGGATATTTTTATTTACATATTGAAGATACGGAAAAAAAATTTGTTGAAAAAATTTTATAGTGTACTATTATTATTATTATTGATCGAAGTTGGCACCTCGAAAAAAAGCGCGTGGGTGGCCCCGGTGATTTTGCCTCTTGATGTTATCTGAAATCAAAAATTCTTGATAATTCTCAATCTATAGACATGTCATTCTGGTCGGAACTACTGAAGTTAAATTCCATGGATAAATAACAAAATGGCGGACAAAATAAAAGGACTTTTTTTTCCAAAGTCCGCCATTTTGTTATTTATCCATGAAATTTAACTTCAGTAGTTTCGACCAGATCCATCGATTCGGCAACATCGATTATTAACAATAAGTCATTGTCAAAAAATTTTTATTATTTTTGTACAAATGGAGAATTGTCAATTTTTTCGAAAGAATTTCAGATAAATTGAAACATTAGGGAATCGAGAAAGTGAATATCAAATTTACCGCCGCAAATTAGTGATGAATAATTGATATTGCACTAACAATTTTGAATATTCTTGAAAATTCGACCGGAAACGCATCTTTTCAGAAATTATCATAGACATTGATGTTCAGTTTACTAACAAATGACTATAATTGATTTTCAATACTGAAAACACATGTTGGTGGTCGTACATCGAGGGATGGCTGTCGATTAATCGTTAAAAGTTTGTAAAAGCGAATATTGTGCTCTCTCTTGTGAGGTTTTTTTTTTTTTTTTGATAAAAGGCCCGAGGGCTTCGCGATGAGGAATCGCGAAAGAAATTCGTGATGTTATCCACGAGGAACGAACCGTCTCGAACGGACGAAATGTTGCGTGTGTTCATATATTTGTATATATATATATATATGAGGGAATACGAGAATTATCATGCCGTAGCACGAGAGAGGCCAGGTGAGAGTACGACGAGCCGGGAGAGAAATGGAAAGTGCATATATGATGTTCGTGACGTTGACTCTCTCGGCACACGATCACGGTGCTTTTAGCACGGAGGTGCTCGAAAAGAACGCCCGGAATTATCGAGGAAGCATATGTCTGTAAATAATGTTACAATCGATTCTTCGAAGAACCAAAAAGGAGAGAGCGAGAGAGAAAGAGAGGCAGTTTAGTAACGATACTTCATTATAAATGAAAAGGTCGATCCGATTGCTCTCTGAGCTCAGGGCAGGCAATTATGCAACCGCGCTCTAATGTATTATCGCATCGATAGTTTCTACTCTATAGCAAACAAGAATCATACGAGAGAGGCGTCGTACTTTATTCTTTTTAAGGTAGTAGTCTGGTAACTTAAGCCGATTTTCATGTCTTTTTTCGGAGGGCTTTTTTTTGTAGGAAAATAAAAATGAATCGTTTTGGATATTTAGGATGTTTTTATTTACATATTAAAGATACAAAAAAAAAATTCTTTGAAAAAATTTAATAGTTTATTATTATTATTATTATTGATCGAAGTTGGCACCTCGAAAGAAAAAGCGCGTGGGTGGCCCCGGTGATTTTGGCTCTTGATGTTATCTGAAATAAAAAATTCTTGATAATTCTTAATCTACAGACACGTCATTCTGGTCGGAACTACTGAAGTTAAATTTCATGGATAAATAACAAAATGGCGGACTTTGGAAAAAAAAGTCCTTTGTTATTTGTCCGCCATTCTGTTATTTATCCATGAAATTTAACTTCAGTAGTTCCGACGAGAATGACATGTCTATAGATTAAGAATTATCGAGAATTTTTTATTTCAGATAAAATCAAGAGCCAAAATCACCGGGGCCACCCACGCGCTTTTTTTTCGAGGTGCCAACTTCGATCAATAATAATAATAATAATAATAAACTATTAAATTTTTTCAAACAAATTTTTTTTGTATCTTTAATATGTGAATAAAAACATCCTAAATATCGAAAACGATTCGATTTTATTTTCTTACAAAAAAACGCCCTCCAAAAAAGACATGAAAATCGACTTAAGTTACCAGACTACTATCTTAAAGCATCGAAAAAAATTTCTTATAATAAATGTCTTGATGGAAATATTTCTTCAAAAATAAAGAAATTCATTGTATTCGATAAAATGTTGAGAAACGACAAGCGAAGGGTAAGGGCATCATTCCCGGATTCAGAGAAATATTAAAAAAAATTCGTCCATCCGATCGAAATGTTGTTTATCCCGTATAAACAAAGTTTTTTTTCTATCTTGCGGAATTTTCGAGTGACGTTAAACGTGAATGGGGTCTTATAATCAAAATGTAGGTTATATTTGTGGTGACGGCGTCGCCACACACCCCTCCTACATATTTTTAAAAAAACAGATCGCCCCATCATTACCTTACCAATTTTGCGAAACGATCAACTTTAGGCGGTGAAGTTTTAATCGGAATGTAAATTGTGCTTTTAAAACAAAGTTCACGCTTATTTCCATCACTATTACCGCGAACGATCGACTCGATATCCCCGACCAAAATGTAAAAAGTCAGTCCTTGAAGAAAATGAAAATAGATATATAAAAAAAAAAAACATTAACAGGCGGTTGACGTTCGAATGTACGAGACTCACAATCCCGGATTTTGCTATCACTGCAACGGTGAGATAAAGGAGAGTGGTCGAGTATCGTCGAGCCCAATAATTGTGGATTCTGACGATTCCTATGAATTCGTAAGAGGCATGCTCTTCACAAATGACGAAGTCGACATTGAAAAACTACTCTGTCTGCATCTACTCGCTGCTCACACGGCGAAGAATCTCGATGATCAAGCTCGAGTGATGAATAAGAATTCTCCGTCACTTTTAACTAGAGGTTTGGTAAATTTAAGGTGAATGATCCAATGAACTGGACTATAAACCTGTTGGTGCATTAAAAAGTGATATTTCACGTGAAATAACGTCAATTCTATTTTTTATCAAATTAAGATAGTATCGGCTTAAGTTACCAGACGGTAACTTAAGCCGATTTTCATGTCTTTATTGGAGGGCGTTTTTTTTGTAGGAAAATACAAATGAATCGTTTTGGATATTTAGGATGTTTTTATTTACATATTAAAGATACAAAAAAATTTTTGTTTTTCAAAAATTTAATAGTTTATTATTATTATTATAATTATTGATCGAAGTTGACGAGTCGAAAAAAAAGCGCGTGGGTGGCCCCGGTGATTTTGGCTCTTAATGTTGTCTGAAATCAAAAATTCTTGATAATTCTCAATCTATAGACATGTCATTCTGGTCGGAACTACTGAAGTTAAATTTCATGAATAAATAACAAAATGGCGGACGTTGGAAAAAAAGTTTTTTTTTACATAAAAAATTAAATGAAAAATTCTTGATAATTCTTAATCTATAGACATGTCATTCTGGTCGGAACTACTGAAGTTAAATTTCATGAATAAATAACAAAATGGCGGACTTTGGAAAAAAAGTTTTTTTTTTACAAAGTCCGCCATTTTGTTATTTATCCATGAAATTTAACTTCAGTAGTTCCGACCAGAATGACATGTCTATAGATTAAGAATTATCAAGAATTTTTTATTTCACATAACATCAAGAGCCAAAATCACCGGAGCCACCCACGCGCTTTTTTTTCGAGGTGCCAACTTCGATCAATAATAATAATAATAATAATAATAATGATAATGAACTATTAAATTTTTCAAACTAATTTTTTTTGTATCTTTAATATGTAAATAAAAACATCCTAAATATCCAAAACGATTCATTTTTATTTTCCTACGAAAAAACGCCCTCCAAAAAAGACATGAAAGTCGGCCTAAGTTACCAGACTACTACCCTAAGAGATGAAAAATATAAGAGAAAGAGAGAGAGAATTCCGTTTCATTCTCATTTCTATGAGTAAAATTGTCAATTTATCTTATTCCAGTCCCGGATCAAAGTAAATCATTCAGTGGCGCCTGGAACAATCTTTTGCCCTGTTACGTCGTCGAGATTCAATATGATCGCGACGAATCACCGAAAGAACAAAAAACCATCCGGCAAACGCGTCAAATGACAATCGAGAGCGAGACACTGCGAGATTTCGAGCTAAACTACGAGACTTGTGCTCGCGACAACGGGGATATCGTCGAAGCTCTAACGTACGCTGACGATAGAATGACGAGGATGGCACCGAGAACGTTCGGCAAAATGCCGACAATTTCGCCGCACGTTTATACGATATTCGGCGCTTCTCACGAGTCAAGAGTCAAGCGTTCGATAGCCGAGGGCAAAATTCGCAACGAGATGATATCTAACGGGAATCTCTCGAACACTGGCTCGATCGTTCACGACGCTAGCGCACCAAATTATGACTCTCGTTTGTTCGACGATTGTCCGCCGAGCGACGTTACCGTCCGAGTGTGCGATGGCGCATGCGCAAAAGAACGAAACAACGCGGTGGCGGATACGACGAGAAATAAAGCGCCACATGCCGTTAACTCGCTGAGAACGTCCAGAGGTTCGTCGAATTACGGAAAAATTGATCATAGCATAACGATGCTGAAGGGAAAGTCACGGAGGAATTTCGATGATTTTACGAAGTATCGTCGATCGAAGAGCACGAGAGAGAACGGACCGAGGGACGAGCTAATTACGATAAAACCGAGTTACACCATTATCGGGAATTCAACGTCGAAAATTTCTCGCGAGGAAAGTGATTTTCGTAAAATACGACAAGAACGAGAATCGCCCTCGTCGATTAATTCCTGGGACTTTAGGACCGATAGTCCTCGATGGAAAACGATAAAATATCACAAGAGCGTTTATTTGAACTCGCCGATCAAAGGTTTTGCCCTGAAAAATCATGAATATCGAACGGTCGATATTCTCGTTAATAATCAGATTCAAGCTCTCGTTCATTCGGTTCTCGAAGTTCTCGGGCGCGTTAATCCGGACAAGGTGCGACGTGTCCTCGAGCTAGCGAGGGATCGTAAAAAAATTTGCGAAATCTTTGGACGAACGGACATTCAATGCTTCGTGGAAACTCTGCTCGGTCAACCGATCGTTACGTCGCCAAAAAGTTTCGTTGCCTCGCGAGCCACGGAAATAGACGAGATTGATTCGCGTCTCGAAGATTTCGTCGGTGACGAATTGATCGCTATTACACTGGAACTTCCCGCATTCCGAAACCTCGGACTTCTCGTTGGAGAGATAAGAGATAATATTTTCGGGAATTCGGGATATTCTAATGGCACGAGGATTCACGGTGCTCCAATTCACGATGAGTGAGCATAATTTTTCAGATTATTGAGATTATTGGGATGTAGCATCCAGGATGATATACGATCAACACTCGGACGATCAATTTCCCTAGTTTTTATGGGGTGATAAATTAAAAAAAAATATTTCAATTGAATTTTATAAGAAACTAGCTGACCCGACAGACGTTGTCCTGTCTGAGCTATGAATATTCAATTCGAACTGGAATGAA
Organism: Oxytorus armatus; assembly: GCA_958009045.1. Classification (NCBI taxonomy): domain Eukaryota; kingdom Metazoa; phylum Arthropoda; class Insecta; order Hymenoptera; family Ichneumonidae; genus Oxytorus; species Oxytorus armatus. The sequence continues at coordinate 2,765,042 of OY253750.1, forward strand.
TAATTTAAAACAAAATTATTTCAAAAACATAGTGTTTATTGTAACTGAAAATAAAAAATTGACTCCCTTAGTGTTTCTGTATAAGCATGTATACCACGTGTTAGTCTATCAAAACTTTGAAATTAACTTTAATTTCAAAGGCGTGCCTATTTTTTTTTTAAATAAAAAAAGCTCTCGCGTCAGGTGCTGTCATCTCCCTGGCACGCAGCAGAACTCTCTTCAACGTCGATCTGAAAAAAAATACCGAGTGTTTTCGTTAATAATATAATATTTTGAAGAGAAGTACATAGGGATTTGGAAAAATATTGTTTAAAAAAAAATAGGCACGCCTTTGAAATTAAAGTTAATTTCAAAGGCGTGCCTATTTTTTTTTAAACAATATTTTTCCAAATCCCTATGTACTTCTCTTCAAAATATCATATTATTGACGAAAACACTCGGTATTTTTTTTCAGATCGACGTTGAAGAGAGTTCTGCTGCGTGCCGCGGAGATGACAGTACCTGACGCGAGAGCTTCCTCAGCGCCACCATGCGGCGTGAAAAATGTGAAAAAAATGTTTTTTGATACATTAATAAACAAGGAAAAAAAAACACCCAAAAAAAACACCCAAAAAAAATTTTCGAATATCTCTTTTTTTCCCACAAAAAAAAATTCTTGAAAAATGTGAAAAAAAAACAGGGGGTCACAGTGGTGTTAACCCTTAAATCACATTTGCTTCGCGGGAACTGTCAAACGCGCGAAGGTTAAATAGTCGTTAAGTTTTCTGAAATTTTCCAATTTTCTGCGCAATTTTCTTAATTTTTCTTCCCGTAAGAACCTTCTACACAGTATTAGAAAACTTGAAAAAAAAAAGATGAATGAAATCGGTAAAGTCGTTCTCAAGTTATGGCGTGACCAAGGGAAATAGGGATTCATTATTATCTATATAGATTAGGACGATTTTTTTTTTCGATTATTTTTTTTTTTCAGTCCCTACCCGAAATTTTGTTGGATATGTCGAAAAAGAAATTCCCCGAAGGTGACAGCCCTTAATATTAATTTTAAGTACTTTCCCAAAGCGTGAGAAGATTTTCCATCTAAAATACACGTAAATCGATTTTTTTTTTCAAATTCTATAACTCAGCCGATTTTTTATGCTATCATATTATTCTTGGTTTCGATTTACTCAGAATAAAACAATTTAAAAAAGTGCCTTTTGCGACGAAAGTGTAAATTGTACTGATGAGTTCGTACGGTCACTGAAGTTGATTTTTACCCAAAATCCTCGTTTTTTTGCTGTTATCTCCGAAAAAATTTACTTTACTAAAAAATTGTAAACGAAAAATTTGTTGAAAATTTAATTTCCTCTAAAAAAGGTCCTTTCGACCCAATTGCTTAGATTAATATTTCTCGAGACATTGAACTTTTATTATTTTTTTTTTTTTTTTATTATTTAATATTTCATCTATATAAATAAAAATCAATTGCCGCATGTATGACGGATCATCACTTCCGCATTAAACATCCGACTGGTGGCATTTTTCTCAAAGAAATAAACCACGAAATGACATATCGCTTTCAATTAAATTCTTTTTCGCAAAATATCAACATTCAATGCGGAATTTGTTGTTGTTATGAAAACAGAACTTTCAAACTGAACGTCACATTTTTTTTCGTTATGAAACATGTGACAGCAGAACTTTCAAACTGAACGTCACATTTTTTTTATTGAGATTTTCATATATTATTTCCATATTTTTCATATTTTTCAAATTTCCGACTTTTCAGGTGGATTTTCCAAAAAAATTCTTTCATACAAACCTTGTTCTGAATATTACGAACACAACAAAAAAAAATCAGCCAAATCGGTCGAGCCGTTCTCAAGTGATGATCCGTCATACATGCGGCAATTGTTTTTTATTTCTATAGAAGATAGATTGTCATCGTATAAGTTTTGTGTTTGACAATCGTAGGAAAGGAATGCCGTTCGTCAAAGACGCGGCAATACGCATCAACGAGTCCGGGATGAAATGTAAAACCGATGAAATTACCGATCCGTGTAATCGCGAAACGGAGAGATCTCGAGAGGCCATTCGAGTTGTCCGTGAGTTCGACAATGTGGAAGGAAAACTCGTTGATGTAATTCCGGAAAAAAAACTCTGTAAAATAACGAAGAATACAGCGATCAATAGATTGCGAGATAAAGAGATCAATGACGAATCGAAATTCGTAAAGTCATCTTCGACAAATGAAAAGTGTCTATTCAAGGTATTCCACTCGTATATCGATTAATATGAAATTTGGATAGAAACTTTTGTTTATATTTTTTCTTTATCCCAATGTTTCGTCAGTCCCAAAAAGCTGCGCTGGACATTGGCTATTCGGATCCCGATCGTGTGATTCTCAGGCGAATGACGAATTCGCAGAGAATTATGGTTGGAAGAGTGTGCGCTGCGCTGAAAAATCGGAGGATCAACAACGAGGGTAAAATATATAAAAAAAAAAAAACGCCCCAGATAAACTATCAGCTCGAACGAAGCTTGCTTGAAAATATTATAAATCGTACAGGTTTGATAAGAGAGAGAACTCCACTCGCGGCGTTAATAACATCGGCGCTTTCTCGTGAAAGTATAAAAATACTAACACGAGGAACGATTTATTCCAAGTTCAACGGGACGACGAGGCGCGGTGAGAAAAAGGAGGAGCGGACAGTGACTCGTTCGCAAAGACTTACGGGTCCTGTTCTCGCCAAGGTATAAAACAAAGGAGGGGGTATGACGATAATACTTGTACGCAATTGATCGTAACTCGTTTATAAACTTCTTTCATTGCTTGCTTATAAAGTCGATGCTAACGATCGTATAATTAAGATTAGCGATAAATCACGAATTTTCGTACGTCACCGTATGTAAAACTCCCCTGTTCCCAAGCATCCTCAGAGTTCATTTGTGGTAGTAGTCTGGTAACTTAAGGCCGTAGTCGGGTCTAGAGCGAGATTTTTGACGTCATTTCTAATGTGTAATAACGTTTAAACCGTTGAAGTTGTCTTGATGAAAATTTACACGTGCATTTATTGATCCTTAGAGAATACTTGTACGTTCAAAAAAAATTATTTTAAATATTTTCATGTAGTTTTTTGCCTTGTTGCAACATGGTGCGCCGAAATCGGCACCCACTCTGGACGATGTTGTATGCAGCTGAAAAAAAAAATATATATATATATTCTCAATCTGTATGAGTATTCTGAGCACTGGTAGCAGAATTGGTACTTAAACAAAAAATTTGGACAAAATGGCGGCCTGTTGAATTTTCATTAATGATATTTCAGACATTTTCGGGTATTCGACGAGTTATAAAATGTCAGCAAAATTATTGTTCGACTCAATAAAAAAATTTTTAAGTACCAATTCTGCTACCAGTGCTCAGAATACTCGTACAGATTGAGAATATATATATACTTTTTTTTCAGATGCATACAACATCGTCCAGAGTGGGCGCCGATCTCGGCGCACCATGTTGCAACAAGGCAAAAAACTACATGAAAATATATAAAATATATTTTTTCTTTAATGTACAAGTATTCTCTAAGGATCAATAAATGCACGTGTAAATTTTCATCAAGACAACTTCAACGGTTTAAACGTTATTGCACATTAGAAATGACGTCAAAAATCTCGCTCTAGACCAGACTACGGCCTTAAGCCGATTTTCATGTCTTTTTGGAGGGCGTTTTTTTGTAGGAAAATAAAAATGAATCGTTTTGAATATTTAGGATGTTTTCATTTACATATTAAAGATACAAAAATAAAAAAAATTTTTTTAATTTAATAGTTAATTATTATTATTATTGATCGAAGTTGGCAGCCCGGGTCCTAACTTTTTTTCTACCGAACCGATTGCTTTCAAAGTTTAACAGGCTACTTTACGCACTTATAGTTCTCGTCGGAACTACCGAGAAATTTTTTCACCCCTAACTTTTTATTTTACAACCCCTTCTTTGCTAAAATAAAAGAACTTTTTTTTTTCAAAAGTCCGCCATTTTGTTATTTATCCATGAAATTTAACTTCGGTAGTTCCGACCAGAATGCCATGTCTATAGATTAAGAATTATCAAGAATTTTTTATTTCAGATAACATCAAAAGTAGGGCTCTTGCTTTGATCCGGGTTAGCCGGATACCCGAAAGTATCCGGGTATCCGGGAAATCGGATCCAACAGTTCAGATTCGAATACCCGAATATCCGGGTAACCAGGTAATAACGAATAATGTCGGGTAATTACCCGATTTTTCGCGTACAGGCTCAAATGGGACCGCCGGCGTAAAAAAAAGAATGATATTGTATTAGTCTGGTCATCAAGTAAGCCGAAATATAGGGCGTTAATAGTCATCATCGAAAAAAATTTGGAAAATAACTCGTATCAAATTTGCTCTGTTCAAAGAAATTGTGCGAAACTAAGGTAAAAATGAAAACTTAGTGTTGACGAATCAGACGTCACGGTTTTCCAATTTATAATAATTGTGCATTTACTCGGGAAAACATTTTACGTGTGACTCCCACAATTTTTTAGAATCCGCTGTTACGATCACAATTGCTCGCCTGCGCATATTAAGAATAGCCGGGATCTGCTTCTTCACATTCTATATTTTCTCTCCAACTCTAAAGTTCATAAAAACTGCACACACGCCCATAAAGCAAATATACATTTCAGAAACTAAGGATATTTATTAAATAATAATAAATCGTGATGAAAAAATAATATTAAAGATGCAAATAGTGCAGGTCAACGTTGATTACGTTCTTATGAAATGATCATGTGTTTCCCTAACATTCTATAGAAGATTATGTCATTGCTTTTTTAATCTACACAAGAATGTTTTATTGAAATTGTAGTTTTTGTCGGATGTGAATTACAGTAAAGAAATAGTTTGGTAATAATAGTAAATATGCCTGCAAGATTCTTTCCAAGAATCTTCGTTATAATGATAATCTAATTTGTTTAATATTGATATCAGTCGGTAAAAATAGAAAATGGTCAACTAAATGATCGGACATGAACACCGATATAATCCCCGTTTCTCAATCTTCCGGTGATGATTTATTATTCGTCTTATAAATGTACTTCGCAAACATTGTTCTTGGTAACATCTACGCATACCTCACAAATTGTGTAAATTGAACAATTATTTTCAGCGTTTTCGGCATCAATTATCGGCGGTAATTGCCCGTTATTATCCGTTATTATCCGAGTAACCGGTTACCCGGATACCCCAAAACTATCCGTATACCCGAATCCGTTATTACCCGGATATTATCGAGTTATCGGGATATACGGATTTGAAGCGTCGGATCCGTGAAACCCGAATTACTCGGGTATCCGGATACCCGGAAAAGTTCAAGCTCTAATCAAGAGCCAAAATGACCGGGGCCACCCACGCGCTTTTTTTTCCAGGTGCCAACTTCGATCAATAATAATAATAATAATAATAATAAACTGTTACATTTTTTCAAACATTTTTTTTTTGTATCTTGAATATGTAAGAAAAAACATTCTAAATATCCAAAACGATTCATTTTTATTTTCCTACAAAAAAACGCCCTCCAAAAAAGACATGAAAATCGGCTTAAGTTACCAGACTACCCTACCTTACCCTACCTTATACAATGTAAAACTTGTCATCATCATTTACCTGACATTATCGTTCAGCGTTCAAATGTGTACACGCATCGATGAACGTTTCAGGTGCGCCGTGACATCGCCGAGAACGAAACGAAGCGACGTCTCGAATCTTTCTTTCCAAATTAGAACACACGAGACATCCACCTGCTGCCCAATCGTCATTATTATACGTCTCTGTGTGCACTGTGAACAAAAAAACAAAAAACGTCACAGGATTTTTTCCTCGCTATTACCATCGACGATAACTTCAACAACCGGCAGAATTTCAAGTCCGCAAACAGAACGAGATAATAACAATTGACACAGTTGTTTTTATCTATAAATGAAAAACTTTTTTAAACTACATTACCGACCGAGGGTGCTTGTCAAACTTGCCGTCCACTTAGTTTTCGTAAAGTGAGGGCGCTGAAAACACCAATGTTTTTTATCGGGCAATTGCGCGATAATAAAGAAATATATATTCCCCTTTTTTTCGCAACGTAGTGAAATTTGCGCGTGACGTTATGAGTTATAATTTTGACAGACGCAAAAGTAATTAACGATGGATAAAATTTTAACGAGATCGTTGCTGGCTCGTCGCGTTTTGAGCTGCAGATCGTTCGTCGGTTGTCAATGTTCACGGTAAGTCAATGTTCCGCTGCATTGAGAAGTTCTTTTGCTCGATAACGAACCAGTAGTACGTTTTTTTTCAGCAATTACGTTAATTATGATTATTTTGTTGTTTCCAGCAATAGGATCGTAAATAAAAATGAAAAATATCTACACTACAGCTCTGAGCAAACGAGATCTCGTTTGTGCACCGTCAGAGACAAATTTCAAATTATGAAAGTCCCTCGACGAAGCATGTTCATACAAACTCAAGATACGCCGAATCCAAATAGTGTAAAATTTTTACCTGGCATTTCCGTACTCGAGGAGGGTCAGACCAAAGATTTTCCAAACGCCACCGAAGCTTATTGTTCGCCGTTGGCAAAAATGTTGTTTCGCATCGAGGGCGTAAAGTCAATATTCTTTGGTCCTGACTTTATCACCGTTACGAAAATCGACGAAGACGTCGAGTGGAAACTTCTAAAGCCCGAAGTCTTTGCCACGGTCATGGACTTTTTTGCCAGTGGTTTGCCCGTTATGTCGGAAGCTCAACCGTCATCCGATACACGTGAGAAATTCGTGAAAATGCATCTGAAACAAATTTTGAATGTTCAAATGTTACTCGCTGAGCCAATCGATGTAGAACCGGAAAGGAAATCATTTTTCCTGTCGAGTACTGTTTGCGAGCAAAAGTGAGATAGTCAGTATTGAATAGTTGACGTCCAGGGACTTGGAGTTTGAAAACCTGTAGTGCCAAAGGGTTAATTTGAAGGTGATACCATGAAAAATTTAAATCCAAGGTCACTCTAGTTTTCAGGGAATGTCTAATGAAAAAGTTCTATATTTTCTTTCCATATTTGAACTGTAACCTTTATCTGATTGCAAGTAGCGAACATTATTTTGCTGGTTCAAAAGTAATCTGTAAAATCAGAGTCTCATATTTTATAAAAATAACTTTCTAGTACAGCTACAGTGGGTCAAAAAAGTATTCATACACCTTGTTTTTTTTGCGATAACTTTATAGACATAAGTGATACGCAAAGAAAGCCAATTTTATTTAATAGTACATCAGGTACAGGGATAAACTGCAAATGGAGAATTTTGTCCCAGGAATAATAGAAGAATTATGCAAAAAAAACGAAAATTTTCGGGCCAAAAAAGTATTCGTACACTTACGAATGAGCCGCTAAACCTCGATATTCACTCACGGACGGTCTGACCTCTGCGTACAATGTAAACAAGTCTTCTTTTACACAATGGTTTTGACCTATTCCATGCGGTGCTAGATCTTCAAGCTCTGAACAGACATGACGGCAAAGAAAAGCGTAATATCAATATCCACGCGAGATAGAGTGATTTTGCTTCGGAAACGCGGTGAAAATTATCGAAAAATTAGTAAAGAACTAAATCTAAGTTTCGCAACAGTGCAATATATAATAAAAAAATACGAAAGAAACAGCACAGAAAATAAGCCACGAACCGGTCGACCGAGAATACTAACGGTACGAGAGTTTCGCAAAAACCTACGTTAAGGGGGGGATAGGGTTTTAAAGGCAAAAATAAGCATATTTTTTTTGCGGCGACATGAGTAATATAATTTTATTAAATAGAATTACATATTATTGTACAACTATTGAAGTATCTCAGAAAAAATTTTCAAAGAAAAATATTGATAAATAAGCCGGTGACGTTGAATCTCCAGAGGCGCCTTGAAAAAAAGTGGTTTTGCGGTGAACATTATAACTCGTTACCGGATCATCTCGAAAAAAAAAAATTGATATGCATTTTAAAGGTGATGTATTTCTCGAGGTAATCAGGAAGAGTTTTTTTTTTTTTCTATTTTTTGCAGCACTTGGAAGTGAAAAACGCAATTTTAGCTCGAAAAATCGCGCTTGATTTGTTATTAAAAAAATGAAAAAAAAAAAAAAAAACCCCTGATTACCTGTTGATTTATGTGAAGAAGTAATGTTTAAATTTTCAAAAGGATCGGTTCAGTAGATTTTGAGTTCTAATGTTCGCAAACTCCAAAAATGACGTTTTCGGGAAAATCGATTTAAAGTTTTCACGTATCACGTATCACGGCCGGTCGTTTGAAACGCTGTAACTCCATTAGTTTTATTCCGATTGACTTAAAATTTATACACAATATTCTCGACATATTGTTCATTCAGAAAAAAAATGCAAAAAAAATAATTTAAAAACCCTACCTCCCCCTTAAAAAATCTACAGAATTTTGGGAACATGTCGTATTCTCGGATAAATCAAAGTTTAACATCTTCGGGTGGAACAAAATTCGTCTGGCGGAAACCAAATACCGAGCTCCGGCAGAAAAATTTAATACAGACCGTAAAGCACGGCGGAGGAAGCGTCATGGTTTGGGGCTGTATGGGATATTATGGCGTTGGTAATCTGGCTTTTATAGATGGTACAATGAATGCCCAGAAGTATATCGACGTGTTGCGCAGCAATTTGAAAACAAGTATAGATAAAATAGGCCTGGATGGAAATTTCTACTTCCAACAAGATAACGACCCGAAACATACTACCATGAAAACGGGGAATGGTTACTCTATAATGTCCGCAAACAATTGATTACACCACCACAATCTCCGGACATCAATCCTATTGAAAATTTATGGCACTTGGTGGATGTAGAAATGAGAAAAAGAAAAATAACAAACAAATCCGATCTACAAAGAGTGCTTTTAGAAGAATGGACGAAAATAGCAAAAGAAACAAGGCAAAAACTAGTAGAATCCATGCCTAAGAGACTCGAGGCGATAATTGAAGCAGAAGGGATGCACACCAAATATTAATTATAATTAACAACTATGATGATGTAGGTTTTCACTATAATCGTAAGTGTATGAATACTTTTTTTGCCCGAAAATTTTCGTTTTTTTGGCATAATTCTTCTATTATTCTTGGGAAAAAATTCTCCATTTACAGTTTATCTCTGCACCAGATGTACTATTAAATAAAATTGGCTTTCTTTGCGTATCGCTTATGTCTATAAAGTTATCGCAAAAAAAAACAAAGTGTATGAATACTTTTTTGACCCACTGTACTCAATTTATTGTTCAAATTCGCACGAAAATGTGTAATTGTCGTTAATCAAAATTCAACGGTAATATCATTAGCAGAGTCTTAAAACGATGTGAAAATCATATTTTTCTTTCAATATTTACGCAGATTCGATTAGCAAGCAACAATCGTACTTAGAATCTTGGTTAAAGCGTTTTTTTTTTCAACCTTAAAATTTCAGGGGTAAACGAAGACGACGATGAGATCGTTCAGATGATAAAGGAACTTTTGGACACGCGAATTCGTCCGACGGTTCAGGAGGATGGTGGTGACATAGTATATATGGTTCGTGCGAAATAAATCCGCAATAATAAAAAATGTATATCCGTTTGAATATGAACCAATTGTATTTTTAGGGTTTTGAGAACGGTATCGTAAAATTGAAGATGCAAGGTTCGTGCACGAGTTGTCCGAGCTCCGTTGTGACTTTGAAAAATGGCGTACAGAACATGATGCAATTTTACATACCGGAAGTTCTCGGTGTCGAACAAGTCGAGGATGAGACGGACAAAGTTACGAACAAGGAATTTGAGAGATTGGAACAAAAGATCAATGGCAGCGCTTCGGTTAGCGAGCAAAAATGAAAATTCAACAAGACTCAAATTGCACAATGGTTTTGCGATAAAAATTGAGATATTTAGCGGCACCATTTTGTATAGAAATAAATTAGATGATATCGATGCTGTTGTTATAAATAATTGCCACAAATCATTGTTGATCCTTCGGAATTCCTAAAAAGGCCGTCAAAATAAAGACAACAATTTTTTCAAGTATTTTCCGTTTCTCTATTTTCATTTTGTACAAAGCACTTAGCGGCTGGAGGATACGGAAACCTGCCATACGCGAATCGTGTTGTCGGAGTAACCGGCGAATAATGTTTGTCCGTCGGTCGACCATGCCAGCGACAAACACTGTGGTGGCTCGGCCTTGCTCGCAGCCGATACAACTTCGGGCTTAAGCTCATCGACCATTTCCTTGCTCTCGAGATCCCAGATCTTGATCCAGGGTCCAAAAGCGGCGCACAGCCAGTAACGATTCGGACTGAAGCACAGTGCGGTTATTATGTCGTTGTGCTCGAGGGTATGAAGATGCTTGCCGTCGTTCAAGTCCCAGAGCATTGCTTTGCAGTCCTAAAATTTAATGAACGAAAGAAAATCCTTGTTACCACGACGCTCAATATCGTTCGTTGAATTCTCTGTTAAATGTTGCATTGACTCAGTCCCAACAAAATCAAACAAAATCATAGACAACGTTAATGTTTAAAAATAGATACGAAATTTGTTAACTGTTCAATTTTTTTTCATTATCGGTAATATAATTTTGTTTTCCTTACCTTTCCACCGGACGCGCACAGAGAACCATCGGGCGAGACTGTAACAGTGTTGAGATATCCACCGTGACCGTTGTGGTTGATTTTCAAACGACAATTCGTCAGGTTCCAGACCTGATCGAGCCGAAAAAAAAATACCATGTCAGAAGGGTGAAACAATTATCTTTTTTTTTTGTTTTGTATAATTCAATCGTCAGTCCCATATCCGCAAACACTCATGGAATTCATGATTTTTGTTTAAGTTTACATCATGTAATAAAAATTACCGGAAAAAATATTCACGATAAAAATAACGGAAAATTGTTTACTCAGGTCATTCAGGATGATTATTGAATTTTACCTTCACGACGCGATCCCAACCGGCTGATACAATGATTGGATTAGCGTGATTTGGTGAAAAGCGCACGCAACTGACCCAATCGCTGTGACCCTCGTCCTGTATCGTGTACTTGCACTCTGCCAAAGTATTCCAAAGCTTGATCGTCTTGTCCCGCGAACCCGATACAATTTGACGATTGTCCACGGAGAAGGCGACGCTCAGAACATCCTAAGATAATGGAAATTCTTGTTATTATACTTTTTCCTGTTTTTACTTTATCAGTTATCGGCTCCGCTCGGCGCTGAACACGGGGCCTAAAAAATCGTCATAGACGATCAATACTCACGGTGGCGGAGATATTGCCCACCTCTTCTATGTATCATTTATAAAAAAAAATATATACAAAAAATGCTTCAGTTTTTTCTGAAAAGGGGTAAAAAAAAAATGGTGATTGTTCTTTCTCTCTCCGCTGCTGTAACGCAATGCGGCGTGAGAACGGCCTTTTTGAGCGCAGGATAATCGGCCGTCATTAAGGAACGGAGATCTTTTGTCTTTGACGTAGCGCCGTACAAATCACACCTTGGTATGGTCCTCAAATCGTCTGGTAGTTCTACCAGCTGCCAAATCCCAGAGGCGCAGAGTCTTGTCCCACGATCCTGACAGAGCGTAATTACCGTCCGAAGAGAGTACAACGTCGCTGATGAAGTGGGAATGACCGTAGAGACGTTTCTGAGGAATACCGTAGTTTGCCTCGTCGCGCGTCAATTTCCATACGATCAGAGTCTTGTCTGTACAATACAAAAAAAAAAACAATTTATTTTAATTTTGTTTCAAGATGAAAAGACGCGGCGGTGTAAGTTTGTACAATGATCACGATATTAAGATTTACAATAACGGTGTGGTTTGTTGCGTTTTTGTTGAAGACGCGGAAACACGTGTATCGAGCATAGAGATGTTCAGAAACGGGCAGGGATGCGATATTGCCAATACGGCAACTCTCGTACATTATGAATACATTGCCGAAACTCAAAAACAAATTGAAAAGAAATGTTTCTAATCGCGATTTATAGGCATGCGTAATTTTTAAACGCTTATCGCCGAGCGTGGTGGACACGCCATTACGAGTTATGGCGGACACGTTTTTTTTTCTTTTGTTCATCACTTACCACGTGAAGACGATAATATCATCTCCGGGTGTTTCGGATTTGTCGCTATTTGGGTGACCCAGCCATTGTGCCCGCGAAGGGTGCCCTTTAGCTGAAGGGTTTCGCTCATTTTTCACTTTTATGGAACGTCCAAAAACGTTCGATGCCCGTGGATACGGTCGACGATCCGCAACCAACGACGCGTTGAACAAGAAAGACCTGGAAAGACCGGACAGCAAACGAAACACGGATGTGACGAAAGCCCGAAAAGAAAAATGGCGTTGAGCGTTACAGTGGAGCCCTCTCGGCCACAGCGATTATTCGCGATAGTATCGAATATCGAAATCGAATCATCTCGAGGGAAGAAAAATAATTATTGACATTAGTAATAATCGATAGCATGAAAATGGCTGCCGGCCGGCGGTTTCTTTTAATTCTTTTATTCATTATTATTATCACTATTATTATTATCACTAGTGTAGCCGATTACGAATGAGTTGCTCGTTCCAGCGGAATATTTTCGATAAAATCGAAGCGCATCGCTCTCCTTGAAAGCGATTGCTCATTCACTGGACCGAATAAATCGATGATAAGCCATCGAGACTTATAAAATTGGTGTTTTTACGATTGGTGGTTAATTATTTTTCACCCAACGTCAATTGAACGTCTCAGCATCGTGCCATCATGTCTAGCAATAACGGTAACAATAGTGACAAAATAAAAATGAATCACTCGTCCGTTCTGTAATTGTTATGAGAATTCTCGAACGTGTCGTTTGACAACAATTCTCAGGTTATGTTTTTATTGTTTTGCTTTTTCTCACAGTGGACGACGAGAAGAGCGATGGATCCGTTGAGATGGATGCTGAAAATGAAATTGGTGATTCCGAGGACGCTGAGAAGATTTGCATCATAGATCCGGATAGCGAAGTTTGTTTGATTCGTAATTTTTTTTCTAATCATGATCTTCAAACGGGCCAGTATTACAATACGATGTACCTAAGAGACGAAGGTAATTCCATCACCCGATTATTTTGTGCGTCTCATTTTGTTTTACTTTTTTTTGCAGGAACTGGATTTCAATCATTCGCGGATAACAAAACTCGAGAATTTGGAACCTCTAACTAAGATTAAAAAATTATGTTTCACCTGGAATCTAATCAAGACAATTGAAAATATGGACAGTCTGGTTACGCTGGTGGAACTGGAACTTCGCGATAATCAAATAACGGCGATTGAAAACTTAGACTCTCTACTGAATTTGGAGTAAATTATGCTTTTTCTCTTAAAATTTCATGTCCATGACCACAATTTTACTATGATTTTTTTTTTTCCAGAGTCCTGGACGTGTCTTTTAATCGTATTAAGAAGATCGAAGGTCTGGAGAATCTGACTAATCTTCGAAAACTCTTTCTCTCTTCCAACAAAATCGTCGACATTGAGAGACTCGGTCACCTGAAAAAACTCACGAGCCTCGAATTAGGAGACAACAAAATTCGCGAAATAAAAAATTTAGACGGTCTTACCAATCTCACAAACCTATTTCTTGGCAAAAACAAAATATCGAAGATTCATAATCTGGAGAATCTGAAAAAACTTCAATTATTGAGTCTACAGAGCAATCGCGTAATGAAAATTGAGAATTTGGATGACTTGCCTGAATTGGATCAATTGTATCTGTCTGAGAACGGTCTGACTTGCATCGACGGTTTGGCTAGTTGTCCCGATCTTACGACGCTCGATCTGGCGAATAATAGGATCAAGAAGATCGAGGGCATAGATCATCTAAATTCTTTAGAGGAATTTTGGGTAAGGAAACCGAAGAGGGAAAATTTTTATTGTAAAAAAAAATTTCATAATTTAGTTCTTCATTTTATGTGATTAATGTTTATCCAATTTTGTTAATTTACATTATTCTTTGTTTAATTGTACTTGAGATACCGCTACATTGCACAAACTACCCAGATACAAATACTCTGACGAAACTTATATTAAATTTATTATTCAAATGAATGAAATACCCCGTTTATATTTTCGTTTTTAGATCAACAACAATCTGATCGAGGATTGGACAGCGGTTGAGAGTTTGGCAGCCAATAAAAAACTTCAGACTATTTATCTCGAGCACAATCCAATATCAAAGGATCCAAATTATAGGAGAAAGATGAAATTGCTTGTTCCCTGGCTCACGCAACTGGACGCAACTCTGTGCAGATGAATACGATTTAAGGCGCTCACCCGAGAAGAAAGCGAGAAAATCCAAAGTAGCTAGAAGCTGTAAACTGTATTATAATATGAGAAACTGAAATTATCTCCATTTCGATGTTGAATATCGATGATAATAATAATATACATGAATTTGTACACTAACCGTACTTTGATGATTCAAGATTGGAAAAAAAAGTTAGGACAAATCGTATTAAGCCGTACGTCCGAACATGCAAGTGCCTCGCGATATTTTCGATTTGCTTTTGTTTTTAAGGAAATGAAACAAAAGAAAGATTACCAAAACGCGAGAAGATAGCGAGATAGCGTCAATATTCATTGACAGCTTTGAGGAAACAAAAAAAAAAAATATAACCATACAGTTGCGTCTTGCAATAGTCGTGCGAAATGTCAAATTTACTTTTTATGCTGTATTATTATATACATTATGTCACGGTGATTTTACGATTTCTTTTTAGCGATCAATCAATAATGAGCGATTAAAGTCTCAAAACGGTATTGTGACTATATATACATAATTTAATAGATAAAAAAAATAATACAACAAGCATGGCCAAAGTGAGAATATCGACGACCAAAGCATCTCCGATTTTGAACGTGCATGCGAGGAGTGTGATTTTAAGGACGCAGGTAACGCTTATCGATTTATTATCTCGATTCATTACGACGTACAATGACATTTTATTTTTTCTGATAATAAAATGTCGTGCTATCTATGGTACGATAACAAGATAAGTGTGTGGGTGATGAAACTGATTTTAAAATTTGGCGCGTGCCTTCAGTTTTGCCAATTCGTGGAATATGAAAATAATGCTTTATTTCTCATTCGTTATGATAAAGAAAAAATACAGGACGACATAAAGACACTTAATCAATCAGCAAATACGATATTGATAACAAGCCGTGATCGCGCACAGTAAAAAAATATTTGGAAAAATCTTTATTCTGTATTAAATGGTAAAATATATTATAAATAAATGGTTTATCGGATCGAACAAATCGTAAGCTACATTATAGATCACATTAACAAGAATATCAATTTCAAAGTTAATCAGACTTCTAGTTATTGAGATATCGTATACACCACCTTAATACATATATAGTTTCGCGGCAAAGCGTAGAGCGAGATTCGTTTTTAATATTCGTATACGAAATTTTCACCAAAAATTATTCAAACTACTTTTAAACATACTCCTATAATACAATCTTTTCTTCGCGCTAGCTTGAGTGAAAATAAATTGTATTTCAAGCTGTTTTTCGGCACGTAAGGGTGAAATCCCCACAAATGATCAAATGCAATCAAATGAGAGAGAGAGAGAGAGATCAAGATAGAAGATGTATGTATATATATGCTCGCGCGAGCGCGCGCGCGCGCATCGTACTCTCTTTTCGGTGAGCGCGTGACGTCACCGTAAGAGGCGCTATTCGCATCGGCCATTTTGTGATTGTGTACTCGGGGGCATTGGGATTAATATATTTGTGTTGGGAGGCTGCTGGAGCAAAAAAATCCGAATGATTTTTTAGTTTAACTTGATAGGGTAGTCCGGTATTTTTCCCGTAATTACATGCGCTAAGTGAGTTATAAGGACGTGTAGCACGGTGTTAAGAGGAACGCTTGTTTAGATCCATACGATGGAGGAAAAGGCGTCGCTGAAGGAGCTTGATCAGTGGATAGAACAGTTAAACGACTGCAAACAACTGACAGAAAGCCAAGTGAAAACTCTCTGCGACAAGGTACGTAGAACCCTCGTTATAAAATCATCGACGAACCAAGTTCATCATTCCTTTATCTTCGTCTTTTTTCTCGTTTAATTTTCACAACCCCCCCCCCATCCCTCCCTTCCACCTTACGAGCACGTTTATCATTATCACCGTTCGAACATCCGTTTCGATCGTTTTAACACAATTCTAATTGCACCATCGATTCGCGTTGAATGTACCGATATTCTACGAACAGGGCGGTGTATCGTACGAAAAAAAAAAAAATTACCCGATCAGCACTGAGTACCAAAAAAATCCGATCGAAGGAGTGGGGAGGGAAGAGAAGAAAATTAGTTATCGAATTTGATGATACAACTTTGCTATTAGATATACGATTTTTAAAAATTTCATTCATCAGCTCGACTACTCTATGATTACTATACCGCAATGAAAATTTTACCATTGTTGCATCTGCAATAATGCTGACAATTCATACCGGATATGTTAGGAATTTAAAGCCTCTTTTTTCTTTGCACGCGCAATCCTTCGGAAAGGATACCGAACATTAAGCAGAATTTTTTTTATTCCCTACTGTGGGATAGAATTTTATGTCTTGCCTCTCGACAATAATTGCTGTATGTACTTGTTATTGGAAAAAATGGATTTTTTTCTATTCTTCTATAATGTACTTGTTCCATGGTTTTTGAACTTGGAAGATTTTCATAGACGATGTAACACAAAAGGTCTATTGCAATTGGCCGAGTCGATGTTACCGGTACCTCTGGACTCGGAGATAATAGAACCTGTTAAGCATTCTTACTCGTCATTGCATATATATCAAATGATTCACCGTTCAAAGATAAAGTATTTCAGCAAATTTTGGCGGTGTAACGACGAAAATTTTATTTTTGCAGGGAAAAAGTATCAATGTTGAATCTCTATTTTTATTATTTTTTGTTCAATAGATCAAAAATATTCATTCCATATAGTTATTTCTAGTCATATTCTACAAGTTTTTTTTGCCATTATCTTGTAGATGAATGATCGTTGAAATTTTCAGAAGGATGCTTCATTTCAAACTATCGATGATCAAAACTGATAATTCATTTTTCATAAAGTATGTTCTTTTTACAATTATAAAGAATGAAACTTGGTACTTGAGGTTTCTAGGTTATGTTGAAAGGAGTTGATGAGTGGCCTTGTATTGATTAATTTTTCCAGACTTCAAATTTTGTTTCTCATATCTTTCTGATCGACCGCAAGATAAAAAGCTTGCCCCTCTCCTGACCAACACATATTTGGAACAACCATGGTTCTATTTCTCAATAATGTCCCAAAAAGTATTTGTTAAAAAAAGATAAAAAAAATTGTTAATGCTTCAAAATTAATTTACAGAAGAATGACGGATGTTTCTTTTTTTTTATATTGTAGGCTAAAGAGATCTTGGCCAAAGAGTCTAATGTACAGGAAGTGAAATGTCCAGTAACGGTATGCGGCGACGTACACGGCCAGTTTCACGATCTGATGGAACTGTTCCGAATAGGAGGCAAATCTCCCGACACAAACTACCTGTTTATGGGCGACTACGTTGATCGTGGTTATTACTCCGTCGAAACTGTGACTCTCCTTGTTGCACTAAAGGTAATTATATTTTAGTAAAAAAAAATTATATTGGTATATCGGAGATTGTTTACATTCAACATTTCATAACTTTGCTAACAGTTTATCCATAATATCAAAATTGTTATTTGACAGTCGAATCAATTTTATTTGACAAGCGATGCCAATTTTTAGCAATTTTAGCGATACGTCTCAGCTTCGGATGCGAAAGAAAATGCATGTATTTTTAATAATAAAAAAAATCCAACAACAGGTGCGATATCGTGAGAGAATAACCATCCTGAGAGGCAATCACGAGTCGAGACAAATCACACAAGTTTATGGATTTTACGACGAATGCCTCCGTAAATACGGGAACGCAAACGTCTGGAAATTTTTTACCGATTTATTTGATTATTTGCCACTGACGGCGCTGGTCGACGGACAAATTTTCTGTCTGCACGGCGGTCTTTCACCCTCGATCGACACGTTGGATCACATTCGTGCGCTTGATCGTCTCCAAGAAGTGCCACACGAGGTAATTTATCAATGTGGTTATTTTCTTTCGTTTTTTTCTTCTATGGAATGGGTTAACGATACTAAATTTTTTTTCTCATTTTTTCAGGGACCCATGTGCGATCTTTTGTGGTCCGATCCCGATGACAGAGGAGGGTGGGGAATTTCTCCCCGCGGTGCTGGCTATACATTTGGTCAGGACATTTCCGAAACGTTTAATCACTCTAACGGCCTGACTCTCGTCTCGCGAGCTCATCAATTGGTCATGGAGGGTTACAATTGGTAACGACGATGTTTTATCATTTGTTATAATATTATTTAGTAATAATTGTTAAACTGGCGATGCTGGCGTTACGACCACTAAATTACGTTAATCAATTTGAATTTAATTCAAACAAATATGAACAAAGCGAAAATTTGTTGGTCTCTTGATGGTTTTTACTAAAAAATACTTTTTAAAAGCGGGGACAATTTGCACCGAAGATCGGTCTATAATAATAATAATGATAATTATAAGGGTCACTAATAGAAATATATTTTAAATCGTAAAATTTACAGGTGTCACGATCGTAACGTCGTAACAATATTCTCGGCACCGAATTATTGTTACCGTTGTGGTAATCAAGCTGCAATCATGGAATTGGATGATACTCTGAAATATTCATTGTGAGTTCAAACAATCCACAATGCTTGTAAATTAATTAAGAAAAAAAGAATTTTACTTTTTCACGTCTTCTTTTTGCCTCTCATTCGTTCACAGCCTCCAGTTTGATCCAGCACCTCGGCGCGGAGAGCCCCACGTAACCAGACGGACACCCGATTACTTCCTGTAAGGAGTCAGCATGAGAAAAAGAAGAGAACAAAAAAGAACCCCGAAGGAGGTAGTTGTTAAGGTAGGGGAATGGAACGATGCTGGCTTTATAGTGACGCCACGGAACATAAAAAAAAAAAAAATCCTGTAATAGAACATCGTCATGAGTGTAAGGCCTTCCCTGAGTTACCCTTACACGCCATTATATAGTCCCAAGTATTATATCATGGCTCACTTTACAGTGTCTCTCTCCGAGCGAAAAGTAAAAGAGAAAAAGGATGAAAATTCGAGGAAAAAACATGAAATTTAACGAATAAGACGCTCTCGTGTGCGTACGGACAAATATACATACGAATACACACATACACATACACAGAAACACAATGAACAGCATCTGTAGAACACAACTTGTACACATGAGCAAAAACAATAATGTACACATGGTAACAATTAAATTCACTTAGAACATTGAGTTTCATAACTTTTAATGCATTGCTTGTATTTTTTATTGTCAAAGAGGGAAAAAAAAAAAAAAAAACAAGGAAGTAACAAAAGAAGTTCATAAGTCAGTCCGACGCGTATTCTAACGAAAGAACTGCGGGTATCGTTCTTTGAAAAATTTGAATGAACGTTAATTTATTACAAACATAAAGAAAAAGTAAACGAGAGAGCGGGAGAAAATTTTCCTCTCCTCGGAATATCAAAGGACATTTGTTTGGGTGTAATTTTTCGCAAATCACTTACTGGACCAAGATCATGAGGGAAAAATGTTTAATTGGGTCACAATCGCAAATACGCGTGCGAGAGAAGAGCACGAAAAATGTTTGGATTATAAAGAAAGATAAAAATGATCTTGGGAATAGAATAAACACGAGACGACTATGTGACGTTTAGTATTGTGAAAAAATTCCATTTAGCCAGCCCGTAACGAGAATTCATTCGGAGCAGAGATGAAACAATGAATACGGCGCTAAAAGATCGTTTGATTACCAAACAATACTCGGTTAGGTTGACCAAGAGAGCTACAGTGGACCACAAACACTTTCCCGGAGAAAAGACTCCGTTTGAAGGAACAAAAATACAAGAAGAAAAAAAAACACATGCACGAAAATGTATATCCCCATTATTTATATCAACGGATGGGACAAACATTTTTGTCGTAAAATTCGGTAATTGAAATTATCGTCGAGGTATTTGAAAAAAAAAATGGCCCAACCACTTTGTTGAATTTCTACACAACTACAGTTCGAGTATATGTTTTAAATAAGTTTAGATCGGAGCTCTGCAAAGCTGACTGGTGAAAGATTTCTTTCAACATTTCATATATTATTATTATTATTATTATATTATACAAATACACTGCGAGAGATTCGAAATTTAGTGGGGAAAAAAAAAAAAAAATACAAAACACTTTTGCATCAAACTCAAATGAGCTAAACGAAACACGCACTCGATCACATGTATCCACGATAATTGAATCGCGAATATTTGCGACGACGATACTGACGAACTTTTTACTAATTAAATAAATATACAAAAAATAATTTAAAACAACAACAACAGCAAAATGATGCTTCTGGTAAATAAAAAGGAAAAAAAAAAAGAAATATGTAATGCAAGCCAAACAAACCTTGACTTGTTGTGTCAAATCATTCATAATAATCGTCGATAAAGAGAGATTGAAAGAGGAGAAAAAGAAAATGGGCGCTGATACATAAAAACATCCGAGAAACACACGTGCAGATGTATTCTTAGGAGTAAGCATGAAAAAAAAATTGAATATACGCATTAATGAATTAAAAATACGTTAGTGCTCGTAGTGTTGGCTTTCATTATTATTATTAGGTATATGTGTTACACGACGAACGTAAAGTGGAAAAATTCACGTTTTATAGAGAAAATTCGTCAAGACCGTAAAAGTCTAAAAAGTAGAAAGAAAAAAAAAGCGGACGTCCGGATAATCCAAAGTGGATATCTCATTTTCTGGATGATGCAGGCTTAGCATTTCTTTTTTTTTTTTTTCTTCTTTTCTTTCTCATTCTTTATCTCTTATTTTATGTCAAAGGAATACACGTACTCGCTCGGTCACATTGACAAGTATGAAACTTTCGTATAGATACGAAAACAAGCGAATGGCTTAGAATTTAAAGATGAAAAGAATTCACTTGAGTTTGGTACAGTAGCGTCTGCATACAATTAATTACACGAGAATTGTAGAAAGTGTATAGCTAATTTTTGTATTTGCTTCATTTACTGTATTCTCAAAGACCCTCATACATTGAGTAAACCACCCAATAAGTCTGAAAAAAAAAAAAAAATGAAAATGATTCGAAAGTTTGGTTCACTTCATAGATTTTAGTTCACCAATTTCTCCTTGATTTTGTCAATCGTTACGTTGTCGAATTATTCGAATTTTACCCGTAAAAAAACGTGTACTTTTATTCATTAAGCATTCATCGAAGTAGCAACAAAAAAAAAAGGTTAAGTTAGTTTCGATGTCGTGAATATGTTCATCTTTCTGATGCACAATTACGAGAATTGAGAGTCACATGTATTCGATTGCTATTTCACGAAATTTCGATACTGGCAAGCTATCAAATATTTGTGTACAAGTCTTGCGCCACGAGACGATCGTGACAATTTGAAAAATTATTTAAAAAATAATTATTATTAACAATTGTTATTAATAATTATGAATAATTACTTGTATGCTTACAAGAATTTTGGAGCCCGTGCGTTTTATCTCTCAAACTGCCACTGTCGTTCGTTGGACAGCTATAAATTTTCCGATTACAGTTCGAGAAAAAACAAAGAGTTCAACCAATCCTTTTCAGATTGATCGAATGTCATTTTACGTCTCACAATGACGAAGCTTTTTGCACACTTGAACCTGCCTAAACGTATGGAGTATATACATATATTGATAAACGACGACACTCATTTCTCGGGCATTTGTAAAAAAAAAAAAAAGAAAATAAAGCATTTCTACCGTCAGCTTGCATATCCCTAAAGCCTCTTTTCTTCGAGACAAATTTGGAATTGAAACAAAGTAGCCGAAATTTGTCGAAATTTCCTTCTCGAAGCGAAAAAAAAAAAAAAAAAAAAAATTTGGCTTTGCTACGTAGATATTATTATCGCTTTACTACAAACAACTTAGAATAAACATTATTGTATTTGGATCGATTTTTCGCATTATTTTCTTTTAGTACCGATAATTTTCATTTTCATGTTCGTTTATTGGATTCACGATAATAAAAATATATATGATAAGAGAGAAACAAGAACGATGAGCGAGAAGAAAGAGATAAA
Organism: Oxytorus armatus; assembly: GCA_958009045.1. Taxonomy (NCBI): domain Eukaryota; kingdom Metazoa; phylum Arthropoda; class Insecta; order Hymenoptera; family Ichneumonidae; genus Oxytorus; species Oxytorus armatus. The sequence continues at coordinate 2,787,327 of OY253750.1, forward strand.
TAAAACACGAAGAAACATCGAGAAATGCACGATTCCTTCATCAGCCACAACGAAACACGAGTGAGAAGAAGAAAGTAGCAAAACGAATACGATAGACATTTTTCATGGTCAAGTTATCGAAAAATGTTGAAACTTAAAAAAAAAAACCATCTGCCATGCAATCACGGTACTTTCATGATTTTTAGACGACTCGTCCCCCTTAAGGGAGAGAGAGGACAGAGTGAATAAAAAAGTTGAAGAAACGTCAAGAAATGCTTGCACGATTCACCATACGGTTTCCGTTAACGGAGAAAGTGTGACCCAGTTACGCAGTGTGGCACATTCCAAGCGTGAATTTTATTGCTTTTTTTTTTTTTTTTTTTGTAATTATGAACACGTTATCAATTAGGGACAATTTTCATCTGAGCGAATACCGTTACGTCGTCACGCAAAGGTGCATCACTATTGTCTACATTCCTGTCTCTGATGCCATTAGGAAATAATGAGGAACGAGCCAGAAACGGATATATCGGTCCTCGCGTCCGGGTCTCGCGATATTTATACAAACATTGGCATTTATTCGTCGTATTGTCGGGGAATTAAAGGCAATTTCGGTGAAATCGTGAAACACACAAGAGTATCTCAACTTTCGTAAACTCATTATATTTCATTTCGTTTTTTTTTTTTTACCTCACGTGTGCATCGTCGTCTCTGTCGTACATAAAAATACGACGTAACAAATTCTCCTTTGACAATAAACAAATGTATATAAATGTGAGGAATTTCACGGCAAATCGACCTCTACTTTTACTCTTCACCTCTCGAATTTAGTACCTAATTTTTTTAATATTCTGTATTCGGTTTGTTTGAAGATTTTTTTTTTTTCAATCGCCCTAACTTTTTGTTTAATTAAAAATGCGTTTATAACATCTAATGCCTTTTAGAGTTGAAGCAAAAATATTTAAAAAAAATCATACAGCAAATCTCAGAGGCTGAGAGTCGGGATCTAGATCGAATTTTCGTGAAACTCCTCGTACGTACATACGTCGCGTATAAAACTTAAATATATACATTGTAACTAGAAAACATTTTGCTTTATCAACGTCTAAATTCCAACTGTTTCGTTAAAGCTAAATTTGTTTAATATTAATTTAAAAAATAAAATAAATTAACGAACGATACAATCGGCGGAGAGACAGCGGCCTTCCGGTCTTTCGTCAACAATTTTCGTTCAATGAATTAACGAATTATCTGTGTCTGGTAAAACTATCGTTAGCCCATTTGCGGCAGGTCCCAATGAATCCTCAGTCCTCGGCTATATTTTTTCCCCTATCTCATCGTGATGAGTAAAAAAAATATCTCGTTGAACTATTTCGATTATACAAGAGCGAGAACAATGTAGTCTTTCTAAATCATTGCTGGCTCATTTATACTGAAATCTTTATGCCCGTATCTAAATCGAGCATTTGCTTCACAATCTCGTAAGTCGTAAAGCTCACTGCCACCATCGGAATGGCACGAAAATAATTAATACTCATTCCCCGATATAAGCCTCTTATTATTCCGTTTTCCATGTAAATTAACTTCATCGTTGACAGCATTCCCGATCTGTTACAGAATGTACAAAAAATCTTCTTCACAAATTTGTAACATTAATTCCGAGGATTTTCGGTAATTATATTTCTGTATTTGAAGATCAGTCAAATTCAATTGTCCAATTGAGTTCATCGAGAAACGTAGTTATTGAAATTTTAGTTTTTATCATTTCATTGGAATTCTGCTGAATTGCAATTTGTAACGTCACTAGAAATTTTACTTAGTGACAAATTGATTTTAAGAAATTGACAATTCGATAAAAAACTTCTCAACGTATTTTACTAATTACTTTTTGTGTGTAATTTTTTTTTTTACTAATTAACGTGACTTGCCCATATTTATGCGTAGCTGGATCCATCATCGCTAATTGCATTCGTCTTCTGGTGACGTCCAAGGGATAGGAAAAACTTTGAGCTACGGCACCGGCGATTCCACCGCAGAGTAATTTTGCTGGCAGTGTCAATACCAGCCCGCCTGTTTGCAAATGGAAAAGGAAAAGACAAAAAAAATAGTCAAGCTCTTTGTACGATTTTTTTTTCTCGCCGTTGTAATAATTTTTCATATTTTACACACGAATCATTGCACGCCCAAACTGTACCTTCCTGGGATTTTTTTTTTTTTTTTCAATATTCCTACGATTCAAAAAGGCGTTCAGTTTTTTTAAAAAGATTATTTATTAATAAAGTTGTTTTTATAAGCATATCTTGAATGAAACTACGGGTAGCTCGGATATGAAAAGTTTCAAGAAAGTCTCACAAATCTCCTGTCGCACATCAAAATTTTAAAGCTTTGAAGATCCAAGCTTCGAAGTTTAAGGTAGTAGTCTGGTAATTTATGCCGATTTTCATGTCTTTTTTGGAGGGCGTTTTTTTGTAGGAAAATAGAAATGAATCGTTTTGGATATTTAGGATGTTTTTATTTACATATTAAAGATACAAAAAAAAAATTTCAAAAATTTAATAGTTTATTATTATTATTATTATTGATCGAAGTTGGCATCTCGAAAAAAAAGCGCGTGGGTGGCCCCGGTGATTTTGGCTCTTGATGTTATCTGAAATCAAAAATTCTTGATAATTCTTAATCTATAGACATGTCATTCTGGTCGGAACTACTGAAGTTAAATTTCATGGATAAATAACAAAATGGCGGACTTTGGAAAAAAAAACTTTTTTACAAAGTCCGCCATTTTGTTATTTATCCATGAAATTTAACTATTTTTTTTATTTTTAGTCAAATTTCATGGATAAATAACAAAATGGCGGACTTTGGAAAAAAATTTTTTTTTCCAAAGTCCGCCATTTTGTTATTTATCCATGAAATTTAACTTCAGTAGTTCCGACCAGAATGACATGTCTATAGATTAAGAATTATCAAGAATTTTTTATTTCAGGTAACATCAAGAGCCAAAATCACCGGGGCCACCCACGCGCTTTTTTTTCGAGGTGCCAACTTCGATCAATAATAATAATAAACTATTAAATTTTTTTTTGTATCTTTAATATGTAAATAAAAACATCCTAAATATCCAAAACGATTCATTTTTATTTTCCTACAAAAAAACGCCCTCCAAAAAAGACATGAAAATCGGCTTAAGTTACCAGACTACTACCTTAAATATTCGAAACCCATCTCAGGATTGGACCTGTAATGGGTTATAATTTGTAAAGTTTGTCAATGTTATTCTTGCGTTATTGTATTCTAAAGAGATAGAAGTCAACTTCGATCGACTGGTGCTTGGTTGAAAAATGACCTTTCAATTAGAGATGATAACTTTTTGTTTCAAAATTGATGTAAAAGATTTTTTTTTTACCAGTAGGTAACAGCAATTCAGGAAATAAAAAATCTTCAAAAAAGCCTGAAGGCCTTGTAAAGTTGTATATACATAATATAAAAATAAAATGAAGTGTCAGATCCCAGTGAGCGAGGGTCAGGCTCAGGTCGAGGTGGTGTGAAATGCCTCGTGTATACTATAATACATTATACATAAGTACGTATGCCTCGTCGTTATCACGCTTTTAGATAACCGATGTTAAAAATCGTAGAGGCAGCTTTTTTTTTCTTCTTCTTAAATTCTAATTTATCCATTTGTTTAGTTTTTCAACCTGATTTCCAACGATTATCGACGATCCAAACGCGTAATCACGAGAGATAAAAGGGGGAAGAATAAAAAGATTTCTTACCGGTGTTTCTCGAACACTTGCCGCACAGATAATTAGGCGCATATCTCATCGACAGGTATTTTAATTTCTCAAAGGAATAGAAGGAAAATCCAGCGTAAGGTATCATACCGATAATCGATGGCAAAAATCCTCGATACAAGGCTCTGAGACCACCCTCCTGAATGAACAATATAAACGGGCGATCGATGTAACGTGCGAATACAGGAAAAGAAAATTATTAATAAAATACGTCGAACATATGGAAAAAAAAAGGTTGGGATAATGTCACTGCGCATTCACAAAATTTCATCTCGATGCCAAAGACCAATAAATTACCATTTCATTTTTTTTCCTATTATCGACAAGAAGTCAGATAGTAAAAGTTACGTGATTTCTCAATGAGGCAGACAAAGTCCAAGATTTTTATCGTTTCGCGATTTTGTTGTCAAAAAAAAAAAGACTGCAAAATAAGACTGATTTTGCCGGACGATAAATGACGAACAGGAAGTACCTAGGGCGTTCGTTATCAATTATCCCGATGAGACGATGTTGAAAAATGTGATTCCAATTAATTTAACAATTGCGTTAAATTTACGAATGGACAAAAATGACTAACGGAACATTGGTTTGACCTAAAAAAAAAAAAAAAAAGCAAACATACATCTCTGAATATGGAAACTGCTGTGTGAGTTATTCCAGTATAAATGTGTTCTCCGGTGACTTGAAAAGCGAGACGAGCCCTGATGGTGTCCAGTGGATATGTTAATGCGACCGCCGTTACACCTGCACTCGAACCCGCTACGAATTTGTCGATGTGCGTGTATCTTCCAAAGAGACCTCCTAAACACTGACAGAATATTTTTTATCTCTTCACGACCTCAATTATGAACGTTCGAGAATATTCATTTGAGACTAAAATAAGGCACATTCCCGGAAAGAATTATTGAATTTTCTTGATTTTCATTTGCATAATAAAATTCTTATTTTTAATCGGGTTGAACCTCAATTAATTTCCTGTAAAATATCAGTGTCGAGATGACGTTTTCATAGAAAATGCATCGTTACACTGTATTAAGGTAGTAGTCTGGTAACTTAAGCCGATTTTCATGTCTTTTTTGGAGGGCGTTTTTTTTGTAGGAAAATAAAAATGAATCGTTTTGGATATTTAGGATGTTTTTATTTACATATTAAAGATACAAAAAAAAATGTTTACAAGTTTAATAGTTTATTATTATTATTATTATTGATCGAAGTTGGCAGCCCGGGTCCTAACTTTTTTTCTACCGAATCGATTGCTTTCAAATTTTAACAGGCTACTCTACACACTTATAGTTCTCGTCGGAACTACCGAGAAATTTTTTCACCCCTAACTTTTTATTTTACAACCCCTTCTTTGCTAAACTCCTTTTATTTTAGCAAAGAAGGGGTTGTAAAATAAAAAGTTAGGGGTGAAAAAATTTCTCGGTAGTTCCAACGAGGACTATAAGTGTGTAGAGTAGCCTGTTAAAATTTGAAAGCAATCGGTTCGGTAGAAAAAAATTTAGGACCCGGGCTGCCAACTTCGAGGTGCCAACTTCGATCAATAATAATAATAATAATAAACTATTAAATTTTTTCAAAAAAAATTTTTTTTGTATCTTTAATATGTAAATAAAAACATCCAAAATATCCAAAACGATTCATTTTTATTTTCCTACAAAAAAACGCCCTCCAAAAAAGACATGAAAATCGACTTAAGTTACCAGACTACTACCTTAATTTATACGATGATCTTTCAATGAAAAATTTCGAATCCAATTTATTATTTCATCGTTAAATCGATTATATGTTTTTTCCGACATTAAGGTAGTAGTCTGGTAACTTAAGCCGATTTTCATGTTTTTTTTTGGAGGGCGTTTTTTTGTAGGAAAATAAAAATGAATCGTTTTGGACATTTAGGATGTTTTTATTTACATATTCAAGATACAAAAAAAAATGTTTTTGAAAAAATTTAATAGTTTATTATTATTATTATTATTATTGATCGAAGTTGACACCTGGAAAAAAAAGCGCGTGGGTGGCCCCGGTGATTTTGGCTCTTGATGTTATCTGAAATAAAAAATTCTTGATAATTCTTAATCTATAGACATGTCATTCTGGTCGGAACTACTGAAGTTAAATTTCATGGATAAATAACAAAATGGCGGACTTTGGAAAAAAAAGTTTTTTTTTACAAAGTCCGGAAAAAAAAGTTTTTTTTTACAAAGTCCGCCATTTTGTTATTTATCCATGAAATTTAACTTCAGTAGTTCCGACCAGAATGACATGTCCATAGATTAAGAATTATCAAGAATTTTTTATTTCAGATAACATCAAGAGCCAAAATCACCGGGGCCACCCACGCGCTTTTTTTTTTCGAGGTGCTAACTTCGATCAATAATAATAATAATAATAAACTATTAAATTTTTTCAAAAAAATTTTTTTTCGTATCTTTAATATGTAAATAAAAACATCCTAAATATCCAAATCGATTCATTTTTATTTTCCTACAAAAAAACGCCCTCCAAAAAAGACATGAAAATCGGCTTAAGTTACCGGACTACTACCTTAAAACCTGTGAGGTTAAATATTTTTGAAAAAAAAATTGTTTTATTCTGATACTGTCGATACTAGGCGCGATCAAAGCTCGGATGGGTGACCGTCCACGTTTTTGTTTTTGTCTATTCCATTGAAATAATTATAATAAATATGAAAAAATGCGGTAAGGCCAAAATGCGAACAGTCCGAATAAAAAAAAAATTAAATAACTTGTTCCGAGCCATTTGTGATAAATTGAAAAAATTGAACGCGCGCAAGCATGAAATTTCAGGATTTACCTTTTTGTATAATTCAAATGCCGTGAATTGAGTCGCTGCGTACGGAAAAATTCTTATCATCTGAGCAAAGTTTCCTTTGTACAGAGCAGTGAATTTTTCGCGTTGTATTATTTCCTTCAGACCCGAGAATACTCCTAAGATTAACGGCAATTAATCATTACTTTCTAAGCCGATCTTTTTTTTTCTACTCTTCACATTTACGACAAAACGTTCATTCTCACCTAAATGTTTGTAATGTACATTGTGGGCTTGCAACAATATTTTTATTCTGTCCAACGGAGCTACGGCTGTTTTCGAGCACATGCCAGCGACACCTGCGCGAAAAATAAACGAAAATTAACGTTTCTATTTCATGGATGTTATAAAAGTCGATAAACATGCGTGAAACGTGTTAGTCATTTTTTGCAAACATTCAAAATCAACTTTACCGGTGTTTTTACGTACTCGCGCTAAAATATACGATTTATTTATTTTCATTTGAGCTTCTTATGTTTTCTTCCTATTTTAATTGTTACACATTTTTTAATTCAATTTTAAAGTTAATAATCGTTTCTCATTCCGAAATCTTTGTTGCAATAATTTAACGTATTTACGCTGAAGTAAAAGACCAGTCTATTGCCCTTATTGTTTCTATATTTCAATAATCGTTCGTGCATATTCCAAACTTTAAAAATAAATTATCGTCATATTTTGACGTATTTCAAAGGCTGACGCAAAGACATTGTTTCTTTCGCAAAAAATATTGCATTAATCTACGAACTCGTGCGACAGTGCAAAATAATATATTCGAAATATATCTGGTCCCCTTTTCGCATACTAAATCATAATTTCATATATCGTACGAAATTTGATAAATATATTTTAAGAAAGTGTCTTTTCCCGCTTCTCCGATATAATAACGCGCTCGGTATGAAAATGGCACGATCCCGCGAAAGAGATCACTATTATGATAAACTGCAAATGTCGATAACTCGATTCTTCATCTACAAAACAAAACTTAATAAAAATAACAACAATGTCACTTACCACCAGCCAAAAGACTCTTCATCACAAACTCCAAGTTTCTTACGTTATCGACTTGCAAGGACATCTTTCTTTTATAAAGCCCTCACTGTGAACGAGAAAAAAGAAGAAACGTTTGAGGAACAGCCGTTTAGAAAGCTATCTACCGTACTGGAGAAACGTCAAGTCGCGTTTCCGAATGAAGATGAGCTACCGACGCCGCGTATACGCGCGCCCTCCTCCTCGCTCACTCTCTCCCTCGTCTTTAAAGCGGTTAGAATGTCACTGACCTTGTAAACTCGACGTTTCTCCACGCAATGCAGAACCGCGAAAGAATGGAAACGAAAAAAAAGGAGGTTATGTGTCACGCACAAGGTCTCTCTGGCTGGTCCGACATGTGGATGATAACGTTGACGTGCAACGAATCACGACGTGTTCGGTCTAACCCTCGAATTGTGTACTTTGAAAATTCTGACAATCTTACATTTCCCGATGTTTCTACCTTTGTCAATTTTCGTGTGTATACACGCTAGTTTGTGCAAACTTACACATTACATATTCCTCTTGGCTCGCGGCATATCATTCAATAATCCCGACCCAACGTAAGAAGAGCATTAGGAAAAAGGAAGAACAAATTTGTGCAAATTGGTGCAAATCGCCATATGATCGCTGGATCATTTCTGCAGCGGCGCGCTTGTCGTCTGCTACTTACATTGTGCGTTACCCATTTATATTATTTATATCAATGAAGCATTGAATTGATGTCGTTAACCCTATAATTTTTATTGACAGTCGTGATTACAGGCAACAGTTATACAAATAAACAATATTAATAGGGGAAGAATATTATAGCAAGTTTGTAAAGCAAATATTGTAAGAGTTATTATCGGAACGAGTTTGTTTCATGATTTTGCCGCATACGCAGCGATCGGATACCCAGAATCCGCCACGTCCTCTGTTTGATGTACGGTGTGCCTAACCTCTCGTGTCGATAATTTTCTCGTTCAACAATATAGTAACTGGTTATTCAACGAAACGCGAGGAGGCTATAAATATGTACAGTACCGGTTACGCGTTGCCGTCGGACAAGTCAAATTCAGATTGTAAACTGAGATACAACTTAAATATCCATTGATTCTTTTGTGTACGTTGGAGTTTAGCGAAACACACGTGGGTTTTAAGCTCCGCTTCGATCTTGTCATAAATTTGATTCTCTAGATATTTCGAAATCTAAATAAGAAGAAAGAGATACTGGAATATTTCGCACTGTGCACGATGAATACACCACGAGTGAAGAAGCAACAACAGCAACAACTGAAGAAATCATTGTCAGCAAAGAAAGCACCTGTCAAAGGACTTAGAAACGTGCTGGCGCAGCCGTACGATACTCACTGGTACTTCGATCGATAATGTCTTTATATATTATTATTTTTTCATCTACCCTCAGAGTCAAATAATAACAATATAAAGATGTCTTTTTATTTTTGTCGGAAAAAAAGTTTTGAGCATTACCAATCCCAATTTTGGATTCTGAAAGCATTCTACAAAAACCTAGAAACATACAACTGTTTTTTTAATGTCAATAAAATACTCCAAAAACTCTATAAATTAATATTCATCCTATGGTAGATACAACGTTCATTGACAAAACTGCATGATAAAAAACGTCAAATAAATTATAGAATAAATAAATCACAAACTATCCGTTTCAAAGACCAGCCAGCAGCTGTCGCTTCTCCATATTTTCTGATTGTTTTTTTCATATTTCCAACAGGCCTCTTCTGAGCAAAGATGCAGAGTCTTGTTTGGAGAAACTGTTGAGCGGGTAAGTTTGAACTAGCGGCGCGGATAATTTTTCAACATGGATGAACCAAGTTTGATAGATTAAAAAATACACAGATTATTGCCAGGATTAAAACGCCATTCGCGATCCATTCCCTGGTCTCAATTGCGCAAAATGGGAAAGGATGAGCGTCGCGCTGCTAGAGAAAAACTTGGTCCGGATTCCGAGGAACTCAAAAAGAATGATGAAACGCCGTACGTATCACCGGTCAAAGTATGGCTAAGATAATTTGAATTGAAACGTCAATTAGTTTTTTTTTTAACAGAAAAGTCATCACCCTCGGAGTCAATGCTGTAACTCGCAATCTCGAGAAAGAACGACTCTGCTCGATCCTTTTGGACTCTAACGTCGAGCCTCTGTTGATCAAGCATGTAATAGTCATGGCTCAAAATAAAGATATACCAATTTTATTGATTCCGTTTTTGAAGAAGGTGACTCTGGATAATGTGGGATTTGCCAGTGCCGCTATGGGTCTCAAGGTGAACAATTTTATTCAATTGAGCCACAATTTTGTTCGAAATTTCGTTCATGGCGATTAACGTAAAATGAAAAGAAATTTTCTGTATTTTTCAATAACAACGAAATATGTGATCCTTCTTAAAGCGCGAAGCAATCGACTCTGCTCATTCCTTCTACAAAGTTCATCAAGAGATTGTCAAATTTGCTCGGGCTTTTGTATCAACGGAAAAATGCAGACTCTCCCAAGATTCGGTAACAAGCCCGATGAACGAGGATGTAGAAACGTGCGATCAAGAAAAAGTTTCGTCAAGCACGTTATCTTTATCCACGAGTGTTTACAAGTACAGAAGTACACGAAACGAACGGACATTCGTGCCGCCGAGTTTGTTGGAAAAAGATAACGAACAATGGGGAGACTTTATAGCCATAGGAAATGACGATACGGAATTAACTTCTCCGAAATATTTCGTCTCCCGAAAGAAGCAAAGATACATGAACATTGATGGTCCGGTTGATTCCGAACAAGTAGGAAAAAGTGTCGAATCCGACGAATACATGTCTCTCGATCGCAACGAACTTTCATCGGAAACGAAGAAGAAAAAAAATGTCGCTTACCAATCGCTCAAAGTGAAACGTATACAGGGTAATAATAATCGCATTAAAGCCACGAAATCAGCGAAACCAAAGAAAAAATCGTCGTTGAATAAAAAATGAATAAAACGAAGTAGCTCTATGATTTCTTTCATCCCCAATTAATTCTTATGTATAATATCATTTATTTCGTTGCAAACAGTCGTCTCAAGTGGTATTCTCTCACTTAAATTTCTTACCATTATGTTATATCATTTTTATATATATGTATGTTATACTTTGTACACAATTCTTTATCGCCTCTTCCAATGAACCGAATAAACACTAGGCAGTCTTTCGCGCAACGGTTTACCGTGAGATTTAACGATTTTGGAACTTTTGTCATTGTTATTTCGCTTCGGAGCGTACTTTGACGAATTGCTTCGTGGAAGGTTGCGAACAGGTACTCGACGCAAATGCAATTCATTCAAAAGATAAAAAAACTTTTAACAACTATCGGTAGGTTGTTTCTTTTTCAAATTTTTTTCATCCCTTTTTCGAAGTTCTTATCATACCGGCAAAGTCGTACCGACGGAAGATTTGAATAGTCTCGTAAAAAACATGAGACCGGTAGTACCGCCCGGTATGGAACTTACGAGGAACGATAGCGTCGCAATCAATTGTAGAACGGCGCACAGCACCGTCAGCGGCGTCGATTGAAGATGTAGCGCAAAGTAAAGAGTACCAACGAGCGTAGTAAAATAGGAAAATGTGAAACATCTTCTTTCGGCGGTTAGTAACGACTTTATATAACTCATCGGTCCCCACAAGAAACAAAAGCTGAAAACAATACGCCCGTTTTCCCTGAGTAACGTTCGACGCGTAATTTGTCAATGTGCTATGCTTTCAACAGGCTTTTATGAGAAAATAATGAATAAAAATTCAATTACATACCTCATGAGAAAGAATAAACTTCCCAGCGAATAGAGCAAAGCAAATTTTCTTGCTTTCAGCAGCAACACAGGTACATAGATGGCTGACAAACAAAAACAGAGTATCCCCATGAAGCAGCAAACGGCGAACGCTGTTAACCGTTGTATTCTCGTCTGAAGCATGAAATTCAAATATAAATTAATTTTTATTCTAAACGGAGGACGATCGGTAATGTTAGAAATGATCTTTCCGAAGTTCTTAATTCGAACGTGTTGAAAATATGTCAAAACATATTGAATACTCGATGACATTGACCGATTCGTTGCAGTTTTGACGGTTGAAGGTTATAAACACACTAACCATACTGGGACAACATTCCTTTTTGGTTTCTTGATACCAGCTCGCCTCGTCGGTCTCTTCGTTAGCACGCTTTCCAAACCATTTTCCCAATGGTGATTTTGGTATTGTCACCGAAGGCATTGATAGTTTGTACTGTTTGTCATTTTTATTGCTGAGAAGATACTCGTTCAGTTCCTTGTTTAAATCGGCCATCTTTCTAAACGATTGTTGACAGATCGATTGTTCAGACGAAACAACAACAACAATCGATGTCACTGAAATCGATTGCCGCACTGCTCGATTAATCGATTAAAGAAGAGTGGATCTTTTTCTTACCTCTCGAGTTTCCGTCTTATTAGTTGCCGGTAATTCAAAAGCAGTTGTTGATAGAATAGGTATTTTTTTTCAGAAGAGCGATAATTCTTCTTGGGCGAATTGTGGCGGGGAACAAGATTTTCCTTCCCGTGTTTGTGAATTTTCTGAACGAAATGGATACGGCGGAGAGAGACGTGGTATAATTTGGAAAATATTAAAAAAGAGTGATGAGGTAATAAATGAGTTACATAAAAACTAATTCGAGCGTACAGTGGGTCAGAAAAGTATAAGCAAAGGTTTATTTATAAATTTTAAACATTAAGAGCTTATATAATTAACTAAATAATTTTTAAATAAGCAAAGGTTTATTTACAAATTTCAAATATGAAGAGCTTATATAATTAACTAGGTAATTTTTAAATAAGCAAAGGTTTATTTACAAATTTTAAATATGAAGAGCTTATATAATTAACTAGATAATTTTTAAATGAGCAAAGGTTTATTTACAAATTTTAAATATTAAGAGCTTATATAATTAACTAGGTAATTTTTAAATGAGCAAAGGTTTATTTACAAATTTTAAATATTAAGAGCTTATATAATTAACTAGGTAATTTTTAAATAAGCAAAGGTTTATTTACAAATTTTAAATATTAAGGGCTTATATAATTAACTAGATAATTTTTAAATGAGCAAAGGTTTATTTACAAATTTTAAATATTAAGAGCTTATATAATTAACTAGGTAATTTTTAAATGAGCAAAGGTTTATTTACAAATTTTAAATATTAAGAGCTTATATAATTAACTAGGTAATTTTTAAATAAGCAAAGGTTTATTTACAAATTTTAAATATTAAGGGCTTATATAATTAACTAGATAATTTTTAAATAAGCAAAGGTTTATTTACAAATTTTAAATATTAAGAGTTTATATAATTAATTAAGTAAATGCGATATATATATATATATATATATTAAAATAAAAACTAATAATAAAATTTATAATGATTAATCATATATACTTTAAAATTATTTTATAATTAAAAATTTATATAATGAGAAGATTATTTAAAATAAAATATTAAATTTTTAAATTTAATTTTAATTTGATTATTAGTTTTAATTTTTATATTAATAAATTTAATTAAGCTCAATTAATTTATATATAAATATTTTTGAGGTTAAATTTAAATAATTAGGTCATTTAATGAAAAATATTAAGAATTAAGAGATTTTATACTTACAATATTATTATAATTATAATAAAAATTGTGCCAGCAATTGCGGTTATACAATAATTATAAATTAATAAGATTTGTTTAAATAAGTTGGTGTGTAATTAAAATAGGTTAAATTTATAGTGAAACACCTTTGTGGTGATACACCTTGTTTTTTTGCGATAACTTTATAGACATAAGCGATACGCAAAGAAAGCCAATTTTATTTAATAGCACATCAGGTGCAGAGATAAACTGCAAATGGAGAATTTTTTCCCAGGAATAATAGAAGAATAATGCCAAAAAAACGAAAATTTTCGGGCAAAAAAAGTATTCATACACTTACGATTATAGTGAAAACCTAAATGATCATAGTTGTTAATTATAACTAATATTTGGTGTGCATCCCTTTTGCTTCAATTAACGCCTCGAGTCTCTCAGGCATGGATTCTACTAGCTTTTGCGTTCTTTCTTTTGCTATTTTCGTCCGTTCTTCTAAAAGCACTCTTTGGAGATCGGATTTGTTTGTTATTTTTCTTTTTCTAATTTCTACATCCACCAAGTGCCATCAATTTTCAATAGGATTGATGTCCGGAGATTGTGGTGGTGTAATCAATTGTTTGCGGACATTATGGAGTAACCATTCCTTCGTTTTCATGGCGGTATGTTTCGGGTCGTTATTTTGTTGGAAGTAGAAATTTCCATCCAGGCCCATTTTATCTACACTTGCTTTCAAATTTCTGCGCAACACGTCGATATACTTCCGGGCATTCGTTGTACCATCTATAAAAGCCAGATTACCAACGCTATAATATCCCATAAAGCCCCAAACCATGACGCTTCCTCCGCCGTGCTTTACAGTCGGTATTAAATTTTTCTGCTGGAGCTCGGTATTTGGTTTCCGCCAGACGAATTTTTTTCCATCGGACCCGAAGATGTTAAACTTCGATCTATCCGAGAATACGACACGTTTCCAAAATTTTATAGATTTTTTTACGTAGGTTTCTGCTAAACCTAAACGTTTTTCTCGATTTATATTATTAATTAATGGGGTTTTTGCGGGCAGTTCCGCCGTATATTTGGGCAGAATGCAAAACGTTACGAATAGTCTGGGGACACACGCTGTTCCCCGATGTTGACGCGACATCATTCGCTAAACTGCGAGCACTTGTGAACGGTTTTTTTGTAGCCTGTGTAACGATACTCCGACGCTCTCGTACCGTTAGTACTCTCGTGTCGACCGGTTCGTGGCTCATTTTCTCTGCTGTTTGTTCTTTCGTATTTTTTTTATTATATATTGCACTGTTGCGAAACTTAGATTTAGTTCTTTACTAATTTTTCGATAACTTTCACCGCGTTTCCGACGAAAAATCACTCAATCTCGCATGGATATTGATATTTCGCTTTTCTTTGCCATCGTTTCTGTTCAGAGCTTGAAGATCTACTACCGCATGGAATAGGTCAAAACCATTGTGTAAACGAAGCTTGTTTACATTGTACGCAGAGGTCAGACCGTCCGTGAGTGAATATCGAGGTTTAGCAGCTCGATCGTAAGTGTACGAACACTTTTTTGGACCGAAAATTTTCGTTTTTTTTTGCATAATTCTTCTATTATTCCTGGGAAAAAATTCTCCATTTGCAGTTTATCTCTGTACCTGATGTATTATTAAATAAAATTGGCTTTCTTTGCGTATCTCTTATGTCTATAAAGTTATCGCAAAAAAACAAGGTGTATGAATACTTTTTTGACCCACTGTATGTGCGACTCAACTGAGGTAGGGCCGTTTAACGTTTAAATAACTTTGTTGGAAACGCTTCCGCGTCCCTTCATATACGTACTTATGTTACGTCCCAGGATCGTCACTAGAAAAAGCGGACAACTTTTTTTTCCTCCACCGCCACCTCTCTTCGTCGACCAACGACATTAGCGACCACAGTAACGCCGGGGTAAGATAGAACTACAATGTCTACAGCGGGTAACACTACCGACAGCCAGCAATAGTGTTACCCGAGACCCGAAGTACCTGTGAACGCGGACCATCGATCGTCAACACGGACGATACCGACAATTCCGACGCACGGTCAGAAGCGTCCACCCTCGTGATCGACCGACGAGACTTCGAGGAATTCTCTCTCGTGGGCATCGCAAGAGCAGTAAGTGATTACCCTGGACTAACCCTCTACGCTTCACCGCTCGCAGGTAAGAAAGAAACCTTCGTGCCTTTTACCTATTAATATTTAATAGTGCCCCCCCTCTAGTAGGAACGCTCTTATCCCGGACTGGCCCATTCCAGTCCAAACAAGCGGACCGACTCAATAGCTCGGTTCGCGTCGACCCGCGACGTAACACTTATAACTTTGAAATATAGTTTGATTTTTTTATGTGACAGGTGTAGCGGCTCAATAGGCGGATCATTGCTAGTCCGCCTATTGAGCTGTCCATTGTAAAAGATAAAATAGATAAGTTATCACGAAAAGGACGCAATGACGATATGACGCCATTACAGTGACACCTAGTGGAACATGGGCGGAGGACATTGTCGCGATAATGGCCGTGATGTCATTAATTGCGTCGCATCTGTGCCACTTGAAAGTTATCCGTGATTATCATCAACTATATATATTCTTGGCACGATCATAGATTTTAATTGAATGATTTTTATATTTTCGATGAAAATTTCCACTTACGCTTTCGTGCGGCATTTTTTAAAATCAACCGTCGAGAAGTTTAATCTCCGGATCGTTGCAAAAATTGCACTCCCGATAAGATTGCTCGGATCTATAAAAAGCCCTCCCGGCGTAAAATTGCTATTCAGTGACGATAAATACAGCGGCTGGTAGACTTTACCTCCGTGCCTAGATTCGAGAGGAAAAAGCAGAAGCAATATAGAGTGGCGGTACGCGGCGTCAACCCGTTTTTTACGGTAATTATCTTCGGTATTATATTACTATCTTCAAATGATTTACGGTCATTCCGTGTCAATTCGATCCCAAATTAAGTAAAGAAAGAAAAAACTTACATCGGCGTCGCCAATTTTGAATGGACCGAAGAAAGATGCTGTGGTTCATCAAGAATGAGTTTGTGTAAAAGCCATTTGACGAAAAACCAAACGATTTAAAGTATAATGATTTGTTTGTTTGGAATATATGGTTTTGGACTAATATCTCGGGAGTGGATCAAGCTTCGTACAAAGTTTGTAGACCGTTCGGTTGAATTTTTAAGGGAGGGGTAGGGGTTTCGGCGTAAAAAAAAACACTTTTTTTGCGATTTTTTTTCTCAATTATGGATTGATCAATTTTATTCGAACCTTTTGTACACTATTGAGCATACTTTTGACAATGTTGTGTAATTTTTTCATGCAAAAATATTGAAGCATAAGCCCGTAACAGAGTTTCCCCCGGAACGTCTTGGAAAAAAAAAAACAATTTGCGGTGTTCACTATAACTCGGCCGGAAATTATCTGAAAATGGAAAACCATGAAAATTTAGTCAAATTATAATCAAATCTTCCCCCCAACGTTCTCGGATAATTTTTTTTTTCATTTAAAAATTTTTGCCGGCCATCCAAAGTGTGAACTGTTATTTTCCACGAAAGATCCCGCCATTTTGTGGGTGGGAAACACCCTTAATGTTAAAAAAAAAAAATTTAACTAAACGTTGGGGGGAGGTATTTTATATGTAGAAAATGTGTACAAAGTTTGAAATGAATCGGTCGAGTAGTTTTCAAATGGCAGTGAACACGGACTTTGAAAAAGTAGTTTTGAGAAAAACGCGTCTAAAGTGCACTGCTAGCCCGACCGCCCGCAGCTGTTAGAGGTAGAGCGTTAAAGGCCAGGAGATTAATAAGACAATAACTTCAAGAATATTGCTTAGATCGGTTCAAAATTTTAAGGACATACTCTTGAAATGTTAAACAATAAGATAAGACAAAAAAAAAAAATTCGATTTTTCGAAAGTGAAAACCCTTACCCCGCCCTTAAATCGACAGAATCGTAGGGTATGGTCAAATTGATACGGATTAACCTTTCATCGTTTTGTTCGTAAACTTGTTCGCCCTTGGTGATCGTACGATACGCATTTGCACAGAACGCATGCCGGACGCCGCATAATCTCCCACTATCGTTTTGCCACGACGAGAATATCCGTGAAGCGATAGGAGAAGAGCGTTTCGTCAGCAAAGCGAGATAAAAAAATCCACTTGAATATCCGTGTACCGCGGAACGACCTTGTACGCTGTTTACTCACCTTCCGGGATGCTTGCGTCATCGCGCTATTCACGGTCATATAGTTGACCATCCGGCGAGTTTCCTCATCGGTCTCTAATCACTTACGAGGTCATATAATTTCTCTCTCTCTGTTCGTCCGTTCGACCAACTCGGTATTGTTAATTTTACAGTTGTATTTTATTTTATAAATCAACGCACGAAGTAAACTTCTCACCGAGAAGATAAACAACGTTAAAGATTTTATGTCACGGAGTGGACGTTAAGTGCAAAAATTAAGACGTTTGTACGTGCTGCTATCCAAGAAATATGCTGTTAAGTTTCTCTCAGCAGTACTTTCAAACGAATATTGGTGGAATAACAAAGGAGCTGGCTATGAATTAAAAAGTAGCAAAATGACAAATCGCAAAGATGACAGATCTTGGACCTCGAACGAACAATATAACAGTGGAGGCTTAAAAAAATCTCTTCACGGCAATGATTATCAATTGAAATTATTGATGCTGTTCGCGTGGGAAGGTAAAAAGGCTGAAGTAGCGTTTCGTTTAGCCACAGAGATGTCCGATGCGGAGTCATTCGACGATGTGGTTTTTCGTTTTAATGACAGCAACAACAAGATAACACACCGTTTTTTGCAAGCAAAGCACCGACAATACGTGTGGAAAGAATTCAGAATCACGATTAACGAGCTCATGTCACGCGCAAATAAGGACTTTAGTTTGCAAAAGTATTTTGTCTCTTATGTGAAAACTATAGCGAAGGAAGAATTTCCCGCTGATTCAGTGAGAGATTTTATCATTTGCACTAACACTCATTTTGATTTTGAGATCGGTACAACGAGCCAAAACGTGCGGACAGTGACGGAGGCTGTTAAAAAAAAATGGAAAAATTATTTATCGTTGAAAACGGACGTGGATGAAATTTTGAATTTAGGTGGTGAACGGTACGAATTCAGTCGCGATCCGAAAATAAGAAAAGACATAATTAAGGATTTCAAAGATGTATTTATGGATTCTTTGAAAAAACATAATTTGCAAGAAAGTAATATCGATAAAATCGGTGAGTTTTTGGATAAATTAGTGTTTGCCGTTCAACAGCCATGCGGATCAACATTAGAGGAGAAGATTAGCGAGAAAATTGGCGATGAATTTAATATGATGGACGGCACAATTATTTATGATAATTTTTATAAGATTATGTCCGATTGGATGCAGGAGCGTTTAAAACACGAGGGAGAAAAAGGAAATGGAAAGGCACATTTTCTTACACACGCTGACGTGAACAAATTGTTTGAAGACGCGAGAAATAAGATCGGTAATCTTGAACTAAATGGTCTCACTTCGGTGTACCGTGCGAAAATTGAAAAATTTCGGATCGACTTTACCCCGGAAGCGTGTAACGTATTGGAGTTGGATAGATTTCTGACTCGACCAGATAAACACATTTTGAATGTCATCGCCGAGAGAATTGATCTGAGTTGTATCAAAGTGTTACAAATACTGAAACGTGAACCTAAATACAAAAAGGACGGCAGTTACATATTTATACGTGTAACGTCTCTTTTGTGTATGCGAGAACGTACAGTAGCGGCTTTTAGCTCGGAAAATATTAATCTGTTGGTTATTAGATGCGAAAGTGCGAAGAATTATCCCGACGATTTGTACAATGACTTGAAGAAAATCGTAGAAACGAAATTCAAGGGCAACGAATGGAAAAAGGTTATTCTCGTCACTCAAAAAAACAATATATTAGCTACGAAATTCAAAGATGATTTATCGACGCGCGATAAGTATGAGGAAAAATATGATAAAAATAATAGCTTGATTCATCTCACATCCGAATCGCAAAGAAAACTTTTGACCGAAGGGAGCGTTATGTTTCAAGGTGAAAAACTTAATTTAGGTACATTGATAGACGAAGAGTCGAAACCTTATGTCGATGCTGATACATTATCAAAGCTTATCAACGACGAGGAAATAATGATTGGCAGCAAACTTCCCGACTTGCGTGACGTCGAAGACTATTATGTTGCTCGAACGTTCAATCGTCCGATTAGAATAAAAATAGACGTTTTTCAAGCGAATATAATTGATCTATTTGCTATTAGCAATATGAAAGAAGTGGAGATACTCGAGTTAGTTGGTGATAAAAATAAAATACGGGAATCCAAAAATAGGAATCCTAAAAACGACGAGGACGTTAAGTTTTATTTACTAAACGGGGATAATGGAAAAACGGAATTTCAGGGTTTGTGGAAAGATTATCCAAAGTACAATATTCATTGGCTGAAGAGGGAAGGGGATGTGTTGCTATGGCAACGATCTCAAGGTGCTTTGTCGAACTTACGGCGGTACGTGGATGATTCGGACGAAGAAAGCATTAAATCGTACAAGGAGAGTGAATTAATAAATGGCAATGATGACAACGGTGTGGTTGTTATTGCTGCGGAACCAGGAATGGGCAAATCCATTGTGCTAACAAAGTTGGCGAAAGATATGAAGAATGCATCGGTATGGGTGATAATGATCGATTTGAATAAGAATGAAGAGCAGATTGAAGCGGCGAATTTGCAAAATATCGATGGAATAGTTAATTTTTTGTCTAGCATCGATACAACTGAAAGCACATTGACGAAATTGCTATTGTCACGTCGTGTCAAACAACGGAGTAAAATAATTTTGCTTCTCGATGGATTCGATGAGATTAAAGTTCGTAATCGTGATAGGGTCATTGAGTTGATAAATTATTTCAAATCCGACACTAACGCGGGACAATTATGGGTGACAACTCGTTTACATCTAAAAGACGCGTTAGAAGATTCGCTAGGGCTCTTTTCATACACTTTAAATCCCTTTGGCAAATCCGATCAAACAATATTTTTGACCGACTTTTGGATTAAAAAATTGCGCAAGGACGAACAATTAGGTGATATAGATAAAAATCGTGTAGAATATTTTACTGGAAAATTTCTTCAACGGTTTTGCGAAATTATGATGGAAAATTCCTTTGTTGGCATTGCGTTGCAAATACGAATGCTCGCCGAAGCTTTTCAAAATAAATTCAAACATTTCTATCTTAATTTCGATGAAACAATCGAATTATCCAATATTATTCCCTCAAAAATGACCGTATTTAAGTTATATGAACTTTTTATCGACAGCCAGTACACGATTTATCTTGGGGATAAAATGAAAATTCATAAAAATGTACGTAGAGACGTAACGGTATCGTTGAAAGAGTCATACACAAAGAAGCATGGTTACTTGGCTCTAAAGGCATTATTTTTCAGCAGTCATGAATATCAAGAAGCTTATGAAAAGCTGCTAAAGGATGAAAAAAATATTATGTCCGATGTTGAATTAAGGGCTATCGGTATTATTAAAGATTTTAAAAATAACCGTGCTCACTTTCTTCATCACACTTATGCCGAATACTTTGCCGCGGATTTTCTTGTTAATGCATTAAAGAAAGAAGAGGATGAACCTAAATATCAGCGAGCACGCGAGTTCTTGCTCGAGCATATCTTCCGAGATCGTAATCAGGTGATTCATTATTTTATTGCGAAAAGTGTAGATAGGGAAAATGATGAAAATCTGAGAGACAAGTGGAAATCAATTATATATTGTGATTTGCTGCCTGTGACAAAGTCAAAAGTTGCGTCGAGTCGTGAACAGAATGTTCTGTCATTGGAAAAATTATTGGAGCAATTTAAGCGAGCAACGAGTCGCCACGGTTTCTGGAACGGTCGGAATGGTTGGTTTTATTATCATGACACGAGCTTAATTCACGATCTCTTTGATGGCTTTCGCGGGGAAAAAAATATTGGTATACTAGAGAAGACACTTGATTATTTAACGAAAATCGGTCCGTCGCACTTTTTGAAAGCGGATAAAATGGTATCGGAAAATCTGCCGTCTGCCATTGAACATTACATATTTGAGGCCGAAGAACAAGGCAAGCTCAACCATGCATATTTAAAAACTATAGATAAGGAGGGATCTCACGCTTATCTTTATAGCTCCGATATCAATACGAATATAATGGACATTTTAGAAGACGAAAAGCATAAAGGTTTGAAGATACTGTTGGATAACTTTATGACTTCTCCCGATGAATGCCAAAAGAAAGAGAGCGTAATCAGTTTGGTAGATGTTTTCATTACCCCAGAACATTCTACACATCATCTGTACTCGATAGAAGATTTAAATGCACTAAATCGTTTATACCAATCTCTCGATACTTCTGATCGTTACCGAGATATAACTAAAAAGATTAGTTCATACATTAACGCCAATAAAAGTATTCAGAAACTTTATAAAGAAAGGATATTGTATCTTATGGAAAATATAACTGCCAACATGGGTTACGCCGGTATCGCCGGAAAGATCAAACCTTTGGAATATCATAATTATTTACAATCATTTTTCACCGATATCACACAGCATCCAAATATCATTCGAGACACTAAATTGTCTATTAACAAAATTTATAAAAAGTGGAGAAATCATGAAATGGAAAGAGCGGGCATTATAATATCTAGATTTTTGAACATTTTAACGCTTGAAATGTCGGAGGCAATTATCTCGGCTTTAAATGCTTCTTTTTCCATTGGTGCTGACTACAATTGCGGAAATGTTTTTGTCAATTTAATTGATTATATCTTGAAAAGGATAAAGAACGAAGGATTGGAAGCGATACCACACATTAATAAAGCAGCTTTTCTCAAGATGCTCACGCATTTTACGAAATTCGATACAACACGAAAATCTGGTATAACTAATCAGCTTGACACTGTATTAAAGTTAATTGAATCCGTATTAAATGTGCAATATATATGTATACATGAGGTAATAGAGAGCGTGAATTACTTGTTTCTGTTGGGAGAAGTAGGATTCAAGTTGATTAATACCGGTGAAAAGCTTCTGATAATTGATCCGGCGTCTGAATCGCAATATGAAATATCGAGCGACCACAAAGACCGAATAAGCGAACTAATCAAGTGGAGAAGTGAGAATGCTAATCAACCTGGGAACAAATTTATCGAAGAATGTTATAAAATCGTTTTACTAAAAGAGAATTTTTTGAAAAGAAGCGAATCCGAAAGTAGCTTACCACAGTTAAAGAGACTTAAAACTGAAAAACTTTAATCCCATTTGGAATATAATAATTATTTACAATCATTTTTCATCGATATCACACAGCATCCAAATATCATTCGAGACACTAAATTGTCTATTCACAAAATTTATAAAAAGTGGAGAAATCATGACATGGAAAGAGCAGGCATTATAATATCTAGATTTTTGAACATTTTAAGGAAAGGGGTAAGGGTTTCAGCGTAAAAAAAACACTTTTTTTGCGATTTTTTTTCTCAAATATAGATTGAGCAATTTTATTCGAACCTTTTGTACATTATTGAGCATACTTTTGACAATGTTTTGTAATTTTTTCATGCAGAAATATTGAAGCATAAGCCCGTAACGGAGCTTCCCCCAGAACGTCTTGGAAAAAACAACAATTTGCGGTGTTCACTATAACTCGGCCGGAAATTATCTGAAAATGAAAAACCATGAAAATTTAGTCAAATTATAATCAAATCTTCCCCCCAACGTTCTCTGATAATTTTTTTTTCCATTTAAAAATTTTTGCCGGCCATCCAAAGTGTGAACTGTTATTTTCCACGAAAAATTCCGCCATTTTGTGGGTGGAAAACACCCTTAATGTAAACAAATTTAACTAAACGTTGGGGGGAGGTATTTTATATGTAGAAAATGTGTACAAAGTTCGAAATGAATCGGTCAAGTAGTTTTTAAATGGCAGTGAACACGGACTTTGAAAAAGTAGTTTTGAGAAAAACGCGTCTAAAGTTTGTAAAGTAAAAAAGTAAAGAAATTTTTTTTTTTTTTCCAACTTACACAGAATCATCGATTCCAGCTCGTTTCTTCTTTTAAAATATTGTAGTGTATAGTATACACTATATACTATATACGCAATAGCAATGAATGAACTGTATACCTGTTCGACAGCTGCACTGCTAGCCCGACCGCCCGCAGCTGTTAGAGGTATAGCGTTAACGGGGGGGGTAGGGTTTTAAAGGCGAAAAAAAAGCATATTTTTATGATTTTTTTGCGGCGACATGAGTAATATAATTTTATTAAATAGAATTACACATTATTGTACAACTATTGAAGTATCTCAGAAAAAATTTTCAATGAAAAATATTGATAAATAAGCCGGTGACGTTGAATCTCCACAGGCGCCTTGAAAAAAGTGGTTTTGCGGTAAACATTATAACTCGTTACCGGATCATCTGAAACACAAAAATTGATATGCATTTTAGAGGTGATGTATTTCTCGAGATACTCAGGAAGAGTTTTTTTTTTTTCTATTTTTTGCAGCACTTGGAAGTGAAAAACGCAATTTTAGCTCAAAAAATCGCGCTTAATTTGTTATTAAAAAATTGAAAAAAAAAACTCCTCCTGGTTACCTGTTGATTTATGTGAAGAAGTAATGTTTAAATTTTCAAAAGGATCGGTTCAGTAGATTTTGAGTTCTAATGTTCACAAACTTCAAAAATGACGTTTTCGGGAAAATCGATTTAAAGTTTTTTATACGTGAAAATCCGGTATCACGGCCGGTCGTTTGAAACGCTGTAACTCCGTTAGTTTTACTCCGATTGGCTTAAAATTTATACACAATGTTCTCGACATATTGTTCATTCAGAAAATAAATAAAAAAAAATGCAAAAAAAATAATTTTTAACCCTACCCCCCCTTAAAGGCCAGGAGATTAATAAGACAATAACTTCAAGAATATTGCTTAGATCGGTTAAAAATGTTAAGGACATATTCTTGAAATGTTAAACAATAAGATGAAACAAAAAAAAAATCGATTTTTCGAAAGTGAAAACCCTTACCCCGCCCTTAACGCTTGAAATGTCGGAGGCAATTATCTCGGAGTTAAGTGCTTCTTTTTCCATTGGTGCTGTCTACAATTCCGAAAATGTTTTTGTCAATTTAATTGATTATATCTTGAAAAGGATAAAGAGCGAAGGAATAAGCGATACCACACATTAATAAAGCAGCTTTTCTCAAGATGCTCACGCATTTTACTAAATTCGATAAAGCACGAAAACCTGGTATAACTAATCAGCTTGACACTGTATTAAAGTTAATTGAATCCGTGTTAAATGTGCAATATATATGTATACATGAGGTAATAGAGAGCGTGAATTACTTGTTTCTGTTGGGAGAAGTAGGATTCAAGTTGATTAATACCGGTGAAAAGTTTCTGATAATTGATCCAGCGTCTGAATCGCAATATGAAATATCGAGCGACCACAAAGACCGAATAAGCGAACTAATCAAGTGGAGAAGTGAGAATGCTAATCAACCTAGGAACAAATTTATCGAAGAATGTTATAAAATCGTTGTACTAAAAGAGAATTTTTTGAAAAGAAGCGAATCCGAAAGTAGCTTACAACAGTTAAAGAGACTTAAAACTAAAAAACTTTATTCCCATTTGTCAAATATGTTATACAATAAGGAAAAATGTCGTGAATGAAAATATATTTATAAATATAATTCGTTCGTCTTGTTAATTAAGATATTTATCTTAATTAACAAGACGGTATTTACCGAGCATAACGAATATCGGTCTGTCGCTGCTTTCCGTAAATCATCCCGCACCATTGGAACGAGCGTAATTGCCAAAAATAGAAAAAAAAAAACAACGAACTCCGAGGGGATAACGGGAAAATGACGAAAGAATCGAAGCTAGCTGTTGCCTGGTCGAAACATTACATTTATCATTTTTAAAAATTTATTTCGTGTGTCAGGAACAATTTGTTTTTCTAAAGTGCGGATGATCTTTGATAATGAAACGAACAATCGTATGACCATTTTTATCTCTGACCCGATGTTTCAATGACCGGCGAAACGAGCGGAGAAGAGATTGACAGGATTACTGCCCGTGGTAGCGATGATGACTTTGAAAGGATGATTCGCCTTGAATTCGACGGGTCGCGATTCTTCCACGGCCGATGTCACGCCAACGACTCCTTCGAAGCAAAACAAGAAAACGACGTCCGGTTACTTTTTTTGAAAATCATCAATAAGTGGATTTTTTACAGAGATGTAGATCGGATTTTGCACATCTCTGTATTCGTACTAACGACGGGGGGGGGGGGGGGGGGGGTTGTATTACAAAAAGGTATTTCAATACTCACCGGCGGTAATTGCCGCGGCCTCGCTACCCTCCTCGTTGATTTCGATCATAGCCTTCTGTATGACATTGGTAACCTTTAGCGGAGGAAACGTCGTGATTCCGGTAAAGTCGGCATTGTCCGCGAACATGTCAGTCAATCCCATCTGCGAGCACAGAGAAGAGAATGTATCACTTCGGAATCATCATGATTTGTTTCTTCGTTGTCCCCTCGCGACGATAAAATCTCACGAAACAAAAATACTCACCGTTTTAAGAGGCTCTACGAGTGGAATTGTACTCTCGATTTTGAATTTCGGCAGCTCGAGGTGCACCAATTTGCTTTCAGCACGACGAATGAGTTCGTACAGATTGACCTTTCCGAGATTCTCTTCCAAATGTTTCATACCGTTCTTATCGTCCGGAAGTATGACGAACATGCTGATACGTTCGGCTCTGTGACTGCTCTGTAAAAGTATAACGTAAACGTTTCAACTTTCATTTTCTTACGTGTCGCGTCGTGGCTTTTAACAAAATTTTAATTTACATACAGTGGGTGAAAAAAGTATTCATACACCTTGTTTTCTTTGCGATAACTTTATAGACATAAGCGATACGCAAAGAAAGTCAATTTTATTTAATAGTACATCAGAGACAGAGATAAACTGCAAATGGAGGATTTTTTCCCAGGAATAATAGAAGAATTATGCAAAAAAAAAACGAAATATTTCGGGCCAAAAAAGTATTCGTAGACTTACGATCGAGCTGCTAAACCTCGATATTCACTCACGGACGGTCTGACCTCTGCGTATAATGTAAATAAGTCTTCGTTTACACAATGGTTTTGACCTATTCCATGCGGTAGTAGATCTTCAAGCTCTGAACAGACACGATGGCGAAGAAAAGCGAAATATCAATATCCATGCGAGATAGAGTGATTTTTCTTCGGAAACGCGGTGAAAGTTATCGAAAAATTAGTAAAGAACTAAATCTAAGTTTCGCAACGGTGCAATATATAATAAAAAGATACGAAAGAACAAACAGCAGAGAAAATAAGCCACGAACCGGTCGACCGAGAATACTAACGGTACGAGAGCGTCGGAGTATCGTTACAGAGGCTACAAAAAAACCGTTTACAAGTGCTCGTAGTTTAGCGAATGATGTCGCGTCAACATCGGGGAAGGGCGTGTGTCCCCGGACTATTCGAAACGTTTTGCATTCTGCCCAAATATACGGCGGAACTGTGCCCGCAAAAAATCATTAATTAACAATATAAATCGAGAAAAACGTTTAGGTTTCACAAGAACCTACGTAAAAAAATGTATAGAATTTTGGAAACGTGTCGTATTCTCGGATGAAACGAAGTTTAACATCTTCGGGTCCGATGGAAAAAATTCGTCTGGCGGAAACCAAATACCCAGCTCTGGCAGAAAAATTTAATACCGACTGTAAAGCACGACGGAGGAAGCGTCATGGTTTGGGGCTGTACAGGATATTATGGCGTTGGTATTCTGGCTTTTATAGATGGTACAACGAATGCCCAGAAGTATAACGACGTCCCACGTAGAAATTGCCAGTATAATTCTACTGGCCAAGCTTTGGGCCAATATTGGCGGCCAAAGTTTGGCCGCCAGTACTGGCTGACTATCTGGCCATACTATGGGCCATACTGCGGGCCATACTACGGGCCGTACTACGGGCCATACTACGGGCCAGTATAAAATTCCGTCTTATGCCAGTACTGGTTGAATTCTACTGGCCAAGCTTTGGGCCAGTATTGGCGGCCAAACTTTGGCAGCCAGTATTATTTCAGTACTGGCTGACAATCTGGCCAAGCTTTGGGTCAGTATAAAATATCGTCTTGTGCCAGTACTGGTTGTCAATGTGGCCGCACTATGGGCCGGTATAATAACCAGATCGGGCCAAAATAGGCTATAAAATACGGCCAAGCTCTGGCTTCGATACAGGCTTAGTACTGCTCTATAGAAAATGCCAATACTGAGAGTATTTCACTTTAACAGTTGCGTTCTGTAATGTAATTGTAGATTAGATTATTCCGATCAAAAGTCCATTATTTTGCAAACAACCAAATTGTTGAATTATAATTTGCCCCGAACTTGAAATTGCACGATTAATACAATATTTTTTAGTGTAATATTTGCTTCATATAGCCTCTATTTTATAAACACTGTTCTATAAACATTTAAGTACGTATTTTAGACCTGTATATGTACTTAGTCTCTAATTAATAAAAACTACTCCGAGTATTTAGTATATATCAAGTACATTTAATTGTCAAACATTTATGCATAAACAACCCAGACAACACAGACATCCAAAGGACGTCCTGAAAACATCCGAAGAACGTCCTTACCTCCAAAGTACATCCCTTGGACGTACGTGTGCTGCTTGGGAAACATCTGGTAACGTGGTAAAAAGAAATATAAATTACTCTCAGAGAGAAATAGAATTTAAATAGACATTGGATCGGCGTCCACTAGACGCTAAAAGTGTCTGAAAGACGTCGATTCGATATCTATTTAATTTGCCATTTCTCGCTGAGATGTAATTTGCACCGTCGGCAAAATCGTCTGTCAAGATCCGGCCCAATGAAATAACCAGTATTGGTACGACCGTTGGTGCCAGTAGTAAGCCAGAAGTTTGCCAGATCTGGGCCAAAGTCTGGTCCAAAGTCAGAGCCAAAGTCCGGGCCAAAGTTCGGGCCAATTAAATAACCGGTACTGGCCCGACCGTTGGTGCCAGTATAACGGCCGGCTATTACACTCCTGTACCGAATCTGTACTGGCCCAATACTGGCAGCCGGTACCGGGACCACGGCAACCAGTATTGGCCCAACGCTCGGCCGTTACAATTTTTCTACGTGGGGTGTTGCGCAGCAATTTGAAAGCGAGTGTAGATAAAATGGGCCTGGATGGAAATTTCTACATCCAACAAGATAACGACCCGAAACATACCGCCACGAAAACGAGGGAATGGTTACTCTATAATGTCCGCAAACAATTGATTACACCACCACAATCTCCGGACATCAATCCTATTAAAAATTTATGGCACTTGGTGGATGTCGAAATTAGAAAAAGAAAAATAACAAACAAATCCGATCTACAAAGAGTGCTTTTAGAAGAATGGACGAAAATAGTAAAAGAAAGAACGCAAAAGCTAGTAGAATCCATGCCTAAGAGACTCGAGGCGACAATTGAAGCAAAAGGGATGCACACCAAATATTAGTTATAATTAACAACTATGATGATGTAGGTTTTCACTATAATCGTAAGTGTATGAATACTTTTTTTGCCCGAAAATGTTCGTTTTTTTTTGGCATAATTCTTCTATTATTCCTGGAAAAAAAATTCCTCCATTTGCAGTTTATCTCTGCACCTGATGTGCTATTAAATAAAATTGGCTTTCTTTGCGTGTCGCTTATGTCTATAAAGTTATCGCAAAAAAACAAGGTGTATGAATACTTTTTTACCCACTGTATACAATTTTCTTCGTTCCGGAAGAGAAAGTTACCTTGTACGGAAGTTGGACGAACTTGGCTCTGGCCTCGGGAATTGAACCGTGTCGTATCCGCCTCGACGCTCGCATAGTCGGTATCATCCTTTCCCTGCTACCATCAATGTGGAAGGGACGTGGTCTCGTGTGTTTAACGTCGAATTTCGTTAGCCACTGGCCCTTGAAGTAGACGGCGTTCACGAGAACGAGAGCGGTGGACCTGTTGACATCGTCTGTGACAAAGAAATATTTTTTCGTTAATTATCAAGGGTGCGTTTCATCGTTGATGACGCAACGGACCAAGATCCATACGTTGCTTTTCATCTATTTACTTTAATGACTTCCTGTAAAATTTATTTTCACCGAAAAAACACTCGTACACCTCGCGGAACGTTACATCTATTGAAAAAAAACGTGATTCCATATCGGTCGAAATTAACAATGCCGACGAATTCGCGAAAGAGAAGAAGAGAGAGAACGTTCTTACGGGGCTTGATGATCTCGGTGATATGATTTTTTGTCTGGTGAGCGCACCATCGGTTGATCGTTCGGCTCGCTCCTTCCGAATCACGGAAATCGACACTCTCCTCTGTCGAACGGAACGCTCTCGTGGTTACTCGCGTGAAATCGCAGCTAGGCTGAAAACCTTTAGCGAGGAATATCTTGTTGGCGATGTGCAACTCGACACCCCTGAAATTCTGCAATACATACCAAAGAAAAAAAAAACAATTTGATAAATATCGGTGAGATCTCCATTTCCCAGTGGATGAATTTATCTTTTTCATCCTATTGTTTCTCATTTTTCGGAAGACTCACGGCCAAGCTATCGACGTGGGCCTGGAATCCAATTTTCGCATCAATTTCATTCTGCGGAAACGCGAGAACGGAACGCAACTGTTGTTCGGTCTTGCCTCGTGCTCCGTACGCTGCCATCGACAGGACTAGGTAAGCACTCAACGGTGAGCAAACCTGATTGCCCGATCGAGTAGCGGCGAGTGTCTGCGTTGTTAAAAAAAAAAAACCCCCAATCGTAAGTTGATAATTTAACAATTATGAGGTGCTTCGGTTGATAACGATGCCGTCAATCGTTGAAATATTATTATTTTACCGTCAAGAGGTTGCCCGAGAAGGTGAGTGCACCACGAGTTACGGCACTGAGAGCCGCCGCTCTTTGGTCCCTCGATGCTTCATATCTGTCATTTCTGATTGTACATGTCGTCGCGGTCGACGACTCGGTCAGGTATAACGCGACGATACCAATGAAATAAACTGGGAAAAACATTGAAGAAGAAATTTATAAAATGTCTCGGTATACTCGGGATTAGCTGACCCTCTTCGTCGTTTTCAAACTTAATAGGGATTAAGATCTATCGATATTTAAAAAATTCCTTGTCAATAATTGGTACAAACAGAAAAATGATCAGTTACACCACGATCTTAATTTATGGGCACAGTATAAAAACAAAAAACGGTCACGATACTTACCTAAACAACGCATTTTGACCTTGCGGCAAAAGAAATTTAACGCGTTAAAGAAATATTTGAGATGTCGAGAACTGTCGCGGAAAGAAATACACGGTTGATTCGATACGATCGATGGTAAACGAGGTTTATTATAAAGCATATTCTCCCCACCCAATGTTCCAACGATTCGAAATCCAACGTTGAGCAATAAACATGTTTTCCTGATTAATTGCATTTATTCAGATGGTTTTATCCCGTGTTTTTCCGAGTATTATAACTGAAATTAATTGAATAATTATGAAACTTACGTCATTAATTGGTTATGCAACTTTAGTAATTGTTTCATTACGTAGCTTAAGTAATTAAATGATTACACAGCTCAAATAATCATTCCGTCAAAATATTTGCACTCTTTCTCATCGAACGAATGATTTTGAGGCCTGGAAATTAGAAGAGATCTCTGGATGAACTGGATTCTATTTGATACGTAAGAGAAGATTTGTATTAATTGCATATACGAATATTACTAGAATATATTTATTTTCAATGTACGGCTCTTAAAGCTTTTTACAACTTTTTCGCAATTTTCTTACATACTATCGGTTCCTATGAATAATAATCATTGTTTTATATATCCTTATAAAATTTCTTCTTAGGTTTTAACTCTAATAATAAGAGCGACAACGACGGGAATCGGCTGATAGAAAAATTTGTAACACCTATTGTCACGATTGAAAAAAGGGCGTTCGCTTTCCGACTCGATGTTCCAATGACCGATAAATCGAGCGGACAAGAGATTAACAGGATTCTTGTCGGTGGTAGCAACGATGACGACGAAAGGATGGTCCCCCTTGAATTCGGCACGTCGCGCTTCATTCGCGGTCCCGGTGAACGTCCTAACCCCGATTACCGAAAGAAAATAAAAAAAAAGCGTATTATATTAATTTTTTGTACTTTGTTATCGGAACAGGCTAGATATTGGTCATTTGACAATGGCAAAAACGAACCAATCGATGATACATATTTATTCGATATGTTCATTGTACAAATATTAATTCACCTTTGAATAACAGGTCGAAACATTTTTTTTACAGCATTTTTATCTCTCGTGGTTGGCACAACGATGCGCACGAAATAAAGTACGCTCGTGATAAACAGTGGTACTGTTATTTTGTTTTTCCAATATTACGCATTAACACATATCTCAGTGGTAATAAATTCACCTGTCAATTAAAAAAAAAAGAACAACCGACCGCGACGATCATACAGTGACGGGATAAAAATTCGAGCGGACGAAAATTAATTTATAAAAACACATACAGTGGGTCAAAAAAGTATTCATACACCTCGTTTTTTTGCGATAACTTTATAGACATAAGCGATACGCAAAGAAAGCCAATTTTATTTAATAGTACATCAGGTACAGAGATAAACTGCAAATGGAGAATTTTTTCCCAGGAATAATAGAAGAATTATGCAAAAAAAACGAAAATTTTCGGGTCGAAAAAGTATTCGTACACTTACGATTGAGCTGCTAAACCTCGATATTCACTCACGGACGGTCTGACCGCTGCGTGCAATGTAAACAGGTCTTCGTTTACACAATGGTTTTGACCTATTCCATGCGGTAGTAGATCTCCAAGCTCTGAACAGACACGATGGCAAAGAAAAGCGAAATATCAATATCCATGCGAGATAGAGTGATTTTTCTTCGGAAACGCGGTGAACGTTATCGAAAAATTAGTAAAGAACTAAATCTAAGTTTCGCAACAGTGCAATATATAATAAAGAAAAATACGAAAGAGCAAACAGCACAGAAAATAAGCCACGAACCGGTCGACCGAGAATATTAACGGTACGAGAGCGTCGAGAGTATCGTTACAGAGGCTACAAAAAACCCGTTCACAAGTGCTCGCAGTTTAGCGAATGATGTCGCGTCAGCATCGGGGAAGAGCGTGTGTCCCCGGACTATTCGAAACGTTTTGCATTCTGCCCAAATATACGGCGGAACTGCCCGCAAAAAACCATTAATTAATGTGGGATCGGAGAATTTGTGTAAATGTGTTGTGCGTGAAAGAATCTATTGAAACGAGAAGTGTTGTGAAAGAGTGAGACGGCGCTGTGTCGTCAACGCTTTAAAATAAGAGTTAGCTACAGACTAAACATTAGAGACGATAACTTTGCGTTGAATGCCGAATGAAAGAGAGTGTTGTTTAGGAGCATAACCGATAGAGGCGTGAAACAAAGAGTATGCGTTGTGCGATGAATGCTCTCCGGGTTTTATTGCGAGTGTGTTTTAGTTTTGGTTTTCGGAGAAGTCATTGGAAGAGTGCGTGAGACCCGTGTGACGAATTGTGAGGTCTCAGTGGAGAGTAAAGAGAGTATTGATAGAATGAGAGTATGCCTGAGTGACGAACGTAGTTTTAAGGCAGTCCTAATCAGTCCTAATCCGACGGTCATGAAGTAAAGACGTATAGAGCAAGTTAGCTCTTTTTACTATGTACTTATTTGATTTTATTCGTTAAATATATTAACTTTTCATCCCGTTAAATAAATATCTCTGTCCACGTGATTATCCATCCCTATATTAATAATATAAATCGAGAAAAACATTTAGGTTTCGCAATAACCTACGTAAAAAAATCTATAGAATTTTGGAAACGTGTCGTATTCTCGGATGAATCGAAGCTTAACATCTTCGGGTCCGATGGAAAAAAATTCGTCTGGCGGAAACCAAATACCGAGCTCCGGCAGAAAAATTTAATACCGACTGTAAAGCACGGCGGAGGAAGCGTTATGGTTTGGGGCTGTATTGGATATTATGGCGTTGGTAATCTGGCTTTTATAGATGGTACAATGAATGCCCAGAAGTATATCGACGTGTTGCGCAGCAACTTGAAAGCGAGTGTAGATAAAATAGGCCTGGATGGAAATTTCTACTTCCAACAAGATAACGACCCGAAACATACCGCCATGAAAACGAGGGAATGGTTACTCCATAATGTCCGCAAACAATTGATTACACCACCGCAATCTCCGGACATCAATCCTATTGAAAATTTATGGCACTTGGTGGATGTAGAAATTAGAAAAAGAAAAATAACAAACAAATCCGATCTTCAAAGAGTGCTTTTAGAAGAATGGACGAAAATAGCAAAAGAAAGAACGCAAAAGCTAGTAGAATCCATGCCTAAGAGAATCGAGGCGATAATTGAAGCAAAAGGGATGCACACCAAATATTACTTATAATTAACAACTATAATCGTAAGTGTATGAATACTTTTTTTGCCCGAAAATTTTCGTTTTTTTGGCATAATTCTTCTATTATTCCTGGGAACGAATTCTCCATTTGCAGTTTATCTCTGCACCTGATGTACTATCAAATAAAATTGGCTTTCTTTGCGAATCGCTTATAAAGTTATCGCAAAAAAACAAGGTGTATGAATACATTTTTGACCCACTGTAAACTGAAAAATGTCAAGTCCATTTGTCAAATACGTTACGTCCAGTCGTGACGTACAAAGTATTCTAGTAAATAAACAAAGGAAGAAATTGAATGAATCTCACGAAGATTAAGTAATTATTGTAAAATCTGAGATCACGATGAGATGTTATAACAAATTGCCGACGAGAGATTTTAAAGAGTATAATAATTATATTCCAGCTATGTGAAATAAAGAAAAATGTTGTAAATGAAAAAAAAAACATTTATAAATATAATTCATTCGTCTTGTCAATTAATATAAACACCGAGCATTTGCGAATCCGACAAAGATATCGCGAGTCTTTCGAGACTCACGATCGGTCGATCGCTGCTTTTCGTAAATCATCCCACACCATTGGAACGAGCTTAACTGCCATAAAAAAAAAAAAAAAAAACAAAATCTGTTCGAACTCCGAGGGGATAACAGATGGGAAAATGACGAAATAATCGAGGCTAGCCGTTGCGTGGTCGAAAAATTTCATTTCTCATTTAAAAAATTTATTTCGTGTATCAAGAACAATTTTTTGTTGTAAAGTGCGGATGATTTTTGATCTCTTGAAACGAGCATTTGTATGAGCATTTTATCTCTAACTGGATCTTCTAACGACCGGTGAAACGAGCGGAGAAGAGTTTAACGGGATTACTCCCCGTGGTAGCGATGATGACCTTGAAAGGATGATTCGCCTTGAATTCGAGGGGTCGTGGTTCATTCATGACCGCCGTCGGGCCAAAAATCCCTGCGAAGCAAACAAAAACGACGTAGCGGTAACTTTTTTTGAAAATCATTATTAAGGGAATTTTTAGAGGTATGTGCAAAATCCAATGATTTTGCACATCTCGGTATTCGTAGCAATGGCCAGGAGAGTTTGTGGTAGAAAAAATTCCTACTGCAGGAATAAAAGGGGTATTTCAACACTCACCGGCGGTAGTTGCCGCGGCCTCGCTACCCTCCTCGTTGATTTCGATCATAGCCTTCTGTATGATGCTGCTAACCTTTAGGGGAGGAAACGTCGTGATTCCGGTAAAGTCGGCATCGTCCGTAAACATGTCAGTCAATCCCATCTGCGAGCACAGAGAAGGGAATGTATCGCTTCGGAATCATCATGATTTGTTTCTTCGTTGTCACTCGCGACGATAAAATCTCACGAAACAAAAATACTCACCGTTTTAAGAGGCTCTACGAGTGGAATTGTACTTTCGATTTTGAATTTCGGCAGTTCAAGGTGCAAGAATTTGTTTTCAGCACGACGAATAAGTTCGTACAGATTGACCTTTCCGAGATTCTCTTCCAAATGTTTCATACCGTTCTTATCGTCCGGAAGTATGACGAACATGCTTATACGTTCGGCTCTGCGACTGCTCTTAAAAAGTATAACGTAAACGTTTCAACTTTCATTTTCTTACGTGTCGCATCGTGGCTTTTAATAAAATTTCCATTTATTTATACTATTTTCATCGTTCCGGAAGTGAAAGTTACCTTGTACGGAAGTTGGACGAACTTGGCTCTGGCCTCGGGAATTGAACCGTGTCGTATCCGCCTCGACGCTCGCATAGTCGGTATCATCCTTTCCCTGCGACTATCAATGTGGAAGGGACGTGGTCTCGTGTGTCTAACGTTGAATTTTCTTAGCCACTGGCCCTTGAAGTAAACCGCGTTCACGAGAACGAGAGCGGTGAATCTGTTTACCTCGCCTGTGACGAAGAAATATTTTTTTCGTTGAGGCCGTAGTCTGGTCTAGAGCGAAATTTTTGACGTCATTTCTAATGTGCAATAACGTTTAAACCGTTGGAGTTGTCTCGATGAAAATTTACACGTGCATTTATTGATCGTTAGAGAATACTTGTACGTAAAAAAAAAAATTATTTCAAATATTTTCATGTAGTTTTTTGCCTTGTTGCAACATGGTGCACCGAAATCGGCGCCCACTCTGAACAATGTTGTATGCATCTGAAAAAAAAAATATATATATATTCTCAATCCGTATGAGTATTCTGAGCACTGGTAGCAGAATTGGTACTTATAAAATTTTTTTTATCGAGTCGAACAATAATTTTGCTGACATTTTATAACTCGTCGTATACCCACGTAGAAATTGCCAGTATAATTCTACTGGCCAAGCTTTGGGCCAATATTGGCGGCCAAACTTTGGCCGCCAGTAATGGCCCCGTACTGGCTGACTATCCGGCCATACTATGGACCATACTGCGGGCCATACTACGGGCCGTACTACGGGCCATACTACGGGCCAGTATAAAATACAGTCTTATGCCAGTAGTGGTTGAATTCTACTGGCCAAGCTTTGGGCCAATATTGGCGGCCAAACTTTGGCCGCCAGTAATGGCCCCGTACTGGCTGACTATCCGGCCATACTATGGACCATACTGCGGGCCATACTACGGGCCGTACTACGGGCCATACTACGGGCCAGTATAAAATACAGTCTTATGCCAGTAGTGGTTGAATTCTACTGGCCAAGCTTTGGGCCAGTATTGGCGGCCAAACTTTGGTAGCCAGTATTGTTTCAGTACTGGCTGACAATCTGGCCAAGCTTTGGGTCAGTATAAAATATCGTCTTGTGCCAGTACTGGTTGTCAATCTGGCCGTACTACGGGCCGGTATAATAACCAGATCTGGGCCAAAATAGGCTATAAAATACGGCCAAGCTCTGGCTTCGATACGGGCTTAGTACTGGGCTATAGAAAATGCCAATCCTGAGAGTATTTCACTTTAACAGTTGCGTTCTGTAATGTAATTGTAGATTAGGTTATTCTGATAAAAAGTCCATTATTTTGCAAACAACCAAATTGTTGAATTATAATTTGCCCCGAACTTGAAATTGCACGATTAATACAATATTTTTTAGTGTAATATTTGCTTCATATAGCTTATATTTTATAAACACTGTTCTATAAACGTTTAAGTACGTATTTTAGACCTGTATATGTACTTAGTCTCTTATTAATAAAAACTACTCCGAGTATTTAGTATATATCAAGTGCATTTAATTATCGAACATTTATGCATAAACAACCCAGACAACACAGAGATCCAAAGGACGTCCTTAAAACATCCGAAGAACGTCCTTACGTCCAAAGTACATCCTTTGGACGTACGTGTGCTGCTTGGGAAACATCTGGTAACGTGGTAAAAAGAAAGATAGATTACT
The DNA here is from genome assembly GCA_958009045.1 of Oxytorus armatus. Taxonomy (NCBI): domain Eukaryota; kingdom Metazoa; phylum Arthropoda; class Insecta; order Hymenoptera; family Ichneumonidae; genus Oxytorus; species Oxytorus armatus. Next base: position 2,824,652 of record OY253750.1, read on the forward strand.
CCCAGAGAGAAATAGAATTTAAATAGACATTGGATCGGCGTCCCCTAGACGCCAAAAGTGTCTAAATGACGTCGATTCGATATCTATTTAATTTGCCATTTCTCGCTGAGATGTAATTTGCACCGTCGGCAAAATCGTCTGCCAAGATCCGGCCCAATGAAATAACCAGTATTGGTACGACCCTTGGTACCAGTAGTAAGCCAGAAGTTTGCCAGATTTGGGCCAAAGTCTGGGCCAAAGTCAGAGCCAAAGTCCGGGCCAAAGTTCTGGCCAATTAAATAGCCGGTACTGGCCCGACCGTTGCCGTTGGGCCAGTATAACGGCCGGCTATTACACTCCTGTACCGAATCTTTACTGGCCCAATACTGGCAGCCAGTACCGGCACTACGGCAACCAGTATTGGCCCAACGTTCGGCCGTTACAATTTTTCTACGTGGGTACCCGAAAATGTATGAAATATCATTGATGAAAGTTCAACAGGCCGTCATTTTGTCAAAAAATTGTTTTAAGTACCAATTCTGCTACCAGTGCTCAGAATACTCATACAGATTGAGAATATATATATATATTTTTTTTCAGATGCATACAACATCGTCCAGAGTGGGCGCCGATTTCGGCGCACCATGTTGCACCAAGGCAAAAAACTACATGAAAATATTTAAAATAATTTTTTTTTTTAATGTACAAGTATTCTCTAAGGATCAATAAATGCACGTGTAAATTTTCATCAAGACAACTTCAACGGTTTAAACGTTATTGTACATTAGAAATGACGTCAAAAATCTCGTTCTAGACCAGACAACGGCCTTAATTATCAAGGGTGCGTTTCATCGTTGATGACGCAATGGACCAAGATCCATACGTTGTTTTTCATCTATTTACTTTAATGACTTCCGGTAAAATTTATTTTCACCGAAAAAACACTCGTATATCTCGCGGAACGTCACATCTATTGATAAAAACGTGATTCCATATCGTCGATCGAAATTAACAATGCCGACGAATTCGCGAAAGAGAAGAAGAGAGAGAACGTTCTTACGGGGCTTGATGATCTCGGTGATACGATTTTTTGTCTGGTGAGCGCACCATCGGTTGATCGTTCGGCTCGCTCCTTCCGAATCACGGAAATCGACACTCTCCTCTCTCGAACGGAACGCTCTCGTGGTTACTCGCGTGAAATCGCAGCTAGGTTGAAAACCTTTAGCGAGGAATATCTTGTTGGCGATGTGCAACTCGACACCCCTGAAATTCTGCAATACATACCAAAGAAAAAAAAAAAACAATTTTATAAATATCGGTGAGATCTCCATTTCCCAGTGGATGAATTTATCTTTTCCATCCTATTGTTTCTCATTTTTCGGAAGACTCACGGCCAAGCTATCGACGTGGGCCTGGAATCCAATTTTCGCATCAATTTCATTCTGCGGAAACGCGAGAACGGAACGCAACTGTTGTTCGGTCTTGCCTCGTGCTCCGTACGCCGCCATCGACAGGACTAGGTAAGCACTCAACGGTGAGCAAACCTGATTGCCCGATCGAGTAGCGGCGAGTGTCTGCGTTATTAAAAAAAAAAAAAACCCCAATCGTAAGTTGATAATTTATCAATTATGAGGTGCTTCGGTTGATAACGATGCCGTCAATCGTTGAAATATTATTATTTTACCGTCAAGAGGTTGCCCGAGAAAGTGAGTGCACCACGAGTTACGGCACTGAGAGCCGCCGCTCTTTGATCCTTCGATGATTCATATCTGTCATTTCTGATTGAACATGTCGTCGCGGTCGACGACTCGGTCAGGTATAACGCGACGATACCAATGAAATAAACTGGGAAAAACATTGAAGAAGAAATTTATAAAATGTCTCGGTATACTCGGGATTAGCTGAGCCTCTTCATCGTTTCCAAACTTAACTTGCTGCACTCCCGATACTTACTCGAACGACGCATTTTGTATATGTAAATATGTAAATATGTAAATATGTAAATATGTAAATATTTATGCCGTTGAGAATTGTCGTGGCAAAAAATACAAGATTGATTTGATACGATCGATGGAGACGAGGCTTTTTATAAACCATATTCTCCCCACTCAATGTTCCAACGATTCGAAATGAAACGTTGCGAAATAAAGATGTTTTCCGGATTAATTGCGTTTATTCAGATGGTTTTTCTCGTGTTTTTCCGAGTATTATAACTGATATCAATTAAATAATTGCGCAGCTTGCGTCATTAATTGGTTATGCAGCTTTAGTAATTGTGTCGTTACTTAGCTTATGTAATTAACGGGACATATACACCTAGGAACCTCAAAAAAAAGGGATCATTTTTGAGAATTTTTTTACGGAAAACTATTTGAAATTTCGGATTGGGAGATTTTCTATCTAAAAGTATACACATTCAGAAATATGTTCAATTTTTTTTTATTAAAAAAAATTAAAAATCGACGAGGTTGTTGTGTAATCTTCGGAGCGCCGTCAAAAAATCTGGGTAAACGGTACCCACTGGCGTTTCTTAAAAAATCATCTGAAACAAAAAAACCAAAAAGCTTATTAAATTCGATACTAAAATCTAGTACTTGTCGTAGCCAATTTTGAAAATATCGATTTATGACAAAATGACGGACGTTTGAACATAACATAGCGATTTTTCGACTAAAAGTTAGTTATTATTTTTTTGCCTGTAAAATAAAAACTAAGCGACGAAAAAAAAAATCCTATGACAAGTACTAGATAATGATGTGTACAATGACCACAAAAAATTTCAAGTTAATCGGTTCATTGGTTTTTGAGAAATTTTGGGTAACGATTTGAAAAACGTGGTTTCGAGAAAAAACGCGTTTAAAAATTTGGGAATTAATAAATCATGAAATTTGTCAACTTACATGGAATCTTTTGGCACTGGAACTGATATTCCCGTCGGAAAGCTCTGCTTTGGCGGCAGTATGCCGATTTTTAGGCGGTTTTTTCTTTTTACTTCGATCTTTGCGAAAAGATCCGGATCGATGAACTTTCCGAGAACCTTTATATCTGTTATCCATTTTTCCCAGAATATTTATTCACTCAGCTGTAACTTCGTTTTATTTATCGAGATATTGACTTGCAATTTTCACTAGATATTCTTGAGACCTCAAGCTTCAAGAAAATGCAAAAACAAATATCGATTTTTTCGACCATGCTAGGTGTATATCTTCCCTTAAATGGTTACGCAGCTTAAGGTAATAGTCTGGTAACTTAAGCCGATTTTAATATCTTTTTTGGAGGGCGTTTTTTTGTAGGAAAATAAAAATGAATCGTTTTGGAAATTTAGGATGTTTTTATTCACATATTAAAGATACAAAAAAAAATTTTTATGAAAAAATTTAATAGTTTATTATTATTATTATTATTGATCGAAGTTGACACCTCGAAAAAAAAGCGCGCGGGTGGCCCCGGTGATTTCAGCTCTTGATGTTATCTAAAATCAAAAATTCTTGATAATTCTTAATCTATATACATGTCATTCTGGTCAGAACTACTAAAGTTAAATTTCATCGATAAATAACAAAATGGCGGATTTTGGAAAAAAAGTCCTTTTATTTTGCCCGCCATTTTGTTGTTTTTCCATGAAATTGAACTTCAGTAGTTCCGACCAGAATGACATGTCTATAGATTAAGAATTATCAAGAATTTTTTATTTCAGATAACATCAAGAGCCAAAATCACCGGGGCCACCCACGCGCTTTTTTTTCGAGGTGCCAACTTTGATCAATAATTATAATAATAATAAACTATTCAATTTTTTCAAAAAAATTTTTTTTTGTATCTTTAATATGTAAATAAAAACATCCTAAATATCCAAAACGATTCATTTTTATTTTCCGACAAAAAAACGCCCTCCAAAAAAGACATGAAAATCGGCTTAAGTTACCAGACTACTTCTTAAATTAATCACTGTGTCAAAACATCTATTCACGGTGAAAAGCTCCTCTTACTCTTTCTCATTAAACGAATGAATTTGAGGCCTGGAAATGGGAAGAGATCTCTGGATGAACTCTGTTCTACTTTATAAAAGAGAAGTTTTATATTAATTGAATAAACGAAAATTACAAGAATATATTTATTTTCAATTTATGGCTCTTAAAGCTTATTACAACTTTTCCACACTTTTCTTACGTATCACCTGTTCCATTAGATCTAATTTATACTATCGATTCTCGTAAATAATAGTCATTATTTTGTATATCCTTATAAAAATTATTCTCACATTTTAACTCTAATAATAAGAGCGATAACGACGCGAATCGGCTGATACGAAAAAATGTGTAACGCCTATGTCTCGATTGAAGGGACCTTCCGACCCGATGTTCTAACGACCGATAAATCGAGCGGTGAAGAGATTAACAGGATTTTTGCCCCTGGTAGCAACGATGATGACGAACGGATGATCCGCCCTAAATTCGACACGTCGCGGTTCATCCACGGTCCTGGCCAACCTCCTAGCACCGGTTACTGAAAGAAAATATAAAAAAAAAACGTACGATATTAGTTTTTTTGTATTTTGTTATCGAGACAGGCTACCATAGATATTGATCAATTGGCAATGGCAAAAATATTAGATATTGTACAATGGATGAACCAATCGATGATACACTTTTGTTCCATATGTTCATTGAACAAATTATTTCACCTTTGAATCCACACTCCCAAATATTGTTTCTACAGACTTTTTATCTCTCGTGTTTGCACAAGTACGCGCACGAAATAAAGTACGCTCGTGATAAACAGCGGTACTGTTATTTTGTTTTTTTCCAATATTACGAATTCATAACGTATCTCAGTTGCAGAGAACCCATCCAGGGATTAAGGTAGTAGTCTGGTAACTTAACGGAGAACACCACTGTGACCCCCTGTTTTTTTCACATTTTTCAAGAATTTTTTTTTGTGGGAAAAAAAAGAGATATTCGAAAAATTTCGCCTTTGAAATTAACTTTAATTTCAAAGGCGTGCCTATTTTTTTTAAAACAATATTTTTCAAAATCCTTGTGTACTTCTCTTCAAAATATCATATTATTAACGAAAACACTCGGTATTTTTTTTCAGAACGATGTTGAAGAGAGTTCTGCTGCGTGCCGCGGAAATGACAGCACCTGACGCGAGAGTGTCCCCAGCGCCACCATGCGGCGAGAAAAATGTGAAAAAAATGTTTTTTGATACATTAATAAACAAGGAACAAAACCCAACAAAATTTTTCGAATATCTCTTTTTTTTCCCACAAAAAAAAATTCTTGAAAAATGTGAAAAAAAACAAGGGGTCACAGTGGTGTTCTCCCTTAAGCAGATTTTTATGTCTTCTTTGGAGGGCGTTTTGTTGTAGGAAAATAAAAATGAATCGTTTTGGATATTTAGGATGTTTTTATTTACATATTCAAAATACAAAAAAAAAAATTTTTGGAAAAATTTAATAGTTTATTATTACTATTATTATTGATCGAAGTTGGCACCTCGAAAAAAAAAGCGCGTGGGTGGCCCCGGTGATTTTGGCTCTTGATGTTGTGTGAAATCAAAAATTCTTGATAATTCTTAATCTATAGACATGTCATTCTGGTCGGAACTACTGAAGTTAAATTTCATCGAAAAATAACAAAATGGAAAAAGACGTTTTTTTCCAAAGTCCGCCATTTTGTTATTCATCCATGAAATTTAATTTCAGTAGTTCCGACCAGAATGACACGTCTATAGATTAAGAATTATCAAGAATTTTTGATTTCAGATAATATCAAGAGCCAAAATCACCGGAGCCACCCACGCGCTTTTTTTCCGAGGTGCCAACTTCCATCAATAATAATAATAATAATAAACTATTAAATTTTTTCAAACACATTTTTTTTGTATCTTTAATATGTAAATAAAAATATCCTAAATATCCAAAACGATTCTTTTTTATTTTCCTACAAAAAAACGCCCTCCAAAAAAGACATGAAAATCGGCTTAAGTTACCAGACTACTACCTTAAAAAGAGAATTGTTACTTATTTGATAAAAGCACAGGGTTTTTTTGAGTTAAAATTTACCGTTGAACATTTGACTTTGGAAAAAAAAAGTTTTTTTTCCAAAGTCCGCCATTTTGTTATTTATCCATGAAATTTAACTTCCAATTTCATGGATAAATAACAAAATGGCGGACTTTGGAAAGAAAACTTTTTTTTTCCAAAGTCCGCCATTTTGTTATTTATCCATGAAATTTAACTTCAGTAGTTCCGACCAGAATGACTTATCTATAGATTAAGAATTATCAAGAATTTTTTATTTCAGATAACATCAAGAGCCAAAATCACCGGGGCCACTCACGCGCTTTTTTTTCGAGGTGCCAACTTCGATCAATAATAACAATAATAACAAACTATTAAATTTTTTCAAAAAAATTTTTTTTTGTATCTTTAATATGTAAATAAAAACATCCTAAATATCCAAAACGATTCTTTTTTATTTTCCTACAAAAAAACGCCCTCCAAAAAAGACATGAAAATCGGCTTAAGTTACCTACTGAAGTTAAATTTCATGGATAAATAACAAAACGGACTTTGGAAAAACGACTTTTTCTTCCAAAGTCCGCCATTTTGTTATTTATCGATGAAATTTAACTTCAGTAGTTCCGACCAGAATGACACGTCTATAGATTTAGAATTATCAAGAATTTTTGATTTCAGATAACATCAAGAGCCAAAATCGCCGGAGCCACCCACGCGCTTTTTTTTCGAGGTGCCAACTTCGATCAATAATAATAATAATAATAAAGTATTAAATTTTTTCAAACACATTTTTTTTGTATCTTTAATATGTAAATAAAAATATCCTAAATATCCAAAACGATTCTTTTTTATTTTCCTACAAAAAAACGCCCTCCAAAAAAGACATGAAAATCGGCTTAAGTTACCTACTGAAGTTAAATTTCATGGATAAATAACAAAACGGACTTTGGAAAAACGACTTTTTCTTCCAAAGTCCGCCATTTTGTTATTTATCGATGAAATTTAACTTCAGTAGTTCCGACCAGAATGACACGTCTATAGATTTAGAATTATCAAGAATTTTTGATTTCAGATAACATCAAGAGCCAAAATCGCCGGAGTCACCCACGCGCTTTTTTTTCGAGGTGCCAACTTCGATCAATAATAATAATAATAATAAAGTATTAAATTTTTTCAAACACATTTTTTTTGTATCTTTAATATGTAAATAAAAATATCCTAAATATCCAAAACGATTCTTTTTTATTTTCCTACAAAAAAACGCCCTCCAAAAAAGACATGAAAATCGGCTTAAGTTACCAGACTACTACCTGAAAAAAAAAACAAACGACCGCGACGATCATCCAGTTGGGGAATAAAAATTCAAGCGGACGAAAATTAACTTTAAGAAACACCCTTTCATTCTTAGGGATCTCCGTGTGTGTGAGCTTTGGGGCAAGAATAAAATGGCATTTTAACGCGTGTGAAAGAGACCTCTGATCACTCACCGCTAGTCACTGCCGCGGCCTCGCTGCCCTCCTCGTTCGCTTCGATGAAAGCCTTCTGTATTACCTTGCTAATCTTTAAAGGAGGAGATGCGGCGATTCCGGTAAAATCTGCACTGTCCGAGAACATGTCCGTCAATCCCAACTACGAAGATAAAAAATAGTTCAGTAACGAATTGACTTTTGAAGAATTTTTCTCGTGCGACAAAGACTAACTTTTTTCAGGGACTCATCGAGTAACAGAGTACTCTCAATTTTGAATTTCGGTAGTCGAAGATTGACGTTTGTGATTTCACCGCGACGTATAACTTCCTGTAAAATCTGAACTCTGTCCATGTCCCTTCCCAGCTGAGCGAGACCGTTCCTCTCGTCCGGAAGTACGATGAACATACTGATGGCATCGTCCGTGCCGTTGCTCTGTAAAAAAAAAACGGGCATTTCGACAGAGATAACGAGATGTCAATGAGTCGAGACGTTGAATTGCGAGATGATCGACAATGTGCGCTGCAACGATAAATTTTACCATGTACGGAAGTTCGACGAACTTGCACTTAAGCTCGGGAAGTTCGCCATAACGATAGTGCCTCAATGCCTGCATGGTCGTTACGTTCTTTTCCTCAGTACCGTCGACGTAAAAGCGACGTGGCTTAGTATTTGCAACGTCGAATTTTGCTTTCCAGTTGCCCTTGAAGTAGACGGCGCTGACGAGAATAAGAGCAGTGCCACGGCTGATATCGGCTATGAGAAAAGTATCGAATATTAAATGGATATTTCAATCTTGTTCATTCGAAAAAAATATCGATTTTCTGAACATTTTTAGGAAAAAAAAAATGTTTGCATGATTTCAGGTACAGCGAAGAAGTCTCTCGAGCGAGAAGAGGACGGAAAGATCTTACTGGGTTTAATGATCTGGGTGATACGATTTTTTGTTTGAGCCGCGCACCATCGATTGATCGTTCGGCTCGCTCTCTTTGAATCGTTGAAATTTACAGTCTGAGCTTTCGAACGAAAGGCTCTCCTGGTCACATCTATAAACTCATGCTTAGACCGCAAGGCTTTGAGAAGAAATAGCTTGTTAGCCACACTCAACTTGACTTGTTTGTAATTCTGCAATATAAATAAAGGGGAATGCCAATGGACTTTCTTTCGTTTCTTTTTATCTGCTTTTTTTTTTTTTGATGGGGGGAAAAAACTTACGGCAAAGTTATCGACGAAAGTCTGGAATCCGATTTTAGCTTCGGTGTCGTTCAGCGGAAGTGCAAGACTCGCGCGCAATTGCCTTTCGGTATTGCCGCGTGCCCCGTAAGCCGACATCGACAAAGCCATGTAACAACTTAAGGGCGAACAAACGAGATCGTTCAATCCATGACCAGCTATATTCTCCTTTTGGCAATGAATTTTAAAAAACATACACAAATTATACTTCAATAATTTTTCATTTTTTCAATCCTCGATGAGCCGTCGATCTTTCGATTATTACCTTGAGGAAGCTGCGCGTAAAAGTGTACGCACTACGCGTTACGGCTTCGAGAGCCGCGGCTCTTTGAGCGGCCGTTGCATCGTAGTTGCCGTTCGTCGTTGGACAGGTTCCAGCTAACGACTCCGTCGCGCACAACGTTACAACGCCGATGAAGAAAACTGACAAAACGGATTGGAGAAGAAATTTATAAAATGTCTCGTATAGTAAGGATTATCGGTCTCTTCGGCGCTTTCATTCAGCAACATTATCAATGTCATTCCAATGATAAAATTGTTTTTTTCCCATACTCAACTAACGATTTTTTAATATTCCATTGACTCTTCGCTGAGTGCGAATGTTGATATTTATCTATTTGAGGTAGTAGTCTGGTAACTCGAGCTGATTTTCATGTCTTTTTTGGAGGGCGTTTTTTCGTAGGAAAATAAAAATGAATCGTTTTGAATATTTAGGATGTTTTTATTCACATATTAAAGATACAAAAAAAAATTTTTTTGAAAAAATTTAATAGCTTATTACTATTATTATTATTGATCGAAGTTGGCACCTCGAAAAAAATAGCGCGTGGGTGGCCCCGGTGATTTTGGCTCTTGATGTTATCTGAAATAAAAAATTCTTGATAATTCTTAATCTATTGACGTGTCATTCTGGTCGGAACTACTGAAGTTAAATTTCATGGATAAATAACAAAATGGCAGACTTTGGAAAAAAAACTTTTCTTTCCAAATTTAACTTCAGTAGTTCCGACCAGAATGACATGTCTATAGATTAAGTATTATCAAGAATTTTTGATTTCAGATAACATCAAGAGCCAAAATCACCGGGGCCACCCACGCGCTTTTTTTTCGAGGTGCCAACTTCGATCAATAATAACGATAATAATGAACTATTAAATTTTTTCAACAAAATTTTTTTTTGTATCTTTAATATGGAAATAAAAACATCCTAAATATCCGAAACGATTCATTATTATTTTCCTACAAAAAAACGTCCACCAAAAGAGACATGAAAATCGGCTTAAGTTACCAGACTACTACCTTAAAAAGAGAATTGTTACTTATTTGATAAAAGCACAGGGTTTTTTTAGTTCAAATTTACCGTTGAACATTTGACTTAGGAAAAAAAAATTTTTTTTTCCAAAGTTCGCCATTTTGTTATTTATCCATGAAATTTAACTTCCAATTTTATGGATAAATAACAAAATGGCGGACTTTGGAAAAAAAACTTTTTTATTCCAAAGTCTGCCATTTTGTTATTTATCCATGAAATTTAACTTCAGTAGTTCCGACCAGAATGACATGTCTATAGATTAAGAATTATCAAGAATTTTTGATTTCAGATAACATCAAGAGCCAAAATCACCGGGGCCACCCACGCGCTTTTTTTTCGAGGTGCCAACTTCGATCAATAATAACAATAATAATAAACTATTAAATTTGTTCAAAAAATTTTTTTTTGTGTCTTTAATATGTAAATAAAAACATCCTAAATATCCAAAACGATTCATTATTATTTTCCTACAAAAAAACGCCCACCAAAAGAGACATGAAAATCGGCTTAAGTTACCAGACTACTACCTTAAAAAGAGAATTGTTACTTATTTGATAAAAGCACAGGGTTTTTTTGAGTTAAAATTTACCGTTGAACATTTGACTTTGGAAAAAAAAAGTTTTTTTTCCAAATTCCGCCATTCTGTTATTTATCCATGAAATTTAACTTCCAATTTCATGGATAAATAACAAAATGGCGGACTTTGGAAAAAAAACTTTTTTTTTCCAAAGTCCGCCATTTTGTTATTTTATTGTTTATTTTATTGTTGTTGTATCACCGGAGCCACCCACGCGCTTTTTCTTCGAGGTGCCAACTTCGATCAATAATAACAATAATAATGAACTATTAAATTTTTTCAAAGAATTTTTATTTTTTATTTTTAATATGTAAATAAAAATGTCCTAAATATCTAAAACGATTCATTATTATTTTCCTACAAAAAAACGCCCTCCAAAAGAGACATAAAAATCGGCTTAAGTTACCAGACTACTACCTTAAAAAGAGAATTGTTACTTATTTGATAAAAGCACAGGGTTTTTTTAGTTAAAATTTACCGTTGAACATTTGACTTTGGGAAAAAAAATTTTTTTTTCCAAAGTCCGCCATTTTGTTATTTATCCATGAAATTTAACTTCAGTAGTTCCGACCAGAATGACATGTCTATAGATTAAGAATTATCAAAAAATTTTGATTTCAGATAACATCAAGAGCCAAAATCACCGGGGCCACCCACGCGCTTTTTTTTCGAGGTGCCAACTTCGATCAATAATAACAATAATAATGAACTATTAAATTTGTTCAAAAAAATTTTTTTTTGTATCTTTAATATGTAAATAAAAACATCCTGAATATCCAAAACGATTCATTATTATTTTCCTACAAAAAAACGCCCTCCAAAAGAGACATGAAAATCGGCTTAAGTTACCAGACTACTGTCTTAAAAAAAAACCTTGTTCTTTAAAATATTCCGATCACGAGCTCAAACTCTGCGGAAATCAAAGCGAAACAAAAAAAATTCACTGTGGATAATTGTGAAAAACTCGACTAATAATCCATTAGACTATTGAAACCTTAAGACCGAGGGAACTTCCCTCCTATCAAAATTCGGTTATCAATTAAAAAAAAAAATGAATCACGATAAATTTCGATGCCGCACACGTGTTACTTACGCAACTGCATTTTGACTTTGGGGCAAAAGTCACTTTACGTCTTGACGAAATATTCAACGTGCCGAAGTGTGTCGTGAAAAACCAATGCTGTCGATGGAAACACCGGAGCTTATTATAAAGTACTTCCACGATGCGAAATTAACATCTTATCCGAATGAATTTCGTTTGTTTAGCACGATTGTTTGCTGTTTGTATTAACTGAATCGATCAAATAATTAATTAATTACGCAGATGTCGATGATTCCAAACATCACTGGGCAACATTTGATCTTTGAACAGTGATAACTACTGTGTTTTTCTTTATCATACAGACTTTACTCAGGTTTCGTTTTCTTCGTTTTGCGATTACCGTCGAGTTGCAATTTGCTTTTATTATTTTTTATGACCTCTTTGAGTTGTTATGGAATCGAGCCCGAGGGCGATCAAAGCCATCGAAATATAATCATCGTCGCTGTAAAACCATTTTTTTTTAAATGTACTTTTCGTTGTTATAAATATTTTTAATTTTCAATATACAGATCAAGGTGGTTGAAAAATAATGTCCCCAATGACTTTTTCTCGTTCCCGGTTCTCGATTTTTCACGACTAGCGGGCTTTGAGGTGGCTCCAGTTGTTTGGAGGGGAAAAGAACTCTTGCGGAGGCTGAATCGTGTTGAATAATTTTTAATACCGCCTCGTCGATAATAAAATAAATAATAAAATGGAAAATAGTATACGAGGGTCGATAAATGAGTAGCCGTGTTTGAAGGGGACAATGTCAGAATTTCGACACGGACTATCGCGCGTTAAGGGGGGCAATAGGGTTAGACGGTTCAAAAAATCGATTTTTTTTTATTTCATAAATTGTTAGTAAAACTATTGAATAATATGTTCCCCAAAATTTTTAATGAAAATTTCGACTCGTTCTATTGTTTTAAGCCATTAAGGGAGGAAATAGGGTTAGGACAGCGTTTTCTCAATAATTTTCATGAATTTTTTTATAGTATAAAAAATTAATATAATTTATTGAAACTTTGAGAATATTTTATACATATATTTAAGTATATACTATAAAATATTAGCGACCCCATATTGCTTGTTTTTCTTGGTACTATTTTTTCAAACGCGTTTTTCTGAAAACGACTTTTTTTAAACTTGCGTACACGCTAGTTTGAAAAGTTTTCAACCAATTGTTTTGAAAATTGGCAGTTACTTCCTTCATAGTATTGCGCTCTATATGAACCTAAAGTCGGAATATTATTATTATTTAAAATAATTTTTTTTTGCGAATAAAGTTGTAAAAAATGGCAAAAAATCATGCTTTTTTGTTTTGACCCCTGTAAAAAATTCAATTTTCTATTTTTTTTATAGCATTTAGGTTCATATAGAAGAGAGACATATAATAAAAGTAAATTCCAACCTCGTTTGATTTCAGATGAAAATTGCGGCTTCCAGAATATACGCAAAATGCTGAGTCTGATTGTGACCTGCAATATGGGGTCGCTAATATTTTCGGTGTTTCTCAAGGAAATTCTTCAGAAATTGTATAGTATATACTTAAATATATGTATAAAATATTCTCAAAGTTTCAATTAATTATATTCATTTTTTATACTATAAAAAAAATTCATAAAAATCATTGAGAAAACGCTGTCCTAATCCTATTTGCCCCCTTAAGAGACGCTAAGACGATAAGAGAGAGTGTTAATAGAGACGTTAGAACGAGGTGCCTCAATATGCACTTTATTTTTAGCAATCTTTTCTGGTTTCATGCTCGGTTTGTTGTTAGACTCGGCTCTCTCGTTCTTCGACTGGGAAACACTTTGTTGTATCGGTATACAGTGCATTCATGTTTTTTGGACGAACAATGCTTCGCTCATCAATCTCGCCATGGTCAATTGGTATTCCATTCGTTGATACTACTCTGACGCCATAGAAAACTCTTCGGGAAATGCCGCGAATATCGAGAACGCGTTTGAGGTATTATCAGAAGTAATATTTCTTTGTTATAAAATTTCATTACAATATTTCGCAAGGCTCGTATGATGGGCGTTCATCGGTTCTCTTAACCCCATAACCATGTCTCTCGATTCATTTTAAAGAGTTGTGTGCTACAAGAAACCCAACTTTGTAAATTGTTTATCGGAACATCAACGAACAACAGTTATTTATGTTATTCGGCGTTTTCTCGCTCCGATATAGGTACAAACCCAGCTGTATTTTTTATTATTATTGTGTGTTCCAACGTATACCCTTCCGAGTTTTTACGCATGACCCTTCCCAATTCCATTTTTTCCATTTTTCCATTTTTTCCCCCTATCACCCCCTACCCGCACTTCGCTAAGCTAATCTAACTTCCATTGCATCCGCAGGCGTCTTAGCTACACTGTATCGCATTTTTCATGGACACAGGGAAACTGCGGAAAACCTGTGCCGATACAGACGGCTTTTTTTTTTTTTTTTTTTAATGAGTTTCAGTTGTATTACCATCAGAAACTCAGAAAAACTGCCTCCCGCTCAATAGTCGGCGTGCAAGCCAGTGCACGGCCCAAGCGGTCACCCATCCCAGTACTGACCGCGGCCAATACTGCTTAACATGGGAGATCGCCGAAGCCGCGCACCGACCGCGCGTCCACTGCTGTCGGTGACTCACCTGTATTATCTGATCAAATATTTGCGACGAAATGTATCAATAATAATAACCACGACAATAAAACCAATCATTTCAATTTATATGGACAATTTATTTATTCATTCGCAATTTTGTCGATAAACAGTTAACAACAATAAACATAAATGCTATTTATTCTTCTTTTCTTAATAGATTGTTTATAAGAAATTCAACCAACAACAGTTGTTTATGTTATTCAAAATTTTCTCGCTCCGATATAACCAAAAGCAACCCACGTGTATTATTTGTTTAAATAATTTGCTAGTCAGTCACGTTCCTCGCTTTTATTGAGACAAGCAACAACGCGCTCGCTTCGTTCGCGCTTGAATGTTTCATATTTCCAACTTGTCCTTTAGATTAAGAATCAACTGCAAATTCTTATAGATACTTTTTCCCAAACGGCACAACGGATTTTGTCATCATACTGCAGTCGCTAAGATTATTTCGTCTCGATCGGTTGTCATTTCGTTGAATAGTACATAATTTATTATAAGGTTTTTAAATTATGAGAATTGCATTGGGCGAGAGTCAATAATCTATTGAATCTTTGATGTTATTGAATCTTTGTATACTATAGATGTTGTTTCATGGTGAACGAAATCGTGTTTGAATTACGCGCGCTTTACGACAACCAATCGGATTGACGATAAACGGGCTTCACAATTCGATATATTTATCTCGCATTTCTTTATTATATAAGGTTTTTCAATTTTGAGAATTGCATTGGACGAGAGTCAATGATCTATTGAATCTTTAATCTTATTAAATCTTTGTATACCATAGATGTTGTTTCATAGTGAACTAAATCGTGTTTGAATTACGCGCGTTTTACGACAACCAATCAGGTTGACGATAAACTGGCTTCAAAATTCGATATATTTATCTCGCATTTCGAGAGTTTCGAGAATCGAGTGCGATGTCTTTTTTAAGAAAGGAAACCCAAAGCTTGGAACTACATTCATTGCCTAACCGCGATGTGTTTACGCTTTAACCGTTGTCATCTCGCGGCTGTACACGTAACAAAAACAGTCGGTACACGCGCGATATGCCGTGTCGGGAGTTTAACTGTCGGGATTTTCACATTGTCCCGTGTCGTTGCTGAGGGAAAAGGAAGGATGTCAAAGTCCCGACGGTCCAAATCCCGACAGTCAAACTCCCGACACGGCCTATCGCGCGTGTACCGACTGTTTTTGGTACGTGTACAGCCGCGAGATGGCAATAACGGTTAAAGCGCAAACACACATCGCGGTTAGGCAATGAACGTAGTTCCAAGTGTTAGGGATTCTCAATAAAACCGAGGGACGTGACTGACTAGCAAATTATTTGATCAAATAATACACGTGGGTTCCTTTTGGCTATGTCGGAGCGAGAAAAAGTTGAATAACATAAACAACTGTTGTTGGTTGAATTTCTTATAAACAATTTATTAAGAAAACCAGGAATAAATAGTATTATGATTGTTGTTGGGTTTCGTTTAATGAACGAATGGAGAATGAATAAATAAACTGTCCAAATAAATTGAAATAATAGTTTTAACTACTACGGTAAGTTAACTTAACTAATACGGTAATTTCACATTACCGTCGTGTACCGTTATCCGATAAAATGGAAAAAGAACAATATCGATCGGTAATTCGATTCTTATTTTTGGATGGAAAAACATGCGAAGATATAAAAACGAAGTTGGATGCCGTCTATGGGGAGCCTTCACCATCCGTGACAACCGTGAGATATCGGTTCAAAGAATTTAAACGTGGTCGTACATCTGTTTTTTATGAGGAGCGGCCAGGCCGCCCGGTTACCGAGGTAATCGTTGAAAAGGTCCGCGCGACATGATTCTCGCTGATCGACGAACTAAAGTGCGCGGAGTAGCAGAGGCCGTAGGAGCGTCGTACGGAACGGTAATTAATATTTTACATGATGAGTTAAGCGTGAGAAAGGTGTCAGTGTCGAAGCAGTGTTTGGTGGACCTCTTTGGTCGACGAGTCCCACTGGGTCGTCGATAACACCACAATTGAAATATAGAAAAAAAACGAGGACAACGAGAATGAGTTCTGCTCGAAGAAAACCGTTGAATATCAATTGTTTACAACAATTGACTTTAACCGTTCGTGCCTTATAATTTAACTTTACGAAATTTTCCAATGTATTTTTAACATTTTCACGACGAGTGAAATGTCATAAAAATTCCTGTTTTTTTTTAAATATTCGATCAATCGTAGCATTGACCCTAACGAACGAGCACTGCGTCTCTGTTTATCCAACGTTGTATTAACGAGACCGTCGGATTTGACATCGTTGATGTCATCAGCAAGGAACTCGCCAAGCTGCAACTAACCAACGATCACGGTAAGCTTTTCATGCATATTTTAAGGTAGTAGTCTGGTAACTTAAGCCGATTTTCATGTCTTTTTTGGAGGACATTTTTTTGTAGGAAAATAAAAATGAATCGTTTTGGATATTTAGGATGTTTTTATTTACATATTAAATATACAAAAAAAAAATTTTTTGATAAAATTTAATAGTTTATTATTATTATTATTATTGATCGAAGTTGGCACCTCGAAAAAAAAGCGCGAGGGTGGCCCCGGTGATTTTGGCTCTTGATGTTATCTGAAATCAAAAATTCTTGATAATTCTTAATCTATAGATATTAGGGTGGCCCTTAATATGGGTAAAAAAAAATTGATCGCGCCGCCCTTCAAAGCGGTTCCGAATACTAAAAAAAAAACCTACGCGAAGCCCCAGCTACGTCCGTTAAGAGGAAGACGTGGCTGTAAGCATGAACTTAAATTTAAATATCAATTTTTCTTCGCGATTGGAGAAATTTTGATTTTTTTAATCTAGTTTATGTGTCAATTTTTTTTTTAACTTTCCGAAGCTATTGTATATTGGTATTCAATATAAAGATCAGATAATATGGTCCTCCATACTAGATTTGATGAGCGTTCAGGTCTGCCATCCTATTATTTTGGAACAATGGTTTGATTTAGCTGCTGTCAAACGTTTTTAATCATATCAAAATCATACGTTAAATTTGCATCTCGTCAGAAAAATGTATTAATTAAGAAGGATATAAATTCACGATAAACCATTCACATCGAACTTATTATGAAAAAAATATTACGAAAAAAATATTATGTTTTTTCCGACCAATTCGATGACTTGTGCGACTAAATAATTTATTTGTTTTCAATAAAACGAACAAGCTCGCCAAGTTTAAAATCCTGCCAAATTAAAAATGTCCTTATGCATTTTTGCGAAAGTAAATTTCAAATATATTTTTTATCCACATCACTGGAAGTCTGATCTCAGTGAAATATTAATATGTTTGCATCTCAGCACACAAGGAATATTTCTGACAAAATTGAAAAAAAAAACAATTCTGGCCGATCCGGAAGTTCGATGTGAATGGTTTATCGTGAATTTATATCCTTCTTACTCAATAGGTTTTTCTGACAAGATGCAAATTTAACGTTTGATTTTGATATGATTAAAAACGTTTGACAGCAGCTAAATCAGAGCATTGTTTCAAAATAATAGGATTGCAGACCTGAACGCTCATCGAATCTAGTATGGAGGACCATATTATTTGATCTGTATATTGAATACCAATATACAATAGCTTCGGAAAGTTAAAAAAAAAATTGACACATAAACTTGATTAAAAAAATCAAAATTTCTCCAATCATGAAGAAAAATTGATATTTAAATTTAAGTTCATGCTTACAGCCACGTCTTCCTCTTAACGGAAATAGCTGGGGCTTCGCGTAGGTTTTTTTTGTAGTATTCGGAACCGCTTTGAAGGGCGGCGCAATCAATTTTTTTTTACCCATATTAAGGGCCACCCTAATCGACATGTCATTCTGGTCGGAACAACTGAAGTTAAATTTCATGGATAAATAACAAAATGGCGGACTTTGGAAAAAAAAACTTCTTTCCAAAGTCCGCCATTTTGTTATTTATCCATGAAACTTAACTTCAGTTGTTCCGACCAGAATGACATGTCTATAGATTAAGAATTATCAAGAATTTTTGATTTCAGATAACATCAAGAGCCAAAATCACCGGGGCCAGCCACGCGCTTTTTTTTCGAGGTGCCAACTTCGATCAATAATAATAATAATAAACTATTAAATCTTTTCAAAAAAATTTTTTTTTGTATCTTTAATATGTAAATAAAAATATCCTAAATATCCAAAACGATTCATTTTTATTTTCCTACAAAAAAACGCCCTCCAAAAAAGACATGAAAATCGGCTCAAGTTACCAGACTACTACCTTAATGCGTCAACCTCGTCGAATACAAATTTAAAAACGTATTCTCTCATTTTCTCTGTACCTTTCGATGTCTCGTTGGGTTTTTCATTTCGTTTCGAGAATGTCGTTTGAGAGCATAATTCTCGCAATTTTTTGTAATTGTAAAATCCGGTCGAGCGCGAAAATAAGAAAAGTATCTTGCGTGTTTTGTATTTATTTTTCTCTAAACAGTATTCCGGAGAATGAAACGTAGCTCCGATACTTTGCCGAGCTTCGTAAACTTCTGAAACCACACGGGCGCGGACACCGATTGGATAAATAATTGTTTAACCAGAATTTTATTCGAATTTAAAAATATATTCGTACAAGCGTCGCAATATATCTATATAGAGAAATAGAGTTGTGACAATAATCGCGAACGCTATATCCCACATATGTGCGTGCACGAAATGTACATCTATACTATACGCGATGACGATATTATATATTACATAATACTCTCCAACGATATGCGCGCTTTTCCGTTTTTATTTACACATTCGACTATAGAAAGATTATGGCGGCGGAAATAGGATTAATCTCGTTTGAGCCGTTGAAACTATAAAGAATAAAAAAAAAAAAATGTATTTAATCTCCAATGTCTCGACGATGTTTGAGCCGATTGAGCGAGGATAACTCGCGTCAAAGCCGGTGTTATGTTCTCGATATAGCTTGGAATCTCGGTAAGCAGAGACCAAATTTCGTCTCGATACCCGTAAATATCGGCAGTGCAACTTCGTAGCCGCCAATGTGATCGGGATTGGTCGATCTTATCTCATTGGCAACTCCCGTCGATGGCACCTTCAACTCGGAGCCCGTTGGTCGGCTGATGAAAAAAAAATTAAAGTCTTTACAAAGAGCACGAGGATAAAAGAATTGAATAATGAAAGAAAAAAAAAGTATCGATCACTCACGATCCTCCAAAGTCGACGACGAAAAGCCTTTGGAGAAGTTCATAAGTGAAGAGGGTGACACCAAACTGGGGCGAAGATCGAAACACTCGAGCTTGACGGGAGGGAAACAAAAAGTGAATATAAATTATGCGTAGATTCTTACTTTTTCTTTTCTTACGCGTCTGTCACACAAACATGACGATATATCGTATCGACTGGTCAGCAATATCATCGAAACCGACAACGACACTCTCGACAATAATTAAAATAATAATTTTAAGGGCGGGGTAAAGGTTTTCACTTTCGAAAAATCGAATTTTTTTTTGTCTCATCTTATTGTTTAACATTTCAAGAATATGTCCTTAAAATTTTAAACCGATCTAAGCAATATTCTTGAAGTTATTGTCTTATTAATCTCCTGGCCTTTAACGCTATACCTCTAACAGCTGCGGGCGGTCGGGCTAGCAGTGCAGCTGTCGAACAGGTATACAGTTTATTCATTGCTATTGTGTATATAGTGTATAATATACACTACAATATTTTAAGGGGGGGCGGGGGGGTAAGGTTAATTCGTACAAAAAAAGGCATGTTTTTGTGATTTTTTTGTGACGACGCAGTTAAAATCTCTTTATTAAAACTAATGGTACAGTAAAATATGATATTCGAAGAATATTATATAAAATTTTCAATTTTTCAATTTTTATGAACATTTTGAAGGGAAAAACGCGATTTTTTTTCTCGTAAAAATCGCGTTTTTCCCTTCAAAATGTTCAAAAAAATTGAAAAATTGAAAATTTTATATAATATTCTTCGAATGTCATATTTTACTGTACCATTAGTTTTAATAAAGAGATTTCAACTGCGTCGTCACAAAAAAATCACAAAAACATGCCATTTTTTGTACGAATCAACCTTAAACCCCCCCCCCCCCCCCTCTTAAAAGAAGAAACGAGTTGGAATCGATGATTATGTGTGAGTTGGAATAAAAAATTTTTTTCTTCACTCTTTTACTTCACAAACTTTAGACGCGTTTTTCTCAAAACTACTTTTTCAAAGTCCGTGTTCACTGCCATTTAAAAACTACTCGACCGATTCATTTCAAACTTTGTACACATTTTCTACATATAAAATACCTCCCCCCAACGTTTAGTAAAATTTTTTTTTTTTACATTAAGGGTGTTTCCCACCCGCAAAATGGCGGAATTTTTCGTGGAAAATAACAGTTCACACTTTAGATGGCGGCCAAAAATTTTTAAATGAAAAAAAAAAATTATCAGAGAACGTTGGGGGGAAGATTTGATTATAATTTGACTAAATTTTCATGGTTTTTCATTTTCAGATAATTTCCGGCCGAGTTATAGTGAACACCGCAAATTGTTTTTTTTTCCAAGACGTTCCGGGGGAAGCTCCGTTACGGGCTTATACTCCGATATTTCTGCATGAAAAAATTACACAACATTGTCAAAAGTATGCTCAATAATGTACAAAAGGTTCGAATAAAATTGCTCAATCCATATTTGAGAAAAAAAATCGGAAAAAAGGTGTTTTTTTTAACGCTGAAACCCTTACCCCTCCCTTAATACATTTTCGTGAGCACAACACTGGAGGGTTAACACGAGTGTAAATATATGCGAGCAGATAACGAGAGATTGTTTACTTACTGACCAGTAACTCGCCGGGTCATATATAGAGAAGGAGAGATGGCCAAATTGAATGCGCCAGGTTATACGAGCCCGGCGCAATCCGATCGACCATCACACAGAATATATTAATATAATTCGCGCAACGATTTCACCGTACATTCCGTATCAAGCTATAGCGTGATCATATTGCGGGAAAGAGAGAGAGAGAGAGAAAAAAACTCATAACGCCTACCTGTCGCTCCTTTCCAAAACGCTCTTGCACCTTCCTCCTTATAAATTTTTCTCGCGCAATCAACGAGTCCGTTGTACGTCGTCTGACCCTCTCTCGCGACCACCTGCAATCTCGTCTTAATGACATCCGCCGGTGTGACCAATGCAGCAGCGGGAACTCCGGCAATCGCACCGGATATCAGAAGCGACAGAGGCGTATTGTAACCACCCTCGTCGGCCATTTTCGCTTTAACGTGAGCGTACATCGGAAAGTAAATAGCGCTGAAAGGTACGTCCCTCAAGAAACAAGCTCTCGCACCCTGTAATAAAATGCTTCAATAAATAAAATAAACAAGATAAATAATAATATGGATCGTCGAGCGTAAGAACGGTAATGGGATTTTTCCTTCTTACTTTGTACAAACCAAAGAGACCCAATTCCTTCACAACCGACCAGGCCCTAACTTTCTGACCTCCCGCTATTTCACCGGCGACTTGCAATCGAATTTTCACAATTTCCAATGGATTCGTGAAAATAACCTGCGATCCACCGGCGCACGCACCGGAAAGTATCTCACCGGCCAGCGGTAGATTGCCATTTTTGTCCATGAATTTATCGCGAACGAAATCATTGACGGTGAGCTTGATAGCTTTTTCAGGCGCGACTCCCATTAATTGCGGCAGCAAGCCACGATAAAGACCAAAGACGCCCTCGTGCCGTATCACCTGTCAAACAGCCGCGGCAATCTTTGTATCATTAACGATGCGGTTATTATCGGCCGGGGAGACTTTTCGATTCCAACCTTTTTGAAGCAGTCGTAGCTGTTTCTGTACATGAGTTCGCCGATGAACGAACCGGTTCGCTGATTCTGCATTCGTGTCTTCACGAGATCGATCGGATATACCGCGGTCGCTCCGACAGCTTTTTCGCGTTTTTTCATTTTATTTTATTCAAACTTGAGCTTTTTTTTTTCTAATAGAATTGAGGAAAGAAAGGAAAGAACGTAATTACAAACCTCCGCCGATTGAACCGAGAACAAAACGATATCCACTCTCGAGTATTTGAACGACGACACCACGCTCGTCCGGACTCTGCGAATAAAATTTATTAACGGGTCGCCCCCCCCACCCGTCAATGAATTATCATTACTGTTTGTCTCGTTGACGCCGTTGTTACCGTGAAAGTTTGACGTACCGAAACGGCTTTTATCTCGGCGAGACGTCGCGTTATATGTTTGAAATACTGCTCCGGCGTTATCGCAACCAGATCGTTGTAGACGATTTTTCCATTTTGATGAACAAGATCACAAAGATGAAACAGAATGTCAACCTCGAGTGGAGTTATTTGAGACATCATTTGTGCGGAATGCAAAAATTCCTCTGTAAAAAAATATAAAAAGTCATGGGACGTTGTCGACGCGCGTTTATAATCCGTTGTTATGTTGTCCGTTGGACGTAACGGTAGCGCGAGTACCTTTGGTTACTTCCTGATACCTGTGGCCATTGGTAGCGTTCAGATAAATACGTTTGACGAGCTCCATGTTGTTCAGAAGGGAATTGAAAGCCATAAAGTACGGAAAACTGACTTTTCTTCCGCTCTGTCCTGTACCAACGGCCTGTCCTCAGACTCGTTTAATTAGTTCTATTGTTTATCGTTCGAAACTGATTCGTTATCGGACACGGGCACAACGAGTAAAATATTGTTATTTACCCCGATGAGATTGTCCTTGACTCGTTTGGTTAGCAGGTGACTCTTTATGCTGAGCATTATATCTTGAAAGTCCAGGCTCGATATGAAACCCGCGCCGTCCTTGTCAAATTTTTTAAAAGCCTCCGTCGCGTACTCCTCGTGAAAGTCCTAATTAATCATCCGGGTTAATACGATATTGCGAGAGGAAGGAAAAAAGGCGAGTTATGAAAAATTCCATATCGGCATTATTTTGTCACAACGTACGTGCAAAAATTGACTAAATTCGGCGTAGCTGATGAGCCTCTTTTTGTCCTTGCCAAAATACAGTTTGACGAAACTGCTGTCCATGTCGAATGGCATTTTTTGATGAAGAACCGTTTTTCTCATCACCTCGACGAATTCGTCTGTAACACACAACGGGCACGTCTATGGAAATAGAAATTTTTCAGTGGTGAAAATATAGTTTTTATGTTCCTACCAAACGCCACCATTCCATTTCCGTTAGTGTCGAACAGCTGAAAGGCCGTTTTGTAGAGGGCGTCCGGCACACAGAGAAGACCCTCGAACGCCTGAAATTCCGCGAACGAGATGAGCCTGTTGGGGAGGGATAAAAATGACAAAATTGATGAATGAAAATCGCTGAACGCGTATACATATTATACGAATGACAACGTATCCCTAGTCCGTATTATTAGAGAAGGAAAAAAAAAAATTTTACCCCCGACGAGCTTTTTTTAACTTTCGAAAAACCCTCGGTTCGATTCGTTCATTAACGATAAAATTTCCGACCGGATATAGATTTGCGAACTTAACGTTGTACGACAATTTTTTTTTCAATACTTTTTCGTCACTTTTCGGGAGAGCTATGAATTTCGGACTTTCAATTATCTCCGGAACTCTGTAATAACGGTTCTGTGTTGTCGTGGCCGTACGCAAGGACACATTGAGAATCGGCAAAAAAAGTAAAAGGGTCGTGGTGCGTGTTAAAAAAATTGATCGTGCGAGTTGAAAAATGTGTAAATAATCGTAGCTCGCCGAATGCAGCATCGTGTTTTAAAGATTGAATCGTTGCGAAAAGATTGAGGGCAAATGACGAGTTTCAATTCCATCGAGAAGCAAACAATTTTCATTATCTTTCATTTTCGGACTTTATATCGATGTATTATTATTTTGCCTCTCCTATTGTCAATTCAACGGATACATCGACGCTGCTTACGAAAACTAGCATGTTTCAGATTTCTTACGAAAACAAGCACGCTTGATATCTGCGCGAAAACTAGCACATTTCGATATTCGCCGCGAAAACTAGCATGTTTCGGTTTTTACCCCGAAAACTAGCAGGTTTCGACTTTCACCGGGAAAATTAGCACATTTCAGTATCACCGGAAGTGTTTCTCATTTTTTACTCCACGTTTTTTGAACATCCTTTTTTACTCCAAATTGACGAAATATTTATGCTCGTCATTTTATACTGTTTTATTTTTCGTTTCAATTTATTTCATACATATTTTACCGTTTGAATTTTGGTCCGCTAGGCTTATCATAAGATGGCAAACGGCAAATGCCTCGTCATTTTGGGGTAAAAAAAACCATGGTCAAAAAAATTAGAGAAAAGAAAATCGAAAACAATTGCGGTGTATGCAAAGTTAACAATGTCAGTTTTTTTTCCCTCTTGCTACTTCGTCCAAGACCTGACATTTCTCGAGATATCTCAATCGATTGTTTTGAAGATTTTGTCAACTGTACTTTATACTTATACTGCACTTTACACTTTAGTCGTTGATCACTCCAAGATTGTGTTTTTTTTTTTATGAAATAAAAACACAATAAACGATTCTTCAGACTGTAAGTAGAATATACTTTTTATAAACAATAATTTTGTTCAATTCCATCGCTGACTCTGAAACTCGAAGTCATGAAAAATATCATTGATGAACAATTTTAGTTTTTGAGTGGTGGAATATTGCGTATCGTATTTGCGAATCGTATTTTCAATAATGTTATTATTTTTTAAATAGAAAACGAATATAAATGTTCAAGGGTGTACGGGCGAAACACCCTTAATGTTTTTCATTTATTCCTTATAGTGCTCCCGAAAAAATTATTAAAACATTCGTGAAAGTTCCGAATCTTATTCGATTTAGTTCGGCAAATATACTACTTTTTCAAGTGCAAATCGAAATATGCTAGTTTTCGCGACGGAAGCCGAAACATGCCACGTTTCGCGGCAGAAGCCGAATCATGCTAGTTTTCGCGTCGAATATCGAAACGTGTTGATTTTCGTGATGGAATTCGAAACGCGTTAGTTTTCGTAAGAAATTTGAATCGTGCTACTTTTCGTAAGCAGCGTCGACATAATGTCCTCTTAAGGCCTCACATACGTCGAGAATTTTCAAAAAATCGATTTTTATTGTTTACAGATTTTTATTCCTTATAGTCTTAGGCGTATTTCTGTGTAAGCTGATTGTAAAAATTGCCCATAGTTCAAAAGTTATTGTAGATAATGTGTCTGCCCGACGAAAGGACAAAGGTCTGACGCGCGCCTACCTGAGTTGAGTTGATTGAACAATTCGTCGATTAGAAAAAAATAACCAACAACAATTTTTTACCGACAAGGAAGGCGTACAATATGAAGCTGGAATGAGAGATTAGACGTAAGTTAACTAAATAAATTTAAAAAATTCATAAAGTTCTTGCTCCAGCCGCGCGCGACTTCGAGCGAAACGCGCTTGAAACTTTAAACGCGTTTTTCTCAAAACTACTTTTTCTGACACGGTCGGCATGATAACTCGTACGGTTTTTAATATTTTTTGATGAATTTTTTTTTTTAATATTCGGAATTGTTTTTTCTATAGTCTGTCGAGCCGGATTTTTAAAATTATAATTAGAAAATTTTATAAAAACAATTAAAGTGTGACTTTTTTGACGCAAACTTAACATTTTTTTTTAAATTACCGTAAATTGTTTAATTTTTCGAATTTCAAAAATCCGGCTCGACAGACTATAACTACTACCTTATTTTACAAGAATTTCTTTACATTTTGCAGATCCGTCAACATTTGAGGAAGAAATACTGCCGACCGTGGAGCAACTTTTTTTTTACAGTGCTTCAAAAAATGTGATTTTTCATGTTGTAATTATTGAAAAAGAAAATTGAAATAAATTTTTTTACAAACTTAACACAGTAATAAACAATGTGTAAGAATTTTTTTATCAATTTCTATTTCTATCCCTCCTAAAAACAGTTTTTCTTTTGGTACGTTTTCGGTACCGCTGGACGTATGTAAGGCCTTAAAACTCTGAATTTCATTGGAAATCGTTAAAAAACGCGTGTCATAACAATTATTTGAACGAAGAAACGACTCGAATGAAGATGACTTCGTACGGACCGCCCTATTAAATTCAAATAAATAAATTTCCATCCAACCGACAACGGTAAATACAAGAATAAAATAACGAAAGAAAGCAACGAGTACGCGACAAAAAAATTGAAAAGTTACGATCGAGCGTTTCGCGCATCGGATTCCCGAAGATCGGACAAACATTGCGAAAATTTTGTCACAATATTGTACCACTGTATTACACAAACGAATATAGTATATACCAACCCATCTTTGCTGGTGTCGACAATGCCAGCGAGAAGAGCGACCGAGTCGGGATTATAATCGTTATCGGTGTAGAGGCCAAGGTAACTCCGTACAAAATCCGCCGGGGTCATGAATCGTTCTCCATTCTTCTCTTGGGTTGCGTACTGCAATGTGTATAAATTCATATACGTACGATCGTGTATAAACGATGCGCTACTACGATACTATAGAACTAAAGATTATCGCGGGACGAACCGCGACCTCCACCCTCGCCTTATCACTTATCATTTTTATCAAACGTATACACGACGTCAGCTCTCATTTTTTCCTCCTTACTTTTCTTTTCTGCTCGACTTACCTGGTTAAATATTTCATTGAGACGCTCGCTGTTTGCTCGCTTCAAAAAGCCAGAACCCTGAAACAGAATGGATACGTACGATTCGGTTAATTTCACGTTTCGTCGTTAAACTATACGCGTGTAGAACGATAGAGAAATGCCCGGGTCCAACGAGTCGCGCGACGTCCTTGCCCACGTCCGACAGCCGATACTTCGAAGGAATCACGTGGCGGTCCGCCGCTACTCGTACGCTCTTGAACGGATGCGAGTAACAACAAGATCCCGCCTTTACATTGAACCAGTGGCAATACATAACGATTAATATATATACGCGTACTTTTGACGTAGGCATTCTTCTTTCCGCTCGATAATTTTCCTGATAAATCCCTTTTCTTCTACACCGCCGTTACCGAAATGCAAACTACGCGAGAAAGATTTTGACAAATTTACAAATTGATCGGACTCGTGTATTATCTTTATATATCCGACCTTGACCATTTGATTATGTGTATTACGAGTCGTCGGGGCCACCACGTGTATCCATTAAATATTGCGCAACGCTCTATTGAATTTAATGGTTATATATAAAATGAATCGAATCGTGCGATTTATAGCTATATTATAAATATCATAAAATAATTGTACAAAAGGGCGAGGCGCTTATCCGCAAATCGCGGTTCCGCCCGACACAAACGCCACGGCGAGACTAAAGTACCAAAGGCTAAAAGAGAGCAAATAAATTTGTTCTCGGTGCGGTAGTGCGGTGGGTCGCGGGACGCGCGGCTACGCACCGATAAGCGTCTCATCCCGCCCGACGGCTCGAACCGTCTCTACCGTACGACAACGGTATATACAGTGGCGTGCAAAAGTTTTCGGCCACCCTATTTTTTTCAGTCAATTGATAAAATATTTAATTTCTTTACTCGTTAATCATTTCAAATCTTTAAGGGAGGGCTAGGGTTTTGAAATTATTTTTTTTGCATTTTTTTTTTTCTTCTGAATGAACATTATGTCGAGAATATTGTGTATACATTTTAAGTCAATCGGAGCAAAACTAACGGAGTTACAGCGTTTCAAACGACCGGCCGTGATACCTGTGTAATCGATTTAAGGAATAACACCACTGTGACCCCCTGTTTTTTTTCACATTTTTCAAGAATTTTTTTTTGTGGGAAAAAAAAGAGATATTCGAAAAATTTTTTTGGGTTTTGTTCCTTGTTTATTAATGTATCAAAAAACATTTTTTTCACATTTTTCACGCCGCATGGTGGCGCATAATATGATATTTTGAATAAAAGTACA
This sequence comes from Oxytorus armatus, assembly GCA_958009045.1. Classification (NCBI taxonomy): domain Eukaryota; kingdom Metazoa; phylum Arthropoda; class Insecta; order Hymenoptera; family Ichneumonidae; genus Oxytorus; species Oxytorus armatus. The sequence continues at coordinate 2,852,948 of OY253750.1, forward strand.
TAGGATTTTTTCGATATCTCAATAATTATAAAAGTTATAGCCTATTTTCGACGAGAAATTTTGCTCAAAAATCATTCTTTAATTTCAAAGGCGTGCCTATTTTTTTTAAAACAATATTTTTCCAAATCCCTATGTACTGCTCTTCAAAATATCATATTATTAACGAAAACACTCGGTATTTTTTTTCAGATCAACATTGAAGAGAGTTCTGCTGCGTGCCGCGAACCACTGCGGAGATGACAGCACCTGACGCGAGAGCATCCCCAGCGCCACCATGCGGCGTGAAAAATGTGAAAAAATTTTTTTTGAAACATTAATAAACAAGGAACAAAACCCAAAAACTTTTTCGAATATCTCTTTTTTTTCCCACAAAAAAAAATTCTTGAAAAATGTGAAAAAAACAGGGGGTCACAGTGGTGTTATCCCTTAAAAAACTTTAAATCGATTTTCCCGAAAACGTCATTTTTGAAGTTTGTGAACGTTAGAACTCAAAATCTACTGAACCGATCCTTTTGAAAATTTAAACATTACTTCTTCACATAAATCAACAGGTAATCAGGAGGAGTTTTTTTTTCAATTTTTTCAATTTTTTAATAACAAATTAAGCGCGATTTTTTGAGCTAAAATTGCGTTTTTCACTTCCAAGTGCTGCAAAAGAAAAAAAAAAAAAACTTCCTGATTACCTCGAGAAATACATCACCTTTAAAATGCATATCATTTTTTTTGTTTCAGATGATCCGGTAACGAGGTATAATGTTCACCGCAAAACCACTTTTTTTCAAGGCGCCTCTGGAGATTCAACGTCACCGGCTTATTTATCAATATTTTTCATTGAACATTTTTTCTGAGATACTTCAATAGTTGTACAATAATATGTAATTCTATTTAATAAAATTATATTACTCATGTAGCCGCAAAAAAATCATAAAAATATGCTTTTTTATCGCCTTTAAAACCCTACCCCCCCCCCCCCCCCCCCCCCTTAAGAGAGCTGGCAAATGGATAATAGCGCGGAATATTAGATGTTTGCACGACGTATTTATTGTGTACTGCGTGAAACGAGTTTCGTCGGTGTGCAAAAGTATCGGGCCGCTATCTCACCGCGGCTCTGTACCCACGGTTTGTTTACGTTTTCTTCCGTATTCATTTCAAAACATGCTTTACAATGGAAAATCAGTCTTATTTCTGCTGCCATGAACGAAACACACGAATATTCAGGTCCGTCGAATCGTGTTAAAACTTTCGGCATAAGAAAACAGTTCTCGTGATATTGCGACGACTTTATCGATAGGAAAAAGTACAGTTAATCGTATTGTTGCTAAATATAAATTAACAAACTCGTTGTGTGACAAAAATAGGAGTGGTAGACCGCGAAAAACTTCGGAACGTGTCGGCAAAATTATAAAAAGGAAATGCGCCATAGATCCGCGAAAAACTGCTGTAGACATTTCACGGGAATTACAAAGTGAAAATCTTGCTAATATTAGTCGGAGTACGTGCAGGACCGCGGTTATACAGATTCCAACTGTACACCTGCCCAACTGTCACGACCAAACTGACACGAGCATACAAATATTTCACAATATTGTCACGACAAAACTGTTCCCGAACAAAACTCTCACCATTAAAACTGTCACCTCACAAACTGTCACCACTCAACTCTTCCCGATCTCTATTGAACACTTGCAGAATCTTCACGAACGAAACTATCACCGTCTAAACTGTCACAGTCTAAACATTCACCATCTAAACTGTCACCTTCTGAATTGTCACCGTCTGAACAGTCACCGTTTAATCTGTCACCGTTCAAACTGTCACCGCTTAAATTGTCACCGCAGCAACTGTAACCGCGGCAATTGTCACCGGCAAAACTGTACATGGCACCAACCGTCACCGCTTAACGCGAGATTTACCCAACTCACACCCGTAGACGCTGTACCCGTAGGTAAGAGCGCTCGGGATGCTTCACCAAACGCGGCGCAATAGCGCGCGATATTTCGTGCGTGTCTGCCAATACTTAGGTCATTCGCCGCTGTCGTCTCAACCACGGCCTTCGCACTGCGCGAACTTACTTGTGCTCAGCGATCGGTAATAGCGGACACGCACGAAATATCGCGCGCTATTGCGCCGCGTTTGGTGAAGCAGCCAGAGCGCTCTTATCTACGAGTTCAGCTTATACCCGTGTGAGTTAGTTACCGCGCCTTGGTGCGGTGACAGTTTTGCCGGTGACAGTTTTGTGCGGTGACTGTTGGAACGGTGACGGTTGGTGCAGAATACAGTAGACGCCCTGACAGTGTAGACTATTCTGCTGCGTTACAGTTGCGCAGAATACAGTTGAGACCGTGATAGTTTAGACGGTGATAGTTTTGTTCGTGAAGATTTCTGCACGTGTCGAATAGAGATTCAGGAGAGTTGAGTGGTGACAGTTTGTGCGGTGAGAGTTTTAATGGTGAGAGTTTCGTTCGGGAACAGTTTTGTCGTGACAATGTTGCGAAATATTCGTATGCTCGTGTCAGTTTCGTCGTGACAGTTGGGTAGGTGTACAGTTGGAATCTGTAGAACCGCGGTCCTGCCGGAGTACGGTATCTCGACGTCTGAAGGCCGTGGGACCGATTGGTCGTATTGGTGTAAAAAAAACCACTAATCAGTAAAAAGAATAAGAAGGCTAAATTAAACTTCACAAAAAAATATCAGCATTGGACAGCATCAGATTGGCGAAAAGTGCTTTTTTCCGACGAATCGAAATTTCAATTATTTGGAAGTGACGGTCGGAGAGTACGTGAGACGTCCAGCAGGTACCAGATATAATGTGAGATACCAAATTCCTACCGTAAAACACGGTGGTGGGAACATTTAAGTTTGGGGAGCATTTTTTGGTGACGGCGTTGGTCCGATGGTGGAAATTCAGGGCAATATGGACGCTGCAATGTATAAAAATATGTTGCAAAACCATATGCTTCCATTTGCAACGAAAAATATGCCGCGTGGTTGAGTTTTTCAACATGATAATGACCCCTAACATGCTTCGCGTCTTGTGAAGAATTTTTTTTCAACGCCGAAAAGTGCGCCTTCTTGACTGGCCATCGCAGTCGCCGGACTTCGATCCGATTGAACACTTGTGACAAGACCTGAAACATCGTGTTGGAATGAAAAATCACTCTAACAAGACGGAATTGTGAAATAATTTGCGTCATTAGTGGGAAAAATTACCGCAAGAACGAATCTCGCAATTAATTGCGTCCATGTCTCGTCGGTGCGCTGCAGTTATCGCTGCTAAGGGCATGGCAACAAAGTATTGAGTCAAGTGAAGAAAGTCAAATCATATTTTCTTATTTTCCGAATTTTTTGTTACTCTTTTCATAGGCAATAGTACGCGGCCCGATACTTTTGCACAGTCATTAATTACAAATTGTTAAACAATTAATTATTTAAGAGTAGTATCAATGTATAGAATTCATTTTTTTTCAAATATAAGAATACCTATGGTTATTACTCGTTTTCATTTCCACACCGTCGTATTTCTATGAAATATGCATGAAACATGGGGTGGCCCAAAACTTTTGCACGCCACTGTATATATATATATATATATATATATATATACACACACGCACACACGCTATGTCCACGCGTTACTCGTATAGGATATACCTCCTTGACAATCACCGATATATATGCCATCTTTTTTTTTTCTTTTCCAAGTCACCAGCGATCGTTCCGTCGCGAAACTTCTTTCGCGGAAACTAAAAACAAAAAATTATCGACTAAAGAGAGCCAAAAAATATTTCTCATGCAATAATTTTTAAGTCAGCCGCGTAACCGTTTTTATTGGTCCGTAATATCAATCGCGCACACGCGGATCACGGATTATCTTGCTGGAAATCTCTCTCGTAGAGTCTTTGCAACGTCAAATTTCAAAAGTCATTTTTATTTATACAATAATCGTAGAAAAATATTATACACGATGTAAGTACCGGCCAGACGCGCGCATAGCCATCGTCACCGCGTTCTCATCCGCTTCTATATTAAGGCTCCCGATACCTCGCGACGCGTGCACGACTATACTCTATATTATATATGTATATTTTACATATTCACGATACGATAATTATGTAACACCTAGCGCGCGTCTTCGCAAACATTTTGCCGATGATTAGAGACTTTTTCTAAATTAATAATTAAGTTATTAGGTTTTCAAAGAAATAATACAACGATGCGATCAGTTTGCTTGCGTAATACATATATGCATATATTGATTTGCAGAAAAATTATATAGTCGCGTACCGTTGGTAGCGAGGCATTGTAACGCACACGCGCGCCCGACACACTTGTTGGACCCAGGATGAAGGTAAAACAAGGGTGACGTATGAAAGCAACTCCATACGATATACGTAACTATTGTATACAGCGCATCGTGGCCACTCCCTGCTGTTTTCTCTCTGTCTCCCTCTCTCTCTCTCTCTCTCTCTACATATATATATACTCTATATATATATATTTATATACAGTGGGTCAAAAAAGTATTCATACACCTTGTTTTTTTGCGATAACTTTATAGACATAAGCGATACGCAAAGAAAGCCAATTTTATTTAATAGCACATCAGGTGCAGAGATAAACTGCAAATGGAGAATTTTTTCCCAGGAATAATAGAAGAATTATGGCAAAAAAACGAAAATTTTCGGGCAAAAAAAGTATTCATGCACTTACGGTTATAGTGAAAACCTACATCATCATAGTTGTTAATTATAACTAATATTTGGTGTGCATCCCTTTTGCTTCAATTATCGCCTCGAGTCTCTTAGGCATGGATTCTACTAGTTTATGCCTTGTTTCTTTTGCTATTTTCGTCCATTCTTCTAGAAGCACTCTTTGGAGATCGGATTTGTTTGTTATTTTTCTTTTTCTAATTTCTACATCCACCAAGTGCCATCAATTTTTAATAGGATCGATGTCCGGAGACTGTGCTGGTGTAATCAATTGTTTGCGGACATTATAGAGTAACCATTCCCTCGCTTTCATGGCAGTATGTTTCGGGTCGTTATCTTGTTGGAAGTAGAAATTTCCATCCGGGCCCATTTTATCTACACTTGCTTTGAAATTTCTTGCTTTGAAAAACACGTCGATATACGAGGGGGGACCCAAAAAAAACGGGAATTTCGTCATAATTTCTTTATTTGTTAATATTTTTAACACCAAATTTTGATCACCTTCAAAGTATTCTCCTTTGACCACAACGCACCTCCGCAAACGATCCTTCCAATGTTCAAAACATTTTTTAAATTCACTTATCGGGATGTTCTTTAGGTCTTCCAGCGATTTTTGTTTTACCTCCTCCACAGTGGCAAAATGCTTGATTGCTGCTTTGTTTCGGGGTCGTATCCATAGCACCACCATTCATCACCAGTAATCACCTTGGAAAAAAGTTCAGGGTCCTCTTCGAGCTGATTTTGAAGTTCAAAACATGCCTGAAGTCGACGCTCCCTTTGCTCGTCTGTGAGAAGGCGAGGGACAAATTTGGCTGCAACTCTGCTCATGTGCAAATCTTTGGATAAAATCCTCTGAATCGACCTCCATGATATCGCAGACATCTCACAGAGTTGATCAATGGTTCGGCGACGGTCTTCACGAATGAGAGCATTGATTTTGTCGACGTTTTCGTCACTTCTTGACGTTGAGGGGCGTCCTGAACGGGGTTGCTCTTCAATTGACATTTCTCCATTTTTAAAACGTGAAAACCACTCGTAGACTCTGGTTTTACTTAGGGCATCATCTCCATAAGCAGTCTTAAGGCCTTACATACGTCGAGAATTTTCAAAAAATCGATTTTTTTTTTGTTTGCAGATTATTCTTATAGTCTTAGGCGTATTTCTGTGTAAGCTGATTGTAAAAATTCCCCATAGTTCAAAAGTTATTGTAGATAATGTGACTGCCCGACGAAAGGACAAAGGTCTGATGCGCGCCTACCTGAGTTGAGTTGTTTGAGGCAGCTGGCCTTTACCCTCAGACAATTCGTCGATTAGAAAAAAATAAACAACAACAATTTTTTACTGACAAGGAAGGCGTACAATATGAAGCTGGAATGGGAGATTAGACGTAAGTTAACTAAATAAATTTAAAAAATTCATAAAGTTCTTGCTCCAGCCGCGCGCGACTTCGAGCGCAACGCGCTTGAAACTTTAAACGCGTTTTTCTCAAAACTACTTTTTCTGACACGGTCGGCATGATAACTCGTACGGTTTTTAATATTTTTTGATGATTTTTTTTGTAAATATTCGGAATTGTTTTTTCTATAGTCTGTCGAGCCGGATTTTTAAAATTATAATCAGAAAATGTTATAAAAACAATTAAAGTGTGACTTTTTTGACACAAACTTAACATTTTTTTTTAAATTACCGTAAATTGTTTAATTTTTCGAATTTCAAAAATCCGGCTCGACAACTATAACTACTACCTTATTTTACAAGAATTTCTTTACATTTTGCAGATCCGTCAACATTTGAGGAAGAAATACTGCCGACCGTGGAGCAACTTTTTTTTTACAGTGCTTCAAAAAATGTGAGTTTTCATGTTGTAATTTTTGAAAAAAAAAATTGAAATAAATTTTTTTACAAACTTAACACAGTAATAAACAATGTGTAAGAATTTTTTTATCAATTTCTATTTCTATCCCTCCTAAAAACATTTTTTCTTTTGGTACGTTTTCGGTACCGCTGGACGTATGTAAGGCCTTAAGCATTACAGTAGTTTCCGCGGCCGATTTCCCCAACAGGAAACAAAATTTCACAGCCGCGCGTTGCTCTCGACAATCGGCCATCACGTTTTCGCCGAAATGGAAAAAGTTGTTTCACTACAAAAATTCCCACGAGCGAACCGATGCACTCACGGCGACGGAACTTCGCGCACTAACTCAGGAGACGTGTCCCCAACGGACACCGGTTCGAGCAATGGGTTCCCCCACTCTCCCTCCCCGCCGCAGCGCAATTCCCGTTTTTTTTGGGTCCCCCCTCGTACTTCTGGGCATTCATTGTACCATCTATAAAAGCCAGATTACCAACGCCATAATATCCCATACAGCCCCAAACCATGACGCTTCCTCCGCCGTGATTTACAGTCGGTATAAAATTTTTCTGCCGGAGGTCGGTATTTGGTTTCCGCCAGACGAATTTTTTTCCATCGGACCCGAAGATGTTAAACTTCGATTCATCCGAGAATACGACACGTTTCCAAAATTCTACAGATTTTTTTACGTAGGTTTTTACGAAACCCAAACATTTTTCTCGATTTGTATTATTAATGAATGGTTGTTTGCGGGCAGTTCCGCCGTATATTTGGGCAGAATGCAAAACGTTTCGAATAGTCTGGGGACACACGCTCTTCCCCGATGTTGACGCGACATCATTCGCTAAACTGCGAGCACTTGTGAACGGTTTTTTTGTAGCCTCTGTAACGATACTCCGACGCTCTCGTACCGTTAGTATTCTCGGTCGACCGGTTCGTGACTTATTTTCTGTGCTGTTTGTTCTTTCGTATTTTTTTTATAATATATTGCACCGTTGCGAAACTTAGATTTAGTTCTTTACTAATTTTTCGATAACTTTCACCGCGTTTCCGAAGAAAAATCACTCTATCTCGCATGGATATTGATAGTTCGCTTTTCTTTGCCATCGTGTCTGTTCAGAGCTTGAAGATCTACTACCGCACGGAATAGGTCGAAACCATTGTGTAAACGAAGACTTGTTTACATTGTACGCAGAGGTCAGGCCGTCCGTGAGTGAATATCGAGGTTTAGCAGCTCAATCGTAAGTGTACGAATACTTTTTTGGCCCGAAAATTTTCGTTTTTCTTGCATAATTCTTCTATTATTCCTGGGAAAAAATTCTCCATTTGCAGTTTATTTTGTACCTGATGTACTATTAAATAAAATTGGCTTTCTTTGCGTATCACTTATGTCTATAAAGTTATCGCAAAAAAACAAGGTGTATGAATACTTTTTTGACCCGCTGTATATATACTAGGGGGGAGGGCTTCGCGCGCCAACCACCCAGGGCCCCGTCGCCTGGTCAGCGCCCCCGCGCGAACCCCTCGCCAAGCCTACTCGACCGCGCTCGCTCTTACCGACTCTCGTACACGACGGCGGCAAAATATATTTTCACGTCAGAATCAAGCGGATTTTTATAATGTAATATACGTGCGTAGATTCGAACGCGAATAGAAAATCTCAAATCTATATGGATATATATATGCGGCGGCAAATAACATTCATTTATTCCGTGACGCGGTACCAGGCGCGCACGCGCGTCAAGTTCAATGTATTATCAAGAGAGCCATTAGCAAAAATGTTCAAGGTCTCTGGCGTTGCAATGACTATTAGAATATACTATATAATAACGCTTAGAGAGGGGGCCCAACGAGAGAAGCGCCTCGCAGCAGTTCCGGTGACCTCGAAACTGTTCGAAACCCTCTGAACATATATATATATATATATATATATATCCATGTATGCGAGTCACACAGCGATCAATATTTTCGCTCGCTACCGCAACCATTCTCGCACATATTTGGCACGCACACACACACTCCGTAGAGCTTCGCATATAGAGTAACAAATTTGTCAAAATACTTTGCAGGGAAATAAAAAAAACAATTGATAATTCCCGTCTCCGTCTACTCAAAAAAAATAATGCGTTTCGAGGTGTTACAATCGTAACAACAATAATAAAACTTACCCACCTCTTGGCAGGATGCTCGAACGACAAACGAGTCCCTCAACATTCCCCGTTAAAATATATATTACCCGAACCGTTGACGACACCAAACGACGGTAAAAATGTTGTATTACGTTTGTATCGTTTGAATTTCGTGTTGGATTAAATTTTTTTAGATTCGCATCAAGAGTCTATCGCGTGTGTGTGTGTTTTTGTTTCGTAGCCTTTATATTAATAATTTAATCAAATCGATACACTCCCGAAATTAATTGATAGAGTGTATATGAATAATGAAATATATAAATATATTATTAGCGAACGATTGAAGGGTCAAAAAGCGAGCTTTAAAACACCTTGCGGGACGGAAACTGTCGTACAGCGGCAAATATATACGCGTACGCATCGTCTCGTTCGTTTTCTATCTCTTCTTCTCGGCAATGCGGGCAACGCGCAAGCGCTGTTCAACGCGCGCCACAGAGCGTCATCTGGCGTCAATATCGTACAACTTGTTTGTTACAAAAACATACATTTGTCAATTATAAGTTGGAATGTACCTAGAATTTTCGTATATTACGATTTTCACCAAAGTCCAAATTTGGTGAAAACCGTAATAAACGACATAGAGAAAATAGACGGTGCTAAAATTTCCAAAATACTTTTCTCCGTATCGTTAAGACGAAATGCCCAAATGTCAATTATTAATATACGCGCAACACGCGACTCTGCCTTGTATATATTAAACTGTTAAAAAGCGACTATGAATTGCTATAAATGCGGTCCTGATAGAGAGAACAGAGTATACGATACGGTATATATATGCCTAAAAACAATTTGCAGCCAAAAGAAGAGAGGAAGAGGAAAAAGTGCACCGCGCGTGGCGGCGCGCCGCGATGGAGGGGGTCACGATTAAAACTGAACGTGAGAACGTTCCCATTGGACGAACGACATTACGAGAATGTGCGAATGTGGCCGTTTATACATCAATATAAATTCAACTTGAAAAATATAATTATTATTCCCGTATACGGGGGAGGATTGAGCGTAGAGAGAAGAAAAAAATGTCAATTAACGTGACGGTAAACGGTAATCCTGTTTGCGTGCGACGAAGCGGAATGGTTCTCTCGGATTCGGAGCAAATAAAGAAAAACGAGCGGGATCGGAGAAGGAGGTTACGCCTTGAACAGGTGCACCTGATGAATGTCATAGAGACATTTTTTTCATATTATTCTTCGACACATATTATAATCGTTTTGACTCCTACGTGTAATCGCAATTGTTCAAAGACCGTTTTCGTATAATTTTCATATAATCCGGCTGTATCAGGTACGACAACAATCGAAAGAGATATCTTGCAAATTGCTGGAACGAGCCAAGAATCTTGCGAAGAGAGAGCTCGAGAAACTGGAGAGGGACGGCAAGTCCGAGATGAGAAAGTTGCACGACAGGAAAATAATGGAGATTCAGAGAAAGTATCGAGAGGACACGGATGATATAGGTTTGGCTCATAGCGCCGCCGTGCTTCAGCCTGACGTGGACGACGTCGTTAGGATCGCTAAACGCAATAATCGTGCAACGGCCACGGTAAGAGGCAAAGAAGCTACGCAACGTTCCAAGGACAGGTCCGCACGGGTAAACTTGAATTTTTCATTATGTCGAACGATAGAAAGAATGAAAAACAATTAAATCTATGTATATACATAATTAAACGATTACAGAGACGAGATTCGCCGACGATACGGCAGGAAAATTTACGTCAAGCTAGAGAAGTTGAAAACGTTAGATCAGCCATGGTGGCTAAATTGCAAAGTGAAATGTGTTCCACAAAAGAGAACAACGAGAAAGAGGCGCATTGTCGGCGAGAAGATGGAATAATCGCCGATAAGAGAATTCGCGCATCTCCCAAAAGAAAAAAACCACCAAAACTTATTGGCAAAAAGTCGCCGAGCAAAGTAGCGTCCAAATCTAACATAAAAGTAAGAGAATTTTCATCGCCAACAAAATCCATACGTATGAAATATCCGACGAGCTAATTTTTCTTAGATCTTCGGCCAACAACAGAAATCTAAATCGCCGAGACGTGTCGCGGTTGAGATACATCGAGGTAATAAAAAATCTTCCAAACGACTCTCGACATCGGTGGAAGGTCGAAAGAACAACGGTCCGACGGCGGAAGTTTCCGTCGAGTCGATAACCGTTTGTAAAACTATCTCCGTCGGGACTGATAAGGACGATCTGCAGGAGCCTCGTAAAATCATACCGACGATAAAATTGACTCCATCCAAAGCGGATAAAGTAGCGCGGTAAGTCGGAATTGCTAACACGATCGTCGACGCATGATTTTACGACGGATATTTTGTTTTTTTTTTTTCTTCTCTAAAACAACATTCAAGGTATAATCCGGAAGATTACGAACAAAAAAGATCTGACTCGAGCGGTGGCGGTGGTTCCAGTAGCGTCAGCGATGATTCTTCATACTTCTCGGACGGTTGCGGTGAATTCGTATTGCCGAAGAGAGCATCGAAATATGATACGACATCGAGCAACAAAGTACGGCTCTACGATCACTGTACGCGACAGACAAATTCTTACGATCAACCGCACGGACTAGTCGAGCGAATTGATACGAGCAACGAGGTGAGTATTTTCGATTTTCGGTATATATCATCTAAATAGTTCTCGGAAGAGGGAGAACAAGAGGGAAAAAAGAGAAAATAATAACAATGACTGTAACGAATATTACTCAGCCGAATGCCACAGACGCGGCGCGTCAAATCGTTCAAGGGGCAAATCTCGCTGTAACCTCGCTCGAGGGTGAAAGATTCGCTGCTCAAAGGAGAGGAAACGATGCCTTACTTCGCGAACAGGTTAGGCGAGATTACGAAGCTATGATAAATAGAAATATCGACGATACGATCGGCGACGAGCGAGTATCAAAATGGTCACGTTGCTGTACCAATCAGCGCGCCATCGAATTAGAAAAAAAGGCTCGCGAGAGAACTACGGAAGACGATATCAGCGAACGACCCGAACCATACGAACATCTCGAAAGAGTCGTTAAATGTTCTCGTCGTGACGATCGTCGGGGAACGAATATTTGTCCCGAATCCACGTCGCGAGAAACATCGATCGTCGAGAGAACCGACAAATGCCGCGACAGAGACGAGATAATGTCGCGTCAAGAGCACGTATTGGAAATGTTGAAAAAAGTCGAGCGGCAAAAGAGACTTTTGTTGCGAGAATTCGGTGCTGATCTTCCAAATACGATATTTAACGCGAGCATTACACCTCTCTTCGTTGATGACGATAATCATCGAATTGATACACATCGCGATTCTCCAACTGAAATAAAGATTATAAATATGTCGAGTTCGGACGAAAACACGAATAAAACGAGCAAGAAAAAAGGAAAAAAGAAAACCATGGAAATGGCAGTTCAAACTTGGAGCAATTTGAACGAGGCTATCGGTGAGCGAGGAAACGATAAAAGCGTACAAGTTGAGATGATAACTCGCGAAGGGGTGGAGGAGGTGAAGGGGGAGAGGAGGGAGAATGACGATAACGACCAGAGGATAATCGTCGAGAAGAAAGGCTCTCGTGAATACGTTGAACCTCGCGTAACCGTAATAACGCCGTGGGTCCACGATAGCAGCAGCGGATCCTCGGTGTCTCAGGGTATCGTGATAGAGCTGGAAAATCAACAGGTCAAAGTTACACCGAAAAAGAAAAAAAGTAGTTTAGAAAAGAGGCCGAAGCGCGCTGGATCTTGCGGAGCTCGCGCAAAGCCTCGCTCTTTGCCCTCTAGCGTTGTCGGGTCTCCGATTAAGAGATACGTTAACTGCGCTACTTCCGCGCCTTCTTCGCGTTCCGCGAGTCCAAATAAAATTAATCTATCGTCCGAGAAAATATTCGATATAGCTGCCGATAACGAAGGGGCGAGGGAGAATTCATCCGCGCGATTCGAGGAAAATTCAGTCGCGTCACCCGCTAACGGCAAGCCCTATCGTATTTATAAATATCCGACTTTTAAGAAAGTCCAATCGGCCGAGATCAGAGACGCCTCGGACACTTCCACGTCGTACGCGAGTCTACCGCCGGGAAAAACGACGATCAAATCGTCGAATCGCCGACCCGACGGGATAACACCGATTTTGGAGATGCTCGATTCTTCGGAAAATGAGAGCGCTCGAGCCGCGAGAATCAACCCAAGTCCCGTCTCAACACCGGAAACTCCCTCACCTCGTATCATCAATGTTCCCTCGAACGTTCCGCACCCCGAGAGAATCGGTAGAATTCTCAATTACGGAGCATCGAGGATCGAGCCGCTCGAATTGACGTCGACGAATCAGCGTCAACGTTCTTCCACCAACGATCCGTCATCTCGCTCACGGCGGTCCAGAGATTGGACCGTCGTTGATTCTCGAAGAAATTCCAATTATTGCTCATGCGCGAATCCAACTTGCGCGCTATTGTACGATAATATTGATGATATTCGTGAGTACGCGATGACGAATCATCCGGAAGTACTGGACAAGTACGAGGATCTTCGAAATAATTGTACGGAAAGAATAGCCTCGCTTACGGAGCTGATTCGCAGAGTTAGAAACGATCAGCAACGGAGCGGTGAGTTTTTTGTTTTTTTTTTTTTGTTGTTTTTCATCGTGTTTTACGAGCGATCTATACGATAAATTAATTCTCATGCTTCAGGTATGGAATTTTCCGCGACGAACCCGGCCGACGAGACCAGTCTCATGCGGATACCTCCGCGACGACCGATTCGTAGCGATTTTCAGAGTGTTCAGAGACTGGTCGAGAGTATCGAGGCAATTCACATAAAACTCGCCAAGACCCTCCTCGAATCGCAAAAGATAATAACGAACGAAAGTGGCCGAGACACCGCTAAGACGCGCACGAACCGTGTGACTCCTTCGCCGATCTCCTACGACACAAAATCGAAAGACTCGAGCGAAGAAATGCCAATGAAAAAAGGAAAGCCGATAGTTATCGCGAACGAGCCGGTGCAAATAGACATCGATAGATTAAAACGAGGCCCGTACACGGCGATGTTCGTAACGACGCCGGCGGAAAATCCTCCTTGGCCCTCGACACCGCGTCGTCACGAGGAAATTGTCGCGAAATTGTATCAGGAAATTTTAGAGCAGAGCAAAACCGTTGATAACTCGACGGCGGAGAGGAATGATAATTCGGCGAGGAGTGATTGCGAGGGATCGGCTTTGACCAGGCAGAGGACACCCTCGCCACCGACGAATCTCGAAGCACCGGCGCAAATAACCGAGGAGGAAGTCACGAAAGAAATACTTGAGAGTACAATACGGGTGAGCAAATCTCAATCGATCGAAATATTTTGTTCCTAATAAATTGCGATATGGATTGTCGTTGTTAATATTATATTACCATTTTTAAACGTAGAAGTCTAAAAAAGATGAAGAATTCGTGCCTCTGCTCGCTGGTATTCCAAAAATACCGCGTGCTCTGCCGGGCGTACAACCGGTTAACAGAACGAGACCTCCACCGGCCGGTGGCCCGTACCGGTAAGTTATTCCAATTCAACGTATTACATTTCGTTGAAATATAGAAAAACGTCAGTGTCGAACAAACGATATCACTATAATGACGAATCGCAATATGTTTCAGATCCGAAATAAATTCATCTCGTCACGAGTTATCAACGATCGTAGAGTTTGACACGCCGGACACGGCGAATCGTAGTCAAGGAAGTACGAAAAGTCCGAGTGGAAAATATCGTCGTACTCGATCGCCCTCCGAGTCGACGTCGACGGAAAAGAATTCAAATGCTCGGACGCTGGCCCTGGTAAAGCCATCGGTTAATGTTGCACCGTTGATGTCGCAACGCGTTCTACGGTATTCGCCCCGTGGTGGTGATGGCGATGGTGGTGGTGATGACGATGTTGATGATGTTAATGGCGAAAAGTTGGTTTTTCAATTAAATAACGATAATAGACCCGTGTCAGAGTGTCCAACGACGAAATCTCTCTTATCACAGGGATCGAATAATCTGATGGACGGTAGCGCGTCGAGGAGAAAAGATGACGACGGTAAGTCGTTGGTGAACGAAAGAGCGGAGCGTGATGTTACGGTGCAACGAGACAAACTAACGTCTACGAGCTCAAACAGCTTCTCGGGATTATCGGGAATTTCCGAAATAATTAGTAGTCCAACGTCGGAATTGATGGTTAAATGGGCGTCCTCGTCCGAGGAAATTGAAACTGCCCTGAAGAAAATGGGACTCGGTTGGGCAATCGTGACGCTCAAGAAAACAAGAGAAGCGAGTGCTCTTAGTTCCTCGTCAAATTCGGATCTTGCGCCTACAAACACGGCGAGAAGAACGAAATCGCCGAATAATAAAAAGCAGATTAACGATGATCCCTGTGGTTTGCCAGATTTCAGCGACGTCTCGTCGATATCGATCAAAGAAGCGAGCAAAAGTACCGAAAGAGCCGTTCTGATGAAAGCTCGAACGTCCACGCCGAATATTCAAAATTCAAATTCCACCAGTGAAAAATCGACTTCCGTAACGACCAGTGCTTCCGGTATTAGCATTCATAGCGACAGTTTGACCGCTCCTAATCTATCGCTCGCTAATAATATACGATCATGAGTATGAAAACAAAGCAAAGAAAATTAACCTAAACCTCGTTCGATAACGTTAACTTGTATCGGTGTATTTAGAAAAAAGCGTATCCATCGTGCGAAACATGACTGAAAAAGAAAAACACATAATTTCATCGATCGATAACATATACATATACTTTATATCTTAACTTACACGTTTAATAATTATATTATTACTAACTCCATTAGGCGCGCTTTGACGATCAAATTTATACATTTCCATGATGAATAAATCCCTTTTTTTTCATATATGCCGAACATTGTGTACCAATTTTTGTATCAATAAATAGAATAAAATTAATTTTGGGTGTATAAATTTATTTTAAAAAATCGTTATATAAGTATGTACCGCTGAAATAATTCGTCTCGAAGAAACAATAAAGGGTGATTGCTTGGGGGCCACGGTCTTGTATACAGGTCTGGAAACTCCCTCAAATTTCAGTGGTGGAGGGCGGCTCGTTAACGAAGCTGTTTTTAATTTCCGTAGCAGCCACTAAAGGGAGGGTCAAGGGTTTCAGCGTAAAAAAAAACGCTTTTTTTGCAATTTTTTTTCTCAAATATGGATTGAGCAATTTTATTCGAACCTTTTGTACATTATTGAGCATACTTTTGACAATGTTGTGTAATTTTTTCATGCAGAAATATTGAAGCATAAGCCCGTAACAGAGCTTCCCCCCAGAACGTCTTGGAAAAAAAACAATTTGCGGTGTTCACTATAACTCGGCCGGAAATTATCTGAAAATGAAAAACCATGAAAATTTAGTCAAATTATAATCAAATCTTCCCCCCAACGTTCTCTGATAATTTTTTTTTTTCATTCAAAAATTTTTGGCGGCCATCTAAAGTGTGAACTGTTATTTTCCACGAAAAATTCCGCCATTTTGTGGTAGGGAAACACCCTTAATGTAAAAAAAAAAAATTTAACTAAACGTTGGGGGGAGGTATTTTATAGGTAGAAAATGTGTACAAAGTTTGAAATGAATCGGTCGAGTAGTTTTTAAATGGCAGTGAACACGGACTTTGAAAAAGTAGTTTTGGGAAAAACGCGTCTAAAGTGCACTGCTAGCCCGACCGCCCGCAGCTGTTAGAGGTATAGCGTTAAAGGCCAGGAGATTAATAAGACAATAACTTCAAGAATATTGCTTAGATCGGTTTAAAATTTTAAGGACATATTCTTGAAATGTTAAACAATAAGATAAGACAAAAAAAAATTCGATTTTTCGAAAGTGAAAACCCTTATCCCGCCCTAAAAGCGTTGCGATCGGATAATGCCAATAGACATAACCTGAAAACCCCTCGATAGTTCTCGCGGTTGTCTGTCTCTGTCCCACAAACGGATTCCACCGCGTTACACATATTTATTATATGTAATTATAAGTTATTAATCCCGTCAACTTTAATGAATATACCGAATAAATATGCTCTTAATTTGAATCGGGTTTTAAACATTCTAACTGTTAACCGAGCTTGATATATATAAACTATTTGTAAATATCTGTGTCATATGAATATATATTAGGCGAAATAGTTGTCTCTTGATGGATCAATCTCCGGTAGATTTTCTTTTAAATCCTACAAAATGAACATAAGTTTTCATTTACAAAAATAGAAATACAATACCGTTTCATATATTTAATTTGATCCTTTTTCATTATATTTTTGTGAAAATTGCAGGTACTCAAATAAATTTGAAAATTTGAAGAAATTTCATTCATACTTGATTTTGAAAAGTGGAACACTTTTCAAAAACTTAAAAAATAAAGTGTAAGAAAATGTAAAGAGCTAATTTTTACTTACCTTAATCTACTATTTTTTGGCACGCTACTAAATACTGTCCATTTCGGAATATTTACAAAACTTAAATAAAGATAAAAATTCAAGTATTTATTTTTATTCATACTTCCTTGATTTCGAAAACTCAAACACTTGCAAAAACTTAACATAAGATTTATTCGGTAGTTAATTTCGACAATTTTTTCTTAACAACAAATTTCTTTTTGAGTTTAAAATTTTGCTGGTGCGCATATTGCCTCATTTTTAATCTTACATAGTAAATTATGGCGTCCGATAAGATTTCAGATTCATGCTCTTTACAGGGATAAGCGAAGGTGTATGAGTTAAATACTTCATCTAGAATTATATCGAAGACATCGATACGAGAGGAATATTATATTGTAAATGATGCTTCGATATGACGGATCGGATGAAAGAAATGAGGATTTCTTTCATCTTTCATCATGAGGATGAGTGAACAGACCACCGCATGATTTCATTTGCACCAGTTGCAACTCTGAAGATCCGCAGTTGGTTTTCAAATTCACAGCTTCTTGACACACTGGACAGGATTCATATTTTTAACGGAACTTCAGGGATATCTGAAATATCAATAGAAGAAATTTATGTATGTTTAAATTACTTTTATTTCATCTCTTTTTTATACTAACAATGCAATAGATACATTCCGTTAAGGAAACTTACCAAGGCAAGTGCTTATTCCTCGAATTGACGATTTTGTGACTCCGAAGGACGGAACATTGCTTGGAGAATTTCTTTCAGAATTCGAAACTTGTTTCGCATATCCATGCTCTGGCACATAATTTTCCTCTTCTACTGAGATGTCATCGAATCTTGTTCGCACAGCAAACTCTTTGTGTCGCATTGTTTTGTACGAGCCCTTACATATTGAAAATACCCGATACGAGTAACTTCTTAAACTATGTTTAAAATCTTTTCATTAAACTTTCCCGTGCAATTACTTGGCCATTTGCGTCGAGCTTGACCCATTCGCGAACAATGTCTTCATTGTTAAAATGTCACATACACGATTCGTGTGTTGTAATTTTATAATGCCTGGAATAGATCGTTCCCACTTTGTCCACATATCAATGTTCTTAGGCACTCGGAATGTACAACATTTTTTGTTTATTTTGCTACCGGTTTTACAATGTGGCACCACACACCGATTCGTCATTCTTAGACTGTGATCATAAGACCGTGCTGTGATCTACACCAAATAGACATAATATTCAGGCATAGCAGTATCGAAGGGTTATCAGGTTATGTCTATCAGCATTATCTGATCGCAACGCCTGTAGTGACTGCTGGAGAAATTAAAAACAGCTTCGTTAAGAGGCCCATTCTCGGCGGAGGAGTTTCCAGACCGTGCTTTGGGGCTATAATTGGATACATAGTTGGTGGAAAAGTCCGTTAGGTGGCGAACCTAGGAACGTTCCAAAAATTAAGCCTCCTTGATTCCGACAGAGGGAGAAGAGCGTCGGGAGAGGATTCCTCGTTCTCGCTCCTATGTACTCTTGTTATTATATTATATAGCGTTTATATATATGTATATAAATGAATCTGCCCCGCTACTCCCGCGAATATATATAATAATTCTATCGCCCTCGCAGTGTTCCGTGTGTCTGCGTGCCCTGGCAGTACATTCGATGCTTTTCGTACGTTCTCTCGTCGTTCAGGATCGCGTATCGTACAACCGAATATTTAATTTTCTTATCCGTGGTATCGCGAATTGAAAAAAAAAATATAAAAAACAAAAAAAGGTTACGGATCGATTGGCCTCACGTCGGATCTGTCCGCTTCTTCCGTGGCGCCGACGACACACACCATCGCCGACGAGGCAACGGAAACGTCGAAAAAGCTGTCCCGCATCGGCGCTTTTTTCAACCCCAAGTGGTATCAATGTTGTCTGGCAATGGTGTGTAAGGAGAACGTGGTATCATGGTTTGGGAATCTGTCCAGGTAATATATATATTACGAAATTATGTTTTTTGTTGTTGTAACATCCTGGATGTTGTTATTATACGGTTGTTTCTCGCGGCATTCCGTGAATTATAAACCAAACAACAACAACAACAACAACAAAAACAGAAATAATTATTCTGTCATGCGAATATCACGATTTTCATGTAACTTGCTCCACCCCCCTTTCTACTTCTCGGCCCCTCATCCATTACCTATCTCTGTGTTCTCTCTCTCTCTCTTTCTCGGTAGATATATATATATATATATATATATATATATATATATATATATATATATATATATATATACATGTATATATATCTTTTGGCTAAAGTCATACTACTGTACTATCGTTGCTGCCTCTTTCAATCCACACCCCGCAGCAATTCCACGCTCTCGCTCTCTCTCTCTCGATACTACTAGCTCATTTTCTTTCATTGAAAATTAAAAAATCTCTCTTTCACATCACGCATATCAGGTTATTTGGACGGTAATTAAGTCGTGACAGAAAAAAAGAATCTTTCGATAGTATGGTATTCGAAATTATATATATACAATCGAAAAGTTTCGCGATGCTTGCGGTATCGGGAACATTTTTGCCCATTTGTCATACTTCTCCCCTTTTTCTTTTCTTCAAAATAATTCTAAACTTATGTTTCATGCACGCTATATTTGTGTTGACAAAAAAACGCGTTATTCTCGTTGCATTTGATCATTTAATGCGAATAAAATTCCTAGGGATGGACCAGATTTTCCAATGGCGTCGTGCTGTTTAGAATTTTCTATTATTTCATTGAAAAATTTAGTGTTTCGTTGCTGCAACCCAAATGTTGTATCAACTTTAATCGATCCTTGTCTATTTTCTAACGGTCTCTAATTTCATGTCTCCCGCTTGATCCACAAAGCGTTTCAAGTTGAAATCAATGATTTTGTTAAGAACAATCGAGTCTTTTGGTACTCGAGAATTAATCAAACCAATAATTGTCTCGTCTGCGGTACTTTCAGTTATAAACGTATAGATGTGATGTGCACATTGTTGAATATGTGCTTGCCGTTCGAAGTACGTTACCTCGGCACGTGTGTCGAGGATATGGGGAAACGCGATTATACGGATCTGCGAGAATCGGAGCATCGCGCAAATAGCGCTGCCGATCTAGCTGAACTGACGACCCTCGGTGTTGGCGACAAGAAGACCAGAAGGAAATTGGCTCTCTACTTGGCACTTTTGAGATCGTGCAATTACTCGTGCGCCGTTATACTTAACAAAATTCTTGTCAATCTGGACCGTCAGGAGGTCATCAATAGTGGAAATACTTTTTCTCCGAACGATCAACCTCTGGAGGAATTACTTCTACTGTATACAATGGCTCTGAACCATCCTGCTTTCACTTACGAGCAGAAAAGTACCTTTGGTAATATTTACCTCAAACTCCAAGAGGAGGAATCTCGTCTGAATCTTTCAAATTCCGTCACTACAGTCAGTTCGTCCTACAAATCTTCGCAAGTAATAATCTCTCGCTGTTGTTTAATCTATCTAATATATATATATCTATACACGTATATATATTAGGTTGGCCCTTAATATGGGTAAAAAAAAATTGATCGCACCGCCCTTCAAAACGGTTCCGAATACTAAAAAAAAAACCTTCGCGAAGCCCCAGCTATGTTCATTAAGAGGAAGACGTGGCTGTAAGCATGAACTTAAATTTAAATATCAATTTTTCTTCATGATTGGAGAAATTTTGATTTTTTTAATCAAGTTTATGTGTCAATTTTTTTTTAACTTTCCGAAGCTATTGTATATTGGTATTCAATATACAGATCAAATAATATGGTCCTACATACTAGATTTGATGAGCGTTCAGGTCTGCCATCCTATTATTTTGGAACAATGGTTTGATTTAGCTGCTGTCAAACGTTTTTAATCATATCAAAATCAAACGTTAAATTTGCATCTTGTCAGAAAAATCTATTAAGTAAGAAGGATATAAATTCACGATAAACCATTCACATCGAACTTCCGGATCGGCCAGAATTGTTTTTTTTTTCAATTTTGTCAGAAATATTCCTTGTGTGCTGAGATGCAAACATATTAATATTTCACTGAGATCAGACTTCCAGTGATGTGGATAAAAAATATATTTGAAAATTACTTTCGCAAAAATGCATAAGGACATTTTAAATTTGGCAGGATTTTAAACTTGGCGAGCTCGTTCGTTCTATTGAAAACAAAGAAATTATTTATTCGCACAAGTCATCCAATTGGTCGGAAAAAACATAATAGTTTTTTCGTAATATTTTTTTCATAATAAGTTCGATGTGAATGGTTTATCGTGAATTTATATCCTTCTTACTTAATAGATTTTTCTGACAAGATGCAAATTTAACGTTTGATTTTGATATGATTAAAAACGTTTGACAGCAGCTAAATCGAACCATTGTTCCAAAATAATAGGATGGCAGACCTGAACGCTCGTCAAATCTAGTATGGAGGACCATATTATCTGATCTGTATATCGAATACCAATATACAATGGCTTCGGAAAGTTAAAAAAAAATTGACACATAAACTAGATAAAAAAAATCAAAATTTCTCCAATCATGAAGAAAAATTGATATTTAAATTTAAGTTCATGCTTACAGCCACGTCTTTTTCTTAACGGACATAGCTGGGGCTTCGCGTAGGTTTTTTTTTAGTATTCGGAACCGCTTTGAAGGGCGGCGCGATCAATGTATTTTTTTACCCATATTAAGGGCCACTCTAATATATATATATATAAATTTTTCGTTGCTTATTCAAACAATCCACGATTATTAAGTTGAATATTAAATTTGTTGAGATTAAAAGCCAAGGTAGTTTGAAGAAAAACTATATGAATTTTAGCTGGCTCAAATAATAGGTCTGGATGTGCATTAAATCATAAAAAGAATTTAAACGTCGAATTATTGCCAGGGTTGCGGTACGACGATAGATCGTCCCGTGTCAACGGAATCTACTCTGGAAATGCCGGTTAATTGTTCGATGCCACCGCCGCCAATTCAAACGTATCACGGTAACACGAGGAATAACGTAGTAACGATGATAAATAAAAAGAGGATCGTACGTTTAACGAGGATCTTTCCAGGAGATATGCGAGGTGGTAATCCAATGGTAAGCGGTGTACCGCCGGGATTGTCGATGCCACCACCGGGTCTATCTTTGCCGCCGGGCACCGAACAAATGGGAACAACGCACGGCGCTCAGTATCTCCATCTCGGTTTTTCCGCTGTCAATCACATGACACCGTGGACCGGTCAGGTCATGATGGGCAATCCATTGATGTATCATAGCAGCGACATTTTGGCTTATCCACCGTCACCGTTGCTCAGTCGACAATCCTCACCGTCCCACTCGCGTTCACCGAGTCGAAGCGGTTCGCCGCTAGGCCGAAGAAACAATCCGATGCCTCGTACGTCGTCGCAAATAATCCAATCGACGTGCAACACAATGACTACTTGTGTTAGCGCGTCAAACAGTCAATCGAGTATCTCGAGCACGACGCCTCGTCATCATTCATCTTCACCACCGCCACCGTCGTCGCCGCCGCCACCACCACCACCACCACCACCTCCACCGCCACCGCCACCACCACCGCCACCACCACTGGCTCCGATCGGCTGTACGAGTAGAAGTGTTTCGGATGATCAACCAACGATGCTTCCACCGAGATCCTTGCCGATCCCGAGCGCAAATTCACTTGTCGCATCGTCGACTAAACAACAAAAACAACCTCCAACACGATTGAGATCCTCGACTTCCGGCGAGTCCCAGCGCGATAATATCGGCAAGGACGTGCCAAATTTTAAAGGAAATTTGCCCAATACATCGTTCGGCGAGGTTAGATCCGCCAATTATATATTTTAATCAATTTTTCATAATATATTTTGCTTTTTCGAGCAACGAATGACATTTAATTGAAATATAGATTAGGCGAATGAGCGACGAGGACCTCCGAGATATGGGAATGTCGCCAAACGCGTTGGGTCAATTGAGGAACATCGTGAGAAGTCAAACGACCAACGGTTTGAGTCAACACGGAATGGAAAAGAAGCTTGAAAATACGAATAACGCGAAACATTCGACTGGCGATCCAAACGAGAACGAGGTATCGTAATAGTCGTTAAGGGAGGGGGGTAAGGTTAATTCGTACAAAAAAAGGCATGTTTTTGTGATTTTTTTGTGACGACGCAGTTAAAATCTCTTTATTGAAACTAATGGTACAGTAAAATATGACATTCGAAGAATATTATATAAAATTTTCACGAAGAAATATTAAAAAA
The DNA here is from genome assembly GCA_958009045.1 of Oxytorus armatus. Taxonomy (NCBI): domain Eukaryota; kingdom Metazoa; phylum Arthropoda; class Insecta; order Hymenoptera; family Ichneumonidae; genus Oxytorus; species Oxytorus armatus. The sequence continues at coordinate 2,876,386 of OY253750.1, forward strand.
TACGGCAATGGCAGCAATTATTCGGAGGTGTCTTGGAAAAAAGTAGAATTGCGGTGTCCCTCATAACTCGGTGCTGGATCATCTGAAATGAAAAAATGAAAGTTCATTTGTTAGATAATAGTTTTCCCCAGGTAACGCTGGGAGGGTTTTTCGAAATTTCAATTTTTCAATTTTTTTGGAACATTTTGAAGGGAAAAACGCGATTTTTACGAAAAAAAAAAAATCGCGTTTTTCCCTTCAAAATGTTCCAAAAAATTGAAAAACGGAAATTTCGAAAAAAATGAAAGTTCATTTGTTAGATAATAGTTTTCCCCAGGTAACGCTGGGAGGGTTTTTCGAAATTTCAATTTTTCAATTTTTTGGAACATTTTGAAGGGGAAAAACGCGATTTTTACAAAAAAAAAAAAAATCGCGTTTTTCCCTTTAAAATGTTCCAAAAAATTGAAAAATTGAAATTTCGAAAAACCCTCCCAGCGTTACCTGGGGAAAACTATTATCTAACGAATGAACTTTCATTTTTTCATTTCAGATGATCCAGCACCAAGTTATGAGGGACACCGCAATTCTACTTTTTTTCCGAGACACGTCCGAATAATTGTTGCCACTGCCGTATTTTTCAATATTTCTTCGTGAAAATTTTATATAATATTCTTCGAATGTCATATTTTACTGTACCATTAGTTTTAATAAAGAGATTTTAACTGCGTCGTCACAAAAAAATCACAAAAACATGCCTTTTTTTGTACGAATTAACCTTACCCCCCCTTAAATTCGCGATTTCGAACTATTACTTTTCAACAATGAAAATGAAATAAATAATATTAAAGGAACAACAGTATCAACAACAACAACAACAGCAACAGCAACAACAACAAGCGTTGCTACAGCAACAACAACAAGCGTTGCTGCAGCAACAACCATTGCATCAACATCATCCACACAGTCACGTACATTCTACGAGCATGAGACGATATCCGGGCATTTCGCCATTGGAACCGTCACACTTGCAGAATATGCAACTTTATCCTCCGCCACCGATCTATCCACAGAATGCTCATTGTTACGGTTGCATAACCGTCACCGGTTTACCGACTCGTTATCCAAGGTAAAATTCATCGAATTTCTCAGCCTCCACCGACGTATGAAGCTCGTAAAAAAATATCGATTCGTGTGTAACAGGTGTAACGCTCAACATCTCTACTGTACGACGCAACTGCAGGCACTTCGTTTGGATCCGGACAATAGTCGTCATTGCTCGCAGAGCAGCAGTTCCGAGAGTACGGGCAGTCGTTCACCGCCCGAGACTCCACCGGCTGCGCCCTGGATAACGGGCTCGTCGGAGGCCGTTGCCGCGCCAACGACGGAACATCAGGCTCCCTCTCATCAAGGGGCTCAGTCCATGATTCCGCTGATGTCCGAAAGGCCGCGCAATCAATCCAAGAAAAATCAAACGCACGTGATGCGTCATAATAAGAATCAAGCGGTGAACGGTGTTACGTCGGGCGGAAACGGAAATGGAAATGTTAACAATGCCCCACCGAATATTCCGCACTGCGTGTCGTTTCCCGGACCTCCGACACCCTCACAGTTAACGTTTTTGCCGCACGCTCATTTTCCCGCACTGAGACCGAGTAACGCCGGTGTTTACACGAATTTCGCTCACGCCGCTTACGCGAGGCCAACCTATCAGACGGGTTATCAGCCGAACGGCGAGATTATGTACCAATATCCGGGACCCGGTGGTACACCACCGCCTAGCGCCGCGCCGCCACCGTCGCAAACTTACATGCCATCGGCACCGGTCGTAACTTACACACCAGCCGTCCCATCAGCCAAAATATCGTGCTACAATTGCGGTAGCTGCAGTCACTTGGCTCCCGACTGCAAGGACCAAACGATGGAGGAACTCACCAAACGAGGTACCATTCGCCTAAATTAACCAATCAATTCTCTCCCTATCTCGATTCGTAGCCATTTATAGTTGCGATAAAAAGTTGATATTCGAGAAGAGGAAAAACGAAAAAAACTTTAGAACTTTAGATTTGTCAATTCATGAGACGTGAAATTTTCATTTCAGCGACTTATCGACTGGACTATACGTTAATGAAACAGCCAGGAGAGTGCCCGAGTTCCGACAAGTGATCCCTTGCCATTCGCTACACCAATTATCATCATTGTATTCGGCACAATTTTAACATTTATCGGTACAGTCGAAATCATGATCGTCGTAACAATAACGTATATCGTAGTACCGCGACCATCAAATCTCTCGATCCTAAGAACCAATCAAAAACTTACTACCGTTCAACGTGCAGACTTTCGGTGACTTTTTTAGATTATCCGTATATTCGTGAAGAGAATTTTTTTAAACGCGACGTTTCACGGTTTACGGTACCGGGTATACTTTTTACAAGTTCTTATTTATGATAGCGATTATTATTATTATTATTATTATTATTACTATTATTATTATTATTATTATTGATATAATTATTAAGAAATATATCGTCATGTACAAAGCATAACGGAATACGATATTATTGTCTATATTTTTAGGATACGTTAAGGACACTTTTTGTAGAGGGTATTGCGTCAGGGAATGCTCGCGGTTTTTTTTTCTCTCCCTTCAATTTACTCGATCTCGGTAGACGCCCCCCCCGCCTCGCCCCGTGGTGATAAATTTTTTTCTGTAGCAGTTCATGAAATTACGGGAAGGGAGATGAACCGAAATATAAGAGGAAAACTCTGACCAAGCGAGGCGCTATATACCAACTACAAACTAACAAGTTCTGTCATTCATACATGCGTTTAAGTGAAAAGTGAAAGAAACTTCTTTGCGTGTTCCGCGACGACAAAAGAAACCACAAGTGTTCGAATAATGTAGCTGTCGTTGGGCTCTCGTGGTCTCTCGTGGCTTCGCGAGTAAAAATTTCACGGGAAAAACGCTGCTCATCGGTCGGTCGATGAATCATCGATATAGCTACGTAGCCTGTAGTTAGGAATTAAACTCTCTCATCCTGTTTATTAGCAGTAACGAGCGATCACACTCGAAAAATTTTGTACGATCTTTTGTCAATCGTTCCTCTATTCTGAGAGTTAATAAATAACTCTTACGATACACCGCGCGTTCGGGTGTATCCTGATATCGGTGATACGAGCGGATTATCATTTCTGCTTATGTTTCTCGTCGTCCATAGGATTAAATCGGAGTCGAGTTGACGTCCTACCGTTGCATTTATGACGTTATCGAAATTCGATAAATCCCCGCTCAGCGGAATCGTTGAAAATTCAATAATTCGGTTGCTCGTCCGAATATTGTTTCGAAGAGGGAGAGCAAGCGACCGTGGTTTAATTAAGAGCGATAGCGGACTAGTCACGTTTGATGCTGAACAATATTATAATTTTTCCCCAAAATAGTCATCGTCACTTCTAATAACACGCTTTACACAGAGAGAGAAAGAGAGAGAGAGAGACACGTACCAATCCTGTATATACAGTTTCGAAAAATCTTCAAGTTTCTATGATCAACTTTGTTTGGTGGTAGTTAATTTTTTTTTTTTTATCACATCGAAACGAAAATGAATTAAAAAGAGCTGGGCGAGAAAAATGTATCGTTTGTAACAATTTATATTACTCGTACCTAAGTATTTCTCGGCTCGTTGTCCCGTGTTATTTCGCTCAGGATTTCTAATATTTCTAATTATCGAGGGAACGCTCGACCTCCGTTCGATCCAATGGGTTATATCTTGTATCGCCAAAAAAAAAAATGAGTCTCTCGCGATAAAAGTAAAATAAAAAAGATGACATCGAAACGAAGAAGCACGAGATGCGTTGGGGACGCGCGCGAAACGGAATCGAGTCGCGTCGGCACAATGAATAATTGATTCGAGTCATAGAGAAAAGCTGTTTGCGTCGAAGAGAAATTCTTCTCTTTTTTTTTTTTCAACGCTTTGTTGGAACAAATACGTCTCAGCCTGGAAATCGAACAAATTTTTCTCAATGGCACGAACGAATGGCTCTTGCTTCTCCTTTTCATTACAACGAGAATACGTCCGACCTTCGTAAAATTATGGAAGCCTCGATGAAATGTTTGCTGACCAAGCTGCGGAGAGGATTAAAATTTATTACGTAAACGATCTATCAAACTTCCGTTGATTCGTTCCGAGCATTGAAAAACGCACAAAAAATAAACATATATACTTTTGCCACGGCGAGGCAGAATGATCAATAAATAGAATCTCTATAGCTCTTGATCTCGCTTCTCGGCTTGATCGAACCGATATTCGTATTGACGTATTGATATTCACTCGATCGAATCAGTATTAACGCTCAGGAATGTGAAAGAGGGAAAAAAAAAAAGATTAAATCAAAAGTTACAGAATCATATCACTCGCGGTGGAGTTATTTAGATTCTACGAGAGGTCCGAAGATATTATCGTAATAATGGTCAAACTATAATAATAACGATCGAAAAACAATCGTGTTAAATTAAATGATAAGAAAGTGGGGGTATAGAGCGAGTATTCGTGATTTAGCGTTTCACAGAGTGTCGAGAAAAATGTATTCATTCCGTGTAAGGTGGTAGTCCGGTATCTTAAGCCGATTTTCATGTCTTTTTTGGAGGGCGTTTTTTTTTGTAGGAAAATAAAAATGAATCGTTTTGGATATTTAGGATGTTTTTATTTACATATTAAAGATACAAAAAAAATTTTTTTTGAAAAAATCTAATAGTTTATTATTATTATTATTATTGATCGAAGTTGGCACCTCGAAAAAAAGGCGCGTGGGTGGCCCCGGTGATTTTGGCTCTTGATGTTATCTGAAATAAAAAATTCTTGATAATTCTTAATCTATAGACGTGTCATTCTGGTCGGAACTACTGAAGTTAAATTTCATGGATAAATAACAAAATGGAAAAGGACGTTTTTTTTCCAAAGTCCGCCATTTCGTTATTTATTCATGAAATTTAACTTCGGTAGTTCCGACCAGAATGACACGTCTATAGATTAAGAATTATCGAGAATTTTTGATTTCAGATAACATCAAGAGCCAAAATAACCGGGGCCACCAACGCGCTTTTTTTTCGAAGTGCCAACTTCGATCAATAATAATAATAATAATAAACTATAAAGTTTTGTCAAAAAAAAATTTTTTTTGTATCTTTAATATGTAAATAAAAACATGCTAAATATCCAAAACGATTCATTTTTATTTTCCTACAAAAAAACGTCCTCCAAAAAAGAAATGAAAATCGGCTTAAGTTACCAGACTTACTGCCTTAAATCAGCTTCGATTTAATCAAATATTTATTTGAACAAAATGACATTTTTTTTCGCCAGAATAAATTCAATTTTCTCGACGCGAAGAAGATGGAAAAAAAAAAGGAGAAAATTGGTTGTCGTAGAGGACGGCGAGGTGTGCTAATGAGGCGCGTTAAAACAGAGATCCCCAATAATATTTTGCATCGGCAATAAGTGACTTACGCACGTACAATTGTATTCTAACATTTTATATTTCGAGATCCGTGAAACGGAGTCTCCGGGAGTAAACGATAAATGTATAATTCTTATTATTTTTCGACCATCTTCGGTGGTACACGGGAAGAGTAGCTCGCGACAAATTCATTTTACCATTTTCTTTTTCGTTGCACCTCGATCATTTTACCGGAATCATTATCATTGTTATATGTGGATTTAAGTTTCTAGTGCTCGATCCATTAAGAGACGGTTGCTACGGGATAAGAAAAAAATTCTCTCGAGAGTGCGAGTATATACGAAAGAAAAGAAAATGAGCGAGTGTGCCGTGTTTGCTACGACGACGGTACCGAGTGGAGACAATAGTATATGTGCTTAAAAAAATACGAGTGATTATATATTTGAAAAAAAAAAAAAAAAAAAAAAAAATGACTATTCCAGTGCGAATGATTTGATATCAAAAATAGAAAAAATAAATAAATAAATAAAATGACGGAGATGCGACTGTTTGGCGGATTGTTCCGAGCACTTGAAACAAACGTGTATGCACGCGTGTCTGAGTAAAGAAAACAAAAAAAGAGAGTAAATTAAGATGAAAAGAGAATGTATCGCGTCGATGATTGTTGTCCATGTTCATTTGAGATTGCTCGAGGTATCGAATTTTGTGCTTATATAATTTCCTATAAGAAAATACAATGAAAGAGTGAATTTGTAAAGGACGGACAATTGGTTGGATAAAAAAATTAAATTAAATCGTTTGCGGATTTGTGCCACTCTAGGCCATGTACATATAAAATTATAAAAACAAAAAAGTTTACATGAAAAAATGTGATGTGTATATATACACACTATATGAAGCATGTAGGTATATATATATATATATATATATATATAAATATATATATATATGTATGTATATATATATGTATACCTGAATGCCGAAATAATGAGATATATTTGTAAATTCTGTTATCCGAAAGCATTATAAATATTTTAACCTCATGTAATAAAATATTTAAAAAAAATGTTACCAACCAAAACTGAGATTTATTATATTTCTAGCCACTCTTTTCCCTCCCTAATATCGTCGCTGCAACTGTAAACACTAGCTGCGAAAGTGGCTTTGCTAATTACTTCAATTTGCTTCATTAAGAGATCCAAAATAATGATATAATAGGTGAACGAATTGCGATGTAACATCACCGCGTCGTTTTTTGAGCTCGGCGTTTTAATTATACTATAAAATATTATATAATTGCACCATAAAATAATGATGAAAAAGCAGCGAGTTACTTCCTCAAAATTTAACACAAGGCTCAAAACCTCCTGTAGAAAGAACTATACATATAGGCCTTCTCGATAACACATATAGCTTCTACGTAGATGAAACTTTGAGCATTGCATGAAATTTCGAGGAAGTAACTCGCGAGTCGAAACTTGAAGCTTTTTTCCCTGAGTGTATTGTATTTTGAAACTTATAGAATAATTCTTTGTTTCATTTCTTTTTCATGTCTTTTTTGGAGGGCGTTTTATTGTAGGAAAATAAAAATGAATCGTTTTGGATATTTAGGATGTTTTTATTTACATATTAAAGATACAAAAAAAAATGTTTGAAAAAATTTAATAGTTTATTATTATTATTATTATTGATCGAAGTTGGCACCTCGAAAAAAAAGCGCGTGGGTGGCCCCGGTGATTTTGGCTCTTGATGTTATCTGAAATAAAAAATTCTTGATAATTCTTAATCTATAGACGTGTCATTCTGGTCGGAACTACTGAAGTTAAATTTCATGGATAAATAACAAAATGGCGGACTTTGGAAAAAAAATTTTAGCAAAATTTTAGTCCTTCAATTTTAGCAAAGAAGGGGTTGTAAAATAAAAAGTTAGGGGTGAAAAAATTTCTCGGTAGTTCCGACGAGAACTATAAGTGTGCAGAGTAGCCTGTTAAAATTTGAAGACAATCGGTTCGGTAAAAAAAAAGTTAGGACCCGGGCTGCCAACTTCGAGGTGCCAACTTCGATCAATAATAATAATGAAAATAAACTATTAAATTTGTTCAGATAAATTTTTTTTTGTATCTTTAATATGTAAATAAAAACATCCTAAATATCCAAAACGATTCATTTTTATTTTCCTACAAAAAAAACGCCCTCCAAAAAAGACATGAAAATCGGCTTAAATTACCAGACTACTACCTTAAGGGGAAAAATAGGGTTAGACGGTTCAAAAAATCGATTTTTTTAAATTTCATAAATTGTTAGTAAAACTATTGAAAAATATCTTCCCAAAATTTTAAATGAAAATTCCGACTCGTTCTTTTGTTATAAGCCATTAAGGGGGGAAATAGGTTTAGGACAGCGTTTTCTTAATAATTTTCATGAATTTTTTTATGGTACAAAAAATGAATATAATTTATTCAAACTTTGAGAATATTTTATACATATATTTAAGTATATACTATAAAATTTGTATACATATATTTAAGTATATACTATAAAATATTAGCGACCCTATATTGCTCGTTTTTCTTGGTACTATTTTTTCAAACGCGTTTTTCTGAAAACGACTTTTTTTGAACTTGCGTACACACGCTAGTTTGAAAAGTTTTCAACTAATCATTTTGAAAATTGGCAGTTACTTTCTTCATAGTATTGCGCTCTATATGAACCTAAAATCGGAATATTATCATTATTATAAATAATTTTTTTTTGCAAATAAAGTTGTAAAAAATGGCAAAAAATCATGCATTTTTGTTTTGACCCCTGTAAAAAATTCAATTTTCTATTTTTTTGATAGCATTTAGGTTCATATAGAAGAGAGACATATAATAAAAGTAAATTCCAACCTCGTTTGATTTCAGATGAAAATTGCGGCCTTCAGAATGGACGCAAATTGCTGAGTCTCATTGTGACCTGCAATATGGGTTCGCTAATATTTTATAGTATATACTTGAATATATGTATAAAAATTTTATAGTATATACTTAAATATATGTATAAAATATTCTCAAAGTTTCAATAAATTATATTCATTTTTTATACTATAAAAAAATTCATGAAAATCATTGAGAAAATGCTGTCCTAACTCTATTTCGCCCCTTAAATCGCAACCGTTCCTCCGTTTCTCGCGAAATTCAACCCCAATCACCCTTCAATGACATTTTATCTGCGTCTATAGAAAATTTCAACACAAATAGCGCGAGCTATAGGGTCTCAATAAAAATCTACATGATTTTTCTTGGAAAATAAAAAAGTCTGTCAACTGAAAACGCCTCGATCGAACGTCACCAAGTTCAATACTCAACATCCCGCGAACGAATCGATCGCCCGTATCGATTTTTCGAAAAATTCGAAATTCTGTAAATTTGGAACGTCTCGACCGATTTTCTCCAAATTCAATAGCGAACGGTATTCAATGATATAGTCTCTTTGCGTAGAAAGTTTTATTCCGATTGATCGAAAATTGCACCTATTATTAAAGAAAAATAATGCAACGGTCTCGCGCATTGCCGACTTTTCATTAAGGTAGTAGTCTGGTAACTTGAGTCGATTTTCATGTCTTTTTTGGAGGGTGTTTTTTTGTAGGAAAATAAAAATGAATCGTTTTGGATATTTAGGATGTTTTTATTTACATATTAAAGATACAAAAAAAAATTTTTTTGACAAAATTCAATAGTTTATTATTATTATTATTATTATTGATCAAAGTTGGCACCTCGAGAAAAAGGCGCGTGGGTGGCCCCGGTGATTTTGGCTCTTGATGTTATCTGATATGAAAAATTCTTGATAATTCTTAATCTATAGACATTAGGGTGGTTCTTAATGTGGTGATGTTGGAAATTCTTTGGTATTGTTCCTCAAAAGTAATCAACATATCTAGAAAAAAAATTGGGCGCAAGCGGAACTTTGTCCAATAATTCTAATCCACCCCACCGAGCTGTCGAATTTTTATATGAAAAAATGCATGCATTCGAAATTTTGTTAAGAAAATTGTTTATTATTTCAAAACTATTTATGATTAAAGAATTTTATATGACGTTTTTGTAGGAAATATAATGCTCTACAAAAAAGGTATCCTGTGAAATTCTCGTGAATCTAATATTTATCACGTAATTAGCAAAAAACTGTCATCATTTATTCCAAAAGTCGATCATTATGGTCAAAACAGGAGTTTGACGTCGAATAGCTGCAATTTATTTTTCGTATGTATATAAGATTATGAGGAAATACGTAGCGCACTCAACAATGAAATGTAAAGAATATTCAAATTTTCAATTTTATCAATTTTATCGTGAATTATAATGAATGATGTCATATATTTTAAAAATCAACTTACAATAATGAATTACATCGGTTGGAGCAAAGTTGCTTTGTTAATATCAGGATATTTTTTTTTATATTCTTCAATTATTTGTACAATGAATTGTTTCTGATCTTCGTCATAAGTGAGACGATCATTGTACTCTGTAATAAGTTTCACTCCTCTTTCTGCAACATCGTTAACCACTTTAATTCCTTTAACGATTTTTAAGCCTCGTAAATAATTTTCATTAGAAATCCACTCGCTCACATCGATATCAAAAAACGAGGAGTTGATTTCAAATCTTTCGAAAATAGCCATCGATTTGGAACTGATAAAGAAATCAATGTCCTTATCGATCAAAGAAGAAAAATGTATCATGAATGATAATAAAATTGATAAAATTAAAAATTTAAATATCGTTCACATACTGTTATTGAGTGCACTGCGTATCTCTTCATATTTCTAATTGCATTTGAAGAATACATTGCAGTTTTTCGACGTCAAACTCCTGTTTTGGCCATAATGATGGACTTTTGGAATCAATGATGACAGTTTTTTGCTAATAACGTGATAAATATTAAATTCACAAGAATTTTACAAGATACCTTTTTTGTAGAGCATTAAATTTCCTATAAAAAGACAATATAACATTTCTTTATCATCAATAGTTTTGAAATAATAAACAGTTTTCTTAACAAAATGTTGAATGCATGCATTTTTTCATATAAAAATTCGACAGCTCGGTGGGGTGGGTTAGAATTATTGGACAAAGTTCCGCTTGCGCCCGATTTTTTTTCCGTATATGTTGATTACTTTCAAGGAACAATACCAAAGAATTTCCAACATCACCAAATTAAGAACCACCCCAATAGACATGTCATTCTGGTCGGAACTACTGGTTAAATTGGAAAAAAACTTTTTTTTCCAAAGTCCGCCATTTTGTTATTTATCCATGAAATTTAACTTCAGTAGTTCCGACCAGAATGACATGTCTACAGATTAAGAATTATCAAGAATTTTTTATTTCAGATAACATCAAGAGCCAAAATCACCGGGGCCACCCACGCGCTTTTTTTTTCGAGGTGCCAACTTCGATCAACAATAATAATAATAAAAAACTATTAAATTTTGTCAAAAATTATTATTTTTTAATCCTTAATATGTAAATAAAAACATCCTAAATATCCAAAACGATTCATTATTATTTTCCTACAAAAAAACGCCCTCCAAAAAAGACACGAAAATCGGCTCAAGTTACCAGACATCTGCCTCAACGGTATAGTCATTTCTCCTCGCGCGTTTTCCAACCAGAGAGTCGGGTTTATCGGAAGGGAAATCCGGTCGCGATATCTCGCGCGGTTACGAACCAACGGAGCCAAATTCCGCAAATACACACATCAAATCGTAAAAATGAAAAGAGCCCCATGTAACTTATGTGTAGCCGAGATGTCCGCAATGGAAGTTGGCTCAATTCGGCGAAGTGCAGGCGTGACAGAGGGAAAAATGGCAAAAAAAAAAATGGAAAAAATGCAATTGAAAAGGTTTATACGTAAAGATCGGAAAGGGAACAAAGAAAATAATAACAGATTTAACGTTTAAGCGTCAGGATGAAGGAATAATTTACGAGTGAAATCGGTCATCATCGTTAACATCATCGACGACGACGTAAAAGAGAAAAAAGAAGAAGAAGAAGAAGATCTCTATTTCTCTCTCTATGTTCGCGGTGGTCGCCGTGAACTCTTCGCTCGTTGCTCTATTCTGTCGGTGTAAAACCGAAATCCGAGTTTGCGCACTTTAGTAGCAACGTCGTAACGAGGGTGTGTACGAGGGGGGCTAGAAGGTGGAAAAAACAGCGAGGTCTCCCTCTCTCTCTCTCTCTCTCTCTGGTATTCGATCGCTCAATATTCATCCCTTGGCCGGACGAGCGTGAGCGCGCCTTGTGGAGAATCAGCGCACCATCCGGGGGAACGTAGGGGACGGTACGAGCCTCCTTCTTTCGCGTCCCCGCCCGCGGAGCTGTTCGATCGCGGCAGAGTTCTCGTCCGCGTCAAACCATCGAGACCACCAACGGACAACGGAGCGAAATTAAAAGAAAGAGAAGAGACGAAGGATCGAAGTTATCTTCCCGTTCTTCGCGACCATCCTCGGAAATACATATTTTATTTTATTTTTCCCCACGAGAACGGATAGACAAGAGAAAAAGAGTAGCGGGATAAGAGCCGAAAGAAGGAATAATAGTAGTACGAATAAAGAGGAAAGGAGAAACGTTTGCACAGAGCCCGTGGCGTGACCTCTCGTCGAGCAATCATGGACGACAAAAATAAACAGGTCGAGCAGTATTACAGCCCTCCGCCGAAGCTCGGAAAATGGGAGGGATTCAGGATCTTCATGTGGAACTCGGAGACCGGACAGTTTATGGGTCGTACGGGCGCGAGTTGGGGTAAGTACGATGGATTAATCGTTACGTAATTATTTGCCGAATTTCTCGTTTCTCTTCCCGTTCCTCCGTCCCGTTGTTCTCTCGTGCTCGAACGAACGACGGGTTTTTCCTTCGAGTATGAATAACGAGACGGCTTTTGTCCAAATTCATCCCTCTCGTCGCGCGATCGATGAAAAGCTCCCGAGGCCCGCGCCCCGCCCGTTATACCATCCAAGGAAAATCTTTCGCGGTTGCTACGCCCATAACGTTCGCTGTTCTCAATCGGCATTTCCCCACCCTCAAAAATAACAGAGATACTATATTTTCAAACAAAATTCCTGTACTACTTTTCATTTTCCCGTTCTCAATGTGAGCGTACAAACGGAAAGGCCAATTGTGGAAATAACAGAAATGGATAATTGAGCTTAGGCCACGACGATCAATTGCGGTCTTCGATGGTACTTAATGGTTTCGTTACGCCACTGTTTTAGAAACATACATGTAGCGCCGCGTCGTTCGATCAAACGACGGGGGCTCCCTTTTCTATGTATTTAAAGTGGGGCAACGGCACAGACCGAAAAAGTTCTGAAAAATCAATAAGTCCCTAGTGGTTACCGTGCGCGACGCGGCGCAGAGATAGAGCGTGTAAAATTCGGGTGGCATGAAAAACAAACAAAAAATTGAATTGCAAAGCCAACAGAGGCGTTAGCGCGGTAGTCTGGTCTAGAGCGAGATTTTTGACGTCATTTCTAATGTGCAATAATTTTTAAACCGTTGAAGTTGTCTTGATGAAAATTTACACGTGCATTTATTGATCCTTAGAGAATACTTTTACATAAAAAAAAAAAATTATTTTAAATATTTTCATGTAGTTTTTTGCTTTGTTGGAACATGGTGCGCCGAAAGCCGCCTCAATCGGCGCCCACTCTAGACGATGTTGTATGCATCTAAAAAAAAAATTAAATATATATTCTCAATCTGTATGAGTATTCCGAGCACTGGTAGCAGAATTGGTACTTAAAAAAAAATTTTGACAAAATGACGGCCCGTTGAACTTTCATTAATGATATTTCATACATTTTCCGGTATTCGACGAGTTATAAAATGTCGGGAAAATTATCGTTCGACTCAATTCTGCTACCAGTCCTCGGAAACAGGCTACCCAAGGTACGTGCAAAATTTGAGCTCGATCGGTCCATTAGTTATCGAGATATCGTGGGCGCCGATTTGAAAAACATAGCTCGCGCTACCTGAGAGCGCGCGGCTCGCTTAGAATTTTTATTTCTCGGCTAATTTTTGAAATATCAATAAACGGTTTTGAGAAGCGTACGAAAAAAGGTCTAAGGAATAAGAAAATGAAGAAAAAAAAAAAAAAAACAATCGATTTTTTCAATTGGCCGGGCTCGTATTTAAAAATTGTTGATTGGCAATGTCTCGTTTAGTTTGTCGAATCGGCGAATTAACGAAAAGTCACGTCGCTTTGCCATTTCACATTTCCATATATTATTAGCGCGTTATTAATGAGTGTTTTACGATGGCTACGCGCAGAAAACGAGCCCGCGAAGCCGTCCCATCGCCAGCGGGCTGTTTTCAAAAGTGGGTCGTTGGCGACCATGGATATTAGTCGACCTCCAACGTTTCGGATCTCCTCATATCCGATGTAAAAGCGTGATGGATCCGGGGAAGCCACTTTTGACGCTTGCACGCGCGTTCGTTTGGAAGAACGAATTTTCCCTTACCCTCCGAATTCATTTTTTCCTTCTTTCAATTTTCTCAATTCCGTTATTACAAAGTTTGAATATAAAAAAAAAAGCAAAACATTCAAACGTAATTGGATTTTTTAACGTTGTGCGAAGAAGACAAAAATGAACGAGCTACCGCACGGTAGAAAGAATCGTCGCGAGCACCGGTGTGGCTTCGTCCGAGTCTCGACTCGCCTCGACGCGATTCTTCGCACGAAATTTCCAAAAAAATATCGCGTAAAAATAAAAAAAAGGAGCGAACGTAGCGACGAACGAGTTGTTGCGCGGTCCTTGCGGCGTTCATCTCCGAGGAGTGCGGCGCGAAAGAGGTCCCGCCGAAGAGTTAAGATGGTCGGGAACGATCAATGACGAGGATGCGTTACGGATTCCTCCCTTTCGCCTTACGCCCTCCGCCGCGGATACCAGTGACGTAAAACACTTTGTCGAGCGCCCCGCTAGCCTCATCTTCGAAAGTACCGTCGCGCATTTACCTCAGGCAAATTTCTTTTTTCTAAGCTCACGAAAATGCTGTAAAATGGATTTTTGAAGCGATTCAACTTGAATAAAAAGTTCGAGTTAAACAAAAAGGAATGTGGATAAAGTTCGTACGATCGAACTCGGTTCGAACGTTCTTTTGTGAATAGATAGGAGCTCGAACGAAAAATAAAATGCGTATGCTAGCGCGAGGGGAGACGGACCCGACTCGCCGTTGGAGATCGATAACCCGCAACCCCCCGCGTCTATACGCGACTCACCCGTTATATTCTCTCTCTGTATATACGAGTAGCCACGGCTATACGTATACCGTAACGCCGGGAGGGAAGATGCAGTCCGTAGTCTGGTCTAGAGCGAGATTTTTGACGTCATTTCTAATGTGCAATAACGTTTAAACCGTTGAAGTTGTCTTGATGAAAATTTACACGTGCATTTATTGATCCTTAGAGAATACTTTTACGTTAAAAAAAAAATTATTTTTAATATTTTCATGTAGTTTTTTGCCTTGTTGCAACATGGTGCGCCGAAATCGGCGCCCACTCTGGACGATGTTGTATGCATCTGAAAAAAAAATATATATATATATATTCTCAATATGTATGAGTATTTTGAGCACTGGTAGCGGAATTGGTACTTAAAAAATTTTTTTGACAAAATGACGGCCTGTTGAACTTTCATTAATGATATTTCATACATTTTCATACATCTGAAAAAAAAAAAATATATATATTCTCAATCCGTATGAGTATTCTGAGCACTGGTAGCAGAATTGGTACTTAAAAAAATTTTTTTCTTGAGTCGAACAATAATTTTGCCGACATTTTATAGTTATAAAATGTCGGCAAAATTATTGTTTTTGTAAAAATTATTATAAAAATAATTTTATAATAATAATAAATAATTATTGTAAACATTTTTCGGGTATTCGACGAACTCGTCGAATACCCGAAAAATTTTTTTATCGAGTCGAACAATAATTTTGCCGACATTTTATAACTATAAAATGTCGGCAAAATTATTGTTCGACTCAACAAAAAAAATGTTTAAGTACCAATTCTGCTACCAGTGCTCAGAATACTCATACGGATTGAGAATATATATATATTTTTTTTTTCAGATGCATACAACATCGTCCAGAGTGGGCGCCAATTTCGACGCACCATGTTGCGACAAGGCAAAAAACTACATGAAAATATTAGAAATAATTTTTTTTTTTTATTTACAATTATTCTCTAAGGATCAATAAATGCACGTGTAAATTTTCATCAAGACAACTTCGACGGTTTAAACGTTATTGCACATTAGAAATGACGTCAAAAATCTCGCTCTAGACCAGACTACGGCCTTAAAAATTGTACGATTAATACGAAATAGTCATTCTTGCTTTGTAACGTCCGGCATTTATCAAACCGATCGAGACACGATTTTAGTAGCTCATTTCGATTATATCAACGCCCTGTAACGAACGAGTCCCGACCTCTCCACCCGTTTGAACGTGGTACGCACTTTTCAACAACGTTATTTCCGAGAAGATTTCAGTTTCATTCTCATCGGTAGAGTAATTTACGACGCGGCAGTCTTTCGCCTCATTTTATTTGCTCTTTTGTATCGGCAAAACGTCCGGAAAATGAACGTTCAAACGTTTTTTAATGAACAAAAACGTAAATATGGAGCAAAGGGCACTTCCGATTGACTTGACTTTAATATATGTTGTCTAGCGATCCTTTCTGAACAACTTTTTCCTCTGACACAATTGGCGGTCGTTATTTATTAAAAAGTTATTAACAAATAAAGTTAATAATTCGTATAGCTATTTTCCTTATAGCAGCCAGTCCCAATCACCTTGTCATTCACATGTGTTGTTAAGAATACCCCCTTGAGTAACATACCAAAAGTTTTGTCCCTCCTAATTGTTTGTTAAAAAGTTATTAACAAAAGAAAATTCATAAATAGAATATGAAATACTTGCATGGCGGCCAGTACACGGATGACCGCAGGGGCTGCCCTACCCCCACCGCATACCAGCCCATAGACAAACCAAAAACAACCCAAAACTACTCCAGTAACTTAAAGAAACAAACAGGCAAACCCAACAAACAAACAAACCCAAAACAAACCCAAAACCCAAACGAACAATTCCAAAACAAACCCAAAACCCAAACGAACAAATCCAAATAAAACCCAAACCAAAAACCTAAACCCAATAAACAAACAAATCCAAAAGAAACCCAAACCAAGTACCATGTATCCGCTTCATAATATAAATGATGAATAAAACAAATAATTGTTTGTTTATATGTTTGTTTGCGTTGTTTTTGGATTGTTTTTGCGCTGTTTTTGGGTTGTTTTTGGGCTGTTTTTGGGTTGTTTTTGGGCTGGTGAGTGGAGGATTGCAGGAGGGCGCAGCTCTCCCCCCTCTCATGCGTGTGCTGTTCACCATACACTAGAACAAGTAGTTCGTGTTTGATTTATGAAACTTTTTTTTTAATAACATTTTAACAAACAATGAGCGACGGATAAAACTTTTTATACGCTACTCAGGGGTGTATTCGTAACAACAAATGTGAAACAAACATAGAAATCCAAAATAAACCAAAAACCCAAACGAACAAATCCAAAACAAACCCAAACCAAAAACCTAAACCCAATAAACAAACAAATCGAAAAGAAACCCAAACCGAGTACCATGTATCCGCTTCATAATATAAATAATGAATAAAACAAATAATTGTTTGTTTGCGTTGTTTTTGAGCGGTTTTTGGGTTGCTTTTGGTTTGTCTTTGGGCTGGTGAGTGGTGGGTTGCAGGAGGGCCGCAGCCCCCCCTCTTATACGTGTGCTGTTCACCATACACTAGAAACAAGTAGTTCATGTTTGATTTATGAAACTCTTTTTGTTAATAACTTTTTAACAAACAATGAGCGACGGATAAAACTTTTTGTATGCTACTCATGGGTGTATTCGTAACAACAAATGTGAAACAAACAAACAAACCCAAAATCCAAACGAACAAATCCAAAACAAAACCAAACCAAAAACCTAAACCCAATGAACAAACAAATCCAAAAGAAACCCAAACCAAGTACCATGTATCCGCTTCATAATATAAATAATGAATAAAACAAATAATTGTTTGTTTGCGTTGTTTTTTGGTTGTTTTTGGGCTGTTTTTGGGCCGTTTTTGGGTGGTTTTTGGGTTGCTTTTGATTTGTCTTTGAGCTGGTGAGTAACACTCTTTTTGTTAATAACTTTTTAACAAACAATGAGCGACGGATAAAACTTTTTGTATGCTACTCAGGGGTGTATTCGTAACAACACACGTGAAGGACACGATGATTAGGACTGGCTGGTATAAGAAAAACAGCTATATGAATTATTAACTTTATTTGTTAATAACTTTTCAATAAATAACGACCCCCAATTGTGTCAGAGGAAAAAGTTGTTCAGGAAGGGTCCCTACACAACATATATTAAAGGCAAGTCAATCGGAAGTGGGTCCCCTTTGCTCCATATTTACCAACAAAAAAATATTGTCAACGCGAAGAATTTTTCTATTCTTTTTTTCTTTTTTTTTCTTATCGTCGAATATTCGTGAATTTTCATACGCAAAATATATCGTTATTACGGAGCTTATCATTTAGGTCCGTAACAACGATACAGTTATTTGGTTGGAGAATGGCCGTTACTTTTCGTCCCATTTACCGAACGGATCGACTCGTCACTCTCGAGAAGAACGTACGGATCGTCGATTGGTAATGTGACGTCGTCACGTGCTCCTTTGATGATCGAAGGAGGGCGCGATATACGTATCGTTGGCGTCGAAAAAAAAAGGGGGCAGAAATAAAAACGTCGTTCCCTTTGGTAACTCTACAAATATATATCCTTTATCGTCGCGATATAACGAGTCGTCAATGAAAAATGGCCAATGGAAACAAATTCCGATTCCTCGTTCGTTACTTAACGGCTTTTATAAATGAATGTTTTAAGGCATACGGCCGTTAAATATCTTCGTTAAATATTGTAATACGAAAGAAGAAAACGAATTTTCTATTACGGGTTGTCGCGAGCCTTACCCGAGAATACCCGTTGCGTCATACTCGTGAGCGATACACGAGTATCCACTCGTAAAGACGCGAGGCTGATAGATCGACGTGTACAAAGAGACACTTTTGTTACCGCTCCTCTATTAATATATCGTGTCGGCGTTTCGCTCAAACGAGATGCGCGTTCGACGATATCAATTTGGGCCAATTAGATGGCGTATCGTAATTGTCCCAGTCTTCTCGTTCGCTGCGCACGAAAGATATACGTCGGTACGTGATGTCGCACGCGTCTATTTTCCGTCTCGTATATATCGTGCGAATAATAAACGATAAAAAAGAAGAAGAAAAAAAAACAAATGTAACAATAATTAAGTCGAATTAATGATTTTGTGGGTAATAATTGTTCCAACAAAATCAATTGGCGAGTATAAAAATTGAGAGTTATATTTAAAACCGTCGGAGCGATTAATTGAACGGAGAAAAAGCGTTAACGAATTATTATCGTCTCCGATAAACGATAACAATCGAGAAAATGTTATTATTAACCTCGATCCGCGATACAATCCACGTAGAAATTGCCAGTATAATTCTACTGGCCAAGCTTTGGGCCATTATTGGCGGCCAAACTTTGGCCGCCAGTGCTGGCCCCGTACTAGCTAACTATCTGGCCATACTACGGGCCGTACTACGGGTCAATATAAAATACGGTCCTATGCCAGTACTGGTTTAATTCTACTGGCCAAGCTTTAGGCCAGTATTGGCGACCAAACATTGGTAGCCAGTATTGATTCAGTACTGGCTGACAATCTGGCCAAGCTTTGGGTCAGTATAAAATATCGTCTTGTGCCAGTACTGGCTGTCAATCTGGCCGCGCTACGGGCCGGTATAATAACCAGATCTGGCCCAAAATAGGCTATAAAATACGGCCAAGCTCTGGCTTCGATACAGGCTTAGTACTGGGCTATAGAAAATGCCAAAACTGAGATTATTTCACTTTAACAGTTGCGTTCTGTAATGTAACTGTAGATTAGGTTATTCCGATCGAAAGTCCATTATTTTGCAAACAATCAAATTGTTGAATTATAATTTGCCCCGAACTTGAAATTGCACGATTAATACAATATTTTTTAGTGTAATATTTGCTTCATATAGCCTTTATTTTATAAACACTGTTCTACAAACATTTAAGTACGTATTTTAGACCTGTATATGTACTTAGTCTCTTATTAATAAAAACTACTCCGAGTATTTAGTATATATCAAGTGCATTTAATTATCAAACATTTATGCATAAACAACCCAGACAATGCAGACATCCAACGGACGTCCTAAAAACATCCGAAGAACGTCCTTACGTCCAAAGTACATCCTTTGGACGTACGTGTGCTGCTCGGGAAACATCTGGTAACGTGGTAAAAAGAAATATACCAGGGGTGTTAGTTGAAATTTGCCGGTTTTTTCGATAAAGAAAACACTTAATTTTCAGAGGAATCTCAAAATTTTTTTATTCAAAGTATTGACCATTGGTTTCTACACATTTCGCCCATCTCTCAGGCAAATTATCGATACCATCCCAAAAAAACTTTTTCTCTTTCGAGGTAAACCATTCGACGAGGCATTTTTCGACTTCTTCAAAATTAGCGAAGCACTGCTCTGCAAGGGTGTGTCCCATCGATGCGAAAAGGTGATAGTCGGACGGGGCGAGGTCTGGAGAGTACGGCGGGTGTGATAATATTTCCCAATTAAGTGTTTTTAATGTGTCTTTCACCAGTTTAGCGGTATGAGACGGCGCGTTGTCATGTTGCAAGATAACTTTGCCATGTCTTCGGGCCCATTCCGGCCGTTTTTCGATCAACGCATAATTCAAATTGATCATTTGTTGTCGGTAGCGATCCTTGTTCACCGTTTCACCAGGTTTTACCAACTCGTAGTACACCACACCACACTGGTCCCACCAAACACAGAGCATTGTCTTACGGCCAAAGCGATTTGGCCTTGCAGTCGATGGGCCGGCTTCACCAGGTGAAAGCCATGATTTTTTCGCTTCGGGTTCTCAAAATAAATCCACTTTTCGTCCCCCGTGACAATTCGATGCAGAAAAGATTTCCTTTCGAATCGTTGAAGCAGCATTTCACAAACGGTTTTACAATTTTCCATTTGTCTATCGTTCAGCTGGTGTGGCACCCATTTTCCATAGTTTTCGATCTTTCCCATGGCTTTTAAACGTTGGCAAATTGCTTCTCGAGTCACATTTAGTGTTTCTGCCAATTTTTGTTGCGATTGAGTTGGATCAACATCCAATAACGCCTGCAATTCCTCGTCTTCGAACTTTTTCGCTGCACCAGGATGTTCATTGTCTGTCAAATCGAAATCTCCACTTTTAAATTGACGAAACCATGTCTCACATGTTCTAATCACTGGAGCATGTTCACCATAAGTTTCTACCAGCAACCGGTGAGCTTCGGCTGCTTTTTTCTTTTGATGAAATAAGAAAAGCAACGAATGCCGCAAATGCGATTTACTTGGAACGAAACTCGAAATATTCACTGAGGTACACAAATATGACGCTATTATTTTGGCGGAATGTGACTTGCGTATATTTGTAGGTTAATGTCAATAGAAAAAAATGACATACATGCCAAATCATAGAAATGTATACGTATTGCTAGCGACATCTACTGGTAAAACCGGCAAACTTCAACTAACACCCCTGGTACACTCCTGTACCGAATCTGTACTGGCCCAATACTGGCAGCCGGTACCGGCACTACGGCAACCAGTATTGGCCCAACTCTCGGCCGTTACAATTTTTCTACGTGGGAACTTTCGTAGATCCGTACGCGATGTAATAATATGGTACGAGATCGTACTTACGCGTTGGACCCGCTCTTAAGGCGGTAGTCTGGTCTGGAGCGAGATTTTTGACGTCATTTCTAATGTGCAATAATTTTTAAACCGTTGCAGTTGTCTTGATGAAAATTTACACGTGCATTTATTGATCTTTAGAGAATACTTGTACATAAAAAAAAAAATTATTTTAAATATTTTCATGTAGTTTTGTGCCTTGTTGCAACATGGTGCGCCTCAATCGGCGCCCACTCTGGACGATGTTGTATGCATCTGAAAAAAAAAATATATATATATTCTCAATCTGTATGAGTATTCTAAACACTGGTAGCAGAATTGGTACTTAAAAAAATGTTTTGACAAAATGGCGGCCTGTTGAACTTTCATTAACGATATTTCATACATATTCGGGTATTCGACGAGTTATAAAATGTCGGCAAAATTATTGTTCGACTCAATTCTGCTACCAGTCCTCGGAAACAGGCTACCTAACGTACGTGCAAAATTTGAGCTCGATCGGTCCATTAGTTATCGAGATATCGTGGGCGCCGATTTGAAAAATATAGTTCCGAGATAAACCGCGTTCAAAGTTTTGACACCGTCCGCGCAGCTGCTTCCCGACCGCGCTACCTGAGCGCGCGGCTTGCTTAGAATTTTTATTTCTCTTTTTGAAATATCAATAAACGGTTTTCAGGAGTGTATGAAGAATAGTCTAAGGAATAAGAAAATGAAAAAAAAAAAACAATCGATTTCTTCAAATTTCTAGACCAGACTACCGCGTTAACCATTGTAAACGAGCCTACACCGCGCTATCGTACCAAATATGTTAATTGTAAAACGATGTAGGACTCGTCGTTCGGCATAAAATTTCCCCAATTCCTATCGCAAAAATAACAATTTACGACTCTGCGTAAAACAATGTTTTTTCTTCCTTTAATTCCAGCCAAGATTTTGCTGTTTTACGTAATTTTTTACGGTGTGCTATCGGGCTTTTTCGGTGTGATGCTCGCCGTTTTCTATCAAACGTTGGATCATAACGCGCCAAAGTGGCAAATGGACGCTTCGTTGATCGGCAGTAATCCGGGTCTTGGTTTCCGGCCTATGCCACCCGACAGCAACGTCGAGAGCACACTTATCTGGTACAAGGCGGCCGACAAGGGAAATTACGCTCATTGGGTGAGAGCTCTCGATAAGTTTCTCGCAGGTAAGTCCTCACAATTTACTCGAATAATCTGTTTGAATCGTCGTTGAACGTTGAAACTGTCAAATTTCTAGTTTACCGGCCACCGGCGCCGGGAGCACCCGTACCGGCCGGCCACGAGCACAAAGTCCAGTGCGATTATGGAAAACCCGCGCCACCCGGCAAATCGTGCGACGTCAACGTCATGAAGTTCAGTCCTTGCCTCTCGGAGACGCATTATCAATACGACAATTCCAAGCCGTGCATCTTCCTCAAGCTCAACAAGGTATTCGATATCAACGCTCGATTATCAAATCTTTCTCTCTTCCTCCTTTTCCCCCCGCTCGTCACTATATCCGGTCAACGAAACAACGCCGCCAATGGCCTAAATTTATGTCCTCGTCGTGCGAAAATAATATTTTTTACCCGGTGATATTTTATAACGGGGGGAGAAAATTTTATGACAATCGTTGATTCCCAATAATCATGTTCCTTACGTCATCAGATATACGGCTGGCAGCCAGAATTTTACAACGACACGGAAAACTTACCGGACAACATGCCGAACGATCTTAAGAATCGTATAAAAACGACCAAGAAAAGACCGGAGGAGTTGCAGACGATTTGGGTGTCGTGCGAGGGCGAAAATCCCGCTGATATCGAGAACATCGGTCCAATTCAGTACAAGCCGAGTTCCGGATTTCCAGGTTACTATTTTCCATTCACAAACAGCCCGGGATATTTGAGTCCTCTTGTGGCCGTGTGGTTCGAGGCACCGAAACGTAAGTTGATGGAACTAAAAAAAAAAAAAAACAAACCAAAAAGACGCAAAAATTATCATCAGTGCAATTTTCTTGAATCATTCGTTCGTTCTCTCATTTTTTTTGCAGGTAACGTGCTGATAAACATCGAGTGTAAAGCGTGGGCTCGAAACGTAGTACACGACAGAGCCGACAGGCGTGGCTCCGTTCATTTTGAACTGATGGTCGATTAAACTCTCTATTTATTTATTTATTTTTATTTATTTTTTCTAATTTATTTAATCGCCATCCAGCGTTCAACAGCAAAAAGATCAATTTTATGCAATCGCATCAAGAGCATATTCTCTCTCTCCTCTCTCTCTCTCTCTCTCTCTCTCTCTCTCTCTCTCTCTCTCGCGGTGGCCGAACGCTCCCCCCCCCGGCTACCGATCACTCAGCGTTACAAAAAATAGCCAAGAAACTCTATCCAACTTTGTATTTGCTCATCGTCCTTCTCTTTCACCGTTTCCGCTCCGCTTCTTGTCGTCGCAATGATATTAACGAATCGACGAGTTCTCACGCGGGGGGGCCATTCTTCTCGTCGTTGTAACGCGTCAATTTATATTAACGACAAAAAATGACGAAAGTGGAATTACGAATCCGGAAGCTCCACGAACGTTAAACCCGTTGATATACGATTATCGATAACCAAACGAACGAGAAAATTACGTCGAGAAAAGATGGGATGGATGTTAGGAGGAAATTCACTCGAATCAACACCCGCACACTGCACAAAGGAACATCGCTATGTTCGAATCTCCCTCACCTTTGCCTCTCATCTCCGTTCATGCTCGCACGTTTACGTTAGTATCGTACGTCGATTAAACAGCAGGGTGGTCGATAATCTCGGGGGCGGAGAGGGGAAGGTGCAGAGAGAGAGAGAGAGAGAGAGAAAAGAATGAGGTTAAAGCTAACAAACGATAATCCGTCGAGAACTGTGTTCTTAAATTTCATTTAACTCAATTCACTTCTAAATACTTAAATCTTCTGGGTAATTCTTCCGCCGTTGTAGTTTTTTGTTTTCTCGTGAAAAAAAAAAAAAATGTCGAAATGATCGCTACTGATAAATTCTAAACGACGAATTATTATTGCCGAAAAAAAAAAAGTGGCCCCTCGATCAGATTGTAGGTCGGAGAAGCTAGGATCGAATAGTTGGATGGCGGGGGAGAATCTAAGAGAGAGAGAGAGAGAGAGAGATAAGAAAGAGATTGTATAACGTTACTCGGAATAACTACTTCCGGTATTCGATGAGGATCAAAGATCCGCAAACCGTACTTAATGTATAGAGTAAAACGAATGAGAAATTTACGCGCACTGGCGAAAAAAAAAAAAAAGGAAAATAGCTACGGAGAATGTCGACCGAATTGTACGAGATGAAATCACGCGCCACGCCCGCGCAAGGAGCGCGAACGCAACGATGGATAAAAAAATGCAACACCCGGATAGCGAGAAATTTAAATAATCGAAAATTCGTCTCCGGGATATAAATGAAACGCGTCATACTTTTATCCGTATTTCCTTCGACCAAGGGTTTTCGGTCACCCTTATTGAGACATCTCGGGGACGACTCGAATCGTCTCATTTAAATTTCACGCTGTCCGGGGTACACTGAGGTAGAAAAAAAAGAGAAAAATAAAAACCGCTTCAGCTTTGAGATCCGATCGAGAAAAGCGCGCGAGAGGATTTATTCCACAGGCTATAGCGATATCCGTATATGTTGATTATACGGAAAAAATGTTTACGATTATATTGTATCGCATTGATATACATATAATACTCGTACTATAGTACCCACGCAGTCGTATCATAGAACCGAAAAAACTACAGAAAAAAGCTACAAAAAAAAGCTACAAAAAAGATAATTAAAAAAAATAGGTCACTCGTAGATGGGCTGGTAGGTGAAAAAAAAAAAATTACGTCGACTTTTGTGCGTATGTGTAAATGTGAAAAGGACGTCACAATTACTTTCTATATATACCAGTGACTCTCTTGCACGAGTGATTTTCTTGCTTGTGAAAGAAAGTGTCTCGTCGACCGGTCGAACATTTGAATTAATAAAAGAAATAATTTGACAAAATACCCGCCGTACACGGGAACGAGTAGAAAAGAAGAAAGGAAACAAAAAAAAAACAGTATGGGCGTGTAAAACAACAAAACACTAACGAAAAAAAAAAAACACATTTAATTATTGTAGTTGGTATAAAAATATAACGACACACAAACACACACACGTACAAGAGCATAGTGGTAAAAGTGGCGCCGAAAGATTGAAACAAAATGTTGAAAATATCGGGCAGATCCCCTCGCATCTCTCTAGGAACAAAGTGGCGGCGAACAAAAAAAAAAAAAAACGGGAAAAAAAAAAGTGAATCCACTTTTGGGCGTCGAACTTGCAACCAGAGCGTTAAGGAATAAGAGCGCGGCACGACATTTCATTGATTATTACGACGCGTTCTCTATTATCGTTCTAATTTTAATCGCTATATACTTACTGCCCGATAACGATCGGACGAAACGTTTCGTTATATAAGAGATTAAAAGTAAATAAATAAATAATAAAAAATAGTATATCGGACGTGTGAACCACGTTGAAAAAAAAAAAAAAAAGAACGGACGAGATGAGAAACCCTTGGATAATTTATGATAATTACATTTTAAAAAGCACTCGATAAAAAAAAAAAACCAAAGACGTTGACGGCGTAACGTATTTAATTAATTATTAATAGTGTTATTTATTGTGAAAAAAAAAAGATTAATAAACAAAAGCGCGGTGAAAAACGCGAAGAACGGAGGTTGAGAGCGATTATATTCATTATAGCGATGAGCTGTTTCTAGAAATGGACATCCAACGTTGTTGAAGTATTAAAAAAAAATGAAAAAGACGGAAGAGCCCGAGAGTGAAAGAGAGAGAGAGAGACGTCCAAGAGTGCATGGAAGATAGAGTGAACGAGAGGAAACTGAGAGTTATTGTTCGGGACCTGATGTTGAATATTCTTTTACCATCGGTTTACGCTTCGATCTTGTGATTATACGAGGAAATAATTGGATATCCGGAACTGGGCGGCGCGGCGTTTTGTGCTCAGCTTCGAGATAGTCCGATTGGTCGGTTATAATAATCTAATGAAATAATACATTATATTATTATTATATGAAAAAACACCCGGGCCGAAATGAAGTTGTGTTGTAATTTATCGTGTATACGTACATACAGGGGCGACCGGGGCAAAACGGTCCGTTCAAAAACTATCGAACCAACATAGAAAAATTGAACAATTTAAAAATTACAAAATTATAATTATAACGAGAGGATGTATACGGAATTAGTGCCCTAACGCCTGAATCCGCGCTCATTGAAACTTGAACTTTTTCATTAATTTCAAGTCATCACGAGAGAACAAAAAAAGCTTTGAAAAGTTTATACAGCGTGAATTCACGTTCGAAGACGAAAAGTGTCGAAGTCGGAAGCACCGTTCATATTCGAGAAACGGAGAAATTTTGAGGGTTAACCGTTTTGCCACGGACAATTTGTTTTCGGACGCGATATAAGACCGGTAAACATTTTATTTTTCGGTGACGAGCAATGAATCTACCGCTATTGGCAGCGTTCTAACGGCGTTCCCTATATTATATGTATATGTATAGGGGACAAATTACCGGATAGTTCACTAATGTTTATTTACGATCGTTGGCGCCCCCGAGCGCAAATTTGTCCAAATAAAGATGAGAAAGTGGGGGAAAAAAAAAAAAATGACACACACACACAAAGACACATACAGGACACGCATAGGAGAGAAAAAACACTCGCGCGAGCACCAAAGACGTGTAAACACGAACGAGATAATGTGCATCAATGTATCAAGCGTATAAAATTTAATAACGAAAAATGAACAAGACACTTTTATTACGTCATCAATAGGAATCACGGTTTCAAACTATACATAATTAATCGTCATGATGAGAAACAAAAAAAAAGTAGTTAAATTTTTATCTTATCGCGATTTTAGTATAAACGTTTTAGAAAATTACTTGATTATTAATTGAGACTTTGTAGATTATTATTATTATTTAAATTATAACGAGGATGAAAAGAACTTTGATATTTTTAATAGATGTTTAAAAATTCTATCGCGTCCCTATTCTATATATATATATATATATATATATATATATGTACAGGGTGTCCTAATAACTATTAGCACGTTAGATATCTTCGAAACTATAAGTTTCACAGAAATGATAATTGGATAATCATCCAATGATAACAAAGTACTCACCCCCCACCCCCACCCCCCGGGGCTGGGGGTGGGGCAACTTTGAAATCTTAAGGCAGTCGTCCGGTCTAGAGCGAAATTTTTCACGTCATTTCTAATGTGCAATAACGTTTAAACCGTTGAAGTTGTCTTGATGAAAATTTACACGTGCATTTATTGATCCTTAGAGAATACTCGTACATTAAAAAAAAAAATTATTTTAAATATTTTCATGTAGTTTTTTTCCCTTGTTGCAACATGGTGCGCCGAAATCGGCGCCCACTCTGGACGATGTTGTATGCATCTGAAAAAAAGTATATATATATATTCTCAATCTGTATGAGTATTCTGAGCACTGGTAGCAGAATTGGTACTTAAAAAAAATTTTTGACAAAATGGCGGCCTGTTGAACTTTCATTAATGATATTTCAATGTATGAAATATCATTAATGAAAGTTCAACAGGCCGCCATTTTGTCAGAAAAATTTTTTAAGTACCAATTCTGCTAAAAAAATTTACTTAAAAAAATTTGTTGACAAAATGGCGGCCTGTTGAACTTTCATTAATGATATTTCAATGTATGAAATATCATTAATGAAAGTTCAACAGGCCGCCATTTTGTCAAAAAAATTTTTTTAACTACCAATTCTGCTACCAGTGCTCAGAATACTCATACAGATTGAGAATATATATATATTTTTTTTTTTCCGATGCAGACAACATCGTCCAGAGTGGGCGCCGATTTCGGCGCACCATGTTGCAACAAGGCAAAAAAACTACATGAAAATATTTAAAATAATTTTTTTTTTTCAATGTCCAAGCGTTCTCTAAGGATCAATAAATGCACGTGTAAATTTTCATCAAGACAACTTCAACGGTTTAAACGTTATTGCACATTAGAAATGACGTCAAAAATCTCGCTCTAGACTGGACGACTGCCTTAAATGGGAACCCCCATTTTTTATTGTAGATTCGGACTCCCCATAAAAAAATACGTAACTTTTGTTAAAAATGTTTTTTTTTCGATTCGTGATAGACGGCGCTGTAATCAGAAAAAATCACCGAAAGTACGGAAAGGCGATAATACTTACAGTTTCGGTAGTAAATAAAATTACTACGTTTATAGTAAGTGTTCAAAATGACGACCATATCAGTATCAATGCAATATTGGATTCTTTTTTTCGATTGATTGACTTGCAAGTTTTACAGCGTCAGAACTTATTGTTGCACAGGCTGTAATAAATCTTTGTTGCATGTCGTCGAGTGTACTTGGCACTTTTTTGTACACTTTATCTTTCAATGTTCCCCATAGACGGAAGTCTAAAGGTGTTAGGTCTGAGGAACGAGCTGGCCACGATATTGGACCGCCGCGTCCAATCCAACGATTTCGAAATTTTTCGTCGAGTTGCCTTCGTGCAATCAATGAATAATGTGCTGGACATTTCGTACACTTACTATAAACGTGGTAATTTAATTTACTACCGAAACTGTAAGTATTTATCGCCTTTCCGTACTTTCGGGAATTTTTTGTGATTACAGCGCCATCTATCCCGAAACGAAAAAAAAAATTTTTGAGGTAGTAGTCTGGTAACTTAAGACGATTTTCATGTCTTTTTTGTAGGGCGTTTTTTTCTAGGAAAATAAAAATGAATCGTTTTGGATATTTAGGATGTTTTTATTTACATATTAAAGATACAAAAGAAAATTTTTTTGAAAAAATTTAATAGTTTATTATTATTATTATTATTGATCGAAGTTGGCACCTCGAAAAAAAAAAAGCGCGTGGGTGGCCCCGGTGATTTTGGCTCTTGATGTTATCTGAAATCAAAAATTCTTGATTATTCTTAATCTATAGACATGTCATTCTGGTCGGAACTAATGAAGTTAAATTTCATGGATAAATAACAAAATGGCGGACTTTGGAGAAAAAAAAACTTTTTTTTCCAAAACTTTTTTTTCCAAAGTCCGCCATTTTGTTATTTTTCCACGAAATTTAACTTCAGTAGTTCCGACCAGAATGACACGTCTATAGATTAAGAATTATCAAGAATTTTTTATTTCAGATAACATCAATAGCCAAAATCACCGGGGCCAGCCACGCGCTTTTTTTTTTCGAGGTGCCAACTTCCATCAATAATAATAATAATAATAAACTATAAAAAATTTTCAAAAAAATTTTTTTTAGTATCTCTAATATGTAAATAAAAACATCCTAAATATCCAAAACGATTCATTTTTATTTTCCTAGAAAAAAACGCCCTCCAAAAAAGACATGAAAATCGGTTTAATTTACCAGACTCCTTAACAAAAGTTACGTATTTTTTAATGGGGAATCCGAATCTACAATAAAAAAATCTGGGTTCCCATTTAAGATTTCAAAGTTGCTCCACCCCTAGCCCAGGGGGTGGGGGTGGGGTACTTTGGTATCAGTGGATGGTCCCATTCGTACTGTGCAATTTTGATTCAGCAAACATTTCTGTGAACCTTATAGTTTCGAAGATATCTAAGGCGCAATAGTTGCAATAGTGCAATAGTAGTAGGTGTAAGGGGTAATAGTTATTGGGACACCCTGTATATAGAATCGCGCGTAATTTAAATGGCTTTCAGCGCGCAGCGGAACGTTTGTTTATTTTTATGTTTTCTTTCGACGCGTTCACGACGAAAACTAACTTCGGTCCCGACGAGAAAACTTGAGAGAGAGCATCTTGGCAAATAGCGACTTTTTTTTTGTCCGCGTTATTTGAACGCACGTACGTATATTTGACGTTGCACCGTAATCGAAATAATGTTTGACGCATGTAAATAGGCGCACATATATACCTATGTACGTGTATAAATCTCATTATTTGATACAGCATTTTATTGATAACGAGCGCAATGTTAACCGCGAGCTTTGTACGACCGCGCGAGGAAGCTTTAGGATTGCCCGGTGCTACAAACTCGAAGAGAAAAAAAAAAAGAAAATGATTAGAAAAAAATGAAATTTTCGTCACGTTTATCCTTCGAGCTATCCGTGCTGAACTCTTAAACTTTTAAATTCTCACGATAACTCTTCATTATTTTCGTATTCAATAATGACATTGAGGAAAAATTGAACAGAGTCCGTACGAATTGTAACGAAACGACGTCGTTTCTCTATCGAAATAATTTACTTTATTGAAAATAAAGGTTTGTGAAAACGAAACGAGTTGTTTTCCCCTGGGTCGAGAAAACAACGCTTTCCGACGATTTTTCCCATGGAACTTTGAATACTTCGAGGCGACGTTTGCCGAAATCGATTTCTCGGCGGTTACGCGCACCAACCGGACTCCTCAAAACTTTTCGTCCAAATTTGTAGATTAGTCGCGCCGCTGTTTGCCGGTTGCGCGGTACGTGGAAGCGTATCGAGCAACGAACGAACCCCTACTAATATATATATATATATATATATATATATATATATATATATATATCTATATATATATAATATATATACTATTATATCATTATCAATCGGACCTTTGCACTTTGTGACTCGACGATCGGTCAAAAATTTCTTTCCGGCTTTCTCGGTTATTGATAAGAAAATTATTCCGCCGCGTAGAAACAGCAAGAAGAACCGAGCGGTATATGCCGTACGGTATATGTGATAAAAATGATGAAAATTTTCTACAGCGGAGACCGGGTCAAAACGGTACCCTCGAAAATTGTGGAAAAAAAACATTAGGAAATAAAAAAATAATATCAAGTCCGCGGCCATTAAAAGTTTTATTTTTCGAAAATTTTCAGTGACCGTAAAAAAATAAACGGCAAACAGGATTTCGCCTCTCGCTTCGGACTCGGTGCGAACGAGTCGAGGCAACGGTCGAACGTTAATCGATCGTGTCATCGCGAATTCGAACGAGAGGTACCACCGTGCGGCGGTAGCACCGTCGATATCGAACAAACGGACGAAAGCAACGAATTTATGCTATTGACGGCGTGTTCCAGCGGCGTTATTTTCTCAGGGTTCTCGCTTCTAATATAATAAATTTAAGGCCGTAGTCTGGTCTAGAGCGAGATTTTGACGTCATTTCTAATGTGCAATAACATTCAAACCGTTGAAGTTGTCTTAATGAAAATTTACACGTGCACTTATTGATCCTTAGAGAATATTTGTACTTAAAAAAAAAATTATTCTAAATATTTTCATGTAGTTTTTTGCCTTGTTGCAACATGGTGCGCCGAAATCGGCGCCCACTCTGGACGATGTTTCATGCATCTGACAAAAAAAAATATATATATTCTCAATCTGTATGAGTATTCTGAGCACTGGTAGCAGAATTGGTACTTAAAAAAATGTATTATTGAGTCGAACAATAATTTTGCCGACATTTTATAACTCGTCGAATAATGAAATATCATTAATGAAAGTTCAACAGGCCGCCATTTTGTCAAAAAATTTTTTTAAAGACCAATTCTGCTACCAGTGCTCAGAATATTCATACAGATTGAGAATATATATATATTTTTTTTTTTCAGATGCATGAAACAGAGTGGGCGCCGATTTCGGCGCACCATGTTGCAACAAGGCAAAAAACTACATGAAAATATTTAAAATAATTTTTTTTTTTTATGTACAAGTATTCTCTAAGGATCAATAAATGCACGTGTAAATTTTCATCAAGACAACTTCAACGGTTTAAACGTTATTGCACATTAGAAATAACGTAAAAAATCTCGCTCTAGACCAGACTACGGCCTTAAGTGTATATATTTCTGTATTGTATAATCATTTTGCCGCCGTGTACAAGAACCGAGGGGTCAGCTTCGCCGTACGCGTTACGAAGCGTTACAATTACGTGGACCGAATTAAAATTGGAACTAACGACATTCACGGGACGGGATATTGATTTTTGACCGCACCTATGATCACGATTTCTTGACTCCCGACGGCTATATATTTATACAGTGGGTCAACAAAGTATTCATACACCTTGTTTTTTTTTTTGCGATAACTTTATAGACATAAGCGATACGCAAAGAAAGCCAATTTTATTTAATAGTACATCAGGTGCAGAGATAAACCGCATATGGAGAATTTTTTCCCAGGAATGATAAAAGAATTATGCCGAAGGAACGAAAATTTTCGGGCAAAAAAAGTATTCATACACTTACGATTATAGTGAAAACCTACATCATCATAGTTGTTAATTATAACTAATATTTGGTGCGCATCCCTTTTGCTTCAATTATCGCCTCGAGTCTCTTAGGCATAGATTCTACTAGCTTTTGCGTTGTTTCTATTGCTATTTTTGTCCATTCTTCTAAAAACACTCTTTGGAGATCGGATTTGTTTGTTATTTTTCTTTTTCTAATTTCTACATTCACCAAGTGCCATAAATTTTCAATAGGATTGATGTCCGGAGATTGCGGTGGTGTAATCAATTGTTTGCGGACATTATAGAGTAACCATTCCCTCGTTTTCATGGCAGTATGTTTCAGTTGGAAGTAGAAATTTCCATCCAGGCCCATTTTATCTACACTTGCTTTAAAATTGCTACGCAACACGTCGTTATACGAGGGGGGACCCAAAAAAAACGGGAATTGCGCTGCGACGGGGAGGGAGAGTGGGGGAACCCATTGCTCGACCAGGTGTCCGTTGGGGACACGTCTCCTGAGTTAGTGTGCGAAGTTCTGTCGCCGTGAGTGCATCGGTTCGACCGTGGGAATTTTTGTAGTGAAACAACTTTTTCCATTTCGGCGAAAACGTGATGGCCGATTGTCGAGAGCAACGCGCGGCTGTCAAATTTTGTTTCCCGTTGGGGAAATCGGCCGCGGAAACTGCTGTAACACTTAAGACTGCTTATGGAGATGCTGCCCTAAGTAAAACCAAAGTCTACGAGTGGTTTTCACGTTTTAAAAATGGAGAAATGTCAATTGAAGAGCAACCCCGTTCAGGACGCCCCTCAACGTCAAGAAGTGACGAAAACGTCGACAAAATCAATGCTCTCATTCGTGAAGACCGTCGCCGAACCATTGATCAACTCTGTGAGATGTCTGGGATATCGTGAAGTTCGATTCAGAGGATTTTATCCAAAGATTTGAACATGAGCAGAGTTGCAGCCAAATTTATCCCTCGCCTTCTCACAGACGAGCAAAGGGAGCGTCGACTTCAGGCATGTTTTCAACTTCAAAATCAGCTCGAAGAGGACCCTGAACTTTTTTCCAAGGTGATTACTAGTGATGAATCGTGGTGCTATGGATACGACCCCGAAACAAAGCAGCAATCAAGCGTTTTGCCACTGTGGAGGACGTAAAACAAAAATCGCTGGAACGCCTAAAGAACATCCCGATAAGTGAGTTTAAAAAATGTTTTGAACATTGGAAAGATCGTTTGCAGAGTTGCGTTGTGGTCAAAGGAGAATACTTTGAAGGTGATCAAAATTTGGTGTAAAAATATTAAAAAATAAAGAAATTATGACGAAATTTCCGTTTTTTTTTGGGTCCCCCTCGTACTTCTGGGCATTCATTGTACCATCTATAAAAGCCAGATTACCAACGCCATAATATCTCATACAGCCCTGAACCATGACGCTTCCTCCGCCGTGCTTTACAGTCGGTATTAAATTTTTCTGCCGGAGCTCGGTATTTGGTTTCCGCCAGACGAATTTTTTTCCATCGGACCCGAAGATGTTAAACTTCGATTCATCCGAGAATACGACACGTTTCCAAAATTCTATACATTTTTTTACGTAGGTTTTTGCAAAACCTAAACATTTTTCTCGATTTATATTATTAATTAATAGTTTTTTGCGGGCAGTTGCGCTGTATATTTGGGCAGAATGCAAATCGTTTCGAATAGTCCGGGGACACACGCTCTTCCCTGATGTTGACGCGACATCATTCGCTAAACTGCGAGCACTTGTGAACGGTTTTTTTGTAGCCTATGTAACGATACTCCGACGCTCTCGTACCGTTAGTATTCTCGGTCGACCGATTCGTGGCTTATTTTCTGTGCTGTTTCTTCTTTCGTATTTTTTAATTATATATTGTACTGTTGCGAAACTTAGATTTAGTTCTTTACTAATTTTTCGATAACTTTCACCGCGTTTCCGAAGAAAAATCACTCTATCTCGCATGGATATTGATATTTCGCTTTTCGTTGCCGTCGTGTCTGTTCAGAGCTTGAAGATCTACTACCGCATGGAACAGGTCAAAACCATTGTGTAAACGAAGACTTGTTTACATTGTACGCAGGGGTCAGACCGTCCGTGAGTGAATATCGAGGTTTAGCAGCTCAATCGTAAGTGTACGAATACTTTTTTGGCCCGAAAATTTTCGTTTTTTTTTTAATAATTCTTCTATTATTCCTGGGAAAAAATTGTCCATTTGCAGTATATCTCTATACCTGATGTACTATTAAATAAAATTGACTTTCTTTGCGTATCGCTTATGTCTATAAAGTTATCGCGAAAAAACAAGGTGTGTGAATACTTTTTTGACCCACTCTATATGCTTGGTAATCATCGCAATTGGCACGATTCCGTTTTTGTTTTGAATATAACTGATATTCGGATGCGTTCCGTATTATCTTTATCGTATAAAGAGAGAGAGAGGGAAATAGTAAAATAAAAAAATGGGCATATTACATATAGACGCGAAAGGGTCGGACTTACCAAGCAAATCTAAAACAAGAGTACAAAACGGTCTCGTTTCCGCGCTCCGCGGGGCGTGAAACGACCCGGTGCGATATTTTTGAATCCCCGATCTTCCTCGTCGCAAGGTGGAAGCGCGTTTATACGGCCCGAAGCTGCTCGCGTGAAGGGAAGTTCCGGTCCCGCGAATCTCTACCGCGCAAAAGTCCGTCGGTTATAAAACTTAATGATATCTATAAACTCTCGTATTTCGGAAGGTGAACCCTCCGTATTCGTCGCACCACGGCACCGTGGGTGGGTCCTACGCAAATTAAACGATCGACGATACGCGGTTCGCCTCCTTTTCGGTGTCTCCGTTCTTCGATCACCGTTTGAGAGGGGAAATAGGGCTAGGACAGAGTTTTCTCAATGATTTTCATGAATTTTTTTATCTTATAAAAAATGAATATAATTTATTGAAACTTTGAGAATATTTTATACATATATTTAAGTATATACTATAAAATTTTTATACATATATTTAAGTATACACTATAAAATATTAGCGACCCCATATTGCAGGTCACAATCGGACTCAGCATTTTGCGTATATTCTGGAAGCCGCAATTTTCATCTGAAATCAAACGAGGTTGGAATTTACTTTTATTATATGTCTCTCTTCTGTATGAACCTAAATGCTATCAAAAAAATAGAAAATTGAATTTTTTACAGGGATCAAAACAAAAAAGCATGATTTTTTGCCATTATTTACAACTTTGTTTGCAAAAAAAAAATTATTTTTAATAATGATAATATTCCGATTTTAGGTTCATATAGAGCGCAATACTATGAAGAAAGTAACGGCCAATTTTCAAAACGATTGGTTGAAAACTTTTCAAACTAGCGTGTACGCAAGTTCAAAAAAAGTTGTTTTCAGAAAAACGCGTTTGAAAAAATAGTACCAAGAAAAACAAGCAATATGAGGTCGCTAATATTTTAGAGTATATACTTAAATATATGTATAAAAATTTTATAATATATACTTGAATATATGTATAAAGTATTCTCAAAGTTTCAATAAATTATATTCATTTTTTATACTATAAAAAAATTCATGAAAATCATTGAGAAAACGCTGTCCTAACCCTATTTCTTCCCTTAATGGCTTATAACAATAGAACGAGTCGGAATTGTCATTTAAAATTTTGGAAACATATTTATCAATAGTTTTACTAACAATTTATGAAATAAAAAAAAATCGATTTTTTGAACCGTCTAACCCTATTTTCCCCCTTAACAAGCCCAATTTATTAAACGGTGACCAGGTACGCGCGTTTTCCAAAGAAAACGATATCAACGATGAAAAAGGTAAGTTTTATCTACCGCAATTGGTAATAATCTATTTTTTTCCAAACGATGGTTAATTTTTTCATCAAAAAACTATGTTAAACTATGTTGAAATCTTAAAGGGAACCCCCATTTTTTTATGGTAGATTCGGATTTCCTATAAAAAAATACGTAACTTTTGTTAAGGTAGTAGTCTGGTAACTTAAGCCGATTTTCATGTCTTTTTTGGAGGGCGTTTTTTTGTAGGAAAATAAAAATGAATCGTTTTGGATATTTAGGATGTTTTTATTTACATATTAAAGATACAAAAAAAAATTTTTTTGAGAAAAATGTTGGTGGGTGGCCCCAGTGATTTTGGCTCTTGATGTTATCTGAAAAAAAAAATTCTTGATAATTCTTAATCTATAGACATGTCATTCTGGTCGGAACTACTGAAGTTAAATTTTATCGATAAATAACAAAATGGCGGACTTTGGAAAAATAAGTCCTTTTATTTTGCCCGCCATTTTGTTATTTATCCACGAAATTTAACTTCAGTAGTTCCGACCAGAATGACACGTCTATAGATTAAGAATTATCAAGAATTTTTGATTTCAGATAACATCAAGAGCCAAAATCACCGGGGCCACCCACGCGCTTTTTTTTTCGAGGTGCCAACTTCGATCAATAATAATAATAATAATAAACTATAAAATTTTGAAAAAAAAATTTTTTTTTGTATCTTTAATATGTAAATAAAAACATCCTAAATATCGAAAACGATTCATTTGTATTTTCGTACAAAAAAACGCCCTCCAAAAAAGACATGAAAATCGGCTTAAGTTACCAGACTACCACCTCAAACACGACGTCGTTTCGTTCGTGACTCGCGTTAGAAGAAATTTGCGGTGCAACCCGGTCGGTAAAAGCCATCCCGACGATTCGGTAAACGGGTATCGCGCGAGCTACTCGCTGATCGAACGAATTTTTTATTCACCGAATAAGCACCGAGGGGCTGGCACGCACCACCTTCCGCGATCGGTCGTCGTTGCGGTTCGCGTCGTCGCGATTACACCGTAATCGAGGAGCGACAACGACCGTACAAACTGAACGAAAGGGAAGCGAGCGCGCGCACAAACGAGAAGAAAGAGTCGATCAACCGGGTCGCGCTCGTTATCGTTCGTTTCTTCTTTCCGTTAACAAACTTATATGTGTATACATTTTTTTTGTCTTTCCTTTTTAAATATTGGTCGAACGCGCCGCGGCTTCATCGACGAGCGCGGATAACGACACGGCCAGATAACGCGCGAAATGTATTAATACATACGGCAGAGCGAAACGATTGAGCGAATAAAAACAATAATTATCACCGCACGGACAATGCTCCGTTGTTGAACCTAACGGGGGAAATACATTTCTTTTTTCTCTTCTCTATTCTCTCGACAATCTTAACCCAGTTAAGACGAAAGAAATAGAAAAAATAAATAATCGTACGACGATTCAGCTAGTTCCAGCTATAACCGGTAGACTATACCGGTTAGAAAAATTCTTTTTTTGTATTTTTTATTATTTTCCTTTTGCCTCTCGTACTTTCGACATTTAGTAATATTTATTTTTTCCGCGCGACGACGCAACGTCCGAAACGCGCGAAAGTTGTGAATCGCCAACGGGCGACGCGACAGACGGGAAGCGCGCGCGTGATATTTCGTTTCTCGCGCAGATAGAATAATCACAATGATGGTTGTCCGCCGCACGGCGAGACCCTCAACGCTCGAGAAGAATTTTCGCGACCACGTACGTACATCGATAAGTACGTAATCGTTACATTGAAATAATAATTACGAGCTATTATCATTATTATTATTATTATTATCGTCATCTCTTTCGTCTTTCTCGAATCACCGCGAAGCTCGCGCATTGTACACGGCGCAACGCGTGGCATATGCCCGACGCGTAACCGCCCGAGGGACAAAGAAGAAGAGAGACGAACACGCGGCAGATGTACAAAAGTGTTGTTCGCGGTGGTGGTGGTGGTGCTGCCGCGTCTTGACTGAAAATACGATCGAAAATGTTCATTTTAAAGGGCCGGGCAGGCGGCGGGATCCGTGTGGTATACGAGATCTTCTCACGAGCTTTTCCACATTGTACAACCGAGGAAAGGAAGAAAAAAAAATCTTCGTCATTAACGTAATCGTTGGAAAGATTTGTATTTTTTTTTTTTTTCGGAGAGTAGTCAATTTAAAGATTTTTTTTCTTCCTCTTTTTCTTACTCTTCTTTTTAAATATATAACATACCGGTGTATATGATAAAAGGCTCCATCCGTAATTTCCCCGTCGATGATCGGATCTCCGGTCGCGGGAAGAAAGGGGGGAAAGAAAGGACCCGAATTATTACGTGAAAAAGAGAAAAACAGATGGAACATCCACCGAGTTAGCCACGTTCGTCGCTCGAGTTCTTTTATTCGTACGATTTCAAAGTGCCCACGTAGAAAAATTCTAGTGGTCGAGCGTTGAGCCTGGCTGCCAGTATTGGACCAGTACAGATTCGGTACAGGAGTGTAATAGCCGACCGTTATACTGGCACCAACGATCGGGCCAGTACCAGCTATTTAATTGGCCCGAACTTTGGCCCGGACTTTGGCTCTGACTTTGGACCAGACATTGGCGCAGACTTTGGCCCGGACTTTCGCCCCAGATCTCGCAAACTTCTGGCTTACCACTGGCACCAACGGACGTACCAATACTGGTTATTTCATTGGGCCGGATCTTGGCAGACGATTTTGCCGACGGTGGAAATTACATCGCAGCGAGAAATGGCAAATTAAATAGATATCGAATCGACGTCTTTTAGATACTTTTGGCGTCTAGTGGACGCCGATCCAATATCTATTTAAATTCTATTTCTCTCTGGGAGCAATTTATATTTGTTTTTACCACGTTACCAGATGTTTCCCGAGCAGCACACTCACGTCCAAAGGATATACTTTGGCCGTAAGGACGTTCTTCGGATGTTTCTAGGACGTCCTTTGGATGTCTGTGTTGTCTGGGTTGTTTATGCATAAATGTTTGATAATTAAATGCACTTGATATATACTAAATACTCGGAGTAGTTTTTATTAATAAGAGACTAAGTACATATACAGGTCTGAAATACGCACTTAAATATTTATAGAACAGTGTTTATAAAACATAGGCCATATGAAGCAAATATTACACTAAAAAATATTGTATTAATCGGGCAATTTCAAGTTCGGGGCAAATTATAATTCAACAATGTGGTTGTTTGCAAAATAATGGACTTTTGATCGGAATAACCTAATCTACAATTACATTACGGAACGCAACTGTTAAAGTGAAATACTCTCAGTATTGGCATTTTCTATAGACCAGTACGAAGCCTGTATCGAAGCCAGAGCTTGGCCGTATTTTATAGCCTATTTTGGCCCAGATCTGGTTATTATACCGGTCCGTAGTGCGGCCAGATTGACAACCAGTACTGGCACAAGACGATATTTTATACTGACCCAAAGCTTGGCCAGTAGAATTATACTGGCAATTTCTACGTGGGTGTAGACGGTGAATCGATCACAAACTTGAACGTTCTCCATTTCATAATTTTTCTAATTTGTGATTGGGACCGAAACGAACGAGGGATTCGCGATCGGCGGTAGAATACTTTTGACGCTCCGTTGTGTCCACGCAAGCGGAAGACAAAGGGATGTTTCGCGCGAGAGTTTTTAACATTGAAAAACACACCTGTGCACGGCAAATACTCTGATGGCAACGCGAAGGACGACCCGACCAATCAACTATGTACTATATATATGTATAACGCCGGAAAAAAAAAATATATACACATGTAAGACCGAAGATAGCCTTCCGCGGACGTTACAGCTGCTGAAACTTTGAACGCGATCTCCCTCTCTCTCGTGCGTGTTTCGCGCCGTTCGAACCCTGGGAGGACGCGCGCGGCTCCCGAGGAAGGTGCACCGGGGCGCTGTTAGCCAGGGGCAAGGTGCGCGTCCTCTCTCGTATCGCGTTCCTCGCGAGAAGAATCGTGTGGCGGCGAAGAGAGGAGCGAGGGAGGTTCGCGCGGGTCGTTGAAGAACGAACTTGTACTCCTCGCGCGCCAAGTTATAT
Organism: Oxytorus armatus; assembly: GCA_958009045.1. NCBI lineage: Eukaryota > Metazoa > Arthropoda > Insecta > Hymenoptera > Ichneumonidae > Oxytorus > Oxytorus armatus. The sequence goes on from OY253750.1 coordinate 2,916,999, forward strand.
ATAGGTAATAAAATAAAAATAATAAATGAAACCCAAAGGAGAGAAAGAATCGAGGGTCGTGAAAACGGTATCGAACGACGAATATCAAAGAAATATCATGGAACGCCACGAGCTTCTCACGGGGACTACGGAAAAGTTTACTTTATTGACGAGACTCGAAGCGATTATTCGTTCGTCGAGTCGCGTTCCCTCTTCGGCTGGGAATAAATACCCACGGTTCAGAGTCGTAACGGCGCGTATAACGTAATTGAAATGTACGCGCACGACGTTTTTTTGACCCTCAACCTTCGTCGTTATGCGCGCGTGTACGCGTATCGCATGTATATAAATACAGGCGTTTATTTTGATTACGCCCGATGGAGACTACCGGTATCGACGGCTAGGTGCGTCAAGGAAGTCGGTAGGTTTGCCCGGGCGCGACGAGGGGACCCGATCTTAAGGTAGTAGTCTGGTAACTTAAGCCGATTTTCATGTCTTTTTTGGAGGGCGTTTTTTTGTAGGAAAATAAAAATGAAACGTTTTGGATATTTAGGATGTTTTTATTTACATATTAAAAATACAAAAAAAAAATTTTTGAAAAAATTTAATAGTTTATTATTATTATTATTATTGATCGAAGTTGGCACCTCGGAAAAAAAAGCGCGTGGGTGGCCCCGGTGATTTTGGCTCTTGATGTTATCTGAAATCAAAAATTCTTGATAATTCTTAATTTATAGACATGTCATTCTGGTCGGAACTACTAAAGTTAAATTTCATGGATAAATAACAAAATGGCGGACTTTGGGAAAAAAAACTTTTTTCCAAAGTCCGCCATTTTTTTATTTAATAAAAATGAATCGTTTTGGATATTCAGGATGTTTTTATTTACATATTAAAGATATAAAAAAAAATTTGTTTGAAAAAATTTAATAGTTTATTATTATTATTATTATTATTGATCGAAGTTGGCACCTCGAAAAAAAAGCGCGTGGGTGGCCCCGGTGATTTTGGCTCTTGATGTTATCTGAAATCAAAAATTCTTGATAATTCTTAATCTATAGACATGTCATTCTGGTCGGAACTACTAAAGTTAAATTTCATGGATAAATAACAAAATGGCGGCCTTTGAAAAAAAAAACTTTTTTCCAAAGTCCGCCATTTTGTTATTTATCCATGAAATTTAACTTTAGTAGTTCCGACCAGAATGACATGTCTATAGATTAAGAATTATCAAGAATTTTTTATTTCAGATAACATCAAGAGCCAAAATCACCGGGACCACCCACGCGCTTTTTTTTCGAGGTGCCAACTTCGATCAATAATAATAATAATAATAAACTATTAAATTTTGTGAAACAAATTTTTATTTGTATCTTCAATATGTAAATAAAAACATCCTAAATATCCAAAAAGATTCATTTTTATTAAATAACAAAATGGCGGACATTGGAAAAAAGTTTTTTTTTTCCAAAGTTCGCCATTTTGTTATTTATCCATGAAAATTAACTTTAGTAATTCCAACCAGAATGACATGTCTATAGATTAAGAATTATCGAGAATTTTTTATTTCAGATAACATCAAGAGCCAAAATCACTGGGGCCACCCACGCGCTTTTTTTTCTAGGTGCCAACTTCGATCAATAATAATAATAATAATAATAAACTAATACATTTTTTCAAACAAATTTTTTTTTGTATCTTTAATATGTAAATAAAAACATCCTAAATATCCAAAACGATTCATTTTCATTTTCCTACAAAAAAACGCCCTCCAAAAAAGACACGAAAATCGGCTTAAGTTACCAGACTACTACCTTAAACGAGCTAGAGAAACTATCCGATTTGTGTCACGGGTTCGATCATTCTACCATGCCCTATTTGTTTTCTCCGGATTTTTCTTTCAGTTATAAATTGCACATTCTTAATATGCATTCTTCGAGAACGCATTCTCGAGGAAAGCACTTGTCTCGAGGATTCTCGCTCTTGGTCACACGTGTATTCGTGCGCGCACTTGCCGTCCAGGAAGAAGCACCTGACGCGTTAACCCCGGCGGTGTTGCGCGACGAGCGAAGCGACCGTTCGAGCGATCCTCTCGGGGTGGGGGGAGAGAGAACCGAAACGGTTGGCACGGTGCGTGCGGTAACCGAAATTTGCCCTTATCGCGCAACGATCAAAATCGAAAAACGCCCGTCGCTCCGTTCTCTTCCTTCCGCACTCTCCCTCTCTCTCTTTCTCTTTCTCTCTATCGTTCCGAAATTTTGGCAAAAATGATTCATCGATGAGACGGATAAAGAAAAATTGTCCCGCGTATATCGATTCCATTATGAAGTTGCGAAATTTGAAAAATTATAAGAACAAGGCTTTTGCCATTATGAAAAAAATAATATCGGGATGGAAGCGGCGTAAATAACGAAGGGAACCGATCCGTTATACGTGGGGCGGAGGCTCAACGTTCTCCGGATCGTTCGAGGGGTACGCGCATCGGGATGCGCTGCTGGGAACGAAGAATACGCGAACATCGTGCACCGAGGGTTGGAAAGTGTACCGAGAGAAAGAGAGAGAGACGATCGAAAGAAAAGGACGGGTACGCAACGATATACACCGACGCGAAACGTTCTTTTCCCCTTTGCAAACGCCTCCGGCACTACTACACGTCCTACACGAGCTCTCGTTCGCTCTCGTTCGCCCTCGACTCGCGCGCGTGGGACCTTTGCCCGCGCTCTGGACACGAAATGTTTTTTATTTCACATACACACACAAACACACGGGCTCCGTTGGGTGCACCTGCTATACACCTGTTGCCCGTTGCCTCTCGTAACGTCGTCGAGAATAATCGTCTACGCGGGTACCTGTTCCTTTAAAAGTCATAAGGACGCGGATCATCGGGCAATTTGACGGGTAAAAGAGCCCTTTTTACTTTGTGCCCTTTGTAGACGGACGTAAGAACGGCTGTGTCGCGCGCATATACGGGCGCGCTTACTCTCTCAACGATCTTTGTGGAGGAACGACTTTTGGCCAACGGCCGGGCCGCGGTAACCGTCTGCGAGCCTCGTCTCATACGTACGCGTGTCGTTTCTTTCTCTCGTACATTCCTCTTACGTACGCGTTCTCGCTCGCCTTCTATTTTATTTATTTTCTCAACGGAGCCCGGACGATACTCGGGGGGGATCTCCAACGAATACGGAAAAAGAAAAGAGAGCGAGCGACGAATAAGAAAAACACGGGAAAAATATACATCCATCTCGGCTCGTCATTCGACGCGAGAGCCTCGTATCGCCGAGCTGTCGCTGATGCTATATGTTTTGTCGTTAAATCCAGGGAGTACGGCCGTCGCCAAGGTATAAGGAGGAGAACGGGGTCGGCGGTCGTGGCGCGACGACGCGAGGGAGCCCCGCTTGCCGATACACTTTTAAGGGGGCAAATAGGGTTAGACGGTTTAAAAGCTCGATTTTTTTTTTAATTTCATAAATTGTTAGCGAAACTATTGAAAAATATGTTCCCAAAATTTTCAATGAAAATTCCGACTCGTTCTATTGTTATAAGCCATTAAGGGGGAAAATAGGGTTAGGACAGCGTTTTCTCAATAATTTTCATGAATTTTTTTATAGTATAAAAAATGAATGTAATTTATTGAAACTTTGAGAATATTTTATACATATATTTAAGTATATACTATAAAATGTTTATACATATATTTAAGTATATATTATAATATTATATATTATAATATTAGCGACCCCATATTGCTTGTTTTTCTTGGTACTATTTTTTCAAATGCGTTTTTCTGCAGACGACTTTTTTGAACTTGCGTACACGCTAGTTTGAAAAGTTTTCAACCAATCGTTTTGAAAATTGGCAGTTACTTTCTTCATAGTATTGCACTCTATATGAATCTAAAATTGGAATATTATCATTATTTAAAATCATTTTTTTTTGCAAATAAAGTTGTAAAAAATGGCAAAAAATCATGCTTTTTCGTTTTGACCCCTGTAAAAAATTAAATTTTCTATTTTTTTCACAGCATTTAGGTTCATATAGAAGAGAGACATATAATAAAAGTAAATTCCAACCTCGTTTGATTTCGGATGAAAATTTTTTTGATGCAAATAAAGTTGTAAAAAACGGCAAAAAATCATGCTTTTTCGTTTTGACCCCTGTAAAAAATTCAATTTTCTATTTTTTTCATAGCATTTAGGTTCACATAGAAGAGAGACATATAATAAAAGTAAATTCCAACCTCGTTTGATTTCGGATGAAAATTTTTTTGATGCAACTAAAGTTGTAAAATATGGCAAAAAATCATGCTTTTTCGTTTTGACCCCTGTAAAAAATTCAATTTTCTATTTCTTTCATAGCATTTAGGTTCACATAGAAGAGAGACACATAATAAAAGTAAATTCCAACCTCGTTTGATTTCGGATGAAAATTTTTTTGATGCCAATAACGTTGTCAAAAATGGCAAAAAATCATGCTTTTTCGTTTTGACTCCTGTAAAAAATTAAATTTTCTATTTTTCTCATAGCATTTAGGTTCATACAGAAGAGAGACGTTAGGACAGCGTTTTCTCAATAATTTTCATGAATTTTTTTATAGTATAAAAAATGAATATAATTTATTGAAACTTTGGGAATATTTTATACATATATTTAAGTATATATTATAAAATATTAGCGACCTCATATTGCTTGTTTTTCTTGGTACTATTTTTTCAAACGCGTTTTTCTGAAAACGACTTTTTTTAAACTTGCGTACACGCTAGATTTAAAAGTTTTCAACCAATCGTTTTGAAAATTGGCAGTTACTTTCTTCATAATATTGCGCTCTATATGAACCTAAAATTGGAATATTATCATTATTTAAAATAATTTTTTTGATGCAAATAAAGTTTTAAAAAATGCCAAAAAATAATGCTTTTTCGTTTTGACCCCTGTAAAAAATTCAATTTTCTATTTTTCTCATAGCATTTAGGTTCATATAGAAGAGAGACGTTAGGACAGCATTTTCTCAATAATTTTCATGAATTTTTTTATAGTATAAAAAATGAATATAATTTATTGAAACTTTGCGAATATTTTATACATTTATTTAAGTATATACTATAAAATTTTCATACATATATTTAAGTATATATTATAAAATATTAGCGACCCCATATTGCTTGTTTTTCTTGGTACTATTTTTTCAAACGCGTTTTTCTGCAAACGACTTTTTTTGAACTTGCGTACACGCTAGTCCGAAAAGTTTTCAACCAAACGTTTTGAAAATTGGCAGTTACTTTCTTCGTAGTATTGCGCTCTATATGAATCTAAAATTGGAATATTATCATTATTTAAAATAATTTTTTTGATGGAAATAAAGTTGTAAAAAATTGCAAAAAATCATGCTTTTTCGTTTTGACCCCTGTAAAAAGTTCAATTTTCTATTTTTTTCATAGCATTTAGGTTCACATAGAAGAGAGACATAAAATAAAAGTAAATTCCAACCTCGTTTGATTTCGGATGAAAATTGCGGCTTCCAGAATGTACGCAAAACGCTGAGTCTGATTGTGACCTGCAATATGGGGTGGCTGATATCTTCGGTGTTTTTCAAGGAAATTCTTCAAAAAATTTACAGTATATACTTAAACATATGTATAAAATATTCTCAAAGTTTCAATAAATTATATTCATTTTCTATACTATAAAAAAATTCATGAAAATCATTGAGAAAACGCTGTCTTGACCATATTTCCTCCCTTAATACGGGACCGTCGCGGCACGGTCTTGTGGAGGCATCGCGACGGCAACGACGAGAGTCGAGAAGCCCCCTGCGCGGCAGGTGCGCGTCGCAGGTGATTCCCCGTGCGCGATCGCTCCTCTTCTCGTTTTCCAAATTTTCGTCGTCATCCATCGTGCCGCGAGTGTCCTCGACCAAGAACGCGAGATTCTCAAGGCTTTCAATAGTTTTTTTTTGTCCATAATAAATCAATGCGAAAAATATATATTGACGCATCGAGAAAAAACATGTAATCGACGCGTCATATTCTCTTCACGATGAAACACAAAAATGTATAGATATCTTCGAGGTGGATAAAAAGTCCTTGTAACTTTTACCTTCGAGCTTAACTTTTAATTTCATTTTCTCATCTTCCCATGCACGAATCGTCGAATTTTTCAAACGCGTCAATAAGTTGACGTTGAACGTTATTTTTAAAAATCTCACATTTCATCCAAAACCGATTTCCTCCGTGGCTGCTCCGTCGCTTTCTCGCGGCAACCCTCTTTTCTTTTTTTTTTATGGGACCAACAAATCTCGAGAGACGCATCGAGTACGCGTTTATCGAATTTTATCTTAATTTTTCTCTAAACGGATACGCAGTTTTGTGTTCGAGATTCGATCGAAAATCGAGCGAACGAATGGAAGAAGAAAAAAAAAAAGGTGTTGCAATTAATATACTTTCCGCCGTCATCGAATTGTATAATTGGCGTTTTAAGTGCCTTTGGGTAATGGGTCGGGTGCCGGAGGGAGGTACTCGGATATTATTGAGTTTACGGAAAAAAAAAGGAAATGAAAACAAAGCGAAATGCTCGCTGTGAGATCCGGTGAGAAAGGTCACAAGTTCGACAACTTTGGATTAGGCAACGGATCGTCTTGTTGATGTCGGAAGACCGAAACCAACTCTCTCTCTCTCTCGACGATAATCATAAATTTGCTGGTTCGCAAGTGTTTTTTCTTTTCGAGCCCTCGTAAAGAGTTCTATAGCAGCCGCGATTCTTTCCCACGGGAGTCCTCGCTACGGGTGGCTCTCGCGTTCTCTCTACCGTACTGGACAACGACGAACGGAATGAATCGCGCGGGACGACGCCGTACAAAGGCCAAAGGAACGCTTCGCGACTATCGTCGACCCGCGTAGCGCGTATGACTCGATTGAAGAACCACGTACGTGACGACGACGCCGATGACAGGGGTGAACCCTCGTTTTATCATCTTAATTTTCCTATTTGTTTCGTTTTTTTTTCTTTTCGACTTTGGTTACAAATAGTACAATTAACAGATTTTTCAAAATGACCCTTTGAGTGCAGGATAATCGTTCGGTACTTACCGTACCGGTACCGGAAGTACATCGAATTATTCAATGTACCGCCGGTACTCGGTCATGACTCAATATTTCGTTTCGACAAACTGACATTCTAATCTATATTTGTATCTAAAATAATAGAGAATAAAAATAAAGAAATGAATAGTTTGAAATAATGAATTAAACAACGTACGAACGAACGAACGATTGGAAGAAAAAAAATTTATGTATGGGAAATGGATTGATATTTTTCTCCAGCATTTAAAATTCGAGGTGTTTCAACTGATTCGTCATTTTCTATTGAACTTTGGTAACACAAATACGCTCCATCTTCTAACGTACTTTATTTGGTTTTGTTACTCGGGACGCGTCGATACGTCCTCTTTGCTCCCGTTCTCTTTGTGTCCACGTACCCGAGGATAAAGTTAAGCCTCTCCTCGTCATCGCTCCGGATACCGCGTGACTCGCGGAGGACGGAGGTGGCACACGCGCCTGATCCCCCCACTCCCGTCGACGGAGAGGAAAGCCGAAGACGGCGTAGTGGGGGAGAAAGAGGATGAGGCAAAATTGAGGTGGGTAGCAAGGTGCTGCTGTTTCTGCTGTCAAGGTGCCCGTTGAGGCAGCTGATCTTGGAACAGCAGGTGAATGCGCGAGACCTCTCGCGTATGTATATCGCTATATTATTATTATTCTTATTATTAGTCTCCGAATTATATATATATATATATTAGGGCGATTATTTTTTTTCGACTATTTTTTTTTTTCAGTCCCCACCCGAAATTTTGTTGGATTTGTCGAAAAAGAAATTCCCTGAAAGTTACACCCCTTAATATTAATTCTAAGTACTATTCCAAAGCGTGAGAAGATTTTCCATCTAAAATACACGTAAATCGAATTTTGTTTTTTTTTTTTTTTTTCAAATTTCTATAACTCAGCCGCATTTTATGCTATCATATTGTTCTTGGTTTCGATTTATTCGGAATAAAACAATCTAAAAAAGTGCCTTTTGCGGCGAAAGTGTAGATTGTACTGGTGAGTTGGTACGGGTCGCTGTAGTTCATTTTTACCCAAAATTCTCGTTTTTTTGCTGTTATCTCCGAAACAATGAACTTTACGAGAAAAATGTAAACGAAAAATTTGTTGGAAATTTAATTTCCTACGATAAAGGTCCTATCGACCCAATTGCTTAGATTAATATTTCTTGAGATATTGAACTTTTTTTATATTAATATTATTATTAATATTAATCCCGATCCCGGACTGGATCTCTGACTTTGTCCAGTTGCGTGATTCCCCGAGTGAGACGAACGATTGTGATTTTTTTTTATATTCGCGTTTTTCACATTGATTTATTGAGTTTTCGACAAAGACTGGGTGTTAAACGTAATCATCGGAAAATTTCCGATCGAATAGGGTATCTCCGATATTATCTCCGATATCGAATAGTACATTGAAAAAAGAATAAAATAATTTTTGTAATTTTTTGCCTACCTTTTCGCAAACCTTAAAATGTCGAAATTTCAAATGGCCATAACTTGACTCCCCTTTGCTCGATTTTGAATTTTGAGGGGGGTTTTGTAAACGTCTCGAGTTGACTTGGAGAATGCATTTTGGATCATCCCGATATCTCAATTATCGTAGACGTGAGAGCAGGTTGAAAATCGGCGAAAAAAATGAGAAGCGAAAAATGAGTATGGAAAAATTCGCAAAAATCGATGGTCCGACTTTAAAAATCTGTGAAAAATCGAAAAATAATGATAGCACAATGATTCAAGCGCCATTTTAAAGGGCTTTCGATCACGAAAAGAATGAGCACGGAGTGGGCTTCCAACTCCATCGGGAAGCAACGTTACAGCGATTTTAGTAAAGCCACTTCTTTTTCGCCGAAATGCAAAAAAAAAGTTGAATTCATTAAATTTTCTTTTAGGACGCTATATCGATGTACTTTGACTCGCTGATAACTAATTCAGTAGCTGTTTCCTTGATAAACTCAAAATTCCACTAACAATCGACAAAAACTGATTTTTCCAGTTTTCGCGTTTTTCACATTGATTTATTGTGTTATCGTCAAAAACTCGGTGTTAATCGTAATCAGCGGAAAATATCCGATCGAATAGAGTATTCGAAGCAATGCAAAAAATGAAAAAAAAAAAATTTCTGGTTGGATTGGTTCTCAGGGGGTTAGCGCGCAGTCCCCCTATATATATATCATGTGTAGACGTGCATCATAAAAGGTATCTCGTTGGTGCATTACGACGAGGCTCTCTTCCTCACGTACTCTTTGCCTTCCTCTTTGTTTTTTCTTAGTGATCCCGCGGGGTTGTGGATCGTACGAGATTCGTGAGTTTCTTTATCGCGAGGAAAATTTGAAAGCACCTGCCGCTTCGGTTACGCCGGGGGTCTTCCATTGGAAATATTCGTAACGGACCGAACTTTTGCCGCTGTATATCGGACGGAGAAAAGAAAAACTTGACCGCGTTGAACGATCGCAAAGTAAAAATATTGTTAATCGTGGATGTTTTGGCCGAGCTATACGTAGCCGTTGCGCTATTGGTGATAATATTCTTGGATCCGTAATACCGCGACTGTATTTAAAACGTTCTTTAATATAAAATAATTAAAACGTATTTGACCCGCAATTGGAACTCGCGAGAACCACGCGCGCGCCCGGACGTTTGTAACGAAAAATGTGTATTTACTTTTTAACGTACACGTTTGACGATCGTTTGCATTAATATATGAAAAGTTTAGGGGTCTCAAGAGCGAACCAATCGCCACTTCTTTTTTCCGCAATAAAAATTCGTGCAGACGTGTTATTATTTTTCTTTCTTTCTTTCTTTATTTCTCACAGGGCGCCTATCGAATATTACACGTACTTTGTGTCGTGCGTACGGTCGTTAAGTGGTGTAGGGGAGGAAGAAGGCGTAGAGAAGCGGAGCGAAAGAAAGAGAGACGACTCTCACGATCGTTCCCTCTTCGTCTTTGGTTCCCATGTCTCTTTGGCCGATCGTTCGTTTTCGTGGCCGCGAGCGGGCGTTGCGCGCATAATATGCCGGGTCTTTCCGTTGTCGCTGATTCCCATAGACTTCCTAAACATTGACTCTCTCGTGTCGTAGAGAGTCTCGGACTCGACGTCCCCAAGAACAGGCCAGATGGCCCGTTAATTCGACGACGAACAGCCCGTTCCCCCGCTCGCTGGTCGTCTTTTTTTTTTTCTTTCTCTTTCGTTTTTCATTCTTAGCTCGTACCAACGTCAACCCACGCGAAGACGACACCTCCTCCGTTAATTACTCGCGCGTCTTTGCCGTTACGATACTCGTTTCTTCGTGTCTCTTTTGCCTCGAACTTATTTCCGTTGACGGGCGTCCGAGACAATCGACAAAACTTTGATCGAGGTGGGTCGAACGAACGATATACGCCTGTTGCGTATCTCCTGCAGCGCCGCCCTATCGGTAAGATCTGGCAACACAAGGGTGAACAAGCTGACGAAACGTTCATTATGGCTTCGAATAGCAGCGAAATTATTCGCTCAAATAGAAATTGCAGCTTTGTCGATTGCTTCAATACCGAAGCTAAAAATCCGACGTTAAAGTTCTATTGTTTTCCATCAAAAAGTTATGAAATAGAAAGAAAGAAACGATGGATTCAAGCCGTTAAGAGAAGGTAAGTTAATGTATGATTATTTAAGGGAGAACACCACTGTGACCCCCTGTTTTTTTTCACATTTTTCAAGAATTCTTTTTTGTGGGAAAAAAAAGATATTCGAAAAATATTGTTTTAAAAAAAATAGGCACGCCTTTGAAATTAAAGTTAATTTCAAAGGCGTGCCTATTTCTTTTAAAACAATATTTTTCCAAATCCCTGTGTACTTCTCTTCAAAATATCATATTATTAACGAAAACACTCGGTATTTTTTTTCAGATCGACGTTGAAGAGAGTTCTGCTGCGTGCCGCGGAAATGACAGCACCTAACGCGAGAGCTTCCCCAGCGCCACCATGCGGCGTGAAAAATGTGAAAAAAATGTTTTTTGATACATTAATAAACAAGGGACAAAACCCCAAAAAATTATTCGAATATCTCTTTTTTTTCCCACAAAAAAAAATTCTTGAAAAATGTGAAAAAAAACAGGGGGTCACAGTGGTGTTCTCCCTTAAGAGAAGGTAAGTTAATGTATGATTATTTAATATATAAATAAGGTACAGAATTATTTCAATCAAATTTTTATTACGTGGATATATAATTGTTTCATAGAACTACAGATGGCAAATTTTGGATGTCCAGTTCAAATTCTCGTGTATGCAGTGCTCACTTCGTAGGCGGGAAAAAAATCAAACAATATGCATGATGAAGCATATGTCCCATCAATCTATCCTTCATGTTATAAGAAGAAAAAATATTCATAAATTCTTTCATAGCTGACGTTTAATTAATTAATTAATAATGAATTAACAAATTTAATTAATTCATTATATTATTTATATACAGTAGTTTTATTTAACTTACCGTTTGTTTCCAATATTTTTAACAAAATTACCTACAGAAAATGTCTATTAATTTACAAATTTAATAAACTTACTTCAATTGTGATTTCATATGAAGGATTATTTATTTTAGTTTCAGGTAAAACTTTCCCTTTTTTGATCCGCGAAGCACCGTTGTCGTCTACAATCTTTCTGACTTCACTAACGTGCTTACTTCGAAATAATTTTATTCCTAATATATTAAGGGAAATAGACATAGAAAACGTGGTCTTTTTTCATAAATAACAGTTAATGTAACGTTAAAATTTTATTGAGCATTTTCCGTATGAAATATATTGTGTTTTATACGTTAGCAAAATTTATTTATCAATAACCTCGTTCTCATTCAATGCGTATACTCTTACAAATACAATACCTTTGGAGATAGATTTTGGACGAAACAAATTGGTCTTAACATTTTGAAAGCCGCAATAAATTATAAGGGAGGTCATTTTGTTGAATGGGAATAATAAACGTTTCATTTTCTCTATACTTGTGTTTACATGTCGTATTTTTGCGCCAGCTGACCACCTTCGTTGTGCCTTCTGTGGACCGATAGACGGCACGTCGATCGACCACGGGAGATACGCAACAGGCGTATAGGCCTGTTGCGTATCTCCTGTAGGCCTGTGAAGTAAGTTTATTAAGTTTGTAAATTAATAGACATTTTCTGTAGGTAATTTTGTAAAAAATTAATTAATTAATTATTATATAATTAATTAATTAATTAATTAAATGTTAGCTATGAAATAATTTATGAATATTTTTCAGTTGCAAAACGATCGTTCGATTTCATACAGTAATTGCGCTTGTAAAGATAGTCTATCTTAACGGCGGGGTAGGGTTTTAAAGGCGAAAAAAAAGCATATTTTTATGATTTTTTTGCGGCGACATGAGTAATATAATTTTATTAAATAGAATTACATATTATTGTACAACTATTGAAGTATCTCAGAAAAAATTTTCAATGAAAAATATTGATAAATAAGCCGGTGACGTTGAATCTCCAGAGGCGCCTTGAAAAAAAGTGGTTTTGCGGTGAACATTATAACTCGTTACCGGATCATCTGAATCAAAAAAATTGATATGCATTTTAAAGGTGATGTATTTCTCGAGGTAATCAGGAAGAGTTTTTTTTTTTTTTTTTCTATTTTTTGCAGCACTTGGAAGTAAAAAACGCAATTTTAGCTCAAAAAATCGCGCTTAATTTGTTATTAAAAAATTGAAAAAATTGAAAAAAAAAACAACTCCTGATTACCTGTTGATTTATGTGAAGAAGTAATGTTTAAATTTTCAAAAGGATCGGTTCAGTAGATTTTGAGTTCTCATGTTCACAAACTTCGAAAATGACGTTTTCGGGAAAATCGATTTAAAGTTTTTTATACGTGAAAATTCAGGTATCACGGCCGGTCGTTTGAAACGCTGTAACTCCGTTAGTTTTACTCCGATTGACTTAAAATTTATACAGAATATTCTCGACATATTGTTCATTCAGAAAAAATTTTTTTTTAAAAGCAAAAAAAAAATTTTTAAACCCTACCCCCTCCCCTAACGAGGGTGTAAAAACGTCGCAGCTGTGTGCATTTATGTCAATGAAGAATGTACTACATCCAAAACCGACCAGCCACTAATGTGGAATAAGCCTAGTAACTTCCAATCTGCAAAATACAAAAAAGGATACACTATAGACAATTTAGTATCACAAAGAATAGCTGTTTCGGAAAAATGCTCCTCGGTAGATGAAATTGAACACGTACAAGAAGAACTTACGCTGTCAGACTGTTCATTTGCGAAATACGTAAAAACTGGGAAATTAACTAAATCGGAAAGAGGTCTTCACAGGCAAGAAAAAGAGAAGCATCTGGAAGAATTGCGTTTTGTGTGTGAGGAATTATTAAAATTCCAAACTGGTGCTACATATCACATTTATGAATGTCTTTCACAAGATAAAGGATTGAAGATAATTCTAAAAATAATTGAATGTCCCGAGAAGCTTCGGAACTTGTATAAAAATATTATAACAATTATATAGCAACATAATAAAAATTTGATTGAAATAATTCTGTACCTTATTTATATATTAAATAATCATACATTAACTTACCTTCTCTTAACGGCTCGAATCCATCGTTTCTTTCTTTCCATTTCATAACTTTTTGATGGATAACAATGGAACTTTAACTCCGGATTTTTAGCTTCAGTATTGAAGCAATCGACAAAGCTGCAATTTCCATTTGAGCAAATAATATCGCTGCTATTCGAAGCCATAATGAACGTTTCGTCAGCTGTGTCACCCTTGTGTTGTGAGATCTTACCGATAGGGCGGCGCTGCAGGAGATACGCAACAGGCCTATAGGTCCTTGGGCCCGCTTTTCGCGACGGAGCGAAAACACAACATCTCGGGCACGTGCGTGCGTGCGTTCTCTCGGAACGTGACCTTTTTCGATGTACACGGTTAAAAGAAGATCGTAATGTTCTCTGATATTCGACGTAAATTTGGATCTCCGCGAGAACGCGTACTACGAACAAGAGACGTACATAGTCCAATGGAGAAGTAGTCCGGTAGGGTTATTCTTTTTGTGTATTTCAGTAAAAGGTGGATTCGTATTTGCCGACAAATTTTCAACGATGGAACGTACCTTTTTTTGATGTGAAACATCTTTACGCACGTTGGGAGTAAATCGGTCGATAGGGAACGGTCGATGGCACCTTGTGGTGACGCTCCCCTCCACTCAACTCTGCGCACGGGTTGATTGCGCATGCAGAGGCGCGATTCTGAACCACGCTAAAAAAAACGAACGTTCTATTCTAAAAGTCAATCGAGATGGGTCACGCTCGTCGAACGAGACGGCGTGTACAAATATTTATTGCGTTGATTAGAGGAGTAGCGGTAGGAAGATTTCACGGCGGGAACCTGTCGGCGGGAAGGATGATCGTGAGCCGGAGGACGAGAGGGAACGGAAGTACGGTAAAATAATTGCCAATATCATCCAAGACGAGCCAAGGTCGACTTCCAACCGAACGAATCTTCGGAACGAAAGGAGACACTCTCGAATTCTCTCTGACACGGGCACGAGCGAAACGGTCATCGGAGCGTCGATATATACGGGATCTACGAAAACTAGCAACACGAGGGTTGAATTGGCTCCGGACCTATCGGGAATATTACCTCGGTAAATGACTCCGACTACTTTAGGATTTGATTTAAATTTTGACTTTGATTTCCCTACGATTTGAACTTTCACAGCAGCGGTAGCGCAATAACGAGTACCGGATAACGATTTTCTGAAAAATCAAAAAAGACTATCTCTCTCGAAAACCATTGAACTTTTACCGTGGTCATATTTGTTTATACCGATAGGTCCGGAGCCAATAGAACCCCCGTTTCACTCTGACACATTTCATACATTTTCGTATTCGACGAGTTATAAAATGTCGGCAAAATTATTGTTCGACTCAATTCTGCTACCAGTGCTCAGAATACTCATACAGATTGAGAATATATATATATATATTTTTCGTTCATATGCATACAACATCGTCGAGAGTGGGCGCCAATTTCGGCGCACCATGTTGCAACAAGGCAAAAAAACTACATGAAAATATTTTAAATAATTTTTTTTTTTAACGTACAAGTATTCTCTAAGGATCAATAAATGCACGTGTAAATTTTCATCAAGACAACATCAACGGTTTAAGCGTTATTGCACATTAGAAATGACGTCAAAAATCTCGCTCTAGACCAGACGACTGTCATAAGTGAGGGACGCGAGTACAACCTAACGCCAGAAAAAAATCGAAAATCGAATATACGTAGCCGGCGGAAATTCGAAATTCGCGATACTTTTTTAAAAGACCTCGTATAATATGTATATACGGGCAAAAACTTGCGCTTACCGAATAGAGAGTGGCGGAGAGACGAAGCGAGGGAAAAAGTCCAACGCGAAGAAAAAATACGAGTGTCCGCTTTATATTTTGTCCCGTGATGCGGTGAGTCGTTGCGTACGTACCGTTACAATGTCATTATTCGAATGAGAAAATTCACAGCCAACGCACTTGTCCCAACGAAACAATAACAAACCGACGGTTCCACGTGCTCCCTCGCGCGCTCTCTCTCTCTCTCCCCTTCGAACCGGTACCACGGCCACGTGGCTGCCGCGGTATCGGTATCGGTACCGTTGGGGGTCGAAAGGGAGAGCGCGCGGAACGTGGGTATCGCGCGTATCTCGTACTTTTTCTTTTGCACTTCAGCCTCCGACTCTCTCTTTCAGATTCGGACTCTCTTCGTTGGACTCGTTTCGGCGCCGCGGCAAAAGCAAAGAGCGACGGAAGAATCGAAAATTAAGAGAAAAAAAAACGTCGGGAAAAAGAGAGCACGAGAGTGTACGGAGAAGATGCGGTACGCGTTACAACGTTAGGAGGTATACGATGGATGAGAGGATAAACGAGAATCCCGCGCGACGAAGATGAAGAAGGAGGAGGAAGAAGACGGAGGTAGAAGAAAAAAAAAAAAAACGATCGAGCCGCCCCCAGCAGAGCGCGCAGCCTCCGTACACGGCGTTTCGTCGTCCCGCGCGGTGTCCCATCGCCCGGACCTAAACTCGACTCGCCGCGAGTTCCTTTTCGTTCTTCGTTAGAGAAAAATTGTACCCACCTCAACGATCCGAGCCATCGAACAGCGGATCCGGACGTTGACGAAATGAGTATCGTGCACGCTCGTTTGAAAATTCGAGTGAAAATTCGTTCGAATCTTATTTAAACTCTTCGGACGCGTATCAATGTTATATAAAACATGAAGCGTCTCGAAAGAAACGCGTTAAAAGTCTTCAACTTGTATACGCAACTATAGTCGGATGGCAACGACGCGGGCCGTTACGTCGCGAAACATTCGGCATTCCGATTGACCCAATTGGGACCACCGGATAATCGGATAACCGATTGCGCCCTCTCTAAAATTTCCGCTCACGCGCAAAGTCCCTTACTTCCCCGAGCTTTGGGTCGTTGTCGATCAACGACGAACTAACGAACGGTGAATGGGAAATAAATATTTTAAAATAAAAAAAAAAAAAACGAAAAAAATTAATTGCGCATTTCACGCGTATCACGAATTAATATTTATTTTGTACGCTAGCACTCGATGTGCGTCAATAGGTATATAATGCTGGAAAAGAAAAATTCTTCCTTTCGAAGATTCTACTCTATATACAGGTTGTCACGATAACTATTAGCACCTTAGATATCTTCGAAACTATAAGGTTCACAGAAATATTTGCTGAATGAAAATTGCACAGTACGAAGGGGGCCATCCAACGGCACCAAAGTACTCACCCCCACCCCCACCCCCTGGGCTGGGGGTGGGAAGATTCTACCGACTCTATATAAAGGATGTCCCGATAACTATTAGCACCTTAGATATCTTCGAAACTATAAGGTTCACAGAAATGTTTGCTGAATCAAAATTGCACAGTACCAAGCGGACCATCCAATGACACTAAAGTACTCACCCCCAACCCCCCACTCTCTGGGCTGGGGGTGGGGCAACTTTGAAATCTTAAACGGCAACCCCCATTTTTTATTGTAGATTCGGATTCCCCATAAAAAAATACGTAACTTTTGTTTAAAATCTTTCTTTTCGACTCGTGATAGATGGCGCTGTAATCACGAAAAATCCCCGTAAGTACAGAAAGGCGATAATACTTACAGTTTCGGTAGTAAATAAAATTACTACGTTTATAGTAGGGCTGTTACTTTTATCCGGGTTTTATCAAGGTTTTTGCCCTTACAGAATTCTGTTGGCATTTGCCATAAATGAGAAGCATATCGACTTGCTCTTCAAACTCATACATTGCACTCAATTGACTGATTTATCGATACTAATCGTATCATGTTTATCTTATCCTGCAAACTTATTAAAGTGTCCCTGAAACAGTGTTTATTTTCGGTGAAGTAAACCGCAAGTATTATCGCCTTTCTGTACTTTCGGGGATTTTTTGCGATTACAGCGTCATCTATCACGAATCGAAAAAAAAATGTTCAACAAAAGTTACGTATTTTTTTTATGGGGAATCCGAATCTACGAGAAGAAATGGGGGTTCCCAATAAAGATTTCAAAGTTGTCCCACCCTCCCCAGCCCAGGGGTTGGGGGTGGGGGTGAGTAATTTGGTATCATTGGATGGTCCCCTTCGTACTGTGCAATTTTCATTCAGCAAATATTTCTGTGAACCTTATAGTTTCGAAGATATCTAAGGTGCTAATAGTTATTGGGACCACCTGTATACATACGCTAGGGGTGCTCTGCCCCCCTCCTCCGGAACTCTCGTACACGGCGGCGGCGATATATTTATATAATACAGATAATATATATATATAAACATCGTTATTGTTCCTGCGGAAAACGAGCATTTCGGATTAATCTTACGGAGGCGTAAAAATGTTTAACGAGTCAGCGGTGGAAGTAAAAGGTTGTAAAAAAATTTAGCGCCGGCGAAGAACGCTAATGGAGTATATTTTACCAATAGTAAAGAATTAAGGCCTTACATACGTCGAGAATTTTCAAAAAAATCGATTTTTTTTGTTTACAGATTATTATTCCTTATAGTCTTAAGCGTATTTCTGTGTAAGCTGATTGTAAAAATTCCCCATAGTTCAAAAGTTATTGTAGATAATGTGACTGCCCGACGAAAGGACAAAGGTCTGACGCGCGCCTACCCGAGTTGAGTTGATTGAACAATTCGTCGATTAGAAAAAAATAAACAACAACAATTTTTTTACTGACAAGGAAGACGTACAATATGAAGCTGAAATGGGAGATTAGACGTAAGTTAACTAAATGAATTTAAAAAATTCATAAAGTTCTTGCTCCAGCCGCGCGCGACTTCGAGCGAAACGCGCTTGAAACTTTAAACGCGTTTTTCTCAAAACTACTTTTTCTGACACGTTCGGCATGATAACTCGTACGGTTTTTAATATTTTTTGATGGTTTTTTTTTTTTGAATATTCGGAATTGTTTTTTCTATAGTTCTGTCGAGCCGGATTTTCTAAAATTATAATTAGAAAATGTTATAAAAACAATTAAAGTGTGACTTTTTTGACGCAAACTTAACATTTTTTTTTAAATTACCGTAAATTGTTTAATTTTTCGAATTTCAAAAATCCGGCTCGACAGACTATAACTACTACCTTATTTTACAAGAATTTCTTTACATTTTGCAGATCCGTCAACATTTGAGGAAGAAATACTGCCGAACGTGGAGCAACTTTTTTTTTACAGTGCTTCAAAAAATGTGATTTTTCATGTTGTAATTTTTGAAGAAAAAAAATTGAAATAAATTTTTTTACAAACTTAACACAGTAATAAACAATGTGTAAGAATTTTTTTTATCAATTTCTATTTCTATCCCTCCTAAAAACAGTTTTTCTTTTGGTACGTTTTCGGTACCGCTGGACGTATGTAAGGCCTTAATGTACGAAACGTACGTAAATGTGCAATATCGCGTATGAGAAGTAGCTGAGAAACCGCGAGGACCAAACACAAACTCTGTACGTCTCTGCGTCGTGGAAGACACTCTCGCGATCGCATCGTTACGCGTATCGAAGGACGAACCCACGCGCTCGCGTGAGAGGACCGAGCTCCGATCTTCAATGAAATTTAATCTTGCGTCGAGCCGAGTCTACCGTTTTTATACGCGTGTATACCTACGCCACGGTCCCACTCGCGTCAAGCCCCCCCCCCCTCCCCGCCCCAACAGCGAGCCTTTCGTGTTTTGAAATCGTCTTCCCTCGCGACTGTACACGGCCACGCACGATACGAGGCGTTTCGTGAAAAATCACCGATGGTTTGTATCCGCGAGCGTGTCGTCGGGCGATGCGAAAAATAAAGCGTTTAAGGGATATTTTTAGATTATCTTTAGACTGGTCTTGTTTTTTTTTGTCTCACCGCCCGATGAAAAAGAAGGATGAAAAAAAAATGGTGAAAATGCTGGGGCGATCGATTTGAAAGCAGCGGACCTGTTCCGTTATCTATCCTTCTATCTTTAACCGTTTAAAAAATGTTTATATACACATTTATTATTAACCCATATCGATGTATAAATCGCGTTTGGCCACGAGTGAAACTCGATTACTTTGCGACCGATAACCGTGCCACCGCACCCCCCAAGCCCATCGCGTCCGTAATACAAAAATATATATAAGGATGAAAATTCACGAGTTATAAAACTTTTTCCAATTCCGTTAAAAAACTTTTATTGCTCCTTAAGCGTATCCGTTCGCGCGATAAGAGAAAAAGGCCGACGAAACGTACGATTGTACGAAAAATAATATTTCTGCGAATTTTAATACGGTCGATAATTATAAATTTACACGGTGTATATAGAATTTTTCCGTAGACCGGTGGTTCATCGGGTTCCATGTCTAAACATCACGTTGCAATTATTTTACGGATAATAACATCGCAGGCGAAAACTACACAGCACACGTTTACACACGCGGTTTAAGGCCTTACATACGTCGGGAATTTAAAAAAAATCGATTTTTTTTTGTTCACAGATTATTATTCCTTATAGTCTTAGGCGTATTTCTGTGTAAGCTGATTGTGAAAATTCCCCATAGTTCAAAAGTTATTGTAGATAATGTGACTGCCCGACGAAACACGCTCGAATCAACGCTACCAAAGCAACAAAAGAGGCCAGAACAATTCGTCGATTAGAAAAAAATAATCAACAACAATTTTTTACTGACAAGGAAGGCGTACAATATGAAGCTGGAATGGGAGATTAGACGTAAGTTAACTAAATAAATTTAAAAAATTCATAAAGTTCTTGCTCCAGCCGCGCGCGACTTCGAGCGAAACGCGCTTGAAACTTTAAACGCGTTTTTCTCAAAACTACTTTTTCTGACACGTTCGGCATGATAACTCGTACGGTTTTTAATATTTTTTGATGATTTTTTTTTTTAAATATTCGGAATTGTTTTTTCTATAGTCTGTCGAGCCGGATTTTTAAAATTATAATTAGAACATTTTATAAAAACAATTAAAGTGTGACTTTTTTGACGCAAATTTAACATTTTTTTTTTAATTACCGTAAATTGTTTAATTTGTCGAATTTCAAAAATCCGGCTCGACAGACTATAACTACTACCTTATTTTACAAGAATTTCTTAACATTTTGCAGATCCGTCAACATTTGAGGAAGAAATACTGCCGACCGTGGAGCAACTTTTTTTTTTACAGTGCTTCAAAAAATGTGATTTTTCATGTTGTAATTATTGAAAAAAAAAATTGAAATAAATTTTTTTACAAACTTAACACAGTAATAAACAATGTGTAAGAATTTTTTTATCAATTTCTATTTCTATCCCTCCTAAAAACAGTTTTTCTTTTGGTACGTTTTCGGTACCACTGGACGTGTGTAAGGCCTTAATGGGTTTTGTTGGGTCTTATTGGGTTTTTAACGCAGCAACGCAACCCAAACCCCAAATCAAAACCCAAAACCCAACAAAACCCAACAGAACTCAACAAACCCCAACAAAACCCACTAAAACCGATGTGTAAATATGTGCTGTGTAGTTTTCGTCTGCGATGTTATTATCAGTAAAGTTATTGCAACGTGATGTTTAGACTGGCTACCGTTCATCGAGTATATGGCGCGCGAACGTGGCTACGAAAAATCTCCAATCAAGAATGGATATTGTCGCGACCGTACTTATCCTAGAATTATAAATAATTACGATGACGAAAGCGGATTTCCCCAAAATAGATAAACGTATCAATTACCGTGACTACCGTCGGTACGACCAGCGGGGGGGGGGGGGGGGGGGGGGGTATCGTTACGTAAATAAATGAGACGAGGACGAGTTTTATAACGCGAACGAGAGTTAAAAAAAGTCCCGAGTACTCGTACGAGAAAAAAAACACGCGTAACGAGGAGAATAAATTTTCTCTTGTACGAATATGTAGATGCGTACACTTTCGTACACCGCACGCACACTCGTTCTTTATATATATATATATATATATGTTTTTTTTCCATTGCCTTCGTTGGGAGCCGACGATGCGGAGGGGTCTAACGTAAGGGTGAGTGGTGGTCGCGTGGTGGGGGGGTTAACTAAGGTTAGGGCCCCCTCCCCACCTCGAAGAGGCCCGAGCGCCTCCCGTAGGTGCCCGTGGCCGCGGCAAACGCCGCAAACGCCGCACCGTAGTCCCCGACGTGGGGCTAGAGTGCGAGAAAGTGAGAAGAAGAAGAAGAAGACGAAGAAGAAGGAGAGGAAAGAGAGAAGAAGAAAAAAAAAAAGGGAAAAACGAACCAAAAACCCACAGCTCGAGCCCAGCAGCGGGGGACTCGTGTCCTCGCGTTAGTCTCAGTTCGAAACCATCCTTGGAAACTCGCGGCTCGATGCCGAGACGTTTGTATAGTAACGAAACGACGTGCACGAAAACAACACGCGTCTTTTTCATCCACGCAACACGAACGAACGAACAAAAACAACTCGAACGTTTAAATGATATTTCAAAATAATATAATTTCTACGCGATCGTTGCGTCAATGGCATTTCCTCGTTTCTAATATATTCGATTCCCAATCCCGTCGACTACAAAAGTGCCCCGAATTTCGAGAATAAAAGTTGCCGTGAACTCCGTGGATTTTAACGTGATGCGTATCTCGATCGGCGAATACGTATCGTTCGTAAGCCGCTCGAGTCAGAGACCGTGAGAACGGAAAAACGTTGGATCCGCGAGCACGTGGCCGAGTCGATTTGTCGCAGCGGACCGGTCAACGATCGAGGATCCCCTTTCAATTTTCGTGCCGCCGTTCGCGACGAGATATATAAAATCGTGCGAACTCTTGGAAAACTGGTGTCGGAGAGTGGTGGGGAAAAAAAAGGAAATTCCGGAGAATTTTTTCTTGACGATCGCGTCGGACGAATACACCGAAACAGCTGATCCGCCGTTGGTGAGTCTTATTCGTAAAAAAAAAAAAGCATTTCCGTATGATTTTTATATTTTTTATCGATCGACGCCTCCGTTGATCGATTTTCTCGGACGATTCGACGAACGCGCGGATAATTCTCTGTCCCTAAAGTCTATCGGGATAATTCGCGACAGCGAACACAAAATCGTTCGGCACGGCGGGCGAGATTTCGAGAGTCGATGATCAATTGTAAATCGCGTTTGACGCTAGTTTGGAAAATAAATTTCCGTTAAATAAATAGCAATTTAGCGTTTCGTCGTCGATAATTTGTTTTGTAATACCATTCGCGTATTAAAAAAACGGCGTTACACCGTGGTACAGAAGACCCGACGAAAAAATATCGTTACGAACGTTCACGCGAGCGTTTCGACATCGTTGATTCGCTGCGGAGAGTTTGAATTTTTCTCAAGTACCAGCGGTAAGAATAAGAACGAGCGGCGAGGAAAAATGGGTACGCGGGCAATAACCGTGCGCGACAATGCCCGTTCCCCGTGCACGGTTCTACGATCATCCCTTGTTCGAGTATACGACACGGCTGTAGCGTGACACGCGAGTCCGTGGGGGAGCACGGGATGTTCGATGAAAAGATATAAACGTGCTCGGCACTGAGTCGAACGAATGGAGAATTTGAAGAGAAAAAAAAGTATACGAGGTCTGTTCAAAAAGTATCGCGAATTTTTAATTTCCGCGGGCTTCGTATATTCGATTTTCGTTTTTTTTTTTTGCCGTTAGGTTGGTACTCGTGTCCCTCAGTTATGCTGAAAAAATCGGCTATTTTGAATGTTTAGTTAATTGTTGACAGCTGTTTTGGTTAGAGGTGTTGGCTTGTCTTCGATTTTTGCCTATTACAAAAAAACAGCATCCATTGCGATGATTGAACTTTGGTTTCCACGTGATAACCATAAACCCATGATCACCAGTTTATGACCCTCTGGAGCAAATTTGTGTCGTCGCGGACCGAGTCCAACAGCTCTTTAGCAATGTTAACGCGACACTGTTTTTCTTCGAAGTTGAGCAATTTTGGCACGAATTTCACGGCGACCCGTCTCATGCCCAAATCATTGGTAAAAATCGAATAGCACGAGCCAATCGAGTGGTTTAGTTCCTCGGCAACTTCTCTAACGGTGATTCGACGATTGGCCAATATTATTTTCTTCGTTTCGTCAATGTTTTCGTCCGTTGTTGATGTGCTCGGGCGTCCGGAACGCATTTCGTTGTTCGCATCTTCTCCGGCCTCTGAGAACATTTTGTACCACCGATAAACGTTCCTTTGGTCCGAGGTAGCTTCACCATATGCCACAGTCAACATTCGGAACGCGTCCGCGCACTTAATTTTCTTTTTCAGACAAAATTTGATACAGATTCTTTGATCCATTTTTTGGAATAGGCAACAATCGAAGACAAAGCCGAAACACGTTTAACCAAAACAGCTGTCAACAATTAAGGCCGTAGTCTGGTCTAGAGCGAGATTTTTGACGTCATTTCTAATGTGCAATAACGTTTAAACCGTTGAAGTTGTCTTGATGAAAATTTACACGTGCATTTATTGATCCTTAGAGAATACTTGTACATTAAAAAAAAAAATTATTTTAAATATTTTCATGTAGTTTTTTGCCTTGTTACAACATGGTGCGCCTCAATCGGCGCCCACTCTGGACGATGTTGTATGCATCTGAAAAAAAAATAAAATATATATTCTCAATCTGTATGAGTATTCTGAGCACTGGTAGCAGAATTGGTACTTAGAAAAAAATTTTGACAAAATGGCGGCCTGTTGAACTTTCATTAATGATATTTCATACATTTTCGGGTATTCGACGAGTTATAAAATGACGGCAAAATTATTGTTCGACTCAATGAAAATTTTTTTTAAGTACCAATTCTGCTACCAGTGCTCAGAATACTCATACAGATTGAGACACTCAATACGCGCACTCAATTTTGTTTTTCACACAAAATTTCATACAGATTCTTTGATACATTTTTTGGAATAGGCAAAAATCGAAGACAAAGCCAAAACTAGAGCGAAATTTTTGACGTCATTTCTAATGTGCAATAACGTTTAAACCGTTGAAGTTGTCTTGATGAAAATTTACACGTGCATTTATTGATCCTTAGAGAATACTTGTACATTAAAAAAAAAAATTATTTTAAATATTTTCATGTAGTTTTTTGCCTTGTTACAACATGGTGCGCCTCAATCGGCGCCCACTCTGGACGATGTTGTATGCATCTGAAAAAAAAATAAAATATATATTCTCAATCTGTATGAGTATTCTGAGCACTGGTAGCAGAATTGGTACTTAGAAAAAAATTTTGACAAAATGGCGGCCTGTTGAACTTTCATTAATGATATTTCATACATTTTCGGGTATTCGACGAGTTATAAAATGACGGCAAAATTATTGTTCGACTCAATGAAAATTTTTTTTAAGTACCAATTCTGCTACCAGTGCTCAGAATACTCATACAGATTGAGACACTCAATACGCGCACTTAATTTTGTTTTTCACACAAAATTTCATACAGATTCTTTGATACATTTTTTGGAATAGGCAAAAATCGAAGACAAAGCCAAAACTAGAGCGAGATTTTTGACGTCATTTCTAATGTGCAATAACGTTTAAACCGTTGAAGTTGCTTAATGGAAATTTACACGTGCATTTATTGATCCTTAGAAAATACTTGTACATTAAAAAAAAAAAATTATTTTAATTATTTTCATGTAGTTTTTGCCTTGTTACAACATGGTGCGCCTCAATCGGCGCCCACTCTGGACGATGTTGTATGCATCTGAAAAAAAAATAAAATATATATTCTCAATCTGTATGAGTATTCTGAGCACTGGTAGCAGAATTGGTACTTAGAAAAAAATTTTGACAAAATGGCGGCCTGTTGAACTTTCATTAATGATATTTCATACATTTTCGGGTATTCGACGAGTTATAAAATGTCGCCAAAATTATTGTTCGATTCGATAAAAAAAAATTTTAAGTACCAATTCTGCTACCAGTGCTGAGAATACTCATACAGATTGAGAATATATATATATTTTTTTTTCAGATGCATACAACATCGTCCAGAGTGGGCGACGATTTCGGCGCACCATGTTGCAACAAGGCAAAAAACTACATGAAAATATTTAAAATATTTTTTTTTTTAATATACAAGTATTCTCTAAGGATCAATAAATGCACGTGTAAATTTTCATCAAGACAACTTCAACGGTTTAAAAGTTATTGCACATTAGAAATGACGTCAAAAATCTCGCTCTAGACCAGACTACGGCCGTAACTAAACATACAATATGACCGATTTTTTTCAGCATAATTGAGGGACACGAGTACCAACCTAACGCCACGAAAAAAAACGAAAATCGAATATACGTAGCCCGCGGAAATTCAAAATTCGCGATACTTTTTGAACAGACCTCGTAAGTATATATAGAGAGAGAGAGAGATAGAGAGGATGCTGGGATTATCTCGGGGCAGCAGGTATCCCTGACGGGAGAATTTTTTGATCGTCGGGATCCCTCTCAACGTCACAACGGAGCTTTCCCCCGCTACTCAAGCTCTCGGACGCGATGTATGGCTCGTCACGGGGTGCGTTATTCAATGGTATTGCGCAAAAATTCCCTTGTCCTCGTTGTGCGCAAGTTCGAGCGTGTATAGATGCGTAAACGCGGTCTGGATATTTCATTGTTCGCGATGTGGGAGTCCGCCGTAGTGATGGGATTTTTCTCACCAAAGAGGGATCTCACATTTTCCTTTCGTTCTCGTGAAAAGCTGAAAAGAGAGTAATCGAGAGAGAAGGAAGAACGGATAGGAAACGAGCGCCAATCTTTTCGATGCCTCGTGTACGTCAAGCTGCGAACCGTCTCGGTTCGTATTGGGTTAACGGCGTTGAATCTCGTCGGGTATTTTCACACTAACGGAAAGTACGACTTGTACGATTGACGAAATATAGAATCGTACAATTTTAATAATTCGCCGCAAAGTGATGTTGGAAAATACAGGATTCTTCGTTGAAACGTCCCGAAAAAATAATACCAAACGTTACCGAACGAATAATTATCCCAAAAGGTTATTCTTAAGAAATTAAACATCGCAAAATTCACGTCGAATTTTCGATGACATTCCCCGAGACACGAATCCTCAATTATCCACATTCTCGCAAGTTTTCGCCCGTTGAAACCTTCGGTTATCGTCGTAAAAGAATGCAAACGTTGGACGTTCCACCACAAACGGAGAGAAGAATAAAAATTGTTGTAAAAATGAGCGATCGCACGGTGGCGATTCTCCGATTCGTTGATGACACCGATAGACCGTTGGCGAGTGTCAAAGATACGCGGGCCACTCATCTCCTAACGTTGTCGCGTCTCACCCATCAACTTTTACCAACCGTTACGATCTCTCCCGCTTTTTTAGCGTTACTCGTCGCGACGAGTCGTTCGAGCGCGCTTCTAATCTCGTTGCGCGACCGGACAAAGGGAGAGAAGAGACCGAGAGAGAGAGCGGGACGTCCCGTAGCAGGAACGGGATAACCGGTATCCCGTGGCAGGACCGTTGGCCGGAACGACGTCAAAGACCCTCGGGGCCCGAGTTTTTCCGTATCGCGCGTCGTCACGGGGGACCGGAAACAAAGATTCAAAGCTCGTACACGCGCGCACCTTCCCTCGGATAGTTCGGAAGCGGTGCGCGCGAAGGGAGAGCCTCCGGGATTGTTCGTTGCGCGCGGGACCCGGTCGAGGAGACAGGTTTTCATTTATAATCGGGTATGGTAATGACGCAGAATTTTTAGGCCGGTGCGGTTGGAGAATGAGAGATTTCTTTGGAGCTTCCGTCGCTAAGAGTAAAAACTCATCGGCGAGTCGACGAGTGGGCAAAGTCCCGAACGAAGAATCGCCCGGTAAATCTCCATATTTTTGGCCCGGCGAGTTTTTTTTTTTTTTTTTCCCTTCTCGGTGTTGTCGCGTCAAAAGAGCAGCACCCGTGCCGTCCCGTTGTGGGAATCTCTTCTATCTCCGCGCGGGCCTTTTTTTTTCGGTTATAAAATATGTCTTGCCGTGTACGAACATTTTTAAAAAATTTTTAAATACACTAAACGTTTGTTACCATCGTAAATAATAGCTCATTGTCGTGTCTCGTTTCTCGACGAATTTCAAATCGAGCACCGAATATGTTCGCGCGAGACTGTACGAACCCGCGTAGAAATTGCCAGTATAATTCTACTGGCCAAGCTTTGGGCCAATATTGGCGGCCAAACTTTGGCGGCCAGTATTGTTTCAGTACTGGCCGACAATCTGGCCAAGCTTTGGGTCGGTATAAAATATCGTCTTGTGCCAGTACTGGTTGTCAATCTGGCCTCACTACGGGCCGGTATAATAACCAGATCTGGGGAAAAATAGGCTATAAAATACGGCCAAGCTCTGGCTTCGATACGGGCTTAGTACTGGGCTATAGAAAATGTCAATACTGACAGTATTTCACTTTAACAGTTGCGTTCCGTAATGTAATTGTAGATTAGGTTATTCCGATCGAAAGTCCATTATTTTGCAAACAACCAAATTGTTGAATTCTAATTTGCCCCGAACTTGAAATTGCACGATTAATACAATATTTTTTAGTGTAACATTTGCTTCATATAGCCTATATTTAATAAACACTGTTCTATAAACATTTAAGTACGCATTTTAGACCTGTATATGTACTTAGTCTCTTATTAATAAAAACTAGTCCGAGTATTTAGTATATATCAAATGCGTTTAATTATCAAACATTCATGCATAAACAACCGAAACAACACAGACATCCAAAGGACGTCCTAAAAACATCCGAAGAACGTTCTTACGTCCAAAGTACATCCTTTGAACGTACGTGTGCTGCTTGGGAAACATCTGGTAACGTGGTAAAAAGAAATATAAATTACTCCCAGAGAGAAATAGAATTTGAATAGACATTGGATCGGCGTCCACTAAACGCCAAAAGTGTCTAAAAGACGTCGATTCGATATCTATTTAATTTGCCATTTCACGCTGAGATGTAATTTGCACCGTCGGAAAAATCGTCTGCCAAGATCCGGCCCAATGAAATAACCAGTATTGGTACGACCGTTGGTGCCAGTATTAAGCCAGAAGTTTGCCAGATCCGGGCCGAAGTCTGGTCCAAAGTCTGGTCCAAGGTCAGAGCCAAAGTCCGGGCCAAAGTTCGGGCCAATTAAATAACCGGTACTGGCCCGACCGTTGGTGCCAGTATTAACGGCCGGCTATTACACTACTGTACCGAATCTGTACTGCCTCAATACTGGCAGCCAGTACCGGAACTACGGCAACCATTATTGACCCAACGCTCGGCCGTTACAATTTTTCTACGTGGGAAGTGAATTAAAGGGGGGGGGGGGGGGGTTTAAAGGCGAAAAAAAGCATATTTTTATGATTTTTTTTGCGGCGACATGAGTACTATAATTTTATTAAATAGAATTACATATTATTGTACAACTATTGAAGTATCTCAGAACAAATTTTCAATGAAAAATATTGATAAATAAGCCGGTGAATAAGACGTTGAATCTCCAGAGGCGCCTTGAAAAAAGTGGTTTTGCGGTGAACATTATAACTCGTTACCGGATCATCCGAAACAAAAAAATTGATATGCATTTTAAAGGTGATGTATTTCTCGAGGTTATCAGGAGGGGTTTTTTTTTTTTTTTTTTTTCTCTATTTTTTGCAGCACTCGGAAGTGAAAAACGCAATTTTAGCTCAAAAAATCGCGCTTAATTTGTTATTAAAAAATTGAAAAAATTGAAAAAAAAAAAACTCCTGATTACCTGTTGATTTATGTGAAGAAGTAATGTTTAAATTTTCAAAAGGATCGGTTCAGTAGATTTTGAGTTCTAATGTTCACAAACTTCAAAAATGACGTTTTCGGGAAAATCGATTTAAAGTTTTTTATACGTGAACCCGTATCACGTAATCGTAATCGTTTGAAACGCTGTAACTCCGTTAGTTTTACTCCGATTGACTTAAAATTTATACACAATATTCTCGACATATTGTTCATACAGAAAAAGAGTTAAAAAAAAAATGCGAAAAAAATCATTTAAAAACCCTAATTCCGCCCTTAAAAAAAAAAAGAAAGGAAAAAAGAGGCGCGAGAAAATTTGTGCGCGTTACGTATTTGGTTGGTACCGTGCGGGAGCGAGTTTTACACCGCGTTCTAGCTAATATTGCGCGGTGCGACCGTCGCGACAGTCGTCGTCCGCTAGAACGACGCGCGCCGCACGATAATAAAACTCTCGGTAGTGGCGCTTCTAGGGTCGTTACGCCCGCGCCCCCGGGCGACTATTTGCGGTACTTCTCGAGAAACGAAAAACTTTTGGGCGTAAACAGCGCACCCGTTCGCGACAATGGCGCGCGGGCGAGAGAGAAAAGAGCCACGGGAAAATCGAGACGGTACAAAGACCGAGTCGGAAGTAAACGCCGCGGGGGAGAGAAGCGAGAAGACAAGTTGAAAGTTGGATGGTGTGAATTTTGTTCGGAAGAAGGAAGGGTACCGGCCAAAACGAGTATCCGTTCGTCTTCGTGGTCTGTTTTGGCTCTCTCCCCCGTGACGTTTTGTCCTTCGTAGGACTCGAAAGAACAACCGAGTCCCTTTTTCTCTCTATTTATTTTTCTCGTTCAAATTCATATCGTATAAATTTAATGTTGTAATTACCGCTCGTTAAAAAGTAATTTAATTAATCGATCGTTTTTCTTTTATCCAACTAATAGAGTAACATCATCGCGCGTTGATACATTTATTTCATATTCGGTCATTTGAATCGAATACAGAAAAATCTGATTGAACGTACGACGATCATTACGGATTGGCGCTGTACAAAAAGAGGACTCGTTGTTGTTTTTTCTTTCTTTTTTTTTTTCCCTACTAGTTTGTTTCCGTTCGTCCGAGAGAAGGATAAGACCCGGAACGTTGAACGAGAGAGATACGTACGAACGAAGAAAGAGGGAGAATGAAGGGAGAAAGAAGGGAGAAAGAGAGAGCGGTCGAAAGAGGCGAGTGGGGGGAATCCTTCGTGTGTGGTCCAAACGGGCCTCTCGGTATAGCAAGGAACGGCAAAGTACCACCGGCGGAACGGCAGCAGCCTCGGTCACTCGGAAAGGTGTCGCGCGGTGTGTGGTACGCCGGAGAGACTATCCGAGACTCGGCGTTCAACCGCCGTATACCGCGCTACAGTCCCGACGAGATTTCAGGACTGCGGACGCGTTATTGCCCCTCGTCGCGTTTATCGATACCGAAACGAGAGAAAAAAATTAATCTTTCGAGCGTCGTCATCGGTGGGAAGAGAGCCCTCGGAGAGAATTTTATTAATTATCATTACCATTCGAACGGATTATTCTTCTTTTCGGCGATCAGAAATGAAAACAACAAAGCCCCTTTGTTGCGAGTCGCGGTGCTGGTCGTTCCGAGAGTCTCTCGATGGAACGAGAGAAAAGCAGCCAAATGTATTTTGTTTTCTCTTTCTTTTCGTCGATGTGGTTTCGTTTTGGCCATTTGGCTCAACGTTACGGCGGCTCCATTGATCCCAGAGTCCAACGAGACCTTGGATCGTCGAATGCCGAGGGAAATCTCTTCGAGGGGGATAAGATTCAACGTTTCGTTTTTTTTTTTTTTTTCCGATCCGTCGATGCTCTTTCATTTTTTTCTTCAAGGATAGGTGTGAAATTGATAATTAATTATCGGCACTCCGCGAGAGAAGATCAATTGGATCTTTCGGTATTTCTTAATAATTTCCACGAAACCATTGTCCTCGTATTAGAAATGACGCTCGGAGAAAACTTCTTTCACTTCCTCTGTCGCTCGCAATTATTTATTTCATCGCCGGGGTTATCGTACGAAAAGTAAAAAGTCGTCGGGTCGTCCGTTGACTCGTAATCGTTTCGAACGATCTTGCTAATGCAATATATACGCATACATATATTCTGAAAAATGAAGTAAAAAAAAAAGACAACGGCGGCGGGAGTCTGTTAAAAATGATTCTCTAAGATAGTAGTCCGGTAAATTAAGCCGATTTTCATGTCTTTTTTGGTGGGCGTTTTTTTGTAGGAAAATAAAAATGAATCGTTTTGGATATTTAGGATGTTTTTATTTACATATTAAAGATACGAAAAAAAAATTGTTTGAAAAAATTTAATTGTTTATTCCTATTATTATTATTGATCGAAGTTGGCACCTCGAAGTTCGCAGCCCGGGTCCTAACTTTTTTTTCTACCGAACCGATTGCTTTGAAATTTTAACAGGCTACTCTACGCACTTATAGTTCTCGTCGGAACCACCGAGACATTTTTTCACCCCTAACTTTTTATTTTACAACCCCTTCTTTGCTAAACTCCTTTTATTTCAGCAAAGAAGGGGTTGTAAAATAAAAAGTTAGGGGTGAAAAAATTTATCGGTGGTCCCGACGAGAACTACAAGTGTGTAGAGTAGCCTGTTAAAATTTGAAAGCCATCGGTTCGGTAGAAAAGAAGTTAGGACTCGGGCTGCCAACTTCGAAGTGCCAACTTCGATCAATAATAATAATAATAATGAGCTATTAGATTTTTTCAAAAAAATTTTTTTTTGTATCTTTAATATGTAAATAAAAACATCCTAAATATCCAAAACGATTCGTTTTTATTTTCCTACAAAAAAACGCCCTCCAAAAAAGACATGAAAATCGGCTTAAGTTACCAGACTGCTACCTTAAAGAGCAAATTATGGAAATGACCGTGGCGGCTATATCGTCGTCGCGGAGATATTTTGCTCTTCTATATATGTTTGTATGTATGTTTATATATATGTTTGTACCAGAAGAACCCCGGAGGCTGATATACCCGATGAGCTTCTTTCTCGTCTCTTCCCGTATTAGAAAACTATTCGAATTCGCGGGCTCTCTATCGCTCCGTCGAAATTACGGGTTGGCTCCCACTCGTCTCTCGATTACGGTCCCGTTCCCCGCGTCGCCGTTTCGATCTCGTTTCGTTGAGGAGAATACATCAAATATATATATTAAGGCGATTTTTTCTTCTCGACTATTTCCACTCGAAATTTTGTTGGATATGTCGAAAAAGACATTCCCTGAAAGATACAGCCCTTAATATTAATTCTGAGTACTTTCCCAAAGCGTGAGAAGATTTTCCATCTAAAATACAAGCAAATCGAATTTTTTTTTTTTTCAAATTTCTATAACTCAGCCGCATTTTATGCTATCATATCGTTCTTGGTTTCGATTTACTCGGAATAAAACAATCTAAAAAAGTGCCTTTTGCGACGAAAGTGTAAATTGTACTGGTGAGTTTGTACGGGTCACTGAAGTTGATTTTTACCCAAAATTCTCGTTTTTTGCCGTTATCTCCGAAACAATTAACTTTACGAAAAAAATGTAAATGAATAATTTGTTGGAAAATTTAATTTCCTACAAAAAAGGTCCTATCGACCCAATTGCTTAGATTAATATTTCTTCAGATATTGAACTTTAACTTATGAGTAGTATAAAATTTATAAAATATGAAATATTAAAAAATAAAAAAAGTTTAATATCTCAAGAAATATTAATCTAAGCAAATTTTTCATTTACATTTTTTTCGTAAAGTTAATTGTTTCGGAGATAACAGCAAAAAAACGAGAATTTTTGGTAAAAATCAACTTCAGTGACCCGTACCAACTCACCAGTACAATTTACACTTTCGCCGCAATAGGCACTTTTCTAGATTGTTTTATTCTAAGTAAATCGAAACCAAGAACAATATGATAGCATAAAATGCGGCTGAGTTATAGAAATTGAAAAAAAAAGAAAAAGAAAATTCGATTTACGTGTAATTTAGATGGAAAATCTTTTCGAGCTAAGGGAAAGTACTTAGAATTAATATTGAGGGCTGTAACTTTCAGGGAATTTCTTTTTCGACATATCCAACAAAATTTCAGGTGGGAACTGTGAAAAAAAAAGTAGTCGAAAAAAAAAAAATCGCCCTAATATATATAGCGTTTTTTGCGTCGGTACGATGAAAAAAGTAAAAATATGAATTTCGAGGAGATACGGAATGAAAATATGAGAAGAAAAAAAAATTATGTTTCCGCCCGGGATCGAACCGGGGACCTTCCGCGTGTTAGGCGGATGTGATAACCACTACACCACGGAAACCCGATGTACAAATCTCGTCATTTCAGGACAGTAGAGACGTTTTCAAGAACGAACATCAACGTTTCGAATAAACTTTTAATAAGAAATTGGATCAACTAAAATCTAGTTGACATTTTATCGCCTTCTCGCGCCGGTACGCTCATCAAATTAACGAGTGATTCGTCACAATCATCGTTTCGACGAAATCACGATTCGTCATTGGATTCGATAAATTTTATAGTGTGAAAAATGAATTAAAAGTTGTAACGCTGTTGACGCGTCTGATCCGAAACGTGGAGGAGAGCCGGTGATATCGAGAAGAAAGCATGGAATAATTGCGAGAGAAACGAGGGAAGAGGTTTGCCGTCGTACACGTTTATCTCTCGGTAGTAGCTGCCCGTGTGGCTGCCCGTAGAGAGCGACGGACCGTCGAACCGACTGGATATAGAATAATTATGGAACGAGACGAGGTTCGGGACAGTCTCGCGGGAGTTGCGGCGTACGGCGCGAAGGAACCGAGCGTAGGACCCCCGTCGTGCTCTCCCGCTGCGACCGGTAGCCATCCTCTGTCCCGTTTGTAATACGTATCGTAACCTCAACCGTATACACACGGGGCACACGGACCTTGCTCGCCCAGGCACACGCCATTACAATATTAATATTCCACATGGTCCAGCGACGTGATTAATCGACACGGAGGAGAGCTCGAAGGACGTTCGGGATCAATTTTTTAATTTTTTCTTTCCTACAACGATCCCGTTAAATTGTGCTGGTTGCTTACAAGAGCGTTCGATTGAGCCATACGACGAGAGAGAGAAAGAGAAAGATTTGACGAATCGCTATTGATATTTCACACGTGACCCAATAGACGCGTAGATGTTTTTTAAGGTAGTAATCCGGTAACTTGAACCGATTTTCATGTCTTTTTTGGAGGGCGTTTTTTTGTAGGAAAATAAAAATGAATCGTTTTGGATATTTAGGATGTTTTCATTTACATATTAAAGATACAAAAAAAAAATTTTTTGAAAAAATTCAATAGTTTATTATTATTATTATTATTGATCGAAGTTGGCGCCTCGAGAAAAAAGCGCGTGGGTGGCCCGGGGGATTTTCGCTCTTGATGTTATCTGAATTAAAAAATTCTCGATAATTCTTAATCTATAGACATGTCATTCTGGTCGGAACTACTGAAGTTAAATTTCATGGATAAATAACAAAATGGCGGACTTTGGAGAAAAAAAACTTTTTTCGAATGTCCGCCATTTTGTTATTTATTCATGGAATCAAGAGCCAAAATCACCGGGGCCACCCACGCGCTTTTTTTTCGAGGTGCCAACTTCGATCAATAATAATAATAATAATAAACTATTAAGTTTAAAAAAAAAAATGTTTTTTTGTATATTTAATATGTAAATAAAAATATCCTAAATATCCAAAACGATTCATTTTTATTTTCCTACAAAAAAACGCCCTCGAAAAAAGACATGAAAATTGGCTAAAGTTACCAGAATACTACCTTAATTTTGTGTTTCACACTAAATTTGATACAGATTCTTCGATCCATTTTTTGGAATTGGCAAAAATCGAAGACAAGCCAAAACACCGTCTAACCAAACCAAACCAAACAATTAACTAAACATTCAAAATAGCCGATTTTTTCAGCACAAGTGAGGGACACGAGAACAATGTAACGCCACAAAATAATTCAAAATCGAATATACGTAGCGCGCGAAAATTCAAAATTCGCGATACTTTTTGAACAGACCTCGTACATATTTATTTTATCTTTTTGTGCTCCGGTTTCCAGAGCGGTCTCGGACTCTCGCGTCGAGTCACTCGTTCTCCGGCTTCTCTCCCACGGCTCTTCGGGGGGGGCTCTCTCGCTCTCGCTCTCCCTCGCGCTCTCCCGCGCGCTCTCCCGCGAGACCACTTCCTTCGGACCGGCGATACTCGGTATACTTTGCGCTCTCGTTCATCTCGCTCGAAACCTCTTCTCCGTCCATACACGCACTCTCCCTTTTCATTTGGAGAGAAAAAAAAACATCCTCAACCCGGAGAGAGAACCCCCAACGGCGCGAGTACAACTGAGCCACCGAGAGATTCTCCGGTGGTTTAAAAAAAAAAAATTAAGCAACGAGAAAAAAGCACGGAACGTCAACGACACCGCATCGAGAGTGAACGAAAGAAAGAATCGGACGTAGACGGATAGGCGTGACAATTAGACTTTACGTAAATTCAATCTCTTTTTATTTTTAAACAAAGCCCCGTCGCGTACATCGCTCGCACGCTATCATCCCGCGATCTCGATCCGGTGAGGAACATGCGGAGAAGGAAAAAAAAAGAAGAAAAAAAAAAAGAAAGAAAAAAAGCACACGAAACGACGAGAAAGATATTTTCTCGAGTTTAGAGCCGCGCGTAGTCGACTCTCGAAGATCGGGTCGCTGGCGCGCTGGTATTTTATTCCCCGTGCCCTTCCGCTACTTTTTCTTCTACCTGTTTGCCCCGTCTCAACCGGCGAAGAGCGCACGGACCACGAGAAGAGATCAAAGAACGGGCCGACGCGCTCTTTCGAACGCGCGCGCGATCCGCGGGGTGTCACGCGAGAATGGAGGGTCGCGTTGCCGAGCGAAACCGGGGAAAAGCTCGCGTCCGCGCGATAATAAGAGATCATCGCCGTTCGCGAAACGAGACGAGGCAGAGCGCCGTAGAATCTCCGAGATAGATGAGTAAAGAAAAAGGAAAAAAATTAACGAGGGAGACCGGTACTCGTGTAAAAAGTGGGCCGGGACGAAGGCCGCTGGGGGTAAGTCTAGTAGACTGATGATGGAAGCGTTGCAACAGCGGGTTATCGTGGCTTATCGTAGATTATCGTAGATTATCGCGGGAAACTCAGAGCGCTCGCACCGCTATCGAACAAAAAAAGTACGCTCATTTTTCGAACGTCACTCAAAATCCTAATGAACAGTAATGAATGTTACAAAGGCGAAAAGTTTCGACGTTGCCCGAGGCCCATCGTACACGTTAACGACGAATAGCGCGTTTTTTATTCGTCGCTATTCGCGGGATCACCTCGTTCATTCCTCCGGTGTTCGATAATGAAACGGAAGAGGAGCGAGTGCGTGACAAATTGTAGTGACGCCCCCCCGACTCGAAAAACGCGCCTGCGCACCTTCGAAAAGCCAAAAAGCGCGTTTCGTTCCTTCCTCTCTTTTTCATCTTCACGCCCGTCGAGATTTTTTCTCTTTTCCCTCGGACAAGCCGGTTGGCCGCTCGTTTATCTTATCGAAATTCGTTTCTTTTTTATCGGCAGGTGGTATGGAAAAAAATAGTCGATAACCGATTATCGTTTGAGAATGCGTTTCGATTCCCCTCATCGCGCGATTTTATCGAGTGCACGTTCGCCACTTTTACGCCAGGTAAACAAAAGTTTGTCTTCTTTTTTTTTCCCGATTGTCTCGCGGTATTCGACGATCTCACCCCGGACTTTAAAGCAAATATCGGTGGACAACGTTTTTGTTTTTCCACGGACGGTATACGTAGGGGGAAACATTTTATTTCAATGGCAAAATTATAACGATAACGGACGAAAACGTAGGCAATTAGGGCTCCAAATCAAAAGGTGCGCTCATTTTTTTTTTTTAACTATTCTTATCGAAAATTCCGAGGGACCGATGAAAAAAACCGTTGGAAACACGGTTTAACCCTACCCCCCTTTTTGGGCTCATTCGAATTTTTGGTCCACGTTTTAGCATCGACGAGACGATAATTCCTCTCGGAAATACATATTCTCGGTATATGTACTCTCGCGGCTCCGTTGAGGTAGTAGTCTGGTAACTTGAACCGATTTTCATGTCTTTTTTGGAGGGCGTTTTTTTGTAGGAAAATAAAAATGAATCGTTTTGGATATTTAGGATGTTTTTATTTACATCTTAAAGATACAAAAAAAAATTTTTTTGAAAAAATTTAATAGTTTATTATTATTATTATTATTGATCGAAGTTGGCATCTCGAAGTTGGCAGTCCGGGTCCTAACTTTTTTTTCTACCGAACCGATTGCTTTCAAATTTTAACAGGCTACTCTACACACTTATAGTTCTCGTCGGAACCACCGAGAAATTTTTTCACCCCTAACTTTTTATTTTACAACCCCTTCTTTGCTAATGTCCTTTTATTCTAGCAAAGAAGGGGTTGTAAAATGAAAAGTTAGGGGTGAAAAAATTTCTCGGTGGTTCCGACGAGAACTGTAAGTGTGTAGAGTAGCCTGTTAAAATTTGAAAGGAATCGGTTCGATAGAAAAAAAGTTAGGACCCGGGCTGCCAACTTCGAGGTGCCAACTTCGATCAATAATAATAATAAACTATTACATTTTTGCAAAAACAATTTTTGTTGTATCTTTAATATGTAAATAAAAACATCCTAAATATCCAAAACGATTCATTTTTATTTTCCTACAAAAAAACGCCCTCCAAAAAAGACATGAAAATCGGCTTAAGTTACCAGACTACTACCTAAAAGGGGGCAAATAGGGTTAGGACAGCGTTTTCTCAATGATTTTCATGAATTTTTTTATAGTATAAAAAATGAATATAATTTATTGAAACTTTGAGAATATTTTATACATATATTTAAGTATATACTATAAAATTTTTGAAGAATTTCCTTGAAAAACACCGAAGATATTAGCGACCCCATATTGCAGGTCACAATCAGACTCAGCATTTTGCGTACATTCTGGAAGCCGCAATTTTCATCTGAAATCAAACGAGGTTGGAATTTACCTCTATTATATGTCTCTCTTCTATATGAACCTAAATGCCATCAAAAAAATAGAAAATTGAATTTTTTACAGGGGTCAAAACCAAAAAAGCATGATTTTTTGCCATTTTTTACAAGTTTATTTGCAAAAAAAAAATTATTTTAAATAATGATAATATTCCGATTTTAGGTTCATATAGAGCGCAATACTATGAAGAAAGTAACTGCCAATTTTCAAAACGATTGGTTGAAAACTTTTCAAACTAGCGTGTAGGCAAGTTAAAAAAAAGTCGTTTTCAGAAAAACGGGTTTGAAAAAATAGTACCAAGAAAAACAAGCAATATGGGGTCGCTAATATTTTAGAGTATATACTTCAATATATGTATACAAATTTTATAATATATACTTAAATATATGTATAAAATATTCTCAAAGTTTCAATAAATTATATTCATTTTTTATACAATAAAAAAATTCATGAAAATCATTGAAAAAACGCTGTCCTAACCCTATTTCCCCCGTTAATGGTTTATCACAATAGAACGAGTCGGAATTGCCATTTAAAATTTTGGGAACATATTTTTCAATAGTTTTACTAACAATTTATGAAATTGAAAAAAAATCGATTTTTTGAACCGTCCAACCCTATTTCCCCCTTTAACGGTGTCGTCACTTCGCGTCATTTATACGTTTTAGAGTAGTTTTCACATTGCACTTTTTTTCATCGATGCCGTTCGATTAACGAAGAACCGACGGAACGATCGATGGTACTTGAAGAAAAAATTATGAAAAGAAAAAAAAAACCGATTTACCCAAAAGAATATCGAAAAATTATCATCGAGCCGACAAGTGTCGAAAATAAATGAATTTCGGAGATGTATCCCAAGCTCCTAATCCATATACGTAACTGGTTATGAGCGAAACTCGAGTATTTCTGGGTCAACCGAAATGTCACTCGCGCGAGTTCATTCGGGAACATCTTTCCGCGTACGTTTCATGTTTTTCTCTCTCTCTCTCGCGGTTAACGCAAATTTAATCTAATCGGACGAGAGAAAGTGATAGTGTCAAAAATAGATTCTCGAAAAATCGTTAAATTTCGGTTTCCATTAGAAAATCGACGTGCTAACCGACATTTCCGTAATTAGCGATTCAAGACGTCGATCGGACGCGGTATTGGATTTAAAAAAAAAATTGATAACCAGTTAAAGCCAGTTTTTCGTGAAACGCATAAAATGGAAATATAACGAGGGGGC
Source organism: Oxytorus armatus (assembly GCA_958009045.1). NCBI lineage: Eukaryota > Metazoa > Arthropoda > Insecta > Hymenoptera > Ichneumonidae > Oxytorus > Oxytorus armatus. The sequence goes on from OY253750.1 coordinate 2,956,689, forward strand.
AAAGGCAATGAAAGTGTTTTCTTTTCATTGGAGATCATCCAACTCGTGTTATCGCCTTCTATATACATATATATATATATATATATATATACATTTTTTTTTTCATCGACCCGTGGGTCCGAGTGAGCTCGAAACGATGACGTTTCCCGCGATCGTCGATTAATTATTCTCGTGCATAAATACGTAATAACGCGAGCTAAACATCGGAGGCGAGAAAATAAATCAAAGAGAAATAATCGTTGCGGGCATCCTTCGCGGCTAGCTCGTCTTATCAGCAACGCGCGAGACACGGAGGGGAACCGATGAAAAAATAAAATAAAATAAAAAGAAATCTAGCGAAAGTAGGGAGGCCGAAGTATGAACGACGAAGAGAGGGAGCCGAGAGGGAGCTAAGAGCGCGTAAACTGTATAAATAAGAGGGCACGAAACGCTCGAACTTTAGTTTTACGACACTCGTCTTGGTGATATAATTCTAACAAACAGCCTCCTCCACCTCCTCCGTCTCTTACATTTATTCGCCCGCGCTTAAATACGCGATCGTCATAAACGGTTTCGGCCGAGACGTCAAACGTTATCCCTCGGAAAGGGGAGAGATATATATTTTTTATTTTTTTTAAACACCTCCAAAGACGTTTAGTATTGATTCGCTTGGATAAACGATCGTCTCGCGAGTGTTTCGGCCAAAGACGATCGAACGATCATGGAGAGCTCGTTCTCCTAGCGCACACAAATTTCTAAGAGGACAAAGAGAAATAAATAAACATCGTCCATCGCGGCAATAAGCTCGCGTCTTCGTCGTCGCGGTGCAATACGTTGCCGGAGCAACGATAGTGAAGGTCGCGCGCCGTTCGTCCGTTTGTTTTCCTCGTTTCGTTCGTACCCGTGTAAAAAAAAAACAAAAAAAGCAAAAAGAAAAAGAAACAAAAGAAAGAGAGAGAGAAAAATAACATTGCCGGTATCGCCGGGAACTGTTTAACCCGAGTGCCAGTGAAAAGAAACAGCCCAGTTATGTTCTCCATAGAATACAGCAAGCAATTTCTCAGCTATCGCATACTCAAGTCCAACCGTTTCAAGTACATCTGACGATACGAACTCGGACAAAGTGTTGCTACAAATTTTTAACGATAAATACGTCCGAGCGCAATATACGTCGATTGCTCGTTGTACGCGCGCTCTCCCGTTGACGCGAAACTCGGGCTTTTGTGAAAATAATAAAAAAAAAAAAAAAAAAAAGAAGAGAGCTCTTTCTCGCACGCGGCAAGACCTGGAAAGTCTCGTCCGTCGTAACGAACAAAACTCCTGTTAAAATACATACGCGCGAGTACGAAAAACAAGAGCAATGACCCTGGCATAAAAATAAATAATTTTTTTTTCTCTTTTCCTAAACATCGTTTGAGGCGCGCGTACGCGAGCATCGTGACCCTCCGAGCGGACAATATTTCGTCGATGAAACGTCATGAGACCGCTTAATCGATAGATCGGCAGGATCGCGACCTGCCCCCGCGATATCACGTATTTAAAATTTATTCGGGTCTCTCCTGATCATTGACACGACCGGCTACTGTATATCTCTTCGAAATTCTTCGAGAGTGAATTTTCAATCGACGCTTCTGTGGATAAGTTTGTTTGGTTTTTTAATTCGTAAAAATGATTGTTTACGTTCCGGGCAGAATGCCAAACCACGTTGGTCCGTACGGAGCCGCTCGTTACCCGGGCACACTCCTGGGCGCCGCGGTACCGAGTTACTACAGCGCGTCAACGGTTTACTCAACGAACAACGACGATCATCGTCCATCGACATCGATAAGTTACTACGCCGGTGATCACCGTCGGGCGTCGCTCGACCTTCCGGTTTGGCCGCGAAGGATGCCGACCGAGGACGAGCTCGGTACGTCGCCAACGAGCGGCGGTTCGCTGCTCGGAAGTCTCGTTACATCGACGGGCGGCGGTCCACCCAGTCCCGTACACAGCGACTCGGACGCGTCCAACTCGAGTCTGGAGCTTGGCTCGGTGAGGAGGGCCGAGAATGCGCAACTAAAATGCAGGTTAGTCGGAATCGTTCATTTGAGATGGTAGTCCGGTAAGGTTCCATGTCTAAACATCGCGTTGCAATTACTTTACAGATAATAACATCGCGGGCGAAAACCACACAGCACATATTTACACATGCGGTTTAATGGGTTTTATTGGGTTTTGAACGCAGCAACGTAACCCAAACCACAAATCAAAACCCAAAACCCAACAAAACCCAACAAAACCCACCAAAACGTATTCGTAAATATGTGTAGTTTTCGCCTGTGATGTTATTATCAGTAAAGTTATTGCAACGTGATGTTTAGACGTGCTACCGTCTGGTAAGTTAAGCCGATTTTCATGTCTTTTTTGGAGGGCGTTTTTTTGTTGGAAAATAAGAATGAATCGTTTTGAATATTTAGGATGTTTTTGTTTACATATTGAAGATACGAAAAAAAATTTTTTTGAAATTATTTTATAGTTTATTATTATTATTATTGTTGATCGAAGTTGGCACCTCGAAGTTGGCAGCCCGGGTCCTAACTTTTTTTCTACCGAACCGATTGCTTTGAAATTTTAACAGGCTACTCTACACACTTATGGTTCTCGTCGGAACTACCGAGAAATTTTTTCACCCCTAACTTTTTATTTTACAACCCCTTTTTTGCTAAAATCAAAGGACTTCAGCGAAGAAGGGGTTGTAAAGTAAAAAGTTGAGGGTGAAAAAATTTCTCGGTAGTTCCGACGAGAACCATAAGTGTGTAGAGTAGTCTGTAAAAATTTCAAAGCAATCGGTTCGGTAGAAAAACAAGTTAGGACCCGGGCTGCCAACTTCGGTCAATAATAACAATAATAAACTATTAAATAAAAAAAAATTTTTTTTTTTGTATCTTTAATATGTAAATAAAAACATCCTAAATATCCAAAAAGATTCATTTTTATTTTCTTACAAAAAAAACGCCCTCCAAAAAAGACATGAAAATCGGTTTAAGTTACCAGACTACTACCTCGAATCGCGCTTTGGCGTGAAATTTTTCATCAAAACTATTACGAATGAATTATCGATAAATTTTAGAAAAAAAAACTCACAAGCTTCGGAGACGAGAAATGAGAGAAAAAAAATTTCCATCGTCAAAAGATAACGACGCACGGCCGACGTACGAGTGAGAGGGGAAAAAGTTCCATTACGATAAAGATAACGCGACAATCGTCGATTCTTCGATATCTCGGCACGTGTTGTACAGCACGAGTTTGCGTGTTACGCTACTACAAGCCCTTTTTTTTTATAATTATACACGTATTCTCGGCGTTCGAAATCTCGTTTCCGCGCGACAGACCTCGGCTTCGACTCGGCTTTATCAGATAAATAAGCGCGACAATGTTTGACTAGCTATTCAAACGACGTGTCTCATCTATTATTTTACGCAACGATACGCAACGAGCTTTCCGATAAACCATCCGCGGGAGGTGGCGCGTTTATTGCGGACCGCGATGCTTTTCCTCGCGTTCTCACTTTCGTATCTCAGCGATGTCCAGTGAGAAAACAAAAATCTTTTTTTTCCCCGTCGCGTTAAATAAGTAGGTAAAAACTTTTCCGAGATCATAGCTCCTCGCGTGGGATAACGAGCCCCGATACGAATGACGTTCGTTGCAACGATAGCAACGTGACGACAACGACAACGACGACGATCGACGATACCGGGGAATGACGATTCGAAATATTAAGGTAGTCGTCTGGTAACTTAAGCCGATTTTCATGTCTTTTTTGGAGGACGTTTTTTTGTAGGAAAATAATAATGAATCGTTTTGGATATTTAGGATGTTTTTATTTACATATTAAAGATATAAAAAAAAAAATTTTTGAAAAAATTTAATAGTTCATTATTATTATTATTATTGATCGAAGTTGACACCTTGGAAAAAAAGCGCGTGGGTCGCCCCGGTGATTTTGGCTCTTGATGTTATCTAAAATCAAAAATTCTTGATAATTCTTAATCTATAGACATGTCATTCTGGTCGGAACTACTGAAGTTAAATTTCATGGATAAATAACAAAATGGCGGACTTTGGGAAAAAAAACTTTTTTTTCCAAAGTCCGCCATTTTGTTATTTATCCATGAAAGTACTGAAGTTAAATTTCATGGATAAATAACAAAATGGCGGACTTTGGGGAAAAAAACTTTTTTTTCCAAAGTCCGCCATTTTGTTATTTATCCATGAAAGTACTGAAGTTAAATTTCATGGATAAATAATAAAATGGCGGACATTGGAAAAAAACATTTTTTTTTCCAAAGTCCGCCATTTTGTTATTTATCCATGAAATTTAACTTCAGTAGTTCCGACCAGAATGACATGTCTATAGATTAAGAATTATCAAGAATTTTTGATTTCAGATAACATCAAGAGCCAAAATCACCGGGGCCACCCACCCGCTTTTTTTTCGAGGTGCCAACTTCGATCAATAATAATAAACTAATAAATTTTTTCAAAAAAATTTTTTTTTGTATCTTTAATATGTAAATAAAAACATCCTAAATATTCAAAGCGATTCATTTTTATTTTCCTACAAAAAAACGGCCTCAAAAAAAGACATGAAAATCGGCTTAAGTTACCAGACTATTACCTTAACAAACTGTACGAAGCTCGAATCGGCGGAGCACGCTGTCGACGCGTGAAAGATACGAGCTTCGATGCCATTTGTCCCTTCTTATCGTCATCTTTCTGGCTGTTTCGCGTTGACTCTAGCAATTTTCACGATTAAAATTGATTTTTTTCGTGACGAAACGAAAATAAAAAATGATTTCTTCCGATAATTTGAATGGTAAGTTCTTAGCAATTTTCGATGAATATCGTCTACCGTCGGCGTTGTTGTTATTCCCGTCAATTACCGCGCAATTCAGGATACATTCTTCTTTGCAAATTGGCTCTGGTTCTCGCGTATAACGGAGAAAATCAACGACGAGCTCGTTCTTTATCTTTCTTTGGGCCATCGGTGGTTACTATTTGAACGAGATTTTTCGAGCAACGAGTCGTTGGAAATAATTTCGTATAATTAAAATAAAAAAAAAATTGAGTTGCAACGGCTCTATCATTATTATGGAATAATTATTTTTATATAAAATTGTCGTTTATCCCTCGCACGTACCGACGTTAAGGTAACTAGGTAGTCTGCTAACTTGAGCCGATTTTCATGTCTTTTTTAGAGGGCGTTTTTTCGTAGGAAAATAAAAATGAATCGTTTTGGATATTTAGGATGTTTTTATTTACATATTAAAGATACAAAAAAAAAATTTAATATTCTATTATTATTATTAATCGAAGTTGGCACCTCGAACAAAAAGCGCGTGGGTGGCGCCGGTTATTTTGGCTCTTAATGTTATCTGAAACCAAATTTCTTGATAATTCTTAATCTATAGACATGTCATTCTGGTCGGAACTGCTGATGTTAAATTTCATGGATAAATAACAAAATGGCGGACTTTGGAAAAAAACGTGCTTTTCCATTTTGTTATTTATCCATGAAATTTAACTTCAGTAGTTCCGACCAGAATGACATGTCTATAGATTAAGAATTATCAAGAATTTTTGATTTCAGATAACATCAAGAGCCAAAATCATCGGGGCCACCCACGCGCTTTTTTTTCGAGGTGCCAACTTCGATCAATAATAATAATAATAATAAACTATTAAATTTTTGAAAAACATTTTTTTTTGCATCTTCAATATGTAAATAAAAACATCCTAAATTTCCAAAACGATTCATTTTTATTTTCCTACAAAAAAACGTCCTCCAAAAAAGACATGAAAATCGGCTCAAGTTACCAGACTACTACCTTAAGGGAGGGGTAAGGGTTTCAGCGCAAAAAAAAACACTTTTTTTGCGATTTTTTTTCTCAATTATGGATTGAGCAATTTTATTCGAACCTTTTGTACATTATTGAGCATACTTTTGACAATGTTGTGTAATTTTTTCATGCAGAAATATTGAAGCATAAGCCCGTAACAGAGCTTCTCCCAGAACGTCTTGGAAAAAAAACAATTTGCGGTGTTCACTATAACTCGGCCGGAAATTATCCGAAAATGAAAAACCATGAAAATTTAGTCAAATTATAATCAAATCTTCCCCCCAACGTTCTCTGATAATTTTTTTTTTCATTTAAAAATTTTTGGCGGCCATCCAAAGTGTAAACTGTTATTTTTCACGAAAAATTCCGCCATTTTGCGGGTGGGAAACACCCTTAATGTGAAAGAAAAAAATTTAACTAAACGTTGGGGGGAGGTATTTTATATGTAGAAAATGCGTACAAAGTTTGAAATAAATCGGTCAAGTGGTTTTTAAATGGCAGTGAACACGGACTTTGAAAAAGTAGTTTTGAGAAAAACGCGCCTAAAGTGCACTGCTAGCCCGACCGCCCGCAGCTGTTAGAGGTATAGCGTTAAAGGCCAGGAGATTAATAAGACATTAACTTCAAGAATATTGCTTAGATCGGTTAAAAATTTTAAGGACATATTCTTGAAATGTTAAACAATAAGATAAGACAACAAAAAAAAAATTCGATTTTTCGAAAGTGAAAACCCTTACCCCGCCCTTAAATTCTTCCCGTCGGACTGAAATAGTCGGTATCGTACTCGTTCGTTGGCATATACGATTGAATGTTGAACCGAGGTCAATGGACGAGTCAATTGACGAACGATTTCACTAGAACGTGCTTCATCGAGTGGCGAACAAACGTTTCGGGACACTTGGACGCCTTTTGATGACGCAAATCGAACGATCCAATTATATAGATGCGGCGACCAAGTCCCATCAACGCCTCGTCATTATCGAGCGCGTTATGTAAATAAAGGGAAAAACAACGAGAGTTTCGAAAAATTCGTATATTAAAAGTAGTTTATTAACGAAAATATGCTTGCCGATTAACGAATCTTCCACAAAAGAATCGGTAATGTTAAAATTTAATTATAATAAATAGTGCCCTCCGCGCGTGCTTTCGAACGTCTTTCGACCGGAAAATCTTTTACGGAACGAGTGTTCGTCGTCTTTTGGCCGCGCGCTCACCGCGCGCCACTCCCCAATCCTTGGCGTTTGACAGTACCGATCCGAGATTCCCGAAGTATTCAGCATCGGGGACCGGCGCTATAAGTTTATCGTCAGCGAGACCGTCAACGGTTTCTGCAACGGAAACTCCAAAATCACTAATTCCATTATTGCTTGATAGATTTTTTTTTTTTTTCGTTTTTTTTTTTTTTCCCGTTAAATATTCATCAACCGACCCAAGAGACAGGACGAGAATGTGGTATCCTTAAATACACTTTTCCCCGCGACACATTTTTGCGCCGTATACACCAACGCAACCTCGCGGCTGACGAATTTTCGCAAAATTCCCGTAAGGTTTTTCGTTAACGTCTTCTTAACGTCGTACTTCTGATACAGGCTGTGAATCTGCGAATTAAAACGTTCCTGAGTAGAGAAAAATCAATTGTCTTTTGTCTCAAATGAATGTAAATAAAAGTTCGCCGTCCGTGTACAGCGACAAACCGCGCTCGGCTCACCAGACCCGTTCGACACTTCTCATCGGTCGCCAGTTGCTCGTCGAATTTCAAAAAATCTTCTCGACTAGCGAACGGAAGCTCGAGGTTGTACGACTTTTCGAACGTTTCGCGTTTTCGCGGTGGCGCATCACCCGTGAGTCGTTCGAGAACGGAACTCATGCGATTGACGGCGCTCGTCAATTTCGCCTGTTCCTGAGCGAGCTTTTGTACACCGTCCAAGATCAGACGCAACGCTGCAATAGCAAAGTAAATTTCAATCGAGTATTCGTCGTTTTAATAATTTTTCTTCTCCCCAATGTTTACCGTTCGAGGCGGCGGGTCCGACCGTCCGAGAAGTCTCTTGCGACGAGTACGTGGAAGTATCCTGCGTTCCGACTGTAATTATCAACCATAATTCACAATTATTCAAAACTCCTCGGCTCGTCATCTAGATTAATCCGTACGCACGTTCAATATTTTCTGGCATCAAAGCGGCTGACGCTTCGACGGATAACCGCCGTCCCTCGAACAATGTTTTCGACGCGCATCCGTTCTCCGTGTAGGAAGCTTGAGAGTTGACGGAAGATGGGGGCGAGTATTTGAACTCTATGATCATATCGTCAAGATCAAATCCGTTCGCCGGATCGGTTTTTTCCTGAGAATTTCCTCGCGTCTCGTCCCGTCCGCTCGATTCAAAGGTTCCGGCTTCGAGGAGAGCGTGCCCTTTAGTTTCCGAACCGCTCTCCGAATCGCCAGATTCTTCGCCCAAAGATTCAACATTTTTTGACGCCACGCCGTCCGACCTTGATCCCACATGTCTGTCGACTTGTAAATAATGTGCATCGAGTTATATTTAACAAGGCCTCTTTCAATAAGTTCTACATAAGTATACGCTATTAAAATAACTTACCTCCGGGGATTCCGCTGGGTAGGAATTGTTTTGCCATGAGCCTCGCGACACCGGCTCGTACGGCTCGGTATTCTTTATTTCTTCTTTATAGTTTTCCTTCTTCTTTATATAACCATATCGCACGACGTGTAACGATTAAACGCACCAGTGATGAAAAATTAGAAACAAAGCCGATGGGAAACTGAATTCCATTGAGACAAAATCGTAGCGCGGGAGCGGCAGGTTATACGACGCTCAACGATGAGAAAAATAATATCGCTCGCTCGGACCGACGCGCTCGCGCCGTCGCGCGCTGCCTGCCATCCTACCGAGCTAACTGAACGGCATTATCCGACTAGCTCCCGCCAGAGACGCCAGGGACTGCCGTGTCTCGAGCTCTCCGTTGAACTCACGTTTTGCTCCGATTACGGCCGGTTCAACCAATCGCACATGGAGCCTAGAGTAAACGAGTGCAATCTCTAATGGGGAACGGCCGAAAAAAGCGACCTTAAAAATTCAGCGAAAAAGGTGTCGCTGCGGTCGCAAGTTGATCCGAGTGAAGTGAGCAAGAAATGAACTGTACGTGGAACCTTGCTGAAGTTAGGCACCTACGGTCAATATACACATGACCCTTCGGTGTAATTGAGTGTAATCACGCGTCATCGTTAATATAACAGTTTTATGAAACTTTGAATTACTGCCAATCTGTAAAAGCAAGAACATCGAATAGCATTATATCGACTTTATAATATACTAAGAAAAATGTGTTGTTAAGAATACCCCCTGAGTAACATACAAAAAGTTTTATCCGTCGCTCATTGTTTGTTAAAAAGTTATTAATAAAAGAAGTTTCATAAATCAAACATGAAATACTTATACTAGTGTATGGTGAACAGTACACGTATGAGCGGGTTCGCTGCGCCCCCCGTGCACCCCGTACACACCAGCCCAAAAACAACCCAAAAACAAACCACAAACAACCAAACCAAACCAAAAACAACCCAAAAACAAATTAAAAACAAATTAAAAACAAACCAAAAACAAACCACAAACAAACCAAAACAAACCAAAGACAACCCAAAAACAAACCAAAAATAACAAACAACAAATTAAACAACCCCCCACCCCATACGCGACCCACCTCCACCTCACCTTCCCACCCTCATTTACTCATGTATATTTGTCTTCATATGATGAGCAGCATACGTATAAGCAAGGGATATATGTGCTATTTACTATACGTACGGGTTGTTTGGATTGTTTTGGGGTTGTTCTTTGTTTTGGGGTTGTTCTTTATTTGTTTTTGGGCTGGTGTTTGGGCTGTGCACGGGGGGCGCAGCGAACCCGCTCATACGTGTACTGTTCACCATACGCTAGCATAAGTATTTCATGTTTGATTTATAAAACTTCTTTTGTTAATAACTTTTTAACAAACAATGAGCGACAGATAAAACTTTTTGTATGTTACTCAGGGGTTATTCTTAACAACACATGTGAAGGACAAGATGATTGGGACTGGCTGGTATAAGGAAAATAGCTGTATGAATTATTAACTTTATTTGTTAATAACTTTTTAATATATAACGTCCCCCAATTTTGTCAGAGGAAAAAGTTGTTTCGCGTGCGAAAGCGCGTCGGATGAGCCTATTACGAAAGGAATCGGAGGGAGGTCCCCTAAACCCGATGTTTACCTCATTACTTATTACACGCTCATCGTCTGTATTTTTTAACTGGCATGTCTTTATAGTTATTTAGTGATCCTGGAATAATCAATGCACAATCTCCTCACCTATTGTACTTTAAATTTCGTTAAATATAAATCACATTGGTTTTTTCTTGTAACCTTTACGAAACTATTTCATTTCTTTTTGTTAGTATATTATAAAGTCGATATAATCCTATTCTATGTTCTTACTTTTACAGATTGGCAGTAATTAAAAGTTTCATAAAACTGTTATATTAACGATGACGCGTGATTACACTCAATTGCACCGAAGGGTCATGTGTATATTGACCGTAGGTGCCTAGCTTCAGCAAGGTTCCACGTGCAGTTTATTTCTTGCTCACTTCACTCGGACCAGTTTGCGACCGCAGCGACACCAGTTTTGCTGAATTTCTGAGGTCGCTGTTTACGGCCGTTCCCCTGTAGAGATTAGACTCCTTTACTCTAGGTTCCATGCAATCGCAGAGCCGCAATTCCGTTCGTCCGGTTTGCTCCGGTACCGCCTGAATTTCGACTAATAACACGACGTGTTATTAGACACAGCACGAACCGACCATTTGTCCACAACAAACTTATTTCCTTTGCTTATGTATCTCTCTATATCCTTTCTTAAAAAAGACATGGCACTCGATTCTCGAAACTCTCGAAATGCGAGATAAATATATCGAATTTTGGAGCCAGTTTATCGTCAATCTGATTGGTTGTCGTAAAGCGCGCGTAATTCAAACACGATTTAGTTCACTATGAAACAACATCTATGGTATACAGAAATTTAATAAGATTAAAGATTCGATAGATCATTGACTCTCGCCCAATGCAATTCTCAAAATTTAAAAAAACCTTATATAATAAAGAAATGCGAGATAAATATATCGAATTATGAAGGCCGTTTATCGTCAATCCGATTGGTTGTCGTAAATCGCGCGTAATTCAAACACGATTTCGTTCACCATGAAACAACATCTATAGTATACAAAGATTCAATAAGATCAAAGATTCAATAGATTATTGACTCTCGCCCAATGCAATTCTCATAATTTAAAAACGTTATAATAAATTATGTACTATTTAACGAAATGACAACCGATCGAGACGAAATAATCTTAGCGACTGCAGTAGGTGACAAAATCCGTTGTGCCGTTTGGGAAAAAGTATCTATAAGAATTTGCAGTTGATTTTTAATCTAAAGGACAAGTTCGAAATATGAAACATTCAAGCGCGAGCGAAGCGAGCGCGTTGTTGCTAGTTATATAAATATATCGCCACCGGCGCCGTGTACAAGATTTAACGAGGTCAGCTTCACCACACCGTTTATATAAAAGAAGTAAATTATACGCTCGAATTGTAAAACAATTTAATGTATATTGATTGTGTTTTTTTTTGTCATTTCTGTATTACAGATGGCTAAATTGCGGAAGATGGTTCGCTTCATTGGAACAACTGGCGGGACACGTAGCGAGGTTGCACGCCGGACCGGGCCCCGGAGGACTCTTCTATTGCGGTTGGGAAGGTTGTGCGCGTGGCGAACGTGGATTTAATGCCAGGTAAAAAAAAAAAGTCAATCCACCGATTATTAAAGTTGTGAATTAAGATAAATAAAAAATAAAAATATACATATATATGTACAATTTGCTTTTTCTCTCTCGCGCTCCATACAGATACAAGATGTTGGTTCACGTCAGGACTCATACCAACGAGAAACCTCATCACTGTTTTCAGTGCGACAAGAGTTTCAGTCGAGCTGAGAATTTGAAAATTCACGCGAGATCGCACACCGGCGAGCGTCCGTACGTCTGTCCGGTAGAGGGTTGCAACAAGGCCTACTCGAATTCGTCGGATCGTTTCAAACACACGAGAACTCACGCCGTTGACAAGCCATATTGTTGCAAAGTACCCGGTTGTCCGAAGCGTTACACGGATCCGTCGTCGTTGAGAAAACACGTGAAAACTTATCGTCATTACGTTAATAACAACAACGAGAAGTTGCAAGAGAAGAGCTTCGACGAAAACAACAGCAGTAGTCTCGATAAAGTAATGTTCGAGATAACGCCGGAAATACGAAGCGGCACCGAGTCCGATTCGAAAAAGGATTCGAGCATCGACAGTACAACATCGTCGAGTCCGCGCGGTAGCAAAAGCTTCGAGGAACAGAGGCAATTCGTCGAATGGAACAACATGTACAATCTTCGTGAGATAAGGGAGGAAGAAATGAATAAAGCGGAGGCGAAACGAATAACGCCCTCCAAGAATTACGAACGAGACACGAAATCTTCCTGCTATCCGAGAATCTTTGACGACGACAGATTTAACGCAACACCGACGATCTGTCCGACCGTTAAATCCGCCATCATGGACCGTTCGGCAACGAGCTCGCCCCAAAAGAGCCCGCTCCACGTTCCCGATGGTCTTCCGCCGCCACGAATCGATATGCAATCGACCCCTATTAAGTCGGAACAAGAATTTTCCGCCGAAACGTCCGGCAAAGTGAGCACCGTGGATTATCGAAACATCGAATCGATCGTGAACGGCACAGCTTCCAAGAAGCAGGAGCCCATCAGGCATTCGGTGATAAAACGTGCCGACAATCACAAAATTGAGATTGAAGAGAGTCACAAGGAAAACACCAGCTCGACCATCGGCGGCGCGGCTTGTTGCTGTCGTCACAAGTGTTGCGCGCACAGCAACGATGACATATTGGAAAAGACAAAGATACTTTCGGACCTTATAATGAAAAGCCGTGATCCGATATTTCGCCATCTACTGGGCTCGGTCGATCTTCGATACGAGATTCAAAATATGTGGACGAATATCGGAATGGCGGATCAGGAAGCGGCGGCGAGCCAAGTTGCGGTCGAGGATTTGAAGGTCAAACTGAGCGAGGATGTCACGGACATGGAGCAGGATCTTCCCCTCGATCTTACGATCAACAAGTGAAGATAAACGACGACACGCGAGACGACGAAACTTCACATTGCCAAATATATTATAAAAAATCGCGCGTCAACTTGACAATCGGGCAAAAATTGTCCAGCTGATCTCCGCCGTCTTCGTTCCTCGGGTTCGGCAGAACCACGAATGCCCGGGCAACGATTACCTCCGGAACGCTCAATTTTCGATACTATTTTCGAGTCGCCGATGAAATTGTACAATGGACCGGGACAGAGGGGAGTGAGGAAGGGGGAAACAAAACGAAAATGAGAATCTAGCGAGAGTTTAAACGGGGCATTCCGTTCTGACCGGAGTGCAAAGCCAAATATGTTATTCTAGTACGTCGCGAGTATGGGAACCGAGGAAATTCGAGGTGTAAAAACAAAAACGATTCGGGGAAACGCTCCGCGTCACGTTGAAACGAACCGAGAGTTGCTCAATTTTTTAAGCCGTTAAGTTTATCCCTTTTCATTGAAATGTTGCGTTCGTAATATTTTTTTTTCTCAATTGCGTTGTCGACAGAGTTCGAAATTACGTCCCGATGACCGTGGTATATATATGTATATATATATATATTTTTTTTATATTTCTCTTCAAAGGGATGGGAGTTAAAAAAGAAAATCGTTTGAACGCGTCCGGGAAGCGAAGATCGTTCGAACCCGCGTGCGTTGCGGATCGTTTGTTTCTGTAGACGGGCGAGCGAGAAATTTGTATCAAAGCTCGGAACCGTGATACGATGCTGACGAGTATAATCGAATGCCTTGTATCGCGATTCCGAGTTTCACGACGGCCGCTCGCCGTTCGTGCCATTGCGTGTAATGTACATATACTATATCGATCGTGAAATAAAAGAATATGCGATGAATTCGCGAACCAAAAGTGCCTTATCACCACAACGTGGCGCGAAATGAAATGGCGCGAAATTACGATGTGGAGCGATTCAATCAATTGACAGGAAGAAAATAAAATACATTATTTATAAAAGAGCAGAAAAAAATGTCTTATTTAGTTTCTTCGAAACGCGCGTACATATTTCAACCTATTTCCATCATTAAATCGACACTAGGTACGTACGTAGATGAGGTTAATCGTTCTTCTCACATTTTTTCTATTCCAACGAGCAAATCTCGATAATACGACGATAGATCGGTGTCAAGGGCCCGCACCGGTTCGAACGAACAATTATTTTCTTTTTTCCTATTCGATACAACACGTAAGTTTCGTCTCCCAATCATTATTCATATTTATAGATATAATAAAAAAAATCATTCTGAAGAAATTTTTTCGTTCGAACGATGCACGTCCTTGAAGCGACAATCTTATCGCATTAGTTTTGGAATTTTTTCATACACCCTCAAGACATACCGTGACCAGTCAAGAGATCAGCCATGCCGTCTTTGATAACTTTCAAACTTTCGAGATCGGTGTTTATCGTATCGATCAGCTGGGCCATGCCTTGTTGTTCCATGCTCAGATACTGAAATTCAGAAAATCGGAGGAAAATAATAGGAAAGCGGAGGAGAAAGAAAAAAAAAGAACAAATCTTTACTCGCTTTCGATAAAACATCGGAGATAAAGTAATAAAAAATAAAAAAATAAAATGATCCGTTTGAAAATTAAGAATCCGAGGAGCCACTTACCACTTTAATGTCATCCTGTGCTATCGGATCCATGGTATATCTCTCTTGAATCTGCACGTCGACGTGTCGTCTCATTCTCAATTGCGACAGCATCTCGCTTATTCTTCCCTTAAATTGTGTCGGGGCACTTATCTGCGCGTGCATAGCCTCGTACCGATTCGTCAAAACCTCTTCCTCGGGCTGCAGCGAAAGTCCGACCTTTCTCGTGACTTCCTGACGCACGAGAACCTGAAGAACACGATGCTGAAGCTCGAGAAGAGATCTCCGATGTTCCTTGAGTCTGGCCTGACTGGCGGTATGTTGTCTCTGCAATCCCTGTATCCTCTCCGCCGCCATGTCTAGAAATGCTCGATGCCTCGAGGTTTCCTCCTCTTGGCACTTGAGACGATTTTTCACCTGTTGAAATCCGATCATCGGCACGGGAATGTACATCTCCGGATTGGGATTGTCCAATTGCGCCTGTTTCCATAATCTCGGATCAATCGAGCACGGAGGATTGTTCAGATACTCCTTGAGTTGCGAGGGCTCCAATTTCACTTGAGGAAATATATTGTCGGCTCCGATTTGCGTCAGCTGTTGTTTCTGAACGGATTGTGAGAGATAGGCTACCAATTCGTTCGCGGGAATTTTCCTCGACGTTCCGGTAACTCCTTTCTCCGATACGAATATCGTAGCTTGACTCTTGTTATCACCGATCGACTTGATACCGTCAACAGTAACCGCGAGATTGGGCTTGTTACCCAGTATCGCGTTTATCGAACCGATCAATTGTTGCTTCCCGTCTTTGATTTCTTGCTCCTTTTTGTTGAAGCATAGAACAACGAGACCGTCGTTGTTGTCGGCATTTGGCATACAACTGTAGCCGATAGCTTTAAAACGACAGAGCGGATTTTCTTGATTAAGTTCGATCGGTTGCGCGTTCGCGGAGTAATAAGCCTTTCCGGTACCCCATAGTGCCTGGATGAGATTCCACCGTGCTATCGTGTTGTCACGCTCGTCGTTGAACAATTGACAATTCAATACGGCGTTGTAAAGCGCTTCGGATATTGCGTTTGCCGATTGTTGCTGTTGTTGTTGTTGTTGCTGTTGCTGCTGCTGTTGAGTTTGCGCAAGGCCCGTACTCCCGAATCCTCCGAAGCTCGTTCCAAATGCCCCGAAGCCCGTGTTCGTCGTTGCTGTTTTAGCGCCGAAACCTCCGAAACCACCGCCAGTGCCAAAACCCGTTGAGCCCGTGCTCGTGGTACCGAAATTTCCGAACAAACTCGGCGCAGCGGCGGTTGTCGTTGCGTTCGATCCAAAGTTTCCGAAAGCACCGAATCCGATAGAACTTGTGGTTGCCGGTGTTCCGAGCGCACCAAAACCCGTCGAAGTTGTGTTCGTTCCGAAACCAAAGGTCGTGGCTGGAGTGCTGAATGTACTCGTACTCGTCGAGGTTGAGCCGAATCCCGTTCCCGCTGGTGTACCAAAACCCGGCGCGGTTCCTCCAAAACCGGTTGATTGAGTCGCCGACGTTCCAAAAACACCGAGACTCGGCGCGGATGTAGCGGCCGGTGTGCTAAATCCAAAGGACGGCGTTGCAAAACCCGCTATAAAAGGATAAATTATCCATCCAATGTGTTTTATCCTGCCCTCCTCTTACCCTCTTTATTCCAAATAATATCATTCGCAAACAAACGAGCATCGAGGTGAGCCAAAAAGTTAATTTTTTTAACCCCTCTCGGTCTACCGTCACACTGACGTTTGCGGCCGCGATACGAGAAAATAAACGTGCGCTCGAAGGAAATAAAATTTGGGAAATCAATGAGAGGAAGGAGTACTTGCTGCGGTCCCACTCGCGAGTTTCACATTCAATGTTAATCTTGAAATGCTCGAAATCGCGGACATTGTCGCGTCGCGTACACCGTACGAGCGATTCAATCGTCGAAAAAGCATTGTCGTTACCAACTTTTAGCCCGAAACATTATAGGCATCTCGGGTAAAAGATGTATCCAAATTACAAACGTCATTTTCCACGATCATACATAATGGGTACGCTGATTAGACGACGAGACGAGCCGGAATACGTCACGGAAATGATGAACGAAATAGGAACGACCGACGTTGCCGTCGGGGTAAATAGTTCGTTCGTTGTGTAAGAAAAATTTTCAATTAAATCAAATTGACATCGATAATTATCTAAATATTTAGGACGCCACCGCTGAAATTATGATGACGACTCCGGGCAAGATACCGGATGAAATGTATGACCTGGATGAAACGCATCGCGACGGAATAACGATGGCGGAAGGAAATCACGAGAGCGAAACGGACGCTCGAGAAAAGAGTACGGACGGTGTTTCTGGATTTGTGGCTCATTCTACGCTTTTCATTGTTTTGCTCGTAGCTCTACTGTTATTAGTGTTGGTGTGCTGCGTGTCGGCTGGCGTTATAGCTAGAGCAAGGAAAAAATATGCCAATTCGAGCGATATGGAGTGCGACGCAGATTGCAACGGAGCTGCCAAGCAGCCTCTGATAGGCTCCGATAAAGTGTCGGATATTACGAGTAAAAGCAGCTCTATCTCCACGAGGCGTTGAACGAAAAAACATATTCAATACTCAAACTACGATTTACGAAAACTTGCTAATCATTCGTGACTCTATAACGCGGTACTCATCCCGCGGAATGAAATAATGCAGAGTGCTCGGTGGTTAGGTATTTTTTAGTAAGGATTATTATTATTATTATTAAAAATCGGAATCCATACGCATGGATTTTGCGTTTAGAAAAGCATTGGACAACGTGCGTTTTGGTGAAAGCATCGATTTTTGACAGTACACAAACAGCGTGACCTAACCGCAAAAAAACATCGTTCGAAACAAATAGTACTTACTCGGCTTAACTGGCGTGGCTGCGGTAGACGTGGCTGAACCAAAACTGAACGTCGACTGTGTTGCCGGTGCAGCCGCACCGAATCCAGTACCGAATGACATTTTTTCACGTATTACTTATTTTAAATTACAAATAACTCACAAAGTCCACTGTGCCCCGACTCCTGCGAATGTCGCTAAATCGCTTCGTGCGCATGGCACAATCTACCGATAGTTCCCGAATCTTCCGTCAGAGCACTTTTTTTTTCGATTCTAAATGAGAAAAAAAAACAAACAAAAAAAACCGTTTCCGATTATTTTATACGCACGTATAAGGTTAAGTGATGGGATTATCGAAGGAACGATTCGCGAAATTCGATAAGATTAATATTAATGTTTTAGCCCGCGTCATTTTATTCACGAAATTTGTTATTTCGATACTAAAAAAACATCGCGTCCCGACGACGTGCGAATAATGAAAAAACAAGGATTTCACATATGCATACATGAATTGACGGTGGGCTTTCTTGAAACTTTTAGAAAATTATTTATTGGGATTAAAGGATGTTTATACGCTCCCGAAATCGCAATTGAAACATATTTATTTTCTTGCTCATTTACATATACCTTGTGTCACGATTCAATTTTTAATGGTAGACCGATACTCGGGGTTGGAAATAAATAAAACGCGCGCGCGCGCTCCTGTGATCAACGCAACGAAACGACCAAAACTAGAATGTCCGCTCTGCGGCGGCGATGCACGTGCAGGCTGCTGCGACGCCGCAGATTTACGGATATGTGTCGTCGAAAAATAAAAGATCATGTACGACAATAACAATATATTGATTTATTTTTATTATATCCGGATATGTTAAAATAGAATTCTCGTCTAAAATTTGAGATGAAACTACATGAATGTTTTGAGATCCGTTATTGGCGTTTATTATTGACATTTCTACGACAACCGCTAAAGAAATGATTACAGTGCTTTTATAAAATACTCGCGGAACATGAATTGAGTTGCCTTTCTCTTTTCTTTACTCACATATCTCATTTGAATTTGCAACGGGGGCTCGTCCGCATCGATGATAGCTTGTAAACAATCAACCTTGTGCCCCATACCGAACGACAAGTGACAAACTAAAATGGCCGCACATTGAATTATTGAATCATGGAGCCTAGAGTAAAGGAGTCCAATCTCTAATGGGGAACGGCCGAAAAAAGCGACCTCAAAAATTCAGCAAAAAAGGTGTCGCTGCGGTCGCAAACTGGTCCGAGTGAAGTGAGCAAGAAATAAACTGCACGTGTACTTGCTGAACCTAGGCACCTACGGTCAATATACATATGACCCTTAGGTGTAGTGTAATCACGCGTCATCGTTAAATAACAGTTTTATGAAACTTTTAATTACTGCCAATCTGTAAAAGTAAGAACATAGAATAGCATTATATCGACTTTATAATATACTAACAAAAAGAAATGAAATAGTTTCGTAAAGGTTACAAAAAAAACCAATGTGATTTATATTTAACGAAATTTAAAGTACAATAGGTGAGGAGATTGTGATTGATTATTCCAGGATCAATAAATAACTATAAAGACATCCCAGTTAAAAAATACAGACGATGAGCGTGTAATAAATAATGAGGTAAACATCGGGTTTAGGGGACCTCCCTCCGATTCCTTTCGTAATAGGCTCGTCCGACGCGCTTTCGCACGCGAAACAACTTTTTCCTCTGACAAAATTGGGGGACGTTATATATTAAAAAGTTATTAACAAATAAAGTCAATAATTCATACAGCTATTTCCCTTATACCAGCCAGTCCCAATCATCTTGTCCTTCACATGTGTTGTTAAGAATACCCTCTGAGTAACATACAAAAAGTTTTATCTGTCGCTCATTGTTTGTTAAAAAGTTATTAACAAAAGACGTTTCATAAATCAAACATGAAATACTTATGCTAGTTTATGGTGAACAGTACACGTATGAGCGGTTCGCTGCGCCCCCCGTGCATCCCCCACACACAAGCCCAAAAACAACTCAAAAACAAACCAAACAAGCCAAGAACAATCGAAAACAACCCAAAAACAAACCATATACCCGTTAGTATATTATAAAATCGATATAATGCTATTTTATGTCCTTACTTTTACATATTGGCAGTAATTAAAAGTTTCATAAAATTGTTATAATAACGATGACGCGTGATTACACTCAATTACACCGAAGGGTCATGTTATATTGACCGTAGGTGCCTAGCTTCAGCAAGGTTCCACGTACAGTTTATTTCTTGCTCACTTCACTCGGACCAGTTTGCGACCGCAGCGACACCTTTTTTGCCGAATTTTTTATGCCGCTTCAGAGTACGAAGATCGGACTCATGGAGCCTAGAGTAAAGGAGTACAATCTTCGTACTCTGAAGCGGCATAAAAAATTCAACAAAAAAGGTGTCGCTGCGGTCGCAAAGTAGTCCGATGTGAAGTGAGCAAGAAATAAACTGTACGTGGAACCTTGCTGAAGCTAGGCACCTACGGTCAATATACACATGACCCCTCGGTGCAATTGAGTGTAATCACGCGTCATCGTTAAATAACAGTTTTATGAAACTTTTAATTACTGCCAATCTTTAAAAGTAAGAACATAGAATAGCATTATATCGATTTTGTGATATACTAACAAAAAGAAATGAAATAGTTTCGTAAAGGTTACAAAGAAAACCAATGTGATTTATATTTAACGAAATTTAAAGTACAACAGGTGAGGAGATTGTGCATTGATTATTCCAGGATCAATAAATAACTATAAAGACATTCCAGTTAAAAAATACAGACGATGAGCGTGTAATAAATAATGAGGTAAACATCGGGTTTAGGGGACCTCCCTCCGATTCCTTTCGTAATAGGCTCATCCGACGCGCTTTCGCACGCGAAACAACTTTTTCCTCTGACAAAACTGTGGGACGTTATTTATCAAAAAGTTATTAACAAATAAAGTTAATAATTCATATAGCTATTTTCCTTATACCAGCCAGTCCCAATCATCTTGTCCTTCACATGTGTTGTTAAGAATACCCCCCTGAGTACATGCAAAAAGTTTTATCCGTCGCTCATTGTTTGTTAAAAAGTTATTACCAAAAGAAGTTTCATAAATTGAACATGAAATACTTGTACTGGTGTGTGCTGAACAGTACACGTATCAGCGGGGGGGATTTCCCCACCCCCACACACCAGACCAAAAAAAAATCAAAAATAACCTAAACACCCCATAAATATAGCAAATAACGCGTATACCCCTTGCTGATACGTATGTTACTCATCATATAACACTAACGCAAATACACATGAGAGAATGGATGTGCGAAGATGTGGTTGCATGTGGGGGGGAGGGGTAGGACGTGTGGGCGGGTGGAGGGTTATTTGTTTGTTTGTTGGGTTTGTTTGCGTTGTTTGGATATGTTTGTTTGTATTGTTTTTGGTTTGTTTTTGGGTTGGCGTGTGGGGGGCTGCAGGGGCCGCAGCTCCCCCGTTCATACTTTTACTGTTCGTCATACACTAGTAAAAGTATTTCATGCTCGATTTATGAAACTTATTTTGTTAATAACTTTTTAACAAACAACGAGCACAGATAAAACTTTTTGTACGTTATTTAGGGGGTTCATTCTTAACAACGTATGTGAAGGACAAGATGATTGGAACTGATATGTAAGGAAACCAGCTATATGAATTATCAATTTTGTTTGTTAATAACTTTTTAATAACCGGCCCCCAATTTTGTCAGAGGAAAAAGTTGTTCAGGAAGGTTCCCTTGACATCATATATGAAGGACAAGGTGGAAGTGGGTCCTCTTTGCTCCATATTTACTCAACTTTTTTCGCACCTATTTATTTTGACCCCAAATTTTGTAGTCAGCAATATACATGTGGTTAAAAGTTTTCAGTGTTGTTTTGTCATAAACCTGCAGAGAAATAAACCGTATAATGTCTCTTATTTCTGTT
This sequence comes from Oxytorus armatus, assembly GCA_958009045.1. Lineage (NCBI taxonomy): Eukaryota > Metazoa > Arthropoda > Insecta > Hymenoptera > Ichneumonidae > Oxytorus > Oxytorus armatus. The sequence continues at coordinate 2,978,257 of OY253750.1, forward strand.
AAGGGTCCAAATCATTTTATTCACATTTCGACGCGGACTGTCTAAACTGTAACGGTGATAAACGATCGTTGGGTGTTTCGATAAATTTTATATTTTTAAAACTCTCGAATAAACATTTTCATTTACTAACTAACGTAGATATATATTACTTTGTATATACTTTCTCCAAATTGTTCATAAATTTTTCTTACGGCATTATATTAATTTACATATACGTTAATATTATATTTATTTGGGCAATGTTTTGCAAGACGTCAGCAGTGATTGCCTATATATATGTACGCAAAGACTGTCAATTGAACGATATCGTTCTCCTAATCATCTTTATTTTACTTTTAACCGCCGAATCGCGGCACATTTCTTCGTAAACCATCAACATTTTATTCCGTGATGAACGACAAAACGGACTATAATATACTATACGACAATAAAAGACGCTCATCGCGCTTGCATTTAGAGTTACTTGCGGTTTCAATTTGAAAAGTGGTATTTAACGAAAAATTTCGATTTCGTAATTAACTCATTTATCATATCCACACGAGTCGCCAATTCATAAATATATATTCAAATTGTCAAACGAATATAAAGGTATACTTTCGAATAAAATTTGTTCAACATCTCGAGATGTAACATGAAGAATTTTTAACGGCACACACACTTTATATATATATACATATATATATATATATAAATATATATACATATATATATATATAAATATATATATATACATACATATATATGTGTGTGTATGCATGTATGTATGCATATTCATATAATTAGTTTTATTTATAGCCTCTTTTGCGTTATCTATATATTGCTTTTGGTTTCAAGTTCGACGTTGTAACCTTGGTCAGCCGACGTGGTCCGTTTCTAGAATCAGAAAAGTCAAATACGACGTATTTGATGAAAATCTAAAGTTTGTAAAATTACCCGTTTGACCCATTCATAAATAATCGCTGATCACGAAAGTTTACATTTTTCGTACTTGTTCGATATACAATATATGATCGCCAATCGAATATACGACAGTCAATTAATGTTAGAAATTAGTAGAAAGTTATGAGTACAAACAAGTCATATTATCACCTCATCAAGACTCCCAAATTATTTATGAATGGTATTTCGTTCAATAGGCGTTTAAATCTCGTTAGCATATTTATCATCATTGAGTAAAATAATTTTGATTAATCATACATGTTATTTCCGATATATACTAATTTTCGAGATAATAATAAAAGAACTCTGTCATTGATCGCGGAAAACAATTTGGGAGCGCACTTCATGAGGTTCACATTGAGATTTTTTCTAACGAGATTTAACTGCAACAATAATATCGGTATTTTTTATCGTGAGAAACGGAAGACACGTGAGTGAAAGATACGATAATTCGTTAAATAGTTTTGTTTGCCCTTTACCTCTTGGACCCGAGTATTTTATTGAAAAAATATACGTTTCGGATATTTGATCGATTGGGACGAAAGAAAAAAAAAAAAAAAAAACACGATACTTCACGATCGTTGTAGAAAATGAGCAGCACGGACAAATACTTTAGGCCTTGATAATTAACGTTAAACAATTATCTTTTCCGACATTTACACATATTTTATACGTTAAATATACGTAGGTACCGTTTCCTCTAATTGAATAATATTCCGAATAAGCACGGATCGGATTGGTTCGCGCCTCTTTGGACAAATGTTTCTCCGTCATTATTTCACTATAATCGAAATCCCGCGCTGTTCCAGTTAAAAATCTTTCATTTACTTTTGATCCTTCCTCGATTACGTGCTAAACGCGATTACGGATTGTCGGCAAGAAAAATAAGCGGGATATTCTCCACGCACGTTTTTGTTTTATCTTTTTTGTTTTTTTTTTGGCTAAATAGTTCTCGAGTTTATTATAACCAAACTCGAGATTTACGGGGTCCCGAATATTCATTACGAAAGGCAGAGGTGCGTCGAAAGACGTAGTCCGTTCTTATTTTTCGGTTTTTCTATATGACGTACGGATGTGGTAGAACGCGACTTTGCGAACGAGAAAATTAAAGATAGGACTCGGAGAACTCAAAATCGGAAGCCGAGGCTCGGGAGGATCTCGTGTAAACGGAAATACCCCCACCGATTGCGCTGTCCGATGTTCCCTCGCCGGTTACGAAATCAGCGATAATCAGAGAACCCTTTGGAGCACCGCGGTCTACGCTACCACCGATTACCACATCGCGCGCCGCCAATTTTTGCTTGAGCACTTTGATCTTTTCCTCTTTCTGGAACGAATAAAAATAAAATCAAATTGAACGTTCATTAGTTTTTAGAGATAAAATTTGTTATATTTGAAAAAAGTGTACTCTTGTATAATTTAAGGGCGGGGTAAGGGTTTTCACTTTCGAAAGATCGAATTTTTTTTTTCCGTCTTATCTTATTGTTTAACATTTCAAGAATATGTCCTTAAAATTTTAAACCGATCTAAGCAATATTCTTGAAGTTATTGTCTTATTACTCTCCTGGCCTTTAAGGGGGGCGTAGGGTTTTAAAATTATTTTTTTTGCATTTTTTTTAAATTTTTTTTCTGAATGAACAATATGTCGAGAATATTGTGTATACATTTTAAGTCAATCGGAGTAAAACTAACGGAGTTACAGCGTTTCAAACGATCGGCCGTGATACCTGATTTTTATACCTGCTCGGTAGCCGCTCGGTACGTATAAAAAACTTTAAATCGACTTTCCCGAAAACGTCATTTTTGAAGTTTGTGAACATTAGAACTCAAAATCTACTGAACCGATCCTTTTGAAAATTTAAACATTACTTCTTCATATAAATCAACAGGTAATCAGGAGTTTTTTTTTTTTCAATTTTTTCAATTTTTTAATAACAAATTAAGCGCGATTTTTTGAGCTAAAATTGCGTTTTTCACTTCCAAGTGCTGCAAAAAAAAAGAAAAAAAAAAACTCTTCCTGATTACCTCGAGAAATACATCACCTTTAAAATGCATATCAATTTTTTTGTTTCAGATGATCCGGTAACGAGTTATAATGTTCACCGCAAAACCACTTTTTTTCAAGGCGCCTCTGGAGATTCAACGTCACCGGCTTATTTATCAATATTTTTCATTGAAATTTTTTTCTGAGATACTTCAATAGTTGTACAATAATATGTAATTCTGTTTAGTAAAATTATATTACTCATGTCGCCGCAAAAAAATCATAAAAATAAGCTTTTTTTCGCCTTTAACCCCCCCTTAACGCTATACCTCTAATAGCTGCGGGCGGTCGGGCTAGCAGAGCAGCTGTCGAACAGGTATACAATTTATTCATTGCTATTGTGTATATAGTATATAGTGTATACTATACACTACAATACTTTAAAAGAAGAAACGAGCTGGAATCGATGATTCTGTGTAAGTTGGAAAAAAACATTTTTTTCTTCACTTTTTTACTTCATAAACTTTAGACGCGTTTTTCTCAAAACTACTTTTTCAAAGTCCGTGTTCACTGCCATTTAAAAACTCCTTGACCGATTCATTTCAAACTTTGTACACATTTTCTACATACAAAATACCTCCCCCCAACGTTTAGTTAAATTTTTTTTTTTTCACATTAAGGGTGTTTCCCACCCACAAAATGGCGGAATTTTTCGTGGAAAATAACAGTTCACACTTTAGATGGCCGCGAAAAATTTTTAAATGAAAAAAAAAATTATCAGAGAACGTTGGGGGGAAGATTTGATTATAATTTGACTAAATTTTCATGGTTTTTCATTTTCAGATAATTTCCGGCCGAGTTATAGTGAACACCGCAAATTGTTTTTTTTTTCCAAGACGTTCCGGGGGAAGCTCCGTTACGGGCTTATGCTTCAATATTTCTGCATGAAAAAATTACACAACATTGTCAAAAGTATGCTCAATAATGTACAAAAGGTTCGAATAAAATTGCTCAATCCATATTTGAGAAAAAAAATCGCAAAAAAAGTGTTTTTTTTTACGCTGAAACCCTTACCCCTCCCTTAATGGTCGGTTCTTTTGAGCCTGGCTCAACGGGTTATTACCTGCGTTTCGATAAACCCGATTATCGTCCGTTATCAAACAATTTCGTGCAAAATATATATTTTAAGATAATTTTTATCTCAATATAAAATTACAATTATTCAGGTATACGCACCGTAGCGATCAATTTTTGTAGCTCGTCGTTCTCGCTTACGAGTTTCTGATACCTCTCTTCGTCCTCCTTCGACATTCCCACGTCGGGATTGTACTTGGACTCGGCCTTGTCTTTCGGATGTCTTATAACCTCAATAACTTTTGGAACAAATATCAGTGCCATACTGAGAAAACAGCAAAATATAATAGCAAGAGCTACGAAGGTGAAGCTGGCGTCTTGCTGACTGGCAATGACTATCGTGACCGGTGCTGTTATCAGGCAAAGCACAACCACGTTGTAGATCGACATTCCGACATATCGCGAGTCATTGATCTGCTTAACTTTTATGCTGCGAGTCTCATAAGCGAGAAACAATCCGAACACGAGAACGACCGCCTTGTATCCGTAAACCAATCCTGAAACGATTATTTTCTGTCCGAATTAGGCTTTTGATAATCCAGCGGGCCGTGTTTTTTTTTCTCCAATTTTAGTTAACTTTTTTATTACTATTGATAAAAATAATTATTTTTATATCGGCGGTGTATAATAAATAATTTGAATACCGAGCCACACGCTGTTGTGATTACTCTCGCAGTGCTCGAGTTCAGGTCGAATTCTGGCATCGTCGTCTCCGTACGGTGGCAACTCGAGAGGAAACACTTCTATGTTTCTCTGAAGAGGATCCAGACCCTGCCAAGCTCCGAGAATGACGATATCTATTGCCAAAAGACCGCTCACCATCGTGTACAATTTCCACGGTTGAATATTCTTCTGCACCGATGAAACTTTCTGTTTGGCCATGAATAACTGAGGGTAAAAGATTTGATCGTCATCGTTTAATCCGGTAAACACATCGTTAAGGTAGTAGTCTGGTAACTTAACGGAGAACACCACTGTGACCCCCTGTTTTTTTTCACATTTTTCAAGAATTTTTTTTTGTGGGAAAAAAAAGAGATATTTGAAAAAATTTTTTGGGTTTTGTTCCTTTGTTCATTAATGTATCAAAAAACATTTTTTTTGACATTTTTCACGCCGCATCGTGGCGCTGGGGAAGCTCTCGCGTCAGGTGCTGTCATTTCCGCGGCACGCAGCAGAACTCTCTTCAACGTCGATCTGAAAAAAAATACCGAGTGTTTTCGTTAATAATATGATATTTTGAAGAGAAGTACATAGGGATTTGGAAAAATATTCTTTAAAAAAAAATAAAGCCTTTGAAATTAAAGTTTAATGTCAAAGGCGTGCCTATTTTTTTTAAAACAATATTTTTCCAAATCCCTATGTACTTCTCTTCAAAATATCATATTATTAACGAAAACACTCGGTATTTTTTTTCAGATCGACGTTGAAGAGAGTTCTGCTGCGTGCCGCGGAAATGACAGAACCTAACGCGAGAGCTTCCCCAGTGCCACCATGCGGCGTGAAAAATGTGAAAAAAATGTTTTTTGATACATTAATAAACAAGGAACAAAACCCAACAAAATTTTTCGAATATCTCTTTTTTTTCCCACAAAAAAAAATTCTTGAAAAATGTGCAAAAAAACAGGGGGTCACAGTGGTGTTCTCTCTTAAGCCGATTTTCATGTCTTTTTTGGAGGGCGCTTTTCTTGTAGGAAAATAAAAATTAATCGTTTTAGATATTTAGGATGATTTTATTTACATATTAAAGATACAAAAAAAATTTTTTTTTTTAAATTCAATAGTTTATTATTCATATTATTATTGATCAAAGTTGGCACATCGAAAAAAAAGCGCGTGGGTGGCCCCGGTGATTTTGGCTCTTGATGTTATCTGAAATAAAAAATTATTGATAATTCTCAATCTATAGACATGTCATTCTGGTCGGAACTACCGAAGTTTAATTTCATGGATAAATAACAAAATGGAAAAGGACGTTTTTCTCCAAAGTCCGTCATTTTGTTATTTATCCATGAAATTTAACTTCAGTAGTTCCGACCAGAATGACATGTCTATAGATTAAGAATTATCAAGAATTTTTGATTTCAGATAACATCAAGAGCCAAAATCACCGGGGCCACCCACGCGCTTTTTTTCGAGGTGCCAACTTCGATCAATAATAATAATAATGATAAACTATTAAAGTTTTTCAAAAAAATTTTTTTTTGTATCTTTAATATGTAAATAAAAACATCCTAAATATCCAAAACGATTTATTTTTATTTTCCTACAAAAAAACGCTCTCCAAAAAAGACATGATAATCGGCTTGATTTATCAGACTACTACCTTAATATATTTCAAACGATATTAATTATCGCTCACCTTGGCTTGATCGGCCTTGGTTTTCGTCGTGAGACGATGAACTCGCCATACTTTGCTGAACATTGCGCCAAAAGCGAGTGTAAAACCAATCGATAGCATCCAGGCTCGGGCTTGACAAATTCCGGCGTACTCCCAAGGCTCGACGAATCTTCCGTCAATGCCGAGCAAAAATACCGAGACGAAACACGCTATCACACCGGCTAACATAATTGTATTGCATACAGGATGTGACGATTGTATGACTCTGCAATATATATAATAAAATTAAAATGAGTGTAACGGAGAAGTTGAAAAAAAAAATGAAAAGCGTCAATTAAATAATTCATAATTGTCGCGTTATAATTTACCTACGGTGCCTGTTCCATACGTTGAATATTATCAGCAATATAGTTATTACTATACCCGATGAAGATATAGTTCCCATGCAAATGAACAACGGCAAAGACACGGTTCTCAATACCGTCCTAACGATCGTTCTATCCTGAGGAACCTTTCCACCAATCCATTTCTCCATATTTTTCCACGTAAGATTGTCACTCTGAGTATCGTAGTATCCCAATTTTACGTATTTACCGTCAATCACCTGTTCTATCTGGGTCAAGGCTATTCTATCACCCTGAGAACTGAAAGCTACGTAGCCCTTAAAGAACAAAAGATATTGAGATATTTCGCCATTGACTTGTTATTATCATTCCTTTCTTAGCGAGAAAGTCTTTTTTTTCCTTTCTATTTCACTCTACAAGTCTTCGCGATAAATTACTCATTATTGATTCAATTTTAGTTGTAACAAACTTACGGATATTCCAAGGAACTGAGTCGAATTAATGGCGGAATATATCTCGTCGGCAATCTCTTTCTCGGTGTAGGTAAAGTTCTTCAAGCTCTTACCGGTCTTTGCAAGCTTTTCCATAGTTTTGTTGAAGGCTTAGTACGAATAATAAAAGCCGGTATTAACAGTGAATGTTTGTAAATTTTACGAGACGGAATGACTGCTTTATATTATTTAAACTTATGTATGTGTTACCGAGAGCAACGGACCACACGGCGTCATAAGCGAGTGGAGCTTCCTGATATCCCTCGGGATATCTATTGTTGTCAATATCGTAACCATCCTCCTTGAGCATCTTATTTAATCTCTGTCGGAAATCCTCCGATGTCATTCCACTGATGGTCGTGTCGTTGTTCTGATTCCACATTAGCGCCTCCGTTGTGAAATGTCCCTCGGCCGCTTGTCTCATCTGTTCCTTCGTGCAAGTTATACCCTCCTTATCGAGATTTACCTCGAACCAATTGTCCTCGTACCAACCGATGAAGAACCAGACGTAACTCTTCCCGTAGAGATTTTGATGATAAACCTCGCAGAGTACGCGCCGAGCCGCAACGACGTAAAACAGTCCAACGATGATTCTCGCATCCTGACGACGAAGATTTCTCACAGCGTCCGACGGATCGGAGAGAAAACTCTGTCGCGTCACTATCTCGATTCCCGCCTCTTTGCAACGAGCCTCGAGATCCTCCACCGTCTCGATAAATCAAGTTGAAAAATTGTATCGACTATTTTCATACTTTTTTATTTATTGAAAAAAAAAAAGAAAAAAAATATATATTTGATAATTTAGCCCGTTATATTTCGCTCACCGACATAAACACTTCTTCGGCTTGCTGTAAAATTGCCACTCGGGACCAGCCGAATCTCTGCAACAATTTTATTCTCGTTGGATTGTGCACCGTGGCCGAGGGATGAGTCCTGAAGAGCGTTGGAAAACGATTTCGATCCGATAATGCCGGCGAGGATGCACCGTAGCAGAGCTAGCAAAAAAAAAAGAAGATCTTCATTAAACAATGAAATTGTCAACTTTCTATGTACAATTCAACTTTTCAACAGAGCCAATAAAGAAATAATGATGCGCCAAGCGTGTGTTGAATAAATACTCACGACAACCAAATTCCACATTTTCGAGGCTTCAGCCACCGTTGTGCAAACGGTACTGCATCCAGCGAGTAACATCAATTTTTGTGGTGTATTGTAAAGCAAATCGTACATTACGGAAGCACCCAGTCCTTGCTCGCACTGTTGATTATAGAATTGAATAAAAAGATATTCTAAAAAGACGAAACAAACATCGATATTTATTGTCAGCTGTAAAATATTCGGATTTACCTCACTGTCGTTCGAGTGCAGATTGAGGGTAAAACCCGGCAACAAATTCTTCTCCCGATTAACGTCTTCCAGCGCAAGATTTGCCGCTGGCATGCAAGCCTGTTTTGATCGAGCAAATAAATAAATAGATCAATGAGTATAAACATTTTATTAATTGACAAAAAAAAAAAAACGTAAGGAATTAAAAATAATTTGTAGTTTAACTCACTTGACCTCCCTGCCATCCGCCTTCGCCGGCAATTGGAAATATTCCACCGATATGTAAAACATTGTCGTCCGACGGTGGCAATGATCCATCGATCGACCGAGCTATCGACGAAATAACGATAAACCACAGTAGCATCCTCATTAATTTTATCACATCAGTCTCCCAACAATTATACGACGACAAGCAGTGTTATCATCGTTCTCATTTAAACATATTTCCGTTATTGTTTATCTGTGCGCGTTGGGTGAGGTCGTTGAAAATAATTGTGTTTCGTTAATTATTCTTTTTGTTACCGACGAGAAGAGGACACAAGTGTGAAAAACTGTGCTGGTACCACTAAATTTTATCAAGTACATATCTTGTTATTTTGTGACTTTTCTTTTGCGTCATCGACGCTCGATTCAATTTTCAGTGGGAATGCTTTTGAACACGATGATTGAATTTTACAAATAACAATTTAACACACCATTTTTCGCGTTAAAATAACAATTTTTCTAAGGGTATGTCTTCGCGCACGAGTCATATTGATTCCATTCGCGTGTGACCCCCGAGAGCTTGTGTAGTGGGGATATATGAGTAGGGTGGTGTGCTCTTCGCATCAGCCACCCTCGTGTACAACAATCAATAAACCACCCTTATATATATATATATATATATATATATATATATATATATAGAGAGAGAGAGAAAGTGTAAAAGATATATTGAGGAACAACGAATGTCGGATAAATTCTTTTTATCATAAAAATTCAACGTGTTATTCTTGAAAAATAACTATAACCTTACTGCAATGTAAAAGTAAAAATGTTGTTTAATTTTTCTTTCCAATTCCAATAAAAGAATAATTTACATTGAAGCATTCTCATCTCCGGAATACGGCGGGCAATCAGCTGTTTAACCATCCATTGTTGACGCGATGGCCGCCGACTAAAGGCATTTGTCGTTGATTCTCCGCGAAAATTCGTTTTTTTTTTCAACGAAACGGCGTGGAATTTGAAAAATGTCGGTTCAACGTGCATTACCGCAGAGCAAGGAAGCTCTTTTAAAATCTTACACGACAAGATTGAGGGACGATGTGAAATCAATGCTCGAAAACTTTGAAGGTACGTTCCTATAACCTCACTTTTTCTACTCTTCGCGGTTTATTTCGACTCTTAATGCCAAAACTTAGGCTACAGTATATAACGTAATGCGTTTTTTTTTTTCTTTCTCCTTTTATATTGAAGAAATAGTGAAATTGGCGAAAGGCGAAAATGATTCGCAATTGTCGAGAATGACACAGTGCGAACAGGATACTTACGAGATGCACGTAAGAGCGGCAAACATCGTCAGAGCCGGGGAATCCCTGATGAAACTCGTTTCCGATATAAAACAGTACCTTATATTGAATGATTTTCCCTCGGTGAACGAGGCGATTGCGACCAACAGCAAATTATTTCGCACCAAACAGGCAGAATGTGACCAGAAATTGGCCTCTCTCAGGGATGACATGGCTGCCGATCTCTATGACCTTGAGGAGGAATACTACACGTCCATTTACAAGTGAATCTTCCTTACATGTCCCCAAAAAAACAAATACGAACCCGCAACTGTATATTTTTTTGAATACACGATAATAATTTATCTAAACGAGTCTACTTTATTTTACGTGGTTTGCAAATGTTGAAAACGAAAAATATCTGTCGCACAGACAAGTGTTCGTACTTTTCTGACGTACTTCGCCTGTGCGTTTGTGCGAATGCGAACCTACGCACATTGCTTTATATTTCTCGGAATGTTTTCGGGCTCGCAAAGCTTCTCATTTATTCATATTAAGGGCGGGGTAAGGGTTTTCACTTTCGAAAAATCGAATTTTATTTCTTTTGTCTTATCTTATTGTTTAACATTTCAAGAATATGTCCTTAAAATTTTAAACCTATCTAAGCAATATTCTTGAAGTTATTGTCTTATTAATCTCCTGGCCTTTAACGCTATACCTCTAACAGCTGCGGGCGGTCGGGCTAGCAGTGCACTTTAGACGCGATTTTCTCAAAACTACTTTTTCAAAGTCCGTGTTCACTGCCATTTAAAAACTACTTGACCGATTCTTTTCAAACTTTGTACAGATTTTCTACATATAAAATACCTCCCCCCAACGTTTAGTTAACATTTTTTTTTTCACATTAAGGGTGCTTCCCACCCACAAAATGGCGAAATTTTTCGTGGAAAATAACAGTTCACACTTTAGATGGCCGTGAAAAATTTTTAAATGAAAAAAAAAATTACCAGAGAACGTGGGGGGGAAGATTTGATTATAATTTGACTAAATTTTCATGGTTTTTCATTTTCGGATAATTTCCGGCCGAGTTATAGTGAACACCGCAAATTGTTTTTTTTTCCAAGACGTTCTGGGGGAAGCTCTGTTACGGGCTTATGCTTCAATATTTCTGCATGAAAAAATTACACAACATTGTCAAAAGTATGCTCAATAATGTACAAAAGGTTCGAATAAAATTGCTCGATCCATATTTGAGAAAAAAAATCGCAAAAAAAGTGTTTTTTTTAACGCTGAAACCCTTACCCCTCCCTTAAAAGATTATGATTTAGAAAGCAACGCGCCAATTTTTATTCCGTCCTTGCGGATTCCTCGGGACAATCGTTCTCGACGGGTAAAACTTTATTCACGTTCACTTTTCTCTTTTATTACTTTGAATATTTTGTAACACACAGATTATACATCACACGATACTTCTAGCTCGTAATAAGTATGTATTTAATACGGGTATTTTTGTTTTTACGCATTCAATATAAATTCAAAGTTGATGGAATAACAAAAGGTAATATTACGGACGATACTAGTTATTCTGCCTTTTTTTTTGCTGCTCCGCTCAAACTCTGACCATTACAATTTCACGATCGTCTCTACTTCGCTGGGTTGCACAATGATAATTTACAGAAGAAAAAAAACAAAAAAATATATATATAGTAAACGATCGTTCGTGTTTTATGAGCGTTCACGAATCTGAGTCGCGTAGAAATTTTGGAATGAATTCGAGCGTCGTCGAACAGAGCTCCGTCGCGGAAAAACCCGCATTTTACGAATTTATTGGACAAAGATTCGTGAAAAAGATAGTACGAACAATTCGAATGTTAACGAAAATATCACATTAATGGGGGATGGGACCCTCGATGACGAGAACAGAGACGAACGTTTTTAAACGGCACTACTGATCGTAACGATGATCCTTTCGATCTCTCGTGACGTTGAACGTCAATAAATTATCTCGATTCATTCACTGTTTGCGCGAATCCTTGTGAGACCCGCCGCGTAACACGATTTCAATAACGTAACGTAATAATAATACAAAAAAAAAAGAGAAAATAGGTCGATTACACCGACGACAAAGAAAGAACAACCTGATGGTCCGTCAGTTTGATTCTTCGAGACTAAAGCGAAGAAGCTTCGCATCTCGACTCTAAAACTACGCAATAATTTAGTATGTACACAATTTCGGTTTTCCTTTCATTTCTCTTGCTTAAAATTAAACGGTTACAGATAAATCAGCCTTTCCAAGCTCCTCCACTTGTATCTCGCATTTTGACCCTCTCGCACGGGCGTTCTACCCTGGCTTTGAAACAATTTTACTTTCATGTTTCTTATTTTCTTTTTAATCCTCGTTCTTTCTCTCTCACGAAGTACGAAATTCACGACCAACGCACACGACAGATATAGTTTTGAACGATTCGGAACAATGAACGTGGAATGATTGTACATTAAACGTTAACCTTAGCAGACTTACGCCCTACTTTGGCAAATAAATTCTCTACAAAAATCTATCACGCGCAAGTCACAAAGAATTTACTCATTTTTTCCTAATGATTTTTCTTTGTTTCAAAACGCGCCGTGTTTCCTTTTTTTTTTCTTTTAATATTAATTCATTCTTAGAATCACGTTTTGGTTTCTCCAAGTATGAATTCGTGGAGGCTTGGCATCGGACAAATATAAAAAAACAAAGGCTTTCAAAATGCTAATTACTCTCAGTCGTTGCTTTGGCCGTCGTGTGGGTTCGTCGCGTTATTTAATGTTATATTCGCATTGTAAAAAAGGCTTTGAAAAGAGGCAGAGGGCGAAAAGCAGCAGCTACGCTGATACGCTTTTATGTTTACGTACGCCAACGACTACTCGGCGCGACTTGACAAACGATTTTTCTTCGTCACATTTTACTTACGAACGAAAAGTCTCAAGGCTCTTGGCAGTTTCGATGATACGTTATTTCATTGTACGCGCAGTTAAATTCTCGGTATCGTTCGACCCTCCCACCTCGCTTTCTTTCTCTTGCTCTCTCTCTCTCTCTCACACATGACACGAGTAGAAACTCGTGGTAAATGCATTGGAACGATAATACTTGGAACGATACGTGGTTCCCGTGAATCTCAACAAACGTACAGACTCACTGGAATTTACGACTCGCAGGGTGTTGATGGCCGGGAAACTTTAGTTCGAGTTCCAAGGATCACCCTGCTCGCAATTTTGAATTGGTTCAATAGTCCCCCTGTTACGAGTTTGTACGAGGCTCAATCGCTCTCGGGATCGACCCGCACGTCGTCGACCCTTTCTCTCTATGGATCTTTCGTTAAAGGATTTTTCGGATATCCCTGAACGCGTTTGAAGAACCTTGCAAGTCGAGTGTGTTTCAGTAGAGGAGATCCGCAGTTGCTTCGACACCCCATGCCGCGGCATCCTCGTCAGATTTAAGGTATTTCTCGTTTTCCTTGGATTCGGATTGTTCGCTCGTGAAAATTGGCGCGCTCGCGTGAACGGTGGTTCTCGTTACACCGAGCTCGAAACCCTCCGAAGCGAGCTCGACTTTGCTAGGCGTGAAGCTCGCTAGACCACCACCACCTGTTAACGACGAAGAATAAACAAACAAAAAACGCTAGCATTTAGTACCGTAAGAACACTACGTAGCACGGAAAAACGTGGGAAAGAGGGTAATCGCGAACTGGCTATTTCGTTACCAGGAAATTTCACTACTTATGCATTTCTATGATGAAAAGTAAGAAACAGCGAAAAGTGGGAGAGATAGGAGTCGTGTTTTAATTTTTAAAAATATATATGTACCAGCGAGAACGACCGTTATTACAAAATTATGAAAAAGAAAATATATGCATTGTGTGTAAAACATTCTCCTTGAATACCGTGATCTTTGCGTCAAAGTAGCAAAGTAAAATATTTTAAGATAGCAACATAAAATTTAAGAAGCCTCGATGTCGAATTGTGAGACGATAATTGGGAACGAGAAAGTGAGAAACAAAGAAAAAGAAGAAAATCTAGACTAATGACTCCCGATGGGGATCGAAGTCGTGAAAGAATAGCCGTCGTTTCGATTCTGTAAAAAAAAAAAAAAAATCGAAGAGAAGTCAAAAAAATAACACGAGATGTATTATTACAATTGATGTGAAATTTTACAACTTACACCGGTTTCCGATATCGCGACAAGGATATTTGTCGTAATTGTATAATATAATATTCGGTCGTCGATAACCCGATCAATGCTTACCGAGTAGTGCCGACGACATCGCGACGGAAGAACCGGTGGAATTGGATTTATTAGCTCCCTGAGACGACTGTTGACTCGTCAAGGAAGAATCTCCGTCAACGCTCGTTCCCTCGTCCTCGAGCATCGAAGCTTCGCTCGGATATTCAAACGTTCTCGTTGCCCCGTCGTCGAATTGTATTCGGTGCTGAAATACACGAATTAAATATATTTATTCTTCGTTGTAAAGATTAATGTTTCATTATCGTCCTGTGAGCGGATCCTTGTAAAGTGAAGGCGAGATTCCGACTCGGACGTGGCTAATTTATAAATAACTGTGTGGTGTAGCTATGAAAGGAATTGAGAGAGAAAGAATGCCACGGCTTGTAAACGCCGCATAACAGTAATCCGTCACACTCGTTGAGTTTTTTGGCGGTGTACGACTACGTCATCTCGTTCTATCGTTCTTCTCGTCCGCGCGACAGCAGCGCGGCCTGAAACATATCGAGAGATTCGCGTGTACGAATGTTATTTCCAACGTCCCATAAGAATTTTTTGCTTCAGGTTCCCTTCTATTTCCACCAATTTGCCTTTTAAACGATACGAATAATTTTCTTCGGGACCGAGTACTCGCTTCGCGCCACTGTAACGCTCTTCTTGAAATTATATACCAAGCTTAGGTGGTAAATAATAATCGGCGAAAGAAAAACAATCGAATACCGCGTAGCTACGAGGAAGATGATTGATGTTAATTCTCATAAATCATCGCGCCGAGAATGTTTCACATTCAAACGGATAATATTATATCGAAGCCGGAGGATACGTTCCGGTTGATCGTACATGGAGAAACGAGTCCGTACATAGGTGTGCGAGCGCGTACGCTCGCAACCGATCCGAACGTTAACTCGTTCCGACGATTCTGGATATCGCGGGTCAGACGTTTTTTTCGACGTTGGTCGCGAGTACGTCCCTCTCGGGGCATCACTCGGCACGATCACAGGCGCGACAACCGTTCGTTTAACCGACTGTTCTCGCTCCGAGGTAATGAGACGTTTCGGACGTTGAAACTTTTATTTATTTATTTATTTATTTATTTAATCATTTATTATCTTTTAAGGTAACTTAAAAGATAATAAATGAATTAATGAATAAATGAATGAATAATGGGTCTGGTAACTTAAGCCGATTTTCATGTCTTTTTTGGAGGGCGTTTTTTTGTAGGAAAATAAAAATGAATCATTTTGGATATTTAGGATGTTTTTATTTACATATTAAAGATACAAAAAAATTTTTTTTTGAAAAAATGTAATAGTCTATTATTATTATTATTATTGATCGAAGTTGGCACCTCGAAAAAAAAAAGCGCGTGGATGGCTCCGTTGATTTTGGCTCATGATGTTATCGGAAATCAAAAATTCTTGATAATTCTCAATCTATAGACATTTCATTCTGGTCGGAACTACTGAAGTTAAATTTCATGGATAAATAACAAAATGGCGGACTTTGGAAAAAAACGTCCTTTTCCATTTTGTTATTTATTCATGAAATTTAACTTCAGTAGTTCCGACCAGAATGACATGTCTATAGATTAAGAATTATCAAGAATTTTTGATTTCAGATAACATCAAGAGCGAAAATCACCGGGGCCACCCACGCGCTTTTTTTTTCGAGGTGCCAACTTCGATCAATAATAATAATAATAATAAACTATTAAATTTTTTCAACAAAATTTTTTTTTGTATCTTTAATATGTAAATAAAAACATCCTAAATATCTAAAACGATTCATTTTTATTTTCCTACAAAAAAAGGCCCACCAAAAAAGACATGAAAATCGGCTTAAGTTACCAGACTACTACCTTAAACGAGACAATCGTCGCCGTCGAAGCCTCCGAGAGTCCGTCGGATTATATTTGCCGGCTCGTACACGACGATTCCCATCGATACGTAACGAATACAGATCCGGTCGTACGTATAAATTTTTCGTCGAATTAGTTATTGACCGGTGGTCGGTAACGAGTCGGTAAAACTATCCCGCGTATACTCTCGTACTCCGGGTTGTTTTTACGAACACGAGACGCGGAAACGTAACCGGAGGTTCGCGAAGGAATTTTCGTTGTAGCCGGTCGCTCGAGGAAAACTCATTGACTACCGGTTCGGGTAACGCTTTTTTCCAACGCTGGACACACTTTTTTTCCGTCTCCGTCTCGGCTTCCTTTTTTTTTTCATCCCGTTCATCGCGGATCCTTCGTCCTTCACCGAGGACACTCGCGACGTTCTCTTCGGCGATCGAGCAACCGCGGGGTCGTCTTTCGTAGAACCGAGACGCCCGTTTCGTCGTAAGATGTTTGGTCCAATTCTCGACGCGCGCCGCACAGATCCAATCTAGTTTTCTTTCCGAGCTTCGTTCGAGTTTGTCACATCGAGACTCGGTTGTGAAATCTTGTTCGCCACCGTTCTTCCAAAAATCACAATCACCGGACGGAGAAAGGAAAAAGAAGAAAAAAATATTTATAACGCGAAACGTTCGGCGAAACGTGTTTTTCGCTGTACGACGAGGAGAATTAATTTCCAAATATCACCGACAACGACGACTTCGCTCGATTCTGAATTTCCCGTTGCAACAGAACCAATGTAAAAAAGAAACTATACTCCGGGCGAGAGAGGCGGCGCGCGCGAGGAGTCGTTCGCGCGAGCACTCATTTTCGTGAAACGCGGTTGTCGAACCGTACCGTGGGTTCGCGCCGACCTTGGAATTGGTCACGAACCTTCGTCCCGGATAACTTAAATCATCGTATTATAATCCTAGATAAACCGAACGAGACTCTCGATTCTCCGGACATTCCTCTCCCGTCGCGAATAAATAAATCATCGAGAGGCTAAAAGCAGTCGCGCAAGACTCCGGAGAGGGGAAAAATTGCTCGGCCTTGGTCGAATATCCAGTCGGGTACCGCGCGCGATGAGATGAGACGAGGGAGCAGCTTGAGAGTTTCTCGAACGGCGCCTCCACCGCCAAAGTCCCGTTGTTGTCGTTTGCCGTTCGTATTTATCGGGAGACACGGCCAGGAGACTACGACCGGACGGGCGCTACGTTGTCTCAAATTTTTTAATCATTCCTCGGACAAAGTTTTACGACGCTCGCGGGCAGACGATACCGGAAAATCAACGCGTTTCTCGACGCCACTCACTTTTTTCCCCTCAACGTCCGCGCGAAAGCATCGGGTCGATCGGCGGCAATTTCACGAAAATTCCGGTCTATTTTCGAAGGAAAATTTACGTATACGAACGGAATTAAAAAAATGACTCTTGCAGATATATAATATGTACCCGTATGTTATCGACAACGGAAAACAAATTAAGTTAGTAGTCTGGTAAGCCGATTTTCATGTCTTTTTTGGAGGGCGTTTTTTTTGTAGGAAAATAAAAATGAATCGTTTTGGATATTTAGGATGTTTTTATTTACATATTAAAGATACAAAAAAAATTTTTTTTGAAAAAATTCAATAGTTCATTATTATTATTATTATTGATCGAAGTTGGCACCTCGAAAAAAAAAAGCGCGTGGGTGGCCCCGGTGATTTTGGCTCTTGATGTTATCTGAAATAAAAAATTCTTGATAATTCTTAATCTACAGACATGTCATTCTGGTCGGAACTACTGAAGTTAAATTTTATGGATAAATAACTAAATGGCGGAGTTTGGAAAAAAGTTTTTTTATCCATGAAATTTAACTTCGGTAGTTCCGACCAGAATGACATGTCTATAGATTAAGAATTATCAAGAATTTCTTATTTCAGATAACATCAAGAGCCAAAATCACCGGGGCCACCCACGCGCTTTTTTTTCGAGGTGCCAACTTCGATCAATAATAATAATAATAATAAACTATTACATTTTTTCAAACATTTTTTTTTTGTATCTTTAATAAGTAAATAAAAACATCCTAAATATCCAAAACGATTCATTTTTATTTTCCTACAAAAAAACGCCCTCCAAAAAAGACATGAAAATCGGCTTAAGTTACCAGACTACTACCTTAATAACTGACTCTTGGAGAATACTCGCAGCATGCCCCGTACACGTACGGCTTGGAACATCGCGATCGCAACCCGTTGCCCCTGTGAACGACACAAATTTTTTTTTTCTCAATTTTTTCTTCCTACCAACCGGAATAATAATCGAATAATCGGACGTACTCGAGAATTTATCATCGGCACGGTTATTATCCGTTGGAAGCGTTAAACGATCACGAGGCCTCGTACGATTATAAATATACGGATTTTTTTTCATAATTCGTCGAGTACCGAAAACGCGCAATTTCTCGGCGTTGAGAGCTCCGAGCGCGATTATAGACGAACGGTATAGTCAACGACGGTGAAGAAATTCGCTTCTTCAAATTAAACTCCGAGGAATTTCTTCTTCGCTTTTAACTCTTATCCGTTGTACGGCTCATTCCTAAAATGTTTTCGGCGGCGCTCGAAACCGTTGTAACGACCGATTGGTCAAAAATTTGCTCGGTGCAACACCATTTGATAACGTAACAAAGAAATGATCCGGTGACGGTTAACGATCTATTGTTATTAAGGTAGTAGTCTGGTAACTTAAGCCGATTTTCATGTTTTTTTTGGAGGGCGTTTTTTCGTAGGAAAATAAAAATGAATCGTTCGGATATTTAGGATGTTTTTATTTACATATTAAAGATACAAAAAAGAATTTTTTGAAAAAATTTAATAGTTTATTATTATTATTATTATTGATCGAAGTTGGCACCTCGAAGTTGGCAGCCCGGGTCCTAACTTTTTTTCTACCGAACCGATTGCTTTCAAATTTTAACAGGCTACTCTACAAACTTATAGTTCTCGTCGGAACTACCGAGAAATTTTTTCACCCCTAACTTTTTATTTTACAACCCCTTCTTTGCTAAAATAAAAGGACTTTTTTTTCCAAAGTCTGCCATTTTGTTATTTATCCATGAAATTTAACTTCAGTAGTTCCGACCAGAATGACATGTCTACAGATTAAGAATTATCAAGAATTATTGATTTGAGATAACATCAAGAGCCAAAATCACCGGGGCCACCCACGCGCATTTTTTTTCGAGGTGTCAACTTCGATCAATAATAATAATAATAATGAACTATTAAATTTTTTCAAACATTTTTTTTTTGTATCTTTAATATGTAAATAAAAACATCCTAAATATCCAAAACGATTCATTTTTATTTTCCTACAAAAAAACGCCCTCCAAAAAAGACATGAAAATCGGCTTAAGTTACCAGACTATTACCTTAAGCCCTCGAGAGTTTCTCGCGATGAAACGGAAAGTTTTCGAGATAAGAGAGCGATGTGAATTTTTTTCATTTCGATCGTTCCGTTCGACGAGAGTATAAAATGCACGCGAGAACGGAGATTGGAATTGAAAAAGATAAAAAAATAAGTGATAAACTCGTTGTTCGAGTGACGGAACAATGACAAACGCTTTCGGGACCAAGATACTCGCGCGCTAACGATTGAAACTTGTACCTCGGATCGAGATATTTATCGATTTGTCTCTTTGGAGTAAATATACGGCGGGAAAAGGATCGGACGAGAATCGTCCTGTCGTATATACGAGGTCTGTTCAAAAAGTATCGCGAATTTTGAATTTCCGCGGGTTACGTATATTCGATTGTCGATTTTTTTGTGGCGTTAGATTGGTACTCGTGTCCCTCACTTATGCTGAAAAAATCGGCCATTTTGAACGTTTAGTTAATTGTTGACAGCCGTTTTGGTTAGACGTGTTTTGGCTTGTTTTCGATTTTTGCCTATTCCAAAAAAGCAGCTTCCATTGCGATGATTGAGCTATGGTTTCCACGTCATAACCATAAACCCATGATTCGTCACCAGTTATGACCATCTGGAGCAAATTTGGGTCGTCGCGGACCGAGTCCAACGGCTCCTTATCAATGTTAACGCGACACTGTTTTTCTTCGAAATTGAGCAATTTTGGCACGAATTTCGCGGCGACCCGTCTCACGCCCAAATCATTGGTAAAAATCGAATAGCACGAGCCAATCGATGTGTTTCGTTCCTCGGCAACTTCTCTAACGGTGATTCAACGATTGGCCAATATTATTTTCTTCGCTTCATCAATGTTTTCGTCCGTTGTTGATGTGCTCGGGCGTGTCCGGAACTCATTTCGTTGTTCGCGTCTTCTCGGCCCTCTGAAAACATTTTGTACCACCGATAAACGTTGCTTTGGTCCAAGCTTCACCATATGCCACAGTCAACATTCGGAATGCGTCCGCGCACTTAATTTTCTTTTTCACACAAAATTTCATACGGATTCTTTGATCCATTTTTAAAAAATAGGCAAAAATCGAAGACAAGCCAAAACACGTCTAACCAAAACGGCTGTCAACAATTAACTAAACATTCAAAATGACCGATTTTTTCAGCATAAGTGAGGGACACGAGTACCAATCTAACGCCACAAAAAAATCGACAATCGAATATACGTAGCCCGGGGAAATTAAAAATTCGCGATACTTTTTTAACAGACCTCGTACGTATCGCTGATAAAGACGAGTCGCGCGCGAGCGAACGACGTCGGTCGGTCGTCCGGTTAGATTTTTCAAACTCTCGCTCGACGGTGCCTTTTCGCGCGTTACGCGATACCACTCGAGATGGCCACACAACCGTGTAACACTAAAAAAACCGCTAAAAATTTTCGACTCGATTACTTCTTTTCCTTTTTATTTTCACACTTTCAACTCGGTCGATGTAAGAATTTTGGTGGTTCGTTGAAATATCGAACGAGAACGGATCGATAAAATTATGCATCGATTTGTTATTACTTATTCTTTGTTCATGGTATTACCATTGTAGATGCGTAATTAGTTTTTTTTTTACCACGAATCTTCGTACATCGAACGTTATTGACGAGGATCTAATGGGCCTTTCCCCATTCGCGTTAGACACCGTGACAATTTTCGAGCAAACACTTCCGTCGACTATCCTTTTATGAACGTGATAAAATCGCGGATCGTCGACCCGTTGACGGGTCGAATCGTTACGAGAAACGTCATTGCGGAGACTCATCGTACGCGGAAGGAACGATCCAAAATCTGTTGTCCTCGTAGAAAAATATCATAGCTTCGTTGTACGAAGCTCGGAACGAAATGGATCGCGGCAAAAAACGACGGATACCGTGCGAATATACCCGTACAGTTTCCGAGCTCAACGGCAACGGCCCAAGGCGGTTAAACGTTTTGCTCGCGGTAGTTCAAACAACGAATTGCCCGAATTTCTCCGCCGGCCCTCGCGGAACCGTTCACGCGTTCCGCTCCCGCGGCCGTGTGTCAAGTCAAACGATAAACCGTATCGACCATCCACCGCGAACGACCATAAACGAAATTCAACTTGGAGGAAAAACAAAGAAGAAAAACACGATAATTGCTTTCAGCGATCGCACCAAGGAGAGATCACAAAAAGGACTTTTCCTAATTCAGATATATACGTATGTGGGATCAGTGAATTTGTGTATATGTGTTGTGCGTTAAAGAATCTATTGAAGAGAGAGAGAAGTGTTGTGAAAGAGTGAGACGGCGCTCCGTCGCCAACGCTTCAAAATAAGAGTTAGCTACAGACTAAACATTGGAGACGATAATTTTGCGTAGAATGCCGAATGAAAGAGAGTGTTGTTCAGGAGCATAGCCGATAGAGGCGTGAAACAAAGAGTATATGCGTTGTGCGATGAATGCTCTCCGGGTTTGATTGCGATTGTGTTTTAGTTTTGGTTTTCGTAGAAGTCCATTGGAAGAGTGCGCGAGACCCGTGTGACGAATTGTGGAGGTCTCAGTGGAGAATAAAGAGAGTATTGAGAGAATGAGAGTATGCCCGAGTGACGAACGTAGTTCGGTCATGAAGATACGTTTGTTCATCCACTTGCTTTCGATAAAGACACTGCAAATCTTCTGAAACCAATATACGAAGATTTGTCATCAGATGATCTTTTGGAAAGATGTTTAGGAAGAAACACGCAGAATAAGAACGAGGCTTTCAACCATTGTGTATGGAATTTCGCACCAAAGCATATTTTCGTAGGCCAAAAAACGTTAGAAATTGCTGCATTCACTGCAGCATGTATATTTAACGGAGGGTTTTTCCCAATACTAAAAATATTTGAAGTCATGGACGCTACTCTCGGCCCGTACGATTTCGCGTTTGCAAAATCCTACAATAAATCTCGGGTCGCAAAAGCGGAAAATGCCACAGCGATGTCATCGAAAGAAGCCCGAAAAAGTCGCAGAGCGGACAAAGTTGCGGAAAATGATGCGGATGAAGAGGATGAAGGCATATTATACGCTCCAGGCATAGACGATTAACGTAAGTATAAGTTTACTTATGAAAATCTGTTGTTGAATTTTAAACGCGTTTTTCTCAAAACAGTGTTTTTCTGGTCAGCCCGGGTCCTAACTTTTTTTTCTACCGAACCGATTGCTTTCAAATTTTAACGGGCTACTCTACACACTTATAGTTCTCGTCGGAACTACCGAGAAATTTTTTCACCCCTAACTTTTTATTTTACAACCCCTTCTTTGCTAAAATAAAAGGACTTTTTTTTCCAAAGTCCGCCATTTTGTTATTTATCCATGAAATTTAACTTCAGCAGTTCCGACCAGAATGACATGTCTATAGATTAAGAATTATCAAGAATTTTTGATTTCAGATAACATCAAGAGCCAAAATCATCGGGGCCACCCACGCTTTTTTTTTTTTTCGAGGTGCCAACTTCGATCAATAATAATAATAATAATAAACTATTAAATTTTTTCAAACAAATTTTTTTTTGTATCTTTAATATGTAAATAAAAACATCCTAAATATCCAAAACGATTCATTTTTATTTTACTACAAAAAAAAACGCCCTCCAAAAAAAACATGAAAATCGGCTTAAGTTACCAGACTACTACCTTAAGGCAGTCCTAATCCGACGGTCATGAAGTAAAGGCGTATAGAGCAAGTTAGCTCTTTTTACTATGTACTTATTTGAATTTATTCTTTAAATATATTAACTTTTTATCCCGTTAAATAAATATCTCTGTCCACATGATTACCCATCCCTAAACATACGAGGGGGGACCCAAAAAAAAACGCGAATTGCGCTGCGGCGGGGTGGGAGAGTGGGGGAACCCATTGCTCGACCAGGTGTCCGTTGGGGACACGTCTCCTGAGTTAGTGTGCGAAGTTCTGTCGCCGTGAGTGCATCGGTTCGCCCGTGGGAATTTTTATAGTGAAACAACTTTTTCCATTTCGGCGAAAACGTGATGGCCGATTGTCGAGAGCAACGCGCGCCTGTGAAATTTTGTTTCTTGTTGGGAAAATCGGCCGGGGAAACTACCGTAATGCTCAAGACTGCTTATGGAGATGCTGCCCTAAGTAAAACCAGAGTCTACGAGTGGTTTTCACGTTTTAAAAATGGAGAAATGTCAATTAAAGAGCAACCCCGTTCGGGACGCCCCTCAACGTCAAGAAGTGACGAAAACGTCGACAAAATCAATGCTCTCATTCGTGAAGACCGTCGCCGAACCATTGATCAACTCTGTGAGATATCTGGGATATAATGGAGTTCAATTCAGAAGATTTTATCCAAAGATTTGCGCATGAGCAGAGTTGCAGCCAAATTTGTCCCTCGCCTTCTCAGAGACGAGCAAAGGGAGCGTCGACTTCAGGCATGTTTTGAACGTCAAAATCAGCTCGAAGAGAACTCTGAACTTTTTTCCAAGGTGATTACTGGTGATGAATCGTCGTGCTATGGATACGACCCCGAAACAAAGCAGCAATCAAGCGTTTTGCCACTGTGGAGGAGGTAAAACAAAAATCGCTGAAAGACCTGAAGAACATCCCGATAAGTGAATTTAAAAAATGTTTTGAACATTGGAAGGATCGTTTGCGGAGGTGCGTTGTGGTCAAAGGAGAATACTTTGAAGGTGATCAAAATTTGGTGTAAAAATATTAAAAAATAAAGAAATTATGACGAAATTCCCGTTTTTTTTTGGGTCCCCCCCTCGTAGATATACGGAGAAAGAACTTTTTTGTTCGTTCGTGAATTATATCCGATACGCAAAGTCCGTTGCCGTGCGTAGTGCAAGGGCAATGAAGATACCGAGAACAGACATTTCTTCGATCGTTTGACGTACAAAAATAACAACAACAACAATAATAATAATATCCCAGAGCCGAAGCGCGATGTTGAATAATAAATTATCGTAAGGAATTTCACGAGCCACGGAGGAGGCCACGCATTCGCTCGGGAACGATTTGTCCACCGATTTGGTGTCACTATAGTTTCAACAAAATATCTATAAACGCGCGGAAGACGCGGGTCCTTATAATACGAGAATATCTGGAACACGAGGTGCGAGGATGGTGACCGATTGGTGGTCGATGAATCCAAAAAGAAACGGTAGATTAAATATGAGAGCCGCGCACGGAATATAGCCGTGTCTCGCGGAATCTTTCCATCCGTACGAAACGAGCAAAAGAGACAAGCGCGTCCGCGAAGAATCGTTGGATGCGCGAAACGGTTCGAGGCGCGTTTCTCGCGCGCGATGGACCGTAAGAACTTTTACTTGCAAATGTGTTGCTATCGAGGGTATATATATATATTTATATATGTGTGTGTGTGTGTGTGTGTGTCCAAACGCGAGACAAAACTCGCCGCTCTCTGGCAATTGTTAATTTTTTTTCTCTCTACGGGTCAACGAACATGTACGAAATATTCCCACAAGTTTCTCCTCGAGATTTTTTTTCTCTGTGCAGAGTGAAAAAAAAAAAAAAAAGAAACCCAGATGGAAAACAATACAAAGATTTTTCACCGCTCGTGAGAAAATTGAAACGAGTTTCGCGCAATGCCGGCGCGCACACCGGAAAATTTCGTACAAATAAATTTGTAACAAAGTGTGTACGGAGGAAAAAAAAAAAAGATAACATTACTCGTTCTCTCTAATCTGCCCGAACTGGATCTACGTGTTATCGCGCTATTTCCACCGGACAACGGTGTGCGCGAGTCGCGACGCGGGAGGAAAAGAAAAAAAAAAAATACGGGAGAGTATATGGAGCGCCGCGAATATCGAGACTGTCGTGCGCCAGCGATCGTTTGTTCCGCTCTCGAAGGTAAATAGATGAGAAACGAGTATCGAGCGAACCATCACCCTTGAAAATATTTTTCCTTCGAGGTTCGATCTTTTCATCGAGTGAGAGCACAATTTGTCGAGAAAAAATGCGGGCCATCCGTTTGAGTCGGTTACGTAGGATCGCGCCAGAATTCCGTTTGTCGAAGAGAGAAAATCAAACGATTCACGCTGATAACGCGAATATAAATTTCTGACGATGAACATTTTCAACGAATCAATTTTGCTTCCTCGTCTCGCCTTGTTTTTTCATTCCAAACGAACAGCGTAGTAACGGACGAACGAGCATTTACTCCCGGTCCCCTTGCTGTTTTTCCCAGGCATCTTGGTTGCGTTACCGTCCCCCCCCCATCCGATCTACTCCGATTGCGCAACGTATACTCCGCTATCTAATTACGATAATAAATAGTTGAAGCTGTATTGGACTTGATTTCGTCGTCGTCGCGAGCAGATAACCGAGAGACTCGCCTCCTCCGTGTTTGGAATACCCAGCGAAGACGAAAAATTGAAAAGAAAGGAAAATGAGAATGTAAAAAATGTAGAAAATGATAAGCTCGGGGATTATTGGTACCTTGTGATTTCTCGGTTGTTTCGAGAGATTGCTACGTCCGTTTATGAGAACGTTATCGTTCGCGAATGAAACGTCACAGGGCGAGGGCGGACCACCGGATATTTCCCAATCCGATTCGTCGGTCGTTGAGGCGTCGATGGTCGCGTCCAGTACGATAACATCTCCGTCGCCAACCTGCAACAAATGTTTCGCATATATTTTCCGAGCTTTCGTGTCCTCGCATTTCCATATCCCGTCGATCGTGCCTGAAACGTGAAAGAAGCATTTTACTTCGTTTTAATTAAGTTTGTATTCGATTAACTTGATAATTCTATTTCGTTCCATTGAATTCGAAGAAAATGATTATTCTTTTCTCTCACCGCCCTCAATGAAATGGATAAATATTTATTTAAAAGCATTTACGGGGTGTCCCAATAACTATTAGCACCTCAGATATCTTCGAAACTATAAGGTTCACAGAAATATTTGCCGAATCAAAATTGCACAGTACGAAGGGGACCATCCAATGATACCAAAGTACTCAGCCCCACCCCCACCCCCTGGACTGGGGGTGGGACAACTTTGAAATCTTAAGGCCGTAGTCTGGCCTAGAGCGAGATTTTCGACGTCATTTCTAATGTGCAATAACGTTTAAGGGAGGGGTAAGGGTTTCAGCGTTTAAAAAAACACTTTTTTTGCGATTTTTTTTCGCAAATATGGATTGAGCAATTTTATTCGAACCTTTTGTACATTATTGAGCATACTTTTGACAATGTTGTGTAATTTTTTCATGCAGAAATATTGAAGCACAAGCCCGTAACGGAGCTTCCCCCGGAACGTCTTGGAAAAAAAAAACAATTTGCGGTGTTCACTATAACTCGGCCGGAAATTATCTGAAAATGAAAAACCATGAAAATTTAGTCAAATTATAATCAACTCTTCCCCCCAACGTTCTCTGATAATTTTTTTTTTCATTTAAAAATTTTTGGCGGCCATCCAAAGTGTGAACTGTTATTTTCCACGAAAAATTCCGCCATTTTGTGGGTGGGAAACACCCTTAATGTAAAAAAAAAAAAATTTAACTAAACGTTGGGGGGAGGTATTTTATATGTAGAAAATGTGTACAAAGTTTGAAATGAATCGGTCAAGTAGTTTTCAAATGGCAGTGAACACGGACTTTGAAAAAGTAGTTTTGAGAAAAACGCGTCTTAAGTTTATGAAGTAAAAAAGTGAAGAAAAAATTTTTTTTTTCCAACTTACACAGAATCATCGATTCCAGCTCGTTTCTTCTTTTAAAATATTGTAGTGTATAGTATACACTATATACTATATACACAGTAGCAATGAATAAACTGTATACCTGTTCGACAGCTGCACTGCTAGCCCGACCGCCCGCAGCTGTTAGAGGTATAGCGTTAAAGGCCAGGAGATTAATAAGACAATAACTTCAAGAATATTGCTTAGATCGGTTGAAAATTTTAAGGACATATTCTTGAAATGTTAAACAATAAGATAAGACAAAAAAAATTCGATTTTTCGAAAATGAAAACCCTTACCCCGCCCTTAAACCGTTGAAGTTGTCTTGATGAAAATTTACACGTGCATTTATTGATCCTTAGAGAATACTTGTACATAAAAAAAAAAAATTACTTTAAATATTTTCATGTAGTTTTTTGCCTTGTTGCAACATGGTGCGCCGAAATCGGCGCCCACTCTGGTCGATGTTGTACGCATCTGAAAAACAAAAATATATATATATATATATATATATTCTCAATCTGCATGAGTATTCTGAGCACTGGTAGCAGAATTGGTACTTAAAAAAAAATTTTTGACAAAATGGCGGCCTGTTGAACTTTCATTAATGATATTTCATACATTTTCGGGTATTCGACGAGTTATAAAATGTCGGCAAAATTATTGTTCGACTCAATACAAATTTTTTTTAAGTACCAATTCTGCTACCAGTGCTCAGAATACTCATACAGATTGAGAATATTTATATATTTTTTTTTTTCAGATGCATACAACATCGTCCAGAGTGGACGCCGATTTCGGCGCACCATGTTGCAACAAGGCAAAAAACTACATGAAAATATTTAAAATAATTTTTTTTTTCAATGTACAAGTATTCTCTAAGGATCAATAAATGCACGTGTAAATTGTCATCAAGACAACTTCAACGGTTTAAACGTTATTGCACATTAGAAATGACGTCAAAAATCTCGCTCTAGACCAGACTACGGCCTTAAATGGGAACCCCCATTTTTAATTGTAGATTCGGATTCCCCATAAAAAAAATACGTAACTTTTGTTTAAAATGTTTTTTTTTCTCGATTCGTGATAGATGGCGCTGTAATCAGAAAAAATCCCCGAAAGTACAGAAAGGCGATAATACTTACAGTTTCGGTAGTAAATAAAATTACTACGTTTATAGTAAGTGTTCGAAATGACGACCATCAGTATCAATGCAATATTGGATTCTTCTTTCGGTTGATTGACTCGCAAGTTTTACAGCGTCAGAACTTATTAATGCACAGGCTGTAATAATTCTGCCCATTTGTTCCCATGCAATTCTTGGTGAAGACTAATATGGTACGGGTGAAATTTGTGACGGTGCGAAAATGCGTTGTACGCTAGTCCTGCCGATGGCAGATTCATTTTGAATTTGTAGCACGTTACAATGTTACAAATGTTACAATGTTTGTTACATTTCTTCGACAGAAAGGTACAGAAAGGCGATAATACTAACGGTTTACTTCACTGAAGATAAACACTGTTTCAAGGACACTTTAATAAGTTCGCAGGATAAGATAAACATGATACGATTAGTATCGATAAATCAGTCAATCGAGTGCAGTGTATCCGTTTGAAGAGCAAGTCGATATGCCTCTCATTTATGGCGAATGCCAACAAAATTCTGTAAGGGCAAAAACCTTGTATGGTGAACGATATCCACATCGGTCTCAGCCTTCGCGTCAAACATTTAAAAATGTGTGTGATAAACTTGGACTCATTTTATTTACTACCGAAGATGTAAGTATTATCGCCTTTCTGCACTTTCGGGGATTTTTTGCCATTACAGCGCCATCTATCACGAATCGAAAAAAAAATGTTCAACAAAAGTTACGTATTTTTTTTATGGGGAATCCGAATCTACAATAAAAAATGGGGGTTCCCATTGAAGATTTCAAAGTTGCCCCACCGCCAGCCCAGGGGGTGGGGATTGGGGTGAGTACTTTGGTATCATTGGATAGCCCCCTTCGTACTGTGCAATTTTGATTCAGCAAATATTTCTGTGAACCTTACAGTTCCGAAGATATCTAAGGTGTTAATAGTTATTGATGATGTTGAAGTTTGCATCGTTGGAACGCAACGAAAATAGATTTTTTGAATTTTCATTCTCTATTGCTCTCGCTCCTCTTGATCATTTGGGCCCAGGTCCTTAAAGGAGACCCCAAAAGGACGTGTTAACAATTTTTGTCTTGGAAAATTCAATCTTAGAGGGGATGAATGGTACAAAAATATATATTTTCGTTGCATTCCAACGATGCAAACTTCAACATCATAGTTATTGGGACACCCTGTATATCCGTCCGACGAGAAGTGAGAAAAGTTGAGATTTCGAGTTTTAGACGGGCTCCACCGAAACGATACGGACGATAGTAATTAATTTCGTTAAAATTATATTATTTCGTGTATTATTTTGTTTAGGCGCGAGGCATCGGTTCGATAAACGTCGTCGAGGCTCGTGGCTCGTAGAGGTTGACAAACCCTCGTGGATCCGGCGCGACTGGTTTTGTTTAACACAGTCTGGTTCGCGTACGCCACACGATTCCACAGCGTTTCATAAAGAGAGAAAGAGAGATCGGTCGAAGGGGGAGGGGAGACACTGGAATTTCCGACCGAAATTTTGTTCCGCTATAATGATTTTTTCCGGACTTTTTCCATTGCTCAAGGCCGCTCGATGGCGGTCAAGCTGTACGCGTGTATACGGGATACCTCCGCCCACCCCCGCGTATCAGTGACCGCTAAGAAATGTCTTTCGATTCGAAACCAAATTGGCGATATTTTCCCCATTATTTATTTGTTTCTCTGGGATTATTTTTAACGAGACACGAATCGCAAACTCTTCGTGATCGTTGGCTGACTCTGCCGATGAAATAAGGATCGACACCCTGAAAAATTCTCGAGGCGGGGTCGCGCGCGACAAATGTTGAAATAAAAAATTAGAACAAACTCCCACACTCGTTTCGTGTATTCGCGAGATACGTACCGATGTTCCATATCGAAGAGGAAGAAAAAAAATATATATAATTTTTTATTATTTTTATTATCGATTTTTGTTATATTGTTTTGTACGAAAACGCGGGAGAATACTTTCGACGCGGAAAACAGGTGCGTTGATCGATTCGCACGTTGCCACGGTGCAATAAATTCGCGTATTACACGCGATTATAAACGCGGGAGTGTCGCACGCGGAAGAATCCAAGTACCCGTTTGGGAATATCGGAGGTGGGAAATAACAAGATTAACTTAGGATGGTACTACGGTGCGGAAAAATGGTAACAATAAACATAAAAATAAAAAAAATAAATAAAAAATAAATGAAAATGATAGAGAAAGATTCAAGTAGTATGATGTTGAAGTTTGCATCGTTGGAACGCAACGCAAATAGGTTTTTAAATTTTCATTTTCAGTATTGCTCTTGCTTATCGTGCACATTTAGGCCCAGGTCCTTGAAGAAGACCCTGACAAAACGTTTTAACGATTTTTGTCATCGATAATCCAATCTTAAGGGGATTTAATGATGTACAAAATCCAATTTCGTTGCATTCCAACGATGCAAACTTCATCGTCATCAAGTAGTCGCGGTCTCGTACGAAATGTTCGTGTTTCCATTGCTGAAAGCGGATACCACGAGCGGATGCCGGTTCCGATAATGGACCCGGACGAACCGGACATCGGAGAGTACGATAAAGGGCCGAGAGAGACATGGAAAACCGAAGAGAACGCGAGAACCATCAATAAATTATTCACAAAGAGAAATACGGCGACCCCGTTCTTCGCGGACGGGAGGGCTTTTTTCGCTTACAGCGACGCGAGAATGGATTTATCCGTATTTATCTCGAATTATCGTCGCGTTGGTAATAAAAAGTTTTCGTAAATTGCGTTGCACGGACGGGACATCGCCGAAACGTGGGTAAAAACTAATGAAAGAAAGAAAGAAGAACGTGCACGATTATAAATACGATTTTTGGACGTCCGAACTGAAAAGAATAACGTTATAGTTATCTTTGATTAATATTCCATTTTCTCGCCAAATTAAGGTAGTAGTCTGGTAACTTAAGCCGATTTTCATGGCTTTTTTGGAGGGCGTTTTTTTTGTAGGAAAATAAAAATTAATCGTTTTGGATATTTAGGATGTTTTTATTTACATATTGAGGGCGGGGTAAGGGTTTTCACTTTCGAAAAATCGAATTTTTTTTTGTCTTATCTTATTGTTTAACATTTAAAGAATATGTCCTTAAAATTTTAAACCGATCTAAGCAATATTCTTGAAGTTATTGTCTTATTAATCTCCTGGCCGTTAACGGAGAACATCACTGTGACCCCCTGTTTTTTTATTAACAAAAATATTGTTTTAAAAAAAATAGGCACGCCTTTGAAATTAAAGTTAATTTCAAAGGCGTGCCTATTTTTTTTAAAACAATATTTTTCCAAATCGCTGTGTACTTCTCTTCAAAATATCATATTATTAACGAAAACACTCGGTATTTTTTTTCAAATCGACGTTGAAGAGAGTTCTGCTGCGTGCCGCGAAAATGACAGCACCTGACGCGAGAGCTTCCCCAGCGCCACCATGCGGCGTGAAAAATGTGAAAAAATGTTTTTTGATACATTAATGAACAAGGAACGAAACCCAAAAAATTTTTTCGAATATCTCTTTTTTTTCCCACAAAAAAAAATTCTTGAAAAATGTGAAAAAAAACAGGGGGTCACAGTGGTGTTCTCCCTTAACGCTATACCTCTAACAGCTGCGGGCGGTCGGGCTAGCAGTGCAGCTGTCGAACAGGTATACAGTTTATCCATTGCTATTGTGTATATAGTATATAGTGTATACTATACACTACAATATTTTAAAAGAAGAAACGAACTGGAATCGATGATTCTGTGTAAGTTGGAAAAAAAAAATTTTTTCTGCACTTTTTTACTTCACAAACTTTAGACGCGTTTTTCTCAAAACTACTTTTTCAAAGTCCGTGTTCACTGCCATTTAAAAACTACTTGACCTATTAATTTCAAACTTTGTACACATTTTCTACATACAAAATACCTCCCCCCAACGTTTAGTTAAAAATTTTTTTTTTTACATTAAGGATGTTTCCCACCCACAGAAT
This sequence comes from Oxytorus armatus, assembly GCA_958009045.1. Classification (NCBI taxonomy): domain Eukaryota; kingdom Metazoa; phylum Arthropoda; class Insecta; order Hymenoptera; family Ichneumonidae; genus Oxytorus; species Oxytorus armatus. The sequence goes on from OY253750.1 coordinate 3,010,682, forward strand.
GGCGGAATTGTTCGTGGAAAATAACAGTTCACACTTTAGATGGCCGCCAAAAATTTTTAAATGAAAAAAAAAATTATCAGAGAACGTTGGGGGGAAGATTTGATTATAATTTGACAAAATTTTCATGGTTTTTCATTTTCAGATAATTTCCGGCCGAGTTATAGTGAACACCGCAAATTGTTTTTTTTTCCAAGACGTTCCGGGGGAAGCTCTGTTACGGGCTTATGCTTCAATATTTCTGCATGAAAAAATTACACAACATCGTCAAAAGTATGCTCAATAATGTACGAAAGGTTCGAATAAAATTGCTCAATCCATATTTGAGAAAAAAAATCGCAAAAAAAGTGTTTTTTTTTTAACGCTGAAACCCTTACCCCTCCCTTAAAGATACAAAAAAAAATTTAAATTTAATAGTTTATTATTATTATTATTTTTCGGCTCTTGACGTTATCTGGAATCAAAAATTTTTGATTTCAGATAACATCAAGAGCCAAAATCACCGGGGCCACCCACGCGCTTTTTTTTCGATGTGCCAAATTCGATCAATAATAATAATAATAAACTATGAAATTTGTTCAAACATTTTTTTTTTGTATCTTCAATATGTAAATAAAAATATCCTAAATATCCAAAACTATTTATTTTTATTTTCCTACAAAAAAACGCCCTCCAAAAAAGACATTAAAATCGGCTTAAGTTACCAGACAACTACCTTAATGACAAATCATTTTCTCCCCTTTTATTCCATTATAATGACGGCTGATTTTGTACGTTCCGATATAAACGATGATGCAATTAATAACAACGCGCGTTGTATCGTCGGGACGTGCGTTCTTTCGAAACGCGCGCGTACCCGCCCGTTTTGTTTACAATTTATCACCGCATCGGGAATTGCATACGTCGTTGTACCGAAAGGGGTCGTCGCGACGAATAACGAGGAGAAGAACGAGCGCCGAGGGTAACCGGACGCGATTCGCGTTTGTCCTCTTTCTCTCGTCGTTCGTTGTCAACAAACTCAACGCACATCGTGTACGGGATATAAATAGATAAAATATTAAGACTCAACCTTTTGCTTCTCTCGCTTTCTTCGTACGATAAGTCCGTCGTTCTCGATGTAATCGGGCACATCCTTACGATTACTAAAGTTGAATACCATCGTGTTGTTCGCTTGATTCCAGGGTTTAGTGTCCCACAGACCACCACCACCACCGCCTCCTCCTCCGCCGCCGGCAACGACAACGGGACTCGCGACTGTTTTCTTCACGGCAGGTTGTATCTCCTCGGCGGTTCTCAAACTAACGACAACTTTCGTCGGTTGTTCTATGCTCTTGACGCGATTAATTAAATTTTTTTCCAACTCCCGATTGCTAAGATTTTGTTGGGCTATCTGTGTCTTGGTCGAGACTAACGGACGAATAATCCCAATTTGCTTCTGCGGCGGTGATACATCGGACTTTTGACTCGTTATCTTTTTACCGTTATCGTTCGAGGTTGTATGAGAGCTCGGTGTCGTTGTCGACGTTGGCGACGACGCTTTAACGAGAATCGGCAGGCTCGAAACAGCGGCCATTGTTTTTCTATATTCCGGCTGCGTCGTCGACGCGACAACGCTCTCGCAAGATTCTTTATTATTTTCGTAGAGTCTCGTCGTTGGCTCGTTATCGTTTGTCGAATCGACGAATATCGGCGAGCGGATGGTGGTTTCCGGCGAGGAAATTCTTACTCGAATTTTCGTCGTTTCTTCCTCGCATTGGTTCGCACTCGTTACGGACGTTTCCAGCGTTTCCAACATTTCTGCGGTGGTTTTTGTCCATTTTTGAGAATTTCGCGTGGCGACACCCGGCAAGTAACTCTTGCCGATCGGAGATTTCTCCTCAAAGTTGTATCGCATCGTGATGCCCGCTTTGCTTATGTTTTCCAGCGCTAATTTCGATATAGTTCGCGAACAATCGACGTTACTAACATCCGTGATAATCGTTGCCGCAGATACTTTCTCGTCGTCGAACAAACATTTGTGTTCATCGTTTTTTCTTATTTCCATGCGTTCCACACCGGTCTCTCGTGTCCGTCTCTCATCCTCGTGAATTACAACGGAATTTTGGGAGTCGTTCGTAACTTCGGGAATCGAAGCTCGTGCGAATGATTGCCCGCTCGGGGTAGTCGAGCGACCGACGGAATCTCTCTTTGTCGAGGATTCGAGACCACCGGCCGGCGAGGATATTCTCGGCGAGGGTACGGGAGTAACGGGTGGTGATTTAACGACGGTGTCGTTGCTCCTGCCGACGAGTTTGCCGTGCGTTAAGGACGGTTCGGGACTCGGCGAGGGTGAAAATTTGAGCTTGTTGCCGATAGGTTCCGGCGAGGCAGACGGCGTGTACGACTTTTCGATGCGTTGAAATTTACTGACGACGCTCGAGACCGATTGCACGGTTGGTTCGGCGACGACGCAATTTCTTCCGTGCTCGTCGCTGTCCGTATTATCGAACGTCGTCTCGCCGAACGATTTCGCCGTTGGTACTTTTTTCGGCGAACTCGGAACGCCCTTTGAATTACCGTTTGCAAATGGTTTCGGTTGAACGGGCGGTTTCACTTTTTTCATAGCCTGAGCCTTGTAAGTGTCGTTGATGGTTTTGAAGGTCGCCACTTTGATCGCGACTTGGCCTTTCGGCTTGAATTTTTTAACGGAACCCTCGAAGAGTCTCATCGTCGTTCTGACTAGATCGGGCGGCGGTCTTTCCGTCTCGGCGAGAAGCGGTTTGATCCTTTTGGGTCTGTTTACCGGTTTGGGTCTGTCGGCGGGATCGGTCAAACGGCTCTCTATTTTAACCGAACTTCGGTCGATCAGTACAATGTGATCGTTGACCGGTTCGATTCTCCGGCTGCGGTTAACGAGACGATTCGTATCATCGCTCGCCGCCGGCGAGTCGTATCCCACGAGGGTCTCGACGCTTCGGGCTCTTTTTATCGATTCGTTCCCTCGCGTCGCGTTTCCATAACGATCGGTCTTGATCGCCTGTCCCGGCGTGTATCTCTTCGCGTATTTTCTCGTTGTCGACGTTTCGCTTCGCTCGTCGTCGCAATCCAAAAGATCCTCGAGGCTCGCCGCTCGACGAAATCTCTGCACGGAGCCGCGACTCTTGTTCATCTCCCTTAGCGTAAGATTGAGATACTTGCTCTTGAGCCTGTTCACAATGCCCGGACCGTACTGCAATTCCTCGGAACTGTCGCTCTCGCCATCGTCGCCCGTTCTCTTTCCGTTTCCCGCGCGATCATTTCTCGTTTCTTCACTAGCGTACAAGGAGACGCTCGTTTTATCGTCCGTTCTTCCGATTATTCTACTGGCAACGCGACTCTCCTCGCATTCTTCCACGCGATTCTTCTTCGTCGATCCTTTCTTCTTAACCGCACCGTTATTCCCGTAATTTATCATTTTATCGTCTATTCCCGTATTATTCCCGTAACTATCGACATCAACGACGCCTATCGCGCCGTCATTCTTTCTCGTTGAGTCGAAATTGCCAGCGTTCTCCGGCGGCGAGTTTGAACGAAACGACGAGAGATCCGTGTCGAGACGCATCTTGCACGCGACTGTCGAAACGATTGAAACATCAGCGGCAGCGTTGGTTCCGTTTATTCCGTTTATTTCGTTACCGTCTTGCCCGTCGTCGTCACCGCCGCAAACGTTCGCGATTGTGCTGCCATCGTTGGGCGAATCGTCGTCACTATCGCGACTACTCTCGCGGTAACGAGTGGCGCCGCCGCGCGATGTCCGACGGCTCGATGATACCGACGATTCCGATAGTTTGTGGCAATTATTGAAGCTCGAGTAGTCGAAACAATTACCGTCGGACGTTGCCGCTTTCAACGACGTTAATTCACCGAGGCGATGATCCTCGTTGCCGATGCACGAATTATCGTGCAAAAGACGCTCCACCGGCTCGTCGGACGCGGACGAATCGACGATCAAAGTGCCGTTATTCGTCGGGAAAGTTCCCGCAACGGCGGAGCACAATTTAACGCCAGCGCCGTTGCCGCTAAACACTTTGTTTTGTTGCCTTCGCCTCTGTATCAAATCTCTCTTCCACTGTGGCACCGCACTACCGCTGCATTCTGTGCTACCGTTCGCGGAAGCCATCTTTTTTTTCCCCTCCTCGACGGAAAGATGTCTGCTCTTTTTTCCTACTTTTTTTTTCTCCCGCCCCGCCAACCAAATTTCTCGTTCGATATCGCAGCAGCGCCGGATACTTCTGGGTGTTTTTTTTGTTTTTTTTTTCCGAGCTCAAACGAGATTACGCTGCTACGATACTTTGGCGCGAGGCTGCATTTCCGTTTCGACGCAAAGAACCCGTGTCTTTTTCTCTCTTTCTCTCTCGCGATTTCATACGCGCGGCACACTTGTATTACCAAAAACGACGTGAAACGCGAGGTTTTTTCGTTAACTCCACTCGCGCACAATCGCGGCTCTGGTCGAAAGACTACAATCCGAATGTTTCCGCACAATCGCGGTCGCGCGAGCCGGTCTTACTTGGCTTCGATACGAGAGATTCGACCTCGGGCGATCCGGTGAAAAAACGACACACCTGTCACTCGCGAACCTACGGTGAGCGAACAGAAGTTATTTCTCGTTGCGTGGAAAGTTACGCGACGTTGGGATGAAAAAAAAGAAAAACAACGAGCGATACGGGAGTAATACATACGCGCGCGACAGCGGAGTGTTTTTGGAGGCCGGTAGAGCGCTTCGGGCTCTCCGCCTTGAGCCCCGATACGTAAACGCGAAACGCGATTTTGCCTATGTCTTTCGTCGGCTCCGCCGAGCACGCGACGGCGCTGGAGTTTGACTCTCTCGCTTTACCGTGTACGCTGTTCACTGTACACGATGGCGTTCGTTTCTCTCCCCCCTTTGCTCGCTCTTAAACGCTCACTTCCCCCCTCCACCCTGCCTCGGCGAACGGCCCTTTCGCGACCCCCCACCCAACCGCCATTCGCACTCGCTCACTCGCTCTGTCTCTCTCGACTCGTCGTCATCGTCATCGGTCAGCCTACCGGCCTTACTCACCGTCGAATCTCGCAGTTTTACGGACGCACGATAAATTTTTTTTTCTTAAATATCGTCTCATCCGTTATATAAGCGAGAATACGGAGACATCTCGCGCACCGTCGAGTCTATCCAGCGTGTGTGTCGTCGGAGCAGGCTTCGAGAAATCGAAACTACATTGGTGCGACAACACGCGACGACACGGTAGTTTGTCGATTTGCGACCATAGACGGCCGAGGGATAAAGCGCGCGAGTATACTCTTGTTATTGCTGAGTCTTATATCCGTTCGAAACAACGTCGGGAGCCAATGATGGCCCTCCCCCACAGCAATTTATTGAAAATACTAAACTTTTATGTCATCCACAACTCTGCGACGTGTTAAGCTTGAAGAGTTTCGTACACTTAAACCTTACCATACCGTCACGAAACCTCAAAAATTGGGTAAAATAATAGTGAAAATTTGGAAAAAAGCAAGTTAGGATGGAAATAGGGTTAGGACAGTGTTTTCTCAATGATTTTCATGAATTTTTTTATAATATAAAGAATTAATATAATTTATTGAAACTTTGAGAATATTTTGTACATATATTTAAGTATATACTATAAAATTTTGATACATATATTTAAGGTAGTAGTCTGGTAACTTAAGCCGATTTTCATGTCTTTTTTTAAGGGCGTTTTTTTGTAGGAAAATAAAAATGAATCGTTTTGGATATTTAGGATGTTTTTATTTACATACTAAAGATACAAAAAAGAATTTTGTTGAAAAAATGTAATAGTTTATTATTATTATTATTATTGATCGAAGTTGGCACCTCGAAAAAAAAGCGCGTGGGTGGCCACGGTGATTTTGGCTCTTGATGTTATCTAAATAAAAAATTCTTGATAATTCTTAATCTATAGACATGTCATTCTAGCGGACTTTGGAAAAAAGTTTTTTTTTTCCAAAGTCCGCCATTTTGTTTTTTATCCATGAAATTTAATTTCAGTAGTTCCGACATTCTGGAAGCCGCAATTTTCACCTGAAATCAAATGAGATTGGAATTTACTTTTATTATATGTCTCTCTTCTATATGAACCTAAATGCTATGAAAAAAATAGAAAATTGAATTTTTTACAGGGGTCAAAACAAAAAAGCATGATTTTTTGCCATTTTTTACAACTTTATTTGCAAAAAAAAAAGAATATTTTAAATAATGATAATATTCCGATTTTAGGTTCATATAGAGCGCAATACTGTGAAGAAAGTAACTGCCAATTTTCAAAACGATTGGCTGAAAACTTTTCAAACTAGCGTGTACGCAAGTTAAAAAAAAGTCGTTTTCAGAAAAACGCGTTTGAAAAAATAGTACCAAGAAAAACAAGCAATATGGGATCGCTAATATTTTATAGTATATACTTAAAGATATGTATAAAATATTCTCAAAGTTTCAAAAAATTATATTCATTTTTTATATTATAAAAAAATTCATGAAAATTATTGAGAAAACGCTGTCCTAACCCTATTTCCCCCCTTAATGGCTTATAACAATAGAACGAGTCGGAATTTTCATTACAAATTTTGGGAACATATTTTTCAATAGTTTTACTAACGATTTGTGAAATTAAAAAAAAAATCAATTTTTTGAACCGTCTAACCCTATTTCCCCCCTTAAGCAGCTTTGGCCGCGGTCACTACTTGGGTGGGTAACCGTTCAGCCGTGCACTGGCTGTGCGCGCCGATTAACGAACGGCACGCCGTTTTTCTCAATTTCCGATGGTAATACAGCCGAATTAGGAGGGGTCATACGGAAAAACTCGAAAGGGTATACTTTGCTACAAAGCAAAATATTTTTTTCAAATATATGTGCGAACTTATGGAGCGCGCGAATGACGAAATAACGTTGTTCGCACGGTGCAGTTATTTACGAAATAGTTGACTTCCGGTTGGCGATGATCGGGCCAATTAGAGCGTGTGCAAAAAATTTACTAGTGAACCCCGCGGCGAACTTGAATCGATCTCATCCCACGCGGCGATACTATTCGAATAAAAGTCTTTTTTTTCACCAAATTAATACGTTGACGGACCTTTCGATAGCACGATAATTACTTTTTTTTTCTGTCCCACTTGCATCGAACAATTCGAGATCTTTTGACATCGGGATAAGTCGAAATTACGCGGGAGACGCGAAAGATATATTTTTATTTGGCCACTCCCGGTTCGACACGATGCTGCTCGCCGCTGCTCGTTATTCTCGCACTCTTTTTTTCGTCACGTCCAGATTTATAATTCCGAAGGCCCCGTCCTTCGTGCCCTTTCACTTTCATATCCTCCTGGCCTACGCACGCGAAATTCATGAAACGTCCATATACCCCCTTCGTGTATGCGCATAGAAAGTATTTTGCTCTTGCGAACGCGCAAGAGAGAGATATCGGACACCGGGGATTCCAGTTTCATTGACCGCTAAGTATTTACCTCTGGCTTTAACCCGTTACAATTATTTTATCAAACATTCTCAAATAGAAATTGTCGTCCGGAACGGAGCATTTTTTGCTTTTAGACAATTTAATTTTTCCTTATTAAGAGGCTAAAAACAAAGAAGGTAAAAGATATATATTTCTCCATATTATATCAATATATCGCCGCCGCCATGTTCAACAGTTGACGAGGTGGATTAGGTCGGATCAGATTAGGTTAGATGGCACGAGACGACGAGAGAATGGCCAAATGAAACGATCGTAAAATAAATTCCGACGGAGATCCCGGACTGGATCTCTGACTTTGTCCAGAGTTGCGTGATTCCCCGAGTGAGACGAACGATCGTGATACTACGAGAGTTCGTCTCACTCGGGGAATCAGCCTGCCGATCGTCGTTCGAAAAATCATTTTTTCGATTTTCGTCCTTTTCACATTGATATTTTGAGATTTCGACTAAAACTCGGTGTTATTTGTAATCAGCGGTAAATTTCCGTTCGAGTAGGGTATCGAAACATTGCAAAAAATGAAAAAAAAAAAAAAAAACAAAAAAATTCTCTAGTAAGTATATATATTAGGGTGGTTTTTTTTCGACTATTTTTTTTTTCAGTCCCCACACGAAATTTTGTTGGATATATCGAAAAATAAATTCCCTGAAAGTTACAGCCCTCAATATTAATTCTAAGTACTTTCCCTTAGCGTGAGAAGATTTTCCATCTAAAATACACGTAAATCGAATTTTTTTTTCTAAAAATTTCTATAACTCAGCCGCATTTTATGCTATCATATCGTTCTTGGTTTCTATTTACTCGGAATGAAACAATCTAAAAAAGTGCTTTTTGCGGCGAAAGTGTAAATTATACTGGTGAGTTGGTATGGGTCACTGAAGTTGATTTTTACCCAAAATTCTCGTTTTTTTTCGGTTATCTCCGAAACAATTAACTTTACGAAAAAAATGTAAATGAAAAATTCGTTGGAAATTTAATTTCCTACAAAAAAGGTCCTATCGACCCAATTGCTTAGATTAATATTTGTTGAGATATTGAACTTTAACTTATGAGTAGTATAAAATTTATAAAATATGAAATATTAAATAATAAAAAAAAATTTTTTTAATAAAGTTCAATATCTCAAGAAATATGGATCTAAGCAATTGAGTCCATAGGACCTTTTTTGTAGGAAATTAAATTTCCAACAAATTTTTCATTTACATTTTTTTCGTAAAGTTAATTATTTCGGAGATAGCAGCAAAAAAACGAGAATTTTGGGTAAAAATCAACTTCAGTGACCCGTACCAACTCACCAGTACAATTTACACTTTCGCCGCAATAGGCACTTTTCTATATTGTTTTATTCTGAGTAAATCGAAACCAAGAACAATATGATAGCATAAAATGCGGCTGAGTTATAGAATTTTGAAAAAAAAAAAAAAAAAAATTCGATTTACGTGTATTTTAGATGGAAAATCTTTTCACGCTAAGGGTAAGTACTTAGAATTAATATTAAGGGCTGTAACTTTCAGGGAATTTCTTTTTCGACATATCCAACAAAATTTCAGGTGGGGACTGAGAAAAAAAAATAGTCGAAAAAAAAAAATCGCCCTAATATATATATTATATGTATAAACTCGTGGTGTCGCCCCCCTGCGCGCTTCGTGCGCTAAACCCCCTCCCCGACCGTCCGACGCCACTCTTGTACACGCCGGCGGCGGTGGCGATATATTTATATAATATAGAGATATATATATATAGGTAGGCATGTCAAAATTATAACAGAGCTACTTTCTGCTTCGGTGAATTAATATTTGTGTTTCGTGAGAATTTTTACCTTTTAGAAAGTGTAATCGAACGTCGCGCCAAATGCCACTGAATTTTTTGTTTACAGAGCATCGGCACGTTAGGACAATAATATGGAAAAGGATTCGCGCCATCGGCCAACCGAGATGCGACACGAAGGGAAAGTATAGCGGCGAATGTTTGTTTCAAAAGACACGGCAAAATTTGTACGCTTCATCGCGGGAACAATCATGATAATAATATGCTTTACCGATCAATTGCATATTTAGCAAAACTGATCCGTATTCAATCGAAGAACAGAGTGAGGCGGAATGACTCGACGAGAAAAAAAAATGTCGCGCATCGCAGTTACCGGACGACGACACATTTTGATCCGAGTAAAAGTGCGCGGTGAAAGCGTATAGGTTAATTGCGCGTTTTCAAACAATAATATAATCTCCGTGCCCCTGAGTCCCTCTCGCAATTTCGTGCGTATCTCTTTTTGCGAACGATCGATTTTGCTCGATTTTCTTACCGCGCGATACGGTAAAATTTGATACGCGCGATTCTATATTATATTTATATTTTATCGAGTTAATATCGTCTTGCGGATAGGTTCAAAACTTGTGCTAAAGGAGTCGTGATAATCGCGACGGTCGGATAACCGAGAGTGGAGTTAATATATATCTATAACTCCGGTTAGGCAGTACGAAACATGGCCGCGACGCGTTTCCGACTGGTACCGAACCGGTACAACGACGAACCAGTTTCAAATTAGTTTTTATTTTCTTTTTCGAGTCATACCTCGCCATTTTCAACGTTGAGCCTCGCAATAATAGTCAACGCACTCGCGTTTGTTTGGCACGACCGGACAAGGCTCGTGATACGGAATAATAATGGCCCATCGTCGATCGAACGGTGAGAGAGAACAATAATTTATATATTGTCAATTGTATTAGGATTTTCCGTCGCGAACGCGCTAAGAGCCAATACTGAAGCGTTTCGGACTTGAACGTCGTCGTAGAAACTATATAGCTCCGATAAAAAGTACCTTTGCTTCCAAGTTATCGCGGAATATTTATGTTTCAAACATGAATTATAGGACGTACTAGCCCCAAAGTAAGAGTCAAGATCGAACCAACCGTTATTGACAGATACGTCGACGACGATAATGGTTTTGCTGGATTTGACAACGGAGCGACTGTTCCCTCCGCCACCGACGTAGGAGCTTCGAATCTTTGGACGAGTCACGCCACCGCCTGTCTCATTAATCGTTACAAACAATATCATTCGATGGTCGGACAAACTAGTCGCTTGAGAAGTCTGAGAGAGATGTTTGAGACTATATCCCTGGAGATGCAGAAATTTGGCTTCTACTTTGCTCCCCAGAAGTGCGAGAATAAGTGGAGAGTTTTGGAGAGAAAGTACAAGAATCTTGTGTTCAGAGAGAGGTTGAAAAAACCAGGAAGGATAAGACACTACGGTCACTGGGAACACAAGAGAGCCCTCGACGAAATATTCAATGAGAAGAAGAGGAACATGTATTTGGAGGAGAGTGATTTTCCCGCACCCAGTGGTTCACTAAAGTTTGCTCAAAATGCTATCGGGCAAGAGGACCGTGCTACCAGAACTAACCAGGCCGACGATGGACTTTCCAACTCCGCGCAGAGTCCTCAAAGGTTTCCCAAGGATTCCGCTAACAAACCGTCGCCGGTAGTATTTGAGAATTTTCTTGTGGACATGAACAAAAATTTGGTTCTCGCCGAGACAAACAGGGAGAGAAGACACAAAGAAAAAATGGCTATGAGACAGAGCGAGTTGGAAGTTCAGAAAAAGCTTTTAAAATTGAAGGAACAACAAATGGAACTTTGCAAAAGTCAGATGACTTCGGCGGCGAAATTTATTAATCTCATGGAATGACGATCTGTCAAAACTCAAAATAATCTTGTACAGATGACTTCCCTTGTCGCTGTGCGATAAAAAAAAAGTTAATTGAGTCAGTCTTAATCTACAAATCGTCGAAACGGACAAAATCGTTTGCAATAATTTTGTATAAATTTTTTACATGCAGAATAAAAATCCGAATTTACGCAATATGTTGTTGAAAAATTATTAGAGAAGCCTGTTTGGAAATCGTTGCGTCTCTCTTCCCTATCATGTTATCGATACTAATGAGAATTACAATAAATAAAAGTTACAAGAAGCAGATTTTTGAAGACAATAAAATACCAACTAGAGCGCCACCAGACGGAATTTACGATTGTATCGAGAGTTACACCTATAGTCTGTAAACACACGCGGCGGCGCTCGAGCAAGCGTGTATAGAAAGGCGCTGTGACACAGGCTTCGATAGACATCCATGGAGACTAAAGAGTGAATCGAGATCTTCGTAGTTCTGAATAAGAAACGGGATCACAAATGCGGACATTAAGGCTTGTGCCAGCCGACACGACGAGGCGTTGATGTCGCCAACGACTCACCAGTGGTGGGGAGACTCGACATAGCGATTAGCGACGACAGAGACGCTTTTCGCGAAATCTGAAACCATTTTAGGACGGATTTTTGTGGGCTCTTTTTTTCGTACGCTCCCCACTAGAGATCGGGTTTCTTTACTCTAGTCTCAGTTTGCTTACAGTTTGAATTTTTCGTCTACAATGCCGTAACCGCTATTCCGCGCATTCACATTGATATGAGGGCGGTTTAGAGCGTGAATTGTCAAGTTTATGCCTGCGTGCGTTAATTTAGCTTTTTTGGTGCAGCCAAAATCCCAGATACGTTTTGGCTGCGGCCCAAATGTCCCTGTGCGTTCTTCGCCATCCTTTTTCGTGTACGAATCCTTCTCACCGCTTGTCTGTACTTTTTTAGGGTTCTCATTTGTCTTTCCGCTTTGTTCGATCTCCCTAACCTACTTTTTTGGTTACGGCATCGGAAATTGCCCAACGACGCTTTACCGCGCAGTTTTCCCACATCGCATTTTTATTTTTTTTCCACAGAACACTTTTGCCTCGTGAAAAATAATGCAAGGAAGAAATTTTGGAAAAACAACACCAATCTCCGTTGATACGTTAGCGATCCTACTTACCGACGGTATCGATTTTCCAAAATTACTTTTTCGCGATTTCATTTTGTACATTTGGGGTGCGACTCTGTGTAATCTGAGCACAGTGCTGAGATTTTGTACTTGTTTACCGAAAACTATCGGTGTCGTTAGCGAGTGATAGCCCATCAGAGTCGCGCTCGATTGTTTTTTTGACAAAAAAACAATCGAGCGACAGCCAATTGCAAAGAAGATTCCAGCGGAAAGGCGCGACTTCCATAGGCTATCGCTCGCTAGCGACAACTATCGGTGTCGTTAGCGAGCGATAGCCTATCAGAGTCGCGCCTTTCCGCTGGAATCTTCCTTGCAATTGGCTGTCGCTCGTTAACGCACCGATAGTTGTCGGTAACAAGTACGGAATTCAGCCCCAGCACTATACTGCACTGTACGGCCGCGTGCCTTTTTTGTGATGCCCACGGAGACTAGAGTAAAGGAGTTCGATTTTCGCAGATCTTCGTACTCTAGTCTCCCGATGAAGATTTCGACGGACTTTGGTCACGATCAGTCACGATAGAGATGAATAATATATGGTGCATACGCAACAACTCGTAACCTCAAAAAAAGAATTATTTCGTATAAATTTTTATCGTAAAAATGGAAACTTTGAGAAAGGCAAACAAAAAAATTTACGAAAGCTTCGGTAAGAGCGCGGCAAACATTATAATTTACTATGGTAAGTTTTCACCAAGTTCAACCGTTCCTTAATCTGATGACGTTGTGTACGACGGAAAACACAGATTGTTTTTAATTTTCTAGATGGTGACGAGCGTTCCGCAATGTTGAAGGGTCTACGGGCTCAGGTTGAAGAACTTTCCAATTTGGAGGAGCGATTAACAATTGCGGAAACTATATCAGAACTTCTTCCGGCCCATTATGACGGTCCAGAGGCGGGAATCGAGGAGAACAGAGACTATCGTGTTGAGGTTTTTTTTAGTTCAAATCCACCCACTTGTGAAAACCTGACATGATAATTTATATTTGAATTCAGCACCGCATCCTTTATACGTACCGTACATCCGTGTTATAATCTTTATTCAAATTCAAAATATTCCTTTATAACGAAATATAGGGTTTCGCATTAGTTTATCATTGTCGGATAATTAAATAAATGAATGTTGCGCCTTGCAGGAGTACAAGAGTCAATTGTCGCGGATCGAGACGAATCTATCGACGAATGAAAATATGAAAGAGTTTGATCGTATAGTAAATGAGCTCTTAATCGCAGGTAAACTTAACATTAAAAACGTCGTCTTTTATGAAGGAATTTAATTTTGATCTTTGCGTTAACACTCGTGTTAACTTTTTTCCTCAAAATTACCACGTTTATTTTTCTCAGGCGCAATCATCAAAATTATTTTTCTTTGTCTTTTTTTTTCTGAGTCGTTTGCTGTATTATTAAATGTCAAAAGGATAATTTGCAATAAATAGTTTCGTAACAAAAATAAAAGGGTTAAGGTGAGATTTGAATACTTTGATAAACAGACGCGGAAGGAAATGAAAAGGATGGTGCCGAGGGCGTCGATGGCGAATTGCAGCTTACCGGCGACACCATGAATCTCATTGATCCAGTGACGAAGAAGCGAATGATCGATCCCGTAAAAAATACAATATGTTCTCACACGTACGATCTCGAGAGCGTCGTGGCGTTGCTCAGAATTAATCCACTCACACGGTATGCACATTTTGAACTCTTCAAACGATATTTTTCAAAGATTTCATTATTTAATTATTTTTATGTCCAGTTGTCCCGTTCCTGGATGCAAATACAAGGAGCCATTGTCTATAGAAAATATGAAAAGCGACATAGCGATTAAGACCTATTTGGAGAAGCATCCCGCCTAAAGGAACGAGAGTTATTCCCTACTATAGATCGATCTGTATGTCGTGCGACGGTCAATGTCGCACGGACATACGCGTCTCACGGGCGGTCATCTCTCTCTCTGGCTGGTGAAATTTTTGTTGCGAGTATATCGTCCGTCTTGGAACGCGCGCACAGACACGCTCGCCACTTTTTGGCAATGTGCCAAAAACGATTCATCCGTGGGACTTTTCATAGCGTATTCCCGATGTATTAAAAAATTGCTGTGATTTTTTTCTAACGTTAATCAATAATAAATGCATCAACGAAACAAGATTTTTTAAATACCGCGTGTCTTCGGTACTAATGGGGGGGGATTATGAAAATGTGCTTCGACCGTCGTTTTGTTGTTTACTTCGGGTCGTTGAATGCGAAGAAAAAAAAAAAAAACGCGTTGGAAATGTCAAATCATTTGATATTGATCTCTCTGTGGAAATGACGTTAACTCATCTTCGGGGGCTATGTTCGTACTGCGAATCCTGCTGATGCTCGTCGTCACAGGTGAACGTTACGGGACGAGTCCCGTTAAGCTTCGTAAGATCCTCGGCGAGGAATCTTTATTTCACGAGGAGGATGAGAACGCAATGTGGAACGATGCTTATTTCGATCGTATATTCGGTCTGGAAAGACCCGCGGAATTGCCCGCACCGGCGAACGATGAAAAGGCCGAAAAAGATGAGCAAGACGCCGAGGGTACGGACGAGGATGCCGAGGACGGAGAAAGTTTAAGCGGTGAAGACGTTGGCGGAAATGAGAATAAAGAAAAGGATGAAGAGGTGAATGACGAAGAGGACGATACCGAGGGTCCCGCGGAATACCACGATTACGGTTAGTATATCTATCCGCATTTTTTTCCTATTATTTCTAGCTGAGCCCTGGAAAATCCCGGAAACACCATGCGAGATACGATCGCGGCAGTCGAACGATGAAACGTCATCGAAATAATCTGTTAAAAAGTTATCTCGTACGATCGCCGGAGAAAGCGGAAGAAGCGTGCGAGGATGGGAGGGCCACCGAGCCGTTCGAGCCGTTTCAACAATACGAGCCATTGGAATACACGGATTACGGTGAGAAAATCTGAGCCCTCCAACTCCCGGGGATAAGAAAATTCTCTTCAAATGGAATAACTTTCAATGATACGTAATGTCATGCGCGTTATCGGGCCGCTGATACAGAGGCATGATAATATTAGTTGGTTCGCAATTGATTGAAATAAATTCGTTGGTTGGTAAAATGTTTAGTAACAATATGCGGCACGGAGGGAAATCGTCGAAATTTACAAAAAGTAATGGATAATTGGATTTTGCTTAAATGCGACATTATAATTTTTTATTCTTATTCTTATTTAGTTATTGAATTGATTAGATTTGCCGAATCTTTTATTCGGGTTTACGAATTGATGTCTCTTTTGCAGATCCATCGGACGACGGGGGAAAGGACAAGACTTCCGGTGAATCACGAATTATTCGAAGAATCAATGATTTTACCAATATCATCGCTGTCTCGCTCTTCTTTGTCTTTCTTGCCGGTTGATTTATAAATAACGTAATTTCACACGCCAATCGATGCTCTGACAATTTAAATTTTGCGAGATTCTCGGCCGGCAACGCGCGTCTTCCTCGTATATCAATCGCAGCCACCATTGCCGGCATCCTAATGATGACCCGACAGAGAGGGTCGAGCATATCGTGAAACCTACAATATAAACTCAATATTCGAGTTGCTTTTCTCGTATCGCAGTTATATTGAGTGACGACTGTGCTTATTCGCGCGATAGTTTTCGAGACTTTTCATCGACGCGAATCTCTCGCACGGATTACGTCGTGGAATTAAAACGACAACTGTTCCTTGTACGCGCGGTAACTCGAACCTGTCAGCTTGAAAACGAAGGGGCATTTATCTATCTCGCGCGTTCGCCGACAAAAATTAAAAACTCCTTCTAAACGTCGAACATTCCAATATACGAATTCTCATTCCGCCTAAATTCACGCCCTCGAAACTTCCGTTATGTTATCAGATTCACGTAGATTTTTCAAATCGATCTTCTTCGTCTTCGTGATGATTGATTCGAAAATATGCACGTAAAAATTGATGAAACGGTGGTATTACGGACCGGTTGACACGAGTGAATTTTCTTCTCAAATGTACGATGGAAGAGAAATAAAAAAATGAACATGATATATATTCCTCCGTACGCAACAAAAGACAAAGGGTCCCTGAAGGTTCAATGGGCATTTTACGACTTGGAACGGATTCGGTTTTTTATTTCAAAACTAAGCCGTAAATATAGCACAGAGAAGTAGTAGTCCAAGATTTTTAGACTTTCGCTCCGCATAAAATCCTGATAATTGATTTTTCGATTGGATTATGTCAGAGGGTGCCCCCTAAGTATAAAACCAAGTTTCTGTCGTGCGAAACCGCGAGCGTTAGCCGCCGTCTTGAAAAACGCCTTTTTTAAAATATCTCGGAAACGGTGAGTTTTATGTTAAAAATAGTGGAGACCTTTTTTGTAGAGGATAGAATTTCCCATCTTTTTCGTTTAAAGCTTTTTCCTCTATTGTTAATATTTTCCGAGATATAGTTGGTAAAAATCAAATTTTACTTTTTAGGAAATATGTCGATAATTTTTGGAAATACGAAAAAAATGTCGTAATCTAAGTTGTAGAGCATGACATTTTCTACCATTTTTGTATAAAACTTTTTTTTGTAAGATTAATAGTTGCTGAGTTCTAGCGCAATGAAAGCGTTAGCCGTCATCTTGAAAAACGCCTTTGCGCAAATATCTCGGAGACGGTGAGTTTTGCGTTAAAAATAGTAGGGACTTTGTTTGTAGAGGATAGAATTTCCCATCTTTTTCATTTAAAACTTTTTTCCCTATTATTAATATTTTCCGAGATAAGTTGGTTAAAAAATCAAATTTTTGTTTTTGGAAAATATGTCGATAATTTTTGGAAATACGAAAAAAATGTTGTAATCAAAGTTGTAGAGCATGACATTTTCTACCATTTTTTCATAAAACTTTTTTTTGTAAAATCAATAGTTGCTGAGTTTTAGCGCAATGAAAGTTGCCGTCACGTAAAGAAAAACAGCGATGAGTGGTAATACGTTACTCTAGCATGCAAACAAAATGTATAAGTAGACGCGACGTCTCGGCGGCCAGTCAGTTCTTTACCTGACGGCAACTTTCATTGCGCTAGAACTCAGCAACTATTGATTTTACAAAAAAAAGTTTTATACAAAAATGATAGAAAATGTCATGCTCTACAACTTTGAATACGACATTTTTTTCGTATTTCCCCAAATTATCGACAAACTTTCCAAAAACAAAAATTTAATTTTTTTAACCAACTATATCTCGGACAATATCAACAATAGAAAAAAAAGTTTCAAATAAAGAAGATGGAAAATTCTATCCTCTACAAAAAAGGTCTCCACTATTTTTAACGTAAAACTCACCGTTTCCGAGATATTTGCAAAAAGGCGTTTATCAAGATAGCGGCAAAAGCTCGCGGTTTCGGACGACAGAAACTTGGTTTTATACTTAGGGGTGCACCCTGTCACATAATCCAATCGAAAAATCAATTATCAGGATTTTATGCGAAGCGAACCCATTTTTGGTGCTAAAATTCCTGGACTATAGGAAGAAGCGATACAAACGAAGTGTGAGATAAAAGAAAAATTTCATGAAGCATCGCGTCACGGGGATGTCTCTGTGTTGAAACTCGGTAAAGTGAAAAGAGAATGCGGCATCGGAGACGAGAATATTTGGAGAGGAACGAGCAGAGTCGCGTTTGTGCCTTCTCTTCGTTAGTGACTCGTGCGAGCGGGTCTTCGCACTCATTGGCCTTTCCGTAGGATCACGTGGCAACGGAAAACACCTCGGTGGGGAGAGAATGGCCGATCCCCCGTAAAACCGTCACCGTGAGAGAGGCGAAAGCAGCACCGTGAAACCAGGAGAGTTTTACGTTCTAGTATTTTGCCCCGGCGGTAAAGTAGCGATTACTCTCTCGTCGTGAGTCTCTCGCGCGAGTACTAGCTTGTGAATGTAATACGCGGGCGTTATACTATACTATATATATATATATATCATATATCTATATACAGCTAAGAAGAAAAAAACAGAAGAGTTCGGTCGAATCGTTTTTAATCATTTACTGCCGTTTCCATCATATATACGTGCTCGATGAAATTGAAATTAGATTTCTCCCATGTGTGTACCCGTCCGCATGATAAAGGTCGCGGGAGAACGAGTGCATATATACAGAGCCATCAAACCGGGTGACGTTTTTTTTTCTTCTCTTCAGTCAAATTCACATCCGTGATCCGCGTGCAACCGAACAACGCCATGTTGTTTTTCGTGTACACATATCGGTTGTTTTTTCGTTTCAACGAGGAATAACAGTTGGAGAACGAGTGTTTTATAATTCCCGATGTTGGTAATTAACCGAACTCTACCGATATTATTGGTGCTTTTTTTTTTTGTTCAATTAACAACGATAGATCGGTGCCGCGATCAAGATGCAGTTCCGTAGTGGCATTTGATTGCGAAGAAAAACTTCAAAGTTTCTTTGGGTGCATCTAGAGCGCAAGGTGTAAGCGCGTTGCAAGGTGGCCGCTGCGGCGGGAGAGTTGGGAAAGGCCTATCGTTACGGTGAAGCAACGTTTGTAGGAGAATAAAAAAACGGGGCATAGTTTTGTGGTAGATGGGGCAAGGAACGCCGTGCTTCGATCGAGAGATCCGACGGCTATGTGATCTCGCCCGATAGTGGTTTGCGCTGCTTGACTCGGCGGCACGCCGTGAGATCGTGGAATGCGCGCTGACAGGTATATATATACATCGGTCATTCGCCGTCGCGCGGAGAGCCTGCATTTTTTTTCCTATACTCTTCCACGATAATTGTCATTTCCGTCGTACGTTCAGCGTTTGTTGTGTTATATCAGCGATTTTTTTTTTTTCACCACGCGCCCGGACAGTTGCCTATTTACTTGTTCTCTCGTCCTCCCCCCCCTCCCACGTTTCTTCGTTCAGCCAGCATGGCTATCTCCTACGTACGAACGTCCTCGAGCCGATTCATCGGGCACGAACGCGCGTGGGAACAGCGCACTTTTGCTACTATTGCGTGTCACACAGTGCGAAATAGGGAACGGTGATACAGTGAGGCGACGATACGACGACGACGACGATGATGATGATGATCTTTTATCCTACAAGTATGTCCGTATTTCCTGATAAATACCGTTCAATTATATTGTTTCGTCACTCGGGCAGCTTGGTCGATAATAATGGCATGATATACCAAAGTGCATTCGTTTCCCATTGTGATCATCGTTGTTTCTTAAATTCTTCATTACAAACGAGAATTACTTAATTCTTTATCCGCGCTAAACTTTCTTCAAATTTCGTTCCCAAAATGAACGCGTTGAATTAAAATAATTGCTAGAGGATAATTATTAAATTATTGTTATTTCGCGAAGGTACGTAATATAATAGAAATTATGCTCTTGTGAATACTCAAGGGGGGTAATAGGGTTAGGACAGCGTTTTCTCAATGATTTTCATGAATTTTTTTATAGTAGAAAAAATGAATATAACTTAGTGAAACTTTGAGAATATTTTATACATATATTTAAGTATGTACTATAAAATTTTTATACATATATTTAAGTATATACTATAAAATATTAGCGACCCCATATTGCAGGTCACAGACTCAGCATTTTGCGTACATTCTGGAAGCCGCAATTTTCATCTGAAATCAAACGAGGTTGGAATTTACTTTTATTATATGTCTCTCTTCTCTATGAAGCTGAATGCTATCAAAAAAATAGAAAATTGAATTTTTTACAGGGGTCAAATCAACAAAGCATGATTTTTTGCCATTTTTTACAACTTTATTTGCGAAAAAAAATTATTTTAAATAACGATAATATTCCGATTTTAGGTTCATATAGAGCGCGATACTATGAAGAAAGTAGCTGCCAATTTTCAAAACGATTGGTTGAAAACTTTTCAAACTAGCGTGTACGCAAGTTAAAAAAAAGTCGTTTTCAGAAAAACGCGTTGGAAAAAATAGTACCAAGAAAAACAAGCAATACGGGGTCGCTAATATTTTATAGTATATACTTAAATATATGTATAAAAATTTTATAGTATATACTTAAATATATGTATAAAATATTCTCAAAGTTTCAATAAATTATATTCATTTTTTATACTATAAAAAAATTCATGAAAATTATTGAGAAAATGCTGTCTTAACCCTATTTCCCCCCTTAATGGCTTATAACAATAGAGGGAGTCGGAATTTTCATTAAAAATTTTTGGAACATATTTTTTAATAGTTTTGCTAACAATTTATGACATAAAAAAAAAATCGTAGTCTGGTAACTTAAGCCGATTTTCATGTCTTTTTTCGAGGACGTTTTTTTGTAGGAAAATAAAAATGAATCGTTTTGGATATTTAGGTTGTTTTTATTTACATATTAAAGATACAAAAAAAAATTAGTTTGAAAAAATTTAATAGTTTATTATTATTATTATTATTGATCGAAGTTGGCAGCTCGAAAAAAAAAGCGCGCGGGTGGCCCCGGTGATTTTGGCTCTTGATGTTATCTGAAATAAAAAATTCTTGATAATTCTTAATCTATAGACATGTCATTCTGGTCGGAACTACTGAAGTTAAATTACATGGATAAATAACAAAATGGCGCACTTTGGAAAAAAAGTCTTTTTATTTTAGCAAAGAAGGGGTTGTAAAATAAAAAGTTAGGGGTGAAAAAATTTCTCGGTAGTTCCGACGAGAACTATAAGTGTGTAGAGTAGCCTGTTAAAATTTGAAAGCAATCGGTTCGGTAGAAAAAAAGTTAGGACCCGGGCTGCCAACGTCGAGGTGCCAACGTCGATCAATAATAATAATAATAATAAACTATCAAATTTTTTCAAAATTTTTTTTTGTATCTTTAATATGCAAATAAAAACATCCTAAATATCCAAAACGATTCATTTTTATTTTCTTACAAAAAAACGCCCTCCAAAAAAGACATGAAAATCGGCTTAAGTTACCAGACTACTACCTTAAAGCGTTTAAATATACGGGCATAGAATTCCATGGGAATGTTCTCGGGGTAAGTCGTAAAGTTGGAAAATTTGTGCGATATATGGTGATAAATATCATTCGAATATAATATACATTTGTATATTATTATCCGGAAATAACGAAACACGTAGCGCGGCCGCTGTCAAGTACAACCAAGTACAACTCGTCGAGGCGAGTGTGTCGGTGCCCCCGCGTGCCGAAAATAACGGGATGAGCGACGAATATATAGGCGAGAAGAGGACGAACCGAAGAAAAGAAGAAGAAAAAAGCCAACGAGCGAAGAAAGAAACGCGAAGGATACGTACGGCATAGGTGAACTGAATTAATGGCTCGGGGTCCCTCGATCGCGAGTGGCTCCTCGTACCGTGAAATGTTTACGTCCCGTCAGCAACGTGTGCTCTCGTATCTTTCCACCATATTCTTATCTCCCTTTTATCTCTCGCGTTGCGTGAAATTTCGTTCGAAAATTCAACTTTCTTTCGCACATTTACCCGCGAGAGTCTTTTACTATCGTTCGTCGGTACGGTCTATGCTTCCACGTCGATCTAACAACGAACAAATGATTTTTCCGGGAGATTGGAAATTTCATGGAATCTTTGTTTTTCAGTCGATACGGGAACTCGGGAAATTGGGCCGATGCAGGAGAAGAAAGAAGATAGAGGTTCGAGATTCGAGGCTCGAGGAGCCGCGAAATAACGCAAAATAGGTTCGAATACCGCGTCCCGTAGAGCGAAAGAGGGAAAGAGCGAAAGAACGAAAGAGCGCGGGAGCTTTACAGTTGGACGGTGAGCGTCCAACGACCGAGAAACAAAAAACACGACAATCACGGAAAATAATAAAAATAATAATTTCGAGAACGTCGAAAATTAGTCGGATAATTGAAGATTTGTGCGAGAAACGTTACGTCGATGAGAGACACGATCGGAGAAAGAAGATGAGTACGGTGGAAATGGCGTCGACGACGGTGCGCGTCGGAACGTCCGAGTTGTCCCACAAAACGTCACAGGTTATTGGTCATCCTGAACGGGTCGTTGTTACCGGTAATTCCATCGATACGTCAACGAACGTTGATACGAGAAACGATGAACGAAATACGAGCATCAATGTTGCCGTTGTCGCTGATATGGATCTCGTTAATGGCCCAAATCCGTGGCTTCCCGCTTATGGTTTTCAGTTACAGCAGCAGCAGCACCAGCAACAGCAGCACCATCACCAACAACAGCAGCAACAGCAACGACACAATCAGCACTTTCAACCCGCGCACGAGGATTTACGGGCTAATGGTTAGTGCGATGTTTATCACGTTTTTCTTTTATATACCATCGACACTCGTCGTTTCAATGCAAAATCATTATAGATACCTTTCCTCATAAAAAATTCTCGTGTTTAAGGTAGTAGTCTGGTAACTTTAGCCGATTTTCATGTCTGTTTTGGAGGGCTTTTTTTTGTGAGAAAATAAAAATGAATCGTTTTGGATATTTAGGATGTTTTTATTCACATATTAAAGATACAAAAAAAAAATTGTTTGAAAAAATTTAATAGTTTATTATTATTATTATTATTGATCGAAGTTGGCACCTCGAAAAAAAGCGCGTGGGTGGCCCCGGTGATTTTGGCTCTTGATGTTATCTGAAATAAAAAATTCTTGATAATTCTTAAGGTAGTAGTCTGGTAACTTAAGGCGATTTCCATGTCTTTTTTTGAGGGCGTTTTTTTGTAGGAAAATAAAAATGAATCGGTTTGGATATTTAGGATGTTTTTATTTACATATTAAAGATACAAAAAAAAATTTGTTTGAAAAAATTTAATAGTGTATTATTATTATTAATATTGATCGAAGTTGGCACCTCGAAAAAAAAGCGCGTGAGTGGCCCCGGTGATTTTGGCTCTTGATGTTATCTGAAATCAAAAATTCTTGATAATTCTTAAGGTAGTAGTCTGGTAACTTAAGGCGATTTTCATGTCTTTTTTGGAGGGCGTTTTTTTGTAGGAAAATAAAAATGAATCAGTTTGGATATTTAGGATGTTTTTATTTACATATTAAAGATACAAAAAAAAATTTGTTTGAAAAAATTTAATAGTGTATTATTATTATTAATATTGATCGAAGTTGGCACCTCGAAAAAAAAGCGCGTGAGTGGCCCCGGTGATTTTGGCTCTTGATGTTATCTGAAATCAAAAATTCTTGATAATTCTTAAGGTAGTAGTCTGGTAACTTAAGGCGATTTTCATGTCTTTTTTGGAGGGCGTTTTTTTGTAGGAAAATAAAAATGAATCAGTTTGGATATTTAGGATGTTTTTATTTACATATTAAAGATACAAAAAAAAAATTGTTTGAAAAAATTTAATAGTGTATTATTATTATTAATATTGATCGAAGTTGGCACCTCGAAAAAAAAGCGCGTGAGTGGCCCCGGTGATTTTGGCTCTTGATGTTATCTGAAATCAAAAATTCTTGATAATTCTTAAGGTAGTAGTCTGGTAACTTAAGGCGATTTTCATGTCTTTTTTGGAGGGCGTTTTTTTGTAGGAAAATAAAAATGAATCAGTTTGGATATTTAGGATGTTTTTATTTACATATTAAAGATACAAAAAAAAATTAGTTTGAAAAAATTTAATAGTGTATTATTATTATTAATATTGATCGAAGTTGGCACCTCGAAAAAAAAGCGCGTGAGTGGCCCCGGTGATTTTGGCTCTTGATGTTATCTGAAATCAAAAATTCTTGATAATTCTTAAGGTAGTAGTCTGGTAACTTAAGGCGATTTTCATGTCTTTTTTGGAGGGCGTTTTTTTGTAGGAAAATAAAAATGAATCAGTTTGGATATTTAGGATGTTTTTATTTACATATTAAAGATGCAAAAAAAAATTTTTGAAAAAATTTAATATTTTATTATTATTATTATTATTATTATTATTGATCGAAGTTGGCACCTCGAAAAAAAAGCGCGTGGGTGGCCCCGGTGATTTTGGCTCTTGATGTTATCTGAAATCAAAAATTCTTGACAATTCTTAATCTATAGACATGTCATTCTGGTCGGAACTACTGAAGTTAAATTTCATGGATAAATAACAAAATGGCGGACTTTGGAAAAAAGTTTTTTTTTCCAAAGTCCGCCATTTTGTTATTTATCCATGAAATGTAACTTCAGTAGTTCCGACCAGTTAAATTTCATGGATAAATAACAAAATGGCGGACTTTGGAAAAAAGGTTTTTTTTCCAAAGTCCGCCATTTTGTTATTTATCCATGAAATTTAACTTCAGTAGTTCCGACCAGTTAAATTTCATGGATAAATAACAAAATGGCGGACTTTGGAAAAAAAAACTTTTTTCCAAAGTCCGCCATTTTGTTATTCATCCATGAAATTTAACTTCAGTAGTTCCGACCAGAATGACATGTCTATAGATTAAGAATTATCAAGAATTTTTGATTTCAGATAACGTGAAGAGCCAAAATCACCGGGGCCGCCCACGCGCTTTTTTTTCGAAGTGCCAACTTCGATCAATAATAACAATAATAATAAACTATTAAATTTTATCGAAAAAATTTTTTTTTTGTCTCTTTAATATGTAAATAAAAACATCCTAAATATCCGAAACGATTCATTTTTATTTTCCTACAAAAAAACGCGCTCCAAAAAAGACATGAAAATCGGCTCAAGTTACCAGACTACTATCTTAATCTATAGACATGTCATTCTGATCGGAACTACTGAAGTTAAATTTCATGAATAAATAACAAAATGGCGGACTTCGATCAATAATAATAATAATAAACTGTTAAATGTTGTCAAACAAATTTTTATTTTGTATCTTTAATATGTAAATAAAAACATCCTAAATATCCAAAACGATTCATTTTTATTTTCCTGCAAAAAAACGCCCCCCAAAAAAGACATGAAAATCGGCTTAAGTTACCAGAGTACTACCTTAATTGGTGAAGAAAAAGTGAATTAACGGTAATTGATTATTCGGAGAATAGAAAGAACACTTGTGAAATAATTTTTCAAACTTTTTCTCATTGGAACAGCGCTCGACGACGAACGTCGTCACTGGTGTTTGGGTTCGTTCACTCACTTTTTGTCGTATTCCGGCATTTTTGGGCATTTTTATCACGATCCATCCGACTTCAAAATTCAAGTTGGGAAGAAAAATAATAGTGACGCCCCTGCCAGAGCGTGAATCGTTATTGAGAGACTCTTTGGATTGGGATACTCTTTGGAAACCATTTCATTCGTTTTAGACGTTACGTCGGGACAATGCGACGATAGATCGCTCGTTCGTACGCTTCGCCTCCGGTTCTATTTTTTTTTTTGCCGTTACGGTCGCTACTCGCGTATCCTCTCTTCGCATCGAGTATATTATTCGACTTTGTTCGACTCTCCGTGCACGGTGGATGGGGTACGTAAAGTATACGTTCGGGTGCGCATGTGAATCCAGTAAATACTATAACTACGCTGGAACGCGTTATCGAGCTTCGAGAATATGTGGAAAAACGAGAGAAAAAAAATAAAAACATCCAACCGGATCGAACGTCGCTGGACGAAGAGCCAAAATTTCTATGCAACTGTATTCTCGTACGCGTACACGATTCGACGATTCGACTGATCATTCGTCATTTTCACTTTTTTTCTTCTTCTTACTCTCAACGAGAGGTCGATGCTCGCCGCTGATAAACCGAACGTGACAATTTTTTTTTCTTATTTCCGACCATGGATGAAAAGTGACGCGCGCGTTCCGGTTCGAAAGATCCTCTCGTTTCCGTGTCACGGAAACTATAACACCTCCCCGCTCCAATATCCAATTTTTTGCCAACAATTTATTTCATTATCGCGGATTAAAATCGCGCGTAGATAGCGCTTCAACACGCCATGTATTTAAATAGCGCGCGTTAGATGCCCATATTTTTCCTCCTCGTACGTGCTTCCATGTTTATCTTGTCGTTTCGTTCGTGCGTGATTGTCGTACACGCTCCATATATCTTCCACTGATACAACGAGTTATTACTCGTTACTGACGTGGAGAACTGGCAAAATTTATAATCGAAATCTTGATTCCGTAATGCGAAAATACGAACAAGGCTTTTTCGATCTTTCTCAAACGCCGTTTGCCGATATATTTGCCGGTATATTTGCCGGTATATTTTCCGGTGTATTTCTCGGTTTATGGAGTAATGGAAATTTGCTTGTTGTTTCTCAGTGTCTCGAGACCGAGAAGGATCGTCCGAGAAGGTTACCGTCCAAAGCCACGCGCGCCTCTGAAAAATTAATTATTTTAAACGAGCATATAAACTTAAGATTCGTTCAACGACTCGAATTAAAATGACACGAGACGGAAATAAACTATCTTCTTCGGGTTCTCTCTCGTTACAATTTCGGTACGTCGAATAACAAAATCAATAAACCATTTATCTTAATAACAAAAGTACACTCCGATCGCTCGAGAGCCAAAGTGAAAAAGTTGATTGGCTCGCGCGCGAGTTTCAAACTTTTCCGCACGATGCTCGGGCATCGAGGTGCCCGGGTCTCGGTATAACGGTAAATCTTCCTCGGGGGTTTACCATCGCCACCGAGTTGCCTTTTTCTATATACGTTAGACGTACGAGGTCTGTTAAAAAAGTATCGCGAATTTCGAATTTCCGCGGGCTACGCATATTCGATTTTCGATTTTTTTGTGGCGTTAGGTTGGTACTCATGTTCCTCATTTATGCTGAAAAAATCGGCCACTTTGAATGTTTAGTTAATTGTTGACAGCTGTTTTGGTTAGACGTGTTTTGGCTTGTCTTCGATTTTTGCCTATTCCAAAAAAGCAGCTTCCATCGCGATGATTGAGGTTTGGTTTCCACGTCGTAACCATAAACCCACGATTCGTCACCAGTTATGGCCCTCTGGAGCAAATTTGGGTCGTCGCGGACCGAGTCCAACAGCTCCTTAGCAATGTTAACGCGACACTTGTTTTTGTTCGAAATTGAGCAATTTTGGCACGAATTTCGCGGCGACCCGTCTCATGCCCGAATCATTGGTAAAAATCGAATAGCACGAGCCAATCGATATGTTTAGTTCCTCAGCAACTTCTCTAACGGTGATTCGACGATTGGCCAATATTATTTTCTTCATTTCATCAATGTATTCATCTGTTGTTGATGTGCTCGGGCGTCCGGAACGCATTTCGTTGTTCAAATCTTCTCGGCCCTCTAAGAACATTTTGTGCCACCGATAAACGTTGCTTTGGTCCAAGGTAGCTTCACCATATGCCACAGTTAACATTCGGAATGCGTCCGCGCACTTAATTTTCTTTTTCACACAAAATTTGATACAGATTCTTTGATCCATTTTTTGGAATAGGCCAAAATCGAAGACAAGCCAAAACACGTCTAACCAAAACAGCTGTCAACAATTAACTAAACATTCAAAATAGCCGATTTTTTCAGCATAAGTGAGGGACATGAGTACCAACTTAAGGTAGTAGTCTGGTAACTTATGCCGATTTTCATGTCTTCTTTGGAGGGCGTTTTTTTGTAGGAAAATAAAAATGAATCGTTTTGGATATTTAGGATGTTTTTATTTACATATTAAAGACACGAAAAAAATTTTTTTTGAAAAAATTTGATAGTTTATTATTATTATTATTATTATTATTATTGATGATCGAAGTTGGCACCTCGAAAAAAAAGCGCGTGGATGGCCCCGGTGATTTTGGCTCTTGATGTTATCTGAAATAAAAAATTCTTGATAATTCTTAATCTATAGACATGTCATTCTGGTCGGAACTACTGAAGTTAAATTTCATGGATAAATAACAAAATGGCGGGCAAAATAAAAGGACTTTTTTTTCCAAAATCTGCCATTTTGGTATTTATCCATGAAGTTTAACTTCAGTAGTTCCGACCAGAATGACATGTCTATAGATTAAGAATAATCAAGAATTTTTTATTTCACATAACTTCAAGAGCCAAAATCACCGGGGCCACCCACGCGCTTTTTTTTTGAGGGGCCAACTTCGATCAATAATAATAATAATAAACTATTAAATTTTATCAAAAAAATTTTTTTTTGTATCGAAAAGCGCGTGGGTGGCCCCGGTGATTTTGGCTCTTGATGTTATCTGAAATCAAAAATTCTTGATAATTCTTAATCTATAGACATGTCATTCTGGTCGGAACTACTGAAGTTAAATTTCATGGATAAATAACAAAATGGCGGGCAAAATAAAAGGACTTTTTTTTTCCAAAGTCCGCCATTTTGTTATTTATCCATGAAATTTAACTTCAGTAGTTCCGACCAGAATGACATGTCTATAGATTAAGAATAATCAAGAATTTTTTATTTCAGATAACATCAAGAGCCAAAATCACCGGGGCCACCCACGCGCTTTTTTTTTGAGGGGCCAACTTCGATCAATAATAATAATAATAATTAACTATTAAATGTTTTCGAAATTTTTTTTTTGTATCTATAATATGTAAATAAAAACATCCTAAATATCCAAAACGATTCATTTTTATTTTCCTACAAAAAAACGCCCTGCAAAAAAGACATGAAAATCGGTTTAAGTTACCAGACTACTACCTTAACGCCACAATAAAATCGAAAATCGAATATACGTAGCTCGCGGAAATTCAAAATTCGCGATACTTTTTGAACAGACCTCGTATATGTACGTACGTGCGTCCAACGTGGGACGCGCGACAAAAATATGCCGACCGCTGGCTGAAACGGAAGGGAACGTAACTCGCGCGATTTGACGCTTAAAATTATGCGGATTCGGTCCTTTTGTCGTTCCAAGTATAACGCGGTGGGGTATCTCGTCTCGATAGCGAAAGGGGGCAACTGCCCGTTCTTTCGCTGCTTCGTAATTGACAAAGCAAAACGACAAAGAAACCATTCAAGTTCCAAGTGGCTACATTTTTTTTCCGCTATTCGTTCGTACATTGATGTTTAATACGACAGTCCAACCGACGGACTCGTGACGTTCGTTCGGTACAGCTTCTTATTGTTATATAATAAATGACGGTGAGTGCGTTGTCCAATTGATCGTCACGACTCTCGTCGTCTCGATTGATTTCTCATTCGGCAAGATCGCTGGGCGAACCAAAGAGCAACCCGGAGAGTCCGGTGCGACGCGTCGTGTGTACCGGAATACTCGCTGGAACCTCCTCTGAAACGAAATTTGTTTCGCACGAGGATACGTCTGGAACTCGTCGTTTTTTTTATCACGCAAAGAGCGTCCTTCCGTTGCACGGTAATATATAATATATGCCGAATTACCATCGGTGCACGATCTACAATCAATCTACCGGACTCTTTGCGCGATAAAAAAAGATTACATTTTTGACTGAACGTCAAAAAGGACTTTTCGTGAAACGCCACTCGTATATTTATTTAGGGAACGCGCGGTAGCGGAGAGCGCGCGTCGTGGACGGTGAATCAATTCGAGATAGACCGTACCGTACGTAGAGAAAATCGAGCGAGGCCACCTGTTGCCGAGGAACGGCAACGAGATTGCCTACCTGTTGCTCGTTACTCGACAGTTTCACGAGAAACTCTTTTATTCCAGTATTTATATCTAGACTCGCTACTGTTGTATATACATATGCATACAGTAGCGGAACAATCCAGCAGTAATTTTCACCGAGGAATCTTAACTCTTTTTGGAGCGAGAAAGAGAGAGAGAGAGAGAGAGAGAGAGAGAGAGATCTCGTCGTCATAATCGGAGAGGTGAGAGCGGTATATAAAGCTTTCCTTGCGTTTCCATTATGGTATCGGTGATACTCCGATAAACGCAGTTTCTCGTGGAGCCTAGAGACGGGGGAAGGAAGTGACGCGACGAGATGTCCCTTTGTGTATAAATGATGAGTTTCTCAACCTTTTGCCAATTGTATTGTCGGTATCTTTTTTTTTTCATCTCGATATTTCACCGCACAGGCACTCACCGTCGTCGCGTTAGAGAGGCCCGCAAGAGACTCTGTATCGCGGAATTGGATGACGGAGCGTGTATCACAGATTATTATTCGATTCGATACGGTACGCAGAGACAATAACACAAGAGGGTACGTTACAAACGATGTTCGAGCCCTTTTCAATAGCCTCGCTGGAACGAGGGTCAATGCATCTTGACACGAAACGAGGGAGTCTACGAAGTAGGGCTGCTACTTTTATCCGGGTTAGCCGGATACCCGAAAGTATCCGGGTATCGGATTCAACACTTCAGATTCGAATACCCGAATATCCGGGTATCTGGGTATTCGAGTACCCGAGTATCCGGGTATCCGGATATCCGAATAATCACGGATCCGGGAAATCGGATCCAACACTTCAGATTCGAATACCCGAATATCCGGATAACCGGGTATTCGAGTACCCGAGTATCCGGATATCCGAATAAGCACGGATCCGGGAAATCGGATCCAACACTTCAGATTTGAATACCCGAATATCCGGGTATCCGGGTATTCGAGTACCCGAGTATCCGGGTATCCGGATATCCGAATAATCACGGAACCGGGAAATCGGATCCAACACTTCAGATTCGAATACCCGAATATCCGGGTATTCGAATACCCGAGTATCCGGGTACCCGGATATCCGAATAATCACGGATCCGGGAAATCGGATCCAACACTTCAGATTCGAATACCCGAATATCCGGATAACTGGGTATTCGAGTACCCGAGTATCCGGATATCCGAATAATCACGGATCCGGGAAATCGGATCCAACACTTCAGATTTGAATACCCGAATATCCGGGTATCCGGGTATTCTAGTACCCGAGTATCCGGGTATCCGGATATCCGAATAATCACGGAACCGGGAAATCGGATCCAACACTTCAGATTCGAATACCCGAATATCCGGGTATTCGAGTACCCGAGTATCCGGGTATCCGGATATCCGAATAATCACGGATCCGGGTAACCGGGTAATAACGAATAATGTCGGGTAATTACCCGATTTTTCGCGTACAGGCTCAAATGGGACCGCCGGCGTATAAAAAAATAATGATATTGTATTAGTCTGGTCATCAAATAAACCGAAATATAGTTACCATTGAAAAAAATATTGGAAAATAACTTGTATCAAATTTGCTCTGTTCAAAGAAATTGTGCAAAACTACGGTAAAAATGAAAACTTAGTGTTGACGAATCAGACGTCACGGTTTTCCAATTTATAATAATTGTGTATTTACTCGGGAAAACATTTTACATGTGACTCCCACAATTTTTTAGAATCCGCTGTTACGATCACAATTTCTTGCCTGCGCGTATTAAGAATAGCCGAGATCTGCTTCTTCACATTCTATATTTTTTCTTCAACTCTAAAGTTCATAAAAACTGCACACACGCCCATAAAGCAAATATACATTTCAGAAACTAAGGATATTTATTAAATAATAATAAATCGTGATGAAAAAATAATATTAAAGATGCAACTAGTGCGGGTCAATGTTGATCAAGTTCTTATGAAATGATCATGTGTTTCCCTAACATTGTATAGAAGATTATGTCATTGCTTTTTTAGTCTACACAAGAATGTTTTAATGAAATTGTAGTTTTTGTCGGATGTGAATTACAGTAAAGAAATAGTTTGGTAATAACAGTAAATACGCCTGCAAGATTCTTTCCAAGAATCTTCGTTATAATGATAATCTAATTTGTTTAATATTGATATCAGTCGATAAAAATAAAAAATGGTCAACTAAATGATCGGACATGAACACCGATATAATCCCGGTTTCTCAATCTTCCGGTAATGATTTATTATTCGTCTTATAAATGTACTTCGCAAACATTGTTCTTGGCAACATCTACGCATGCCTCACAAATTGTGTAAATTGAACAATTTTTTTCAGCATTTTTGGCATCAATTATCGGCGGTAACTGCCCGATATTATCCGTTATTATCCGAGTACCCGGTTACCCGGATACCCCGAAACTATCCGGGTACCCGAATCCGTTATTACCCGGATTTTATCGAGTTATTGAGGTATACGGATTTGAAGCGTCGGATCCGTGAAACCCGAATTACTCGGGTATCCGGATACCCGGAAAAGTTCAAGCTCTACTACGAAGACACCCCTGTCCGGAGTGTCCGGTCCTTTCTCAGGCGCGCTCGTCGGGACGTCGTTGCTCGGTATATCCGCTCGGAAACTCGTCGACCCGACCAACGTTTCTATGCGTTACGGATTCCGCGTCGTGCCGTGACCTGCACGACGCTATATTCCTATCGTACCTCCGTACACGCGGAGCGAAGTTGGAACGTTCCGTTCGAAATGAGTCACGTCGTTGAATATAGTCCCGAAGCGCAGTTTCTAGACAGGTTTTTATCTTTATACACGAGTACCGTTGCTATTCCGCGTATTGTCTCTGGATCGATGTAGCTCCGTTTCGTTGTACAAGAATGTAGACTTTTAGATTTCGTGTGATATTAAAAGACTGATACATTTTTCTAGCTCATTACCAACTGTACGGATCTTGTATCGTTATTTTTTACTTTAAGGCTCTTCACAAAGGTCTTATTCGATAAGAAATATTTATAAATCAGAGAAAACAAGTCCGCAAATTCCGATTGATCAACGTCTCAAAAGTTACAAGAGTTATCCGAATCGCCGGGGAGTGCTCGCGCATTTTGTCAACACGGCTCAAAGTACTCGATAATTTAAATGAAATAAACATTTTACGGTACAGTGACTCGCTCTCATCTCTCTCTCTCTATATATCTCGGCGCTGTATCCGTATATAATAATATCCACGTAGAAATTGTCAGTATAATTCTACTGGCCAAGCTTTGGGCCAATATTGGCGGCCAAACTTTGGCCGCCAGTACTGGCCCCGTACTGGCTGAATATCTGGCCATACTATGGGCCATACTACGGGCCAGTATGAAATACAGTCTTATGCCAGTACTGGTTGAATTCTACTGGTCGAGCTTTGGCAGCCAGTATTGTTTCAGTACTGGCTGACAATCTGGCCAAGCTTTGGGTCAGTATAAAATATCGTCTTGTGCCAGTACTGGTTGTCAATCTGGCCGCACTGCGGACCGGTATAATAACCAGATCTGGGCCAAAATAGGCTATAAAATACGGCCAAGCTCTGGCTTCGATACAGGCTTAGTACTGGGCTATAGAAAATGCCAATACTGAGAGTATTTCACTTTAACAGTTGCGTTCTGTAATGTAATTGTAGATTAGGTTATTCCGATCGAAAGTCCATTATTTTGCAAACAATCAAATTGTTGAATTATAATTTGCCCCGAACTTGAAATTGCACGATTAATACAATATTTTTTTAGTGTAATATTTGCTTCATATAGCCTATATTTTATAAACACTGTTCTATAAACATTTAAGTACGCATTTTAGACCTGTATATGTACTTAGTCTCTTATTAATAAAAACTACTCCGAGTATTTAGTATATATCAAGTGCGTTTAATTATCAAACATTTATGCATAAACAACCCAGAAAACACAGACATCCAAAGGACGTCCTGAAAACATCCGAAGAACGTCCTTACGTCCAAAGTACATCCTTTGGACGTACGTGTGCTGCTCGGGAAACATCTGGTAACGTGGTAAAAAGAAATATGAATTACTCCCAGAGAGAAATAGAATTTAAATAGACATTGGATCGGCGTCCACTAGACGCCAAAAGTGTCGAAAAGACGTCGATTCGAGATCTATTTAATTTGCCATTTCTCGCTGAGATGTAATTTGCACCGTCGGCAAAATTGTCTGCCAAGATCCGGCCCAATGAAATAACCAGTATTGGTAGGACCGTTGGTGCCAGTAGTAAGCCAGAAGTTTGCCAGATCTGGGCCAAAGTCCGGGCCAAAGTCTGAGCCAAAGTCTGGTCCAACGTCAGAGCCAAAGTACGGGCCAAAGTTCGAACCAATTGAATAACCGGAACTGGCCCGACCGTTGGTGCCAGTATAACGGCCAGCTATTACACTCCTGTACCGAATCTGTACTGGCCCAATACTGGCAGCCAGTACCGGCACTACGGCAACCAGTATTGGCCCAACGCTCGGCCGTTACAATTTTTCTACGTGGGTATAATTTTCATTACGCGAAGCCATCGCCGCGAAAGTGAAACGACAACCGTACCGATTCTGCGTCATCTTCCTATCTCGATCGGACCTCGTTAACGACTCTTCTCGTCGACTATACCGTCCGAGCTTTTCTCTCGTACCGGCTCACCCGTTTGATCTTTGGTGACCCCGCCGCGAACTCCGCCGTTTCTCTCTCCTCGACGACAACCAAGTCTTTTCTTTCTTCTCTAACTTCATACAAACGGGAGATATATCCCCCTCCCCGTCACCAATGGCGAAACAAGTTCAAAAAGACAGAAAAATTATCTCTCATATCCGAAAAAAAAAAAGAATAATTTAGTACGCCGAGCGGCATAATTTCGTTTAATGTTTCAACGTTATTATTCTCGTGTTTTTTTTTTTTTTTCGAATTTCGCAGAGCCCGCAATCGCGCAACAAGGCGATTTCCTGGAAACGATACTCGAGGAAACTTCGGACGATTTGCAGAGCGATTCGGATCGCAGCGGTACGACTTACTGGCTCGGTTCGGACTCGGAAACCGAGAGCGTTATTCACATAAAAGCCAATCAGAGAGCAACAGGCAAGATATTTTGTACCTCTCCTTTCATTTATCAAATATTGAGTACCAAAAATAATGATCTACTTTTAGAAAAGATAAATAATAATAAAGAATAATAATAATAATAATAGTAGATAAAGAACAATGTTCGATCGGTCGTGTTCCCAGAACGGTTCGTTAAAACGTCGTTATATAACTGCTCTACGACCGCTTGTAAACGTTGCGTTTTCACTTTTCACTCGGTCCTACGACCAGAGTTGCGTAATAACAGGCGGGGTTTTCACAGCCGCATCTCCCGTACAGTAATATTTTTTATTCTTTTGTTATTTCAATCGAATCACGTGCTCGAACGGCTAGCGAGGAATCGTATCTGTATCAATTTGTTTCGACCAAATGTCGAAAGTTTCGACGAAGTCTCGATCAACGTACGTGTCTCTATGGCGCTAAAATTATACCTCGTTGCGGTCCGTCGTTGAATTTGTTTCCGTACGGAAAATGCCGGAAACACGATTAGCCACGCACGAAGCGTACCAGGATTATTTCCATTAGCTCGCGCGACTCGCAACCGCCCGTAACTGCCGCGATAATTCTCCAATTATCCGAGTCAATTCTATCGCGTTCGAATTCAAACAAACGGTTGTTTTGAGATGAAAATAAATTTGCCCTCGACTCGTCGTGATTCATTGAATTTCCCAATATCTCTCAGCTCCTTGAGGGAGGGGTACGGGTTTCAGCGTAAAAAAAAAAACACGTATTTTTTCGATTTTTTTTCTCAAATATGGATTGAGCAATTTTATTCGAACCTTTTGTACATTATTGAGCATACTTTTGACAATGTTGTGTAATTTTTTCATGCAGAAATATTGAAGCATAAGCCCGTAACAGAGCCTCCCCCACAACGTCTTGGAAAAAAAACAATTTGCGGTGTTCACTATAACTCGGCCGGAAATTATCTGAAGATGAAAAACCATGAAAATTTAGTCAAATTATAATCAAATTTTCCCCCCAACGTTCTCTGATAATTTTTTTTTTCATTTAAAAATTTTTGGCGGCCATCTAAAGTGTGAACTGTTATTTTCCACGAAAAATTCCGCCATTTTGTGGGTGGGAAACACCCTTAATGTAAAAAAAAAAAATTTAACTAAACGTTGGGGGGAGGTATTTTATATGTAGCAAATGTGTACGAAGTTTTAAATAAATCGGTCAAGTAGTTTTTAAATGGCAGTGAACACGGACTTTGAAAAAGTAGTTTTGAGAAAAACGCGTCTAAAGTGCACTGACTAGATCGGTTTAAAATTTTAAGGTCATATTCTTGAAATGTTAAACAATAAGATAAGACAAAAAAAAATTCGATTTTTCGAAAGTGAAAACCCTTACCCCGCCCTTAAACATAAATCTAATCTACGTTTCAATTCTTTTCTCATATTCTCGCTGTTCGTTTGACTCGTCGAAACGCGAAGAAGAAAGACCGGACGGCAGTGGAAGCGAGTGTAATTCCGTGGTGCCGAAGAAACGAAGAAGAAGAAACGTCAGTCAGGATCGCGACGCTTCGATGACCCTGACGGACGAACATTGGACCTCGCCGCGTTCATCGAGATCTTCGGAATCGTCCTCAAGATCAAGTTCACTTCTTCAATTCGAGTCTCTCGAACGTACGTGCGCGACTCATTCACCCTCCGGTTACAGTTACGATTCTCTCGAGTATTCGAATCGTTCGAATTCGCACTTCGAGAATACCTCGCCCGACAGTCTCGAGGATGATTGCGTTGGCGAGGACGACGACAACGACGACTATTACACGGTGGAACAGAGAAATTGTAAAGTAAACAATTTTTCCACCGGTACGAGAAACGCTTTTGGCAATTTGCGGCTTTACAGAAGCTTCGAGAGTCTCGACACTTGTCACAACAACGAGATTGATACGAGTAACGATTGGAGGAACGGATTTTCCAGTTCGTTCTGTTCAAAGACCAGCAATGATCTCAGCGTCGGTGGACGAAAAAACGATCAAGTTCATAGGTGATTCCGATTGATCCATCGCACAACTCTCTCTCTCTCTCTCTCTTTCTACCCATTTTCGAGCCAAAATTCCCGTTTTTACCTACAATATTATATATATGTATAAACGTTACGCGTATTTTAAGGGAGGGGTAAGGGTTTTAGCGTAAAAAAAAACACTTTTTTTGCGATTTTTCTTCTCAAATATGGATTGAGCAATTTTATTCGAACCTTTTGTACATTATTCAGCATACTTTTGACAATGTTGTGTAATTTTTTTCATGCAGAAATATTGAAGCATAAGCCCGTAACAGAGATTCCCCCGGAACGTCTTGGAAAAAAAACAATTTGCGGTGTTCACTATAACTCGGCCGGAAATTATCTGAAAATGAAAAACCATGAAAATTTAGTCAAATTATAATCAAATCTTCCCCCCAACGTTCTCTGATAATTTTTTTTTTCATTTAAAAATTTTTCGGCGGCCATCAAAGTGTGAACTGTTATTTTCCACGAAAAATTCCGCCATTTTGTGGCTGGGAAACACCCTTAATGTAAAAAAAAAAAAAATTTTACTAAACGTTGGGGGGAGGTATTTTATATGTAGAAAATGTGTACAAAGTTTGAAATGAATCGGTCAAGAAGTTTTTAAATGGCAGTGAACACGGACTTTGAAAAAGTAGTTTTGAGAAAAACGCGTCTAAAGTTTATGAAGTAAAAAAGTGAAGAAAAAGATTTTTTTTTTCCAACTCACACAGAATCATCGATTGCAGCTCGTTTCTTCTTTTAAAATATTGTAGTGTATAGTATACACTGTATACTATATACACAATAGCAATGAATAAACTGTATACCTGTTCGACAGCTGCACTGCTAGCCCGACCGCCCGCAGCTGTTAGACGTATAGCGTTAAAGGCCAGGAGATTAATAAGACAATAACTTCAAGAATATTGCTTAGATCGGTTTAAAATTTTAAGGACATATTCTTGAAATGTTAAACAATAAGATAAGACAAAAAAAAATTCGATTTTTCGAAAGTGCAAACCCTTACCCCGCCCTTAAGGTAGTAGTCCGGTAACTTAAGCCGATTTTCATGTCTTTTTTGGAGGGCGTTTTTTTGTAGGAAAATAAAAATGAATCGTTTTGGATATTTAGGATGTTTTTATTTATTATTATTATTATTATTGATCGAAGTTGGCACCTCGAAGTTGGCAGCCCGGGTCCTAACTTTTTTTCTACCGAACCGATTGCTTTCAAATTTTAACAGGCTACTCTACACACTTATAGTTCTCGTCGGAACCATCGAGAAATTTTTTCACCCCAAACTTTTCATTTTACAACCCCTTCTTTGCTAAAGTCCTTTTATTTTAGCAAAGAAGGGGTTGTAAAATAAAAAGTTAGGGGTGAAAAAATTTCTCGGTGGTTCCGACGAGAACTATAAGTGTGTAGAGTAGCCTGGTAAAATTTGAAAGCAATCGGTTCGGTAGAAAAAAAGTTAGGAACCGGGCTGCCAACTTCGAGGTGCCAACTTCGATCAATAATAATAATAATAATAAACTATTAAATTTTTTCAATCAATTTCTTTTTGTATTTTTAATATGTAAATAAAAACATCCTAAATATCCAAAACGATAGATTTTTATTTTCCTACAAAAAAACGCCCTCCAAAAAAGACATGAAAATCGGCTTAAGTTACCAGACTACTACCTTAATATACCGAGGAAAAAAAAACTATTTTTGTCGCGTCAAAGAGAATGA
This sequence comes from Oxytorus armatus, assembly GCA_958009045.1. Lineage (NCBI taxonomy): Eukaryota > Metazoa > Arthropoda > Insecta > Hymenoptera > Ichneumonidae > Oxytorus > Oxytorus armatus. The sequence goes on from OY253750.1 coordinate 3,049,360, forward strand.
AATGAAGAAAAAAAAACTGTTGATTCGTTCGCAACATTGAGGAAAATAAATATATATAATCGTATATTTATGTCGCAGAGATTTCTGGTACGAGACTAACAATTACGAGGAAGAATACGAGTACGACGAGGACGACGAGGATACGATAAGAGGAAATCGTGAATCGAGAATCTACGATTGTTACGAGGATCGTAACGTGAATTTAACGAATTACTCGTCGACGTCCTTGGACTTTCGTAACGCGATAGATCTTCGTGAGATCGGAATCGAGACGAAGAGGGACGCGGTTTACGATCTTAAATCCGGGCAGGCATCGGTCCGCGGTTCTTCGGCGTCCTCGCGACTCGTCGAGACGACCGAGTTAAATATAACCGACGGGGAGAACGGTTGCGGGGTGAATTCCGGTGGTAGAAAGACGAGGAGCAACGGTCATCGTTGTTCTTGGCAAAACGAACGGAGCGACTCGTCGAGTATTAATTTTAGATTCACGCCCAAGTCCCGCAGCGTTCCCAGTCTGGCGAGCGGGTTCGACGAGTCGAACAGTCGTTGTCGCGCGTTCTTGCGTTCACGACGTACCGCCGATTATTATTCGGGCGCGAGTATCGGGACCGTATCGTCCTCGAGCCTCTTTGACAATTACACGAGAGTAGCTAGTGTACCGGTTGATCTTAATCTCTGCGGTCGGGACGTTAAATCGACGGATAATCATTGGGAAAACGAGGATAACGAGGAGGACGTGACCGTTACGAACGACAATGTCGACGATATATTTCGCTCGAGTAATCTGAAAATTGGTGAAATGGCGGACGACTCTGTGCACAGTGGACGGAGCTCGATCGAGAGTCTGAAAAGTTCCGAGATCACAGATTCGCGTCGTTCGAGAGACGAAACGAGTGAAAATTTCGATAGAATTGGCAAAGCGTGCGTTCGCACATCGTCGGTGAGAACTCAGGCTCGTCCCGACGTCACAACGGAGGTCGCAACGGAGGTCACAACGGAGGTCACAGCGGAGGTCACAGCGGAGGTCACAACGAAGAACGAGGAGGAAATTGACCGCGTCCTATCAGCAAAAATCGACGCGGAGAACGTTGTGAAAAAAATGGACGAGATCGGGAACGAAGTTTCGACGGTTCGGGATGAGACCGATAAACATCCGAGAACGACGGTCAAGACTCAGGATCGCGGCAACGGCGTTCTCGAAATGGCTATTGCGATGGAGAATGACATTGACGCCGTCGTCGACGAGGCGATAAGGCAATTTAAGCGCGAGGTCGAGGAAGCTACCGGTAAAACGGCGATTTTAACGATGGAAACGGTGCAGAGACTGACGAGACAAAATCGACGCGTTAAGAACAACGCGAGCTACGAATTGGCGCAACAGTTCGAGGTGAACGAGAATAATTTTGGTAAGGCGAACGACGATAAGGGTAGAATGTCGTCGTGCGCCGAGGACGATACCGCCGAACAGAGCTCGAAAAGACGAGTCTTGAACAACGCCAGTTACGAACTCGCTCAACAATCGGATTGTATCAAAATGTTGGAGACCAAAACGAGACCGTTTCAACGAATGGACGCTTGCGACGAACGCCCGGAAGTTCCGCGGCCGACGATAGCCTGCGGCGTCAAGGTCGTTGATATCGTTCGCGAAATGAGAAAAGATTCGTCGAGCGCCGGAAAAAATCTCAGTGAACGTGCGAATCTTGGCGAACGTGACGAAAATCTTCACGAAAATCTTCACGAAAATCTTCACGAAAATCTTGTTTACGACAATCGCGTTAACGCGGGAGGGATACAATTTGAGCGCGCCGAGCAACCGCGGGATTCGGTGATGGATCAGATAAAAAAAAACTCGGATCTATTTTCGCTCAATGGAGAAGGTGGTAGACGTGTCGGTGGAACGTTGGATGGACGGATGGACGGGATAAGAAACAGCGACAACGACGAGGTCGATTATTCGTGCTTGGAGACAAAACCAATTGTCGTTAAAACCGATGTTCATGACATTGACGAGGATTCGAGAAAAACGAACGATCTTGAAGAAATTTTCACGAGTTTAACAGAAAATTCGAGAGTCGAAGATCGAGAATTGTCGTTCCTCGGAGATTTTTATCCCGAAACGACGAGTCAATGTTTGAAAAAATTTTCCGTGCAAAAAGAATTTGAGAATGACGAGGTAGTAAAGGTCGATTCGGTAGAGAATTTAGTAGAGAATTTAATAGAGAATTTAGTAGAGAATTTGGTCGAGACTAATCGTCCCGATCGCGGCGAGGAGTGGGGGACGGAGGATTCCATCGAGTCGGTAGATCGAGAGCCTACTGTATCGGTTACGGCGGCGGAGGAGGCGTCTAACGATACGGCCGGGGAGAAGGAGGCAAAGAGGAGGAAAGAGTGTGCGTATGTTGAGACCGGCGGCTCGAGTCCCAACAGTAGTGTCACTGGTGTCGACGCTGTAACTCCGGTGACTTCCGTACGGTCTCGAACAATTAAGTCGGTTGTAGCGCAATCGGAGGAGAATAAAAAATACGAGGAGGGGGCGGAGGAGCGGGAGAGGATTGAAAAAATTGAAACGTCGAGAAAAATAACGATAAACCCAAAGACGGAGATGTCGGCGACAGCGGCAAAGAGACTGGCAATGTCTTCCGGAACTCCGCGGATTGGACGAGACAACAACGAAATATCGCCGTCAACAACGAAAAATGTTATCGCTAGTTCCCCTAACGAGAGAAAGAAGGGCGGTCTCGGTGGTTTTCTTCAAAGATTTTCCCGTCTACGTTTCAGTGGTAGATCGAAAGTGCCCCGTTCGGAGATTACCAAGAAAACTACCGAGAGTACGTCCGTTATTTTTCCCGGGGATATGGCTAATGCGGCCAACACAATTGACACGGCCAAGGAGAGAACGACGGGAATTAATTGCACGGATATCGCGAGGAGAAAGAAGGAACCCGATTATATCATAATACCGCTTCATTCTCCCGAGTCGGATAACGGCCGAGAACGGGACGAGGGCGACGGCGAGACGAGAAACAAACCGAAAAGATGGACGGATTTGGAACGAAGTGCTTCTTGCGCGAGGTAAGGAGTAAATAACAATCGCGTTAATAATTGTGAGAGCATAGTCAAACGGAAATCGTTTTAATGCCAATTTGCGGAATTCTTTTTTCTCTCGTTCCCTTTATAACCACGCTGTTCCAGAGAAAATTTTGAGCATTGACGCGGAGAGAGAGAGAGAAAGAAAAGGTTTTTATGACGGTTGATCGAACGGTAGGTTTGTACCGCGTTTTCCCGCGAACAAGAGTCAAGCTCGTACCACGAGCCAATTGCAGTTGTATCGTACATAGAGTAGCGCCTCTCTCGAGTCCCGAGAAAATCCAAACAAGGAGGTCAATGTAATCGACGCTTTCGTAATGGCGGACGGAGAACTCTCTCGCAGCAACAACAACACAAGCTCGCACAGCTAAGCAGAGTCAATGTACGTACGGTGATGCGAGCTCGGGACTTTTACAACCGCCCACACACAAATACTCTACACCCGTCCTCTCTTCCTCTCTCTCTTTCTCTCTTTCTCTCTATCTCGCTCGTTTCAACGCGGTTAATCTTCCTCTCGTTCACGTCGTGTTACTTCGAGCCTCCGCGACTCACAAAGTTTCGTTATCATTTTAAGGGAGAACATCACTGTGACCCCCTGTTTTTTTTTTTCACATTTTTCAAGAATTTTTTTTTGTGGAAAAAAAACAGATATTCGAAAAATTCGTTTGGGTTTTGTTCCTTGTTTATTAAGGTTGATTCGTACAAAAAAAGGCATGTTTTTGTGATTTTTTTGTTACGACGCAGTTAAAATCTCTTTATTAAAACTAACGGTACAGTAAAATATGACATTCGAAGAATATTATATAAAATTGTCACGAAGAAATATTAAAAAATACGGCAATGGGCAGCAATTATTCGGACGTGTCTCGGAAAAAAGTAGAATTGCGGTGTCCCTCATAACTTGGTGCTGGATCATCTGAAATGAAAAAATAAAAGTTCATTTGTTAGATAATAGTTTTCCCCAGGTAACGCTGGGAGGTTTTTTCGAAATTTCAATTTTCTCAATTTTTTGGAACATTTTGAAGGGAAAAACGCGATTTTTACGAAAAAAAAAAAATCGCGTTTTTACGATTTTTGGTGAATTTCGCGCGTATATTTTATTTTCCACGAGGTTGATTACGCTACCGAAGCGGAATATCGTTACGCATTTTTATTTTCTTCATTGAGTCTGTTTGTCCCGATGCTCACGAGTGGAAACACGTGGCCGAAGCTAGGCTCACGCGTTTCCGCTCTCGGCGTACCCCGCGCGCGACTAATTATCGACTCGCCCCAACGACATATATAAATGTTTACTATTTTCTTTTATTTTTATATTCCGTTTCGAGTCTCGGGGTCCCAAACGTAAAGACAAAATCTCACGGATATCGGTGCGCGATTCGATCATTATCGTCTCAATTTTTATATACATATGGATTAGGGTGGTCCTTATTTGGGATACTTTCGAATTTTTTTTCACGATAGTCATACATTGGTTCTACATGACGAACAAAAAAATTCGTGCCAAATTTTAGCTTTCTATCTCAATTTTAACCCGTGCCCCCCAGCGGTCAAAGTTTTAAACGGAAAATACGTGTACTTTCCACAATCAACCGCTGTTCTTATTTTTTTATCTAGTAAGAATTGACATAAAAAATTGAAAGTTGGCCTAAATTCGCTTTATAGGATAAGGTACAGTTGCTGTTATATATTAGTTTTTTTTTGTTCACAGCCAAAGAGGCCAACGTTCACTTGGCTTCTTTTTTTTTTTTTACTTAGATTCAATTAATTCAAGAATATCGATTCATAACCCATTTTTACACATAGTTTTAATGGAAACAAAATTAAAAATGATTAATAAGTTACAACGTAAAGAAGAAATTTCAAAAAATATTGGAGAAAGAGAAGATATCGATTACACAGAAGAAAAATGTGATTCAAAGCGTTATAAAAACAATGACATTGGAGAATTACCGAATCAAGAAATAGATTTTTTTATTACCCCTGACTCTGTGAGATTTTTTGAAAGGTTCGATTTAGAAACTCATTTTATTTGGATTGATCCATCAGAATGGACTGAAAATAAAAGTTATATCGCTGCTGAAAATTTTGTTAAAAATTTACGAGTAGTAAATGACTGTGCTGAAAGATCGATCAAGTTAATGGAAGATTTTAGTTGTCGATTTACCAAAAATGAAAATCAACGGCAGTTTGTATTACAAGTGGTGAATGATCATCGACGACAATATCCTGATTCGTTAAAGAGAACAAATTTGAAATAATGAATGTACCTTATACTTATCAGTTGTAAATTTTTGTACTTCGCTTAACGGCGGGGTAGGGTTTTAAAGGCGAAAAAAAAGCATATTTTTATGATTTTTTTGCGGCGACATGAGTAATATAATTTTATTAAATAGAATTACATATTATTGTACAACTATTGAAGTATCTCAGAAAAAATTTTCAATGAAAAATATTGATAAATAAGCCGGTGACGTTGAATCTCAAGAGGCGCCTTGAAAAAAAGTGGTTTTGCGGTGAACATTATAACTCGTTACCGGATCATCTGAATCAAAAAAACTGATATGCATTTTAAAGGTGATGTATTTCTCGAGGTAATCAGGAAGAGTTTTTTTTTTTTTTTTTTTTTCTATTTTTTGCAGCACTTGGAAGTAAAAAACGCAATTTTAGCTCAAAAAATCGCGCTTAATTTGTTATTAAAAAAATGAAAAAAAAAAAACTCCTCCTGATTACCTGTTGATTTATGTGAAGAAGTAATGTTTAAATTTTCAAAAGGATCGGTTCAGTAGATTTTGAGTTCTAATGTTCACAAACTTCAAAAATGACGTTTTCGGGAAAATCGATTTAAAGTTTTTTATACGTGAAAATTCAGGTATCACGGCCGGTCGTTTGAAACGCTGTAACTCCGTTAGTTTTACTCCGATTGATTTAAAATTTATACACAATATTATCGACAAATTGTTCATTCAGAAAAAATTAAAAAAAATGCAAAAAAATAATTTACACCCCCCCCCCCCCCAAAATACATCAATAGATAATTTCTTGACCAAAAAAAAAATTGTTGTATCCATAATTATTAGCTATTTCAGTAAAATTTGTGAACAAAAAACAACTAATATGCAACAGCGATTACACCTTATAGTATAAGGAAAGTTTATTCCAACTTTCAATTTTTTATATCAACTCCTGCCATGTCAAAAGAATAGGCAAGCAAAGAACTGTGGACAATACATGTATTTTCCGTTTAAAACTTCGATCGCCGGGGGGGCACGGGTTAAAATTGAGATAGAAAACTAAAATTTGGCACGAATTTTTTGTTCGTCATGAAGGACCAATGTATGACTATCGTGAAAAAAAATTTGAAAGTACCCCAAATAAGGACCTAATATGGATATTACTTATAGAGCGATTAGGATTTTAGAAATTATAGAAACGACGACGAGCACCGGATCATCGGTTATGACCACAAAATGCGAGTCCGTGCGGACTCGAGGGAGGGAAAGAGGGGTGGTGGAAAAAAGAAAACTCGAAAAGAGATACGAGGGGGGATAAAAAAAAAACGGGAATTTCGTCATAATTTCTTTATTTTTTAATATTTTTACACCAAATTTTGATCACCTTTAAAGCATTCTCGTTTGACCACAACGCACCTCTGCAAACGATCCTTCCAATGTTCCAAAACATTTTTTAAATTCACTTATCGGGATGTTCTTTAGGCCTTCCAGCGATTTTTGTCTTTACCTCCTCCACAGTGGCAAAACGCTTTCCTTTCATGTCCCTTTTGAGTCTGGGGAACAAAAAAAAATCACAGGGGGCCAGTTCCGGTGAGTAGGGGGTGTGGACAATTGGTGTCATGCAGTTTTTGGTCAAAAAGTGCTTTACGGAGAGAGCGGGGTGGGCCGGCGCGTTGTCATGACGGAGGAACCAGTCACTTGTTCGCCAAAGATCGGCCCTTTTCTTCCGGATACTCTCCCTCAATCTTTTCAAAACCTCCAAGTAGAACTTCTGGTTGACAGTTTGACCCCGGCGGAACGAACTCCGCGTGCACAACACCTCTGCAATCGGAGAAACAAATGAGCATTGTCTTGATGTTTGACTTCACTCGGCGAGCTTTTTTCGGACGAGGAGAGCGAGGTGTCTTCCACTGGCTTGATTGCTGCTTTGTTTCGGGGTCGTATCCATAGCACCACGATTCATCACCATTAATCAGCTTGGAAAAAAGTTTCAGGGTCCTCTTCGAGCTGATTTTGAAGTTGAAAACATGCCCGAAGTCGACGCTCCCTTTGCTCGTCCGTGAGAAGGCGAGGGACAAATTTGGCTGCAACTCTGCTCGTGTGCAAATCTTTGGATAAAATCCTCTGAATCGAACTCCATGATATCCCAGACATCTCACAGAGTTGATCAATGGTTCGGCGACGGTCTTCACGAATGAGAGCATCGATTTTGTCGACGTTTTCGTCACTTCTTGACGTTGAGGGGCGTCCTGAACGCGGTTGGTCTTCAATTGACATTTCTCCATTTTTAAAACGTGAAAACCACTCGTAGACTCTGGTTTTACTTGGGGCAGCATCTCCATAAGCAGTCTTAAGGATTACGGTAGTTTCCGCGGCCGATTTCCCCAACAGGAAACAAAATTTCACTTGCCACGAGTATGGCTCACGATGTGCCCCTCTCGTGGTTCAAGGGGCCGTACACATGTACTCGTATATACGTAGAATATTAACTCGCGCGAGAAAACACGTGTGCGAGAACCTTCGAACGTCGTGTGCGTGCATGTGTGTTGTATGTCATCGTGGACCTCAATGCGATTGAGGTCCGCGATGAGAGCACGAATTGCTACGTCTTACTTGCCGCGATTCTTCTCGATGGTTCACCCGGCGAGTACGAACGAATCGATTACCTCGTCCTCGAGGTATCGTGAGATCGACCGAAAATTACGGAGCTCGAATAACTGACGCTCAATGATTTATTACTCTTCGCAATGCCCTCACTCTCTCTCTCTCTCTCTCGACTATTCTTTACCGCACATACGTACGCGCTATTCTTAGCTTCTTTACGCCGTGCTGATAAAAAATCATATTCCACGACTCGTTCGACCTCGTGCCTCTGACGCGAACTCAAACGCTTTTTATCGAGTCTTCTCGGTTACAAAATATTGACACTTGGCTATTTCGTTCTTTCTATATATATCGGCTTAGAATCATCGAAACGATGCGCTTCGGCTTTGAGCTTACGAATCAACGATCCAAGGTCAAATTGAACGTTCCGGTCGATTATGCTCGGTGGTCGTACTCCTCCTAATAGGCTCGCTAATGCCGGTGATTCGTCGTGAAGAAACATCGACGCGCCGTCACGGGACACGACCCAGTGTCATTAATCGCAATCCGCTTTACGACTTTAGCACCGACCGCAGTTACGAATTTTACCGTACACAAAAGTATACTTGGTAACGAAAGAGAAAGGTCGTCGAATGTAAATGGGGGTCTGTAATTGTATACGGAGAGTCGTTTAGTTCTTAATAATCGTGGGAGGTCTCGGTTTGCACGGATGAATAGAGCCTTTATTTAGCTCGTTCCCGTCTCCGCTTAAATACATAGACAACGAGAAAAATAACATTACGGATACACTCGGAGAAAGACCCTCGGGATTTTTCTCGAAAGCAAACTGTTAGCAAACTGCCTTCTATAAATTTTCTCTCTCGTTCGGGTCGTAACATCAAGGTAGTAGTCTGGTACTTAAGCCGATTTTCATGTCTTTTTTGGAGGGCGTTTTTTTTGTAGGAAAATAAAAATGCATCGTTTTGGATATTTAGGATATTTTTATTTACATATTAAAGATACGAAAAATTTTTTTTTTTTTTTAATTTTATAGTTTATTATTATTATTATTATTGAAAAAAAGCGCGTGGGTGGCCCCGGTGATTTTAGCTCTTGATGTTATCTGAAATCGAAAATTCTTGATAATTCTTAATCTATAGACATGTCATTCTGGTCGGAACTACTGAGGTTAAATTTCATGGATAAATAACAAAATGGCGGGCAAAATAAAAGGACGTTTTTTTCCAAAGTCCGCCATTTTGTTATTTATCGATGAAATTTAACTTCAGTAGTTCCGACCAGAATGACATGTCTATAGATTAAGAATTATCAAGAATTTTTGATTTCAGATAACATCAAGAGCCAAAATCACCGGGGCCACCCACGCGCTTTTTTTTCGACGTGCCAACTTCGATCAATAATAATAATAATAATAAACTATTAAAATTTTTCAAACTATTTTTTTTTGTATCTTTAATATGTAAATAAAAACATCCTAAATATCCAAAACGATTCATTTTTATTTTCCTACAAAAAAACGCCCTCCAAAAAAGACATGAAAATCGGCTTAAGTTACCAGACTACTACCTTTAAGGCCTTACATACGTCCAGCGGTACCGAAAACGTACCAAAAGAAAAATTGTTTTTAGGAGGGATAGAAATAGAAATTGATAAAAAAATTCTTACACATTGTTTATTACTGTGTTAAGTTTGTAAAAAAATTTATTTCAATTTTTTTTTCTTTAAATTACAACATGAAAAATCACATTTTTTTAAGCACTGTAAAAAAAAAGTTGCTCCACGGTCGACAGTATTTCTTCCTCAAATGTTGACGGATCTGCAAAATGTAAAGAAATTCTTGTAAAATAAGGTAGTAGTTATAGTCTGTCGAGCCGGATTTTTGAAATTCGAAAAATTAAACAATTTACGGTAATTTAAAAAAAAATGTTAAGTTTGTGTCAAAAAAGTCACACTTTAATTGTTTTTATAAAATTTTCTAATTATAATTTTTAAAATCCGGCTCGACAGACTATAGAAAAAACAATTCCGATTATTTAAAAAAAAAAAATCATCAAAAAATATTAAAAACCGTACGAATTATCATGCCGACCGTGTCAGAAAAAGTAGTTTTGAGAAAAACCCGTTTAAAGTTTCAAGCGCGTTTCGCTCGAAGTCGCGCGCGGCTGGAGCAAGAACTTTATGAATTTTTAATTTATTTAGTTAACTTACGTCTCATCTCCCATTCCAGCTTCATATTGTACGCCTTCCTTGTCAGTAAAAAATTGTTGTTGTTTATTTTTTTCTAATCGACGAATTGTTCTGGCCTCTTTTGTTGCTTTGGTAGCGCGTCAGACCTTTGTCCTTTCGTCGGGCAGTCACAATATCTACAATAACTTTTGAACTATGGGGAATTTTTACAATCAGCTTACACAGAAATACGCCTAAGACTATAAGGAATAATAATCTGTAAACAAAAAAAAATCGATTTTAAAAAAATTCTCGACGTATGTAAGGCCTTTACGAACATTAATAACGATCTCTCTCTCTCTCTCTCAAATGATAATATTAATTAACGGATGACGGCACTCGAGAGTTCCGAGTATATTCAAGTGGCACATGGCATATCGGTGCGAGTAAGTGGCCTCGTCGCGTAGCTACGCGCCTCTTCTCGCGCTCATTTATAATAAATTCCGTTTGACTATCGTTGTTATTATCATTTTTTAATTATTAGATCGTTAGGGCATAATCGAATAACGGGATAAAAGTCCCGAACGAACGGAAGAATTTTTCAAGCAAGTCGCTTAACTTTTTCAATATTTCTATGGTTTTTATGAGTCAGTATCGATTGAAAAAAAAAGAAGAAAAAAAAAAAAAAATTAAAAGTGTGTATTTTTGATGGTTGTCAGTCGGTGGCCTTGAACTTTCAAAGTCGTTTGGCTCTTATCGCATTCAAGTGGAATGCGAGAGCGGCGGGATTATATATTGCGTCATCGAGAAGAAGAAAGAGGAAGAAAAAAAAAAAGATACAACTCGACGGACGTCGGTTATCGAAAGAGTTGGCATTTATGAATTGCATCGCGGTAGTTAGTAGGAGAGCGATAGTAGCGGTCCACGGAAGTTTACATTGACGACCGTTGGCAACGGTTATCAACCGATATTAGACGCGGCGCGTCGACGTGATATCGCGGTGGTTGAGTAAGAGAAAGAAAAAGAAAAAAATGAGCCCGAAAGGTATGACAGAAATTGACGTTTTCACACAGCCCAAACGGGAGGCCGCCGGTGTCCAGCAAACCACCTTTGCCACCGAGTCAAAATCCGCAGCACGGACGCAACGCAGGCGCGACGACTACGACATCGCGTTGCGGGAGTACGGGAGTCGGTGGTAATACGCGCCGGCGCGCGGCAACTGATCTGGGTAGCCCGGCAGCGATCGAGATGGCGAAGGCTCGTGCGATGCGGGCCGCCCAGGAACCGCGTCCCGTTGGCCTCCTCGAGACCGACCTCGACGCCGCCGAGCCGGCGATCCGTCGTCGCGTTAACCCGAGCGTGAACGGGGCGTCGGCCACTGGCCATCACGTTGCCGGAACTTTGCGCGTCGCAACGAGCAACAATCAAGCCGGCAAGAAAACCCAGAGTCTTCTCAATCTTAATCAGACGAGCGGACGTCAGGGACGCGACGTTGATCGTCATCCGGCTAACGAGAACGAACTTTGTGTACCTCATTCGCCCGGTTCTACAAACGGTAAATCGTCCGAACGAAGCGATCATCGTAATTCGGTCGGTACGTGCATCAATCAGAGGCCCCACAAATCCATGGAGTTCCTCCTCGACAAGGAGAATCTTCACTTCGTCAAGGTCAGTTTTTAATCAATGCGAATCCAATTACTTAACGACAACAACAAGAACAACAACGATGTATAACCAACGTAAATCGAGAACGAAGCTCATTTCCATTTTGTTGTATGAAATACTTTTTTTATATTCGTATATAGATAGTAAACCTATACGTATGGGTCACTTTTTACTCGTTAATCGTTGATCGTTTCGATTCGATCAGATTTTGCTTCGACAAACTCGCGTACGGTATGGCGAGGACACTCGGAGATTTATGAAAGAGAAGAGGAGTGTCGATGATGATTTGCTTGTAAAAAGTGACCGAGGAAAATTCTCTTAAAAAACGTTTGGTTGTTGTTATTGTTGTTGGTACTATGATTACGGGTCGTAAAGAAGTGGCACGTCAATAACGATGGGCACGATGTAGATTTTTTGAAAATCTGTCCAAATGAGATACGAGATTTAAAAACCAAACGGTGATAGCTTCACCCGCAAAAAGCAAAAAAAAAAAAAGAAGAAATACACGATGTCTCGAGGTGTTGAGAAAATTTCTTTAAAAATAACAACATTGATACACTCCGTTGGATCTTGATCGTGGTCCGTGCGCTATATTACCACGCGGTGTCTCTCTCTCTCTCTCTCTCCCTCCCTCCCATCATCCCCAATGAGTTCAAGGTCAAGTTCTCACTCATTTCCCGACGAATTTTATATTTGGGAATGAATATTCGGGAGAGGCTCCAGCGTGATGGAATCGCGAGTTTCGTCGTGGAATCGCCTAAGTTATCGATCGTCCAACGACGATTTCATAGCTAGAAAGTGGCACTGACGAAGGAGAATGTCATCGACTCCGGTGAAACGGGCGAACCCTCGAGAATCGACCGCTAAATTCAACGTCTTTCCACCCAGCGAGGAGGGCGGGAGGGAGGGGGGGGGGGCCTTAACGGGAGGAATTGAGGTTAAAGGGAAGAGAAAAAGTGCGAGCGTCGCGACCGTTGATAAATAAAATAAATAAAATAAATAAAATAAATAAAATAAATAAAATAAATAAAATAAATAAAATAAATAAAATAAATAAAATAAATAAAATAAATAAAATAAATAAAATAAATAAAATAAATAAAATAAATAAAATAAATAAAATAAATAAAATAAATAACATAAATAAACCGACAGCAGTGGACGCGCGGTCGGTGCGCGGCTTCGGCGATCTCCCATGTTAAGCAGTATTGGCCGCGGTCAGTACTGGGATGGGTGACCGCTTAGCCGTGCACTGGCTTGCACGCCGACTACTGAGCGGTAGGCAGTTTTTCTTAGTTTCTGATGGTAATACAACTGAAACTCATTAAAAACAAAAAGCCGTCTGTATCGGCACAGGTTTTCCGCAGTTTCCCTGTGTCCATGGCAAATGCGATACAGTGTAGCTAAGACGTCTGCGGCCGCAACGGAAGTTAGATTAGCTTAGCGAAGTGCAGGTAGGGAGTGATAGGGGGAAAATGGAAAAAATGGAATTGGGTAGGGTCATGCGTAAAAACCCGAAAGGGTATACGTTGGAACATACAATGATTTAAAAAAAATAAAAAATAAATAAAATAAATAAAATAAATAAAATAAATAAAATAAATAAAATAAATAAAATAAATAAAATAAATAAAATAAATAAAATAAATAAAATAAATAAAATAAATAAAATAAATAAAATAAATAAAATAAATAAAATAAATAAAATAAATAAAATAAATAAAATAAATAAAATAAATAAAATAAATAAAATAAATAAAATAAATAAAATAAATAAAATAAATAAAATAAATAAAATAAATAAAATAAATAAAATAAATAAAATAAATAAAATAAATAAAATAAATAAAATAAATAAAATAAATAAAATAAATAAAATAAATAAAATAAATAAAATAAATAAAATAAATAAAATAAATAAAATAAATAAAATAAATAAAATAAATAAAATAAATAAAATAAATAAAATAAATAAAATAAATAAAATAAATAAAATAAATAAAATAAATAAAATAAATAAAATAAATAAAATAAATAAAATAAATAAAATAAATAAAATAAATAAAATAAATAAAATAAATAAAATAAATAAAATAAATAAAATAAATAAAATAAATAAAATTAATAAAATAAATAAAATAAATAAAATAAATAAAATAAATAAAATAAATAAAATAAATAAAATAAATAAAATAAATAAAATAAATAAAATAAATAAAATAAATAAAATAAATAAAATAAATAAAATAAATAAAATAAATAAAATAAATAAAATAAATAAAATAAATAAAATAAATAAAATAAATAAAATAAATAAAATAAATAAAATAAATAAAATAAATAAAATAAATAAAATAAATAAAATAAATAAAATAAATAAAATAAATAAAATAAATAAAATAAATAAAATAAATAAAATAAATAAAATAAATAAAATAAATAAAATAAATAAAATAAATAAAATAAATAAAATAAATAAAATAAATAAAATAAATAAAATAAATAAAATAAATAAAATAAATAAAATAAATAAAATAAATAAAATAAATAAAATAAATAAAATAAATAAAATAAATAAAATTAATAAAATTAATAAAATTAATAAAATTAATAAAATTAATAAAATTAATAAAATTAATAAAATAAATAAAATTAATAAAATTAATAAAATTAATAAAATTAATAAAATTAATAAAATTAAAAAAATTAAAAAAATTAATAAAATTAAGAACGCAACGTGTAATAAATAAACGTGTAATAAAAAGGAACGCATCGATAATTGATCCGAAGAGTTTGTCCGAGAGTATACGGGGCGATAATTGTGCCAAACAAGATTGTTGAACGGCAAATAAGGGGGGGAGCGTTGTGTGTCACGACGAACGAATAAGAAGTTGGAAGGAGGCGAGTCGGCTCGCAATTGGATTACACGGGGGGGTGATCGGGAAGCGACGAGGGTGGATGGGCGAGTGTCATCGGTGTCATCGTTGGGTCAACGGTGTTCCACGTACGCCTCCGGCTGGAACCTTTCTATCGGGGATATTTTCCGTAAAAAGAGAAAAAAGAAAAACGTCCATCCGCGCGTGTTTCAAGCAAACGTTTAAAACACGCGCGATTCCGAACGAGACTGGAATATGAAAATTTAAAAATTTCAAACGAAACGGGAAATCCTGCCAATCATGGCGAGTTAAAGGACACCCAATTATTATTATTATGTCAAAGTTGTAACACGCCCGGTGAACAATGGGGACGACACACCGAATACATTACGTCGCGCTAATCCGCGAATGACGCACTCCAATTGGTCGGAGACAAGGTCGCGGATTTAAACGTTATTTTACATTTTTCATCAGGTCGAACATCGGCTTCGAAATAAGAGGGAATATGGAAGGAATAAGAGGGAAACGACGGTAACGATTCTTCTTATTTTTCGCAAATTCGATTATAATTATCGTTTTTTTTTTTCAAGGTTAAAAAGACTCGTCAGCCGTGCTTGAGTTAATCGACAATTTGGTTTTCACATCGGGAGACGTGGCCCCGACTGTCGCGTGACTTCCGGCGGATGCCACTTCCGCCATTGGTCAGTGACACCTTGACCTCGAAATTGACGCTCGAACCTTCAACCAATTACTATCTCTATATCCGATTTTCGTTTCGTTCATTTAACATTTTTTCTCTCCTTCCGTATACCGGTGAATTAATATGTTACGTAGCGGCGGCGTTGTCGAGAAAATATGAGAAAATATGAGAACCACTGGGGGTGCAATCGCGTGAGATCGATAGAAGCGGGCCGGTGCATAGCGGAAATAATTTTTTCCCTCTGGTCGTCCCATTTTTTTCGTCCCTTTGCCGCCTCTTGGACTTTTTCTTCCTCTTCGCGAGATCCGTTTGCGTCCGATATCCGACGGATCGAAATTGAGCAAACCGAACCGGGCCACTTCGCGTACGAAATTTAATTGTGCTCTCGATATACTCGATTATCGAGGCAATTATCGTGTAAATCGTGCTGGACGTCGTCGTCTTTGTCGTCGTCGTCGAGATCAATACCGATGCGAACGAGGCGAGGAAGCGAGATCTCACAGAAGCGTTGCTGCGAAAGACGGTGTCGGAAAGATTTGAAATCTCACGAATTTTCACCGAGGCCTCGGCGCGAAATCTCAATGGCATTTCTCGTTTCTCGCGCTAGAGAAAACCTAGCATTTTTCAACCTCGCTATTAAAACTACATCGTGGGCGCTGGAATTTTGCAATTTTTCAATTATTCAACCTGTCAGCTGGTTAGACGGTCGAACGAAACGATTCCGAGCGGGGCTTACAACGCGTATAACATGGATAAACATTTTAGTTTCTATAAAATTGGATCGATCCAAGGCGTTTCATTAAAAATTTAAACGATAAAACCGAGTAAAGAGATTATATCGGTGTTGAGGTAGTAGTCTGGTAACTCGAGCCGATTTTCATGCCTTTTTTGGAGGGCGTTTTTTCGTAGGAAAATAAAAATGAATCGTTTTGGATATTTAGGATGTTTTTATTTACATATTAAAGATACAAAAAAAATTTTTTTTGAAAAAATCCAATAGTTTATTATTATTATTATCATTGATCGAAGTTGGCAACGCGAAAAAAAAGCGCGTGGGTGGCCCCGGTGATTTTGGCTCTTGATGTTATCTGAAATAAAAAATTCTTGATAGTTCTTAAGGCTGTAGGTCTGGTCTAGAGCGAGATTTTTGACGTCATTTCTAATGTGCAATAACGTTTAAACCGTTGAAGTTGCCTTGATGAAAATTTACACGTGCATTTATTGATCCTTAGAGAATACTTGTACATAAAAAAAAAAAAATTATTTTAAATATTTTCATGTAGTTTTTTGCCTTGTTGCAACATGGTGCGCCGAAATCGGCGCCCACTCTGGACGATGTTGTATGCATCTGAAAAAAAAAAAATATATATATTCTCAATCTGTATGAGTATTCCGAGCACTGGTAGCAGAATTGGTACTTGAAAAAAAATTTTTGACAAAATGTCGGCCTGTTGAACTTTCATTAATGATATTTCATACTTTTTCGGATATTCGACGAGTTATAAAATGTCGGCAAAATTATTGTTCGCCTCAATAAAAAATTTTTTTAAGTACCAATTCTGCTACCAGTGCTCAGAATACTGATTGACAATATATATATATTTTTTTTTTCAGATACATACAACATAGTCCCGAGTGGGCGCCGATTTCGGCGCACCATGTTCCAACAAGGCAAAAAACTACATGAAAATATTTAAAATAATTTTTTTTTTTTATGTACAAGTATTCTCTAAGGATCAATAAATGTACGTGTAAATTTTCATCAAGACAACTTCAACGGTTTAAACGTTGTTGCACATTAGAAATGACATAAAAAATCTCGCTCTAGACCAGACTACGGCCTTAATCTATAGACATGTCATTCTGGTCAGAACTACTGAAGTTAAATTTCATGGATTTTTTGAAATTTTTTTGAAAAAATGTAATAGTTTATTATTATTAATATTATTATTATTGATCGAAGTTGGCACCTCGAAAAAAAAAGCGCGTGGGTGGCCCCGTTGATTTTGGCTCTTGATGTTATCTGAAATAAAAAATTCTTGATAATTCTTAATCTATAGACATGTCATTCTAATCGGAACTACTGAAGTTAAATTTCATGGATAAATAACAAAATGGCGGACTTTGGAAGAAAAAATTTTTTTTTCCAAAGTTCGCCATTTTGTTATTTATCCATGAAATTTAACTTCAGTAGTTTCGACCAGAATGACATGTCTATAGATTAAGAATTATCAAGAATTTTTTATTTCAACCAAAAATTCTTGATAATTCTTAATCTATAGAATTTTTTATTTAAATAAAAAATTCTTGATAATTCTTAATCTATAGAATTTTTTATTTCAATCAAAAATTCTTGATAATTCTTAATCTATAGAATTTTTTATTTCAATCAAAAATTCTTGATAATTCTTAATCTATAGACATGTCATTCTGGTCGGAACTACTGAAGTTAAATTTCATGGATAAATAACAAAATAAATATCTTTGAAAAAAAAACTTTTTTTTTCCAAAGTCCGCCATTTTGTTATTTATCCATGAAATTTAATTTCTGTAGTTCCAACCAGAATGACATGTCTATAGATTAAGAATTATCAAGAATTTTTGATTTCAGATAACATCAATAGCGAAAATCACCGGGGCCACGCACGCGCTTTTTTTTCGAGGTGCCAACTTCGATCAATAATAATAATAATAATAAACTATTAAATTTTGTCAAAATTTTTTTTTTTTGTATCTTTAATATGTAAATAAAAACATCCTAAATATCCAAAACGATTCATTTTTATTTTCCTACAAAAAAACGCCCTCCAAAAAAGACATGAAAATCGGCTTAAGTTACCAGACTACTGCCTTAAAAAGCTGCAAACTTTGTTTCAATCGAAGCAGCAACGTTATGTTTTCTATAACGAACGTTACAGAATCGCGTACGGTATATACGTTATATACGTTATATACGGTATATACGGTATATAGCCGCGCGTGGGCTCACTTTTTCCGACCTTCGTCCGTTCTACGGCCGCACGAGAATCGGTTTATTTTGCCGTAACGTAGTCACGGCAACGCGTTTCTCGCTCGCTCTTTCACTTTTTCTACGCTCGCACCGAGCTGCCATTCCCCCTGCACAAAGTGCAAACTTTCTCGGCCGCGTAGTAGTATAATTTTAAGAGCAGAACCCGATGCACACGCTCGGTGCATCCTACTCGGTGCTCCGGTATCGTTTTATCGTTTTGTCGTATCGTTATGGTATCGGGTATCGAGACGGGAGCAAAATCGAGTACAAATTCGTACGAAAAATCGTTCGTTTCGGTTATTACTCTTACCTCTCTCTATCTTCCCTCGTTAATCTTCCTCCTTTTCTTCCTCATATTCGATCGAACAAACGGTCATTTTCCATTTTTTTTTTCTTTCACATGCAATCGGTACAATTGTTTCTTTCGCTCACTCCGTCGTATCCCCGTTGAATCTCCTCAACGTCGCTCTTCTATAATCTTATTTTCAAACGTAACCGTCGGTTTGTAACTAAATTGTTTTCACGACGAGTCCTTTTAGCCGTGACCGTCGCTCGGTGAACGGAGGAGACCCGTCCGTGGCCGGACTTGGCGCGCGCAACACGCATATTTCTATTCGCACGAGCGAATTACAATTCGAACATTGGATCCATCGTAGTCGCGCAAAACTTAACTTTTCTCATGGCTTTTGTTATTACGGTGAATATCGTTGAATATAGCCAACGGCTATAGTCACGAAAGCCTCACGTAACAAGGAACAACGACGCGATTCGCGTCGATTGATTTTCATCGATTCGACGATCCGATTCGCGTCTATCATTAGGATCTTTTTATTACGTCAAGTTTCTCGCTTCTTTCAAGGCAGTCGTCTGGTCTAGAGCGAGATTTTTGACGTCATTTCTAATGTGCAATAACGTTTAAAACGTTGAAGTTGTCTCGATGAAAATTTACACGTGCATTTATTGATCGTTAGAGAATACTTGTACATTAAAAAAAAAAATTATTTCAAATATTTTCATGTAGTTTTTTGCCTTGTTGCAACATGGTGCGCCGAAATCGGCGCCCACTCTGGACGATGTTGTATGCATCTGAAAAAAAAAAAAAAATATATATATTCTCAATCTGTTTGAGTATTCTGAGCACTGGGAGCAGTATTGGTACTTAAAAAAATTTTTTGACAAAATGGCGGCCTGTTGAACTTTCATTAATGATATTTCATACATTGAAATATCATTAAAAAAAAATAAAAAAAAATTTAAAAAATTAAAAATAAAAAAAAATAAAAAATAAATTAATTAAATAATTAAATAAAATAATAAATAAATAATTAAATAAAAAAAATTAATAATTAAAAATTAAATTAAAAATAGTATCAAAATAATAATATAACATGATTTATATTTTTATTATTAATTAATAATTAAATTAAATAATTAATTAATTATTTAATAATTTAATTTTTTTTTGATTAAAAAAATTTAAAAAAAAAAAAAAATTTTTGACAAAATGGCGGCCTGTTGAACTTTCATTAATGATATTTCATACATTGAAATATCATTAATGAAAGTTCAACAGGCCGCCATTTTGTCAACAAATTTTTTTAAATACCAATTCTGCTACCAGTGCTCAGAATACTTATACAGATTGAGAATATATATATATTTCTTTTTTTCATGCATACAACATCGTCCAGATAATAAATCGTACGATTTATTATTAGTTTTTTTATAGTTAAGAATGATTTCGAAGAAATTAATTCCGCGTCGAGAAAGGTTGAAAATGTTGTGGTTGTCGTCTGTTTTTTCGATAACGATATCCGATCTTTCGATATAAAATTTATTTTTTAACTTTCCATCGTGAAATTAACGAACCACTCTTCTCTCTCTTCGTTTCCTCGAAACACTTCGTATATAGCGGATTTTTTCTCGTACCAATTGTTTCATTCATCGCGGTCGAGGAGTGACGTAGGGATGGCTCGCGAAAAAAACAGAGAGGCAAACGAAAAAAGACATCGGCGAGTCTGGGGGAATTGAGGCGAATTTATACCGTCGTTCCTCTCATTCACCCGTGCGTCTCTCCGTCGCTCCGCGCTTAACCCACTCGCCGTGAATGAACGAACGAGAATAATAAACTACCGCGCAATTTCCATTTGCCATTTATACGTCGGACTGGTTTTCAACAATTCTATGTATTCACCAACGGCAAAACGTAAAATTAGTCAATTAAAGGAAGTTTCTTCTATTTGGACGTTTGAAAATCTATGTACGAGGTCTGTTCAAAAAGTATCGCGCGTTTTGAATTTCCGCGGGCTACGTATATTCGATTTTCGATTTTTTTGTGGCGTTAAGTTGGCACTCGTGTTCCTTACTTATGCTGAAAAAATCGGCTATTTTGAATGTTTAGTTAATTGTTGACAGCTGTTTTGGTTAGACGTGTTTTGGCTTGTCTTCGATTTTTGCCTATTCCAAAAAAGCAGCTGCCATCGCGATGATTGAGCTTTGGTTTCCACGTCATAACCATAAACCCACGATTCGTCACCAGTTATGACCCTCTGGAGCAAATTTGGGTCTTTGCGGACCGGAGTCCAACAGCTCCTTAGCAATGTTAACGCGACACTGTTTTTCTTCGAAATTGAGCAATTTTGGCACGAATTCGCGGCGACCCGTCTCACGCCCAAATCATTGGTAAAAATCGAATAGCACGAACCAATCGATACGTTTAGTTCCTCGGCAACTTCTCCAACGGTGATTCGACGATTGGCCAATATTGTTTTCTTCATTTCATCAATGTTTTCGTCTGTTGTTGATGTGCTCGGGCGTCCGGAATGCATTTCGTTGTTCGCATCTTCTCGGCCCTCTGAGAACATTTTGTACCACCGATAAACGTTGCTTTGGTCCAACCCACGTAGAAAAATTGTAACGGCCGAGCGTTGGGCCAGTACAGATTCGGTACAGGAGTGTAATGGCCGGCCGTTGTACTGGCACCAACGGTCGGGCCAGTACCGGTTATTTAATTGGCCCGGACTTTAGCTCCGACTTTGGACCAGACTTTGGCCCAAACTTTAGCTCGGACTTTGGCCCAGATCTGGCAAACTTCTGGGTTACTATTGGCACTAACGGTCGTACCAATACTGGTTATTTCATTGGGCCGGATCTTGGCAGACAATTTTGCCGACGGTGCAAATTACATCTCAGCGAGAAATGATAAATTAAATAGATATCGAATCGACGTCTTTTACACACTTTTGGCGTCTAGTGGACGCCGATCCAATGTCTATTTAAATTCTATTTCTCTCTGGGAGTAATTTATATTTCTTTTTACCACGTTACCAGATTTTTCCCAAGCAGCACACATACGTCCAAGGGATGTACTTTGGACGTAAGGACGTTCTTCGGATGTTTTTAGGACGTCCTTTGGATCTCTGTGTTGTCTGGGTTGTTTATGCATAAATGTTTGATAATTAAATGCACTTGATATATACTAAATACTCGGAGTAGTTTTGATTAATAAGAGACTGAGTACATATACAGGTCTAAAATACGTACTTAAATGTTTATAGAACAGTGTTTATAAAATATAGGCTATATGAAGGAAATATTACACTAAAAAATATTGTATTAATCGTGCAATTTCAAGTTCGGGGCAAATTATAATTCAACAGTTTGGTTGTTTGCAAAATAATGGACTTTTGATCGGAATAACCTAATCTACAATTACATTACAGAACGCAACTGTTAAAGTGAAATACTCTCAGTATTGGCATTTTCTATAGTCCAGTACTAAGCCTGGATCGAAGCCAGAGCTTGGCCGTATTTTATAGCCTATTTTGGCCCAGATCTGGTTATTATACTGGCCCGTAGTGCGGCCAGATTTACAACCAGTACTGGCACAAGACGATATTTTATACTGACCCAAAGCTTGGCCAGATTGTCAGACAGTACTGAAACAATACTGGCTGCCAAAGTATGGCCGCCAATACTGGCCCAAAGCTTGGCCAGTAGAATTCAACCAGTACTGGCATAAGACTGTATTTTATACTGGCCCGTAGTATGGCCCTTAGTACGGCCCGTAGTATGGCCAGATAGTCAGCCAGTACGGGACCATTACTGGCGGCCAAAGTTTAGCCGCCAATATTACCACCATATGCCACAGTCAACATTCGGAATGCGTCCGCGCACTTAATTTTCTTTTTCACACAAAATTTCATACAGATTCTTTGATCCATTTTTTGGAATAGGCAAAAATCGAAGACAAGCCAAAACACGTCTAACCAAAACGGCTGTCAACAATTAACTGAACATTCAAAATGGCCGATTTTTTCAGCATAAGTGGCCGATTTTTTCAGCACATTAGTAACAACTTAACGCCACAAAAAAATCGAAAATCGAATATACGTAGCCCGCGGAAATTCAAAATTCGCGATACTTTTTGAACAGACCTCGTAGGCACATTAGTAACAACACATTAGTAATAACACATTAGTAACAACTTAACGCCACAAAAAAATCGAAAATCGAATATACGTAGCCCGCGGAAATTCAAAATTCGCGATACTTTTTGAACAGACCTCGTAGGGACGTAACAAAGACATCGAGCTTGTAGCTTCTTCTTGAGTACGAATCGCCGAATGGATTAATTTACTTACAAATAGTAAATAGTAAAAATAGTACTGCTAGTAGTAGTAGCAGTTTTTCTCTCTCTCTTTCTCTCTCGCGTCATACTATATATTATTATTTTTTATTATTTAGCAAGCAGGAGGGAGGGGGGGGGGGGGGAAGCAAGGTCGCTCGAAACGTGAGACGATGTAATGATGCGCTCGATACTATTCTCGTATCGTATTTCACGGTATCTCGCGAAACAAGTAACGCGGCAGATAGTATACGTACTCGTGTAGATACGGAAATGCATAGACCGTACAAGAGAGAAACGAGTTTGACAATGCACCCTGTACCGGTATTGATCGACGTTATTCGTTCACGTAGCACCGTGTACGCCGGACCAGAAACTCGTTGGCCCCGACAATCTTTCCCTCTCTCTCTCGAACAAGAGAGTTCCTCTCGTGGATTCTCTCCGGACAAATCGCTCCCGGAACCGATCAACGGACTCTCTCGGGAACGAGTCCCGAGACTTTGAACAATGGAAATTATCGAACGACAGAAAAATAGCACGCGTACACCGAGAACAAAATGACCTATATCTCGTTTCGACATACTTTTCTCCGAGATATTGGAAGTTCATTTTTCTCAATTATTTCCTCCGCCAAAGAGTCTCATGTAAAATAGATTTTTTAACGAACGGAACGGAACAAATGGCCGAGGAATCGAGGACCGACGTGGACGCGCGTCAACGGAGAAGCGGCGAAAATGCTTAGTTTCCGTTTTATTATTAGCTAGTAGCCGATGAATATACGCAAACCAGTGGCGTAAGTCGTCGGGAAAGGCTCGATGACGCAACCGTCAAGAACGCATTTGGTTACGTTTTTACGGCTCCAACTTTTTGCCGCTTTTTTGGCGCCTTTTTGAGGACGAAAGAAAAAGGAACGCGTTTGATACGAGCAATTTGTCACGAATATACCTTTTTTCTTTCTTCTATACAATTACAGAGAGTTTAAATAACCGTTTTACATTCACTCGTACGTATTATATACCGCGAAAACCTTGACACCGCGAATAGCTAATGCGCGCTTCCTCGTTATTCGACTCATCAATGTATTACGCGACCCCTTTTCGATCCTATTCACTTGACGCTCTACGAAACTTTGTCGAGTTGTCGAAAATCGAAAAGCAGCATCGTTTCACGATGCAGAACGGAACCGAATATAATAACTTTCAATTGTCATTATTTCAGTTTCGTAATCATTTCCAAAAATTCCATACAACACCAGAATCATTCAGTTTCGTATGTATATCGCATACATATACGATATATATATGATATATATATATTAGGGTGGTTCTTAATTTGGTGATGTTGGAAATTCTTTGGTATTGTTCCTCAAAAGTAATCAACGTATCTAGAAAAAAAATTAGGCGCAAGCGGAACTTTGTCCAATAATTCTAACCCACCCCACCGAGCTGTCGAATTTTTATATGAAAAAATGCATGCATTCAAAATTTTGTTAAGAAAATTGTTTATTATTTCAATACTATTTATGATAAAAGAATTTTATATAACGTTTTTGTAGGAAATATAATGCTCTACAAAAAAGGTATCTTGTGAAATTCTCGTGAATCTAATATTTATCACGTAATTAGCAAAAAACTGTCATCATTTATTCCAAAAGTCGATCATTATGGTCAAAACAGGAGTTTGACGTCGAATAGCTGCAATTTAATTTTCGTATGTATATAAGATTATGAAGAAATACGTAACGCACTCAACAATGAAATGTAAACAATATTCAAATTTTCAATTTTATCAATTTTATTGTGAATTATTATGAATGATGTCATATATTTTAAAAATCAACTTACAATAATGAATTACATCGGTTGGAGCAAAGTTGCTTTGTTAATATCAGGATATTTTTTTTTATATTCTTCAATTATTTGTACAATGAATTGTTTCTGATCTTCGTCATAAGTGAGACGATCATTGTACTCTGTAATAAGTTTCACTCCTCTTTCTGCAACATCGTTAACCACTTTAATTCCTTTAACTATTTTTAGGCCTTGTAAATAATTTTCATTAGAAATCCACTCGCTCACATCGATATCAAAAAATGAGGAGTTGATTTCAAATCTTTCGAAAAAAGCCATCGATTTGGAACTGATAAAGAAATCAATGTCCTTATCGATCAAAGAAGAAAAATTTATCATGAATGATAATAAAATTGATAAAATTGAAAATTTAAATATCGTTCACATACTGTTATTGAGTGCACTACGTATCTCTTCATATTTCTAATTGTATATGAAGAATACATTGCAGTTTTTCGACGTCAAACTCCTGTTTTGGCCATAATGATGGACTTTTGGAATAAATGATGACAGTTTTTTGCTAATAACGTGATAAATATTAGATTCACAAGAATTTTACAAGATACCTTTTTTGTAGAGCATTAAATTTCCTATAAAAACACAATATAAAATTTTTTTATCATGAATAGCTTTGAAATAATAAACAATTTTCTTAACAAAATTTTGAATGCATGCATTTTTTCATATAAAAATTCGACAGCTCGGTGGGGTGGGTTAGAATTATTGGACGCAGTTCCGCTTGCGCCCAATTTTTTTTCTGGATATGTTGATTACTTTCAAGAAACAATACCAAAGAATTTCCAACATCACCAAATTAAGAACCACCCTAATATATATATCGTATATAACGCCCTCTCGATATACTCGTACGTGTGTGTATTGAATCAGATTAAGTTAGGCATACGGACATACAGTGGGTCAAAAAAGTATTCATACACCTTGTTTTTTTTGCGATAGCTTTATAGACATAAGCGATACGCAAAGAAAGCCAATTTTATTTAATAGTACATCAGGTACAGAGATAAACTGCAAATGGAGAATTTTTTGCCAGGAATAATAGAAGAATTATGCAAAAAAAACGAAAATTTTCGGGCCAAAAAAGTATTCGTACACTTACGATTGAGCTGCTAAACCTGCTATTCCATGCGGTAGTAGATCTTCAAGCACTGAACAGACACGACGGCAAAGAAAAGCGAAATATCAATATCCATGCGAGATAGAGTGATTTTTCTTCGGAAACGCGGTGAAAATTATCGGAAAGCGTATCGGAAATAAGCGGAAAGTACGAGAGCGTCGGAGTATCGTTACAGAGGCTACAAAAAAACCGTTCACAAGTGCTCGCAGTTTAGCGAATGATGTCGCGTCAACATCGGGGAAGAGCGTGTGTCCCCTGACTATTCGGAACGTTTTGCATTCTGCCCAAATATACGGCGGAACTGCCCGCAAAAAACCATTAATTAATAATATAAATCGAGAAAAACGTTTAGGTTTCGCAAAAACCTACGTAAAAAAATCTATAGACTTTTGGAAACGTGTCGTATTCTCGGATGAATCGAAGTTTAACATCTTCGGGTCCGATGGAAAAAAATTCGTCTGGCGGAAACCAAATACCGAGCTCCGGCAGAAAAATTTGATACCGACTGTAAAGCACGGCGGAGAAAGCGTCATGGTTTGGGGCTGTATGGGATATTATGGCGTTGGTAATCTGGCTTTTATAGATGGTACAACGAATGCCCAGAAGTATATCGACGTGTTACGCAGCAATTTGGAAGCAAGTGTAGATAAAATGGGCCTGGATGGAAATTTCTACTTCCAACGAGATAACGACCCGAAAGATACTGCCATGAAAACGAGGGAATGGTTACTCTATAATGTCCGCAAACAATTGATTACACCACCACAATCTCCGGACATCAATCCTATTGAAAATTTATGGCACTTGGTGGATGTAAAAATTAGAAAAAGAAAAATAACAAACAAATCCGATCTCCAAAGAGTGCTTTTAGAAGAATGGTCGAAAATAGCAAAAGAAAGAACGCAAAAGCTAGTAGAATCCATGCCTAAGAGACTCGAGGCGATAATTGAAGCAAAAGGGATGTACACCAAATATTAGTTATAATTAACAACTATGATGATGTAGGTTTTCACTATAATCGTAAGTGTATGAATACTTTTTTTGCCCGAAAAATTTCGTTTTTTTGGCATAATTCTTCTATTATTCCTGGGAAAAAATTCTCCATTTGCAGTTTATCTCTGCACCCGATGTACCATTAAATAAAATTGGCTTTCTTTGCGTATCGCTTATGTCTATAAAGTTATCGCAAAAAAAGCAAGGTGTACGAATACTTTTTTGACCCACTGTACGTAGCGTAGTTACGCGTCGGATCAAAGCGATTCGTTAAACTTTGTTAACTTCGTCCCGGAGTTAACTTTCGTCCTCGGCTCCGTCGCTTTCGTATTTTCCGAAAACGAAGCGCGATGCGTTTTATAATTTCGACAAAAACGGCTTTGTTTTTCTCAACAGTTACGACGTGGCGAACGAAGACGGTTCCACGGAAATTGCCATTTCTACATCGTACGCAAGCACAGCGTGCAAAGTGGTGAGCGAAACGAGTCGAGCGAATGGTAACGCGGATTGAATCGGTATTTGCGTTACCGTGCCGAGGATCGGAGGACGGTCGCGTCGTTGGAGAACCGAGCGAGCGAGAGGCTGCGACTCGCTGAAACGTTAACGCGGCGTACGCGATACTACTGTACCGAACCGTGACGAGTGGGAGGGGGACTCGAAGGCCGTTGCGCGCCGTCGAGTATCCGCTATCCGTGTGGGCCGACACGGATAAAAGGAAAAGATAGTGGATTATTCAAAGTGAGAACGAAGAGAACGAGGTATAATCTCGCCCACGCGTCGCGGATTCACGTTCCTCGCGCGTTCTCTCGACGATCCTCCGGGATATAAAAGAAATGTCAAAAAATTTCCATTCACTTTGCTCGAGTAACGTTACACCATGTTCGACGTCTCCTCACCGTGGACGAACCGTGGATAGTCACCGGACGTGCGAGCGGAGACCCCGCGTCACTCGGATCGAGCGGCTCGAAAGTTCCGAGAAAAAGCTCCGCGAGTGGACCGTCTCTCGCCCGGTTATTAAGCGGCCCGATACTCTCCACTTATCGTCAGCTTCTTACACGATCTTCTTCGTCATCGAGAACGCTCGGACAGCATCGACCGCAACTTATTCCCGACGTTGTATCGATTGATTCGATGTAACACGTGTTTTTTGACGTTGACGAACGTCCTCCGTTCCCCGCTTATCTTGACAAATTCACGCCCCTGTGTTAGTTTCACCGGAGGCGCGTTTCTTCATTCAATTTCGCTCAGCCATCGCCGTACAATCGGCCGTACGTCACGAATCCATTCTCCAACTGCAAAAATAATTCATTTTAGTCGCTCGGTCCACACATTTATGCCCGATTTAAACTTTTGGGATCCACGTGTAACGGATACAACGGATATAACGGATACGGACATACGTGGATGTGCGAATATTTTAGTGGGTTCGCTATCGTTTCGTTTGGTCATACGGAAAATCCACGTGCCGCTCGCGGGTGCGTACTACCGTGTCGCGTTTCGAGCGAGCCTCGTCGTTATGGCACATGGCTTTCAATGGGCTAGAATTACCGTACGCTCTATTCGCGGAACGCACGCACTCGCGGAGACACCGCTTTCGGTGTCGAAGCGAACCGAGAAACTCGATACGTCAGTTCGATTCTTAATGCAATTTTTAATACGATTTTCTAATCGACTTCGACGAGAATATTATTCTATTTAAGGTAGTAGTCTGGTGACTTAAGCCGATTTTCATGTCTTTTTTGGAGGGCGTTTTTTTGTAGGAAAATAAAAATGAATCGTTTTGGATATTTAGGATGTTTTTATTTACATATTGAAGATACAAAAAAAAAATGTTTGTAAAAATTTAATAGTTTATTGTTATTATTATTATTGATCGAAGTTGGCACCTCGAAAAGAAAAGCGCGTGGGTGGCCCCGGTGATTTTGGCTCTTGATGTTATCTGAAATAAAAAATTCTTGATAATTCTTAATCTATAGACATGTCATTCTGGTCGGAACTACTGAAGTTAAATTTCATTGATAAATAATAAAATGGCGGACTTTGGAAAAAAAAGTCCTTTTATTTTGCCCGCCATTTTGTTATTTATCCATGAAATTTAACTTCGGTAGTTCCGACCAGAATGACATGTCTATAGATTAAGAATTATCAAGAATTTTTGTTTTCAGACAACATCAAGAGCCAAGATCACCGGGGCCACCCACGCGCTTTTTTTTCGAGGTGCCAAATTCGATTAATAATAATAATAATAAACTATTAAATTTTTTCAAACGAATTTTTTTTGTATCTTTAATATGTAAATAATAAGATCCTAAATAACCAAAACGATCCATTTTTATATTCTTACAAAAAAACGCCCTCCAAAAAAGACATGAAAATCGGCTTAAGTTACCAGACTACTACCTTAAGGCAGTCGTCTGGTCTAGAGCGAGATTTTTGACGTCATTTCTAATGTGCAATAACGTTTAAACCGTTGAAGTTGTGTTGATGAAAATTTACACGTGCATTTATTGTTCCTTAGAGAATACTTGTACATTAAAAAAAAAAAATTATTTCAAATATTTTCATGTAGTTTTTTGCCTTGTTGCAACATGGTGCGCCGAAATCGGCGCCCACTCTGGACGATGTTGTATACATCTTAAAAAAAAAAAATATATATATATTCTCAATCTGTATGAGTATTCTGAGCACTGGTAGCAGAATTGAGTCGAACAATAATTTTGCCGACATTTTATAACTCGTCGAATACGAAAATGTATGAAATGTCTGTGTGAAATATCATTAATGAAAGTTCAACAGGCCGCCATATTGTCCAAAAATTTTCTTAAGTACCAATTCTGCTACCAGTGCTCAGAATACTCATACAGATTGAGAATATATATATTTTTTTTTTCAGATGTATACAACATCGTCCAGAGTGGGCGCCGATTTCGGCGCACCATGTTGCAACAAGGCAAAAAACTACATGAAAATAATTAAAATAATTTTTTTTTTTATGTACAAGTATTCTCTAAGGATCAATAAATGCACGTGTAAATTTTCATCAAGACAACTTCAACGGTTTAAACGTTATTGCACCTTAGAAATGACGTCAAAAATCTCGCTCTAGACCAGACGACCGCCTTAAGGTAGTAGTCTGGTAACATAAGCCGATTTTCATGTCTTTTTTGGAGGACGTTTTTTGTAGGAAAATAAAAATGAATCGTTTTGGATATTTAGGATGTTTTTATTTACATATTAAAGATACAAAAAAAAAATGTTTGACAAAATTTAATAGTTTATTATTATTATTATTATTGATCGAAGTTGGCACCTCGAAAAAAAAGCACGTGGGTGGTCCCGGTGATTTTGGCTCTTGATGTTATCTGAAATAAAAAATTCTTGATAGTTCTTAATCTATAGACACGTCATTCTGGTCGGAACTACTGAAGTTAAATTTCATGGATAAATAACAAAATGACGGACTTTGGGAAAAAAAACTTTTTTCCAAAGTCCGCCGTTTTGTTATTTATTCATGGAATCAAGAGCCAAAATCACCGGGGCCACCCACGCGCTTTTTTTTCGAGGTGCCAACTTCGATCAATAATAATAATAATAATAACCTATTAAATTGTTTCAAAAATTTTTTTTTTTGTATCTTTAATATGTAAATAAAAACATTCTAAATATCCAAAACGATTCATTTTTATTTTCCTACAAAAAAACGCCCTCCAAAAAAGACATGAAAATCGGCTCAAGTTACCAGACTACTACCTTGAAGCAGTCGTCTGGTCTAGAGCGAGATTTTTGACGTCATTTCTAATGTGCAATAACGTTTAAACCGTTGAAGTTGTCTTGATGAAAATTTACACGTGCATTTATTGATCCTTAGTGAATACTTGTACATTAAAAAAAAAAATTATTTTAAATATTTTCATGTAGTTTTTTGCCTTGTTGCAACATGGTGCGCCGAAATCGGCGCCCACTCTGCACGATGTTGTATGCATCTGAAAAAAAAAAATATATATATATTCTCAATCTGTATGAGTATTCTGAGCACTGGTAGCAGAATTGGTACTTAAAAAATTTGTTTGACAAAATGGCGGCCTGTTGAACTTTCATTAATGATATTTCATACATACATTTCATACATTTTCGTATTCGACGCGTT
Organism: Oxytorus armatus; assembly: GCA_958009045.1. Classification (NCBI taxonomy): domain Eukaryota; kingdom Metazoa; phylum Arthropoda; class Insecta; order Hymenoptera; family Ichneumonidae; genus Oxytorus; species Oxytorus armatus. The sequence goes on from OY253750.1 coordinate 3,080,451, forward strand.
ATAAAATGTCGGCAAAATTATTGTTCGACTCAATTCCGCTACCAGTGCTCAGAATACTCATGAAGATTGAGAATATATATATATATTTTTTTTTCAGATGCATACAACATCGTCCAGAGTGGGCGCCGATTTCGGCGCACCATGTTGCAACAAGGCAAAAAACTACATGAAAATATTTAAAATAATTTTTTTTTTTTATGTACAAGTATTCTCTAAGGATCAATAAATGCACGTGTAAATTTTCATCAAGACAACTTCGACGGTTTAAACGTTATTAGAAATGACGTCAAAAATCTCGCTCTGGACCAGCCGACTGCCTCAATGATGTGATTTAAATACAATATTTATAATCGATGATTTGTCGTTGCGAATAACGTTAAATAACGAGTTTGAGACGATAGATGGGTGGAATTTAGAAATTTTGTCGTAAAATCTTATCATTTCTCTCGTTAAACATTCCCTCAATATTCAACAAAGACTCGTTAGACGTTCGAAGGTGAAATCCGTGACCCAACGGGATGCTAATCCCGTACTCTCTCGGGCGAGCCCTTGATATTCGATGCATCCGAGGCGCGCACGAAAGTGCAACTCGCGTGTATAACACTCGTTCGCTTTGCTCGCTTCCCGAAGAGAAAGGGAGAAAGAGAGAGAGAGAGAATTAATGTCAATGGAAATGGCGACTCTCGAGCTCAACTAAAATGGCGCTTGAGCTCCGTCTTTTTCGATCATAGGCACAAGATTTGTACTCCACGTCGAGCTTTGGTACAGCTACTTGTCGTAGCCGGGGTATCGTAAATTCCACGCTCTCAAACATCGATACACTCTCATTTTACATTGGATCTCGGCTCAACGAGCGCGTAATACACCGCCTGTAATATTCTTGGGTCCGTGCTTCGGGCATTTTTCACCGTCAGAGTCCGTTCCTCTCGTGGGAGTTGCGAGAAGCGTCGGGGTCTTTGACCTCGCCGGATGATGCTCGTTTCTTCTCGACTCTCGGCGTTAAGCTTCTCTCGCTCTCTCCCAATTTACGTCAATCGACGTAACCCCGCTGTTGCAACATCGTAACGCCAATGAGTGAGAGAGAAAGAGAGAGAAACAAACCGAAGCTATGAGGGATTCAATGGTGAGACGAGAAGGGGAAATAACGAGAGAGAGAGTAATTAAATTGAACTTCCATGAGAAAACTCGACGATACGTTGGTACATACATATACGCTAATGCATTTATGGACGAATGGTAGGCAAAAGGCCGCAACTCGAACTATCTAAACATGTAAATTCATATGGATTACACGTTCTTTTCGTTGTGGAATTCGATGTATATGTACGATGGGAGACGAGTCCCGACGACTCGTGGTCATCCGGTTAGAACGCATAATTATGCAACGTTCGAGCTAGACAGTGCGCACGATCTTGCACGCAACTCACACGTGCTTCCCATCTGACCATATATATATTGAACAATGCTACACTCGTCACTCCTTTTATATACCCGTATCGCGTAGATCCATGATCGTGCAGTACCGTACAGAAAAATTTGTCAGGGAATCCCGGTTTCCAGCAAAATCCCAATCGGGATTTGTTTGAGATGCTCTGTAAACGGTGTTTCCGGGTTGGTCCCGGTCTGTTTCCCGATGCGGTCTTTCGATTCACCTTTCCGATTGAGTCTCAAGCGGGATTCGTCGTGGGCCCCAATATTCCTTGGGGTTTTTTCCAATGTTTCAATAAGATCGGTAATTTTTCGCTGATTACGAATAACGCCGAGCTTCTGTCGCAAAATCGAAAAAATCACATTTTCGACGATGGTCGGCAGGCTGATTTCCCGAAGAAGACGAACGTTCTTGGTGCTACTTTGCTCGATTCGGAGGAGATATACGAGTGGCTGAAAAATTCGTCGATGCTTACCTCGTGAAAATAAACCGAGAATAAATGTGATAACAACGGAAGGGACGGTGGGCGCGCGAGATGACGATAAGAAATATTATGACAATCGTATTACGACCAATCTTCATTCACACGATTCGGGCTCTGGATCGAAAATAAAATACGTCATACTAGAGCTTGAACTTTTTCGGGTATCCGGATACCCGAGTAATTCGGGTTTCACGGATCCGACGCTTCAAATCCGTATATCTCGATAACTCGATAATATCCGGGTAATCACGGATTCGGGTATGCGGATAGTTTCGGGGTATCCGGGTAACCGGGTACTCAGATAATAACGGATAATATCGGGCAATTACCGCCGATAATTGATGCCGAAAATGCTGAAACAAAAATTGTTCAATTTACACAACTTGTGAGGCATGCGTGGGTGTTGCCAAGAACAATGTTTGCGAGGTACATTTATAAGACGAATAATAAATCATTACCGGAAGATTGAGAAACCGGGATTATATCGGTGTTCATGTCCGATCATTTAGTTGACCATTTTTTATTTTTACCGACTGGTATCAATATTAAACAAATTAGATTATCATTATAACGAAGATTCTTGGAAAGAATCTTGCAGGCGTATTTACTGTTATTACCAAACTATTTCTTTACTGTAATTCACATCCGACAAAAACTACAATTTCAATGAAACATTCTTGTGTAGATTAAAAAAGCAATGACATAATCTTCTATACAATGTTAGGGAAACACATGATCATTTCATAAGAACTTAATCAACGTTGACCCGCACTATTTGCATCTTTCATATTATTTTTTCATCACGATTTATTATTATTTAATAAATATCCTTAGTTTCTGAAATGTATATTTGCTTTATGGGCGTGTGTGCAGTTTTTATGAACTTTAGAGTTGGAGAGAAAATATACAATGTGAAGAAGCAGATCTCGGCTATTCTTAATATGCGCAGGCAAGAAATTGTGATCGTAACAGCGGATTCTAAAAAATTGTTGGAGTCACATGTAAAATGTTTTCCCGAGTAAATACACAATTATTATAAATTGGAAAACCGTGACGTCTGATTCGTCAACACTAAGTTTTCATTTTTACCGTAGTTTTGCACAATTTCTTTGAACAGAGGAAATTTGATACAAGTTATTTGCCAAATTTTTTTCAATGGTTACTATTAACGCCCTATATTTCGGCTTATTTGATGACGAGACTAATACAATATCATTATTTTTTTTACGCCGGCGGTCCTATTTGAGCCTGTAATAATCTTCTATACAATGCTACGGAAACACATGATCATTTCATAAGAACTTAATCAACGTTGACCTGCACTATTTGCATCTTTAATATTATTTTTTTCATCACGATTTATTATTATTTAATAAATGTCAGTTCCCGAAATATATATTTGCTTTATGGGCGTGTGTGCAGTTTTTATGAACTTTAGAGTTGGAGAGAAAATATACAATGTGAAGAAGCGGATCTCGGCTATTCTTAATATGCGCAGGCAAGAAATTGTGATCGTAACAGCGGATTCTAAAAAATTGTTGGAGTCACATGTAAAATGTTTTCCCGAGTAAATACACAATTATTATAAATTGGAAAACCGTGACGTCTGAATCGTCAACGCTAAGTTTTCATTTTTACCGTAGTTTTGCACAATTTCTTTGAACAGAGCAAATTTGATACAAGTTATTTTCCAATTTTTTTCAATGGTAACTACTAACGCCCTATATTTCGGCTGATTTGAAGACGAGACTAATGCAATATCATTATTTTTTTTACGCGGGCGGTCCCATTTGAGCCTGTACGCGAAAAATCGGGTAATTACCCGACATTATTCGTTATTACCCGGTTACCCGGATCCGTGATTATTCGGATATCCGGATACCCGGATACTCGGGTACTCGGGTACTCGAATACCCGGATACCCGGATATTCGGGTATTCGAATCCGAAGTGTTGGATCCGATTTCACGGATACCCGGATACTTTCGGGTATCCGGCTAACCCGGATAAAAGTAACAGCCCTACGTCATATCATTCCTAAATACTTTCTTCCATTAATTTTTTCTCTTCCAATATCTTCGATCAGGGCCCGGATCAAATGGGTTACGAAATTTCACTAGTACGTAATGCCACGTTCAATTTCACGAGTGCGCAATAAAGAGAAACGTTGATTTATAAAGAGGTGCCGCCACCTATCCGATAGAGTACAAATTGAGAATTGCAAGAAGGAAAAAGCTATCTTTACATTGGTGATTCGATATATGACAAATATTGGCATTGCAAGAGAGAGAGAGAGGGTTCCATGAAGACTCGCGACTTTCAGATTACGAAATCTCAACACCACAACGTCGGTTACCCTGACAACCGTATCTAGTAATGTTTTTTTACTAGTCGGAGACAATTTTCCGTCTGGTTTCCTCTCCGACCCGCTTGGGGATACGTCGGAGGTATCAAAATTTCAAGTGACACAAAAATTCATACGTACACATATGTGTATATACAATGAGGCGAGGGTACGACGATAACCGCGCAACGACCGTTCTGGATGAACCAATATCATCCGGTAGGCTACCCTCGGTCTCTACGATTCTCGAGGACCGAGTCTCGGTCGTCTTCGAGGTTAATTCTACGCGAGGTACGCCATTGGGAAGATGCTCCACGAACATGGAGAATAAGGTGAATTGCGTTATTAAAGGCCGTACGACGGGATTATAGATTAAAAAAAAAACAATTCACTCGTTCGTTAGTTTCGAACGAAAATAATAACCGAGGAGAATATTCTTCGGCTATTGTTTTCTCGTTTTTCCAACATTAAGGCAGTCGTCTGGTCTAGAGCGAGATTTTTGACGTCATTTCCAAATGTGCTATAACGTTTAAACCGTTGAAGTTGTCTTGATGAAAATTTACACGTACATTTATTGATCCTTAGAGAATACTTGTACATAAAAAAAACAAATTATTTTAAATATTTTCATGTAGTTTTTTGCCTTGTTGCAACATCGTGCTCCGAAATCGGCGCCCACTCTGGACGATGTTGTATGCATCTGAAAAAATAAAAATAAATATATTCTCAATCTGTATGAGTATTCTGAGCACTGGTAGCAGAATTGGTACTTAAAAATATTTTTTGACAAAATGGCAGCCTGTTGAACTTTCATTAATGATATTTCATACATTTTCGTATTCGTCAAGTTATAAAATGTCGGCAAAATTATTGTTCGACTCAATTCTGCTACCAGTGCTCAGAATACTCATACAGATTGAGAATATATATATATTTTTTTTTTCAGATGCATACAACATCGTCCAGAGTGGGCGCCGATTTCGGCGCACCATGTTGCAACAAGGCAAAAAACTACATGAAAATATTTAAAATAATTTTTTTTTTAATGTACAAGTATTCTCTAAGAATCAATAAATGCACGTGTAAATTTTCATCAAGACAACTTCAACGGTTTAAGGAAGGGGTAAGGGTTTCAGCGTAAAAAAAAACACTCTTTTTGCAATTTTTTTTCTTTCTCAAATATGGATTGAGCAATTTTATTCGAACCTTTTGTACATTATTGAGCATACTTTTGACAATGTTGCGTAATTTTTTCATGCAGAAATATTGAAGCATAAGCCCGTAACGGAGCTTCCCCCGGAACGTCTTGGAAAAAAAATAATTTGCGGTGTTCACTATAACTCGGCCGGAAATTATCTGAAAATGAAAAACCATGAAAATTTCGTCAAATTATGATCAAATCTTACCCCCAACGTTTTCTGATAATTTTTTTTTTCATTTAAACATTTTTGGCGGCCATCTAAAGTGTCAACTGTTATTTTCCACGAAAAATTCCGCCATTTTGTGGGTGGGAAACAACCTTAATGTAAAAAAAAAAAAAATTTAACTAAACGTTGGGGGAAGGTATTTTATATGTAGAAAATGTGTACAAAGTTTGAAATGAATCGGTCAAGTAGTTTTTAAATGGCAGTGAACACGGACTTTGAAAAAGTAGTTTTGAGAAAAACGCGTCTAAAGTTTGTTAAGTAAAAAAGTGAAGAAAATTTTTTTTTTTTCCAACTTACACAGAATCATCGATTCCAGCTCGTTTCTTCTTTTAAAATATTGTAGTGTATAGTATACACTGTATACTATATACACAATAGCAATTAATAAACTGTATACCTGTTCGACAGCTGCACTGCTAGCCCGACAGCCCGCAGCTGTTAGAGGTATAGCATTAAAGGCCAGGAGATTAATAAGACAATAACTTCAAGAATATTGCTTAGATCGGTTAAAAATTTTAAGGACATATTCTTGAAATGTTAAACAATAAGATAAGAAAAAGAAAAAAAAATTCGATTTTTCGAAAGTGAAAACCCTTACCCCGCCCTTAAACGTTATTGCACATTAGAAATGACGTCAAAAATCTCGCTCTAGACCAGACGACTGCCTTAAATCTTGTATACCCGTTCCTATCGTTTGGAACCGGTCAATTTCACCGGTAGCGGTAGGTTTAGTATTAAAAATACACGTGCGTGTGTCGAAAAATCCATGCCGATTTCCTCTGGAGGAAGTTTTATAGTAATCACGAAATTTCCTTTGAGATATTCGTATTGACGAGAGTGCCAAATACGTCGAATTCCCAATTCGATATAGTAAAATCACTATAAACGCCGACTGACTCGGGTTAATAAATGTAAACTGGATAACGCGTGAAACTACGAAAAATCGAACGAGCAAGCTGCGGCAAATAATTGACAAATTCTTTCTCACAATTGAGCCTCGTTCCAAGAATCAAATTAATATTGCAATCAAAAAGCTCTTTTTTTTTAACCTTTTCATTCATCGACAGGTACACTTTTCATTTTGAGCATTTTGGGCAGTAGATTTGAAAAATTTCCTCTCGTCAACTGGGATCGGTTTTTCATTATGTTCGACGACTCAAAGAGCCTTATTATAAGCGTTCGAAATGAGAAGCAACGAGTGGATTCTCGGTGAAAATTCAACAAGACGACTGTTGTAAATTGAAAACCCGTAAATATATGCCGACGTTCCTGTATTTCGCTTCGCTCGCCGAAACTATCGTAGGAAAATTATCACGGGGTTTTCGCTCTCCAGTTTTTGCCCCCCCCCCCCCCCCCCCCGCCGCAATTACCTCGCGGGATGGCTCCCGAAAGAGAAATAAGTCGTTTCTAATAATTTTTTCTTTTAATTTGTGATTTCAGCCACCGGAGAACGAGCTGCAGAAGGTTGGTGAACGCGTGCCGAGCGAGCACGAGCTCAGGGTACAGAGATCGTTGCAGCGTCTAAACGTTCCGGATTGGTACAAAAATTCGCCGGCCGCGCGCGACGGTTTTCGCTTAAAGAGGCACTCCGATGCCTCGCAACACGGCGGATGGCGATCGCTCGGCTCAAAAACAACATCACTGTCCTCCCTTTCGTCGTCTTCCAATCGGCAACCTAACGCCGGTAATTTACAAAAACCTCACATCCTGTAATACCGTTGTTCGATCCCCTCTTTCTCCACTGTTGCCATTTTATCCTCCAAGAGTTCTCGCGATACATAAAATAATTAACGCTCGTCATTATCGATGCGTGACTGTTATATAGCTTTTCCTTCTTTCGTTTGATTGTGACAGGTGTACTTCTCAGTCCGAGCCCAACGCCACCCGTATTCTCGAGATGGAGCACGAGTTTGTTAAACAGCGCGGGAAGTTCGCCCGCGAGCTCGGCAAGATCGTCCTTCAATCATCGACAACCTTATCTCGGCTGGCGTTCGCAGGAACGTCTCGCGAATCCACGTACACCAGCGGAACGTCTGGCTCAGGGCATTTTACCCCAACTGCAATCCACGAAGAAGGTCTCCGAAGCTTGAACGATTTAACGATTAGAAGATTAACGATTTAAATTTTCCATATGTTCTGAGAAAACGATGAATCTCTCGGTGAATGCAAAATTTCAAGCTCGGGTTTCCTCGACTCATTTTATCGTTTTGTAAACCGTCTTTGTGAGATAATAAGAAGAATCTTTTCAAAAAGCACATATCGAATTTTCAAAGTGAATCACGCATTAGTTTTTCAGATATCCATAAATAAATGAGTACCGTGTCGCTGTAGCGCGCCGAAGCGTTCTGAAAAAATAAAGGGGGAAAAATACTTGGAGGGTTCGAAAGTTAGCTACGTTATATGCTCAAACGTAAAATCTTTATAAAGAGAGGAAGAGTAGAAATAAAGAAGAAAGGAGAATATTAACGGAGCCAGGCGTTGTATTCCGGATTCGCGAATGGATCGACAACATTATTTATCGCTCATTTCGAACGCCCGTCCTTTGGTTAAATCAATGTCCGGGAGACAAAAAATAAGGGCCTTCTCATTTTTTAATTCACGATGCGTGTTTGGTGCGTATAACAAAATCTATATAATATATATATATATATTAGACTGTGCCATTTTTGGGCAACTTTTTTTTTTTCGTTACTAACAGATTGTATACTCTCAAAAAGGCAAAAAAATTAGCCTGTCCAAATTTTAGCCCTTAATATTAATATTCAAAGGTCGTTCATCACGATTTTCTATTTCCCATCTAAATAACATGGGATATTTTTCTTTATATCTGCGAAATTTTGTATCTCAGTAATAATTCATAATACGACTGAGGTTTCAACGTTCCCTTGTAGGAAATTGAATGCTGAACACCAATGATGTCTTACAAATTTGTTGTAAATATCACCATTTTCGTGATATTTGAGGTTAAAGTTTCAAATACATGAAAATTCGCTGTTTTGCATCAATTATTGCATTATTATTAGTCTTATCGCATAATTTCAGCGCACTTTTTGTAGATTGTCGAATTCGCAATAAAGATATCCTTAAAACAGAAAATTAATGGTAAAAAATTATGCTATCTTGATAATTGAACAATTCGAAAATCAATTCTCAATGAAAATTTCTCCTAATAATAATTTATCAAATAAATCAGTAGGAACATTATAAAAATTATTCTAGGAATATTTCCGAAATCTTTTATTAATAAAATTATGGATAAATAATTGTATATATTTCATAATTTAATATTACAGAAATTGAATTAACATTAATAATTATAGAAGATTTCTTTTATTACAATTTGGATACTGTTTACGATGTTTGTTTACAATTTGTAGCAAATATTGGAATTGCTCTTCATTTCTTGTTAAGGACGTATTGTATTCCTCTAATAGAGCAACCCCACGCTCTGCAACATCATTAATCACTTTTAATTTTTTGAAGAACTCCAAATTTTCGCGATAGCTATCATCATAGGGCCAACTCATGATATCTTCGTTGAGAAAATCATATGGCAGGTCGAATTTTACAAACAATTTCCATGAGTTCTTTGATACAAATGCACTCATATCTTTATTTAAAATTAATTCGAAATCTTTTTTAATATCTATGCGCCGTTTTTCTATCACCGCAGTACTGTCCCGACTTTTCATTGACTCAATCATTTTGACTTTATTATCAATCGAGATATTATCATCAAATAATGAAAGAGTAGCTAATTCCTCATTGAGATACCATAAATGATTAGCCACGTAATTATTAATATTGATTCAATTTCTGTAATATTAAATTATGAAATATTTACAATTTTTTAACCATAATTTGATTAATAAAAGATTTCGGGAATATTCCTAGCGTAGTTTTTATAATGTTTCTACTGATTTATTTGATAAATTATTATTAGGAGCAATTTTCATTGAGAATTGATTTTCGAATTGTTCAATTATCAAGATAGCATAATTTTTTACCATTATTTTGCTGTTTTAAAAGATATCTTTATTGCGAATTCGACTATCTACAAAAAGTGCGCTGAAATTATGCGATAAGACTAATAATAATGCAATAATTGATGCAAAAAAGCGAATTTTCATGTATATCAAACTTTAAACTCAAATATCATGAAAATGTTGATATTTACAACAAATTTGTAAGACATCATTTGTGTTGATCATTCAATTTCCTACAAGGGAACGTTGAAGCTTCAGTCGTAGTATGAATTATTACTGAGATACAAAATTTCGCAGATATAAAGAAAAATTGCCCATGTTATTTAGATGGGAAATAGGAAATCGTGATGAGCGACCTCTGAATATTAATATTAAGGGCTAAAATTTGGACAGGCTATTTTTTTGCCTTTTTGAGATTATACAATCTGTTAGTAGTGGAAAAAAAAAAGTTGCCCAAATATGGCACAGTCTAATATATATATATATAGATATATATATATATATATATTCATGTCTCATTCGGTACGAATTTATTTAAATATAAAAACGTTCTTTCAAAAGGAATAATAACCGTTTATCGAGTGACGATATCCGGGCGGAGAGCAAGTTGATGCTCGCTTAGGAGGGACGCGTGTGATCGATATTTTTAGCACGAAAAAGACATTCGCGGGAAATGTTCTTCTCTTGCTTTTCGCGGTTACACGCTCGCTCGACCGTACGCGGGTGATCCTTGATATTGCGACGGCCGTCTACGCCGCGCACTCCTTACCGCGTGCTTTCTTCAATTTATTTTTAATACCCGTAGACAGCGAAGCAAAATGCTTTTTAGTCCGGTTAAAATTAGAGAGAGGGTTCTCGTGGATAGCGACTACGCCGCGATGAGGCAAGATCGCTGTCGTTGCAAGTTCGCGTACGGCTCAAAAATCACAAATGTTATATTTTAAAAGCGCAACGGAAGAAAATAAAATTTACGACAAACGTCTTTTTTTTCTTCGTTACAGCAGCAGCAGCAGCAACAACAGACGAATCAGCAGCTCGAGGTGAGAAACTCGATAAAGGAGGTGACCTCCGCTATTGTGCATTATGTGCAAAGCGGCCAGGAGGTCGCTGGTGGTGGAAGGCTCTCGCCGCGGCCTCGACCCGACGATTGGGACGACAGGGGCGGTGCGAGATCCACAAGCCCGAGAGGTGAGCACTAAATCACCCCTCTGCCGGCGAAAAAAACAAAAAAAAATAATAAAAATAAAAAAAAACAAACAAAAAAGAGCGAAAGCGAGAGAAAACAAAAAATCATCCCACCACCACAATGAACCAACCACCACAACCATCACCAACCACCACTATTATACTCGATGACGAAGGTAATTTTTTTTCCTTTTTTCCATATTATTTTATTATTTTCGTTATATTTATTTGTTATTAGTCATTTTCATCCATCCATCCTGCTCGTCATTGCATTATTTCATCGTACTTTCGATTTACAATTCACTCTCGACATTGGTGATGGTAGTACTTTTGTTAAGTTATCTTTCACATTTTCCTGAAACATTAAGTTTTTTCTAAATTTCATTCGCGCGCCCCGACCTGAGACCATTGTTCGAGCTATCGATAAAACTAGACGCGACTGTTCACGAAACATCCTCGCATATATTGTACCTGTCTGTACGGCGGTGTTTATTAGTGGCAAAAATTTCGATCAAAGCGATTATCGATCGGTGCGTAATTGTCACTGGACGCGTTCAAGTTCGTTGCATAGGTCATTTAAGGTAGTAGTCTGGTAACTTAAGCCGATTTTCAGGTCTTTTTTGGAGGGCGTTTTTTTGTAGGAAAATAAAAATGAATCGTTTTGGATATTTATGATATTTTTATTTACATATTAAAGATACAAAAAAAAATGTTGAAAAAATTTAATAGTTTATTATTATTATTGATCGAAGTTGGCACCTCGAAAAAAAGCGCGTGGGTGGCCCCGTTGATTTTGGCTCTTGATGTTATCTGAAATCAAAAATTCTTGATAATTCTTAATCTATAGACATGTCATTCTGGTCGGAACTACTGAAGTTAAATTTCATGGATAAATAACAAAATGGCGGACTTTGGAAAAAAGTTTTTTTTTCCAAAGTCGGCCATTTTGTTATTTATCCATGAAATTTAACTTCAGTAGTTCCGACCAGAATGACATGTCTATAGATTAAGAATTATCAAGAATTTTTTATTTCAGATAACATCAAGAGCCAAAATCACCGGGGCACCTCGAAAAAAAAGCGCGTGGGTGGCCCCGGTGATTTTGGCTCTTGATGTTATCTGAAATCAAAAATTCTTGATAATTCTTAATCTATAGACATGTCATTCTGGTCGGAACTACTGAAGTTAAATTTCATGGATAAATAACAAAATGGCGGACTTCGGAAAAAAGTTTTTTTTTCCAAAGTCGGCCATTTTGTCCATGAAATAAAAAATTCTTGATAATTCTTAATCTATAGACATGTCATTCTGGTCGGAACTACTGAAGTTAAATTTCATGGATAAATAACAAAATGGCGGACTTCGGAAAAAAGTTTTTTTTTCCAAAGTCGGCCATTTTGTTATTTATCCATGAAATTTAACTTCAGTAGTTCCGACCAGAATGACATGTCTATAGATTAAGAATTATCAAGAATTTTTGATTTCAGATAACAACAAGGGCCAAAATCACCGGGGCCACCCACGCGCTTTTTTTTCGAGGTGCCAACTTCGATCAATAATAATAATAATAATAAACTATAAAATTTGTTCAAAAAAATTTTTTTTTGTATCTTTAATATGTAAATAAAAACATCCTAAATATCCAAAACGAGTAATTTTTATTTTCCTACAAAAAAACGCCCTCCAAAAAAGACATGAAAATCGGCTTAAGTTACCAGACTACTACCTTAAACGTTGTTCGGTGTTCGTTATCCGTGAAAAAAAACGATTAAGAAAAAAAACACACATCTTTCTCTCTCGAGCAGGCTGAGGCGGGGGGGGGGAGGACGGGAAAATTCGAAAAATTGAATTATAAAAATCGATGTTTAAAAGTGAAATGTTGGGCCGTTCAATCCTGAATTCTCTAAATTTCATTTCCGGAAATTCGGTCGAGTCAGAGACGGCAAGTCGGTGACGGTGGGACGCGAGCGGAGGGTGAGAGCGAAGAGAATATCTATTATCGCTCGCGAATGATTTTCCCCGGTGCAAAGGGGACCGGGCCAAACTTTGTTACCGTCATCGGTGCACAACCTTTTGTCTTCTATTATCGCCTTTTCGGGCTCTGTACGCGTGTCTGTACTATGTACATTGCGAAAAGTACAAAAGCATATCTCGGCTCGAGGGACTCCACTCGGCTTTTCTATTTCAATCTACGAGAGGCCGGCGGTGGCACGACCGACGGAAATAGCTTACCCCAAAATTCCGGGATGGCCTCGACGACTCGAATCACGATATCGACGTTGTCGTCCCTAAACTTTCATTCGTTCTTTGTGTCGAAAGCTTTATTTTTTTCTTCTTTTCTCCTTCGAATCTCGCGCCTGGAAAAATTCTGTGATATACTCGTGAGATATATACGCATCTACATATTTCCAGTGGGCAAAATGATCCGGCATTACGAACGAATCGGTGATGAAAGTGACATTTTTTAAATAAAATTCACAAGACCATAGTCGATTGATGTACAAATGCGCGTTGAATAAAATTATTTTTTCTCGTTGCGAGTGAGATGAAATTACGAGTAAAAACATATTGATAATATTTTTTGTAACGTAAACAGGAAGCGTAAAATTGTGCTGGATGGAGAGTTCGTTCGTGGGCTCGAGGCCGGTTGATTCGCCGGAAACTCCAATGAGTTTGGCCAATACCGACACGGAATGCTGCGCCGGATGTAACGCGACCGGAACTGAATCTTGCAGTTGCGTAGATTCTGCGACATCGGGCCTCTATCTCGATCTCACACCGACGAGGGACGAGCCCCCGCGTCAACGTTGCGACGCTGGGCAACAATCGCAAATCGTACAACAGCGCGCAACTCGTAGTCCATCGCCGTCCTCAAACGTGAATTATCGTCAGCAAAACCAGCAGCAGCAGCGTCATCATCATCACGCGCATCAGCAACAGCGACATCATCGTGGTGAGTTGCTGCTCGCCTAGCGGAAACTCTTCGACGTTTACGTATTCTCTTCTCTGTATTCCCCGATCCTTCAAATTTCCCTTATACTCCCTTTTTCCCTCGAGGTTATTTTCAAACGCGGAACCGCGGTAAATCGTCTTGTAATCTCAGAAATCATGATCCGACCGAACAAAAAGACGTTCAAAATGGATTTTCCAATGAAACAATTACGAAGTGCTTTGTTGCACCCTTTGCAGCAACGTTTATTTTAAATAAATTGAACGTTCATTTTAAAATAATTAATTATCCATTGGAACAATTATTCCAAACCATTCTTCTTTCCTCGAGAGGCTTTTCATATATTTTTCATTTTTTTTTAATGACATTTTGAAAATGTACAGTTTGGAATTATTTAATACTTGAATAATTAATTGACAACGATACTCGAATCTATTCTTAATTATTTTCGACAATTGTGTTCTCATTGAAAATCATTCTTTTAAAGTCTTTTTATTCGAATCATGATGTTTCTCGTTGTTTGACGCGAAATGAATAGACTCGAGACAAAACTCGTTGCTTAAGGGACAACACCACTGTGACCCCCTGTTTTTTTTCACATTCTTCAAGAATTTTTTTTTGTGGGAAAAAAAAGAGATATCCGAAAAATTCTTTTTGGGTTTTGTTCCTTGCTTATTAATGTATCAAAAAACATTTTTTTCACATTTTTCACGCCGCACGGTGGCGCTGGGGAAGCTCTCGCGTCAGGTGCTGTCATCTCCGCGGCACGCAGCAGAACTCTCTTCAACGTCGATCTGAAAAAAAATACCGAGTGTTTTCGTTAATAATATGATATTTTGAAGAGAAGTACATAGGGATTTGGAAAAATATTGTTTTAAAAGAAATAGGCACGCCTTTGAAATAAACTTTCATTTCAAAGGCGTGCCTATTTTTTTTAAAACAATATTTTTCCAAATCCCTATGTACTTCTCTTCAAAATATCATATTATTAACGAAAACACTCGGTATTTTTTTTCAGATCGACGTTGAAGAGAGTTCTGCTGCGTGCCGCGAACCACTGCGGAGCTGACGCAAGAGCTTCCCCAGCGCCACCATGCGGCGTGAAAAATGTGAAAAAAAAGGTTTTTTTGATACATTAATAAACAAGGAACAAAACCCAACAAAATTTTTCGAATATCTCTTTTTTTCCCACAAAAAAAAATTGTTGAAAAATGTGAAAAAAAAACAGTGGGTCACAGTGGTGTTGTCCCTTAACGCGCGTCGTATTTCGCGGATATAATTGAGTCTCGCGTGTACGAGTAAGAATCGTAAATGACAAGTCTCGCACGACGAGTGACGAACGTCGGGGAAATTTGCATTTTTTTCTTCTTTTTCATCAAATCCCGACGTACGCCGCTAAGAGAGTCGTTACCTCGGATTCGCGCTCGAATAAACAATTAGTTGTGTAGAATTATCGAAAATTAAGTAGATGATAGTTTGAGTTTCGCGTCGTTGTTAAATCGGATCGACTGGTAAATTATAGCGCGTAGATTTCGGGTGCTATCGATTTCTATAAACGTGTCAGACTGTGTAAAAGTTTCCGCGGGGCGAGGGTCGTCTTTCGTGTTTACGTGCTTTTCTCTCTTTTGGCGCAAAAAGAAATGTCATTTTTTTGACTTGAACATTTTGTACATAACGGTGCCTCGCGTTAAGATTATAAATAAAAGAAATATCGAAATAAATATAATAGATCTATATAGACGTATGTTATGTTTGATATATAGATATGTTAATAACGTGGGTGCTCCGCCGCCGGTATTGCAGATTTAACGGGTTTCTAGTTTGCCGAGTCAGACTCGATTCTTTGATCGACGCAAATCTCTATCTTGGTTAATGTCGTTTCGGTTCATTCCATAAAATAGAAAGAATAATCCGCAATCGTTTCTCGTCGATCGTGTTTCGTTCTCAAAATTTTGTACACGTCAATTTTTAATCTTTCTTTATCCACGTTCGTAATATTACGATAAGCTTTTGGCCTTTGAGCTTACTCAATATCCTCGAAAAGTTAACCTCGTCGTCGATAAATAACCACCGGATGTATCAGAGATTTATCCCTCTCCGACCTTTCCAGCCTCTGCTCCGCTACTCGGCGCTATTTTTGCTTCGTTATCGCGTTATAAACTCAATATTATATGTTCAATATAAATTTTTCCCCCGACTCGAATTATTATCTACAAACGCATAGACAATGCATAACACAACTACACCCCACTATATACATACATTTATATATTATTTTAGTAACAGTCAGGATCTATGTCCATTCTTTCTGTGTTTGCGGACGCGTTTCAATGATATTATTATGAATTTTAATGATTTTAATCGCGAGAGAGCGCGTTGCTCACGAAATCATCCGATCGCTATCCCGAAAATTTACTTATCGTTCGTCGTTATACCGCAAGTAAAATATTACGGAATCCCGAGGGATATCGTGGGCCAAATGCTCGAATCTCCTTAGAAAAGAAATAAAAAAATAAAACAAACCCAACGGAAAAATAAAGAAAACATTTGGGAAAAAAAAAAGAAGAAAAATGTTTGCTACTTATCGTTTGAAAAACAATAATGATCACCACATGTAGTACGTATCATTGTTGGAATAAATTATTGTTTGTACCTTTGCGTTTGCTTAGTTTCTTTCACCGGCTGTTTTACGTATCACACGAGTGCATATACTCCGAGATGTTAAAGATCGATTTTTTTTTCTTCCTCTCTGAATTACATATGGGAAACTGGAATTGCGCGTTATTCGTATGGGAAACGAATTGAAAAACGGTACTTGTTCGACGAATATCGATTGAAATGTCAGTTTTTCAATGTAATTCAATAATTAGATCATACCCCATATCTCTGGTATTCCTATGTTTGCTACATTATCACGGTACGTTTCGAACGATTATTTGACACACGGTAAGTGAACTCTTTAGTTTCGTCACTCATTGCGTTTTACAATTGCACGCTTTGTCGTACCTCAAAAAAAAAAAACCTCTATATATATTATTTGATGCCCAATTTATTTCCTTTATTTTTTATTTCCGCACCCAACACACCAATTATCACCGATATAGCGTGAAAGTAAGAGAGAAAGACGCGTACACACGAGTGCAAAGGTCACACGATACTCGGACGATCGTACGAAAGAAATGTCACGTCCGAAAGAGGAAAGTATAATTTTGCTGATATTGGAAAGAAAAGAAAAAAAAGGAATATGCCGATAGATTATGAATGAGAAACGAGGATTAAAGCAGCTCCGACGGAAGGAAAAAGAACAAAAAAAAAAAACAAAAAAAAACTAGTCGTGATAGGGCGTTGACCTTTGGAAATCGTTAGGATCGGGACAGAGCGAGGACGAGGAGGCAATGGCTACGGCAGCTCTTCTTCGGAACAAACCCAGCCCCGGCTCCACGACCCTGGAGGACGTCCTTGACTCCCTCCTAGGACTGCCTTCCGCTTCGCGGACCCCAAGCCCCGGGCCCATATCCGGTAGCTCGTCAATACGACATCATCGAACCTCAAATATCGGCTCAACCGCTGGTCAAACGACGAATACCAAAGCCGGGAAGAGCTGCAGCGACCTGCGCCAAGACCTCCAAGGTAGGAGGACTATGTAAGTTTCGGCTCTGACGATCCTCACTTTCGTCCATAATTCTATATCGTTTTATCCAATACGTCGCGCGTCAATTCATCGGATTTATCGCCGCCAACCCACCACCAATATCCATAAAACGATTACGTAACGCACGCTTCGCTTCGCGTTTCCGTTCCGCGTACGGAAAGCATTATTATCGCAATGATCGTTATTTTCGTTATAGTTTTTCCTCCCCCCCCCTCGATAATCCATCGTCCATGAAAACGAACGTACCAAACAGCTTCTCCCTGGACGAATTCTCGTCGGTTAAATACCGGTCCGTCCGTCATCGTCCGTTGTTCCAAACGAGCGAATCTCGAGCGGAACTTCCGGTGTGACCAGGATTGCCGCACGCCGTGACACGGCGAGTCCATTTTATAGTCGTTAACGGACGGCTTTGGGGGGGGGGGGGGGGGTAAGGTTAATTCGTACAAAGAAAGGCATGTTTTTGTGATTTTTTTGTGACGACCCGGTTAAAATCTCTTTATTAAAACTAATGGTACAGTAAAATATGACATTCGAAGAATATAATATAAAATTTTCGCGAAGAAATATTTAAAAATACGGCAATGGGCAGCAATTATTCGGACGTGTCTCGGAAAAAAGTAGAATTGCGGTGTCCCCTCATAACTTGATGCTGGATCATCCGAAATGAAAAAATGAAAGTTCATTTGTTAGATAATAGTTTTCCCCAGGTAACGCTCGGAGGGTTTTTCGAAATTTCAATTTTTCAATTATTTGGAACATTTTGAAGGGAAATACGCGATTTTTACGAAAAAAATCGGTTAATTTTGTTTTTGTAAAATAAAAATTATTAACAAATTTGAAAAAAAAAACTCTCCAGCGTTACCTCGTAAATTATGTACAGAATTAGTGTTGAAAATTTCAAAGGGATCGGTGCTGTAGTTTTCAAGTTATGAGGGACAGCGAACTTTGAAAACGTGAGCTGTGAGGAAAACGCTTTAAAGTATTGAACACTAAAAAAATCTGGTATAAAACGTTCATAAGCGAATTTTATCGGCTCACCTCACACCGAATCGCCAATGCCAGGTTCATAAAGGATGTTGCTATCATCGAAGATGTCTAAAGCACCTTTTTGCTCCTGTCTACGACGAATCCTGCCTTCTTTAGTTTTTTTTTCAGCTTCCTGCTCTGCTCGGCTTAGGGGTGTTAGTTGAAATTTGCCGGTTTTTTCTATAAAGAAAACACTTAATTTTCAGAGGAATCTCAAAATTTTTTTATTCAAAGTATTGACCATTGGTTTCTACACATTTCGCCCATCTCTCAGGCAAATTATGGATACCATCCCAAAAAAACTTTTTCTCTTTCGAGGTAAACCATTCGACGAGCCATTTTTCGACTTCTTCAAAATTAGCGAAGCACTGCTCTGCAAGGGAGTGTCCCATCGATGCGAAAAGGTGATAGTCGGACGGGGCGAGGTCTGGAGAGTACGGCGGGTGTGATAATATTTCCCAATTAAGTGTTTTTAATGTGTCTTTCACCAGTTTAGCGGTATGAGACGGCGCGTTGTCATGTTGCAAGATAACTGTGCCATGTCTTCGGGCCCATTCCGGCCGTTTTTCGATCAACGCATAATTCAAATTGATCATTTGTTGTCGGTAGCGATCCTTGTTCACCGTTTCACCAGGTTTTAACAACTCGTAGTACAGCACACCACACTGGTCCCACCAAACACAGAGCATTGTCTTACGGCCAAAGCGATTTGGCCTTGCAGTCGATGGGCCGGATTCACCAGGTGAAAGCCATGATTTTTTTCGCTTCGGGTTCTCAAAATAAATCCACTTTTCGTCCCCCGTGACAATTCGATGCAGAAAAGATTTCCTTTCGAATCGTTGAAGCAGCATTTCACAAACGGTTTTTCGATTTTCCATTTGTCTATCGTTCAGCTGGTGTGGCACCCATTTTCCATACTTTTGGATCTTTCCCATGGCTTTTAAACGTTGGCAAATTGCTGCTCGAGTCACATTTGGTGTTTCTGCCAATTTTTGTTGCGATTGGGTTGGATCAACATCCTATAACGCCTGCAATTCCTCGTCTTCGAACTTTTTCGCTGCACCAGGATGTTCATTGTCTGTCAAATCGAAATCTCCACTTTTAAATTGACGAAACCATGTCTCACATGCTCTAATCACTGGAGCATGTTCACCATAAGTTTCTACCAGCAACCGGTGAGCTTCGGCTGCTTTTTTCTTTTGATGAAATAAGAAAAGCAACGAATGCCGCAAATGCGATTTACTTGGAACGAAACTCGACATATTCACTGAGGTACACAAATATGACGCTATTAATTTGGCGGAATGTGACTTGCGTATTTTTGTAGGTTAATGTCAATAGAAAAAAATGACATACATGCCAAATCATAGAAATGTATACATATTGCTAGCGACATCTACTGGTAAAACCGGCAAACTTCAACTAACACCCCTGGAGTACACGTATGGAGTCAGTTGATCGCGCCCAGTCATGAGATCAATAAGACAATAACTTCAAGAATACCGCTTAGATCGGTTTAAAATTTTAAGGACATATTCTTGAAATGTTAAACAATAAGATAAGACAAAAAAAAATTCGATTTTTCGAAAGTGAAAAACCTTACCTCCCCGTTAACGAGAAAATGCAATAATACGATGTACATTTCATAAAAAGGCTTTGACGATATCAATTGATTTCCGTACGTACGTATGCGCCAAGTTGTTTTCATCCTCGTACGACTAAAAAAGGGGGGGAAAAGAAAGAAGACAAAAAAAAAATTGTCGTTGCGCGCGAGTGTACAAACATATATAGTTCCCTTCGTCGTCCTTATTTATTTGTTCTTCACTCATCCGTTGTATATTAATCCGCAGGTGTATGAATCTTCAGTATTTTACCGCGTGAGTACTACTTCTGTCGCAGAGTCCGCTAGGGGAGACGACGATTCACCGGTCGGGAAGCAAGTTGGACGTTCCTCCTCCTCGTATCACGTGGGCGAGCTCGTACGGAGGAAGAGCGAGGGTAGCGACATTGTACCGCCGTATCGTTCGTCATCGAGAGCGTCGAATTTGCGTAATAGACGGGTTTCGTTCGACAACGCGCAGCAAAACAGCGGCAACGAGAACGGGCTTCGGCAGGTCGGTGAAAAATTCGTTAGATGCCGGAACAACAAGTGCGGAAACGCGACGACAATGACCGAGGCGCGAAGAATTTACAAGAGTTGTCACAATTGCACGTGTCTTTATTGCTCGAGAGAATGCAGAAGAGCGCATTGGCAACGTCATCGCCGTACTTGTCTTCATTCGAGAGCCGGTACTCTCTGTCGGCAAGTGTTGTCATCGGCGAAGGAGGATCCCGCAACGTTGAAGCACGTATCGGCTCTGGCCCGGCGAGGTTACGCCTCGCACGGACGTGGCGCCGTCAAGTGTTTCTTCGCGAGTCCGGAGATCGCCGAGCAATTTGTGAGCAACGGTTTCGTCGATCTTGGCGAGCCAATTTACGTGAGATGGTCGGAATTACTTCCGAGCGAAATGGGCGCCGAGCTCTATGCCGAAGTGATGCGTCTGTGCAAATGTTACAATCCGGAAACGAGATTCGTTCTTTACGTGGCGGTTTGCGTCGTTAGCGAAGTACCATCGAGCGGGGCGGTACGTTGGGAACGTCAGTTGGTATCGAGATGCGGGAAAATACGATTGGATACGTCGAGCGTCACGATTGGACAAACGCCCGTGGTTATCCCATCGAGAATAACGGTCCCACCGGCGAGCAGAACGGCAGCTACCTCGCCGTGTAACATAACGCGGGAAATGGACTCGCCGGAGACTCTGGTACTGACATCTATGCCCGGTACCGATGGACAGAACACGCCGAGGACCGCTCGTCAAGTTGGCTTTACGAATATTCAGCGGCAACTCAGACTGCGCGGTGTCTCTCTGAGACGACACTTTCCTCAGGTATACGCGAAGCTCCGTTCGTACGTGGACGGTAGCGTTGATAAATTCGCTCCCGTCACGATATATCCGAGGGATCAGGCTTCCGGGAAGAGCTTCATGTGCATAATAATGCTTGATGCCGAGCCCGAGAGACTCGAATTGTTACCGACCGACTCGTCGAGGGTCAGAACCGTCGATATAAGCGTCGAATATGCCAGTGAATGATATTGCTCGAGGGAAATTTCGAGTCAAATTAGTCATCTACCAACGAATAAATAACGGACTTGAATCCTCGGCCAACGTGTTATACTTAATTTCAATACTGTTTTAACAATATATATGTATATATATATATTAGGGTGGTTCTTAATTTGGTGATGTTGGAAATTCTTTGGTATTGTTCCTTGAAAGTGATCAACATATCCAGAAAAAAAATTGGGCGCAAGCGGAACTTTGTCCAATAATTCTAACCCACCCCCACCGAGCTGTCGAATTTTTATATGAAAAAATGCATGCATTCAATATTTTGTTAAGAAAATTGTTTATTATTTCAAAACTATTCATGATAACAAAATTTTATATTGTGTTTTTATAGGAAATTTAATGCTCTACAAAAAAGGGATCTTGTAAAATTCTTGTGAATCTAATATTTATCACGTTATTAGCAAAAAACTGTCATCATTTATTCCGAAAGTCCATCATTATGGCCAAAACAGAAGTTTGACGACGAAAAACTGCAATGTATTCTTCATATGCAATTAGAAATATTAAGAGATACGTAGTGCACTCAATAACAGTATGTGAACGATATTTAAATTTTCAATTTTATCAATTTTATTATCATTCATGATAAATTTTTCTTCTTTGATCGATGAGGACATTGATTTCTTTATCAGTTCCAAATCGATGGCTTTTTTCGAAAGATTTGAAATCAACTCCTCATTTTTTGATATCGATGTGAGCGAGTGGATTTCTAATGAAAATTATTTACAAGGCTTAAAAATAGTTAAAGGAATTAAAGTGGTTTAGGATGTTGCAGAAAGAGGAGTGAAACTTATTACAGAGTACAATGATCGTCTCACTTATGACGAAGATCAGAAACAATTTATTGTACGAATAATTGAAGAATATTAAAAAAAATATCCTGATATTAACAAAGCAACTTTGCTCCAACCGATGTAATTCATTATTGTAAGTTGATTTTTAAAATATATGACATCACTCATTATAATTCACAATAAAATTGATAAAATTGAAAATTTGAATATTGTTTACATTTCATTGTTGAGTGCGCTACGTATTTCTTCATAATCTTATATACATACGAAAAATAAATTGCAGCTATTCGACGTCAAACTCCTGTTTTGACCATAATGATCGACTTTTGGAATAAATGATGACAGTTTTTTGCTAATTACGTGATAAATATTAGATTCACGAGAATTTCACAAGATACCTTTTTTGTAGAGCATTATATTTCCTACAAAAACGTTATATAAAATTCTTTTATCATAAATAGTTTTGAAATAATAAACAATTTCCTTAACAAAATTTTGAATGCATGCATTTTTTCATATAAAAATTCGACAGCTCGGAGGGGTGGGTTAGAATTATTGGACAAAGTTCCGCTTGCGCCCAATTTTTTTTCTAGATATGTTGATTACTTTTGAGGAACAATACCAAAGAATTTCCAACATCACCAAATTAAGAACCACCCTAATGTGTATATATATATACACCAACGGGTTGGGCCTTGTGCGAGGTTAACAAAATAATAAGAATATCCAGAGATGCGTCGTTCACCGGTGTGAATATGTATATGCCTTCGGTATATATACCTTCGAGTACCAACATTCGAGTTTTAAGGTAGTAGTCTGGTAACTTAAGCCGATTTTCATGTCTTTTTTAGAGGGCGTTTTTTTGTAGGAAAATAAAAATGAATCGTTTTGGATATTTAGGTTGTTATTATTTACATATTAAAGATACAAAAAAAAATGTTTTTGAAAAAATGTAATAGTTTATTATTATTAATATTATTGATCGAAGTTGTCACCTCGAAAAAAAGCGCGTGGGTGGCCCCGGTGATTGTGGCTCTTGATGTTATCCGAAATAAAAAATCCTCGATAATTCTTAATCTATAGACATGTCATTCTGGTCGGAACTACTGAAATTAAATTTCATGGATAAATAACAAAATGGAAAAGGACGTTTTTTTCCAAAGTCCGCCATTTTGTTATTTATTCATGAAATTTAACTTCAGTAGTTCCGACCAGAATGACATGTCTATACATTAAGAATTATCAAGAATTTTTTATTTCAGATAACATCAAGAGCCAAAATCACCGGGGCCGCCCACGCGCTTTTTTTTTCGAGGTGCCAACTTCGATCAATAATAAATAATAATAATAAAATATTCAATTTTTTCAAACAAATTTTTTTCGTATCTTTAATATGTAAATAAAAACATCCTAAATATCCAAAACGATTCATTTTTATTTTTCTAGAAAAAAACGCCCTCCAAAAAAGACATGAAAATCGGCTTAAGTTACCAGACTACTACCTTACGAAAAATAGCAAGTTTCGAAAAATTCTCGAAAATCCCCAAGGAAGAATGAAACGAGCTCACTAAAACTAATAATTTTTCGAGGTCCAGAGTATAAATAGAAAGGTTCCCGAGCTTGCGCTACCGTATAGTATAACTAACTGCCGCAACTACTACTACTACCGCTCGGTAACATCTAGTCTCGTTTAGTCTCGGATATGGTGCTCCTCAATTTGCGCCGGACAAACCCGCGATAAACGAACGTGAAATTTGCCTCAACCTGAATTACGCGACGGTGCGGCAGAGCTTTCGTTGATATATCGTTAATGATATAGATCGTTGGTCAAACGAGTGCTAAATTTTGACAGATTCTTTTTACACATTTTTATAAATCAACCGCATGATCGGGCGTCAACTACGCTATGACTTGTATACTTTACACAATGAGGTAACAAATTATTTCCAAATTTCAACCCAACTTGTGTCAATTTGTCGAGTAGTTACATTTTCGTTCGGCTCTTTCGAACAATAATTCACAACGTTTGTGTAAAATATCTTTTAACATCTTTTATAGCTCGCGTTTTATTGGTTACTAGATAATTCGTTGCCGGCTGACCTTGCGCGTATTGGATTATCGATAAATTTTATTCTCGTTTACAACGAGAATAAACGGTTGAAGCAACGGTGTAACGTAAAATTAATGTACTATCCTGGAATATAGCGAAGATAAATTTATAAAATGAGCTATTCCACCAACGATGTGGATTATACTCGATAGAGACTGGATGAAAACGATTTTTTTTTCTTCACAAATTGGCTCAAAGTGCTCTATACCAGTTTCAAAATAAATCATTACGATCGGTCGTTACTGTCGATTTATCGATAAAGGTTTGTGATTAACCGATCTTTAAAATGCATCACGCTTTGCGACTAGTAAAATGTGCTGTAGCTGCCGTAAAACGCTTTATCCTCGCGGAGTTGGCAGTGATTCCGTAAAATGTTACGAGCGAAAAATATACGCATACGCTTACCGTGCGAATAGCCCCCAAGTTGGATCATTTCTCGAGCACGGTAATAGCTTTTTATAAAAAATTAAAAAATTAAAAAATTAAAAAATAACAAAATAATAATAATAACGATATGTGAAAAAAATGATAAGCGCGATAAATGAGTGCCAAAACGATAAATTTTACTTTTAACGTCGCGGGTCGTAAATAATGCCAAAAACAAAATTTTTTATGTGAAATTCCGAGAGCGAATATTAAGTGTAGATCTTTCGATCTCGCGTGTGATTGGCACCATCGACTTTCTCTTACCTGTTCTCCCCTATGCGTTAACAGGACCAAGGTATACATCCGACGATGCTCTTAAGGGGGGGGTAAGGTTAATTCGTACAAAAAAAGGCATGTTTTTGTGATTTTTTTGTGACGACGCAGTTAAAATCTCTTTATTAAAACTAATGGTACAGTAAAATATGACATTCGAAGAATATTATATAAAATTTTCACGAAGAAATATTAAAAAATACGGCAATGGCAGCAATTATTCGGACGTGTCTCGGAAAAAAGTAGAATTGCGGTGTCCCTCATAACTTGGTGCTGGATCATCTGAAATGAAAAAATGAAAGTTCATTTGTTAGATAATAGTTTTCCCCAAGTAACGCTGGGAGGGTTTTTCGGAATTTCAATTTTTCAATTTTTTTGAATATTTCGAAGGGAAAAGCGCGATTTTTTTTTTTCGTCAAAATCGCGTTTTTCCCTTCAAAATGTTCCAAAAAATTGAAAAATTGAAATTTCGAAAAACCCTCTCAGCGTTACCTGGGGGAAACTATTATCTAACGAATGAACTTTCATTTTTTCATTTCAGATGATCCAGCACCAAGTTATGAAGGATACCGCAATTCTACTTTTTTCCGAGACACGTCCGAATAATTGCTGCCATTGCCGTATTTTTTAATATTTCTTCGTGAAAATTTTATATAATATTCTTCGAATGTCATATTTTACTCTACCATTAGTTTTAATAAAGAGATTTTAACTGCGTCGTCACAAAAAAATCACAAAAACATGCCTTTTTTTATACGAATTAACCTTACCCCCCCCTTAGGGTAGTAGTCTGGTAACTTGAGCCGATTTTCATGTCTTTTTTTGAGGGCGTTTTTTTCTAGGAAAATAAAAATGAATCGTTTTGGATATTTAGGATGTTTTTATTTACATATTAAAGATACAAAAAAAAATAAAATTTTTTTTATTTAATAGTTTATTATTATTATTATAATTGATCGAAGTTGGCACCTCGAAAAAAAAAGTGCGTGGGTGGCCCCGGTGATTTTGGTTCTTGATGTTATCTGAAATAAAAAATTCTCGATAATTCTTAATCTATAGACATGTCATTCTGGTCGGAACTACTGAAGTTAAATTTCATGGATAAATACCATGAAATTTAACTTCAGTAGTTCCGACCAGAATGACATGTCTATAGATTAAGAATTATCAAGAATTTTCGATTTCAGATAACGTCAAGAGCCAAAATCACCGGGGCCACCCACGAGCTTTTTCTTCGAGTTGCCAACTTCGATCAATAATAATAATAATAATAAACTATTCAATTTTTTCAAAAAAATTTTTTTTTGTATCTTCAATATGTAAATAAAAACATCCTAAATATCCAAAACGATTCATTTTTATTATCCTACAAAAAAACGCCCTCCAAAAAAGACATGAAAATCGGCTCAAGTTACCAGACTGCTACCTTAATTTTTTCCATTTGTATTTTCTCATTTCGACGCGTTAATAAAATTTTTTTTCGTCACCGGTTACCCGTGCTTCGTCAATAAAACAGGATAGAGGGTATATGTAGTGCGGTGTACTAAAAAGAAGAAAGAAATGAAAGGTTAATTACAGTGTGCCAAGCCCCGTAATACAATATAGATATAGATTATGCGTCGCAAAGATTCGCGTCTTCGGGACGAAAATTTGTATCAAGCCAAAGCGCGTAAGTCATACCGTTATTTTTGCATGAACCATTGAGCGGAAGCTACAGACCCCGGTTGAAAAACAAAACGATGATTTCGTTAATACTACGGAAATTTGTTACCGGCGAACCACCGTCACGATTAGATTTTTATCTATTTGCTTACAAACGAAAAACATTCGTCTTGAGAGAAATTATTAATTTTATAGCAGAGAAGAGCAAGAAAATTTGCATCCTTAATCGTAAACCGCATACGTGTATGTAGTATGACGAAATCTTCGTTTGTTTGGGTTCAATATATTAATAATTGAAAAGTGGGGGGCGGGGAGGAGTGCGAAAAGACACGGAGTCGAGCGAGAGCAAATTAAGCGTATAATAATGTTAATAAATCATGTTATCGTGACATTGATAATTGCGGTGCGGCGCGCAAAAGCTCAATTAAAATTGACCGCGCCTCGTCTCGCACGTATCTCATCAAAGAATTAGTCAAATATTCGTGACTGAGAAAAATCAAGCCCATATTTCCGATAGTAGAGAGAAAATGGGGAAAAAAATGCTGTTAAATTCTTCATAGTTCCTTTATGTATCTTTACGAGAAAAAAAAAGTGCGAATACAATGAAGCGGTATTCGATTATTGATTATGTATTACGAAATATTATAGCCTCTTATTGTATATCTCAAATAAATTATTCGTGTTGTTCGTTGCGTATCGGCCACGACGACGGAGGTCGATTATTACATGAAAGAGAATTTTAAAA
This sequence comes from Oxytorus armatus, assembly GCA_958009045.1. Classification (NCBI taxonomy): domain Eukaryota; kingdom Metazoa; phylum Arthropoda; class Insecta; order Hymenoptera; family Ichneumonidae; genus Oxytorus; species Oxytorus armatus. The sequence goes on from OY253750.1 coordinate 3,108,116, forward strand.
AATGGTCGTAGATTAAAAAAAAAAAGTATTTGCCATTCGGTTTAACGGAGATTTCCGACGTGGTCAAACCTCGCTCGAGAATTTCTTCGGATGTTTAATTATTGTATTAACGAGCATCTCTTTGATGAAAATAACCTGGATGAATCGATCGACGTACCGGCGATCACGATATATACACATTTATATATCGATTCGTTCCCTTGATAGTACTATTCGTAACGCACTTTTCGCAACAGCGGAGAGTATAGGAGACTCTTTATATTGGGACGAGAGACCGTTACGAAGAATATTTGAATGATAAACAAATCGTTTCGGATCAAGTACACGCGTGACACGTGTTTATACACGTGTCGTGACGATCGGTCTGTAGTGATAAGAGCGCGTTTTATCAAAAACTCGTACAATTTTCATGGGAAGCGCGAGGAGAGGAAAATGAACGATTGAAATTATTAAACCGCTGTGGTATAGTCATAGTCCGGTATCAATCTAATATTGTATCTATCGGTGCTATCGCGTGCCCTACCTTTCTTTCCGCATCTCTGTGTGTATGTCTCAATTTTTCAAATAAAATGTTAATTTTATTACAATCGCACAAATCCGTTTGTCTTATCGTATTTTCGTCCTGCTCATCGGCAATACCCGATTATCCCATTTTAGTCCAATTAATTAATTATTACTTACTCTTTTATTGATATTTTTTCCGTTCGTTATAAAAAGAATTAATATCCAACTATTTATGTTCTATAGAAAATTTCGTTTTCATTATTACACGGAAACTTGTCGCGGTTGACGACGACAACGGAAACATTCGTTTCAGTAATAATATTAATTTCTAACTTGCCAAATTAATAACCAGTTATTAATTATTTTATTTTTTTACCGACAGCCGTGGACAAGTGGTTGGTGCGCTCACCGATTTTTGAAGTTGGACCGTTGATTTTTCCCGAATTTCTCAATACATCTTTCCCCTACTCGTGTCTTTCCACGATTTTGAAGGTGCTCTCACAGTCGCAATAATTGAGATATCGGGATGAATGAAACGGCAAAAAATGTAACGTCCTTATTGGTGTGCGGGACTGTTGACAATGTACCGAGCATAAAGAGGTAAAACTAGCGGATAAATCGACGCTCAAGTATGGCGACGACAGGTTGAATTTTTTTTTTTCTCAGAAATGCCCTACGTATTATGAGTTTGTGATACAATAGCCGGTGCCTGACGTTTTCAGGATTAACGGCGGGGTAAGGGTTTTCACATACGAAAAATCGAATTTTTTTTTTGTCTTATCTTCTTGTTTAACATTTCAAGAATATGTCTTTAAAATTTTAAACCGATCTAAGCAATATTCTTGAAGTTATTGTCTTATTAATCTCCTGGCCTTTAACGCTATACCTCAAACAGCTGCGGGCGGTCGGGCTAGCAGTGCAGCTGTCAAACAGGTATACAGTTTGTTCATTGCTATTGTGTATATAGTATATAGTGTATACTATACACTACAATATTTTAAAAGAAGAAACGAGCTGGAATCGATGATTCTGTGTAAGTTGGAAAAAAAAATTTTTTTCTTCACTTTTTTACTTCATAAACTTTAGACGCGTTTTTCTCAAAACTACTTTTTCAAAGTCCGTGTTCACTGCCATTTAAAAACTACTTGACCGATTCATTTCAAACTTTGTCCACATTTTCTACATATAAAATACCTCCCCCCAACGTTCGGTTACATTTTTTTTTTTACATTAAGGGTGTTTCCCACCCACAAAATGGCGGAATTGTTCGTGGAAAATAACAGTTCACACTTTAGATAGCCGCCAAAAATTTTTTAATGAAAAAAAAAAATTATCACAGAACGTTGGGGGGAAGATTTGATTATAATTTGACTAAATTTTCATGGTTTTTCATTTTCAGATAGTTTCCGGCCGAGTTATAGTGAACACCGCAAATTGTTTTTTTTCCAAGACGTTCTGAGGGAAGCTTTGTTACGGGCTTATGCTTCAATATTTCTGCATGAAAAAATTACACAACATTGTCAAAAGTATGCTCAATAATGTACAAAAGGTTCGAATAAAATTGCTCAATCTATATTTGAGAAAAAAAAATCGCAAAAAAAGTGTTTTTTTTTACGCTGAAACCCTTACCCCTCCCTTAAAGCTGCAAGAGATTCTTCTCTATACGGGGATAGAGAAGATCGAAAAGGATTGTAAATTATTCAGGATAACGTTTACTAACGAGAATGTAGAATTTGATAAAGCAAAACTCGACGAAAATACATTGCTGGTGAGACACGGATTAATTTAATAAGTGTCAACTATTTGAATAGAAACATACATGACGGACACATTTGTCATCTTCGTGAGGGTAACGTTCACCTGTAGCAAGCTGATCGAGAGAGCTGGTAATTTGTTTTTTTTGTAACTTTTTGTGTAATTTTTTTTCAACGTTTCGATACTCTATTTGATCGGAAATTTTGCGCTGATTACGATAAACAGCGAGTTTTTGTCGCAGTCTGAAAATATGAATGTGAATGTGCCATTTCTTTGAGAAACTCGAAATTTCATTGAAAAAGCAAAATAATTTTTTTTTCATTTTTTGCCCACCTTTTCGGAGAAAACTTAAAAATGTCGAAATTTCATACCCCTTCTCATTTTTTTCGCCGATTTTCAACCTACTCTCACGGCTACAATAATTGAGATATCGGGTTGATCCAAAATGCATTCTCTAAGTCTACTCGAGACGTTTTGAAAACGCTCGTCAAAACCCAAAATCGATGAAACCGGAGCCAAGTTATGACCATTTGAAATTTCGAGATTTTTCGGTTTTCGAAAAGGTGGTCAAAGAATTACAAAAAAAATTTTTTCAATGTTTCGATACTCTATTCGATCGGAAAATGTCCGCTGATTAAGAATAATACCGAGTTTTAGTCGACATCACAAAATATCAATGTGAAAAAGGCGAAAAACGAAAAAAATCACTTTTTGGACGATTTTTAATGAAATTTCGCTGATCACGAATAACACGGCTTTTAGTCGAAATCTCAATATTTCAATGAGAAAAAGGCGAAAAACGAAAAAAACCACTTTTTGGATGGTTTTCAATGAAATTTCGAGTTTCTCAAGGAAACGGGTACTGAATTAGTAATCAGCGAGTCAAAATACATCGATATAGCGTCCTAAAATAAAATGTAAAAATACAAAATTTGTTTGCTCACGAAAAATGAGAAGGGCATTTTTTTCGCCCTTCGCCTTTTGTTTTCGCCGATTTTCAACCTGCTTTCACGGCTACAATAATTGAGATATCGGGATGATCCGAAATGTATTCTTTAAGTCTACTCGCGACGTTTTGAAAATACCGGTCAAAACCCAAAATCGATGAAACGAGAACCGACTTATGACCATTTGAAATTTCGACATTTTTGAGTTTTCTCCGAAAAGGTGGGCAAAAATGAAAAAAAATTTTTTTTTTTTTTTCAATGAGAATTCGAGTTTCTCAATGAAATGGCATCGAGAAGCAACGTTACAGCGATTTTAATGAAGCCACTTCTTTTTCGCCGAAATGCAAAAAAATGTTGAATTCTTTAAATATTCTTTTAGGACGCTATATCGATGTATTTTGACTCGCTCATTACTAATTCGGTACCCGTTTCCTTGAGAAACTCGAAATTTCATTGAAAATCGTCCAAAAAGTGATTTTTTTCGTTTTTCGCCTTTTTCACAACGATATTTTGAGATTTCGACTGAAACTCGGTGTTATTCGTAATCAGCGGAAAATTTCCGATCGAATAGCGTATCGAAACATTGAAAAAAGAGAAAAAATATTTTTTGTAATTTTTTGCCCATCTTTTCGAAAACCTAAAAATCTCGAAATTTCATATGGTCATAACTTGGCTCCCGTTTCATCGATTTTGGGATTTAACGAGCGTTTTCAAAACGTCTCGAGTAGACTTAGAGAATGCACTTTGGATCATTCCGATATCTCAATTATTGTAGTCGTGAGAGCAGGTTGAAAATCGGCGAAAACAATGAGAAGGGGTATGTATGGAGAAATTCGCAAAAATCGATGGTCCGACTTTGAAAATCTGTGAAAAATCGAAAAATAATTATAGCACATCCCACGATCGCCAAATGGTATCCTCGAACTGTTGGCAATAATGGATGTCGTATGAATGCAAAAATATGTTAATGACATTCGCGTTCGAGAGAAGAGATAAGAAAAAGCGATTTTCTTAACGAATTCGGGAAATCTGACTCGACAATGAGCTCGATTAGTTTCCACGTTGAGTGGACCGATTACCCGATAACCAGCGTTTCGTCACAAAGTCCGACGACTCTTTCATTACTCCGCAAAAAGTGAGAGCTTATCCGAAAGCCCCACAGGGTTTAATGATTGCATTGTCTACCCGCCGTGCGCTTCAACAAATTACAGTAGGACCTCGATTTTAAGAACAAACTGGAACCGGAACTTTTTATAATCGAGGCTGCTCAAGCGCAGCCCCGATAACGCAAACACGAGCCTGTGGCAGTAGTTTCGAAACTAATAAGGAACCACGGTAGATGATGAACATTTTGATGGATATTTTAAAATATATTAATCGAAAAAAAATATTCCTTTGATCCTGAAAGTCTGCAATTTTTTATCAAAATATGTTTTTTTACTAGGTAGAAAACAATAGCAATTATTTTATAAATGGGACAAAAAAGTATATCAATGACTTCAAATTCAAAAGATCGTATAGTCTTTGTCCGCATCGAAACAATACGTCCTTTTGACGTTAAATCGTCGATATATGGGTCATGTTAGTTGAAATTATCAAATTCGCAAACTTGACCATTCAAAACTATTGTTTAGTACGTTGGACAAAAACAAAAAATGCTCCACAACCAGATTCCAGATATTTTTAAGTGTGAAATATTTTGTATTTTTCGTGCTGCTTTGATAGATAATTCTGACGTTCACAAAACTGTCGATTTTCCCTGAAATCTTCCATATATATGTAAGAAGCAGTTTTTCCAATTCGTCTTTTTTTTTACTAGCAACAAAATAACAATAATTCCGTTTTACCCACAAAAAAACACATATATCGATGACTTGAAGCTAAAAATTCGTATGGTCTTTGCTCATACCCAGGCAATACGGTTTTTTTAACGTATCATCGGTATATGGGGCATTCGATCTCAAATCAGCAGATTGGTGAACCTCACCATTAAGAATTGTTTGTTTTTAGTTATGTTGGACACGAAAAAGGGTGTGCAACCAATTTTCAGATATTTCAAAGCGTGAAATGTTTTAGTTTTCGCGCTATTTTACAATATGTTGAAATGAAAAACAAAAAAAGACACTGCTAATGGCCATGGAACTGTCGATTTTTTTCTGATATGTCCCATAAATATAAGAGACAGTTCTTTCAAACTCAAGTCGCGCTCGTTTTTTTCAGAGCTCTCTTTATTGGATAGCGATATAAATTGCTGCTTACTGCTTTGTACGACTTACCCATCGTCACGGAGAGTCGTTCATCATGATGTTGCTTGTCGTAATTGTCTCGTTGTGGTACGGATCTCGTAGTTAAGATCGCTGACTTTCGTATGTCCCGCGATTTCTATACCTGCGATTATGACAAAGTTCGTTGAATTTTCCATATTTATTGACGATTAAAAAGTTTTTTTAACAATTCAACAATGAACAATATTTATTTTCTTACCGAATCGGTGGTTCACGATTATTTCCAGTACGGGGGTCCCAGACGGCGTTACGTTGGAACGTTTTACCCTCGAGAGCGATGTCTGGAGGTTTTTTATCGTTCTGTGGAAAATTTAAGCCAACGGGCATCAATCTTATTACGAACGTAACAATGATGAGGAAAAAAAGTACGATTGGAAACAAATGAAGAAACGAAAAATATCGATTTTTACGGTTCAGTACAGAAAAACAACTCTCATGGTCAGACTACGGTGTCCTTCCGTCCGTCCGTCTGTCTGTCCTTCACTTAAGGGAGGAGTAAGGGTTTTCACTTTCGAAATATCGAATTTTTTTTTGTCTTATCTTATTGTTTAACATTTCAAGAATATGTCCTTAAAATTTTAAACCGATCTAAGCAATATTCTTGAAGTTATTGTCTTATTAATCTCCTGGCCTTTAACGCTATACCTCTAACAGCTGCGGGCGGTCGGGCTAGTAGTGCAGCTGTCGAACAGGTATACAGTTTATTCATTGCTATTGTGTATATAGTATATAGTGTATACTATACACTACAATATTTTAAAAGAAGAAACGAGCTGTAATCGATGATTCTGTGTAAGTTGGAAAAAAACATTTTTTTTTCACTTTTTTACTTCATAAACTTTAGACGCGTTTTTCTCAAAACTACTTTTTCAAAGTCCGTGTTCACTGCCATTTAAAAACTACTTGACGGATTCATTTAAAACTTTGTACACATTTTCTGCATATAAAATACCTCTCCCCAACGTTTAGTTTAATTTTTTTTTTTTTACATTAAGGGTGTTTCCCACCCACAAAATGGCGGAATTTTTCGTGGAAAATAACAGTTCACACTTTAGATGGCTGACAAAAATGTTTAAATGAAAAAAAAAAATTATCAGAGAACGTTGGGGGGAAGATTTGATTATAATTTGACTAAATTTTCATGGTTTTTCATTTTCAGATAATTTCTGGCCGAGTTATAGTGAACACCGCAAATTGTTTTTTTTCCAAGACGTTCTGGGGGAAGCTCTGTTACGGGCTTATGCTTCAATATTTCTGCATGAAAAAATTACACAACATTGTCAAAAGTATGCTCAATAATGTACAAAAGGTTCGAATAAAATTGCTCAATCCATATTTGAGAAAAAAAATCGCAAAAAAAGTGTTTTTTTTTTACGCTGAATCCCTTACCCCTCCCTTAAATGCCTCTAACTACCAAATGGTTCGAGCTATCAATTCGAAATTTGACATGCAACTAAAGTGAGATGTTTCGAAGATGACTTCTGAGGGATTTTTCGAAAAATATTTTTTTTCGAGATATTGCGGGGTGCAAAATGTGAGATACAAAAAAAAAATTGTTTTCGTCCTGACATGTGGGGTATCGTTCGAAAGGGCTGACTCTAGAAATCACAGAAATATTTTTTACGATAAATATTTTCACCAATATCCATCGAAGTCCTTTTTTTACTACACTCCCCTTAAATTCGAAATTACGGCAGCGAAAATTCTGAAATAATTCCAATATATCGAGGCATTTGGGAAGTTTAGTGTAAAACTATGGCGATGTCGAAATTGCCATTGGTCTTTGCGATACATGAAATTTCGTGAAAATGTATCTAGTATCTAGCAATGGAGCCAACGGCAAACAACTTTAGTTATGGAAAAGTTACTGAATCGTCGATTCATGCTTGACCGGGTATAACTATTTAGTGAAATGATAATTTTTTTTTTTATTCACATTTTGTTGCAATGTATTTTTAAATTATTTCGAATCCACACAATTTCTTAGAAATTAATTTCGGGTTTTGTGTTATTATTGAACAAATTGAAAAGCCCGTATTTATGAAACTCTTGAGTCCTACGATTGTTGAAACTTCGCAATTGTATTGCGTACCATGTCAGTGTTATCATTTTCTTTTTTTTCATTGAATCCAAGTTTTTATTAAGAACCTATGCGTTCAATCAGTAGGATAATGAAGAAATTGTCAAATTTTTTTACGTTCAAGGTGTAGAGTTGATTCTTCAAGGTACATCGTTAATACCTGTCGAGGATTGTCCTCCATCTATCTCGAAAATAATGCGGTATTGCTGATAGTCCGAACCTCGTTAACGTATTTTTTTTTTTTTTGTTGAGTTTCTCCAGAAACAGACTGGAGCAGACTGACAAAAAGCCCGAGACCAAGGGAATCATTGCCAAGGTCATCATCAGCACCGCTAACATTTAAAGTGTTGGAAATTCTCCATTTCGAGGATTATCTTCTTCCAGTCTCGGCCGCTCCTTTCTAATGTTTCGAAATTCTCGCCGATTGACGAATACTTCAAGTCATACATATATATTAGGGCGATTTTTTTTTTGACTATTTTTTTTTTCAGTCCCCACCCGAAATTTTGTTGGATATGTCGAAAAAGAAATTCCCTGAAAGTTACAGCCCTTAATATTAATTCTAAGTACTTTCCCAAAGCGTGGGAAGATTTTCCATCTAAAATACACGTAAATCGATTTTTATTTTATTTTTTCAAAATTCTATAACTCAGCCGCATTTTATACTATCATATTGTTCTTGGTTTCGATTTACTCAGAATAAAACAATCTAAAAAAGTGCCTTTTGCGGCGAAAGTGTAAATTGTACTGGTGAGTTGGTACGGGTCACTGAAGTTGATTTTTACCCAAAACTCTCGTTGTTTTTTTGCTGTTATCTCCGAAACAATTAACTTTACGAAAAAAATGTAAACGAAAAATTTGTTGGAAATTTAATTTCCTACAAAAAAGGTTCTATCGACCCAATCGCTTAGATTAATATTTCTTGAGATATTGAACTTTAACTCATAAGTAGGATAAAATTTATAAAATATGAAATATTAAATAATAAAAAAAATAAAAAATAAAAAAAGTTCAATATCTCAAGAAATATTAATCTAAGCAATTGGGTCGATAGGACCTTTTTTATGGGAAATTGAATTTCCAACAAATTTTTCACTTACATTTTTTTCGTAAAGTTAATTGTTTCGGAGATAACAGCAAAAAAACGGGAGTTTTGGGTAAAAATCAACTTCAGTGACCCGTACCAAGTCACCAATACAATTTACACTTTCGCCGCAAAAGGCACTTTTTTAGATTGTTTTATTCTGAGTAAATCGAAACCAAGAACAATATGATAGCATAAAATGCGGCTGAGTTATAGAAATTTGAAGAAAAAAAAATTCGATTTACGTGTATTTTAGATGGAAAATCTTCTCACGCTTTGGGAGAGTACTCAGAATTAATATTAAGGGCTGTAACTTTCAGGGAATTTCTTTTCCGACATATCCAACAAAATTTTGGGTGGGGACTGAAAAAAAAAAATAGTCGAAAAAAAAAATCGCCCTAATATATATATGTATACAAGGATGTTCTATTTTCATTCTCCTGAAAGAAAAAATAACACAATAATTGATTAAAAGATTCGTCAAATATCAAGTTTGTTTAACAGCGACATATAATTGAAATTTATTTATAAAAATTGTTATAGAATAATAAATGTATTACAAAATTTATTCGCGATTTATTTCGGTTAGATAAATCGAAAACATTTTTATTAATTTCTTTCGCTTTAAGCGTAAAGTTATATTGCGAATAAAACAAATTTATACTTAAATAATTTACTTTCATAATTTTTGGTCTAATATAAATTTTCAATAAATAATGTCTCTAAGATCCCTTTCACACGCATTTTAAAAAAAACGCATCACAGAACAAAGAAAAAAATTGAGATAGGATTATTTAAAAAAAAAATGTATGTAAATAGTTTAGCTTACGACTTGTTAATATTAAAATATTAATTGTCGAAATAACGATTATCTAACCAAACGTTGTACTCAATCAGTATACTCATAAAGATTTAACATTTCCATGTTTTTCTTCAAATATGTAAAATATGAATATCCTTATGTTGTATAAAAATTGCGATTTTCAACTCTGTTATTCATAAATATATCGCGAAAGAACGATGATACATCTACGATGACGTTTCTTTAATTTATCATATTTTTTGTTTGATTTTAGGCATGCATTCACTGTATTTATTGTACCCCATACGACTGATTTGACATTGAACGATCTTAAAACTATTTCTAACACGAAGTACGAACATTATTCGTAGAATCATCGCCCCTCCGCCAATTGCATACATTGTAGCCAAGGGACGATTCTTTTCTGTTTCAACGTTCGTTTTTTTTTTTTCTCGAGAAAACACTTACACCTATATACACAACGATTTTTTCGTTGCCACCGGTTCTAGCTTCAAGTTCAAATCAGTCCAAAACGCGTCGCTCGTTGTGTAAAGATCGTCGGTTCGTGTAAAAGACAAAATCGAATTGACGAAAAAAACGGAAGGTTACAAAGAAAGAAAAAAAAAACAAACATGTACGACGAGTGCGTTATGTTGTCAATGAGATTTCCGCAAAAATTATGGAAAATCGTGAACGATTGCAAAACCGGTGCGATAAAGTGGAGTACAAACGGTGGTACGATACTGCTTGATTATAAAAAATTTCAGGACGAGTATCTAAGCGCGAAAAATCCAATATTTAAAACGAGCAACATCACGAGTTTCATAAGGCAGTTAAATCTCTATGGTTTTCGTAAAGTAACGTCGCACAATCGCGATCCCGTCTGTAACTCCAACAATCCCGACATACACGAGTTTCTTCACGAAAACTTTCGCTCCGGAAGATCCGATTTATTAGCTAAAGTATGTCGCAAAGCCGCAAACAACAATAACAAATTGAGAACTTACGAGCGTGTTAATTCGATTAATCGGATAAATACGAACGCGAGTGTGAAGAAATACGATTCAACGGGAACGAGGATGCATCGAATGACGCGCTTGCAAGTCTGTCAGGTAAACCGTTAAAAAAAAAAACAAAACAACACGGAAGTGATGGGGTGGCGCCATCGTTCGGCCATCGGTCGAATGTTTCATTTGGCGGAAAGAGATTAGCGGGATAGATGGCGGTGGCATCGTGATATGGACAAAATGGCCGATCCAAAATATGCGGATGCTTACATTGGAAGAGAAATTGAACGAAATACCGGAATAAAATGATATTTGAGATATAGGATTGACATGTTATCATTGAGTATCTCGGAATGAACATAAACATAATGGCCGTTCATGTTTTTATTAGAATACCAAATAGGACAAAGTACTGGCAAGAGTCAAATTTGAGAAAGAGAGAATTGACAAATAACGTCACTAAATAAAAAAAAATAGTTCTGCTTCAATCGTTCTTGGGATTTCTAGTATTCAGATTACACAGCAGTATATTTCGATCAATTAAAACCGTGGACTATTAGTTTCGAGATCATTTATAACCCTTCCATTATTAAAATGCTCGTTATGTGGAGAAAATAATTATGGCTTGATGTAAACATGCACAGATGTCGTACCGACTTTTCTCTTCTTCGTCTTCAGCCTCTGACGATTGCACGTACGAAAAAACCCGACGTCCCCGTAGAACAATGTGCCAATTAACGCGCGAAATCGTTTTTTTTTTAAACTGAATGTTGCCTTTGTTCCCTCGTGGAAACCCGTGTCACTCTCTTTCTGAAACGCGCAAAATCGTACTGCGAAGTACCGACACCAGATTCACCGGAAAACGCGCGAATCTCCGCTCATGGTACCTGCGATTGTCACGCCACTATCGTTAATTTGGGAAACTTATTAATGCGACACCTGGTGGTGAAATCGAGAAATAAAATAAGATACAAATAAAAATACTGACAACAGTGAATTTAATAATGCATATTTGAGAAATGAAAATATCACAACATGAACAATTGAATATTTCTGATAACATTGTTTTCCTTATAAATCACAATTATACGCAAGTTTGAGAATTGGGTATGCACATATTTCGTTCAATTAAACCGCAAAATATTAGTATCGTTCAGATTAATAACTGACGGTTCACTGAAAATCACATGATATAACGAAAATAATTATTCTCGTCATAAAAAACGTTACTAAAAATCGAATCTCAAAATGCAAAAATCTCGGAGCAACCATGGCAGCCACGATTGCAACGCCGCCATCGGTAATCTATTTCCCCAATGATCGTAAATTAACTGATTCAAAAAGGAAATGTAATCGATTCGTAGTACGCCCTAACACGAGCCCTGGAACAAGCTATACGGGATTATCGTCGAGAAAAAATTCTTGCTCAAGTCCTCAAGGACGAGGCAATGATGGAACTGGATAATTTGGAAAATGAAGGTAGTGCAGTGTAACATTACTTGAATTTCTCAACGAATACGAAATAATAAACTATTTTTTGGAATTACAAAACGATTCATTTTTTTTTAGTTGGAGCGGTATGGGCACGACGCTACGAGTTCACACCTTTGTTAAGAAACTCGTAAATTGCGAAGTAAAAAAATATATATATACACTTCTGTAATTGATTGATCTAGAAATAGTCGCTTACGAGTTGCGATATGCACAAGAATTTTATCCAGGGACATGTAAGTCGCAAAAAAATGTTGCACGTTGATAGTTGAATTGGGTTTACGAAATTAAATGTTTATTCTCCAAATCTCCTTGAGTCCAAAAAAAAAAAAAAATCGAATATGGTAAACAACTCCTCTGTGATTGTAAATATAAGACAAAAGAAGGCAAACGGGAATCCGCAATTTCATTGGCAGTTTAAGGATACCGTTTTTAACTAATAACACAAAATTCCATGAAGACGAGAGGCGAAAAAAATGTATATTATTCAGACACGATTGTGCTATCTGTGATGAGAGCCACAATCTGCGATATCGGTTTATAACCAGCTAAAATATGTACACGGCCGCGACTGACATTTTGTTTTAATTTTTTCTTCCTTTCATCATTCTTCACCACTTTTTAAACGAAATTTCACACTTGTCATATACGCATCTCATCGTGATTCGTTGCGAAATTCGCGTACGAACATTTTTTTTTTGTTTTTTTTTGTTTGTACAATATTTCACGAGAGAGAGTTTCAGCTTCTCAAGCCGTTCAGTAGTCTCGTGCTAAGTTGAACGCGTGTCTTCAGATTCCAGCAACTTTGGCTAACGCTCTCCTGAGCACGATCGGCAACGACAATCGACGCTTCGTCGTTTGTCGTTAGACCCGTATGTACCTGACGTTTTTCTAACTGCGAGAGATTTGCCTCGAGGCTCTTTATCCTCTCGGCCAGTAGTCCACCGATTTCCTGCCAAATCTGTGACAAAAAAAATAGTTTTTTTTTCATCAACTTATACTATAAATGAACTTAAGCTTCGGTTTTTCATATTTTCAGGTAAAGGCGAGGTTCGAGGCAAATTTTGAACGATTAGTACGACGACAAATTGAGAAACAAAAAAAATAACGATATTGGAGATCCGAAGATCATTGGTTTAAAGTAATAACAGTGCCAAAACGTTATTAAAAAAGGTAGTTGAAACAAAAAATTGTTTTACAAATCGTCAGTGAACTTGTTTATTAATAACTTTTTGGCATTATCATTAATATCCTCGATTTTTTTTCCCGTACTTTCGTCGTATTCCATAGAATCAAATTCCGAATGAAACTTTTCGTTCGAATTTTATACGCAAAACGACAAACGAAAGTAGTGTTTTTTTTTGTTCAATTTACCTGAGACTCGTCGGGTGTCAACGAGACAATCTCTTTGCTGCATTTTTTGTTCTTCTTCTTGTTGGTTGTACGTGGCTGTGACTTTGTCGAGTAAGCGACGCACATGGCACCGAGAATAGCGAGAGTCTCGCCGCAGGTCGAGGCTCTCAGAAAGAAATGTTTGTAAGAAACTGGGCTATCGGGTTCGGGAAGTGGCAATGTTCTGAGGGATTTTGTCGTGCGTAAAAATTCGACGCAATCGGCATCGGGACGCGATTTTCGGGCCAGCGAATCAGCGAGATTCGCTATAACGCTCAATTGTTCGGATTCGTGAGCTTCGCGCAAACGTTCGAAAGCGTCGATTGGCACGAGAACACTTTCGGCTTTGCTCCCGTCGCTGTCGAGCACTTTGAACTTTTCGAGACAACGGGGTGCTTCCTCGTCGTTGAGTTTCCTCAGCTCATCGGCGAGCTTAGCGAGAAGAGACGTGGAATCCGATTCCGCTGTTGCCGCGACGATTCGCAGAATTAAACTTCTCGCCGATAATAATCCAAGCATGCAGGATCGCGTCTCTTCGTGCATCATTGGATCATCGTTCTTTTTATTCAATGGTTCCCAACCGACCACCACCTGATTTAAGAAAAAAATACCAAAAATTAAGAATATTATTCACTCGGTTGAAAAGAAAAAGCTTGAAAATTGCAATTTACAATTGACGGTTTATTAGGAATAATCAAAAAAAAATTTATTCTACCTTCTCTATCATCGCAAAACTTTATTTACAAGCAAAAAAAAAAAGAAAATTGCAACTTGCACCTCGCTTCCTCCTAGTTTTCGAAAATGTATAAATCTCCCTCGACGAGCAAGTAGCTTTCTTCATTTTGGCTTTCTCGTGGGCGAAGCTATATAAATCTTCGAAAACGAGGAGGAAGCCCTCTTCTACATTTTTTTCTAGATGTGATTTTCCGACGATCTGAAAGATTCTGTAGATATTCACATTAAAAATGTTGACAGATCAAAAATTTCACGAAAACCAAGTTTTCTTCATGAAAAATGGAAAATTGGGGAAAAAACAAATAGACACGACAGTTGACAAACCTCGAGATCCCGATTGTCCCGAAGAAGATCCCATCGAATTGTATCTTCAAGCGGCTGAATCCTCATATGAGCGAGAGTATTGGAGAGATCGGTTGGACTGTCGCAACCGCTCAATTCCAGTAGCATTTTGTCGACCGTCGTCGTCGCGAAATGCAACGAATTTTCGAGTCTCTCTTTGAGTTCGACGAATTCTTGAATCTTGACGAAACTCCCGAACTTGTAGGCGAACGTCAGATGATCAGAGCTCTGTCGTTTATTGTTTGTTGTAAAAATTCACGAATGACGGAAATTACGTTTTTTATCATCGGACGTCATTACGTACCTGCTTGTAATTGGCTACGAAGAATTTGGCCGCGTGATCGAGTAACGTCGAGGCGCGCGTTAGATGTCCCAGTGGAGCGAGAAGAGGAGTATGCAAATAACCCAAAGAGTCAAGCTGTATCTGTTTAGCTTCGAGCAGTGTATACGCGTAATCCGCACCACCGACCAGACCAGCTTCGAGATAAATTCTCACTAGCATGATTTTTAAATGAAAATTTGCCGGACTGCACGTTAAACCACGTTCGAGAAGTGCCATAGCTCTGCAAAATAATTTCGATTTGTTTTTTCTTCTTTTTCATTTTCACATTGTATTTTTCGTGCCAACGACAAAAATTCTTTGTGATTCGTAAACAGCGAAAATTTTTCGATAGGATATAGATTCGAAATGTGATAAACGACGAAAAGAAACTTCTTTGCGTTTTTGTTATTCACTTTTCTACGAAATCGAAAAATCTCAAAATTTCAAATGGGCATCTTTTAATTTTTTTGTTTGGCCGATTTGTCTTATGGAGGAGGGTACACTGATGTATTTTTATCTGTTGATCATTAATCCGCTAGACATTTTGTCGAAAAATTTTTTTTTCTCAAATAAAATTCAATTAGGAATTGTCAAAAACGTTTTTTCCTCGAGCAAAAAAAAAACCATTTATTCAATTTTAATAAACGTTTATTTCAATAAAGCGAATATTGAATTCAAATAAATAATTTCTTTACGACGTTACAGATGAAAGTGAAAAAAAAAAAACTATCCATGTCTGAAGAATTAAAAAGTTGGGATTCTAAATGCCACGCAGGCTCGAATAACGTTTTTATAGAAATCGAAAAAATTGGGCAAGTTCGACAACTAACTGAGTTCTCCCATTAATTGATTTAATAACGATGAAAATTATTTTTAAAAATCCATCAAACGGTACTTGTATAAATGAGAAGCGTCCTTGGTCTCGAACCACAATTGAACGTATAGATGCGAGGCCAATAGAATATAAGAATCAGCCGGTGAAAAATCGGTCGGTAGTCTCTCGGAGGGCGGACATGATTCATTTCCTTTCTCGTAGAGTTCGCAAAAACGCTGAACGAGCTGTTTTCTTTTTTCCGTATCGGCGTGCGGCGAATGATGCATACCGCAGATCCTTCGCAATTGTTCGTAATGAATATGTTTCTCCATTTGATTCGCGGTTTTGGGAAAATTATTCGTTGAAACGCCCACCTCGTCCTCTATCTGTCGATTTTCCAAGAAACATTCAAGTTTTAAGAGAAATCTATAAACCAACAGTATAGAACGTTGAAAAGTTCGTTGTGAATTAATCGTACCTTTTGCAGCAATTCCGACTGTTCCACAGCCTCGAGAATATTCAGATACAACTTGAGATCGCCGACAATGCAGCCTTTTTCACCGAATTGAACGAAATACTGTCTCATAAGATCTACGATATCGAACTTATCGGCTATACCATCGAAGGCACCGATACGTTTAAAGAGCTCGAAACGTGCGAGATGCGGTGCTCTAACTCTTTTGGCGCTCGTTGTTCCGATTTCATTAAGAAATTCAAGACACTCGAGGGGACTCTGTTGTTTCAATGCCGATGTCAAATAATCGTTATAGTACGCCCAGTTATCGACGCTGTTTCAACATTAAACACGGAATAAATTTTTCATTTTATTTTTCATATTCTCCGTAGGAGTCCGACAGGCAATTATGATGAAAAGCAAAAACGTGTAAATGTTCGTACAATTCTTACTAATAGATATAAATATATACTTACTCTTGAGATATGAGTTCTCTAAATTCACTAGCAGCCTCGCGATGTCGTTGCAACTGGAGCAGAAGCAGGGCTTTACGTTGCGGAACAGAGGAAAGACGGGAGGCCAAAGGTCCTAATAAGACCTCTAAAACCTCTTCATCCTTACCTTGAAGCTCCAGTATCATCAAATACAGTTGAACCTCTTGTTCCGCCTCGAGTTTACCCTCGCCCACTAACTTCAAAACCTGTTTTGTACAGTACAAAAAAAATAAATCAGATACCAGAGAATTATTAGAGAAGAGTATTGACATCGAGATTATAGATGAAAATTTTAAAAAAGGTCCATGTTGCTTCCTCGAAAGTTTGACACTATGGTCAAATCCTCTGTGAGGAACTATTTTCATCAATTGTGACTTCCTCGGAGAGGAAGCTTCGAGCGTTGTGTGAATTTTTACGGAAGCAATTTACAAGTTTTATGTTGTTTGGTTTGGTTAAATTTCGTGAAGTCCAAACCGTTTCATCAAATCTCGCTAAATTCAATTCTAATCATCTTTTAATTATTTTATCTATCTGCAAATTTTTATCGCGATCTTTCAAATCTGTGGAAGATAAAACCACAAATTTTTGGAAAAATTTTGATTTCACAAAACGCGAACCAATTCACCGATTTTCACCAAATTCAATGCCAGCCATCTTTCAATGATAATCTGTTTGAAGAAAAAAAAATTAGCCGGCTATCTCAAAATTTGCAGAAGTTAGAGCGCATATATTTTTCGAAAAATTCAAGCTCATAACATTTGAGACGCTACATGAATTTTTATAAAAACTCCAATGAATGAAGGAGACATTACTTTACTTGTGAGCGGAATTGCTGCGCCGTAATTTTAACCGTTCTCGAAATATAGACGTTCGAATTTTGCAGGCTCCTTAAATACACATGCACACACAGAGCGACACGTAGAGAAATTTTTTTCTAAATGAGATTTTTCGACGTTTAAGCAATTTTCAACACATTGGCATTGAAAGCGAGAAAATAATTTTTCCACCATCACAGAGCTTCCGTTACGAGGGGCATAATACTGCATATAAAATGAATATTTGATAAAAATCTACGTGAAATTTCCTTGCAAACAAGGACAAAATTACAAGAATTTGAATTAAGATAAAAAAAATATTGTACAAATAAAAATCTCACCATTCTTTCAGCCAGAGGTAAAATCACCCCTTTGGCCAATTTATCATCCGCCTGAACGGCCTGCATAACGACGCTCATAACGGCCCAGAAGTAGTAAGGATTTTTGGGTTTCAATTTGTACAACGCCAGGGCTGTCTGTTGCTGCCTCTTGTAATCTCCCAGTCTTACGTAAGCCATAAAAAGATGAGTCAAGAGTTCCTCGTTGGAGGGATCAGTCTTTGCAGCCGCCTCGTAAACTTCTCTTATTTTATCCGCTGTGAACAAAAGTAAAAAAATAAAAAAATGTTGATGCGCCACCTATTTTACGACTAAAATAAGGTAAAAAAAACAAAATTTGAATCTTCCTCACGTTGATGAGTCTCCTTGTAGCATATACTCATAGCTTGTAGAGTAGAATCTTCGCAGGGTACCTCGGCTCTCACACTGTCCATAATAGCCTGACACTCGTTGTCTTTGCCGAGACGCAAAAGCGCGAGGGCTTTGAGGACTCTGGCGCACTGATTGGTCGGCATTTTTCTGAGAACCTTGTCGGCCTCCTGCAACGCTTTTTTATTGTTTCCATGGTCCAGCCAGTCTTAAATTTGGCAATAAGAAAAAAAAAATAAAATCTATTAAATTTCAAGATTACATAACCTCCGTTAGACTTGAATTTCTCCGTTTGATAAAGAACACCGGCTTCGATTTCCACCCCCTCGGCCCTCAGGCGTCTCCTGATTCTCATGTGTTTGCGTAATTTCATAGATTAAATAATAAATCACGTACCATAAATCGGTCGTAATCGTCTCTCGTTCACCGAGCCATCCACATGGGCCTTCGACGCCATGATATTTCGTTTTTCTATTTCTGTTATTTATTTTTATTTCACGGTTATTTCAAACCCGCGACATTTCCTCGGTTGTACAGTGCAACCAGGGGGTGTCAGGCTGTGGAAACTCCCATACAAAAACCACGGCTCTATTATTAGTTCCCGTGAGGTCGACACTACAGAGAGTGCGCCACTATCGACGCACAGCTAGCGCGACCTACGTAGAAGGAGCGAAAAGTAGAACTAGATCTTGGCAAGCTTTTTACCCGTTACCGACTTACTCGCAAGGGGACGCTTCCCGACTTGTCATCACCGATTTCGCTCGAATTTATAGGTTATGTTGGGGTCGACGATGAGTGAAAGTGACCTTAGTGGGAGGGCCAGATAGGCAATATTTAAGAAAATAAAAATTTTGCAAATTCAATAATACATAAGAGGTTTTCGTAGTAGGATTTTCAATCACCTGTTGGCGCAGCGGCAGGAGCTCGAGTTCATGGTGTTAGGGTCGTAGGTTCGTTTCCCCATATGAAGACTATTTTTTTCTCTAATCTTCTGTTTAAACTTTACGTTACTTGCACCACAAATATATTTAAATTTGTGTATGCGGCGGTATGTTTCAGTCCGATTTTGTTGCGACCCGAGGAAGAGACGGTAGCTTCGATAATGTACATCAAATTGTATAATACAAATGACATATGATCCACTTAATGTCAATGAATGTAAATATATATCTGTATATATACGTTAGGGCGATTTTTTTTTTCGACTTTTTTTTTCACTCCCCACCCGAAATTTGGTTGAATATGTCGAAAAAGAAATTCACTGAAAGTTACAGCCCTTAATATTAATTCTAAGTACTCTCCCAAAGCGTGAGAAGATTTTCCATCTAAAATACACGTAAATCGAATTTTTTAATTTTTTTTTAAATTTCTATAACTCAGCCGCATTTTATGCTATCATATTGTTCTTGGTTTCGATTTACTCAGAACAAAACAATCTAAAAAAGTGCCTTTTGCGGCGAAAGTGTAAATTGTACTGGTGACTTGGTACGGGTCACTGAAGTTGATTTTTACCCTAAATTCTCATTTTTTTACTGTTATCTCCGAAACAATTAACTTTACGAAAAAAATGTAAATGAAAAATTTGTTGGAAATTTAATTGTCTACAAAAAAGATCCTATCGACCCAATTGCTTAGATTGATATTTCTCGAGATATTGAAATTTAACTAATGAGTAGTATAAAATTTATAAAATATGAAATATTAAATAATTAAAAAAATAAAAATAAATAAAGTTCAATATCTCAAGAAGTATTAATAACATAACACATACACATACGCATATTAATATTTATAACATTGACCATGTGGCTAGGATTGGGAATCTTGTTACAACAGAAAAATTGAATTTCTTTTCAGACTTACGCTCCGCAAGGTACATCGGACTATTCTTGATGAAAATGGCTCTTCATTCGTTTCTAGATGTATCACTGCTCTCGAAGATAAGGGTACGTCCGTTATCTGACAATTAATTTGTAATTATGAAGTTATTTTTCCAAAGCTTTAGCAGTATACAATGTTCCAACGAACAAAACTTATTTAATTAAAAATCAATAATCAACGAATAAATTCCTTTCAGCGTCGCAAACAAGTGCAACAAGAATCTGATGACTGTGGGCAATTTGGTGGTATGTTTTGGTCCGATTTGTTGCGACCCGAGGAGGAGACGGTAGCTTCGATAATCTACATCAAATTTTATCATACAAATCACATTTTATCCACTTAATATAAATGAATATAAATAAATAAATAAATAGATATATATTTGTATATATACATATATAAATGATTTGAAAATAAATCATTGGAATAACTTCTTTTTTTTTCATTTCTTGAAATATTCGTCTTTGATCTACTATACCGACCGACTATTTATTTTCATGCCCACTCTTCATTCAAATAGCGCGCCACGGCTGGATGTATATCTTTTTAGTTCCGACTCCAAGGAACGTGCATAGGTGGCGCTACAAACAGTGGCTGCGCTGCTTAACATGGGAGTTTCCACCCGCTGAGTGTAACCATGATTCTAGAGGTTATCTTTATCCCTCCGCGAAAATTTTTCTTTCATATGTACAAATGTAAAGATACACATATATACATCTCGTAGTGAAAAAAAAAACGCGTTATGCGCGCGCAGAATTGTAATTTAGCGCTCGACATTCGAATATCGAAAATAATCGATAGTCTCGAAATCGAATTCGACATATCGAAAGCCCGCATTTCATCGATACATCGAACGTAATCGATATTGAAAAAAATCGCTCTCGATGATGAGTAAAGAAAAAATAATACATTTCATTTTCCAGCTTTTTTTTATTTCAATCAATCAAACGAGGGAATGATATCATTCCCTTCGGCTCGTTTGTCTCTCGTCCCCTCGTTATTTAATTTCCACATTAAACGTTTTAAAATCTCGTCGTATAATCGATTTGTCATATCTCCCGGCAGGATACTTTGGTGAAGCGACTAGTGTCTCGTGTCGAAAATAGTTGAAAGATCATACGTGTAACATATTTTGGTTATATTCGCTCGTTGATGACAACGTATTGTTCCGTTCGAAGACAGCTCTTTTTCGTTCATTCTTTTTTCGACGTACGCGGTGATAATACTTCTCTGTTCTCCTCGAGGGGCGCGAGATCGTGTTTCAGTACGCGTGTGTGTCAGCAGTAAAATCGGCGGCGCAGCAAGCAGCCAAGCACTGTCCAGCAGTTGAGTTCCAAAGGCTGTGCGTTGCTGTGCGTGCATGTGGGCCCCTGAGAAAAGTGTCGACAAAAGTACTTCGTTTGTGGTGCCTCTGTGCGCGTGGAAGCGTATATAGCGGTGGGCGTCATGTTCAATGAGAGCGTTCTCTCTCAATAGCGATAATGAACCGCGATATCAGCGTTCGCGAAAATGGCGAATTCCTGATTTTATAGCGAAGCGAAAACGAAGTAGTACTTTACGGAAGGTTCATGGTGGGACAAGATCGAACGAAATAGAGTGAGATAAAGTGAAGTGTAAAAAAAACAAACGAAAAAACGAGTGGCGCGTTCGATCGCAACGACTACTCGATCTCGTTGAATATTTTTCGTATTCTCTCTCTCTTGTGTTCTATTTAATCGGTGCTTAACTCTCGCTCGAAATCCCAGAGAGAGAGAGAGAGAGAGGGGAAAATTACGAGTTTTAGGGGATTCAAAAATAATCGCTTAACCATGGCACGGGATTACGATCATTTATTCAAGCTGTTGATCATCGGGGACAGTGGTAAATATCGCTATAATCGTCTATATTCTTTTTTTTTCTCTCTCTCTCCTCTTCCTCCTCCTTCCCCCAGTGCTGTACAGTCACTATTTTACTTTGATTACTTCGTATGTGTTAATTGAGAGGTATGTCCCCAACACGACGCACGATGGCTCTGTGTGTTGCACCGATTTGTAAACACTTTCCTCTCCATGAACTTTGATTAGATTGCAAGTGGTGTCTCTGTATGCCAAATCTTCTAGCACACATCCGGTTTCAAGGATAACGATATATTCGTGACTATATTGTCCCCCCCCCCTTTTTTTTAACGAAATTGCGATAAATCGTTTGGAGAAATAATGAAAAGGAGGAAAAGGGCCAGTCACATTTGGAACTAGAGGTTATATCAATATTTCGTATGATCGAAAATTAGATTTTCAGCTTTTACAGCTTTTGCCGTGTTGAAGAATAAAGGTTTTTTTTTTTTCTTTCATTGTCCGACAAAGCGGCGAGTCTGATTCATCCCTCGTTGCAAATTTCGTGATCCGCGGAGTCTCGCAAACACGAGAGATCTCGGTGAACAATAGATCGTTGGAAATGTGAACTTTATCCCAAGATGACAGTGGTTCTCAATCTTGTCCCTCGGTTTTTTTTTCCTCCAATAACTCATACTTCCTATTAACGGTTCACACAAATCAATCTATTTCCTATTTATTCGGTATAATTCATTGTTGAGATCAATGGTAGACCCTGCATTGTAGATAATCGACCACATTATTATCGATTAATAAGTAAACGTTTGTAAAAAAGGATTTTTAAAAATAAAAAATGTAGCAAAATTATTTAATTTACTAAAAGTTAACTTACAAAAATTCTTTTCATCTATAATTATTATAAAGCATTAATCTCGATTAATAAATGAAAGTTTGTAAAAAAAAAAAAGAATTTTTTTAAATGAATTTTTAGTAAGTCTAAAAAATTTCCTATATTTTGCCTGTAAAACTTTGTTTTTATTTCTTGCAAAAATGGAGGATGAAACAAAAGATCTGAATTTTCATACAATAATTGTTATGAGTAATTTATAATAAAAATTTGGTATGAAAATATAGCTACATTTAAAAATCTACAACAGAACAATCTGAACAGCTCATTTAATAAAATCCTTTTTCACAAATACTCAAGCATTAAATAAATAAAAGTTTGTAAAAAAAAAAAGAATTTTTTTAAATGAGTTTTTGGTAAGTCTAAAAAATTTCCTATATTTTGCCTGTAAAACTTTCTTTTTATTTCATGCAAAAATGGAGGATGAAACAAAAGATCTGAATTTTCATACAATAATTGTTATGAGCAATTTATAATAAAAATTTGGCAAAAATAAAAATTTGGTATGAAAATATAGCAACATTTAAAAATCTACAACGGAACAATCTGAACAGTTCATTTAATAAAATCCTTTTTCACAAATAATCAAGCATGAAATAAATGAAAGTTTGTAAAAAAAAAAGAATTTTTTTAAATGAGTTTTTAGTAAGTCTAAAAAATGTCCTATATTTTGTCTGTAAAACTTTCTTTTTATTTCATTCAAAAATTGAGGGGGAAACAAAAGATCTGAATTTTTATACAATAATTGTTATGAGCAATTTATAATTAAAATTTGGCAAAAATAAAAATTTGGTATGAAAATATAGCTACATTCAAAAATCTACAACAGAACAATCTGAACAGTTCATTTAATAAAATCCTTTTTCACAAATACTCAAGCATTAAATAAATGAAAGTTTGTAAAAAAAAAAAAGAATTTTTTTAAATGAATTTTTAGTAAGTCTAAAAAATTTCCTATATTTTGTCTGTAAAACTTTCTTTTTATTTCATTCAAAAATTGAGGAGGAAACAAAAGATCTGAATTTTTATACAACAATTGTTATAAGCAATTTATAATAAAAATTTGGCAAAAATAAAAATTTGGTATGAAAATATAGCTACATTTAAAAATCTACAACAGAACAATCTGAACAGTTCATTTAATAAAATCCTTTTTCACAAATACTCAAGCATTAAATAAATGAAAGTTTGTGAAAAAAAAAGAATTTTTTTAAGTGAATTTTCAGTAAGTCCAAAAAATTTCCTATATTTTGCCTGTAAAACTTTCTTTTTATTTCATTCAAAAATGAAGGAGGAAACAAAAGTTCTGAATTTTCATACAATAATTGTTATGAGCAATTTATAATTAAAATTTGGCAAAAATAAAAATTTGGTATGAAAATATAGCTACATTCAAAAATCTACAACAGAACAATCTGAACAGTTCATTTAATAAAATCCTTTTTCACAAATACTCAAGCATTAAATAAATGAAAGTTTGTAAAAAAAAAAAAAATTTTTTTAAATGAATTTTTAGTAAGTCTAAAAAATTTCCTATATTTTGCCTGTAAAACTTTCTTTTTATTTCATTCAAAAATGGAGGATGAAACAAAAGATCTGAATTTTCATACAATAATTGTTATGAGTAATTTATAATAAAAATTTGGTATGAAAATATAGCTACATTTAAAAATCTACAACAGAACAATCTGAACAGTTCATTTAATAAAATCCTTTTTCACAAATACTCAAGCATTAAATAAATGAAAGTTTGTAAAAAAAAAAAGATTGTTTTAAAGTCATACGTGAAAATCTGTAAGACTCACATCGGAACGCACAAATGAGAAAAATAAACAAATTTCCTTCTAACTCTTTGCATTCGTTTCGGTTTGCTCTATCAGTATAAATAACTTTTAACAGTTATTTTTTTGAAAGTTCAAGTATTTTTTTGTTGTCCTTCATTTTTCAGTAACGAAAAGAAAACAATGTGAAAAAGGAAAACGAAAATCGATTAAAATTTTGAGAATGAATGGGGATTTGTAAAAACGATTTTAGCTAGTTCTATCGAAACAGAGTTTCATTAAGAATTTCTTTAAACTCGGCTCGGATGTTAAGCAAAATATCATCGAATATTCTTTGAAATTTCCGTGATATTGACCGTCCGACACGTGAAATATTCGCCGTTGAAAGCGAGCAGTTTTTACACGGTATCGCTTGTACCGAGTGCCAACAATGGTCATTTCTTTAACGCAACTTTCAAACGCAATCTTAAGATTTTAACGAAAAACGACGAATCGTTAGAGATGCACTGTCCAGACATTCTGTAAAGATTTCAGAATGTCAGAACGATCGACAATCTAATTATTCGTATATTTATAATTAACAGTGATATGCTCTAGCTCGCGAGCGGCGCGATTCTCGTTACGGCACGCCCCACTACCCGCGAACCGCCCGGCGACGTTACCGCTCGTTCGGCGCGACGGCGTGCGACGGAACTAACTCAAAAAAAAATCACCACTCATTACTAGGTTAGAAAAAAAAAACCGAAAAAAAAACAAATTCTAATGTTCGTTTATAATGTTTCAGGTGTGGGAAAGAGTTCGCTGTTGTTGAGGTTCGCCGACAATACATTCAACGGTAGTTACATAACGACGATAGGGGTTGACTTCAAAATAAGGACAATAGAGGTTGACGGTGATAGAGTTAAGCTCCAGATATGGGACACAGCGGGACAGGAGAGATTTCGAACGATAACGTCGACTTATTACAGAGGAACTCACGGTGTTATTGTCGTTTATGACGTGACGAGCGGCGAATCGTTTGCGAATGTGAAACGATGGTTGCACGAGATTGATCACAATTGCGATATAGTCAATAGGGTTCTCGTGGGCAACAAGAACGACTCGCCGAATCAGAAAGTCGTACTCACCGAGGACGCTCAACGTTTTGCCACGCAAATGGGTATTCAATTATTCGAAACATCGGCCATGGATAATATAAACGTCGAGGAGGTATAGCAGAGAAAGAGAATCAATGATAATTCATTTATTGGATAAAATGGACCAATTATAATTTTTGATATCTCAATTTTCATTAAATAATCTTTTAAATTTTGATTTATCAATTTTTTAATAAAAACATCTATGGAAACGTTTTTTTTTTTTTAATAAGAAAAGGATAAATCCATAGAATGATGGATTAAAGTTCTTGAAACTTGGCAAATGTAATACAGAATACAGGGCTCTTTCATTCGGGCGATTTTTTTTTTTCGACTATTTTATTTTTCAGTCCCCAATCGAAATTTTGTTGGATATGTCGAAAAAGAAATTCCCTGAAAGTTACAGCCCTTAATATTAATTCTAAATACTCTCCCAAAGCGTGAGAAGATTTTCCATCTAAAATGCACGTAAATCGATTTTTTTTTTTTTCCAAATTTCTATAACTCAGCACATTTTATGCTATCATATTGTTCTTGGTTTCGATTTACTCAGAATAAAACAATCTAAAAAAGTGCCTTTTGCGGCGAAAGTGTAAATTGTACTGGTTAGTTGGTACGGTTCATTGAAGTTGATTTTTACCCAAAATTCTCGTTTATTTGCTGTTATCTCCGAAACAATTAACTTTACGAAAAAAATGTAAATGAAAAATTTGTTGAAAATTTAATTCCCTACAAAAAATGTCCTATCGACCCAATTGCTTAGATTAATATTTCTTGACATATTGAACTTTAACTTATGAGTAGTATAAAATTTATAAAATATGAAATATTAAATAATAAAAAAAAAAAAAAAAAATAAAGTTCAATATCTCGAGAAATATTAATCTAAGCAATTGGGTCGATAGGACCTCTTTTGAGGAAAATTATTTCCAACAAATTTTTCGTTTACATTTTTTTCGTAAAATTAATTGATTCGGAGATAACAGCAAAAAAATGAAAATTTTGGGTAAAAATCAACTTCAGTGACCGGTACCAAGTCACCAGTACAATTTACACTTTCGCCGCAAAAGGCACTTTTTTAGATTGTTTTGTTCTGAGTAAATCGAAACCAAGAACAATATGATAGCATAAAATGCGGCTGAGTTATAGAAATTTGAAAAAAAAAAAAAAAAAAGAAAAATTCGATCTACGTGTATTTTAGATGGAAAATCTTCTCACGCTTTGGGAGGGTACTTAGAATTAATATTAAGGGCTGTAACTTTCAGGGAATTTCTTTTTCGACATTTCCAACAAAATTTCGGGTGGGGACTGAAAAAAAAAAAATCGCCCTACTCTTTCATACAGTATGAACGATTTCCACTAAATTTTCATTGAATTTAACTTTGAGACAAGACCGCTACGACCACTCTCACACTTTTGATAACTAAATTTGTAAAATCTACGACGAATTCACCTGTTAATAAGATTTTTCATGAATAACAATTATCCTTCAAGAGGCTGATGGTCGAAATAGTTAAACACCAAAAAAAACGAACGATCGGATGAGCGAGAATCGAAAAAATCGTGCCGACGATATAGGAAAGAATAAAAAGGCGAACGGTTGAAATAGCGAATAAAATAAAAAGTCCAATACCTAATGGTGGCGCTTTCGAACTACCCGTTTGTATTCGACCTTAAAATTTTTAGCCTTTCCTATTTCGACTCTACGATTTTTTGAATTTTCCCTATCTCGACCTTAAACTTTTTGGTCTCTCCTATTTCGAGGCTACAAATTTTTTTCGAATTTTCGCTATTTGGACAGTTCAACTTTTAGATGTTTCGCTATTTCGACGCCCGGCCCCTTAATTCTAACTGGTCCATCGTTATCGTTCGAAACAGTCGATCTCTAAACTAATAACGTTTGTTTAATTTTTTTTCTCTTCACTCCAGATGTTCATGGCGATAACGCGCCAAGTGTTACGCACGAAGAAAGAGAGGAAGGAGCGTCAGGCGATTCAGACGAACGAGACCGTGAATCTGAGAAAGAGCACAAAGCAGCATAGGAAAAAGTGTTGTTAACGGCTGGCCATCGTTATATATACACACCGCAAACACGAAACACAGATACACACACGCGCACACACACACACACGAACATACACATAAACGCATGCACACGTGATTCGCGTATACGGTGAAAGGCCCCGACCCTCTTTCCCTACCCCCGAGGCCGCGCTTCCCCTCTCGCAAAATCGGTTATTCGGTAATTGCGGTAGATTAAATTCGAACGAACACACGACGAGAATTAAATAGAGAGAAAGTGAAATTTCATCCGCGATCACTGGTGGAACAGAAAAGAAAAAAAAATCCTCCACCGAGTTTTCTCTCTCGGCGAGAATTATCGTCTCCGGCTCTCACGCGCGCAGTGAGGATACGGATTGGTAAACTGCCGGGCGAAATCACGTCGCGATCTTGCCTCCTTCCACTTTTTCCTCGGGCGGATTAACGAAATTTCGAAAATTGAACAAAAGAAAATCTAACAGGCGCGCAAGAGAAACAAAAAAAAAGACAATTGTAGCCCGTAATAATCGAATCCTACGAAGAATATATATTATATATATATATATCCCCAACGCAAAAACAAACAAAACTTAGGCATAAATATGGAACAAAAAAAAAGAAGATTCAGTCGCTATTTGTAAAGTGTTATAAGACATTGTTTAAATAAATAAAAAAAAAAACAAAATGATTATCGTTCGTTGCACAAAAAAAAAGAGTGAAGGACTGGTATAATCGTGAGCGAACAGCGACCGAGGCTGTCTTGGATTAATCTGTGATAATTTAGTTAGGATAGCACGTCGTCCGTCATCCGCGATCACTCGGACGCGCCACGAGAGTACCAAGAAACTGAAAGAAAAAAAGAAAGAGAACAAAAAATTGAGAAAAATCGTTCCATCGTCGTTAAATTTAACTGATCGCTTTTGTGCCCCTTTTTCGTCACCCCCCCCAAACATATCTGTAAAGATTGTATATGTATATAAAAAAAATCATACGAGCATGATATGGACGAGCGGATGTCGAAAAAACACGTCTAGAGAACGAACAACTTTTTTTTTCTAACTTTACTTTGTGCATTTTTACTCATGGATATATGCATTTTTAGATATTGCTCTTTTTTTTCTTATACACTTTAAATATTTGCACGATATCCCGAAAACCGATAGTAGATTCTATTGACAAGCATTCTGTTTTTTTTTTAAACGTAAACTTGATTGAAATTGCATGGAAAAAGAATACTGGGGTCAAATTAGAAAAAAATAAATAAAATTACGCTGGAAAGCGACTATTTGGTTAAAAATAAATGTTGCCAAGTTTCTCACCTTTCAGACGGATAGTGAAAACTTTTTTATTAGTCGGACATTAACGTTTGTAACGAAAAATTAGCCGCTAGAAGCGCGATTGGTCGTTGGGTGAAATGAAGTGAGTCTAATCCACTCGTCCGATATCTAAAAGCGTCCTTCCTCGTGCCTCCACCAATACCCATGGCGTAAAACGAAAGAGAAATAAATAAATAAATGAAATAAACGTTGTAACCACTTTGACGACGCGAATCTATTGTAAACGATAAGTATTACCGTATCCATACTAGTATAATATTTAAATACTATAAATAATATTGCCGACGATAAATAAACAGGATTTTACGTTTAAAAGGTTTGTGTCTCTGTTTCTCACTTGACTGTGACCACAACGAAATATTTGGCGGTGTCAGTTTAATCCATAAGAAGTTTTCAAGTTGTATATTCAGTTTTTTTTTCTCTTCATATATATATATATATTTAAACATGTATAGTGTAAATCGGAAATTCGATCTACTTTACGATTAATATCGTGAAGAGTGTCTCCATCTCTCTGTTTCTGTCTCTGTGTATGTGTCATTGTGTTTGACTTGAAAATTGTTTATGTACAATATTTACATTATTTTTTCAACGCTGTTTCGCGTATGGATCAACAGCACTGAAGACAAATACGAGACAGCCAAAAGTGAGAATAGAACCGTGAGCAACAATGGCGCTACCCTCCCAACCGGATTGCGTGTAAACTTCGTTCGAAGTATCGTTCTCGAGAACATTACATTTGCAGGATACTATACGTTTGCCATTCGGGACGGAGATTGGCGATGGTGGTGTTGGAGACTTAGCCTTTTTCGTAATAGCTTTAAAACTCGTTGATGTTCTCCAATGTTCCGGGACAATTCCATCTTCCGTGTCTTTGGCGCGTTTCGCCGAGAGACCCTCGTAATCGGATGAGTACAAAACATTGTCGACTATCGTTCCGTATTCACTGTAGTTGAGCAATTCGTAGCGTTTCGTCGTCTGTGATAATAGAAAAAATCAACTTTTTATTGATAATTTTGAGAGAACGGACAAAAAAAAAAGGTTACTTCAAGTTTCTACGTTGTTGAGCCAGTAGCAGAGAGGACATCTCTCGTTTCTTTGAAAGAGCATTCTTTGTTTCGTTTAAATTATTATTTCATTAAAAAAAAATACAGTATTCATTAGGGTGGCCCTTAATATGGGTAAAAAAAAATTGATCGCGCCGCCCTTCAAAGCGGTTCCGAATATAAAAAAAAAAACCTACGCGAAGCCCCAGCTATGTCCGTTAAGAGGAAGACGTGGCTGTAAGCATGAACTTAAATTTGAATATCAATTTTTCTTCATGATTGGAGAAATTTTGATTTTTTTAATCCAGTTTATGTGTCAATTTTTTTTTAACTTTCCGAAGCTATTGTATATTGGTATTCGATATACAGATCAAATAATATGGTCCTCCATACTAGATTTGATGAGCGTTCAGGTCTGCCATCCTATTATTTTGGAACAATGGTTTGATTTAGCTGCTGTCAAACGTTTTTAATCATATAAAAATCAAACGTTGAATTTGCATCTTGTCAGAAAAATCTATTAAGTAAGAAGGATATAAATTCACGATAAACCATTCACATCGAACTTCCGGATCGGCCAGAATTGTTTTTTTTTTTTCAATTTCGTTAGAAATATTCCTTGTGTGCTGAGATGCAAACATATTAATATTTCACTGAGATCAGACTTCCAGTGATGTGGATAAAAAATATATTTGAATATTACTTTCGCAAAAATGCATAAGGACATTTTTAATTTGGCAGGATTTTAAACTTGGCGAGCTTGTTCGTTTTATTGAAAACAAAGAAATTATTTATTCGCACAAGTCATCCAATTGGTCGGAAAAAAACATAATATTTTTTTCGTAATATTTTTTTCATAATAAGTTCGATGTGAATGGTTTATCGTGAATTTATATCCTTCTTACCTAATAGATTTTTCTGACAAGATGCAAATTTAACGTTTGATTTTGATACGATTAAAAACGTTTGACAGCAGCTAAATCGAACCATTGTTCCAAAATAATAGGATGGCAGACCTGAACGCTCATCAAATCTAGTATGGAGGACCATATTATCTGATCTCTATATCGAATACCAATATACAATAGCTTCGGAAAGTAAAAAAAAAAAATTGACACATAAACTAGATTAAAAAAATCACAATTTCTCCAATCATGAAGAAAAATTGATATTTAAATTTAAGTTCATAGCTGGGGCTTCGCGTAGGTTTTTTTTTTAGTATTCGGAACCGCTTTGAAGGACGGCGCGATCAATTTTTTTTTACCCATATTAAGGGCCACCCTAGTATCCATAATGTATCATTTTTATTTTGCACTACCCGTACCCGGCCACGCGTTGCTGTGGCTCAGTCTGGTCAAATGGAAAACACGCGCGTATTCGAATGCAGCGTTGTGTCAAAATTTCAAAGCAATCGGTGAAGAACTTTTGGAGATTTAAGATTTTGTACAAACGAACATTTACATTTTTATTTATATAGATTCTATGAACAAAAAATATTGAGAAATTTAATGAAAAAAATATAATGGAAATTTGAATGATGTATTAACTCACCTCATCGAAGAAGATAACCGCATGTTTCGATGACGTACAATCACAATTTCCGTATTTCGACAACGACACATCGCAATTAGATCCCGTACCTATGGTCATTGTTCTCCGTATCATAAAAGCCGGAGGTCCGGGTTTTCGACTAAGTGGAAATAGAGCAGCGCGAGCTTGATAATCACATTGAATTGTCTCGTAATCTTCACCCAGCGGATTCATTATTTGCTCCAATCTCTGTTGAGCAAGAGCCTCGATAACCGGCCTCTCGAGCAATTGTACACCCTCTTTAACGCTGTAACTATATTCATTTCTGTATATTCGCGATCTATCATTTTTCAAACTCTCGTCCTCCCTCGCGTGACGAGTTTTCTTCGGACTTCGAGATTTTCTCTTATCGTCAATTTTCTCCGCGTGCTTCTTCGGGGTGTTTGCCTTGTCCGAATTATCGTCGTGATTACAATCACCATTTTTCAATTCGTTCGATGTTTCGTTCGTTTGACCCAACATCGACTCCTCACTTTCCTGCTTATTTTCTGTCTCTCTCGTTGTCTCGTAACACGGTCGTATTATTGTGTTTACTCGATACGAGTTTGACGATTCTAAATCCGGTGGATTGGCGTAGTGATACTTTACCGTGTGTGGTACTTTTACTCTCGTACGTCCGGCTATACTGAATTTAACTCTAAACGGTGGATTTGTCGCGTAAGCCTTCCGTAGAAATTCGAGTTTGACAGCGTGTTGATCTATTCGACGCGTTGCAAATTGATCCCAGAGCTTCATTCGCGAGGAGGCTTTGCACGAATTCAAAAGATTCTGATCGATAAAATGATTCGGATGATTTGGACACATCCATCGACCGCTCGGAAATGCCGTCAGCGGTGGATCCAGACAGTCTTGATGAAAATAGAGTGGACAGTAGTCGCAGGCTACGAGAGGCGCTCTTTTGCAACTTTTGCCACACTCGAAACAAAGACGAGCCGGCAGTGGCACCATTAGTCCACTGTCCAAACAGTGTCCTTTGCCTAAAGAATATATTTTTATTAAAATAAAAAACAAACCAAAAATTTAGCGACCCCAATAGACTCGTGCAAGAAAGAGTGACTTTTATAATTTAATTGATTTAATGATTTTATTTATCGTCTGTAAATTTTTTAGTATAATTCTTCGTTCAAATTCCCTACGCCCCTATGTTCTCTAATACACATTTTCAATATAAATTTAGAACGAGCAAGGAGTATTGATTTTTTTTTCTGTCCTTTTTTTCTTCGCTAGTCTAAGATTGAATAACATCCACAAAGTTTATAAATCCTCTATGAATTTGTACCATATTTTCAATTAAATTTCGATTAAAACTTTACGCGATTTTTCATTGACAATTACTGCTCATTATTTACCAAAGACACGAGTTATCATAAATTATCGTTTGTTCGAGGTTGCTTACGGTTGCTGTTACGACGCTCGCCATTGTTACAAGCTGCCGCCGGCTGTTTCCCTCTCTTTCCGGAGTTCGCGTCTATCTTGTCGGTTCCCGGAAACGTTATCGGCAGTCTTAATTCTCGCGGAAGCTCGAATTCCCGTGGATTAGCGAGCGAAGCTGCGAGAGCCAATATTTCCAGGGCAGATTTCTTTTTTCTCTTTCTCGCAGCCGTCGATCCGGGTTTTTCCTTTGTTTCTTTTTTTGCTGCGCAGCGACAAGAGTGACACATCCATTCGCCGTTAGGAATCTCCGCAGGATCCAGAGGAGGATCGCTGCGAAACAAAAAAAAAATCAATCTTTTCTAATGGGACTAATTCTCTGTGATTCATGGAGAATTATTGAGCTCTAGGCTTTTTGCTCACTGGCACTGTAGGTGAAACGAGGCGGGACATTTGTCGCAACATATTAATTCTCCTCCGTCTCTGCAAGCGTCGCAAGAATCTCTATTGTGTCCTCTGCCTGGTCTTTTGAAGTAAGGATGCTGCTTGTCCTCCTTCTCCTTCTTGATCTTCGCGGATTTTGATTCCTCCGATACCGGCGGCGCAATTAGAGCTTGAATTTGCTGAATGAAAAAAACCAAGATTGTTCCAGAAACTTCCGAGAATATTGTTAGAGAGACGCTAAACAACGTCGAGCAATAAAAAAACTCTCTTATTGAGGTGATTTTATTTTGTCATACTCACGGGCATCAAGCCACCGTTTAGTGGTAAATTGTACTCTACCGTCCCCATTATTCGACGACGAACTTTTCGGAGGAATTGGCGATTTATAATTGAACTATAATACTGGACACAGGCGCGTATAATTTAATCGTGTTAACCGTGTATAACGATAAATGACACACCACACTACGAATACTACGATATCACAGGAACCCGAGACGACGTGTGCGTGGTCTCGACACCGCGCGCGAGCCGCTTGGCGAATAGCAAAAAAAAAAAAGTATTCAGACCGAACGTCGAGGAGGACGCGAATAATATAATATTTCAGATCGAGTTTGCTGAGTAGTTGACAACCACTTCAAACATTCAATTCAACCATTCACCGTGTGCGTTCACGCGACGCACGTGAAATTCGACGTATGGTCGAATTTTCATGATTCAGCTGGTAGAGAGTAAACGTTTATTTTGTATTTATTCTTACTACAAATAAATGAGTAATTCGTTTTTTCAATCAGTTCTCATGAATTCGTCGATTTAAACGTCAGAGTAGTGTTTTATTTCTGTAACTGACAGAATCTGAGTAGTTTCAGTCGATAAAGAAACGATTCGGCGTGATAATTATAACCTCAAAATTTTGATTCTTTTACATTATTTGTTTTCTCATTCGTAGTGAAATTTATTGCTACGCTGTAGGTAGAAATTTTGAAGAAACATGAGGTATGCTCAACTCGTTATGGGACCCGCTGGCAGTGGCAAGGTAAATAACACATGTTTGTTTTATTAATTTGTTTAAATATTTTGCTTCCTCTTGCAGGAAGCTTTGTGTTAGTGCACTTTTTTCTTCCTGTTTTCAATGCCAATGCGTTCAAAATGTTCTCGTACGGCGGAAAAACATGTGTACAGAAAATGTCCACACGGATGTGTGCACTTATGTAACGTGGTTGAAAAAATCAAAGTTCTAGAATTCTAGAATGAATTTAGCGATCAGCTTCGAAATTTATCATGCGAGCCTTTGGCTGAAATAATTTTCGTTAAGTTTGAACCACTCGTTTAGATTTTAAGCGATTTTGAATTTTTTCAAATGTACTGCTAAGGATCTCGTGCAATTTTCCAGCTATCAGGTTCAAGTTCCAATACGCATCATTTCTTAAACTTTGCTGCGCTAATTCATGTTTTTCAGGACACTGTTCTTTTTCTTCCTGTTCTATTGGGTATTCTCTGGAGCCGTATAAATGTACAATGTTAGAAAAATAAACGAATAACAATAAACAAATATTGTAGTATAGTACTTCCAATAATGTTAAAATACATTGTTTGATATTAAACAATGATTTTTATTACTTTCTCAAGTCAACCTACTGCTCGACCATGCAGCGCCAGGCAGCCGATGAGAACAAGATTGTTCACATAGTAAATCTTGATCCGGCTGCTGAATACTTTGATTACGAGCCCATGGTGGATATTCGTGAATTGATACAGTTGGACGACGCTATGGAGGATGATGAATTGAAATTTGGACCTAACGGAGGTTTAGTTTTTTGTATGGAGTAAGTGTTTATCGAAACTCGTGATACACGGTGAAAAATAAATTGGTACTTAAGGAAATACTTCGATCAATTTCGTAAATGCAGGGTTTCTTAACATTTTTAGGAATGATAATATACTTTGAAATCTTTATCACATTGTTAAAGTGATTAACAATGAGAAATTGAGAAATATATCCTCAAATTACCGGGACAATACGTTTTTGTTCAATTTAATGATCTTTTGTAGAAATTATTTCTCACTGTGCACGAAAAAACTATTTCAAGATTGTCAATAATGTAAGAAACGTAAAGTAAATTTCATAAATCACAGATATCTAGTAGAAAATTCATCCTGGCTGGTGGAACAGTTGGGCGACGTCGACGACGATTATATAATATTCGATTGCGCGGGACAAATTGAGCTCTACACTCACATGACGGTGATTCGTCAATTGATAACGATGCTTCAGAATCTCAATTTCCGTTTGTGCGGCGTATTCCTCGTCGACAGTCAATTTATGGTCGACGCATCGAAATTTCTCTCCGGAACAATGGCCGCTCTCAGTGTGATGATAAACTTGGAATTGCCGCACATAAATATCCTTAGCAAAATCGATTTAATATCAAAATCATCGCGCAAACAGCTCGACAAATATCTCGAGCCAGATCCTTACAGTCTACTCGCCGAGATGAGCAAAGATCGCTGGAACGACAAGTACAGACATTTGACCGAGGCAATTGGACGTCTGGTGGAGGATTACAGTCTCGTGAAATTTTATCCATTGAATATCAGAGACGAGGAGAGTATAGCTGATATAAAATTAACGATAGACAATATGATACAGTACGGCGAGGAGGAGGACGTCAAGATGAGGGACTTTGACGAGCCTGGGAATGACGACGACGGAGATTAGTAACAGCAACAACAAAAACACTGTTAGCAATTTTCATTGTCGTTCCATTCTTCGTCAAATATGAGATATTATTTTTCTTTTTAATTTTTATATAAAACAAAAAAGCAAACATGGTTGGATAAAGTACGTACAACAACAACAAAAACACTTACAAAGTTCACGAATCCTTGCTGGATCCTGCTTGAGAATTTTCTTCCTTTTGTAATTGTTGTTTAACCGATCTTTTTTCCTGTTCGTCCTTGTGTCTGATCAAAAAATTCTTGAATGAATCAGCCTCTTTTGCCTCCTCTTCCTCATCGCCAGGGGGCTTTTCATCATCGTCATCCTCGCTCGAATCATCGCCGGACGGTTTGAGATAAACGTCGGCGATATCTTGGCCGCTGCTCACGACATTTACGAGAGTATTTGATTTTCCTGCTGCGTTCTCCAGTTGATCTTTACGTTTTTCGCGTTCCACGCATTGTTCAGCCCGCAGCCTCTCCCAATCTTTTCTGTAGATCCTGAAACAACGAATTCGAACATTCTCGTCAATGAATTTGGACAACAGGAAAGGACAATTTAAGCTTTAGGACTAACTCTTTGTATTCAACGACAGCGTCTTTGACCAACTCGAAAAATTCCGGAATTCCATCACCAGTGAGTGATGAAACGCCGCAACTACGAAGATGACAGTAAAATTCGTCCAGCGTAAGTGCCATGCTTCGAGTGAGATTACTGATGTAGCTTGTTTCCGAATCTAATGCCTCCTGGAATGCCTCGAAATCCTGCATCCACTCGACGGCGTAACTGTGCTCAACGATATCGGTCTATGGAAATTCATAGAATCAATAAAATTGGAGACGTCATAAATAGACAAGAGTTTATCAGTGAAGAATTTTATGAATATTCCAATATTAAACGCAATGACAAATTTACTACATTGCAACAAACTAAATTTAAGCTCGATAACCAAGAAATTATACGAACTAGTCTTTTGCAGCTCTATCACACACACGTGTACATTCATCCAGACGTTTCATCTAAATCTGATTTTCCGACGTTTCGGAGTTTCAATTCAATCGTATTAAAAACTCAATTTTTTTTCAATGACCATAAAACGGTAAATATGGAGCAAAGGGTACCCACTTCCCATGACCTTTGGAGTAGGCCCATTCGACGGGTTTTTGCACGAGAAACAACTTTTTCCTCTGACAAAATTATTAGCAAATAAAGTTAATAATTAGTATAGTTATTTTCCTTATACCAGTCAGTCCAAATCATCTTGTCCTTCACATGCTTGTTAAGAATACCGCCCCTGAGTAACGTACAAAAAGGTTTATCCGTCGCTCATTGTTTGTTTAAAAGTTATTTTGAGTAACTTACAAAAACGTTTATCCGTCGCTCACACCCGAGCCCAAAAACAACCCAAACAACCCGTAAATATAGTAAATAACACATATACCCCTTGCTGATATGTACGCTATTCATCATACTAACACAAATACATATGAGTGAATGGGGGTGCGAAGGTGAGAGGGCGTGTGGCAGGAAGGGTGGGTCGTGTGTGGGGGTGGAGGGTTTTTTGTTTGTTTATGTTGTTTGGGTTGTTTGTGGTTTGTTTTTGAACTGGTGTGTGGGAGGGATGCAGGGGCTGCAGCTCCCCCGCTCATACGTCTACTGTTCGCCATACACTAGCAAAAGTACTTCATGTTCGATTTATGAAACTTCTTTTGTTAATAACTTTTTAACAAACAACGAGCGATGGATTAAACTTTTTATGTTACTCAAGGGATTATTCTTGGCAACGTATGTGAAGGACGAGATGATTGGGACTGACATAAAATAAAAATAGCTATATGAATTATCAACGTTATTTCTTAATAACTTTTTAACAGATAACGGCCTCCAATTTTGCCACAGGAAAAAGTTGTTTAGGAAGGCTCCCTTGACATCATATATGAAGGACAAGGTCATCGGAAGTGGGTCCCTTTTGCTCCATATTTACCAATCTAACTATTGCACCGCCGCCAAACGTCAAAGACTTACTTTGTTCATGACGACGATAAACGGAAATTTAGTTTTGTAGAGTATGGAGCAAGCGTAGAGCATATTTGACATGAACGTGACAGGACTGATGCTTCTCACTGTATCGAGTATCGAGACAAGATGATTGGGACTGACGTAAAAGAAAAATAGCTATATGAATTATCAACGTTATTTGTTAATAACTTTTTAATAGATAACGGCCCCCAATTTTGCCACAGGAAAAATCGTTTAGGAAGGCTCCCTTAACATCATATATGAAGGACAAGGTCATCGGAAGTGGGTCCCTTTTGCTCCATATTTACCAATCTAACTATTGCACCGCCACCAAACGTCAAAGACTTACTTTGTTCATGACGACGATAAACGGAAGTTTAGTTTTGTAGAGTATGGAGCAAGCGTAGAGCATATTTGACATAAATGTGACAGGACTGACGCTTCTCACTGTGTCGAGTACGTAAACAATGATTGTAGGAAATTGCGAAGCCAGAGCCTCAGTGATTATAGTACCACTCGCCGACCAAGTGAATATCTCAATTTGTCCCGGCGTGTCGAGTACAACGTAATCGTGACTTTCACCAGCTTTTTCTACCAGTTCAACGACTTTGTCGAATTTCGTAGAAAATAGATTTAGAGTTGTGACAATGCCGCCGTTGGGTCCCAAACGATATTGTTTCATGACTTCTTTGTAGTTCACCGTATCCCTAATATCTTTTGAACAACAAAACAAAAACATAAAAATTGTGCGAAGTTAGAAAAACGACTTTGTAACCTAAAAATACGAATAATTGAATAAAAGTATAAGCATTGTTTTACCTATGTTCGTTGGATAAGGAACTTCTTTGCAGGCAGGATCGAGATTAATAACGTAAGGTATACCGGTGTCGTAAAGGGTGGAAACGATTTTCTTAACAAACGTTGTTTTTCCAGAACCCGCCATTCCAAGTACAATTATACAAGTTGGTTTTTTCTTCGTCGATTTTTCCGTCGTCGTATCCATATTTTCATGCCTACAATCATTCACAAACTCCGAAGATTTAGAACTATTACCGGTATCTGTCATTATTACAAAATCTCAAATATTTCCTATCCTCGTGTCATAACAAGAAAATTCACACACGTGTTACTTCGTTGGTCATAACAAAAACTAATTTGTCCATTTTCTTTAACCGGAAGTCGGAAGTACCGAGCTAATCATTGTCATGTTAGTGCCAATGCGTTCCGTTGGTGCTGCCACCTATGCCGGTGCTGCGGTCACTTTGGCAACTACCGGGCGAAGACGCGCCGGACACACGGTAAACGATTACAGTGTTGTGACCCTTGGCGTTGTACGGACGTTTCAGTTCGTAGGAGCTTATCGACTCAATTTTTCCCATTCAAGAAGTCGGATTGTCGTGAAGAAATGAAAAAGATGTATGCGGAAAACTGTGGACAAGCTTTCGACAATAATGTTGTAAGCCCAATCACATTTTTTATGTTACATTTTAACCAATTCCCGGAATTTGTCGCACGCAAACGCTGACGCCATTTTCCATTTCCCTCAACAATGTTTTCATTCCTGTTCTCGAAAAAACAATGTGATTCTTCGAAACTCGTTTGTCGAGTTGAGTTAAATCAAACACGTTTTGTTTTTTCCCTCGTTCCTTCTTCAGGATTAAGTTGCTGTACGGATTGTCGGCGATAAGGAATCGTTGGTGAGAAAATTTTTTTTGGAATATCGTTCATTGCGTCATCCTCGACACCGTTTGGAGCAGAATTTCGGTGGAAAAATCATCGTTGGGAACGAAGGTGAATACTTTTGGAATTTATTTTACGAATCGTCCATTGTTGAAATGGCTAGTAATCGATTTAAGGTAGTAATCTGGTAACTTAAGCCGATTTTCATGTCTTTTTTGGAGGGCGTTTTTTTGTAGGAAAATAAAGGTGAATCGTTTCGCATATTTAGGATGTTTTTATTTACATATTAAAGATACAAAAAAAAATGTTTTTGAAAAAATTTAATAGTTTATTATTATTATTATTATTGATCGATGTTGGCACCTCGAAAAAAAAGCGCGTGGGTGGCCCTGGTGATTTTGGCTCTTGATGTTATCTGAAATCAAAAATTCTTGATAATTCTTAATCTATAGACATGTCATTCTGGTCGGAACTACCGATGTTAAATTTCATGGATAAATAACAAAATGGCGGACTTTGGAAAAAAAAACTTTTTTCCTTTGGAAAAATTTTAATTTGGAAAAATTTTATTTTGGAAATGGATAATCAGGTTCGATCCATTATCAATTATTTTGAAAATGAGTAATCGAATTTGATACATTATCCATTTTATTTTCGGAATGGGGACTGGATTTTGATCTATCGACCATTATTTTCA
The DNA here is from genome assembly GCA_958009045.1 of Oxytorus armatus. Lineage (NCBI taxonomy): Eukaryota > Metazoa > Arthropoda > Insecta > Hymenoptera > Ichneumonidae > Oxytorus > Oxytorus armatus. The sequence continues at coordinate 3,148,605 of OY253750.1, forward strand.
GGAATGGGTGATGAAATTCGATCGATTATCCATAATTTTGAGAACAGGTAATGGAATTTCATCTGTTATGGATTATTTTAGAAATGGGTAATGGAATTTGATCCATTGTTCTCAGTTTTGGAAAAGGGTAATGGAACTTGTTCCATTATCAATAATTTTGGGAGTGGGTAATGGAACTTGGTATAGTATCCATTATTTTGGTAATGAGTAATGGAATTCGAGCCATTATTTTAGTAAATAATAATAGAATTTCATCTATTTCTCAATATTTTCGGAATGGATAATGGAATTTGATGTATTATTCATTATTTTGGAAATGGATAATCGAGTTTGATTCATTATCAATTATTTTGAAAATGAGTTATCGAATTTGATATATTATCCATTTTACTTTCGGAATGGGGACTGGATTTTGATCCATCAACCATTATTTTCAGGAATGGGTAATAGAATTTGATCCATTATCTATAATTTTGTGAACGGGTATTGGAATTTGATCCATTGTTTTCAGTTTTGGAAAAGGGTAATGGAACTTGTTCCATTATCAATAATTTTGGGAGTGGGTAATGGAACTTGGTATAGTATCCATTATTTTGGTAATGAGTAATGGAATTCGAGCCATTATTTTAGTAAATAATAATAGAATTTCATCCATTTCTCAATATTTTCGGAATGGATAATGGAATTTGATGTATTATTCATTATTTTGGAAATGGATAATCGAGTTTGATCCATTATCAATTATTTTGAAAATGAGTAATCGAATTTGATATATTATCCATTTTATTTTCGGAATGGGGACTGGATTTTGATCCATCAACCATTATTTTCAGGAATGGGTAATGGAATTTGATCCATTATCTATAATTTTGGGAACGGGTATTGGAATTTGATCCATCGTTCTCAGTTTTGGAAAAGGGTAATGGAACTTGTTCCATTATCAATAATTTTGGGAGTGGGTAATGGAACTTGTTCCATTATTAATAATTTTGGGAGTGGGTAATGGAACTTGGTATAGTATCCATTATTTTGGTAATGAGTAATGGAATTCGAGCCATTATTTTAGTAAATAATAATAGAATTTCATCCATTTTTCAATATTTTCGGAATGGATAATGGAATTTGATGTATCATTCATTATTTTGGAAATGGATAATCGAGTTTGATCCATTATCAATTATTTTGAAAATGAGTAATCGAATTTGATATATTATCCATTTTATTTTCGGAATGGGGACTGGATTTTGATCCATCAACCATTATTTTCAGGAATGGGTAATGGAATTTGATCCATTATCTATAATTTTGGGAACGGGTATTGGAATTTGATCCGTTATGCATTATTTTAGAAATGGGTAATGGAATTTGATCCATTGTTCGCGGTTTTGGAAAAGGGTAATGGAACTTGTTCCATTATCAATAATTTTGGGAGTGGGTAATGGAACTTGTTCCATTATCAATAATTTTGGGAGTGGGTAATGGAACTTGGTATAGTATCCATTATTTTGGTAATGAGTAATGGAATTCGAGCCATTATTTTAGTAAATAATAATAGAATTTCATCCATTTCTCAATATTTTCGAAATGGATAATGGAATTTGATGTATTATTCATTATTTTGGAAATGGATAATCGAGTTTTATCTATTATCAATTATTTTGAAAATGAGTAATCGAATTTGATATATTATCCATTTTATTTTCGGAATGGGGACTGGATTTTGATCCATCAACCATTATTTTCAGGAATGGGTAATGGAATTTGATCCATTATCTATAATTTTGGGAACGGGTATTGGAATTTGATCCGTTATGCATTATTTTAGAAATGGGTAATGGAATTTGATCCATTGTTCGCGGTTTTGGAAAAGGGTAATGGAACTTGTTCCATTATCAATAATTTTGGGAGTGGGTAATGGAACTTGTTCCATTATCAATAATTTTGGGAGTGGGTAATGGAACTTGGTATAGTATCCATTATTTTGGTAATGAGTAATGGAATTCGAGCCATTATTTTAGTAAATAATAATAGAATTTCATCCATTTCTCAATATTTTCGGAATGGATAATGGAATTTGATGTATTATTCATTATTTTGGAAATGGATAATCGAGTTTTATCCATTATCAATTATTTTGAAAATGAGTAATCGAATTTGATATATTATCCATTTTATTTTCGGAATGGGGACTGGATTTTGATCCATCAACCATTATTTTCAGGAATGGGTAATGGAATTTGATCCATTATCTATAATTTTGTGAACGGGTATTGGAATTCGATCCGTTATGCATTATTTTAGAAATGGGTAATGGAATTTGATCCATTGTTCTCAGTTTTGGAAAAGGGTAATGGAACTTGTTTCATTATCAATAATTTTGGGAGTGGGTAATGGAACTTGGTATAGTATCCATTATTTTGGTAATGAGTAATGGAATTCGAGTCATTATTTTAGTAAATAATAATAGAATTTCATCCATTTCTCAATATTTTCGGGATGGATAATGGAATTTGATGTATTATTCATTATTTTGGAAATGGATAATCGAGTTTGATCCATTATCAATTATTTTGAAAATGAGTAATCGAATTTGATACATTATCCATTTTATTTTCTCAATGGGGACTGGATTTTGATCCATCAACCATTATCTTCAGGAATGGGTAATGGAATTTGATCCATTATCTATAATTTTGGGAACGGGTATTGGAATTTGATCCGTTATGCATTATTTTAGAAATGGGGTAATGGAATTTGATCCATTGTCCTCAATTTTGGAAAAGGGTAATGGAATTTGATCGATTATCTATAATTTTGGGAGTGGATAATGGAATTTGGTATAGTAACCATTATTTTGGTAATGAGTAATGGAATTCGAGCCATTATTTTAGTAAATGGTAATAGAATTTCATCCATTGTTCAATATTTTCGGAATGAATAATGGAATTTGATGTATTATGCATTATTTTGGAAATGGATAATCCAGTTCGATCCATTATAAATAACAAAATGGCGCACTTTGGAAAAAAAAAACTTTTTTCCGAAGTCCGCCATTTTGTTATTTATCCATGAAATTCAACTTCAGTAGTTCCGACCAGAATGACATGTCTATAGATTAAGAATTATCAAGAATTTTTGATTTCAGATAACATCAAGAGCCAAAATCACCGGGGCCACCCACGCGCTTTTTTTTCGAGGTGCCAACTTCGATCAATAATAATAATAATAAACTATCAAATTTTTTCAACAATTTTTTTTTTTGTATCTTTAATATGTAAATAAAAACATCCTAAATATCCAAAACGATTCATTTTTATTTTCCTACAAAAAAACGCCCTCCAAAAATGACATGAAAATCGGCTTAAGTTACCAGACTACTACCTTAATTGTAAATGGGTATCTTATGTTCTACATATTATGAAAACATTTTTTTTGCCCTTCGATCTGTATCTAACGGACCATTGGGTGGAAAAAAAAATTGTCTTTCGGAGTAAATATTTTTATTTTCAAACTTTCAATGTTCTTGAATGACCGATTCATGAGATTGAAAATCATTTTTCTGTGTATGGTATTAAAAATTGTTTTTACGTTTTTACGTATTGTTTTTACGTAAAAATCATTTTTTACGTATAAATCTTCTTTTTATATCAAAGAAAAATCTTCATACACATGGGGCATTTCAAAATCGACCTAACAAAAATTCTTACTATTTTCAATTTTTTTTCCTTCCGGTATATTGTAGAGCAATAAAAAAACACATTGCACACAAATATTCTGAATTTTTTTTTGAAAATTGGTTTGGTAGTGATGGATCAAAATTAATAAATAAATAAAACTAACAATTCGCACTATTAGCCGTAATCAACCTGGATGAAATTTTGTCAGAAAATTCGTTGAGGGAAAACAAACATTTTCGACTCGTGAACGAACATGTTCGGAAATCCAGTTCTGGAGTTTCAGGCAAATAAAGTTGATGAAAAAAAATTATTTTTCAAAATAATATTCCTGAAATTAATTTGCCTGTAACTCGTGAACTGAAGTCGCGTTTGTCTTCGCTGGTCAAAATTTATGTTTTTCGTCAAAGAATTTTCTGACAAATTTTGTATCAAAATCGATTACGGCTAACAGCGTCAATTGCCAGATTTTCTCACTTTCTTTCTTTATTTTCAAGATTTTGAGTCGTTAACACGAAACCAATCTTCCAAAAAATCTGAAAAGTCGCCTGTAATATTTTTTGTATTAGTATACAATATACCGAGAGGAAATTGTTTTTTTCATTATGTTGACGGTTTTAGATGAATCGATTTCACACGGAATTCCCCATATGGAAAATAATTCTTTATGTATAAAATATCTTTTTATCTAAGAAAAATGTTTTTTTTATAAAAAAAAAATTATATTTCGCATAAAAGAGAGATTAATTAAATTGCGTACATTCTTTTATGTGTAATGTACCTTGTGAACATTTTTATGACGAGAATATTTGATTCGTGAAAATGATTGAAAAATGCGATACTATAGAGATGTTCCGACAGTTACGTTATGCGAATTTCTCTCAAAGGATGCTTCCAGCATACAGTCTCGTCCGAAAGTTAGATTGAATGAAAAAAAAAAAAAAAAAAAAAAAACAATTGTCCATTTTCGTAAATACCGCTTTTTTAATTTCTAGTAACTAACAATTAAATAATTGAGGTTCATTTATTGAAAGAAAAAGATGTAGAAAAAGATATTGTACATTAGTTTTTTTGCGAACTTTCTTATCTGCTTTTTAAATATAATTAGGTATTGTTTTCTATTTAGTCTCAATGTTCTTACTAACGTTAAAACTTTGGATTTATTTCAAATTCTGATATTATTACCATGCACAAAAAATCTCAACATCCAACTTCCTCTATGTTTCTGTACGCTGTCACAGTCTCGTCCGAAAGTTAGATCCAATGGATATTAAAACGAAAGATAAATAAATAAATTGTACATTTTGGTAAATACTGCTTTTCTAATTCCCAGTAATTAACCATTACTGGGAAACCATTAATTAGTTACTGGGAAAAGCGATATTTACGAAAATATAAAATTTTTATTAATTTTTTCATTTTAATTTCCATTGGATCTAATTGTTACAGAATGCATTTTGGATCATCCCGATATCTCATTTATTGTAGCCGTGAGGGCAGGTTGAAAATCGGCGAAAAAAATGAGAAGGGGTATGGAAAAATTCGCAAAAATCGATGGTCCAACTTTGAAAATCTATGAAAATTCGAAAAAAAATCGTAGCTCAATAAACGAAGCGGCATTTTGAAGGTTGAACGGTTACGAAAAGAATGAGCACAGAGTGGGGTTTCAACTCCATAGGGAAGCAACGTTACAGCGATTTTCGTGAAGCCACTTTTTTTTGGCCGAAATGCAAGAAAATTTTGAATTTTCAAATTTTCTTTTAGGACGTCGATGTATTTTAACTCGCTGATTACTAATTCAGTACCCGTTTCTTTGAGAAACCCGAAATTTCATTGAAAATCGTCCAAAAAGAGATTTTTTTCGTTTTTCACCTTTTTTACATTGATATTTTGAGATTTGGACTAAAACTCGGTGTTATTCGTAATCAGCGGAAATTTTCCGATCGAATAAATCAAAAAAAATTTGTTGTAATTTTTGCCCACCTTTTCGAAAACCTAAAAATCTCGAAATTTTAAATGGTCATAACTTGGCTCCCGTTTCATCGATTTTGGGTTTTGACGAGTGTTTTCAAAACGTCTCGAGTAGACTTATTAGAGAATGCATTTTGGATTATCCCGATATCTCAATTATTGTAGCCGTGAGAGCAGGTTGAAAATCGGCGAAAAAAATGAGAAGGGGAAGAAATCGAGAAATTCGCAAAAATCGATGGTCCGACTTTAAAAATCTGTGAAAAATCGAAAAATAATGATAGCACAATGATTCAAGCGCCATTTTAAAGGGTTTTCGATCACGAAAAGAATGAGCCCAGAGTGGGGTTCCAACTCCTTCGGGAAGCAACGTTACAGCGATTTTAGTAAAGCCACTTCTTTTTGGCCGAAATGCAAAAAAATTGGAAATTTTTAAATTTTCTTTTAGGACGCTATATCGATGAATTTTGACTCGCTGATTACTAATTCAGTAGCCATTTCTTTGAGAAACTTGTTGAAAAGAAAATCGTCCAAAAAGTGATTTTTTTCGATTCTCGCGTTTTTCGCATTGATTTTTTAAGTTTTCGAAAAAAACTCGGCGTTATTCGTAATCAGTGGTAAATTTCCGATCAGATAGGGTATCGAAACATTGAAAAAAAAAAAAGAATTATTCTTTCATTTTTTGCCCATTTTTCCGGAAATCTAAAGATGTCGAAATTTCAAATGGTCATAACTTGGCTCCCGCTTCATCGATTTGGGTTTTGACGGGGGTTTTCAAAACGCGTGTAGTAGACTTACAATAAGTTTTCTCTACAATTAAATAATTGAGATTTCTTTATCGAAAAAATAAAGTGATGTACAAAAAGATATTGTACATTATTTTTTTGCCAACTTTCTTAACTGCTATTTAAGTATTGTATATTTTAGGTATTATTATTATTTAGTATCAATGTTCTTACTAACGTTAAAACTCTGGAGTTATTTCAAATTCTAATATTATTAACTTACACAAAAAAAATCTCAACATCCAACTTCCTCCATGTTTCTATACGCTGTCATAATTCTTGTTTTAAGAATGAATTTTTCATTTTTATTTTATTCACGAAGTTCTCGACTAATTCTTCGCGGATTGCTTCCATGGTGCGTAAACACAACTCGTGTCAACCGTATCGCATATAATTTTTTTATTTCACAATATGCGAGTCTATAGTCCGCGATTGGAACCGTTTGAAATTTCGCAAACTCCCTCGTGCCAATCGCTGGTTAGATAGAAAGAGTATAAATTTCTGTGGGAATCGAAGGAAATCCATTGGGAGGATCCCGATATAAAAAAAAAAATACATGTACGATATACGTCGTGAGGTGAGCGTCGTCGATGGCTTTAGGACATACACGACTCTCTTTCTCTTGTTTCGTGCGGATAACAGTTATTCAAGTAGCACCGATGTTATTATAGTTTGGCAATAATTTCATTTCGTATGTGATTTCCGATTTTTCGATTGCGTTATCGATATTAACGCAACTGGTGAATTATACAAATTCTTACTTGACCCAGTATTTTATGATTTGCAATTCGCTACATGTGTCTCAATCGACGATAAAAAACATTGGAAAAATTTGCCAGCTGCTTCCTTAGACACGCAACCCTCAAAGCTTCCTCTATGAGCAACTATCTACTTTTTAAATGGTGGCTTCCTCATAGAAGAAGCTCTGAGCTCTGTGTGACTTCCCGAGGAAGCAACTGGCGAATTTAGACTTGCAGCCTATTTTCACTGTATTGTGAACTCCAATTTTTTCGAATAATTTGAAATTTCATAAACTCCCAGCCTTTTTGTCGATTCACGTGATATTTGAACCTAATCAATCTCAAATGATATTCTATCTATGTACAAAATTTTATCCCAAAATGTTATTAAAAAATTCGCAGTCCCCAGAAAAGTTTTAGAACGTAGAAACGAGCATATTGAGTTTCGAATTATTTTGTAATTAAGGGATAACACGACTCTAGCGACAGAAAAAAAGGCCTAACTTTGACGATTTATTTTGGGAGTATGAAAAAAGGAATGGGATTTCTTTTCAGAGGGTTTATTTAACACATATTGGGGTATGATATTTTTTTTTTAATTATCATTTTGATACAAAATGGCGGCCACAGAGCCCACTTTGAAAATCGTATTTCGTTAACTTTTCAACTATGAGAAAAGAAATTGAAAATTTTCTTTTTTCTAATATTAACATTATTTTTTACGGGTATATATGGACCACTGATGAAAACCATGGCGCCTCCTTGCCGACATCATAACTTCACGAGAAATTATCCAATCTGCAAAAATAAAAAAGAATCTGGTAAAATAATGTAGTGATAGTGTGACGGAGGGTATTTGTTTTTTTTTTTTTTTCAAAAATAAAGATATTACAGTACTTCAAGCTTTAGTATGCAATAAAAAAAAAAAATTAGTGTTTAATAATTTATAAAAAAATTGTCCGGTGAAAAAATTAAAAAATTGTCCAGTCTAAAAATTTAAAAAAACTTTCGTCCGACTATAAGGAAAATAATTATCAAGATTAAAAAAAAAAGTTAAAAAACATTAAAAATTCACTGAGTATCGTGCTGATACTGTCTGAAAACATAGTTTTGAGAAAAACGCGGTTTAAATAATGTTAATATTGTTTAAAAAATATAAAGAGTTTTTTTTCTCATAGTTGAAAAGTTAATAAAATATGTGAAATCAACAATTTAATTTTTTTTCACCATATAACCTTTATAATAATTTTTTTAATTTACTCGGTTTTCAGCGCGCGCCGAGGTATGTGAGCCCTTAAGGGGGGAAATAGGGTTAGGACAGCGTTTTCTCAATGATTTTCATGAATTTTTTTATAGTATAAAAAATGAATATAATTTATTGAAACTTTGAGAATATTTTATACATATATTTAAGTATATACTATAAAATTTGTATACATATATTTAAGTATATACTATAAAATATTAGCGACCCCATATTGCAGGTCAAAATCAGACTCAATTTTCATCTGAAATCAAACGAGGTTGGAATTTACTTTTATTATATGTCTCTCTTCTATATGAGCCTTAATGCTATCAAAAAAATAGAAAATTGAATTTTTTACAGGGGTCAAAACAAAAAAGCCTAATTTTTTGCCATTTTTTACAACTTTATTTGCAAAAAAAAAAATTATTTTAAATAATGATAATATTCCGATTTTAGGTTTATATGGAGCGCAATACTATGAAGAAAGTAAATGCCAATTTTCAAAACGATTGGTTGAAAACTTTGCAAACTAGCGTGTACGCAAGTTAAAAAAAAGTCGTTTTCAGAAAAACGCGCTTGAAAAAATAGTACCAAGAAAAACAAGCCATATGGGGTCGCTAATATTTTATAGTATATACTTAAATATATGTATAAAAATTTTATAGTATATACTTAAATATATGTATAAAATATTCTCAAAGTTTCAATAAATTATATTCATTTTTTATACAATAAAAAAATTCATGAAAATTATTGAGAAAACGCTGTCCTAACCCTATTTTCCCCCTTAATGGCTTATAACAATAGAACGAGTCGGAATTTTCATTTAAAATTTTGGGAACATATTTTTCAATAGTTTTACTAACAATTTATGGAATAAAAAAAAAATCGATTTTTTTAACCGTCTAACCCTTATTCCCCCCTTAAATTGTTCACCCCCTATCGCACACATACACTTTAAAGCATTGACAGGAAAAAGCAAAAAAAAATTGCTTAAAAACAATTACACACAAAAATAGTGATACTTGATTTACCGGCAAGATTATTTGCTTCGGTGTCCGCAAATTTTTTTCACTTTTCGTGAAAACAATGAAAACAATCAAAGTCGCACGGTTTTAGCGTGTACATAGGAGTTACCAGACACGTAGAATTTTTCTTCTTTTTTTTTTTCTCTTTCTTTCCTATCGTTACGTTTCACGTGCACTGAACTCCTGGGAATTCTAACCTGGGCACAACGCGGTATCCCGTTCTTTCTCGCGTGGAATGGTTGTGTTAACTCTTCCGATAGATGGTACATACTATTCACGTATGTATATATATACCCTGAGGGAATGCCCCATTGTTCAGTCCGAAAGACATAGAATCGCTGTATAACTGATAGAACACTAGAAAGAACGTTAGACTTATAAAATAACTAATACAAACTTCTTGTTTTTTCTCGGATCTTTTTCATTCGCGCGTGAACCGCAACTTTGGCTTTGAATATCGTGGAAAAAAATTTTTTTAACGTTGCTATCGAAGATGGCGTTAGCTTTTAAGGAAATTCAGCGTTTCAGTCGAGTTAACGTTGATTACTAATCTTAATTCGTTGCTTCCGAGACGATTTTTTGGATGAGAATTAAAAAACGGTGGCTAAGATCGTGAAAACGTTACGTTAAAGATATCACAAGCGATTTTGAGAACTTTGCATTGAATCGAGTATTTCCAAAGCTTACGTTAATTTGAGAAGAAGGCTGTTTTATCGCTGTACGATAAAAATTCGGAATTAGCGTGTTATATTTTATTATTTTAGGCAAAAATAAAAAAATCCTATGAAAAATCCCCAACGAGGGGTTGTTGAAATTGGTCATGTAAAAAAAAAATCAGATCCAAATCCGAAAAAAATAGTAGAAGGAGACGCATTTTTTTCTCAAATTAAAAGAAATATAAAAAAAAACATAGTCTTTTTATAATTTTTTATATACCGGTTTGAGTATTTTTTTACACGGTCGTAAAAATATTTTGAGCAATTATTCGTTTGGGCTCTTCGATACGGTTTTTATTCGCAAACGTCAAAATATCAAATACATATTGTTTCTACTTTTTCATCGTGGAGTCTTTGCACTGGCAAAACGAAATACTAAAATCAATAAAGTACGCTTTTTTGTTAAACGAGTATTAGAGTTTATTTCACTAAATAATATTTAAGACATTTTATTGATTTTAGTAAATTTTTTTTTCTCAGCGCACTTAAGGGGCGAAATAGGGTTATAGGGGAATAGGAGGAGAAAAATCGTTTTTTTGAACCGTCTAACCCGACGGTTCAAAAAATCGATTTTTTTAAATTTCATATTGTTAGTAAAACTATTGAATATCAATATCAATTGTTAGTAAAACTATTGAAAAATATGTTCCCAAAATTTTTTATGAAAATTCCGACTCGTTTTATTGTTATAAGCCATTAAGGGGGGAAATAGGGTTAGGACAGCGTTTTCTCAATAATTTTCATGAATTTTTTAATAGTTTAAAAAATGAATATAATTTATTGAAACTTTGAGAATATTTTATACATATATTGAGGTATATACTATAAAATTTTTATACATATATTCAAGTATATACTATAAAATATTAGCGACCCCATATTGCTTGTTTTTCTTGGTACTATTTTTTCGAACGCGTTTTTCTGAAAACGACTTTTTTTTAACTTGCGTACACGCTAGTTTGAAAAGTTTTCAACGAACCGTTTTGAAAATTGGCAGTTATTTTCATCATAGTATTGCGCTCTATATGAACCTAAAATCGGAATATTATCATTATTTGAAATAATTTTTTTTTTTGCAAATAGAGTTGCAGAAATGGCAAAACATCATGCTTTTTTGTTTTGACCCCTGTAAAAAATTCAATTTTCTATTTTTTTGATAGCATTTAGGTTCATATAGAAGAGAGACATATAATAAAAGTAAATTCCAACCGCGTTTGATTTCAGATGAAAATTGCGGTTTCCAGAATGTACGCAAAATGCTGAGTCTGATTGTGACCTGGAATATGGGGTCGCTAATATTTTATAGTATATACTTAAATATATGTATAAAAAATTTATAGCATACACTTAAATATATGTATAAAATATTCTCAAAGTTTCAATAATCTATATTCATTTTTTATACTATAAAAAAATTCATGAAAATCATTGAGAAAACGCTGTCCTAACTCTATTTCATCCCTCAAGGCAGTCGTCTGGTGTAGAGCGGGATTTTCACGTCATTTCTAATGTGCAATAACGTTTAAACCGTTGAAGTTGTCTTGATGAAAATTTACACGTGCATTTATTGATCCTTAGAGTACACTTGTACATTTAAAAAAAAAATTATTTGAAATATTTTCATGTAGTTTTTTGCCTTGTTGCAACATGGTGCGCCGAAATCGGCGCCCACTCTGGACGATGTTGTATGCATCTGAAAAAAAAAAAAAATGTATATTTTCAATCTGTATGAGTATTCTGAGCACTGGTAGCAGAATTGGTACTTAAAAAAAAATTTTGACAAAATGGCGGCTTGTTGAACTTCCATTAATGATATTTCATACATACATTTCATACATTTTCGTATTCGACGAGTTATAAAATGTCGGCAAAATTATTGTTCGACTGAATTCTGCTACCAGTGCTCAGAATACTCATACAGATTGAGAATATATATATATTTTTTTTTTCAGATGCATACAACATCGTCCAGAGTGGGCGCCGATTTCGGCGCACCATAATGCAAAAAGGCAAAAAACTACATGAAAATATTTAAAATAATTTTGTTTTTTAATGTACAAGTATTCTCTAAGGATCAATAAATGCACGTGTAAATTTTCATCAAGACAACTTCAACGGTTTAAACGTTATTGCACATTAGAAATGACGTCAAAAATCTCGCTCTAGACCAGACGACTGCCTTAAGTAATTCCTCCTCGCATTACAATACTCCAACAGGTTGATTGTATCCGTAGAAATATCGTGTACCCCTACATCCAGATTGTCGAGTACGAAGAAAAGTGAAGCAAAAAAAAAAAATGGCGAACAATGCCTCACTGGACGCGCGAGTGTTCGATATCGCTCGTTCTACACTCCCTCTCTTTCGTCTCCCTCTCTCCCTCTTGTCGCGGTTGTTCACGCGTTGTATAAACGAACATTAAACGTTTTTCTACATACGCACAATGTTCGTAGCACCCATATACGAGATCGTCCAAGTGAGATTGTCCATGAGAGGAGAGCTCGAAACTGCATGAACTTGCGAGCAAATGTATGATAAGCATTCTTACAAACAAACGAGCGGTATAAAGCAGTCGTGTAAACGAGAAAAAAACTAAAACAAAAAAATAAATTCGCAGCAATATCTTTACCTGTTAATTTTTTCTTGAATTTCCCATTTAGAATTTTCTCCTTCGTTTCTTCTCGTCGTGTTTTCACCGCCGGAGTCTTCTTTCTTCCCGATAGGGGAGGTCTAGACGTTCAGAAAGATTTCCAGGGAACGTAGAATGAAAAATGATTCTGTGTAAGGGTTTTATATCGCGGTTAGATTTTCCACGTTCACGTGTCACGAGCCAAGCTCCTTCTGTAACGTTACCGTGCCGCACAGTGTACTCGTAAAATTCACGAGTTTCGCTCTTTATCACGATCCAATTCGTGCGACAGGTGTACACGACAATGGTGAAGAAGAAAAAACAAAATGTTCAACGGCCGACAACGTTTGTTCGTTTGCTCCGTTAGACGATGCGTGAGAAAACGTTGAATATATTCGCCCGAGTCTCAATAAAATTTGGCCGGACTCTCGTTTTTTCATTATTCGTCTCTTCGATCGTGAGACTCGAATTGTGAATGAGAGGATGAAGACAGAAAAAAAAGTGTTTGTCTTCGTATTGAGATTAAGAAATTCTCTAATTTTTCTTTATTCTTCCTTTTGGCGCTTTATTCGATTCGTTCTTCGTCTTTTTCTTTCACGTCGAAGCGTTTCTTCTTTGCGGTTCTCGCTCGCGGGGGCTCCGTCACTATATATAGTTATAAAGAATGGATGGTCGTCGTGTTCAGGAAGTGGCCTGTGCCAGTCGACCATAGCCACAATGTACAAAAGCATCAAGTCATTTCACGATCATCATCATCATCATATTCGCGCAGCCACCTCTTTGAGATGTTCGTGAATCCCCTCGCGCGTTCCTGTCCTGCTGGTACGAGCAACAGGTGTCTCACTCAACCGTCACTCTCCGGGACACTTGTACTCTTACTTATAGAACTCCGATGTGCAAAGGCAATTCCTCCCCCAACAGATGGCTCTATCGCTATATTTCTTGGTAATATATGGCACAAAGGCAATTTCAAATAAGAATCACGTCAATCGTATACTTTTGAAGACAATTTCCTTATGCCTACAATACCTAAATTGCGTAGATGCAATTTCTTTGCTGTGAGCTTGACCCTGGAGTTTGTGGACCGGTTTTTTTCTCTGTTCTTCGTTAATTCGTCTCGTTGATCTCGGTATGGAATTGTTGGATGAAAAGTAGTTAGAGTATAATACCGCGACAACGGTTGAAGTGCAGTTTTATAGTCGCGAGTTTGCGGATTTTTAAAAATCTGTTTTCGTTCATAAGGAACAGATGTTGTGGGGAAGTGTCCGTTCTTCATTCGTTTCCATTTCCATTCCTCGAGAGCCTTCCCCCTCTCCCACTATGGTCCGCCCCTACTCTTTCCCCCACTTGCACGAGGGCACTGGGAAACTGCGTAAAACTTGGCCGATACAGGCGGTTACATTTGCCTGTAGTTTCGGTTGTAGTGCCGTTAGAAACTCAGGAAAAATTGCCTCACGCTCGGTAGTCGCTGTGCAAACCGTTGCACGACTTGTAGAGGTTTCGTTTTATTTAACAGATATTATTTTATTATCATAAACAAAGAAAGGAACTGCCCCACGTTGGGCGTCAAATGTAATGAATTTTTGTTTTTGTTATTTCTTTCGAGACTTATTCTCCTCGAAAAACGGGAGAACGAGATTTAATTATTATGATAGATTCAAGATAAACGCACTGACGGATGTAAACGATAAAAAGGACATAAATAATAATTATAACGAACGATGGTATCTTGATATTAAGAATCTCTGGCATGTATATTTTGTAAAGATAATTTCTTGCAAATTGTCTTTGAGAGTTTAAATACAATTTGAGAAAAGCACAATTGGGAGATTCGCCGCACATTTGATTTTTTACACATATACAAATACGAACGAAGTCATCAATATAAAACTACAAATAAATTAGACAATAAAATTCTCGTCACCGTAAAGGTCTATAAACGTCTATCGAGAATACGTTAATTCCGCCGAGCCGGCTTGTATACTTCAAGGTCACTAGCCTGGTCGATTTTTTGGTAATATTGAGATGAACAGTGTACTTATCTTCTACTCGGAATATGCTGCGCAGTCCGCTAACGCTTGATGATGCGACCAGGCCTGGTTTTAAGGGAGGGGTAAGGGTTTCGGCGTAAAAAAAAACACTTTTTTTGCGATTTTTTTTCTCAAATATGGATTGAGCAATTTTATTCGAACCTTTTGTACATTGTTGAGCATACTTTTGACAATGTTGTGTAATTTTTTGATGCAGAAATATTGAAGCATAAGCCCGTAACAGAGCTTCCCCCAGAACGTCTTGGAAAAAAAACAATTTCCGGTGTTCACTATAACTCGGCCGGAAATTATCTGAAAATGAAAAACCATGAAAATTTAGTCAAATTATAATCAAATCTTCCTCCCAACGTTTTCTGATAATTTTTTTTTTCATTTAAAAATTTTTGGCGGCCATCTAAAGTGTGAACTGTTATTTTCCACAAAAAATTCCGCCATTTTGTGGGTGGGAAACACCCTTAATGTAAAAAAAAAAAATTTAACGAAACGTTGGGGGGAAGTATTTTATATGTAGAAAATGTGTACAAAGTTTGAAACGAATCGGTCAAGTAGTTTTTAAATGGCAGTGAACACGGACTTTGAAAAAGTAGTTTTGAGAAAAACGCGTCTAAAGTTTATGAAGTAAAAAAGTGAAGAAAAAAATTTTTTTTTCCAACTTACACAGAAACATCGATTCCAGCTCGTTTCTTCTTTTAAAATATTGTAGTGTATAGTATACACTGTATACTATATACACAATAGCAATGAATAAACTGTATACCTGTTCGACAGCTGCACTGCTAGCCCGACCGTCCGCAGCTGTTAGAGGTATAGCGTTAAAGGCCAGGAGATTAATAAGACAATAACTTCAAGAATATTGCTTAGATTGGTTTAAAATTTTAAGGACATATTCTTGAAATGTTAAACAATAAGATAAGACAAAAAAAAAATTCGATTTTTCGAAAGTGAAAACCCTTACCCCGCCCTTAACGGACAGCACGGATGAAAATGATTTACTTCCAAGAAAGGTGCCGTACAATGCTCCGATACTCGTTTCAATGGATCTCGATACAGATAAAGATATAATGATATGTGTATACGTATAATGCTATTGACAATATTAGAGATTTTACGACTAGACCGCTCGACGGACGGGTGAAAAGTGTCCTAGAGACTTATGATAATCGTTTCGAGGAGCGCTCGAAACGGTTACACTCATCGGAACACACGATCCGAGCACATTATCGAAATCACAGCGATTCTGACACTACAGACTAAACGTTCATCCATCTCAGTATTGACCACGGTCAACAATGCTTAAACTTGCGAGAACGTTGCGTGCACGTTGCTCTCGGTCGATTGTTATACAATACTTTCGTAATATAATTTCGAGTTTATTATTTTTCAAATGGTCCTTTCTATTTAGTGGAAAAAAACCGTTAAAGTCGAATGTGTACGTGAAATGAGGTAAAGTCGAATGGATTTCTTCGTGAATTTATATCTCGGGGTTTATCACAGGATACAGTTGAATGGAGAATGGCTTTATAGTTGAGAGTTTGAAGAATCTTCTCTTAGTTATATCGCTGGTACTATGATAGAGCACGGGAATAAGAAGTGGAAGAAGAAGGAAAAAGGGGTGAAGAGGAGCCTCTCAGTCGTAAGTTCGTTGGTGAGCTATCTCGAACAGGTTTTCTCCGTGCGATCGTTCACTTCCGGCAGGTGCAGGCAAAGTGCACCGACAAGAAATTGCTCTCCCTCCTCCCCCTCGTCAGCTGAACGTTTGATGTGCGGACCTTAGCCACTTCAAAGTCAAAATTGACGTGTCATCCTTCGAGGCCGCTAATCCAATGTGCATGTTCACTTCTGATTTATTGGTATTTCGCAATTTTTTTCAATTACGAATGACATTAAAACAATTAACTTGTACATGGATTTTTGTTCAGATGAGAATTTTTATTCCACGAGGAAGTATGAATTTGTTAAAATTTTTTGGAATACATTGATACTCTTTTCGGACCATCCGGGTACCATTTTACCAAAAAATGATATTCGATACTTGCCCTTCTTTAAAATCATACCGACAGCCGAAAGTTCGAGAAACTCAAAATCGGAAAATTAATAGAGCTTCCATCAGGAGCAAAAGCATCTCTCTCTCTCATTCTCTCTTTCGTCTCTCCTTTGAGCGTACATAAGCGCGTATCGTCGTAAATATTCCAAAGATTTACGGCGCACTTTGCGACCAATTTAAAGCGATAAATTTTGTGCCAGACTGCACGTCAGTTTGCTCTCTCTTTCCCGTTTTTTTCTTTTCTTCTCCTTCTCTCTTCCTCTTGTACCAGAAGTATCATCATCATCATCCTCATCATCTCTTCGGAGCTCTCCATCTCTCTTTTCGTACACGGTCTACAGGACTCTCTACTCTTCGGTCCTGTAATACGAGCGTAAATATCCTTCGTGGTTTATTCGTACCATGCGTTATGCTCCACGAGCAACACATGGGGATATAAAAAAAATATATATAGAGGCCCTTTATTCGCGCATGCTCTGTGGGCAGAGAATGAGAGAAAAAGAAATAAGTGCCAAACGTCAATCTTTATCTCCGTTCTTCCGAGAGGGTTCGGAAACGAGCTCGTTCGTTTCACTCATTAACGGCTATTTCTCGCGAAAAAAAGGAACGGTACCACCTTCAGTGGAGTAAAGTGTGCGGTTGTGCGGGCATAAAAAAAAAAAAAGCACGATCTACCGGGAGGTCCGAGATCCGTTAAAGATCAATTTCGAACGTCAGTAGAATAGCGTGAATCACGTACCTTGTTCTCTAAATCACATTGAGGAACCGCTACGTTATTTTCTCATCGCGAGTATTCGATAGGCACGTGTGAAATTCTTCACGTACCCATAGATCTTTGTAATTTTTTGACGTAACTAGATCAGATACGTGAGGTCTGAATGTATATATATATTTTTTTTATTTCTAAAATTACAACACAATGTACTTGGAAAGGAAATATATGTGTGGTTACGACATGTCATGCTCGAATATACGGTGTCGACAATTAGGAGGGTCCCGTACGATTAAAAGTCGAAATAAACGCGAAAACAATCTTCATTTCTTAATGGAAACGGGTTTTTTTTGTCCAATAAATTATTTTTATTGATATAAAGTCTTTCTATTCGGATAAAATCTTGTGTATTCGTACGAAAGCGCTTTGTATTAAAATTCAATTCATTTCAATTGAGAGCATGCGAACGACGATGAGAAAATTCAGCGGCGTCGGTATAGTAGGGACCTTTGAAATATGGTGAAAATTCAAGGAACAGGTACCAAATACGCGAGTTCGTGCCAGAAGCGATTTACTATGTGCTTCGATATTGTAACTTCGAATTTGCCAGGTAGGAAGCCGAAAAAACACTCGAAAAATGTATGTGAATTGAATATTGATGCAAGAAAAATGTCGCGTTCGGGTCTGCAAGTAGCGCCAGTGGAATATAAACGAACTAAATATAAATTCTTTTCCACGATTATCGTCTATCTTTCGGCCAAATGCCATTTCGTTAATTTTGCAGTTATACCAACGAATAAATGCTCGTTAGTTAGGGTTTCCATCCGTCTACGAGGGGGAACCCAAAAAAAACGGGAATTGCGCTGCGGCGGGGAGGGAGAGTGGCGGAACCCATTGCTCGACCAGGTGTCCGTTGGGGACACGTCTCCTGAGTTAGTGTGCGAAGTTCTGTCGCCGTGAGTGCATCGGTTCGCCCGTGGGAATTTTTGTAGTGAATCAACTTTTTCCATTTCCGGCGAAAACGTGATGGCCGATTGTCGAGAGCAACGCGCGGCTGTGAAATTTTGTTTCCCGTTGGGGAAATCGGCCGCGGAAACTACTGTAATGCTTAAGACTGCTTATGGAGATGCTGCCCTAAGTAAAACCAGAGTCTACGAGTGGTTTTCACGTTTTTAAAATGGAGAAATGTCAATTGAAGACCAACCCCGTTCGGGACGCCCCTCAACGTCGAGAAGTGACGAAAACTTCGACAAAATCAATGCTCTCATTCGTGAAGACCGTCGCCGAACCATTGATCAACTCTGTGAGATGTCTGGGATATCATGGAGTTCAATTCAGAGGATTTTATCCAAAGATTTGCACATGAGCAGAGTTGCAGCCAAATTTGTCCCTCGCCTTCTCACAGACGAGCAAACGGAGCGTCGACTGCAGGCATGTTTTGAACTTCAAAATCAGTTAGAAGAGGACCCTAAACTTTTTTCCAAGGTGATTACTGGTGATGAATCGTGGTGCTATGGATACGACCCCGAAACAAAGCAGCAATCAAGACAGTGGAAGACACCTCGCTCTCCTCGTCCGAAAAAAGCTCGCGAAGTGAAGTCAAACATCAAGACAATGCTCATTTGTTTCTTCGATTGCAGAGGTGTTGTGCACGCGGAGTTCGTTCCCCCGGGTCAAACTGTCAACCGGAAGTTCTACTTGGAGGTTTTGAAAAGATTGAGGGAGAGTATCCGGAAGAAAAGGGCAAAAACTGCATGACACCAATTGTCCACCCCCCCTACTCACCGGATCTAGCCCCCTGTGATTTTTTTTTCGTTCCCCAGACTCTGAAGGGACATAAGAGGAAAGCGTTTTGCCACTGTCGAGGAGGTAAAACAAAAATCGCTGGAAGGCCTAAAGAACATCCCGATAAGTGAATTTAAAAAATGTTTTGAACATTGGAAGGATCGTTTGTAGAGGTGCGTTGTGGTCAAAGGAGAATACTTTGAAAGTGATCAAAATTTGGTGTAAAAATATTAAAAAATAAAGAAATTATGACGAAATTCCCGTTTTTTTTGGGTCCACCCTCGTATATCGTAAGAGTGAAATTTTCCGGAATCACGCAATAAAATAATAATTATATACTTTTTTTGACTTAGCTCTCGTCATTTTTACCTGAAAATCCATTTCGAACTGTTCATTTCCATTTTGAACTGTTCAATTTTCTGATCTTTACGATATAGACAGACGTGTTCAGATTTACTTGATGAAATTTCAAAACATTCACTTTGATAGTTTAGGAATGGCGTTGAGCCGAAAAATTTCGATGCATTCTGTCGGTAATACGAAGTCGGTAAAACAGGCCTTTCGCACGCTCTTCGATAAACTTACCGATAATCACGCAATGACATGGAAGAAAAAAAAAAAAAAAAATTGTTCACTCGTCCAAAGAGCACTAGGTCGCGTGGAATAAACGTCCCCACCGGATATACAACGCTGTAGGATTTTTGCGGGGGAAAAAAAAACAGTTGTCGCGCCATTTCGCGGCGAGAACGAGATGGGACGAGAGAGAAGAGAAAGAGAACGCGAATTCACGAGGTGACTTCCTGCGGGTTTATGTCGCGCAAGGATTTCGCAATAGCTCGAGCGGGACGTTCCTCGGTGCAGCAACCTCTCTCGGCGCGACGATACAAAACCCGCCACCCATAGTCTTTGAGCCTTTTCCGCCCTCGTCTTAGCCTTCTATATCTCTCGGGCACACCGTGTTATTTAATTAAAGCCTCTTGGCATCTTCGCCAAGAGGAAACGCGACGAAACCACTCGAGACAATGAGAGAGAAAGAGAGAGAGAGAGAGAGAGAGACGATGGAAAAAAGAGAAAAAAAAATAGTCAGGTACAGGAAGCGATGAGGTTGAGGAAGAGAGAATGAAGGAAGAAGAGATAGAGTTAAAGGGGAGACAGAGAGGACAAGAAAGAAATCATTAATGCGAAATAGCTATTCGCTGTACCAAGTTGGGATAATAAAAAATAATTTCGTTGTCTGGTAAACAAATTTTTCTGTCCAGAAGGATTATCGATTCTAATTTAAAAAATATGAATATTTATTACAAATGAATAATTATTCTAGATTATTCGCAATTAATGCCAAAAACTTACAGGAAATTAAGTCATAATTCTTCATTTATAAGTCCATAATGATTTTCCATGGGAATGTTGCCCATATCTCTGATTCCGTTTCATCCGGTGGGAGAACAATAAATTAAGGAATAACGATCATTTTTATTTATTTTTTCAAAACATCGAAGTCTCGTTAACTACGGAAAAATTATTATCGAGTAAAATCAGCGTATTTTCTAATTGAAGAATTCATTATCAAATTTAATCTCCCTCTCCCCTAATTAGTACAACTTTCGAAAAGCAAAACGACCTGTTGAGAATAAAAATTGCAACCATTCGTTATTGATTATTCGTTGACAAAAATATCAAGAACGTCATCTTTTTAGAAATTGTCCTAAATCAATATATCCAATTGCCCCGCTAAATCTTTGAAATATTTGAAAATGGTAAAAAAAACATTGCTCTACACTGAATCACTAATTGCCGTCGTATAATCGTTAAAAGTTTGCAAAAAGGAAGTATTCATTAAATTTAGCACACAATTTACGTCTTACTATTTAATTTAAACCGCAAAACTGTCAATCGTCATCGAAGATTTAAGGTAGTAGTCCGGTAACTTAAGCCGATTTTCATGTCTTTTTTGGAGGGCGTTTTTTCGTAAGAAAATAAAAATGAATCGTTTTGGATATTTAGGATATTTTTATTTACATATTAAAGATACAAAAAAAAAATTTTCGAAAAAATTTATAAGTTTATTATTATTATTATTATTGATCGAAGTTGGCACCTCGAAGTTGGCAGCCCGGGTCCTAACTTTTTTTCTACCGAACCGATTGCTTTCAAATTTTAACAGGCTACTCTGCACACTTATAGTTCTCGTCGGAACCACCGAGAAATTTTTTCACCCCTAACTTTTTATTTTACAACCCCTTCTTTGCTAAAGTCCTTTTATTTTAGCAAAGAAGGGGTTGTAAAATAAAAAGTTAGGGGTGACAAAATTTCTCGGTGGTTCCGACGAGAACTATGAGTGTGTAGAGTAGCCTGTTAAAATTTGAAAGCAATCGGTTCGTTAGAAAAAAAGTTAGGACCCGGGCTGTCAACTTCGAGGTGCCAACTTCGACCAATAATAATAATAATAATAAACTGTTAAATTTTTTCAAACAATTTTTTTTTGTATCTTCAATATGTAAATAAAAACATCCTAAATATCCAAAACGATTCATTTTTATTTCCCTACGAAAAAACGCCCTCCAAAAAAAGACATGAAAATCGGCTTAAGTTACCAGACTACTACCTTAAGTGGGAGAAAGAAAAAACACACATATCTCGCTGTAGCGTAATGTGCTCGTTCGTCTCGCTCGCGCGTTTCCCATGAATGAAATCCGTTCTCAAGTGTGTTGGTTTACGTTTGAATGTACCCACACACGCGCGACTTTGCCCGTGGTATAAAAGGTGTGCCACTCTGACACACACGCACACATAAATCCGACGAAAAAAAGAAGAAAAAAACGCGCGAGAGAGAGAAAAAAAAACTATGTGGGGTCTCTTCTTCAACGATGTAGTTGGGTGACTGTCCGCCAGGTGTCGGTTGTAAGACGCGGGCGCGGGCCTCCTTGAAACACCTGACCGTTCACCAGCAGTGCGGCATGGACTTGTGCGCCAGGCACACTTCTTTAAATACAGGTAGCATTAGCTCTCGTGCGACATATAAACAAAATCGGTAAACAATCGTCACGAATCGGCTGTTAGAAGCCAAAAAAAAAATTAAATAAAAACGACGAAAGTGGGCAAAAGTGTTTACTCCGAACATGTGAGAGCACAGGAACACCCGCCAAAAAACATCAAGGATGGGATTATGATTGGGGTGAAGAGAATTGAAAAAATAAATAAAAAATTACGTGAAATATCGGGAAGAAGAGATTTTTTTTTTTTCATTGCAATCGTGACTGGTGAATGTTTAGTGCTGTAGGTATTGTTGTTGTTGTATTTCAGTTAAGCGGATCATTTGATAAAACAAAATAAAACAACAATCCTCCTCGACGATGATTGGATGATACGACAATTTTTTTGTCGACCTTTCGCACGTGTTAAAACAACAACAAAAAATGCTCACAATTATTTCCGTAGGCTCTTTCGTCGCGCATTGACGATATCATTTTTTTATTTTTCGCTCCCTCCTCGCCCCTCCCCAACGAAAGGGCCGGGAAAAAGTGGGTCGGATTAATATTTGGAAAAAATGTAACCCTCCTTCGAGAACGCCTTCGAAACGCGAGGACGCGAAGTGCCGGTGAGAAGAAACGCGCGAGAGAAAAGTAGAGAGGAATAGAGGAAAGAAAGATCGTAACGATGCTGGCAAATCGTTTGGTGCTCGTTATCGCGGCTCTTGTACTTCTGGTGCACGGGGAAGACGTTAGCACGCCGGTTTCCCCGCAACAGGACGTTATTTCCGTTAGTCCGACGACCAACGATCGTCATCATCTTGAAAAAGGTAATTGTAAGACGAACATTTTCACAATAACATCGTACATACATTTTCGTCAAGTTTTCGAACTTGATTGAGAAATTTTTGTTAATCTTTATTCTCCACTATCGTTTAAGTCGAACATAGTATGGAAAGTTTTTTTTATTTTTTATTTTAATTCTGCGAACGATAAATTTACGAAAGTTTAATCGCCAGCTGGCAATGCGAAATTGCAAATAATTTGATAAAAATATATTCACGGTAATGACTGTGCGATGACTTGTTGTTTCAAGAATACACATAAATAATGGAGAAGAGAAATGAGAAAGTTCAGGGAAATGGAAAGGATTGTTATTATTCGAATCGTCGTTGCATTTTCTTTGTAACGAGGTGATTTTAGAAACATGATCCCAGTCGTTCGATCTTGTGCCGATAGACGTTCCTAAATTAACTCACGATATTTACAAGTCGTTTTATTATTGGATATTGGGAAAATAACCGAACAAATTCAGTCGAAGCAATATTGCTGCCATGGGAGGATGTGAAGATAAATAGTTGTTTCAATAAAATGAAGAAAAAAAATACAAATGAGAGATTCAGAGAAATTAAATGAACTATTATTATCCAAATGGGGGTACATTTTTCTCCAACGAAGTCATTTTAGAAAAATGGTCCCAATCTTTTTATTCTATGCCGGAAAACACAGTTAAATTAATTTGCAAAATTTCCAAGTCGTTTTATGATTGGATATTGGAAAAATAACCGAACAAATTCAATTGAAGCAATATTGCTGGAAATGCGAAATTGCAAATAATTCGAGAAAAAAAAAATTTACCGTAATGACTATAGCAAATGTTGCTGCCATGGGAGAATATGAAGATAAATAGTTGTTTCAATAAAATGAAGAGAAAAAAAAATGAGAGATTCAGAGAAACTAAATGAATTATTATTATCCAAATGAGGGTACATTTTTCTCTAACGAAGTTACTTTAGAAAAATGGTCCCAATCTTTTTATTCTATGCCGGAAAACACTGTCAAATTAATTTGGAAAATTTCCAAGTCGTTTTATGATTGGATATTGGAAAAATAACTGAACAAATTCAATTGAAGCAATATTGCTGAAAATGCGAAATTGCAAATAATTCGATAGAAAAAAATTTACCGTAATGACTATAGCAAATGTTGCTGGTATGGGAGGATATGAAGATAAATGGTTGTTTCAATAAAATAAAGAAAAAAAACAATTGGGAGATTCAGAGAAATTGAATGAATTATTATTATCCAAATGGGGGCACATTTTTCTTCAACGAAGTTACTTTAGAAAAATGGTCCCAACCTTTTTATTCTATGCCGGAAAACACTGTTAAATTAATTTGCAAAATTTCCAAGTCGTTTTATGATTGGATATTGGAAAAATAACCGAACAAATTCAGTCGAAGCAATATTACTGAAAATGCGAAATTGCAAATAATTCGAGAGAAAAAAATTTACCGTAATGAGTATAGCAAATGTTGCTGGTATGGGAGGATATGAAGAAGAATAGTTGTTTCAATAAAATGAAGAAAAACAAACAAATGAGGAATTCAGGGAAATTAAATGAATTATTATTATCCAAATGGGGGTACATTTTTCTCCAACGAAGTTACTCTAGAAAAATGGTCCCAATCTTTTTATTCTATGCCGGAAAACACTGTTAAATTAATTTGCAAAATTTCCAAGTCGTTTTATGATTGGATATCGGAAAAATAACCGAACAAATTCAGTCGAAGCAATATTACTGAAAATGCGAAATTGCAAATAATTCGATAGAAAAAAATTTACCGTAATGACTATAGCAAATGTTGCTGGTATGGGAGGATATGAAGATAAATAGTTGTTTCAATAAAATGAAGAAAAACAAACAAATGAGAAATTCAGAGAAATTGAATGAATTATTATTATCCAATGAATTATTATTATCCGAATGGGGGTAGATTTTTCTCCAACGAAGTCACTTTAGAAAAAATGGTCCCAATCTTTTTATTCCATGCCGGAAAACACTGCTAAATTAATTCTGCAAAATTTCCAAGTCGTTTCACGATTGGATATTGGTAAAGTAACTAAATAAATTCAATTTAAGGGTGAAAAAATGTAGAGAGGCTCTTGAGGGTCGAAATTGTTCAATTTTCTTACGTCTCAAAATTCCCATTGAAACTTTTCTACTATGATTTCAAAAAAAGGTGCAAAATGAAAATTGCACATCGGTTCCTCGTATTCGAAGATTAACAAATCTTCTTCTTCGACTAAGTTCTTCATGTTTCCTATTTCATAGAAGAAACTATGTGAATCTTCGAAAACGTCAAAGGAGCGATGTGCAAAAATTTCAATTTACATCTTTTTTTTCCGCCCTCTTTACCGTATTGGTTAATGGGTCAGTTCGAAGGTGGGAATTGTTTTCGAAAAATTCAACGTTTTATAAAATTTTAACTACCTCGTTGATTCTCACAAAATTTGGTATTAAACATTCTGTAATGTCAATTGATTTGTAAAAGAAAAAAAAAAGAAATGACGCATTGATGGCTCGAAATGGTACTCGAGTTAAATCGTTAAAGGAAATTTTTTCGAAGAATTTTAAATTTCATAAAATGTCAACGCACCTTTATGGATTGTCGCCAAATTCCGTACCAAACATACTCGACCGTTGGCCCACTGCTTTGGCTCGGTGGTTAAAAATTTACGAAATTTATAACGAACGGATATTTTTCTTGAAAAAAAAAATTAAAAATTCTCGACAATCTCAAAGCCCTGAATAATTTCAATGTAAATTGTAGCAAATAAAGAAGGATTGGCTGCTCTGTCTGTGCACAAAGTTTGAGGTGCCATTGCTAAAATCATTGTCAAGATACGGCCGTTTGAATTTTCGTAGCTTGTCACATATACTGCCAATTTTTTTAAATCGTGATCCGACGTTTCAGCGCTCATTGGCATTGAAAACTCGACATTTGTTTATTTCGGGTAAAGAAAGTTTCCTCCACGGGGAAACAAAATCGAGCGTTTATAGATTTAAGGTAGTAGTCTGGTAACTTAAGCCGATTTTCATGTCTTTTTTGGAGGGCGTTTTTTTGTAGGAAAATAAAAATGAATCGTTTTGGATATTTAGGATGTTTTTATTTACGGCTTAAAGATATAAAACAAAATTTTTTTGAAAAAATTTAATAGTTTATTATTATTATTATTATTGATCGAAGTTGGCACCTCTAAAAAAAAGCGCGTGGGTGACCCCGGTGATTTTGGCTTTTGATGTTATCTGAAATAAAAAATTCTTGATAATTCTTAATCTATAGACATGTCATTCTGGTCGGAACTACTGAAGTTAAATTTCATGGATAAATAACAAAATGGCGGGCAAAATAAAAGGACTTTTTTTTCCAAAGTCCGCCATTTTGTTATTTATCCATGAAATTTAACTTCAGTAGTTCCGACCAGAATGACATGTCTAAAGATAAAAAATTATCAAGAATTTTTTATTTCAGATAACATCAAGAGCCAAAATCACCGGGGCCACCCACGCGCTTTTTTTTCGAGGTGCCAACTTCGATCAATAATAATAATAATAATAATAAACTATTACATTAAAAAAAAAAAATTTTTTTTTGTATCTTTAATATGTAAATAAAAACATCCTAAATATCCAAAACGATTCATTTTTATTGTCCTACAAAAATACGCCCTCCAAAAAAGACATGAAAATCGGCTTAAGTTACCAGACTACTACCTTAAAAAAAAGACCCAACAAATTATGCACAATATTACGTTTTAGTGGAAAATAGGCAAGATCTGAATGTTAATTAAAGTTGAATTATCATCGATTAACCTCGTAATCGCCGTGAAGACTATTTGGGCGTGGCTTTATCGTCGAAAGTCGAAATAGACTTTGGCCTTTCGCTCGATCAAAACAACCGTGGCTCTTTTCCCAAAATTGTGCGTGACTAATAAATCAGACGTATAGAAGCAAATGAAAAAGGAATCTGTGCAACTGAGATCTCAGCGGATAAAGAAAAAATAATTAATACATTTTTAATGTATATAATGTATTACGAAAGTGTAGTATGGACAAGGAGAGGGGCAAAATTGCTATTTAAATGAAAAATCTAGAAAAAAAAAAAACGAGAAAGAGAAGGGTCACGTGAAATCGCGGACTCCTATAAGCGCTATAAAAGCTGCATTATATAGTAAAACGAGTGGTGATGCTAGTAGTGTACACCGGGAATCGTGCAGCCAACAACGGTGAACGTCTGAACTTTGTTGCTCTCCACCTCTCTCTTTCTCTCTTTTTCTCTTATTCTCTCTCTCTCTCTCTCCCACTCTCCCTCTATCTTTGCACCATGTAATACTTTCTGTATTGTGTTGCATTTTGTATGTGTTTGTGTGTTTGTGTGTTTGTGTGTATGAGCGCGCTTATCCTCGTTATATGCCGGTTCTCCTGGACGGCCTTTGCTCTCGCCTTCCTTCGCGCGTGAAAGTAGAGAACACACTTTTGCTATCCTCTATGGGTTTACAGAACACCCTCGCACTCTCTCTTTCTCAGTCGTTTTACGCTTCTCACAGAGATTCCATATGAAAAGAACAAAAGTGTAGGCTTTTTTTTTTCTTATCTCGAGAGATAGGAAAAATTTCATTCTTCGTCAATGGATCAATCGTGAGGTAAATTTTTATCGTAAATTTTTTCATCATTTATTACTGCGAGAAAAAATAATTAATTTCCACTCTTAGGTCACGTGAAATTATCGTTAGATTCGAATACTCTATTTCGGTGTGAAGAAAATGAAATTCAATGCTAAATAAAGAAAAAGAAAATTCAACGAATCATTTGAAATTTAATGAATTTAATTACAAATCAATTTAATTTAAAAATTTGTATCCAATTTTATCGTAAATAGTTTTCATCTTGTTTGTAAATGATTTTTTTTTGTATTTTACCACATATCGACGTTGACGCGAATGATTGAGATTTGCATGCGAGTTGTATATAGAAAGGCGGAAGTGTCGTGTGACGTAGCAAACCAAGCAATAGCGCCATCGTTTCTATACCATATATATATCCGAGAATGGTAAAATGAGGGGGGCGGGGGGATGCGTGCCAAGTGCATAGCAGAGTTGTACTGTATCGGAGT
The DNA here is from genome assembly GCA_958009045.1 of Oxytorus armatus. Classification (NCBI taxonomy): domain Eukaryota; kingdom Metazoa; phylum Arthropoda; class Insecta; order Hymenoptera; family Ichneumonidae; genus Oxytorus; species Oxytorus armatus. The sequence continues at coordinate 3,176,907 of OY253750.1, forward strand.
GCAGTGCGTGTGCAAGTGGCAACTTAGGTCTGTTCTAATACGACTATTACCACTGTTAGACGCCGGTCGGGGGAGCAGAGCTACCTCGAAGATTGCAAAATGCGTGCGAACGCGCTCGAGAGCTCTAGCTTTCTATCGCGCTCGCGTTGCGGTGACGCTTCAATACAAATTATTCAAAAAAAAAAAAAAAAAGAAAAAAAAGAGAATAGTTAAAATACTGACAAGGAAATGGTTATTAATAAATATCGATTTATTTCGCGTTTCATTGAGTAGAAAAGTAACTTTGAATTAATTCGAATTCTGCTCTCATAATAATTATGTTAAATTATCGGTTTATTGGGAATCCTGAATAAAAAATTAAAAGTAAACAAAAATCATGGTACTTTGATAAAATAGTTTATTCTCATTATTGATATATATGGGGAGACACTGAATAAATGATTTTGGAAAAAGGTGCAATTTGAAATTTGCACATTGCTTCCTCATTGAATATCGGACATTTTTCCATGGTATCCATAATTCATGCAGAAAGTTTTGGATTCATAGCTGAAAAATTTCACGAGTCAAACCCTTAATAAACATCTATAGCAATTTTTCGTAAAAATTTAAAATTCCATTGGGGGCTCACATACCGTTGCGCACGCTGAAAACCGCGTAAATTTGAAAAATTACGACAAAGGTTATATGGTGAAAAAACAATTAAATTGTTGATTACACATTTTTTATTAAGTTTTCAACTACAAGGAAAAAAATTTGAAAAATTTTTTTTTCCAATATTAACATTATTTTTTACGGTTATAAATGGACTACTGATGAAAATCATGGCGGCTCCTTGTCGACGTCATAACTTCACGAAAAATTAACCAATTTGCAAGAATAGAAAAGAATCCAGTAATATAATGTAGTAGCAATAGTCTGACAGAGGGAATTTTTTTTTTTATCGAAAATGAAGAAATTATAGTAATTCAAACTTCAGTATGCAATTTAAGCGGGAAATAGGGTTAGGACAGCGTCTTCTCAATGATTTTCATGAATTTTTTTATAGTATAAAAAATGAATATAATTTATTGAAACTTTGAGAATATTTTATACATATATTTAAGTATATACTATAAAATTTGTATACATATATTTAAGTATATACTATAAAATATTAGCGACCCCATATTGCAGGTCACAATCAGACTCAGCATTTTGCGCACATTCTGGAAGCCGCAATTTTTATCTGAAATCAAACGAGGTTGGAATTTACTTTTATTATATGTCTCTCTTCTATATGAACCTAAACGCTATCAAAAAAATAGAAAATTGAATTTTTTCAAAACAAAAAAGCATGATTTTTTGCCATTTTTTACAACTTTATTTGCAAAAAAAAATTATTTTAAATAATGATAATATTCCGATTTTAGGTTTATATAGAGCGCAATACTATGAAGAAAATAATTGCCAAATTTCAAAACGATTGGTTGAAAACTTTTCAAAGTAGCGTGTACGCAAGTTAAAAAAAAGTCGTTTTCAGAAAAACGCGTTTGAAAAAATAGTGGCCGCTCGGTTATACACGTGGCGCGCTCGGGGCCTGAAGGAGAGCTACTCACTTTAATGGCTTATAACAATGGAACGAGTCGGAATTTTCATTTAAAATTTTCGGAACATATTTTTTCAATAGTTTTACTAACAATTTATGAAATAAAAAAAAATCGATTTTTTGAATCGTTTAACCCTATTTCCCCCCTTAAAATTGCTCCTGAGAAGAAAAATCCTTTCTAATTATCTATCTGTCGTTTAGATAAAAAATGTAAAAAAATAAATAAAAACTCGGTCAACAAAATGATTATTAACAATTACCAATATATGGGTCGTTGCCATTTTTTTTTAAACTCAACTCAAAATAAAGTGTTGCTTAGAATTCTTTTGAATAATCGATCTGTTTCACGTTCTTAGCGGTCGGAGGGACGCTGAATGAAAAAAAAAAGCTAATTATCGATTCACAAGTCCCGTTTGGCTAACGCGCGCGATTTCAATTCCCAAGTACTTCCCCACGTTGGAATGATAGCGCGTACAAAGCTCCTTCTCGTGGGACAATGCTCCTCTCTCATTCCCTCCCGCGCGATCAATCTATTCCACGTTTAGCTCTCGCGCGATTCAAGGCGGTTCCCCCGTCCTCCTCCTGAACCTCTTTGCGACGTACCTCGATGCATATGCAGATTCTCCATGGTCTTAGCCACCGGCGACTGCAAATACCGACTCGTAGTACGTTTAGCTAATGCATAATCGCGAGACGCTCGTTGTTGTTGTTGTTTTTTTTTTATGGGAGCGTGCGAAAATTCCGTAGCAAGAAAACGACGACGACGATGCGAACGTCGACGAGAAATAACTTTATAACTCGCGAACAAAATCGACGAATTTTTTCCACGAATTATATGTTTTTTTTCTCTATAACATTGATTCGGTAATAACGTGTATTATTTCTCAGACTTGTTATTTCAAGTCTTTTTTTTTTTCGTTTTTTTTTTCATACTTCAAATCTTGGATTAAAAAAAAAAGAAGAATATCGCGCGCGGGGATTCCCCGGATCATAAGTGACGCTTTGAGGATTCCGGTACACTGTAGTTTCGTCACTTATCTTCGGGATAAAATTTCCCATATGATATTTTCAACGAGATCTCGTCGAGCATACAGACGATTCTCTCGTCTCCCATAATCTTTCTCGTAGTTTCAGACTCTCCCTTCTTTCTCTCGCTCTCTGTCTCTCTTTTACTCGTCTTCGTCAGTACGCGCGTGCGAATCCCCGCGAGCCCTTTTCCAACCACCTGTAATCACACACGTGCGGGGCACGAAACCCCCGCCCCCGGAGGTCCGAACGCGTTCGCACAGCGAGAGCAAAACGACTATTTGTAATTCGACGAGACGAGAGTACAGAAAGTACCTCGAGTAAGATGGAGATAAGGTGAGGTAGAGAAAACAAAAACGGGCAGTGGGGGAGGAGAAGAAGAACGTGTTACCTACCTGTTGGCTCGTATATCCTCTAGCTCTATATATACCCAGAGTGCCAAGTGAGTGCCTCACGTGTCTTTGCGAACTCGAGAGAGAAAAAAAAAAAACAAGCCCCTCGTACGCGACTAGAAATATATTATAGGGTCCAAGGATTTTATTCAATTTGAGTAGTCGGATAATTAGGGAGAAATAAAAATTAATATATAATAATCAGTAAGCTTAAGAATATGTTTAGGATGATTGGGAACAGTCAATTGGAAACGATCAATATCGAAGTGGATTTTTGGAAGAAAAGGCGTACATTGTCACAAAATTCATGAACGTTGCCAGACGCAAAATTCAGAAAATTCAGACGCAATTCTCATGAATTGCGTCTGACATATGTCCAGACATGTATATTTCTTTATATGGGTTTAATAAGTCATTTGACTCGTAATAACTCACGAAATATGTGAGCTCTGGTTATTTTTGAAATTTTTTTACGGGCCGTCTACACTGCTAGCCTAGAAAAGTTTATATTTCCGAAAGGTATTCTTTAAGTATATTGTATTCACATGTGAACGGTACTTTTCATTCAACTCTCTGTGTACCCCATTTTAAATGCACTCAATTTTGAACTAGTATATCCAAGAATCCCGGCGGATGAATTTTTTTTTATCTCAAAAAATTTCCCGTCACTTCTTTTATGAAATATGTGGGCTTTGGTCATTTTTTTAATTTTTTTTACGGGCCGTATACACTACTACCATAGAAAAGTTTATTTTTCCGAAAAGTATTCTTTAAGTATATTCACATGTGAACGGTACTTTTTATTTAACTCTCTGTGTACCCCATTTTAAATGCACTCAATTTTGAGCTAGTATATCCAAGAATCTCGGCGGATGGATTTTTTTTTTTATCTTAAAAAATGTCCCGGCACTTCTTTTATGAAATATGTGGGCTCTGGTCATTTTTTTAATTTTTTTACGGGCCGTATACACTGCTACCATAGAAAAGTTTTTTTTTCCGAAAAGTATTCTTTAAGTATATTGTATTCACATGTGAACGGTACTTTTCATTCAACTCCCTATGTATCCAATTTTAAATGCACTCAATTTTGAGCTAGTATATCCAAGCATCCCGGTGGATAAATTTTTTTTTATCTCAAAAAATGTCCCGTCACTTCTTTTATGAAATATATGGGCTCTGGTAATTTAAAAAAAAATTTTACGGGCCGTATACACTGCTACCATAGAAAAGTTTATTTTTCCGCAAAGGATTCTGGAAGTATACTCGATTCACGTGTGAACGATACTTTTCACTCAACTCCCTATGTACCCCATTTTAAATGCACTCAATTTCGAGCTAATATATCTAAGCATCCCGGTGGATGAATTTTTTTTTTTATATAAAAAAATGTTCCGTCATTTCTTTTATGATATATGTGGGCTCTGGTCATTAAAAAAAATTTTTTACGGGCCGTATACTCTGCTACCATAGAAAAGTTTATTTTTCCGCAAAGGATTCTGGAAAAGTATACTTTAATCACATGCGAACGGTACTTTTCATTCAACTCCCTATGTATCCGATTTTAAAAGCACTCAATTTTGAGCTAATATATCCAAGCATCCCGGTGGATGAATTCTTTTTTATCTCAAAAAATGTCCCGTCACTTCTTTTATAAGATATGTGGGCTCTGGTCATTTTTTGAATTTTTTTACGGGCCGTATACACTGCTACCATAGAAAATTTTATTTTTCCGAAAAGGATTCTGGAAAAGTATACTTTATTCACGTGTGAACGATACTTATCACTCAACTCCCTATGTATCCGATTTTAAATGCACTCAATTTTGAGCTAGTATATCCAAGCATCCCGGTGGATGAATTTTTTTTATCTCAAAAAATGTCTCGTCACTTCTTTTATGAAACACGTGGGCTCTGGTAATTTTTTATAAAATATATGGGCTCCGTTCATTTTATACATTTTTTAAATTTTTTCTTAATAACGAACATTTTAACAAAAATTCCTATAAAATTGGCATCTAATACTCCCAGTTTCAATTGCCAAAGAAACCTCTCAGTAATCTTGAATCCTCGAATTTTCGTCGTTCTCGCGATGAATTTCCATTTCGGCGAACTTTGAAAAAAAAAAAAAAAAGAAAAAAGCTGAGCAAATTAAGCGCCTCGTCTACCCCCCAGGAATGTTTTTTTATTGTTGTTGTTGTTGTTTTTTTTGTGTTCGCCCATTTGGTTTCCTCCGTCTGCGGCGCTTCCCTCTGGCGCGTTCTCCAACAACAAAACTCGTTCGTCTTACTCCCGTCGCGACCACCTTAATTTCCTGCCTCGCTCTCGTGTGTAATTAGGGACATTAAGACGCCCTCTCTTATGTGCTGATTCTCCACAGACTCGAACAGACTCGTTCCGTGTTCAGAAAATAAGAACGAGAGAAGACGAGGGAAGAAGAAGAAGAAGAAGTAGAAGAAGAAGTGAAAAAAAAACAAAGAGTGAGAGGAAAATAGGCAAGTAGATGAGAATGAGAGAGAGAGAGATAGAAATAGAGTCGAGGCTCTCTTCACGGGATTCTCTCACATTCTGGTCGTTTTATTCTTCAGTTTCTCGCTGAGCACTCTCATTATAAACTCCCCCGCGTCCCCCAACCTCTCTCAAGACACAATGAATAGTTAAGATTTTACAGCTTGTTTTTTTTTTCACCACCGTCCCCCGTACCCATTGAGGCTCTTTGAGATAAATATTATTGCCGGACCGTGTGGACGCGTGTCTCCTCGACGTTTCGTTTCTTCCTTTTCACCCCTCAAAATCTCTGATCGTCTCTTTTTCTCCTTTGCCATCATAATATCTCGCTGTCGCTTACACTTTGCGGCCTCGCGAAAGAAATTGTCGTGAACGAAAGTTCAAATTAAAAGTATCCGGGGTTAATGAACGAGGAGATTAATTTCTCGTACGAAAGTTTGACGGTAGTAGTTTTGCGTCGGTGAAAATAAGCATTACGTTCTTTTTCGAGATCTTATTTTGGGCCCCCCCCCCCAGAAAATCAGTAAATTAACTAAATATTGTTTTGCACAATGTCTATACGAGGGAATTACGGTAATTATATTCTTTGTCCGCCAATCAAAATGTGCTTTGTGTTAATGTAGAATGGGAGAAATAACGATTAATTAACATTGAAATCGCTTGGATTATTTCAATTATTCCAAACAAATCTTAGTAATTTTTTACTGTCAAAAAAAATCCGTAACAATTGTCCGATGGAAAAATAACTCTGTCATAAACCCTTTCATTTTTTAATAATCAATATTAGTTAGCATCTGCTTCGGAGAGCTCGTTAGGAATCGTTCGAAAAGTCGAATAAGCAACAAACAATAAATGTCAGACCACTATTATTGATTTTTCAATTGAATGAAGGGAATATCCACTTTTTGACAAATAGCAATGGAACAAGGATTTTTCCTTCATATCTCCTTCATTTGCGAAAATTGCTCCACAGAACACTAAATTATTTTCCCTTTTGAAGATTGCGTTTCGTGAAAATGTTTTGTTTTCTTCATTTTTCAACGCCAATGCCACAAAGTTTAGACGAATGAATAGTAAAGTATCTTATTTGGCATAAAAAAAAGAACGTTTTGGCTCCTGGCAGAATTCTGTAACTCTTAAATTTCTCTTGTGAGCGGATTTTGATTTTTTTTTACTTTTCACCAAATTTCGCGCATGATTGGGAATAAATTGCTAGACAGATCTGTCTATGAAGTAGCGTACTCTTTGTTACAACCTCTTCTACGAGGCAAGTGCAGCAGATATCAAATAAAATGAAAAACTGTAAGAGTTACATCGCTACGAACAAAAAAAAAGCAAAGCTCTTTTTTTTTGCTGCAAAAAAAAAGAGCCAACATCCAAATTGAAAGTAGCACATTTCATTCTCGTCATTATTGCGCCTACATAAAGTATATCCCAGGGGTGGAAGCCAAAATAAAAAATAAATAAATCTCTTAGTCATAGATGAAAATTTGTGTATGTACAATAATGATGCGGAAGTAATATGTAATTTTTAATTTGCACTATTTTTTCATTACAATTCAAACTATGCTTAGGATTAACGATTATAGTAATTGGCTCCGTGACCGATCAGGACAAAGTGACGGTCTCTTACAATCCCCGGACAAATAAAAAAATTGTAACGACGGTTTTGCAGCGATGAAATTAAAATGCAAAGATTCACCGATAGGACATAACGATTTTACACAAATAAAATAGTTACTGCCGAGATATAAATGAGAAGTAGGTTCTTATTCGTCAGAGTGGTACGAGGTCTGTTAAAAAAGTATCGCGAATATTGAATTTCCGCGGGCTACGTATATTCGATTTTCGATTTTTTTGTGGCGTTAGGTTGGTACTCTCATTCCTCATTTATGCTAAAAAAATCGGCCATTTTGAATGTTTAGTTAATTGTCGACAACCGTTTTGGTTAGACGTGTTTTGTCTTGTCTTCGATTTTTGCCTATTCCAAAAAATGGATCAAAGAATCTGTATGAAATTTTGTGTGAAAAAGAAAATTAAGTGCGCGGACGCATTCCGAATGTTGACTGTGGCATATGGTGAAGCTACCTTGGACCAAAGCAACGTTTATCGGTGATACAAAATGTTTTTAGAGGGCCGAGAAGATGCGAACAACGAAATGCATTCCGGAAGCCCGAGTACATCAACAACAGACGAAAACATTGATGAAATGAAGAAAATAATATTGGCCAATCGTCGAATCAGCGTGAGAGAAGTTGCCGAGGAACTAAACATATCGATTGGCTCGTGCTATTCGATTTTTACCAAAGATTTGGGCATGAGACAGGTCGCCGGGAAATTCGTGCCAAAATTGCTCAATTTCGAGGAAAAACAGTGTCGCGTTAAGGCCTTACATACGTCGAGAATTTTCAAAAAATCGATTTTTTTTGTTTACAGATTATTATTCCTTATAGTCTTAGGCGTATTTCTGTGTAAGCTGATTGTAAAAATTCCCCATAGTTCAAAAGTTATTGTAGATAATGTGACTGCCTGATAATGTGAAACACGCTCGAATCAACGCTACCAAAGCAACAAAAGAGGCCAGAACAATTCGTCGATTAGAAAAAAATAAACAACAACAATTTTTTACTGACAAGGAAGGCGTACAATATGAAGCTGGAATTGGAGATTAGACGTAAGTTAACTAAATAAATTTAAAAAATTCATAAAGTTCTTGCTCCAGCCGCGCGCGACTTCGAGCGAAACGCGCTTGAAACTTTAAACGCGTTTTTCTCAAAACTACTTTTTCTGACACGGTCGGCATGATAACTCGTACGGTTTTTAATATTTTTTGATGATTTTTTTTTAAAAATATTCGGAATTGTTTTTTCTATAGTCTGTCGAGCCGGATTTTTAAAATTATAATTAGAAAATTTTATAAAAACAATTAAAGTGTGACTTTTTTGACACAAACTTAACATTTTTTTTTAAATTACCGTGAATTGTTTAATTTTTCGAATTTCAAAAATCCGGCTCGACAGACTATAACTACTACCTTATTTTACAAGAATTTCTTTACATTTTGCAGATCCGTCAACATTTGAGGAAGAAATACTGCCGACCGTGGAGCAACTTTTTTTTTACAGTGCTTCAAAAAATGTGATTTTTCATGTTGTAAATTTTGAAAAAAAAAATTGAAATAAATTTTTTTACAAACTTAACACAGTAATAAACAATGTGTAAGAATTTTTTTTATCAATTTCTATTTCTATCCCTCCTAAAAACAGTTTTTCTTTTGGTACGTTTTCGGTACCGCTGGACGTATGTAAGGCCTTAATGTTGCTAAGGAGCCGTTGGACTCGGTCCGCGACGACCCAAATTTGCTCCAGAGGGTCATAACTGGTGACGAATCATGGGTTTACGGTTATGACGTGGAAACCAAAGGTCAATCATCGCAATGGAAGATGTTTTTTTGGAATAGGCAAAAATCGAAGACAAGCCAAAACACCGTCTAACCAAAACAGCTGTCGACAATTAACTAAACATTCAAAATCGCCGATTTTTTCAGCATAAGCGAGGGACACGAGTACCAACCTAATGTCACAAAAAAAAATCGTAAATCGAATATACGTAGCCCGCGGAAATTCAAAGTTTGCGATACTTTTTGAACAGACCTCGTACATAAATATATTGTATATATATATATTTATATATATAAAGAAGAGAGGCAAAAGTCCAACGACTCTCTCGGTACTACAGGTGCATCGAGCGTAACTAGTAGAGTTTATACCGTGCGATTGCTCGGTCAGCTTAGAGTCCACATACATACAGAGGGAGAGAGACAGAGAAAGAGGTACTAGATGAATAGTAATAGGAGAATCAGAGTTTGAGAAAAAGAAGAAAAAATAGAAAAAAAAAAAGTAGAAACGAAGCAAAGCGAAAGAGAGAGAGAGAGAGAGGACGAGCCAGTCTAGTTATCCGTGTATGTACATCACGCACGTTTCCTCATAGAGAAAAGAGGCTAAAGAGAGTACACGAACGAGAGAGGGCAGAAAAAGAGAATGCTACCGAGTACAGAGTGGTTAGTTGGAGTGAAAAATAAAAAGAGAGATAGATTGAGAGAGAGAAAGAGACCAAAGTCTTGGGTTTAACCAATCGCAATGTCAGACTGCTTTAAGAAAGGGGTCGGGAGGGGTAAAGGGATCTTGGAAAAATCGCGTCTCATCCTCAAACGAGAGAAGTTATACACCGAACCCATTACTAGGTTAAACTGGTTCTCGGTGCGTTTCACTTGCCGATGAAGGAAGAAACAAAAACAACAACAACAGCAACGAAAAAAAAGGAGAAAAATCTTAAGGGTGTACGCGCCGACGTATACGCACTCAGCGGATTTCTTCCTCTGTACTTCCAGGTATACACTCTATGTATTACTCTTTTTCTCATATCATTTCTCCGCATCCCTGCGAGCGGAATAACTACAAACGAGGGAGAGAAGCGAAGAACGCGAATTTATAGCATATCCTCTCTCGTGCGACCAGGAGAAACCGAGAGAGAGAAAGAGATTTATATATATATAGATGCTGAAGGAAGCCAGACGTCTCAGCGCCGCTTTAATCCAATTTTCTTACCCGGGTTCCACACGGTAGACTACTTCCAAGTCCCAAGATCCTGAGATCGCGCCCCGAGACTCTCAATCTCGTATCTGCAATCCATTTTTCTTTTATCGACACTCGCGTTATTTTTTTTTTCTCGCGAAAACTCGTTTTCATATATAGCAGAGAATGTGTCGTATATCGAGGAGATGCGGTAGCCAAAAGTTTAATAAAATAGATTTATTTCCACGAGTTATGGCGGCCATTGCTTTTTACAACACCTTGTGATCTTTCAATTCTTCGTTAGCTTCTGTATATTGCAATTCATGCCCAAAATGTATAATTAAACGAAAATTAAAATAACGCCCTCCAATCAACGCTTGACACCTCTCGTTACTTTTTTTTTTTGCAAAGCAACCAGAGATCACCATGACTGGTAGCGTGTCAAATTTTGAGTTGATAGGTCAAAACGTTTAGGAGTTAACGGGGGAAACGGAGTTAGGGCAGCGTTTTATCAATGATTTTCATGAATTTTTTTATAGTATAAAAAATGAATATAATTCGTTGAAACTTTGAGAATATTTTATACATATATCTAAGTATATACTATAAAATTTTTGAAGAATTTTCTTGAAAAACACCGGGGATATTAGCGACCCCATATTGCAGGTCACAATCAGACTCAGCATTTTGCGTACATTCTGGAAGCCGCAATTTTCATCTGAAATCAAACGAGGTTGAAATTTACTTTTATCATATGTCTCTCTTCTATATGAACCTAAATGCTATCAAAAAAATAGAAAATTAAATTTTTTACAGGGGTCAAAACAAAAAATCATGATTTTTTGCCATTTTTTACAACTTTATTTGCAAAAAAAAAATTATTTTAAATAATGATAATATTCCGATTTTAGGTTTATATAGAGCGCAATACTATGAAGAAAGTAACTGCCAATTTTCAAAACGATTGGTTGAAAACTATTCAAACTATCGTGTACGCAAGTCCAAAAAGAGTCGTTTTCAGAAAAACGCGTTTGAAAAAATAGTGACCGCTCGGTTATACACGTGGCGTGCTCGGGGCCTGAAGGAGAGCTACTCACTTTAATGGCTTTTAACAATAGAACGAGTCGGAATTTTCATTTAAAATTTTGGGAAAATATTTTTCAATAGTTTTACTAACAATTTATGAAATAAAAAAAAAATCGATCTTTTGAACCGTCCAACCCTATTTCCCCCCTTAAAGATCTGTGACAGATAGATGGACGGACGGACAAGCGAGTTTCATGCGTAAGGATACCCTTTTTTTTCGGTGGTTTTAAATCTAAAATTGAGGAAAACTTACGGAGTTCTCTTTGTTCTAGTTTGTTCTCGTGCGGTCTAATATCTCACTCACTTTCTTGTCCGCGTTCCCCATTCACCATGACCACGGTGAGACCCTCGTGCATTAACCGTCGACGAAAAATAAATAAATGAAAAATACAAACTTGAACCAGCGTCGTCTTTCGTTCTGACCCCTTCACGATTCGTCGCGTTAATAATTTCACGGTGCATAGATCGTAAATGTATAGTCTAGAATTCTTTCTCATCCACTCGGTCCCCCTTACTTATAGCCTACAGAATCTTTTTTTTAAATTTTATTCAAAGCAAGTTCAACTGTCACCAGGACTCTCGACACATTTTCACATGCCATCGTACATTTAACGTTTAATCAAACATTTCATCACAATTCAAATATTTTTTCATTCATTCCACTCATTAAAAAAAAATCTTGTTCATCGAAATATGAGTACTTAAGGTAGTAGTCTGGTAACTTAAGCCGATTGTCATGTCTTTTTTGGAGGGCGTTTTTTTGTAGGAAAATAAAAATGAATCGTTTTGGATATTTAGGATGTTTTTATTTACATATTAAAGATACAAAAAAAAATTTGTTTGAAAAAATTTAATAGTTTATTGTTATTATTATTATTGATCAAAGATGGCACCTCGAAAAAAAAGCGCGTGGGTGGCCCCGAAGATTTTGGCTCTTGATGTTATCTGAAATAAAAAATTCTTGATAATTCTTAATCTATAGACATGTCATTCTGGTCGGAACTACTGAAGTTAAATTTCATGGATAAATAACAAAACTTCGATCAATAATAATAATAATAATAAACTATTAAATTTTTTCAAAAAATTTTTTTTTTGTATCTTTAATATGTAAATAAAAACATCCTAAATATCCAAAACGATTTATTTTTATTTTCCTACAAAAAAACGCCCTCCAAAAAAGACATGAAAATCGGCTTAAGTTACCAGACTACTGCCTTAATTCTTCGACATTTTTAATTCTTGCCTTTCGGTATTGAAAAATTTTCCGGGCACTTGATTTATTTTGATAAACGCGGATCATGCTTATTGAAATAATTTCTTTCGAAGCAGTGTTTATTGCACTGCAGTGTTTATGACATTTTGGACGATACAACAGTGTTAAACAATTTTTTAAGTCTGACTTACGATGATTTATTGATTTTAGTAACGTCAATTAGTATTTACAAATTATAAAATTTAAATATTCCTCATACAATGGAATTAAAAAATTTTAACTCCCCTTTTTTTGAATTTGGAAATTGGGCTGTGAAGGATAATTTAAAAAAAAAATCGGTCGACAGTTCTGGAATACAGTGAGAATCATCAAATTTCTTATATAGCTATAAATTGTGTCATTGATTTTATGCGAATACGATGCGAAATTTGATCGTTTTCGGGACATAATATTCCGCAAATTTTTATTAAGTGTTCGTAAACCGTAACAACAGAGAATCACTGCGTGACTCGCGTAACGAGGATACCGGTAAATGACGTTTCCTCCTTCTTTCCGCTTTGGCATTAGTCACAGGTCTCTTGTAATCCATATATATATATGTATTTTACAGTTTGTGCTCGAAACTGTTCGAACGTAAGTGCATGTACATTGTCTGGTTTCTGGTATTTATATACATATATATATATATATATTTAAATCTGTATGTGTATGCCTCTGCTCGTGAGCTACATCGCTCGCACCTAATTAGAAAGTTTCTCTTTCCTGCGAGAGCTCACAATCAACTATATATATATATATATATATATATATATATATATATATATATATATATATATATTATACACTCGATGCTCGCTCAGCTCTTCCAAGAGCTATCTTCAAAGTGTATCGTGAATCTTTATAATAGCAGTGTGTTTCTGCTGTGATGGAAAAGAAAAGAAGAAAAAAAAAAAACTACTGTAGATGAGAATGGATCTTGTATTTAACTTCGTAACGAAATTAAAGAGCGGATTTATTTTCATTAAAGTACAATGGATACGAATCAAACGAAATTTAATTAGATCAACGTAAATTTATGTGGATTCATAATTGGACAATTTGAAATTTCGCTTAGCAAATTTTATTTTATTCAAATTATGTGTAAATGAAAAAAAAAAAAGAAAATCCATTTGCAGAATAGTTTGAAAGTTAGTCGTAGAAGTTTTACATTACAAATACATTTTCTGTGATTCGAATAAAATATCTTTGAAGTCTTATTTAACATAATTTGCTCGGTCGATATCACATTAATTTTTATCGAAGAAATTTAATTGGTTACCCCCCAAAATTTCTTTAATCAATCAAATTTAATTGAAGCATATTTCCACAATTTGGTTGATTACCAAAAGAGGTAGATAGTTAAGGATAGGGGTGATAGTTAATAAAAAAAAATTACAATGTTCTATTGAAGAAATTTATTTGAAATTCCGCTTAGCAAATTTTATTTCATTCAAATTTTGTGTAAATGGAAAAAAAGAAAATTCACTTCTCTTAGCAAATTCCATTTCATTCAAATTATGTGTAAATGAAAAAAAAAGAAAATTCATTTGCAGAATAGTTTGAAAGTTAGTCGTAGAAGTTTTACATTACGTATACATTTTCTGTGATTTGAATAAAATATCTTTGAACTCTTATTTAACATAATTTGGTCGTTCAATATCACATTAATTTTTATCGAAGAAATTTAATTGGTTATCTCCTAAAATTACTTTATTAAATCAAATTTAATTGAAGCATATTTCCACAATTTGGTTGATTACCAAAAGAGGTAGATAGTTAAGGATAGGGGTGATAGTTAATAAAAAAAAATTACAATGTTCTATTGAAGAAATTTATTTGAAATTCCGCTTAGCAAATTTTATTTCATTCAAATTTTGTGTAAATGGAAAAAAAGAAAATTCACTTCTCTTAGCAAATTCCATTTCGTTCAAATTATGTGTAAATGAAAAAAACAAAAGAAAATTCATTTGCAGAATAGTTTGAAAGTTAGTCGTAGAAGTTTTACATTACAAATACATTTTCTGTGACTTGAATAAAATATCTTTGAACTCTTATTTAACATAATTTGGACGTTCAATATCACATTAATTTTTATCGAAGAAATTTAATTGGTTATCCCTTAAAATTATTTTATTAAATCAAATTTAATTGAAGCATATTTTCACAATTTGGTTGATTACCAAAAGAGGTAGATAGTTAAGGATAGGGGTGATAGTTAATTTTTAAAAATTATAATGTTCTATTGATGAAATTTATTTAAAATTTCGCTTAGCAAATTTTATTTCATTCAAATTTTGTGTAAATGGAAAAAAAGAAAATTCATTTCTCTTAGCAAATTCCATTACGTTCAAATTATGTGTAAATGAAAAAAAAAAAAAGAAAATTCATTTGCAGAATAGTTTGAAAGTTAGTCGTACAAGTTTTACATTACAAATACATTTTCTATGATTCGGAAAAAATATCTTTGAAGTCTTATTTAACATAATTTGGACGTTCAATATCACATTAATTTTTATCGAAGAAATTTAATTGGTTATCCCTTAAAATTATTTTATTAAATCAAATTTAATTGAAGCATATTTTCACAATTTGGTTGATTACCAAAAGAGGTAGATAGTTAAGGATAGGGGTGATAGTTAATTTTTAAAAATTATAATGTTCTATTGATGAAATTTATTTAAAATTTCGCTTAGCAAATTTTATTTCATTCAAATTTTGTGTAAATGGAAAAAAAGAAAATTCATTTCTCTTAGCAAATTCCATTTCGTTCAAATTATGTGTAAATGAAAAAAAAAAGAAGAAAATTCATTTGCAGAATAGTTTGAAAGTTAGTCGTAGAAGTTTTACATTACAAACACATTTTCTGTGATTCGAATAAAATATCTTTGAAGTCTTATTTAACATAATTTGGTCGTTCAATATCACATTAATTTTTATCGAAGAAATTTAATTGGTTACCCCCGAAAATTGCTTTAATAAATTAAACTTAATTCAAGCATATTTCCACAATTTGGTTGATTACCAAAAGAGGTAGATAGTTAAGGATAGGGGTGATAGTTAATAAAAAAAAAATGACAATGTTCTATGGAAGAAATTTATTTGAAATTTATTCAAGTTCATTGCAACTACACTGCCTTTGATAGCCTCTGCATTACAGATAGGTATATAGGTATTTATGTACCTACGTGCATAGAATGCGTGCCACGAATCAGATTGGCGAATTTCCAATTAATTACGAATTCGAGAAAACGTCGAACGAGCCGGCGCCACGCCGCGAACGCCCTTCTGCAAATCGTGTTCTCTTCGGCATTTCTATCTCTCTCCCTCTCTTTCTCTCTCTCTCTCTCTCTCTCTCTCTCTCTCTCCTTCATTTCTTATCGCCGGAAGCCCACTAAGAGTGATCTCGAAAGAGAGCCTCCGCGAGAAGCTCGCTTCCCTTCACGTGAACTCTCTCTCTCTCTCTCTCTCTCTCTCTCGCTATATAGGAGATTCACGTTGCGTGCACCAACCATCGGTGCACTCATCAGAAATACACGTATATATAGATGTACATTAACGTTCGTGGAACAAAAGGACGTAACTTCGACGATTTTGTAATTAAAATGAATGCAAGCTGAGTCTTGTTGTTTGTCAGGGGTCGTTGGATATACTACACCCTCGAGCTCTCTCGTCTGCGATGGGCATATCCATCTCGACGTCGTCCTCCTCGTCGTCGCGCTTATATCCGCTCTACCGCGACTTCGGCGTGGGTGGTACTCGCATATAATTACTCCTCAGCTCTCTAATGTGAGTCTTCATTGAGTGGAAAAAGAAATAGCTTGACGAGGGAGGAAGAACGTTTTTTTTCCAAGTAAACGTTAATTCGTGAGAAAAATGCCGATAGATTGAGTCAATGAATGTCTTGTAGATAATAGGAGAATGCAGAGACATTATAGAACCAAAATGGAAGTGGCCAAATTTAGGTGATATTTGTCGGTCCTCAGATCGTCTGTAGAACTCAGAATTTTAACTTTCGAATTCTCGAGTTATGGATATTGTTTTTTTTTTTATATTCGTTAATTACATCGATATGAATTGATTTATCCGAATTAAGTAATTGAGCTTATTGCAACAAACGTTTAGTAAGATGAAATAAATTGTTTATTGCTGGGTGGGTGAAAAAATGCTATTGACCATTTCTAATGGAATTTTAGTTTTTTCGAGAAAATTTCTGGCAAATTAGTGATCAACGGGTAAAAAACCATCGGTATAACGTCCTAAAAGAAAATTTAAAAATTCAAAATTTTTATGCTTTTTGGCCAAAAAGAAGGGGCTTCACTAAAATCGCTGTAACGTTGCTTCCCGATGGAGTTGGAACCCCACTCTGTGCTCATTCTTTTCGTGATCGAAACCCCTTTAAAATGGCACTTGAATCATTGTGCTATCATTATTTTTCGATTTTTCACAGATTTTCAAATTCGGACCATCGATTTTTGCCAATTTCTCCATACATACCCCTTCTTATTTTTTTCGCCGATTTTCAACCTGCTCTCACGGCTACAATAATTGAGATATCGGGATGATCCAAAATGCATTATCTAAGTCTACTCGAGACGTTTTGAAAACACTCATTAAAACCCAAAATCGATGAAACGGAAGCCGAGTTATGACCATTTAAAATTTCGAGATTTTTAGGTTTCCGAAAAGGTGAGCAAAAAATTACAAAAAATTTTTTTTCTCTTTTTTCAATGTTTCGATACTCTATTTGATCGGAAATTTTCCGCTGATTACGAATAACACCGAGTTTTAGTCGAAATCTCAAAATATCAATGAGAAAAAGGCGAAAAACGAAAAAAATCACTTTTTGGACGATTTTCAATGCAATTTCGAGTTTTTCAAAGAAATGACTACGGAATTAGTAATCAACGAGTCAAAATACATCGATATAGCGCCTTAAAAGAAAATTAAAAAATTCCGAATTTTTTTGCATTTTGGCCAAAAAGAAATGGTTGCACTAAAATCGCTGTAACGTCGCTTCCCGATGGAGTTGGAACCCCACTCTGTGCTCATTTTTTTCGTAATCTTTCAACCTTTAAAATACCGCTTCATTTAGTGAGCTACGATTTTTTTTTGATTTTTCATAGATTTTCAAAGTTGGACCATCGATTATTCTTTCATAGATTTTCAAAGTCGGATCATTATTCTTTCCATCTCTCCGGGGGTCTACTTACTTTGATTACGCAAACAGATGCCCACGTCATATTCCACGATACATCGAACATTATAGACTTTACACTCCCGCGGATATTAAATCCTTCGTTCTCTTCTTATTCGCATATTTCTTCAAGACGCAAATCTAAAAGTCCTCCATCACCGAATATATTTGCAAAAATTTGTGGCGCACATTTATTGAAATATTTATCTATTCAATGATCCATCCATTTACGGTACTATTCCCATGAATATCTTTGGCTTTAAATGTATCGCAATGCCTGTCTTTTAAATATCTCTTGTCATGCAAATTTATTGAATTTTTCTTTTCATCCTTCGCACCGGCTTTGCTATACATTGTAAATGCATTATAATGCTTCCGAATAAGTCCTTCCTGGCTTGACGTTGAATTGACTAAAATTTTTTTTAATTTCGTTTCGAGGTTATTGCACAATAGAAGTCATTTTTTGTTTTTTGTCCGACGATGGGATTTCGTAGGATTACGTTGAATAGAATGGGTCGAAAACAGAGGTAGGAAGGACATAGAAAGAAAAAGGTGCAAATTGATTCTTGCATATCGTTTCTTCTTCGTTTATTGAAGATTTACCAATCTCTCTCGATGAGCAAATGGTTTTCGTTATGTTGGTTTTCTGAAATTTTTTTGACAAAACTTAATAGTTTATTATTAGTATTATTATTATTGATCGAAGTTGGCACCTCAAAAAAAAAAGCGCGTGGGTGGCCCCGGTGATTTTGGCTCTTGATGTTATCTGAAATGAAAAATTCTTAATAATTCTTAATCTATAGACATGTCATTCTGGTCGTAACTACTGAAGTAAAATTTCATGGATAAATAAGAAAATGGCGGACTTTGGAAAAAAAAGTCCTTTTATTTTAGCAAAGAAGGGGTTGTAAAATAAAAAGTTAGGGGTGAAAAAACTTCTCGGTAGTTCCGACGAGAACTGTAAGTGTGTAGAGTAGCCTGTTAAAATTTGAAAGCAATCGGTTCGGTAGAAAAAAAGTTAGGACCCGGGCTGCCAACTTCGAGGTGCCAACTCCGATCAATAATAATAATAATAATAAACTATTAATTTTTTTCAAACAAATTTTTTTTTGTATCTTTAATATGTAAATAAAAACATTCTAAATATCCAAAACGATTCATTTTTATTTTCCTACAAAAAAACGCCCTCCAAAAAAGACATGAAAATCGGCTTAAGTTACCAGACTACTACCTTAAAGGAAGCTATGCGAATCTTCGAAAAACACCTTTATCCGTTCTCATCAGTGTCTTGGACAATATGCTTTTGCTTCAGTTTGAAGGTGAGCATTATTTTTCGAAATATTAAAAATTTCATAAAATCTTAATCGTATTGTTGATTTTTACCAAATTTCATACCAGACATACCGCAACGTTGATTTGTTTGTGAAAAAAAAGACACCTTGATGGCTCGAAATTTACTGGAATCAATCGTTAATGGACATCTTGCGAAAAATATTTAATTTCTTAAAATCTAAACTCTCTCATTAATTCTCGCCAAATTCAATACCAAATATTATTCGACTCCTGGCTTACACGCGCAGAAAGATTCGGCTCGATGGCTGTAAATTTATGAAAGTTATAACGATCACAGAAATTTGTTGAAAAATTCAAAAGCCTGTAACTATCTGAAAGCCTCAAGTGATTTCAATAAAAATTGCAGCAAATAAGGGCGGTTTGCTCCTTCACATATGTGCCAAATTCGAGCGCGGTTGTCGAAGTAATTTTCGAAATATGGTCATTTAAATTTTAAAAGTCTGCCGCACGCATAAGAGTTACGGATATTTTTTGTAAATGCGATTGTCCAAAGTTTTGGTACATTCCGGAAATATAGGCTTTCGAGACTTGTCTTTTATTTTTCGTTTATGCGAAAATAAAGCTTCCTCCACGAGGAAGCGAATAAATGATTTTACACTCGTTACAGCCTGATTTTCTATCGACAGTTCGAGATTTAGTCTCGTTTACCGTCAATCATCCTTGATGGTTCGTGATTCCATCAGCCTTTATCCTTTCGATCTTTAAATGTAATATCACTTGCTTATATGTACTCTCGATTCAAGATTCACGATTTGGAGATTTGACGAATGAGAACGAAAGAGCAAACACAAAAGCCCAACACAAACTGCTGGAGGATTGGGGGACGTCAGCTCGAAGCGAGAACTCGTTGTCATCTGAACAATCCAATTTGGAAGAAGTCTTCGGAGGTTGGCAGTTTCTTACTTTATTTTTTATATTTTTTTTATTTCAAGCCTTTCGAACACTATCTCGAATCATTGTGATGATATTTTAAATTCCAAGGTTGATGTACCTTCGTTGTTATTTTTTTTTTCATCTCTCGTTGCGTTTGTTTGGGTTTGTTTGGGTAGGAGAAACCGCGAAGGCAGAGTAGAATCAACAGAAGCATCATCAGTTAAACCGTATAGCCCATATATACCCAAGAGTCTCGTTCGAGATGTCATGCATCTTGATAATTTGTTTAAGTCTCGATGACTGGTCCATACTCATCTTTATACATCTATACTATACACATTTATAGTATATATACCTAGATAATGTTCTCGTTATACGTACAAGTGTATAGTTACTACTGAAACACGATTAGTATCGGCAGCGGTTCGTGGGCGAACAGTTTTGCTTCATGGATCGTCTATCTTTTTTTTTTGTCACAATTTTTTTCTCCGTTGTGAGGCCATTAAAATAGTTTCGAACGGCCACATAGAAGCATCGTGTCCTCACGAATTCCCTGCGGGACTATTATCTAGTATCTAGTCGCCCTCGCAGTTGGTTCTCGGTCATCCTCCTCTTCGTAATCCAAGAGACGACGACGAGTCGTTCGATATCGAGTTTGCTTGATCTGGAGCATGCTATTTCACTGTGTACTACCACAGATCTCGTTAGCCTTGTTTCTTCGTCGTCTACAACCGTTCCTCATTCGCTAATAATGCTTTAGATACTTGCCGTATTAGAGACAAGGATTATTTAACGAGCGTAACGATTTTATGAGGAAATGATCGTGAATTGGAAGAATCATAATGAAAATTGCTAGTTTTTTTTTACTTAGAAGGAAGTTTTCATCATTATATCATCAAATGATGATGAATTGAAAAAACGAAAATGAAAATTGTCAGTTTATTTGTCTTGGAATGAATTTTTAATAATTTTTGCTTTTATCACATTTATAATGATTTTATTTTCATAATTTTTCTTTTTAACATTTACTTTAGAATAATTTTGGTATTTATTTTTTTGTTTGCATTCCCATAGAGGAATGCTAGTGTTTGTTACGCCATTGCGTTCAAAATGTTTCAAAACATCGGAAAATCATTAAGAACACATTTAGAACAAATGGGATGGATGTTTGTGAGATAGGGGTGCAAAATTGAAACGGCTGTAACTTCATATTGCTTTGAGCTTTTGAGCTGAAATTTGGCACACAAGTAAATTAGTACCCGCCGTTTGTTCGCTCCGATTTTTGCGACAGTTGACACATTTTCTCGATTTTTATAAGATTTTTAACATTTCCAAAAATATGTGCTAACAGCATAATTCGTGCAATTTTTGAGCTATCGGGTTAAAGCTATTTTACACAAATAGACCATCGTCAAATATGATTCTCTTTTGAATTTCGAGAAAATTGATCGAGACATTTTGCATTTATGGAACTTTGAATTTTTTGAAAAAACGATATAGGCGTCTGTTAAGGGTCTAATTCGTGTAATTTTTGGACTATCGAACCAAAACTATCTATGTTGATTGAGTAACATTGAATGATATTTCGTATGAAATTTGGGGATAAAATCGATAAAGGCGTTCTAGATTTATGAAATTTTGAATTTTTCGAAAAATCGTCGTTTGTTAAAATTCTTTAGAATTCGTGGTAAAATTTTGTATATAGATTAGAATATGATTGAAGGATGATTAGACTCGAATCACGTGAGAATCGATGAAATAGTTGCGATTTTATTAAATTGGAAATTATTCGAAAAATTCGAGATTAACAGTACATGTAGGAAAAAATGTTGGAAGTTAGAACTTTCAAGTACCTTGAAATTTCCTACAATGCTCAAAGCTTACGATAAAGAAAAAATTGAAAAATACATAGTTTCTTATATGGGCTTTCAGAATTGTGGTAAAATTTCGAGGAAGCAACTTGCAAGTATTAATTTACAGCTTTTTTTACAAACTTTTGTGCAGAATTTGGTTTACAATCGTCATTGCGGTAATTGGAAACGAGAATCAGCGATCGTTTAATAGTTATTACAAGAAAAAAATGATCAAAGCAGGGTTTTTTGATTATGAAAAAAAAATGAAATACCTCAACTAGATGGAATGATGTTTGAGAAAATGTTACGATGATAAAGAACTATAGAGTATAAAACATCTCGTTAGACTAGTCTAGCAAGCTTCTCTGACGGGGTTTACTGCTCACAAACGAAGACCACTTCTTGCTTGAATTTCTGTCTCTTATAAGCGTTCTCTCGCTTTGAGATTGATCGTCGATACGCAAGGTGCATGTTTCTTTCCTTCCTTTCCATCTCTTATACACTTCTTTCGCCACTCTTGTCGTCCGGTTTTCCGAGCCCTCTGCTGCGTCTATATATCCATCCACCGCGAGGACTTTCTTTTTTTTACACTTGTTTATCGGTGACGTGGGCCGAGAAGAACTCATATCCCTTAATAAGGAGCATCATCATCTGCCAACGGAATTTCAAGTACTTGCAAAGGTCTATTTTTAGTAACAGCGTTCGAATAAGTAGCTCATCGTTCAAAAGTTATTGGAAAAATTGAGCTGCGATGCTATGAACGGATTTAGGGCAAGTTTAAGGTAGTAGTCTCGTAACTTAAGCCGATTTTCATGTCTTTTTTGGAGGGCTTTTTTTTGTAGGAAAATAAAAATGAATCGTTTTGGATATTTAGGATGTTTTTACTTACATATTAAAGATACAAAAAAAAATTTTGTTGAAAAATTTTTATAGTTTATTATTAATATTATTATTGATCGAAGTTGGCACCTCGAAAAAATAGCGCGTGGGTGGCCCCGGTGATTTTGGCTCTTCATGTCATCTGAAATAAAAAATTCTTGATAATTATTAATCTATAGACATGTCATTCTGGTCGGAACTACTGAAGTTAAATTTCATGGATAAATAACAAAATGGCGGACTTTGGAAAAAAAAACTTCTTTCCAAAGTCCGCCATTTTGTTATTTATCCATGAAATTTAACTTCAGTAGTTCCGACCAGAATGACATGTCTACAGATTAAGAATTTTTGATTTCAGATAACATCAAGAGCCAAAATCACCGGGGTCACCCACGCGCTTTTTTTTCAAGGTGCCAACTTCGATCATTAATAATAAACTATTACATTTTTTCAAACAAATTTTTTTTTGTATCTTTAATATGTAAATAAAAACATCCTAAATATCCAAAACGATTCATTTTTATATTCGTACAAAAAAACGCCCTTCAAAAAAGACATGAAAATCGGCTTAAGTTACCAGACCCCCCCCCCCCCCCCCTTAAGGCACTACCTTAAGGTTGCGTCAGGTGCATAAAACTCCAATCAAAGGTTTTGTACTATCTGAATTTGAGTATTTCGTGATATGATCAAATAACAAACCAAAAATCAGGCAATATATCCAAAAAACTTGCATATTTCTTCCTCATCATTTTTAAGCATTTACAAATTAATTATTTATTTATGCAAAGATGACTGAAACTTTTTTTCTCCCATCCGTACTGTTTTTTTTTTTTTTTCAAGAGGAGCATCGCGCATTTCGTTATTTTACTTTTCTATTTATCAACCACCGTTTGTCTCGGTGAAGGCGAGAGGAAAATGTATAAGAGGCTCTGTTGTCGAGCCCACACTCCGGTGAAGCGATAATGAGACCCGTCAGGAGAGTGAGAAAGTGCGGGGAAGATCTCGAGCTCGCAGGGACTTTATCAGGCAGAAGACAAATCGTGAGCGAGCTCAGAGAGCTGAGAGAAGTTTGGGCGATTGAGCATATGGACGAGCGAGAGTGGGTGTAATCCGTAGGACTTCTCTGTATATATGATTCCGCTCGGTAAATACAGAAAATCCTTTCTTTCTTTCTTTTTTGTTTATGCTTCTCGAACGAACCGATGCGATATTAATGCTCGAGGAATATGTCCCGCGCCTCTCTGCAGCTCATACAAACTTTGGTAAATTCACTCTCGAACAAAGACTATCCTCGTAGCACGGAGAGAAAGTGAAAAAACAAAACGACAATGGAGATGACTTATATTTTTTCGTGCAAGATACATCTTGGTGATGAAAAAATCTCATGATGTGTGGAAAAAAAATGGGATATGGGAACTAACGAATTTTTTATTTAAATGAAGAATTTATTTGAATGACATGTACTATGAAAGGGTTAAATAAACTCGTTGTGAAAAAGTTAGACAGGACAAAGAGAAAGCCGAATTGAAAAAAAATCTATTTTACAAATTATACACTCTCAATGACTAAACATTTAAGCTGCATAAAGTTACAGAATTTAAAAAAATGTGTTTCTTATTTGGTCGAAATACGGTGGCATGTCGGGGCGGGGTCGAAGTTTCGAACCGTAAAAGCTTCGACGGTTCAAAACTCCGAATTTATGTGGGACGATATTAAAACTTTTCGAAATCATTAAAATCCGTCCTTTTTAAAACAGAAATGTCATTTCGAAGAATAGTTATACATCGAGGATTAAATGACAAGAATAATTATGGGACCGACCCGCAAACGTATCGAAAATAAAAAATTCTACTACTTAAAAAATCGTATTATAATGATTAGAAAATGTAAAAACGTAAAGTTCCGAAAAATTGTGGTGTTAGAAACTCGAGTCGCCGAACGGTCAAGTTTTATACCTGAAAAGGTTGAGAAAAAAAAAGTTCGAAGCCAAATATATTAGAATTTGTATGTCCCGAAAAGGGTAAACAGACGACAGTGTATTAATTCGACGGGGCAAAATTCCGAAAAAGAGTAAAACGAGAATTTCGTGTAGGACAGGTAACAGTGGCGCTGCCATCTAAACGCACGAATTGGAAATTTTCCGAATTTTGCCCCTTCGGAACTTTTAATTTCGGAATACCGCATCGTCGACGCTATAATTTTCAGAGTCCGAAAAATTCGTATACCCGAGAATTCTTTTCTTCAATTTTATTACGTTCGCACTTTCCAATAGTTTCTTGTTCGATAATATAATTTTCGGAACTTTGCGGATCTCTAAAAATCACAAATTCGAGAATTTTTCAAGTAGTACTACTAACCGTTCGATAAATTGCTCTGTCGTCTGCGGAATCTTTCGAAAAAATATTTACTCGACGATATTAAATTCGTATCATTTTTGGTATCGATTCATACCCGTTCGATTTTATTTACAGTCGATTATTCAAACTGTCGTCGGAATGAACCATGTAATTTGTACTATTAAAATTCGGTGTTTTGTACCGTCGAAGCTTTTACGGTTCGAAACTTCGACCCGGTCCCGGCATGTCATGTATATATAAAAATGCGGTATTTTACATCAAATTGATTTGATTGTGCCGCTGGCACTCTGGGATTTGGTCAACAATTTTCCATAATGTTTTTACATTTTAAAAAGGCATGCCATTTTTTTAATAGGCTTTTTACTATTTTGTCGATTTTTTTCTAACCGCTATTTAGTAATGATGTAACGAAAATGATTTTACATAAAACAAAATGTTAGCCGTAATTTAAAAATTTGAAAAAATTCTGATAAATCATCTGTCTGATAACAAAATTTTTGGGGACCACTTTCGGAGGCTAAAGTGGGATGGCGTTCGCTTCTATTTTTTTTCGACTTTTGTATTTGCCAAATACTCGAAGAAAATCTGAACGAACGCCGGCCTATTTCGGGATGGGGTTAACATTTTTTTTATCCCATACAGAGGTAGTTTTACTCTTTTAATCACATTATTTAATCAATTCTTCCCGCTAATCATTATTGAATTCTGATTATTTGAAAAGAGAAAAAATACATTTAAAAAAAAATCTGAAATAATTCTCAAAAGTCCACTGTAAAAAATTCACATAAACCACATAACTTAGTAAGCCAGCGTTCGGTTCCAAATATTTTTCAGTGGATTATGGCTTAAACGTTTTGATAATGGACGGAGGATTTTTTGACATTTTTTCCGATTTTTAAATTACCGGCTAATCCTTTGTTTTATGTAAAGTAATTTTTTTGTCAAAATTGTTACCGAATAGCGATTAGCATAACAACTTTACAAACAAAATTTCACGGCTTTTAGGGTTGTAACAATAATATGAAAAATTAAGGACCAAATCCCAGTGGGTTAAGGGGGGAAATAGGGCTAAGAGGCAGTGTTTTCTCAATGATTTTCATGAATTGTTTTATAGTATAAAAAATGAATATAATTTATTGAAACTTTGAGAATATTTTATACATATATTTAAGTATATACTATAAAATTTTTGAAGAATTTTATTGAAAAACACAGGGGATATTAGCGACCCCATATTGCAGGTCACAATCAGACTTAGCATTTTGCGTACATTCTGGAAGCCGCAATTTTCATCGGATATCAAACAAGGTTGGAATTTACTTTTATTATATGTCTGTCTTTTATATGAACCTAAATGCTATCAAAAAAATAGAAAATTTAATTTTTTACAGGGGTCAAAACAAGAAAGCACGATTTTTTGCCATTTTTTACAACTTTATTTGCAAAAAAAAAAAATTATTTTAAATAATGATAATATTCCGATTTTAGGATCATATAGAGCGCAATACTATGAAGAAAGTAACTGCCAGTTTGAAAAAATAGCGCGCTCGGGGCCTGAAGGAGAGCTACTCACTTTAATGGCTTGTAACAATAGAATGAGCCGGAATTTTCATTTACAATTTTCATTTTAAATGCTGAGTCTGATTGTGACCTGCATTATGGGGTCGCTAATATCTTCGGTGTTTTTCAAGGAAATCCTTCAAAAATTTTATAGTATATACTTAAATATATGTATAAAATATTCTCAAAGTTTCAATAAATTATATTCACTTTTTATACTATAAAAAAATTCATGAAAATCATTGAGAAAACGCTGTCCTAACTCTATTTCCCCCCTTAATGGCTTATAACAATAGAACGAGTCGGAATTTTCATTTAAATTTTTGGGAACATATTTTGCAATAGTTTCACTAACAATTTATGAAATTGAAAAAAAATCGATTTTTTGAACCGTCTAACCCTATTTTCTCCCTTAAGGTCGTAGCCAGATCGATTTGACGTAGAATGCCCCATATGTATTTGTTGAAGGGATTCGATGAACCAATTTACCGAACACAAACGTAGCGATAAGATCTGAAATTATAGCCATGTTACAACGTCTGTTGCAGGGCGAATCTCCTCTCTCTCTCTCTCTCTCTCTCTCTCCTTTCATCATCGTCCTCTTTCTACTCCTCTCATCCTTTTATTTCTTATTTTATCTCTCGTTAACGTTTGGGGTCATGGGTTATGTCTATCATATTGTTCGATGCTCGTGGGGCTCTCGCCTTGTAGTTACACGCTGAGAGGAGCGTGGGGATAGACATACATCCGTAAGCGATGTTTCGATCCTCCTTTCTCTCGTCGAGTCTTCAATCTGCCACGTTTATCCGACCGTCCGTCTTCGCGATAAGAACATCGTAACCAAATAAAGGGGTTGAACGATGAATCGATACGAGGGTATCGAGGGTACACGAAAATTAGTGCTGTGTAATCGAAGAGAAAAGGGCTCTCGGTAAAACAAACGTCGTTATCGTGCTGTTTAATTTATGTTTTTTTAAACTAACATTTTTCACCTTAATTTGCGATTTTCTGAGTCTTTGGAGCATTCTTTTTTCACATCTGGCATTTTTATTTATTTTTTTTATGAAAAAAATTTTCTTCATGATTAAGCAAAGTTAAAAAAAAAACATTCATTCAATTACCGCAATGAAATGTGTGGTTAATTCCCGCAAGGTATTTTCTCGTCATATTAATATATCGTCGGTGTTAATTTTGATATTTCATCTAACCTGATGTGGAAATTTTCCATGCGGTAGAATTTCCAATTTCCAGTTTCCTACGCACTTAAAAAATTATTTCCCCATTAATTCGTAATCGCTATATAATGGCTAGACATTTTTTTCGACGCAGTATGTAATATATATGCAATTATCCTGATGATAACTCTTGTATATCTATCCCAGAATTTTTTTCTAAATGCTTTACCGTCCTGTGATCTTCCGGAGAAAAAAAATAAAATTTTAGTCATACGATACGTCGGGTCTTCTTAAACTTTTCCTTCTTCGCTCTGCTAATGGTACAATGACCGATCGTGATTGTCGGTCAGTGGTGTCGCGACAAAGGCATAGAAGAGGCTACAGAAAGAAAAATGTATTATATATATAGACATAGAAGAGAGAGAGAGCGAGCAACAGAGAATTACAAGAGCTAAAGGGATAAAAGACGATGGTCGAAGTGGAAAAGGAATGTTCTTGTCAGACGGCTTTGAAAGGAAAAGAAGAAACGGAAAGAGATAGCAAGAAAAAAATGTCAAAGAGCCGTGTGGCCCACTTGAAAGAACTCGTGACATAAAGTCTCGGATCGTAAGTACAACTAGAATAAATTCACAATGGACACCTTATGATGCCACCAGCGAATGGAGTATCGTATTAAGGTAATAGTCTGGTAACTTAAGCCGATTTTCATGTCTTTTTTACAGTGCGTTTTTTTGTAGGAAAATAAAAATGAATCGTTTTGGATATTCAGGATGTTTTTATGTACATATTAAAGATACAAAAAAAAAATTTTTTGAAAAAATTTAATAGTTCATTATTATTATTATTATTGATCGAAGTTGGCACCTCGGAAAAAAAGCGCGTGGGTGGCCCCGGTGATTTTGGCTCTTGATGTTGTCTGAAATCAAAAATTCTTGATAATTCTTAATCTATAGATATGTCATTCTGGTCGGAACTACTGAAGTTAAATTTCATGAATAAATAACAAAATGGCGGACTTTGGAAAAAAAGTCCTTTTATTTTGCCCGCCATTTTGTTATTTATCACAGAATGACATGTCTATAGATTAAGAATTATCAAGAATTTTTGATTTCGGATAACATCAAGAGCCAAAATCACCGGGGCCACCCACGCGCTTTTTTTTCGAGTTGCCAACTTCGATCAATAATAATAATAATAATAAACTATTAAATTTTTTCAAAAAATTTTTTTTCTGTATCTTTAATATGTAAATAAAAACATCCTAAATATCCAAAACGATTCATTTTTATTTTCCTAGAAAAAAACGCCCTCCAAAAAAGTCATGAAAATCGGCTTAAGTTACCAGACTACTACCTTAACGGGTTATACGCAGTTGCACGGCGAAAACAAGTCGTTTTTTTACGAATTCTTTCTGAAAAGGGATTTTACTTGACAAATACAAGAAGTATTAATAAATGTAGCGGTAGCTTTTAACTTTATATCGGCATTTTTCATTTTCAAAAATATTGATTTACACTGCTCCTGTAGACGATCTCCTGAAGGTCCTCCCAAAAAAGGTGTCTGGCAGCGAGCACGATATCTCCGGTTTGGATTATTAAAAATAAAAAAACCAACAAGATTCTATTAGTGGATAGATGAATCTAGGTATTGACCGAAGGAATAGTCGAAATTTTGATTTTTGACAAAATGGCGGATCCAAAAAGAAAAAATTCCAATTTCTGACCAAAATTTGTTCACGGAAAAACACATTTATAAAAAAAAATATCCGCATGCATGTTTGGTCACGCGTGTCTGTTTGATGAGATTGTAAAAATCAAATTTCCATAACTCTGGAATGACTTATCGAATCGGTTGGAAATTTTTCACGCAAGTGAAAAAGATAAATATATCTTTTACATAAAACTCGAGGTTTACCGTACAAAATTCATGATTAGTGAATAAAAATGAGTGACGAAGCCTCGGCCAAAGGTATCGTTAGAAAGTCGTTGACCCGTAGCGAACTTGCGGGATTACATTCAAGTGCATTATAAAGAAAATGAGACGAGAGTTACCCCATTCTCCGTACAGGCATATCGGCCTAAGACACATTCTACAAAATGATGAATATATATAGTTTATATAGTTGTTTTTGAATGTGCACGATGCGTTGCGGCCGAGAAAGAGAGATTGCACTGCCGCCGAGTTCATCGTGCCTCAACCACCGTTGCGTCTCGAATTTCTAAACCCGTCCCAAGAGAGAACGATATACTTTTCCCTTATAGTTCCGAGCAAAAATTCCCCTTGAGGTCAGATTCTCGCACCGAGAAAACCCCATGAAGCAGCAACTCGAACGCGCTTATACGCGTATCTTTCTGTTGCCATGAAGCGAACAATTTCATTGCAAGATCGTCAACAAATGGTGTGGAAATTGCGTTAAAAAATATAATGGAAAATCTATTTTAGCGCTCACATATCGCTGCGCGCCCTGAAAACCGGGTGAATTTCAAAAATTGATATAAAGGTTATATATTGAAAAAAAAATTTAATTGTTGATTTCACATTTTTTATTAATTTTTCAACTATAAGAAAAAAAATTGAAAACATTTTTTTTTAAAATATTAACATTATTTTTTACGAGTATAAATAGACTACTGATGAAAATCATGGCGCCTCCTTGTCGACATCATAACTTCACCAAAAATTATCCAATCTTCAAAAATAAAAAAGAATCTAGTAAAATAATGTTGTAGTAATAATCTGACGGAGGGATTTTTTAGTTAAAAAAAAAAAAATTGCTGCATTCAAACTTTAGTGTGCAATTTAAAAAAAAAAATTAGTGTTTAAGGGGAAAATAGGGTTAGGACAGCGTTTTCTCAATGATTTTCATGAATTTTGTTATAGTATAAAAAATGAATATAATTTATTGAAACTTTGAGAATATTTTATACATATATTTAAGTATATACTATAAAATTTTTGAAGAATTTTCTTGAAAAACACCGGGGATATTAGCGACCCCATATTGCAGGTCACAATCAGACTCAGCATTTTGCGTACATTCTGGAAGCCGCAATTTTCATCTGAAATCAAACGAGGTTGGAATTTACTTTTATTATATGTCTCTCTTCTATATGAACCTAAATGCTATCAAGAAAATAGAAAATTGAAATTTTTACAGGGGTCAAAACAAAAAAGCATGATTTTTTGCCATTTTTTACAACTTTATTTGCGCAAAAAAAATTATTTTACATAATGATAATATTCCGATTTTAGGTTCATATAGAGCGCAATACTATGAAGAAAGTAACTACCAATTTTCAAAACGTTTGGTTGAAAACTTTTCAAACTAGCGTGTACGCAAGTTTGAAAAGTTTTCAACCAAAAAAGTCGTTTTCAGAAAAACGCGTTTGAAACACGTGGCGCGCTCGGGGCCTGAAGGAGAGCTACTCACTTTAATGGCTTCTAACAATAGAACGAGTCGGAATTTTCATTTAAAATTTTGGGAACATATTTTTCAATAGTTTTACTAACAATTTATGAAATAAAAAAAAATCAATTTTTTGAACTGCAACCCTATTTCCCCCTTAATAATTTAGAAGAAATTGTCCAACCAAAAAATGAAAAAAACCTCTCGTCAAACTATAGAGAAAATAATTATCGAGATTTAAAAAGGAAAAACGTTAAAAAATATTAAAAAATGACTGGGCTATCGTGCTGACATTCTCTAAAAACATATTTTCGGGAAAAAAACGTGTTTCTGTAGGTACAACGTGAACCCGATGTCCGATCACATTTATTGCTATAACTTTGTAACGGAGTGGAATTTTCTTAAATGTTTTTTGCTTTTTAATTCTTAAAAGTTTAAAGAATAAAAATCTGTAAAAAAAATCGATTTTTTTGCAAAATTTCAGGGGTACGCGAGCCCTTAAAGAAATAATAGAGACCGAGAAATTATTTCACGCGATTGTAATAACAACTTGTCTGGTTCAATTGCCCTCTCCATCTGTTTACCATGCTTCGCTTTGCTTTTTCCTTTTTTTTTCATGTTAAACATTTCACCCTCGCACGTGTGTAAATTCTCTCGGCTTTGAAAATAATAATAATCTTCTCACAGCGAGGATTCAATCCGCGGGGACGATTGTCGACGACGATAATTTTATATACAGTATTTGTGCGTATACGTACTACGCGTATCCATAAACGACCGAGGACATGTGTCTCAGAATGAAACGGAATAATCCTATAAGAGAACGCCCTGCGTCCGCTACTGCAGCATTCGAAGTTAAATCTTCCTCGTCTTCTTCTTCTTCTTCTTCTTCTTCGTCGATCATCCTTTTTTGGAATGTAGGAGACACGCTCTAGCGATCTCGTTCCTCGATTTTCCTACCTCCAAGTCCCGACACTCGCAAATCATTTATTCAGTATTATAGGATCAGCTGTAGAAGAGAGAAAGCCGATATAAAATTGTAATACTGGATTGTAACAGGGTTCTCATGTCACTAGGTCAAATATTTCAACGTTCGTTACAAACGCTTGTGAGCCTTTGTGGAAATTTAATTTTTCATCCCCTAGCTTTTTAAATATTCACATTCTGAATTTCCGATTGAATGTTGTTTTTTTTTGTTTAATTCTTAAATTTATTCCCTTTGGTGATTTTTATTTTTAAGGAGCTTCGAGCCACCAAAATATGTGAAATATTAAAACGGCTGTAATTTTTTTTCCACAAAGTTGAGACGAATGACTGGCGCTCTACGTTGTTTGGGGTCGTAAAGACGAGCGTTTTGTTTTGTGACAAATTTCTGTAACTCTTATAATTGTCTTGTTAGCAAAGTTTGAATTTTTTGTTGCTTCTCCGTAAATTCTGTGAATATAGAATAGAAAAAAAATTCAAACTCCTCTTACAAGACAAATATACGAATTAGAGGACTTTACCAGGAAGCAAAACGTTCTTTTGACGACCGCAAATAATATACTTCACTGGACGTTTGTCTAAACTTAGTGACAATAAAATTTAAACAGTTTTAATTTTTGACATATTTTGGTGGCGTCCATGGTCTGTTCAATTGTTCTTTTATCTTTTTCCCCTCTGAACCGAGGAATTTAGTCCTGTATCGTTTCTTGGCTTATTTACGGCGTGCCGGATCGAAGATTTCTACAAGGCAAGTAAAGAGCATTACAGAAAGAGAGAGAGAAGGAGAAAAAGGGACTATGGAAAAAATAGGAAAGGGAGTGAAGTAAAACGCGCTGGGCTATCCCGGGGAAGGATCTATTCCCAGGACGTCTCGCGTTGCCCTCTCGGCCACACGCTTCGTGCAGGAATCTAGCCTTAATGAGTAAAATTGTGGCTCTCTGCCTGCGCCTCTCGCCACTTATTTTGCTGCTCTTCGTCGGTGGAAGAAGGCAGGAAGAACATTGGAGCTAAGCAGCGTAGCGAGAGGAAGAGAGAAAAAGCGTCAGTGAGAGCGTGTGCAATACACCTTCCCTCTACATCCCTTTTTTTTTCATTTCTTGCCATTACCTACTAGAGTAACATCGTGTAACAACGTTAGGACAGGGATAGGCTCGTCGTGCGGCGTAGATCTTCTTTCAACCCCCATTAATTCTCATCCCCGTGTTTTAGTCTCTGTGAGAAAATCACGAAGAGGCCCTACGGATAATATAAATCGGAGGATATGATCATCGTTCGATCTTATGGGGGGGAATAGGGTTAGGACAGCGTTTTCTCAATGATTTTCATAAATTTTTTTGGAGTATAAAAAATGAATATAATTTATTGAAACTTTGAGAATATTTTATACATATATTTAAGTATATACTATAAAATTTTTGAAGAATTTCCTTGAAAAACATCGAAGATATTAGCGACCCCATATTGCAGGTCACAATCAGACTCAGCATTTTGCGTACATTCTGGAAGCCGCAATTTTCATCTGAAATCAAACGAGGTTGGAATTTACTTTTATTATATGTCTCTCTTCTACATGAACCTAAATGCTAACAAAAAAATAGAAAATTGAATTTTTTACTTGGGTCAAAACAAAAAAGCATGATTTTTTGCCATTTTTTACAACTTTATTTGCAAAAAAAAAAATTATTTTAGATAATGATAATATACCGATTTTAGGTTCATATAGAGCGCAATCCTATGAAGAAAGTAACTGCCAATTTTCAAAACGATTGGTTGAAAACTTTTCAAACTAGCGTGTACGCAAGTTGAAAAAAAGTCGTTTTCAGAAAAACGCGTTTGAAAAAATAGTACCAAGAAAAACAAGCAATATGGGATCGCTAATATTTTATAGTATATACTTAAATATATGTATAAAACATTCTCAAAGTTTCAATAAATTATATTCATTTTTTATACTATAAAAAAATTCATGAAAATCATTAAGAAAACGCTGTCCTAACCCTATTTCTCCCCTTAATGGCTTATAACAATAGAACGAGTCGGAATTTTCATTTAAAATTTTGGGAACATATTTTTCAATAGTTTCACTAACAATTTATGAAATAAAAAAAAATCGATTTTTTGAACCGTCTAACCCTATTTCCCCCCTTAAGGACATTAAAAATTGGTCGACAACCTGAAGATTCAGAGTCGAACACAAAAGTTAAACAAAAAGCCGTTGATTTTTGAGAAAAACAAACTTTTAGAGAGAGACAGCGTTGGGAAGATTAACTCGAGTCATAGACTTGAGTAGCGCATCCAATTTTTTTTTTCGTTCAAGTACTTTGTGTCCTTGATAAAAATGACGATAGTTTAAAAAAGAAATTAATGGTGCGGTGCTCCGTCGATAGTACAACTGAAATTCCGTAAAATATAGCCATCCGTATCGATCAAGATTTCCACAGTTTCCCTGTGCCCTCGTACAAATGTGTCTTTGGGATGGAGTGGGGCTACGGGCTCTGGGAAGGTCTCGACGAATTGGAATGAAAATGAGAGGAAAATGGGGAAGTGACGTCGAAACATAAATATGGTATACGATTGGAAACGGTAATAATAAAAATAGAAAGAAAAAAAATTCATTCACCGTTTGCATTTAGCAATATTTTTTTATGTCTTTAAATCAACGTAATAAATACAGAGATACAGAGAGGTAGGATAGATAATGGGTGAAAAAAAAGTACTGTACCAAAGAGGTATTCTCCGGAATGAAATTATACAAGCGCAACTAGAGATTATTCCTTATGGCGGGAAGATTATTATTTAACATAACTGGATCTGAATCGGTGGTGGTATTATGAGATACCATTATCCTATTCACATTAGTAAAGTATACGACGTATAAGTTTGTATTTGCGTGTCTGTATTATATTTACTGTGTCTGGTGTGGTGTGGAAAAATCGACTATTTCTCCGGTTTTAAAACCTCCACTATGGCGATGCTGGGGGGTTTAGCGTCGTGTGGTAACTCGAAACTCTCGAGAGGATTTCTTCTCGCTCTCTCGGCTGCACCAAACACCAAGTACGTATTATTGTACGCGCACCTCGAGGGAATCGTCTTTTCTCTCGGGGGCTAGACACGGCGCTCGTCGCCCCAATGAAAAACCCCGTTAAAAAAAGATATCTCTTCGGAGGAAGACCTGTTTCACTATCTGCCGGTTGTGAGAGCACTAAATCAGGATTGTCGTGTGTGTCGTTGTTCAACTCTTTTACCTCTATTTCTCATATTTCACGCTATATTTCTCGTTACTCTTCTCATTTTCTTCGATCGAAAGTATGCTCTAACGCTACTAGGTACTTTCTTTTTTTTTTTTATCAATTGTGCGAGACAATTTTCTAACCATTCGACGATATTAAATGTAATTTAATGAAATGAATTTT
Organism: Oxytorus armatus; assembly: GCA_958009045.1. Taxonomy (NCBI): domain Eukaryota; kingdom Metazoa; phylum Arthropoda; class Insecta; order Hymenoptera; family Ichneumonidae; genus Oxytorus; species Oxytorus armatus. Next base: position 3,212,376 of record OY253750.1, read on the forward strand.
CATTTATTCAATGACTTTTTATTCAAGGATGCTTCAGCGATACTATCGCGACACCGGAGCCTTCAAACATCGTTTGCATAGTTTTTCAAGGGACGCTACTAGACACTTTTTTTTTAATCATTTGCGCGAGACAATTTTTTAATCATTCGATGATATTAAATATAATTCAATGATATAAATTATCACTTATTCAGCGAATCTTTATTCAAGGATAAAGCGATACTGTCGCGGTTACTGAGAACCTTCAAACATTGTTTGCATAGTTTTTCAAGGGAAACTCGTTGATACGAAGGCGAGCTAGGATCGAAGAACGTTTATGCGATGACGATGACAAATAGATTCGATCAATTTACAGAAATAACGAGAAAATTGGGTAATTGCACGTTGCTTCGTTATTATTTTATCTCGTTCATCAATCACTCCAATCTATGAGCAAGTTAGTTCTTCAATGAGATAAAATGGATTATGAAATAACGTGCGACTTTCTAATTTGAATTTCGAAAGCGTTTTTTTCTGACTTCCAGTGCAAGAATCAGATTATTTTTTTCATTTGACAAATTCAACATCTCATAAAATCTGGACCCTTCCACGAATTCGTGGAAATTCAATTCCAAAGATTCTTCAATGATATTGAATTCATGTAGGGAAATGGTGGAGGATATCTCAAAATTTGTAAAGCTTAGAACGATTACAAACATTATTCGACAAATTTGAAAATTTATAACACATATAACACAACTGACTATTTAGGAAATTCGATTGTAACAATCAGACTTTTTTTAATTCGACAAATTCAAAATCTCATAAACCCTGAAACCTTCCACGAATTTGTGGAAATTCAATTCCAAACATTCTTTGATAATATTGAATTCATGTAAGGAAATAGACGAGGATATCTTAAAATTTGTTGAACTTAGAACGATTGCAATCATTATTCGATAAATTTGAAAATTCATAACACATATAACACAGCTGACTATTTAGGAAATTCGATTGTAACAATCAGACTTTTTTTAATTCGACAAATTCAAAATCTCATAAACCCTGAAACCTTCCACGAATTTGTGGAAATTAAATTCCAAACATTCTTTGATAATATTGAATTCATGTAAGGAAATAGACGAGGATATCTTAAAATTTGTTGAACTTAGAACGATTGCAATCATTATTCGATATATTTGAAATTCATAACATTTATAACACAACTGACTATTTAGGAAATTCGATTGTAACAATCAGACTTTTTTTAATTCGACAAATTCAAAATCTCATAAAATCTGAACCCTTCCACCAATTTGTGGAAATTCAATTCCAAACATTTTTCGATGATATTGAATTCATGTAGGGAAATGGAGGAGGATATCTCAAAATTTATAGAGCTTAGAACGATTATAAACATTATTCGACAAATTTGAAAATTCATAACATCCTTATAACGCAACTGACTATTTGGGCGATTCGATTGCAACAATCAGACTTTTTTAAATTTGACAAATTCAAAATCTCATAAAATCTGAACCCTTCCACCAATTTGTGGAAATTCAATTCCAAACATTTTTCGATGATATTGAATTCATGTAGGGAAATGGAGGAGGATATCTCAAAATTTATAGAGCTTAGAACGATTACAAACATTATTCGACAAATTTGAAAATTCATAACATCCTTATAACACAACTGACTATTTGGGCGATTCGATTGCAACAATGAGACTTTTTTAAATTTGACACATTCAAAATCTCATAAAATCTGAACCCTTCCACCAATTTGTGGAAATTCAATTCCAAACATTCTTCGATGATATTGAATTCATGTAAGGAAATAGACGAGGATATCTTAAAATTTGCGGAAGTTAGAATGATTACAATCATTATTCGACAAATTTGAAAATTCATCACATTTATAGCACAACTGACTATTTAGGAGATTCGATTGCAACAATCAGACTTTTTTTAATTTGACAAATTCAAAATCTCATAAAATCTGAACCCTTCCACCAATTTGTGGAAATTCAATTCCAAACATTCTTCGATGATATTGAATTCATGTAAGGAAATAGACGAGGATATCTTAAAATTTGCGGAAGTTAGAACGATTACAATCATTATTCGACAAATTTGAAAATTCATCACATTTATAGCACAACTGACTATTTAGGAGATTCGATTGCAACAATCAGACTTTTTTTAATTTGACAAATTCAAAATCTCATAAAATCTGAACCCTTCCACCAATTTGTGGAAATTCAATTCCAAACATTCTTCGATGATATTGAATTCATGTAAGGAAATAGACGAGGATATCTTAAAATTTGCGGAAGTTAGAACGATTACAATCATTATTCGACAAATTTGAAAATTCATAACATTTATAACACGACTGACTATTTAGGAAATTCGTTTGTAACAATCAGACTTTTTTTAATTTGACAAATTCAAAATCTCATAAAATCTGAACCCTTCCACCAATTTGTGGAAATTCAATTCCAAACATTCTTCGATGATATTGAATTCATGTAGGGAAATGGAGGAGGATATCTCAACATTTCTAGAGCTTAGAACGATTACAAACATTATTCGACAAATTTGAAAATTCATCACATTTATAACACAACTGACTATTTAGGAGATTCGATTGCGACAATGAAACTTTTTTTAATTTGACAAATTCAAAATCTCATAAAATCTGAACCCTTCTATCAATTCGTGGAAATTCAATTCCAAACATTCTTTGATAATATTGAATTCATGTAAGGAAATAGACGAGGATATCTCAAAATTTGCGGAAGTTAGAACGATTACAATCATTATTCGACAAATTTGAAAATTCATCACATTTATAACATAACTGACTATTTAGGAGATTCGATTGCAATAATCGGCTTTTCTAAATTTGACAAATTCAAAATCTCATGAAATCTGAACGCTTCCACGAATTCGTGGAAATTCAATTGCAAACATTCTTTGATAACATTGAATTTATGTAGGGAAATGGAGGAGGATATCTCAAAATTTGCGGAAGTTAGAACAATCATTATTCGACAAATTTGAAAATTCATCACATTTATAACACAACTGACTATTTAGGAGATTCGATTGCAACAATCGGCTTTTCTAAATTTGACAAATTCAAAATCTCATGAAATCTGGACGCTTCCACGAATTCGTGGAAATTCAATTCCAAAGATTCTTCAATGATACTAAATTCATGTAGGGAAATGGAGGAGGATATCTCAAAATTTGTAGAGATTAGAACGATTACAAAACATTATTCGACAAATTTGAAAATTCATCACATTTATAACACAACTGACTATTTAGGAGATTCGATTGCAACAATCAGACTTTTTTAAATTTGACAAATTCAAAATCTCATAAAATTTGAACCGATCCACGAATTCGTAGAAATTCAATTCCAAAGATTCTTCGATGATATTGAATTCATGTAGGGAAATGGACGAGGATATCTCAAAATTTGTAGAGCTTAGAACGATTACAAAACATCATTCGACAAATTTGAAAATTCATCACATTTATAACACAACTGACTATTTAGGATATTCGATTGCAACAATTAAACTTTTTCTAATTTGACAAATTCAAAATCTCATAAAATCTGAACCCTTCCACGAATTTTTTGGAAATTCAATTCCAAACATTCTTCGATAATATTGAATTCATGTAAAGAAATAGACGAGGATATCTTAAAATTTGCGGAACTTAGGACGATTACAATCATTATTCGACAAATTTGAAAATTCATAACATCCTTATAACATTTATAACGTAACTGACTAGAACATTTTAAACAATCAAGTATCGAAAGGTCGAAAAAAAAAAATGTTCACTATAGCACAGTTTCCTTCATGTAGAAGCAAAAATATCGTATTTTGTCCCAATTTTGATATTGACAAATTGTAAAGGCATCATTGAATATAAAATATAAATATAATCATGAATTTTCATTAGAAAACTTTTACGAAAAATTTTTCAAGTATTCACCATCCAAAAGCCTCGTGACAAAGCCTATTGAATATACTTAACTCTCGTTAACCGCGTGTTCGCTTGTATTTCGTAGAATTGTAGAACTGTGTTCTCGCCGGGGACGCGTGATCTTTTTCTCAGACATTTCAACCTTATACCAGAATCTCGTGATCCTTTCGCGGCCCCGAGTCTTCGCTTTCGAGAAACAGGCATTTTCGCTTTAAGTCTCGAATAGGAAAGAAGTGTAAACTGCCCCCCCCCCCCCGCCGCCGGTGAGTATAGAGAATCGGGCGGCGAGAGAGTATAAACGTTCGAGACGAGTCAAGAGGGGTTAGAGGAAAAAGTTATTTGCCCGAAGAGGAAATTGACGGTGCGAATCCCGAGAATCCATAGGGATAACGCGTGTCTAACGTTCGCGAAATAACACCGTGGGACGTTTGGAAAAATTGTAAATGGCAAAAATAAAAAGTAACGAGGAAAAAGACTCCTTGCCCCCCTATCCTCTTTTATTTGTTTTTTTTTTTTACACGTTCCACCCTCTATTTTCTACCTCACGGAGGCATCTAGAACCGCTCATCCCCGTGCAAGATTTTCCCATTTTATATTATACGCCAGTTTCAACTTTATTTCACGTTTTCTTTTCTTCTCTTCACCTCATCCACGGAGTGAAAAATTTTTTGCGCTTCACGATTTTTCTTCTTCAAAGTCCCTGGTATTACATGGACGCGTGTACACGCACAGTGATCCTCGCTCGCTGTGTATATCGATCCTTATCTGCTCGCGCCTTTGTGGAATCGATTGTATCTTTTACCCTCGGCTTTTACGAACGTTTGCTGGCACTTCGTAGTACATGCACGCCCGTACAGAAACATGGGGCATTTCACGTCAAATCCGTGCGCCTCCATAGTTCAACGGTAATTTGTCAATTTCTGCAAATGTTTGACAAGATTTTAGGAAATAAAAAATTGACAACCAGGACATATTATTTGTAGAGAAAATCGGATGTTTCGTCGTTTAAAGGACCACATTTGCTAACCAGAGTTCAATTCTCTGAAGGAAAAAAACCCATATTCCCAGCCTCGAGGAGTTTGACATTCAAAAATTTTATCGTTTTTTAAAATTAAAATCGAAAATTACTAGTGATTTGAATGGATGGGTGATCGGTAATGGAAAGGCTCATATGTATATTCGTTTTACAGTCCGGTGATTCGTTGCGCGTGGGAGATGAGACCGTAGAGATAGAGGAAAGTGGAAAACGCCGGTGGCAAATCGGTTATTACTTTCGCAGAGTGCCCACCGAGCACAGGGACCACATTGTAATGTATATATATCTATAGAAATTGCATTTATTGTATATAGCAAACGAGCGGTATATAATGCAGTTGGTTATTTAGCTGTGGGGTGAGAGGAGCACATTTGCGAGAGTGAGACACGTTGAGCGAAAGTAGGATGCGAGCACGAGTGTACATCCGCTGGTCGATGGGAACAGTAAAACCAACATAACGCGGCATTAGTATAGAAACGTTAATGATAATTCCGTGGTGAAGGTGAATTACGCCCGGTTTCATCGCACTTTCATCGCGCTTATAGGAACCTTGTGCTCTTACTAACTGACCCAACGTGTGTGTCTAAGCTCAGTGCATGCTCGACGATAGGCCGGAAGTTGTATGGGATTCAACGATTTCGAGAGTGAAAGAGATAGAAAGATTTAAAGAGTTTCATGGTGCGTGGCGATTGTGGATATTTACCTTATCGTTTATTAACTATCTCTCTCTCTTTGTCTCTATCTCTTTCTGTCTCCTTTCTGTGAGGATCACGGTTCTACAATTGCAAGAAATCGCCTCAGGGTCTAGACGAAATTATCATTCCGGAAGACAGTCACGTATAGTGACTTACAGAACATTTTTTATTTAATGAGAGAGAGAGAAAGAAAGAGAGAGAGAGATAGAGAGAGAGGGAAAATATGGACAGGGACGCGTAATAGTTTTAATAACTACTGCCATCAATTTCCTCACTGTCACTGGCTTGTAATAACAGTGAATCTCCTCGGGCTTCTCTTTCAATCATCTAAAAACCGCGACCAGTCCGAATAACGTCCCTTCACTCTCGTTAAACCGAAAAGAAAAAGAAGTAATTAGTGGTAAGGTAAATAAGAAAGTTTATGAATGCCCGTGTATGGATTAGATCATCAAATCAATCGTGTCCGAAGAGTGACTGTTGGTTTTATCTTACGAAATCTCTCCTTCTTCTGGTTTTTCAATTAAAATTTTTTAATAACGTCTTAACTGCGTGGCAAATTTTTGTTTGCTCCTGACGAAAGTTTAATGACATTCTAATTGTCCCAGCAATGTTTTTTTTTTCTTCAATTGATCGATCGATCTGTTATAGGTCTTCGCGAGTGACGAAATATATTGACATCATTGTACGAGGTCTGTTCAAAAAGTATCGCGAATTTTGAATTTCCGCGGGCTACGTATATTCGATTTTCGATTTTTTTTGTGGCGTTAGGTTGGTACTCGTGTCCCTCACTTATGCTGAAAAAATCGGCACATTTTGAATGTTTAGTTAATTGTTGACAGCTGTTTTGGTTAGACGTAGTTTGGCTTGTCTTTGATTTTTGCCTATTCCAAAAAATGGATCAAAGAATCTGTATCAAATTTTGTGTGAAAAAGAAAATTAAGTGCGCGGACGCCATTCCTAATGTTGACTGTGGCATATGGTGAAGCTACCCCACGTAGAAAAATTGTAACGGCCGAGCGTTGGGCCAATACTGGTTGCCGTAGTGCCGGTACTGGCTGCCGGTATTGGGCCAGTACAGATTCGGTACAGGAGTGTAATAGCCGGCGTTATACTGGCACCAACGGTCGGGTCAGTACCGGTTATTTAATTGGCCCGAACTTTGGCCCGGACTTTGGCTCTGACTTTGGACCAGACTTTGGCCCGTACTTTGGCCCAGATCTGGCAAACTTCTGGCTTACTACTGGCACCAACGGTCGTACCAATACTGGTTATTTCACTGGGCCGGATCTTGGCAGACGATTTTGCCGACGGTGCAAATTACATCTCAGCGAGAATTGGTAAATTAAGGGAGAACACGACTGTGACCCCCTGTTTTTTTTCCACATTTTTCAAGAATTTTTTTTGTGGGAAAAAAAAGAGATATTCGAAACATTTTTTTGGCCTTTGTTCCTCGTTTATTAATGTATCAAAAAACATTTTTTTCACACATTAATAAACAAGGAACAAAACCCAAAAAAATTTTTCGAATATCTCTTTTTTTTCCCACAAAAAAAAAATTCTTGAAAAATGTGAAAAAAAAACAAGGGGTCACAGTGGTGTTCTCCCTTAAATAGATATCGAATCGACGTCTTATAGACACTTTTGGCGTCTAGGGGATGCCGATCCAATGTCTATTTAAATTCTATTTCTCTCTGGAAGTAATTTATATTTCTTTTTACCACGTTACCAGATGCTTCCCAAGCAGCACACGTGCGTCCAAAGGATGTACTTTGGACGTAAGGACGTTCTTCGGATGTTTTTAGGATGTCCTTTGGATGTCTGTGTTGTCTGGGTTGTTTATGCATAAATGTTTGATAATTAAACGCACTTGATATATACTAAATACTCGGAGTAGTTTTTATTAATAAGAGACTAAGTACATATACAGGTCTGAAATACGTACTTAAATGTTTATAGAACAGTGTTTATAAAATATAGGCTATATGAAGCAAATATTACAATAAAAAATATTGTATTAATCGTGCAATTTCAAGTTCGGGGCAAATTATAATTCAACAATTTGGTTGTTTGCAAAATAATGGACTTTTGATCAGAATAACCCAATCTACAATTACATTACACAGCGCAACTGTTAAAGTGAAATACTCTCAGTATTGGCATGTTCTATAGCCCAGTACTAAGCCTGTATCGAAACCAGAGCTTGGTCGTATTTTATAGCCTATTTTGGCCCAGATCTGGTTATTATACCGGCCCGTAGTGCGGCCAGATTGACAATCAGTACTGGCACAAGACGATATTTTATACTGACCGAAAGCTTGGCCAGATCGTCAGCCAGTACTGAAACAATACTAGCGGCCAAAGTTTGGCCGCCAATATTGGCCCAAAGCTTGGCCAGTAGAATTATACTGGCAATTTCTACGTGGGACCTTGGACCAAAGCAACGTTTATCGGTGGTACAAAATGTTCTCAGAGGGCCGAGAAGATGCGAACAACGAAATGCTTTCCGGACGCCCGAGCACATCAACAACAGACGAAAACATTGATGAAGCGAAGAAAATAATATTGGCCAATCGTCGAATCACCGTTAGAGAAGTTGCCGAGGAACTAAGCATATCGATTGGCTCGTGCTATTCGATTTTTACCAATGATTCGGGCATGAGACGGGTCGCCGCGAAATTCGCGCCAAAATTGCTCAATTTCGAACGAAAACAGTGTCGAGTTAACATTGCTAAGGAGCTGTTGGACTCGTTCCGCGACGACCCAAATTTGCTCCAGAGGGTCATAACTGGTGACGAATCATGGGTTTATGGTTATGACGTGGAAACCAAAGCTCAATCATCGCAATGGAAGCTGCTTTTTTGGAATAGGCAAAAATTGAAGACAAGCCAAAACGCGTCTAACCAAAACAGCTGTCAACAATTAACTAAACATTCAAAATGACCGATTTTTTCAGCATAAGTGAGGGACACGAGTACCAACCTAACGCCACAAAAAAAATCGAAAATCGAATATACGTAGCCCGCGGAAATAAAAAATTCCCGATACTTTTTGAACAGACCTCGTAGTAGCCATTCGCTAGTGGCTTACAGTGACGGCGGTTTTTAGGAGCGTAGGATTACTTTCACGAACTTATTCATCGTACTGTACGTGTCAAAGAGTCCGATAATGCATTACTTATATTTTGTAATTTATATAGCCACGAAAGCTTTCTCGTTATATCTTTTCTCCCCGTGTATCTCTCGGTCGTTTCTCCTCCTCTTCTCCATTATTACCGTGTCGGATGATCACTCTTCGGCATAACTACTCCCGTCGGAACCTTCATCGGCCAAGTTTGACGCTCCGAGAGCTGCTCGTTCACTTAATCGTATGCCGGGCCAAGTATGCGGCATCGATTGAGGATCTTAAGGTGTAAAATAAGAGAGAGAGAGAGTCGCGAAACGGTAGACAGTGCGTCGGGATGCGCATTATAGTGTATCGGACACATGGACCAAAAACATAGGGGCTTGCGGTCATTAATAACCTTTCAAAACAGTGGACACACCGGGTCTCGGTTCCTGCAACTCCTTTCTCTCTCACTTCGTCTGTTATTCGTCGGGGCTTTCATCGTCACGAAACTGGTTCTTTGCGTCGATCGTGTGTCGCCTTCGGGTGTTTCTGGAGGAACACACGCGTACATAGCCGGGCAAGCATATGATAGGAACCGCTTCTGAGCGGGCGCGAGAGTCCCTGACACTGACATACTTCAAGGTTTTCTCTCTGCCTCTCGCCTCGGCCTGTCTTTGTAACACCCGGGTACCTAGGAACCAAGAACCACCACCCGGCATAAGGAGAGCCGGTGTGAGCCAAACAACCGTGACATTGACTCCGTGGAAGGTTTCCCTCGTTCTTCAGTGCGTCCTTATGCCGTGAAACATGGCGCGGAGGGGAGAAACCTTTCTCGTGAATATGGTAATAAAACGCCTTCCCCCTTGTTGTCCAGCTGAACTACCCGCGTGCCAGTCAATGCCCTCGTGTCCCTTGAAACGTAACTGAACGAGGAATCAAGTGGAACACTGGAATTAAGTAAAATGGGAAGAAATTCATGGGGTTTCTTTTACTTGGAGGTATGGGCCACGTAACAAGTGGTGCTTCGATGATTTGTCTTATCTTTCGATGCGAAGAGACTCTCGAGTTTAGCCTGCGACGATTATTCCGATGTGAAGTAGAACGAAGAAAGTAAATAGAAAATTAGTTCCAGGTAGAAATGTCTCGGAACGGTTGTGAATCAAAGGCCCTTTGTTCAATCTTAAGACCGATGTTTAGTCGGCATAATGGCTCTGCACTCTGGCCCACCAAGCGAAACTTCCCCTCGGGAAGTTTAACTTAGCATAAAGAAGGTTACATTGAAGTGTTAAGTGCGGATCAGAGGTCTAGGTAAGTTACAGTACTACCCACGTAGAAAAATTGTAACGGCCGAAGCGTTGGGCCAATACTGGTTGCCGTAGTGCCGGTACTGGCTGCCAGTATTGGGCCAGTACAGATTCGGTACAGGAGTGTAATAGCCGGCCGTTATACTGGCACCAACGGTCGGGCCAGTACCGGTTATTTAATTGGCTCGAACTTTGGCCCGGACTTTGGCTCTGACTTTGGACCAGACTTTGGCCCAGACTTTGGCCCAGATCTGGCTTACTACTGGCACCAACGGTCGTCCCAATACTGGTCATTTCATTGGGCCGGATCTTGGCAGGCGATTTTGCCGACGGTGCAAATTACATCTCAGCGAGAAATGGCAAATTAAATAGATATCGAATCGACGTCTTTTAAACTCTTTTGGCGTCTAGTGGACGCCGATCCAATGTCTATTTAAATTCTATTTCTCTCTGGGAGTAATTTATATTTCTTTTTACCACGTTACCAGATGTTTCCCAAGCAGCACACTTACGTCCAAAGGATGTACTTTGGACGTAAGGACGTTCTTCGGATGTTTTTAGGACGTCCTTTGGATCTCTGTGTTGTCTGGGTTGTTTATGCATAAATGTTTGATAATTAAATGCACTTGATATATACTAAATACTCGGAGTAGTTTCTATTAATAAGAGACTAAGTACATATACAGGTATAAAATACGTACTTAAATGTTTATAGAACAGTGTTTATATAATATAGGCTATATGAAACAAATATTACACTAAAAAATATTGTATTAATCGTGCAATTTCAAGTTCGGGGCAAATTATAATTCAACAATTTGGTTGTTTGCAAAATAATGGACTTTCGATCGGAATAACCTAATCTACAATTACATTATAGAACGCAACTGTTAAAGTAAAATACTCTCAGTATTGACATTTTCTATAGCCCAGTACTAAGCCTGTATCGAAGCCAGAGCTTGGCCGTATTTTATAGCCTATTTTGGCCCAGATCTGGTTATTATCAACCGGTACTGGCACAAGACGATATTTTATACTGACCCAAAGCTTGGCCAAATTGTCAGCCAGTGCTGAAACAATACTGGCTGCCAAAGTTTGGCCGCCAATACTGGCACAAAGCTTGGCCAGTACAATTCAACCGGTACTGGCATAAGACTGTATTTTATACTGGCCCGTAGTATGGCCCGTAGTACGGCCCGTAGTATGGCCTGCAGTATGGCCCATAGTATGGCCAGATAGTCAGCCAGTACAGGGCCAGTACTGGCGGCCAAAGTTTGGCCGCCAATATTGGCCCAAAGCTTGGCCAGTAGAATTATACTGGCAATTTCTACGTGGGTAGTGAAGAATTGCATTGCCACCGGGTGAGTTTATACTTTGCGATTCACTTCAAAACGTATTGGCACACGGACACCGAAGAAGTTCTGAAAATTCTAATGAGCTCTTTTGCCTAGCTCCCATAGAGAAAGGGATATATTGCGTGACTGGTGATCCAATGAAAGACTAGTAGGTACACGGTAGCTCGTTACTTCGTAGCCAGAAGAGTAGAGAAGAGGGGCTTGAAAAAAATAGGAAAAAGACAGGAAAGTAAGAGGTGGCCGAGTGAGAGGAACAAGGAACACCGATCTCTCTTTATGTGCGGCGGTATAGAATCGGCGGTAGCCCCCGTGAGCACTTTGCGAAAGCTATATAGAATCGCTTCTCTTTTTTCCCGCGCGATCGCACGTTTAGATTTATCGCCAAGCGAAGAACTAATGGTAACGCCGCTCGCTAGGGATTCCGAGGGTTTTCTACAAGAACGCTCGGGATGTATCCCACACTCGGGTTTATAATCATTCCGCTTCCACGTGGAATCTTGTGGAAGAGTTTGATTATAATGGGCGAGGCGTAATTTTGTTGGTAGTTCACGAAGGAATGAACGAAAATTCATGGACCAGTTTTAAATTTCAATAGGCCACTCCTCTGATATAAGCTCGCATTGTTTGTTGATGTCACATGACGCTTCGAGGAAGTGCGCCACCCATTTCCGCTTTTTGCCTCGGCACTTTTGTTACTTCATTTCAATGGATTCCCAATCACTTGCTGCTCGAACCGTTCACATTTTCGTGCTCCTTTTATTGCCTCTATGATGGTTAACGATTTATATCGTTTTCACTCATCTCGATATACAATTCCAGCCAATTAACTTTGCGGTTGTAACGATTTCTTTCGCGAATCCCCCTAACGATTTCCTGGACTGGAGCGATCTCGCGCGGTGATCTACGAGATAGCCGAGTATCCAACGATCGGTTGGAAATCTTTGCGAGACTTTTCATCGTGTATAGGATCGTGTTTCGCTATCTCGGTAACGATACGACGGATAGTCACTTTGTGCACTGTAATTAAATATGTAACGTCTAGATCGAAAAGAAGAGATTTCATCTCGTTCGAATTATGCCTCTGTTCTTTAACAATCAAAATTTCATCTGTCACTTTCGGTAACGCCGAAGTTCCCGCGCAAAATGTCAAAACATTTTGAATTTACGACATGAAGATTTTATTTATTGATCGTACCACACAGTAAGATCGTTGTTTTAACCGTCTGTCTCTGCGAGCTTTCACTGTATCACTTAAAGGGGGGAAATAGGGTTAGGACAGCGTTTTCTCAATGATTTTCATGAATTTTTTTATAGTATTAAAAATGAATATAATTTATTGAAACTTTGAGAATATTTTATAAATATATTTAAGTATATACTATAAAATTTTTGAAGAATTTCCTTGAAAAACACCGACGATATTAGCAATCCCATATTGCAGGTCACAATCAGACTCGGCATTTTGCGTACACTCTGGAAGCCGCAATTTTCATCTGAAATCAAACGAGGTTCGAATTTACTTTTATTATATGTCTCTCTTCTATATGAACCTAAATGCGATTAAAAAAAATAGAAAATTGAATTTTTTACAGGGGTCAAAACAAAAAAGCATGATTTTTTGCCATTTTTTATAACTTTATATGCAAAAAAAAAATATTTTAAATAATGATAATATTCCGATTTTAAGTTCATATAGAGCGCAATACCATGAAGAAAGTAACTGCCAATTTTCAAAACAATTGGTTGAAAACTTTTCAAACTCGCGTGTACGCAAGTTAAATAAAAGTTCAAAACAATTGCGGCTTCCAGAATGTACGCAAAATGCTGAGTCTGATTGTGACCTGCAATATGGGGTCGTTAATATCTGCGGTGCTTTTCAAGGAAATTCTTCAAAAATTTTATAGCATATACTTAAATATATGTATAAAATATTCTCAAAGTTTCAATAAATTATATTCATTTTTTATACTATAAAAAAATTCATGAAAATCATTGAGAAAACGCTGTTCTAACCCAATTTACCCCCTTAATGGCTTATAACAATAGAACGAGTCGAAATTTACATTAAAAATTTTGAGAACATATTTTTCAATAGTTTTACTAACAATTTATGAAATGAAAAAAGAAATCGATTTTTTGAACCGTCTAACCCTATTTCGCCCCTTAACGTAAATACATTTATCATAGAAAATTAAATTAGACGATAATTCAAAATGGCAGATTTTAGTGAAACGGTGGTGGTGGATAGGATTGACCAAGAAACTAGCAAAAAATGATGTCAACGATAATTGGTACTTAAGGTAGTAGTCTGGTAACTTAAGCCGATTTTCATGTCTTTTTTGGAGGCCGTTTTTTTGTAGGAAAATAAAAATGAATCGTTTTGGATATTTAGGATGTTTTTACTTACATATTAAAGATACAAAAAAAAAATTTTTTGAGAAAATTCAACAGTTTATTATTATTATTATTATTGATCGAAGTTGGCACCTCGAAAAAAAAGCGCGTGGGTGGCCCCGGTGATTTTGACTCTTGATGTTATCTGAAATCATAAATTCTTGATAACTCTTAATCTATAGACATGTCATTCTGGTCGGAACTACTGAAGTTGAATTTCATGGATAAATAACAAAATGGCGGACTTTGCAAAAGGACTTTTTTCCCCAAAGTTCGCCATTCTGTTCATTATCCATGAAATTTAACGTCAGTAGTTCCGACCAGAATGACATGTCTATAGATTAAGAATTATCAAGAATTTTTCATTTCAGATAACATCAAGAGCCAAAATCACCGGGGCCACCCACGCGCTTGTTTTTCGAGGTGCCAACTTCGATCAATAATAGTAATAATAATAAACTATTAAATTTTTTCAACAAAATTTTTTTTTTGTATCCTTAATATGTAAATAAAAACATCCTAAATATCCAAAACGATTCATTTTTATTTTCCTACAAAAAAACGCCCTCCAAAAAAGACATGAAAATCGGCTTAAGTTACCAGACTACTATCTTAAAGGTTTTTAAAGTTGTGATTATCGAATTGAAAGTAAACAGTTAAAAATGTCATATAGATAAGAGACGGGCTCTTTGGGCCATGTTTTTTTCAAGCCACATGGAAATTGCTTTTTCACCAACAGATCAGAATATCTTTAGGTCTATTCGATCCTAAATGCCATCAGGTTTGTTATTCAAATGCAAGAAACATTAAATTTAAAAGATTATAGAAGATTATAGAAGACGCCTTGAAATTAGTGATTTTCCAACGTCAATTAAACTGCGAACGGAATTGCTCAAATTTAATGAATTTAAAAATCAATCTGTGACTATTCTGATCACGAATGTACCCTGAAATACTCCTTTATCTTCATTCTTTGATAGTTCAAAAGTTGTTTATCCTGTAAAACACAAACGACTCTCGGAGTGTTTATGTCTGGTAGTGATCAGGTGGAAAGTAGCCATGAATGGCCGCCCACGCAAACTCGCATCGTAACGGCGAGCAAAAGGAGGGAGATAAAACGAGAGAGAGAAATAGAACGAGGTATATAGTAAAGATATGCCAACTTTGACCAGTAAAACAGATCGCGAACTCTCGAGTTAAAGTTTTGCTGGTGTCCGAATGGTGTTGCACACCTCGACTCGAGAAGTTGCTCCGCAACAACGTCTACGTCGCTCCCTGCTCTTGGTTTTATCCTCCTTTTCTATATCTCTGTTTCTCTCCTTTTACCTGTTGCATCTCTGACCAGGTTGAATCTCGAGGCGTACAGCCACCGGTTGAACCGGGCCCCCCTCGTTCATCTCACTACTTGTATATCCCCGTTCTCGAATTTATAAGGGCGTATCGAGGGTGTCTAAAACATTGACAAAACGCTTTTATGGCCTTACGTTCTGCTTTTCCCTCTTTTCGACATATATATATATTCTCTTCTCTTTTTTACTCTCGTAAACGCCACCAACAGGGCGCAAAGCGTGAGAGGCGATTCTCTCACGGCAGCTACGACGATTTATTGCCATTGATGGCTGAAACGCGCGCGCGCGCAAAACCCGCGAAAAGGGGGCTTCTGATATACCAGCCGAGTGAACGAGAGCGTCTCTCATGTATCGAGATCGTATATATCGACACCCCTAATACAAATATACAGAGAAAGAGAGAGAGAGAGGGATTGGGAGACGAGAGAATCGAAGGGATTTCGAACGATGCTCTAAATCTAAGTCACCTGTCACGCTTGGGGAATTGAAGATAAAAATTGGAGTAAAAAGAAATTGAATGGCACACGGTGATTCTGCTGTATAAATGGATGTATGGATATTCTTATGTAGGCAATTCTTTCTCTCTTTCTCTTCTTGATCTCGAAGTTATTAAGAGTCATTGATTCGTGCTACTGTACCGCCTCTTGAATCATTAGGAATTGGTTTAATTATCAGAATAATTCTGACCAACTATCGAAACGACCATTAACATTTTATTGTGGCTCGAATATATGTATATATGGTAGTTTTTTTTTTTATAGCGTTCCCTCATTCCCCTCGATTCTCTCGAGACCCTCGAGCGTGTATCTATATACATTATTGAATATATCGAACTATAATTTATTATTAACGAGCGCACACACCCGTCGTACATACATTATATACATACTGGATGATTGCGTCTCACCTGTTTACAGATTACCTAATACTCACCTGTGTATCTCAAGATCCGGACGGTCTTTCTCTCTCTCTCTCTCTCTCACTCTTTCGCTCTCTGTTTCTCGTTTAATAGTCCGAGAGGATCGCGAATCAATAAAACACTCGAGGCAGAATGAAATAACAGTGTACCGATGAAGTAAGAAGATTTCTCCGGTACCAGCCAACTCAATTCAGTATCAGGTATTGAAAATATTTTCTGCTAAAGAATTACCGCAATGTCTTGCTGAAGTAACAACTGAAAAATCGAAATAAATTCAAGTTATCCGAACGTTGAGGAAGCTTCGATGATGAATTTCACTTGGTGCTTTCATAGAGCATGAAATTTGAAACAATTCTACAAATTAATCTTCAAAAAGACAATGAAAATATTCCTCGTTAATGATTAGCGTATAATGTCATTATTATTCGCTTTCGACAACGAGGACATTCTTTCACAAAAGCTTTATCCGCATTTCAACGATTTTATATTTGAAAATCTGTATTTTAATTTTTTTATTAGCGTTTCCATATCGGTATACTTTTCTCAGGTTTTTTCGTAGTTTCCTTTTTCGTAACTATTTCCATTTCATTCTCTGAGAGTCAGAGCATTGCCGCAGGTTACGCTTTCCTACATAATTTAATTATCACGTTAGGACGAGGGCACAGGGAAATTGTGGAAAACCTGACCTACAGCGACGGTTACATTTCACTGTATTTGGATTCCGTTGAGGGGGGAAATAGGGTTAGGACAGCGTTTTCTCAATGATTTTCATGAATTTTTTTGTAGTATAAAAAATGAATATAATTTATTGAAACTTTGAGAATATTTTATACATATATTTAAGTATATACAATGAAATTTTTGAAGAATTTTCTTCAAAAACACCGGGGATATAAGCGACCCCATATTGCACGTCACAATCAGACTCAGCATTTTGCGTACATTCTGGATGCCGCAATTTTCATCTGAAATCAAACGAGGTTGGAATTTACTTTTATTATATGTTTCTCTTCTATATGAACCTAAATGCTATCGAAAAAGTAGAAAATTAAATTTTTTACAGGGGTTAAAACAAAAAAGCATGGTTTTTTGCCATTTTTACAACTTTATTTGCAAAAAAAAAATTATTTTAAATAATGATAATATACCGATTTTAGGTTCATATAGAGCACATGAAGAAAGTAACTGCCAATTTTCAAAACGATTGGTTGAAAATTTTTCAAACTAGCGTGTACGCAAGTTCAAAAAAAGTCGTTTTCAGAAAAACGCGTTTGAAAAATAGTACCTAGAAAAACAAGCAATATGGGGTCGCTAATATTTTATAGTATATACTTAAATATATGTATAAAAATTTTATAGTATATACTTAAATATATGTATAAACATTTTATAGTATATACTTAAATATATGTATAAAATATTCTCAAAGTTTCAATAAATTCTATTCTTTTTTTATACTATAAAAAAATTCATGAAAATCATTGAGAAAACGCTGTCCTAACCCTATTTCCACCCTTAATGGCTTATAACAATAGAACGAGTCGGAATTTTCATTTAACATTTTGGGAACATATTTTTCAATAGGTTTACTAACAATTTATGAAATAAAGAAAAAATCGATTTTTTTGAACCGTCCAATCCTATTTCCCCCCTTAATGATTAGCGTATAATGCCATTATTATTCTCTTTCGATAACGAGGACATTCTTTCACAAAAGCTTTATCCGCATTTCAACGATTTTATGTTTGAAAATCTGTATTTTAATTTTTTTATTAGCCTTTCCATATCAGTATACTTTTCTCAGGTTTTTTCGTAGCTTCCCTTTTCGTAACCATTTCCATTTCATTCTCTGACAGTCAGAGTATTGCCGCAGGCCACGCTTTCCTATATAATTGAATTATCACGTTAGGACGAGGGCACAGGGAAACTGTGGAAAACCTGACCTACAGAGACGGTTACATTTCACTGTATTTGGATTCCGTTGAGGGGGGAAATAGAGTTAGGACAGCGTTTTCTCAATGATTTTCAGGAATTTTTTTATAGTATAAAAAATGAATATAATTTATTGAAACTTTGAGAATATTTTATACATATATTTAAGTATATACTATAAAATTTTTGAAGAATTTTCTTGAAACACATTTCACTGAGTTGTATTTGGATTCCGTTAAGAACTGGGAAAAACTGTCTGCTGCTGAGTAGTCGGAGTGCAGGCTAGTTTACGGCTTAACGGTCACCAATCGCAGTATTGATCGCGGTCAATACTGTGCTTAACTTGGGAAACCGCTGCGGAGCCGCGCACCGACCGCGCGTTCATTGCTGCAATTTTTTTTAGTTCTTAGTTAACGTGTGCCGCACTGAAACACTGTAGAATGAACGAAAAAAGAAACGCGCGGCATTTCTCACGGGAGTGTCGAGAGTGCGTGAGTAATTAATGATTCTACGAGAAGATAGACAGAGACAGAGAGAGAGATAGCTAAGTTCTGCGCCGCTTTGAGAACTCTCGTTCTCACCGGCGATCGATTATCCGGGGGCGAAACTCCATCGTCGTCACTAACAGATATATATCGAAATGCCATACTGGCAGAAAAGCAAGGAACAAAAAAAGAAACGAAACGTCGCAAAAGACTTCAAGATCTCGAGGATGTGGAATTCTTAGAGATCGTAGCTCAGAGATAACAAGAGAGACAGAGAGCTGAGAGTGATCCCTGAAAGCGTACAATCCTCCAAGGTCCATACGCAGTTGGACTCTTGGACTCTCTTCTCTCTCTCTCTCATTCTCGCTAATACTAAATTCGGTCAATTAAACGTACTTTTAAGTATAATATATTCAAATAACCGGCGCACTAATGTAATTTAAATATATCCTTGTTAAGATACTTTGCCGCTCTCGTCTAACCCATCCAACAAACGAGAAACTCCGCTCTTGCCTCTTTACAGCTGTTGAAACTGAATGAAAGAATGATCAAGATTTAAAACGGCTTCTGGTATAATTACAAATCAGTCTTTTGGCTGTGAGAAAAAAATGAGATATGCTGTGATCAAAATTTTTGTGCAAGCAAAAATTGCTGTGACAATTTTCATGTAAATCCAAATTTCACGTGACAAATTTCGGCGAGAAAAATTGCTCTGACAATTTTACGAAGATAAGATGACGGATTTGTGATTTGGGGCTAGAACATTAACGTTAGTCGATTACGACAATCTTTAAATTCTCAAACATTTAAAAATATATTAGTCTCGTTTCACTAAGAAGAGCCTTAGAAGAGCCAAGAGGTTTTTGTCCGATGACTCAACGCGAAGAATATTATTCATTGATGATTATTTCGTAATTATAATACTATAACTGTGAGCCTAATTTCACGGAAGTAACGTACACGGTTCGAAGAATAATTCTGTCAAATCGGCTTTGCCGCGAAGATTTTATATTTAAGGGGGGACATAGGGTTAGGACAGCGTTTTCTCAATGATTTTCATGAATTTTTTTATAGTATAAAAAATGAATATAATTTATTGAAACTTTGAGAATATTTTATAAATATATTTAAGTATATACTATAAAATATTAGCGACCCCATATTGCAGGTCACAATCAGACTCAGCATTTTGATTGATGGAATTTTCATTTAAAATTTTGGGAACATATTTTTCAATAGTTTTACTAACAATTTATGAAATAAAAAAAAAATCGATTTTTTGAACCGTCTAACCCTATTTCCCCCCTTAAAGTACTAAACTCTAGTACTCGGTTCTAAACTCACTGACGTACGACGAAAAGAATTTATGCAGTTTTAACGAATTTTAAGTGGTTATACGTAATTGGAAATTTCAAAAAATCGATTTTTTTATTGCATTTTCGAAATGCACATATATTTGAGTATATTCTCTGAAAATTTCAAATTGATTCGGCAAATATTTTTGGAAATACATGCATATTTCTAAGGATTTTTAACGATGTGCAAACGACTTTTGAAACTTTGAGCGCGTTTTTCTCAAAACGGTGTTTTCAAAGTCAGTGAGCACGATTTCTCAAAAAACGGTACAACGGATCGGTCTGGAATTTTAACACAACCTTCTCAGATATATTCTTCAGGTATTGATCGAAGGAATAAGATTTCCGATAATTATTTCTATTTTTTTAAAACAATTCAACGAAAAAGCTCTGGTCGAAAATTGGAATTTTTTTTTTTTGAGCCGCCATTTTGTCAAAAATCAAAATTTCCTCTATTCTTTCGATCAATACCTAGATTTATTTATCCACTAATAGAATCTTTTTGGTTTTTTTATTTGAAATAATCCAAACCGGAGATATCGTGTTCACCGCCAGACACCTTTTTTTGGAGTACCTCCAGGAGATCGTCCACAGGAGCAGTGTAAATCAATATTTTTGAAAATGAAAAATGCCGATATAAAGTTAAAAGCTTCCACTGCATCTATTAATACTTCTTGTATTTGTCAAATAAAATCCCTTTTCAAAAAAAATTCGTCAAAAAACGAGTTTTCTTCGCCTTGCAACTGTGTATAACCCGTTAAGTGGGGAAATAGGGTTAGGACAGCGTTTTCTCAATGATTTTCATGCATTTTTCTATAGTATAAAAAATGAATATAATTTATTGAAACTTTGAGAAGATTTTATACATATATTTAAGTATATACTACAAAATTTTTGAAGAATTTCCTTGAAAAACACCGAAGATATTAGCGACCCCATATTGCAGGTCACAATCAGACTCAGCATTTTACGCGCATTTTAGAAGCCGCAATTTTCATCTGAAATCAAACGAGGTTGGAATTTACTTTTATTATATGTCTTTCTTCTATATGAACCTAAAGGCTATCAAAAAAATAGAAAATTGAATTTTTTACAGGGGTCAAAACAAAAAAGCATGATTTTCTGCCATTTTTTACAACTTTATTTGCAAAAAAAAAATTATTTTAAATAATGATGATATTCCGATTTTAGCTTCATATAGAGCGCAATACTATGAAGAAAGTAACTGCCAATTTTCAAAATGATTGGTTAAAAACTTTTCAAACTAGCGTGTACGCAAGTTCAAAAAAAGTCGTTTCCAGAAAAACGCGTTTGACGCGGTTATAAGCCATTAAAGTGCGCGGAAAACGCGCACTGTAATGGCTTATAACAATAGAACGAGTCGGAATTTTCATTTCAAATTTTGGGAACATATTTTTCAATAGTTTCACTGACAATTTATGAAATAAAAAAAATCGATTTTTTGAACCGTCAACCCTATTTGCCATCTTAAGTGATATACGTCGAAACAAATGTTTAATATTTTTTTTGTCATTGAACGAAACAATATAAGCCAGCAATTATTGCGAAATATTGTTTTCGCTTTATTTCGCCCGATTGAAAATTGAATAATTAAACTTTCTTTTCGTTATATCGCACAAGAGAAATTAGTTACAAGTAGATTCGACGATCGTTTAGTAAAGAATGAATTTATAATTGACCATGATAATATCGTTCACGCCACCCATAACTACAATCTATTTTTTTCTTCACAACCTTTTTTACATTTCCGCACCAAAAAAAAAACGACATTAAATCCCACAATTAAACCACACGGTAATCATATATGCTGGTATTATGATTCCAGGTGACGTCATTGAGGAACTAACGAACACACAGATTTTTAATTGCACGTGTTGTCCCTATTACGCGTGTAACTGATAATTATTCAACTTCAATCAACTTCGCGAACACATCCGCATGTTTTTTTTTTGTTTCTAATTTTATATTTCCATCTTGGCTCGAGTTAACGGTGGAATAATGAGCATCGATCAGTATGGCAGATTTCTCACGAGCAAACGTCCGACTCCGTTAACTTCATTTCATTGGTATTCCGGGAATTTTAGATAATTTTAGATCGGATCTTCATTGTGCGAATCCGCGGATCATTGTTCTTTCTTAGAAAAGAAAATATTAATTTTCAAAAATGCCTCAAGATTTATATGTTACTTGGGGCCGCGACTAAACATCCTCTTAAACGTACGTAAACTCTTTTTCCAAATTGACCGTAAATCTTCACTGCGAAAAAAATATTACGATATGCTCGTCTGCCTCGTCTCACTAATATTCCTGGGGGCATGGCAAAGCTTAGCGAACGGTCTCGGAGGGGTAGGAGGCTCTATGATGACTATGACGATGCGGAAGAATATTATTATTCAACGCGGACGATTATTCTTGTGGCTTAAGAGCGCGCGCGTGTGTGTGTATAACTGGAAAAACCACGCGACGAGAAGAGTAAGAAAGTGGGAGACGAGGGAAGCTATACTTTGTACTTTGATTTGTGGCTAAAGATGCTGAGTAAATCTCTTCAATCTCTCATCTCTCGTTCTTTTGTTCACGAGACTCTCATCCACCGCCCTCGTACAATATCTTTTTAGCCAAACTATACAGCATACGAGGAGTGACCCAAAAAAAACGGGAATTTCGTCATAATTTCTTTATTTTTTAATATTTTTACACCAAATTTTGATCACCTTCAAAGTATTCTCCTTTGACCACAACGCACCTCCGGAAACGATCCTTCCAATGTTCAAAACATTTTTTAAATTCACTTATCGGCATGTTCTTTAGGCCTTCCAGCGATTTTTGTTTTACCTCCTCCACGGTGGCAAAACGATTGATTGCTGCTTTGTTTCGGGGTCGTATCCATAGCACCACTATTCATCACCAGTAATCACCTTGGAAAAAAGTTCACCTTGGAAAACATGCCTGAAATCGACGCTCCCTTTGCTCGGCTGTGAAAAGGCGAGGGACAAATTTGGCTGCAACCTCTGCTCATGTGCAAATCTTTGGATAAAATCCTCTGAATTGAACTCCATGATATCCCAGACATCTCACAGAGTTGATCAATGTTTCGGCGACGGTCTTCACGAATGAGAGCATTGATTTTGTCGACGTTTTCGTCACTTCTTGACGTTGAGGGGCGTCCTGAACGGGGTTGGTCTTCAATTGACGTTTCTCCATTTTTAAAACGTGCAAAACCACTCGTAGACTCTGGTTTTACTTGGGGCAGCATCTCTATAAGCAGTCTTAAGCATTACAGTAGTTTCCGCGGCCGATTTCCCCAACAGGAAATAAAATTTCACAGCCGCGCGTTGCTCTCGACAATCGGCCATCACGTTTTCGCCGAAATGGAAAAAGTTGTTTCACTACAAAAATTCCCACGGGCGAACCGATGCACTCACGGCGACAGAACTTCGCACAGTAACTCGGGAGACGTGTCCCCAACGGACACCTGGTCGAGCAACGGTTTCGCCTACTCTCCCTCCTCGCCGCAGCGCAATTCCCGTTTTTTTTGGGTCCCCCCTCGTATATCTAGCTAACCTCAAAGTCCCACACTCGTTGCGTACCATAGATAATAACCACACATCGTGGTTGTAACTACGATAGGTTTTCACGAGCTCAAACGATCACGAGGAGTTTATAGATAGCGGCGTATACGTATATTTTCATAGAATAACTTATAGGGTGAGTACGACCCGGTACATGTTTATTAACGTTATTTACCGGTTGCGTGTACACGTGGCTAAATTAACAACGATTATATATATACCGGCAATATTATGGCCAGTGAGGAGAGAAGAACTTGAAGAAGGAAGTCCGAACGCAGTCCACCCATATTATGTATTATTCCTGTCTTTCCTTCCCTCGGTCGTCGAGCCTCTAAGCGCGGCGCTACGATCGTTATACCGATCAATTACGGCCCTGTTATCTTTGCGTCCCGACCGGATCCTCAACACATCTCGTTATAATACGTACACGCACGCACGGAGAGTGAGAAACTTGTGTGTACAACTTGACGCCCTTCTCTCACTGTAAACGATCAAAGGAAATCCTCCGCAGTAAAAAAAAAATTGTGCAATTCCTACGAAACGATGAGCTAAAATTCTTCGAGTTCAAGCTCCCTCACGCTTGTATCCCATTCGTGTGGGCCTGTGTGTGTATGCATAGCTATCAACGTGACGAAATCCGTGAAACGGTAACTCCAATTAGTCGTCACGTCTACGAGAAATCCTCTCTCTCTTTTTTCTCTCCATGAGATGGGACGGTACGAAGTAAATGTATAGTTTGAGATATCTTGGCTGAACAGATTGAGTCCGTACAAACGTGAATGTCGATAAGGGTAGAAGAGAAAAAGAGAGAAATAGAGAGAAGAGAGAGGAGAGAGACCTACAAGATAAAAAAGAGAAACAGAACCGAAAGGGAAAACGCAAGTTTACTTATGCAGCAAAATTGTAGTGAAAACAGAGAAACATCAAGGCGCAATTTCCATTGCTGTCTCTCTCGTTTCTGTGTCCGCGGCCTCTTGTTTACCCGATTAACGTTACGGCGCTCGGCAATTACCGGAGAATTTATTACGACGGATTTCTGCACTCATGGTGTCTTGTGGCACCGTGCATATATGGGCTGATTCGCATGAAAGCTAAGTGTATTTTTTTTCGTCGAGCAAATTATTGGGTATTGGCGGGAAAAATTTACAAATGTACGGGTAATCGGATTTTTGTGAATTTATGTATTCTTACGGGGGGAAATAGGGTGAGACGGTTCAAAAAATCGTTTTTTTTTATTTCATAAATTGTTAGTAAAACTATTGAATAATATGTTCCCAAAATTTTAAATGAAAATTCCGACTCGTTCTATTGTTATAAGCCATTAAGAGGGGAAATAGGTTTAGGACAGCGTTTTCTCAATGATTTTCATGAATTTTTTTATAGTATAAAAAATGAATATAATTTATTGAAACTTTCAGAATATTTTATACATATATTTAAGTATATACTATAAAATATTAGCGACCCCATATTGCTTGTTTTTCTTGGTACTATTTTTTTAAACGCGTTTTTCTGAAAACAACTTTTTTTGCATTTGCGTACACGCTAGTTTGAAAAGTTTTCAACCAATCGTTTTGAAAATTGGCCGTTACTTTCTTCATAGTATTGCGCTCTATATGAACCTAAAATCGGAATATTATCGTTATTTAAAATAATTTTTTTTTGCAAATAAAGTTGTAAAAAATGGCAAAAAATCATGCGTTTTTGTTTTGACCCCTGTAAAAAATTCAATTTTCTATTTTTTTAATAGCATTTAGGTTCATGTAGAAGAGAGACATATAATAAAAGTAAATTCCAACCTCGTTTGATTTCCGATGAAAATTGCGGCTACCAGAATGTACGCAAAATGCTGAGTCTGATTGTGACCTGCAATATGGGGTCGCTAATATTTTCGGTGTTTTTCAAGGAAATTCTTCAAAAATTTTATAGTATACACTTAAATATATGTATAAAATATTCTCAAAGTTTCAATAAATTATATTCATTTTTTGTACTATAAAAAACTTCATGAAAATCATTGAAAAAACGCTGTCCTAACACTATTTCCTCCCTCAAGAAACGAATCACGTTCAATTTTCTGGAAGTGTATCAACGAGGCTCCGATACAAGGCGGGGGAAATTTCGAAATTGATTTTTTTTTTTCATAATGTTTCGGGAAAGGATTTTTTTTATATCATTTACTTTTTTTGCTTAATGTTTTGCAAATTAGATAAGTCAAATGAAGAGTTGCGTTAAAAATCAATCGATTTCATACGAAATAACCTATGTACGTATTTTCTGAATAAACAGTGAGTACAATGTGTAATCTGGCTCCTTAGTGGATCAAGTTTGCCTCGAGAACGCGCCTTAAATTTTCAATACTCCTTCCCATGTTGTTTATATATATATAATTGATACGGTACGGTAATATACACGTGTAGATGTAGTCAGGCAGATAGAATATAGAGTTATACTATATGTTGGTAGTTAAAAAGGCAAGAGTCTTTTCTCAGTCTCGAGCAAACTGGCGACACGTTTCAATTTAACGATTACAACCTCGTACGAACGGATCGACAGGCTCTCTCGCATCTGCTGACGACGACGACGCCGACGAGACTCGAGCATTGCGTTCGTTAACCCTCTCGTCGTTGTCTCTCTTTGCGCACTTTATTTCCAAGTACGAGAAACTCTTGGTTTTATTCAATTTTATTTACTTTTTTTCATTGCGTCTACTCTTTCCTTCAGGTATAATGAACTTGACCATATCGTTTATTTAATATCCACAGATCGTTCGTCGGTTAAATTGACGTGAAGTCATTATTACGAAATTGTTGTTAAGGAAAGTGTAGATTTTTCGCCAGATTTAATTAAGATTTCGCAAAAATTTTGCTACGTTGATGGCAAAAGATTAACATTAAAGGAATGTTTGGACACGGTACCGGGTATAAAATCATGTGCACATTTAACAATTTTTTTTTAAGCATGAAAAAGTGATTTATTTATAAAACTAATTACACAGCTATTTTGTATAAATATCGAGCTAACAAAAAAATATTTATTTTTGTTTGTTTCTTTGTTGTACAAAATGGCCGACTACTGATATTTGCTTTTGGGCTTTTTTTCTAATTGGCGCGATAAATATCTTCGACAATTTTTACCCGATTGACTTCAAAATAAAAAAATTATTATTAATTAAAAACTTTCGATTTCGTGAGCAGTTTTGTACGAAATTTTTCACTGGAAATTCACCTTTTAAGTTCAAACGCCTACAATATTCGAACTAAACAATATTTTTCAAATTCCTTATGTAATTCTCTGCGAAATGTAATTAGAAAGATAATTTTTAAATTTGAAGTCAATCGGTCAAAAATTGTCCAAGTTATTTGTCACGCCAATTATTTAAAAAAAAGCTCAAAAGCAAATAGCAGCAGTCGGCCATTTTCTATGACAAAAAAAAAACAAAGAAAAATATTTTTATTAACTTGATATTTATGCTAAATAGATGTGTAATTAGTTTTATAAATAAATCACTTTTTCATACAAAAAAAATTGTTAAACGTGCACATCATTTTACATCCGCTACTGTGGCCATATCCCATAAGGGGGGAAATAGGGTTAGGACAGCATTTTCTCAATGATTTTTATGAATTTTTTTACAGTATAAAAAATGAATATTATTCATTGAAACTTTGAGAATATTTTATACATATATTTAAGTATATACTATAAAATTTTTGAAGAATTTCCTTGAAAAACACCGAAGATTTTAGCGACCTCATATTGCAGGTCACAATCAGACTCAGCATTTTGCGTACATTCTGAAAGCCGCAATTTTCATCTGAAATCAAACGAGGTTGGAATTTACGTTTATTATATGTCTCTCTTCTATATGAACCTAAATGCTAACAAAAAAATCGAAAATTGAATTTTTTACAGGAGTCAAAACAAAAAAGCATCATTTTTTGCCATTTTTTACAACTTTATTTGCAAAAAAAAAATTATTTTAAATAATGATAATATTCCGATTTTAGGTTCATATAGAGCGCAATACTATGAAGAAAGTAACTGCCAATTTTCAAAACAATTGGTTGAAAACTTTTCAAACTAGCGTGTACGCAAGTTCAAAAGAAGTCGTTTTCAGAAAAACGCGTTTGAAAAAATAGCGCGCTCGAGGCCTGAAGGAGAGCTACTCACTTTAATGGCTTATAACAATAGAACCAGTCGGAATTTTCATTTAAAATTTTGGAAACATATTTTTCAATAGTTTTACTAAAAATTTATGAAATAAAAAAAAATCGATTTTTTGAACCGTCTAACTCTATTTCGTCCCTTAAGGCTTTATATACGCGATTCCGCCGATTTTCGAAGATACTTTTCTAGACGCGGTTAATAAAAAATGACGCATAAATTGACAACATTTTTTTACAGATCACATGGTTAAGCACATGGTTAAGTATATGTAAAAAAAAATCAGAAATATCAACAAATGGCGGAGATATAACATAATAAAGCAATGTATTTTTTTTGGTGCGCGCGTTGATGGTGGAAGTTCTCGGCATCGATGTGGGTGCCTGAAAAAAAAATGAACATATTTATAATTGCATAATGAATGTATCTTCAGTGTGAACCAACAATGTTATGAAAAAAAAAATTATTATAATAAAAATTCGAAACCCAACATTTTTTCACTCAACTTTCCGTCGGTATTTTATTTTTTATATTATTTTGTGTCATTGAAATTTTTGTTTGCGTGGTTCACACGATAGGCGATGATACTAAGAATATGTTGTAAAAATTTCAAAGCGATCTGAAGCTCCGTTCAAGAGTTAGAACTTTCACAAGGTTCAAAAAAGTGAATCGTGGAAAAACGGCTTTGAAGTTGGCGGTCGGGCGCGCCGTGCAGTGTCTACTAAAAATGCAATCTTACCTTATTTAACAATTTTTGGAATTTTTCAATTCTGTAAAGCTTAAAATATTCCTAACCGTTCAGGCTAATGAAATCAAAAGTAGACAAAAAAAATGAAAAATTTGGAAATTTTTCGCGTATATAATGCCTTAAATATAATTTTTCCACAGGGTATACGATCCTCGCTTGAGGTCTATGCCATAAGTTTTTCCCAGGCTTCTCATTTATGAATTATAAAACGATGCCAATGAAAACTGAAATATTATCGGATATCATATATATGCGTGTATAAAAGACCGCACACTCAAACGAGCGTTATCTATTTTATTATTTGTCCTATCTCTCGTTTCTTCCTTCACTTTTCTCCTCATTCACATACGAGTGCATATCGCCCTCGTGTTTCAATTCCTCTCCGACGTCTTGAAACGTTATCTCTTCGGTTGCTCGTTCGCCACATGCGTACCTACCTTTAATCCACGCGATACAGTTTTATGATGTGGATTAAAAGAGGTACGGCGATACCACTGCATTCGTGTGTTTGTGTGCTCTTCTGTGTGTGCATATGGATATATATGGCGGTCTGACCGCGGAGATATAGGGTTACTAGCCCCGCGGTACTTACGAGACGCGTTGCCGATCCACTGTCCAACTAAAAGTATGCGGTATATATAATCCATGGAGAATTAGCATAAACTATCGAGCTTGAATCGAGCTTATTACGTATGGAAAAAAAATTAAAGCTTATTTTCATTGAAATGCAATTTATTTCATTTAAATAAACCTTAATTGGCTAAGTTGGAAATTGAATTATTTCCTAACAAAAAATCATTTTGTTTAAATTCAAACGTCAATTTTATTGAAATCAAGATTTACACGGTTACAGTCCGATCGATTGCTTCGGAGAAATTAATATTTTTATTTTTCAAGTATTTTTCAAGTATATATAACCTGTGGAAAATTAGCATAAACTATCGAGCTTGAATCGAGCTATTACGAATAGAAAAAAAATTAAGCTTATTTTCATTGAAATACAATTTATTTCATTTAAATAAATCTTAATTCGCTAACTTGGAAATTGAATTATTGCCGAACAAACCGAGCTTGAATCGAGCTTATTACGTATGGAAAAAAAATTAAAGCTTATTTTCATTGAAATACAATTTATTTCATTTAAATAAACCTTAATTGGCTAAGTTGGAAATTGAATTATTTCCTAACAAAAAATCATTTTGTTTAAATTAAAACGTTAATTTGATTTGAATGAAGATTTACACGGTTACAGTCGTCTGATCGAATGCTTTTGGAGTATTTAATATTTTTAGTATCTTCAAATTAATTCGCAATAAAAATAAGTTACAAAATAAAATCTTAATATAATGAGAAAAATTATTTAACGGGGATCCGGTATTTTTTAAAATTTTCTGCAAACACTAGAAGACTTTTTTTTCCTGAATTTCAATCGTTGAGCTTCCTTCTACTTAATTGAATACAATCTTATTGAAAACCTCAGTTTTCTTTGTTTCTTCCTGCGACAATGATTAACGCACACACCACACTTAAGTTTCAAATAAATTTTCATTCGATCGTTATAGTTTCTCTTATTCACTGATTAACGGAGGTATTACCATTTTTATCTTTGTTTCTCTTCCGCTCGATGATCTATGATTGCATCTAAGCATCTGTGGAAGGCGTAGAAAAGATACATAAAAGTAAAAGTTCACGTGGACTTGGGACTGACGATACTATAACAGCCATTCGGACATTTTCTTCCTCATTATATCTCTGGTAAAGGAGATGAACACAGAGCGCGACTGTTATTATCCTTCTGATATTTTGCTGAAGGGATTTTACTGTGCGGAGCTGATTGTCTCCTCACTCGACGTTATTGCTCGCAGATCGTAGAGAAAAATAAAGCATCCGCTTTCTCTCTCGGGACAGAAACAGACAGAGAGAGAGATTGGAATTTAATAAGAGACGCGCGTTCAATATCGCTTCGAGAAAGATGAGACCTCGAAGAATTTTACATACTTTCGCTCCCGAGATGCCCCGGTGACGTTGCCAATTTTACAATGCAATTTTCGTTTCTCTTGTCCTCAATATATCCGATTATTGAAATTACTGTGTGTATTGCAGGATCATTCATTTAAGGATATATGTTAGGTACTGGTCAGTCATGACACAATTAAACGTTCAAGTCAAGAATATTATATTTAAACACTAATTAAAACGATTGTCAAGATGTCCACTGAAGCTGAAAAGACGTTTTAGTAACCTGCAAGTCAAAAAATATAGCATAGATATTAATTTTTTTTCAATTTCTCACTGAAAATTTCGTTGTTGGATATGATTTTACGATTCCTGACGAGAATTGTTGAAGATATAAACAAAATATTTTCGGAATAAAAACAGTAAAATGTATACAATTTATAATATTTTGATCCTGTCCATTATAAAAGAACATATTTAGGGCGATTGGAATTAATAATCATCGATATCAAGATAGGTTTTTGTAAAAAAAAGCTGTGGGATCGACTGTACCGTTTTGGCCATTTGTGACCATTTTTACTGTTAATATATTTCTATCGTTGTTTTTCCGCATTCTAATAATGATACTTCGATAATAGTCATATTAATCTATAAAATGAGCTACGCGATGTTTCTTAATTTCAACTATATTAGGAGTTTTGTGCTTTAGAACGTGGTGACCAAAATCCAATGAAAACTGGCCACAAATGGTACTGTACCCTTAGAGCGATTTTTTTTTCGACTATTTTTTTTTTTCAGTCCCCACCCGAAATTTTGTTGGATATGTCGAAAAAGAAATTCCCTGAAAGTTACAGCCCTTAATATTAATTCTAAGTACTTTCCCAAAGCGTGAGAAGATTTTCCATCTAAAATAGACGAGAATCGAATTTTTTTTATATTTTATTTCTATAACTCAGCCCCATTTTATGCTATCATATTGTTCTTGGTTTCGATTTACTCAGAATAAAACAATCTAAAAAAATGCCTTCTGCGGCGAAAGTGTAAATTGTACTGGTGAATTGGTACGGGTCACTGAAGTTGATTTTTACCCAAAATTCTCGTTTTTTTGCTGTTATCTCCGAAACAATTGACTTTACGAAAAAAATTTGTTGGAAATTTAATTTCCTATAAAAAAGGTCCTATCGACCCAATTGCTTAGATTAATATTCCTTGAGATATTGAACTTTTTTTATTTTTTATTTTTTGTATTATTTAATATTTCATATTTTATAAATTTTATACTACTCATAAGTTAAAGTTCAATATCTCAAGAAATATTAATCTAAGCGATTGGGTCGATACGACCTTTTTTGTAGAAAATTAAATTTCCAACAAATTTTTTGTTTACATTTCTTTCGTAAAGTTAATTGTTTCGGAGATAACAGCAAAAAAACGAGAATTTTGGGTAAAAATTAACTTCAGTGACCCGTACCAACTCACCAGTACAATTTACACTTCCGCCGCAAAAGGCACTTTTTTAGATTGTTTTATTCTGAGCAAATCGAAACCAAGAACAATATGATAGCATAAAATGGGGCTGAGTTATAGAAATCTGAAAAAAAAAAAAAAAAATCGATTTACGTGTATTTTAGATGGAAAATCTTCTCACGCTTTGGGAAAGTACTTAGAATTAATATTAAGGGCTGTAACTTTCAGGGAATTTCTTTATCGACATATCCAACAAAATTTCGAGTGGGGACTGAAAAAAAAATGGTCGAAAAAAAAATCGCACTAATGTATTATATGGATTTAAAAGCTTGGGAATTTTAGCTCGAAAAGTAGAAAAATAAGTTAACGCACAACCTTAATGAAGCAAATGTAAATTTATTCTTATGCCTCACCGCTAATCGATCTTCCCAACGTCTTGTCGATCTTATTTCTTACGTCAATTTTTTTTTCAAGCTTCGAAATACAAGTTATACAATTATATCTATCTACAATTCTCCTGTCGCTGTTGTTCTTCGTTAAAATAATGCCAATTTTCTCGTTTCTGTATTTTAATTGTAATTTATTTTTATTGCGAATTAATTTAAAGATACTAAAAATATTAAATACTCCAAAAGCATTCGATCAGACTGTAACCGTGTAAATCTTGATTCAAATCAAATTAACGTTTTAATTTAAACAAAATGATTTTTTGTTAGGAAATAATTCAATTTCCAACTTAGCCAATTAAGGTTTATTTAAATCAAATAAATTGTATTTCAATGAAAATAAGCTTCATTTTATTTCTATACGTAATAAGCTCGATTCAAGCTCGATTTGTTAGGCAATAATTCAATTTCCAAGTTAGCCAATTAAGGTTTATTTAAATCAAATAAATTGTATTTCAATGAAAATAAGCTTAATTTTTTTTCTATTCGTAATAAGCTCGATTCAAGCTCGATAGTTTATGCTAATTTTCCACAGATTATATATACTTGAAAAATACTTGAAAAATAAAAATATTAATTTCTCCGAAGCAATCGATCGGACTGTAACCGTGTAAAACTTGCTTTCAATAAAATTGACGTTTGAATTTAAACAAAATGATTTTTTGTTAGGAAATAATTCAATTTCCAAGGATGCCTTTTAGTTCCCGAGTTTCGCGAACATTCAAAGAAACCTCGTTGTAGCGATTCTGAACAAACGAAAAAAAAAGAATGAAAGAAAAATGCTGGTATAGAAGGGTCTCTTTCTGCCTCATTATGGGGCGCCTTGTGTCTTCTTGCCGGAGAGGCCGCCCGCAGCAGCCAACTTCTCTGCTCACAGTTTCATTCCCTACCCCAATCCTTTACCCCCTTTTTCGCGTAGGTGGCTCTCATGTTTTATGCATTTTCATTTTATTCTTCCTACCGAGATCTTCGATCGTCCCTTTCTTCGACTGTTTCTCCTCCTCTTTATACGTATATCCAATTTCCAATTGGAAAATTTCGATCTTACAAAAGCGGAAAAGAATTTTTTTTTCTTCGTTTATAGCCGTTGCATTAAAAGAAAAAAAATTCGATAACATGACGTTAAGATGTATAACTATTTTGCACATTAATTTTAATATTACGTTTTATTAATATCACGATTCTCAGAGCCAAACAGAGATATCAAAGTCAGTTATGTATTGTTATTTATCGAGGATAGTGAGTTAGCATTTTAAAGACGTTGCTGCAGTCCACACCAATCTATATCAAATAAAATATGACGAATGGGAGCGCGAAGTTCCGAGGAGATCGAAGGAATGAGATCGCGCTTATCTACTTAATTCTCTCTCCGTCCCAACCTCTCTTTTCCATGGTTAACATACAGATATATTAGGTGTGCCGATCAAGAAGCATCATCGAAGGTCGCGAATACGAACGCATCAAATGAGATTCGATCGAGAGCGTTGAATATATAAAATGACTGATAGCGAGAAGGGCTTATCGAGCGTTAGAAAAATCGATTTAACGCCTTTATGACATTCAAACATTGACAACCTACTCGCGATCGTGAAAGAATGGATAATACACGGGAGAGATCGAACGACGAGAGCGAGGGAGAAAGGAAATGTAAGAAAAAAAAATGTATATACATGCAAAAGCGAGAGGGCAACTCGTGG
Organism: Oxytorus armatus; assembly: GCA_958009045.1. Classification (NCBI taxonomy): domain Eukaryota; kingdom Metazoa; phylum Arthropoda; class Insecta; order Hymenoptera; family Ichneumonidae; genus Oxytorus; species Oxytorus armatus. The sequence continues at coordinate 3,246,368 of OY253750.1, forward strand.
ATGGTTTATACACATTTTATATGGGCAACTCCGCGGTCGTTATTCGGACGTAACCACCAATTATCGTACTCCGGCTTTGCGCGGGCCGAGAAGAGCGTTACCCCCGGAGGGGCCAAATTTTAAATTCTCAAAGGAGAAACCGCGAAACAACTTTCTTCATCATCCGGCAATATTGTACTTGTGTGTATACAATAACGATCAAAAGTTCTTTATCATCCATGAAAATTGGGCATGTTTGTGGAAGCAAAAGCATTTTTCATTTCTTACAATAACTTTCTAGGCGATGTTGATCGTAGTGATTGAAATAACGAGAATTAATGATTGATTTTTTTTTTTTTTTTGGTAAATTTTTATCATTTTTTATTTGTGGTACAAAGTTCCATCGCCTAAGACGAGTAAGGTATTGAATTCAGAGGGGAGATGGATTTAGGATTAAGTTTTTTTTTTTTAGTGATTTTCATGAATTTTTTTGACAAGTAAGGAAGTTACATAATTTATTGAAACTTTGAGAACATTCTATACAGATATTCAATTAAATATTGTAATTTTTTTAAAGTATTTTCTCGGAAAATATGGACTGCCACCCTTCAGAGGTGACCATCAGACGTGGCTGCTTTGTGTACATTCTACGGGCCACAGTTTTCATGTGAAATCAATTGAGTTTCAAATTTACTTCGAGGACATGTGTTTCTTCTATATGAACCTAACTTCTCCCCAAAAAATTGAAAATTGCATTTTTTTTCGAGGTGTTTAAGCAAAAGAGCATTTTTGAAATTATGCTCTTTTGTTTAAACACTTCTAAAAAAATGGAATTTTCAATATATGTATATAATGTTCTCAAAGTTTCAATAAATTATATACATTTATTTGTCGTCAAAAAAAATTCATGAAAATCACTAAAAAAACGTAGTCCTAAACCTATCTACACCCTTAGGGATGTATGTTACGTACCGATGAGTCGTTACACAATTGAACGTTCGAGTCGGGAATATTGTATATGCAAGCTAACTACATAAAATGAATTTAGTATCCACCAAAGCTAAAAAGAAATCTCAGTATGCTGTGAGTAAAAAAATATTGCATAAAAATTACTTTTTTACTGTAAATTTGGTTGCTCATAAGACTGACACTTCTTCTAACGAGAGCTGTTAAAAATAAAAATATAATTTCTTTGGAATAAAAACAGTAATATGTTAAGCAACGTTTTGATCGTACTGAAACATGTAACATATTTAGGATAATTGGCAATCGTAAAGGTCGATATTGAAGTAAATTTATTAAAAAAACCGTACGTAACCATAAAATGTATGAATGTTGGCAACAGGGCGCCTGGAAAATGCTCATATATGTATATATTAGTTTAAAACATCATTTAACTCGTAATAACTGTCAAAATACGTGGGCACCTGTCGATTTTTTATTTTTAACGTGTCTACGGTGCTATTGTAAAAAAAGTTTTTTTCCCAAAAAAACTACTATGGAAGTGTACACTTCCATAGTACTTTTTTTTATTTGTTTTTAAGAATTTAAAAAGAATTTTTTGACTGTTTTTTAAGAATTTAAAAAGAAAAAAGTATTTTTTTCCAGCGTAAATAGTATTGAGAGCACGAAACCCTGCGTTACCTGTATTAAGGGTGGAAATAAGGTTAGGACAGCGTTTTCTCAATGATTTTCATGAATTTTTTTATAGTATAAAAAATGAATATAATTTATTGAAACTTTGAGAATATTTTATAAATATATTTAAGTATATACTATAAATTTTTTGAAAAATTTCCTTGAAAAACACCGAAGATATTAGCGACCCCATAGCGCAGGTCACAATCAGACTCAGCATTTTGCGTACATTCTGGAAGCCGCAATTTTCATCTGAAATCAAACGAGGTTGGAATTTACATTTATTATATGTCTCTCTTCTATATGCACCTAAATGCTATCAAAAAAATTGAAAATTGAATTTTTTACAGGGGTCAAAAGAAAAAAGTATGATTTTTTGCCATTTTTTACAACTTTATTTGAAAAAAAAAAATTATTTTGCATAATGATAATATTTCGATTTTAGGTTCATATCGAGCGCAATACTATGAAGAAAGTAACTGCCAATTTTGAAAACGATTGGTTGAAAACTTTTCAAACTAGCGTGTACGCAAGTTAAAAAAAAGTCGTTTTCAGAAAAACGCGTTTGAAGAAATAGTGACCGCTCGGTTATACACGTGGCACGCTCGGGGCCTGAAGGAGAGCTACTCACTTTAATGGCTTATAACAATAGAACGAGTCGGAATTTCCATTTAAAATTTTGGGAACATATTTTTTGATAGTTTTACTAACAATTTATGAAATTAAAAAAAAATCGATTTGTTGAACCGTCTAACCCTATTTCCTCCCTTAAATGACTAAACTTTGAATTTTTACCGATTCACGTGAGTAAAAATTATTTTTAAATTCTTAAAAAAAAAAGACAAATTCTTTCCTCCATAACATCTAGGAACTTCAGGTCGAAAGATGGAAAGCATCCAGCTAAACAAACAAACAAATCTCTAAAGTACTTTTTTTTTCTCATCATATCAAAACGATTGCTACACAAAATCGATCTAAATAAAAGTAACATTCGAAACGTTAAAAGAGCCTGTAAAATTTTGTTACGATGATAAAATTACTTTTGAACCGTAGTGTATTTATAAAAGCGAAGAAGGAAAGGAAAAAAGTTAGTTTGTACGCGGTATCGGATGTTGGTGATTTAAAACTTCGAGGGAGAATCACCGAGAGAAAATATATTGAAGAATTGATGATGAAAAAGCGAAAGAGGGAGGAATCGCGATCGGAGTCGCGAAATAACGAATGAGACTCTGGTATCGATGAGGAAAAAAAAAAAAACAAAAAAATGTGTGTGGTTTTTTGAAGATGAGACTTAAAGGCAAGACTTGTGTGCAGAAGCAGTGACGCCGTGTTCGGTCTCACTCTCACGGAATTTAATCCGCACACAATGTTTCATATACATACACATACACACATATATATATATTTAATATACGATGTAACTGTTGGTAGAATGACGCTAGTGGGAGGGAGGAAAAAAAATTGAGTTTCGCGATGCGAAACGTGACCACCCCGAGCCACGAACTCCTCGCCCGAGAATAAAGCAGAGGTGCATATTTGCCATCTCGCTCCGTCGAGTGCATCTATTTTATTTCTTCGTTTTGCCCCCCCCCCCCCCCCCCCTCACCCTTCACATTGTGAATCATTGTCCGATCTTTCTTTGTATTCTCATTCTTATTATTTCTCTCTCGGTCTCTTTTCGTCTACTCGCTTTCGTTTCTCTTCTCGTGCGCCCCCGAGAATCGTGCACTCCTCTGCAACTTTTCTATCCAACGTTCCTCTTACACGTATACGAAACATGCTCGGAGTACACGTGTCACGTGGTGATTCCGTCTCTTATACGCTTATAAATATATATATTTGCCAATAGAATATTTATCAGGAAGAGCGGGAGAGAGGTGAGACAGGAGTTTCGAGAAGATCCACTATGGTCCATTCGTAAGAAGCACGTGTGAGAGTGTGACAGGACAAATAGGTGAAGTTTTGGATACTCCATTTTTTTATTCACTTAAAAGTTTGCAGTATATATAACCTGTGAAAAATTAGCATAAACTATCGAGCTTGAATCGAGCTTATTGGGTATGGAAAAGAAATGAAGCTTATTTTCATTGAAATACAATTTATTTCATTTAAATAAACCTTGAGGGAGGAAATAGGGTTAGGAAAGCGTTTTCTCAATGATTTTCATGAATTTTTTTATAGCATAAAAAATTAATATAATTTATTGAAACTTTGAGAATATTTTATACATATATTTAAGTATATACTATACAATTTTTGAAGAATTTCCTTGATAAACACCGAAGATATTAGCGACCCCATATTGCAGGTCACAATCAGACTCAGCATTTTGCGTACATTCTGGAAGCCGCAATTTTCATCTGAAATCAAACGAGGTTGGAATTTACTTTTATTATATGTCTCTCTTCTATATGAACCTTAATGCTATCAAAAAAATAGAAAATTGAATTTTTTACAGGGGTCAAAACAAAAAGGCATGATTTTTTGTCACTTTTTAAAATTTTATTTGTAAAAAAAAAATTATTTTAAATAATGATAATATTCCGATTTTAGGTTCATATAGAGCACAATACTATGAGGAAAGTAACTGCCAATTTTCAAAACGATTGGTTGAAAACTTTTCGAACTAGCGTGTACGCAAGTTCAAAAAAAGTCGTTTTCAGAAAAACGCGTTTGAAAAAATAGTGACCGCTCGGTTATACACGTGGCGCGCTCGGGGCCTGAAGGAGAGCTACTCACTTTAATGGCTTATGACAATAGAACGAGTCGGAATTTTCATTAAAAATTTTCGGAACATATTTTTCAATAGTTTTACTAACAATTTATGAAATAAAAAAAAATCGATTTTTTGAACCGTCTAACCCTATTTCCTTCCTTAATTGGCTAGCTTGGAAATTGAATTATTGCCTAACAAACCATTTTTGTTTAAATTGAAACTTCAATTTTGTTTAAAGCAAAATTTACACGGTTACAGTCCGATCGATTGCTTCGAACAAATGAACATTTTTATTTTTCAAATTAATTCGTAATAAAAATAAATTACCAAATTTATTTTGTAATTCCATTCGTAAGAAGTACGTGTAAGAGTGTGATAGGACAAGTAGGTGAAGTTTTCGTTACTTTGTACTCGGTCATATCGGATACTAATTTTTTTTTAAATTAATTTTTCGTAGAAAAAATGATAAACTATAAACTAAACCCTTTAGGATTTTCAATATGATCATTTTTTTTCCGGCAAGTAGAAAAGAAACGCCGAGAGCTCGCTCCCCTTGGTTGAAAAATTTATAACGTCATTGAATATTTTAATTTATGTATACGAATAATGCAATGTCACTTTCACGACGAAGGGTGCTCGTTTTACGTCGCTCACGTTAACGTGGGCATTTCGCGAGAGGATGAGTCTCTGCCATTAAGTGAACAGGGACAACGTGGAGCAGACGTGGGTTGATAAGGGAGAATCCTTCTCGTTTCCTGGAGTGGCGTTCGCCAAGCTTTGACTTTGACTTACGCGTTAATAGCCTCTCATTGTTATCCATAATAATTTCATCCTACGCCTTTGAACGAGCGTCAAGAGATTATACTCGGATAGAATGCCCCGAAGCGCTTTTGCGCCGTATATAATATTTTTCTATATAGATATAAATATATTTTATACTTTTGAAATTCACCGTCTCATTATCCGCTATGATTCGTCCATTCATTTTATAGAATTACTCGGAGTGTCGATATCAACCCTCATTTTCGATATCGAATTATCGATTGGCCATTTTGTAATAAAGAAAAGAATGATTATACACAGCTGGATGTCAATCGAAAGGATAATTCCTTTTTCTTCTTCTTCTTCTTCTTTCTTTGGATCAATGAAATAATTCGATGCTATATATCTTTCCTATGTATTTTATCATCGTCATGTCGGTTGTCATGAATTCGTAGACGCGATAAATGACGTTAAGTCAATTGGTATTAAAAACATTTTTTTTCTTCTTTTATTCGATGTGCAATCAATCAGAAAAAAAAAATGATATTCGATCCTCACTTTTATTTCATTACCCACCTGTGGCTTTTTCTTCTCGCACGTCAATCTTCGAAATCAAATGTCTATATACATAACACTTGACCAATGTTGGCTTCGAACGAGAATTAAAAAAAAAATGGAATAGTACGTACAGTCTCGTAACGCACGTGAGATCACTGTTGGATCGATTAGTCATCGATTAAACTCCCGCGCTCGCATACCGTCACGTTTTTACCGAGAAAAAAAAAAACAAACGCCAAGAGTCTTCGCGTGTCTTTTGTCTTGCTTTGCCACTTTTTTTTCTCCCGATCTCACGATACAAATCGCCGAGAAAATTGTTATTAAATGTATGTAAAGTCCCAGGGTCAAGATCGACAGGTTTCTATACCTCTCTTGATCTCACACGCAAAACCAAGGAAATCTATCGCTGGCAGTGTTTATAGTTGTCGTTATGTCAGCAAATATATGAAATGGAGATTACGTATAAACCGGTAATACTCGCGCTAATGGTACGATATAGTCCTCGTAAAGTCACGTGTTTCCTTCTGTGGTAGAGTGGGAGTGAAGAGGAGAAACATGAGTTGGAAAGGAAAATGTGATTTTATCGTTTCGTTCGACAAAATTACTCATAAATTTATTATCGATCGTTCGAAAAAAATAAAACATTAAACCTTGATCTATATATCAGTCAATTTATCATAAAGATCGTGGGAGCTTTTCTACGGGTAGTTAAAATCATTTAAATGTCATTCCGAATACAATTTGAATTGAACATTGTTTGAAGACGATTTAAATGCATCTATTTCTCTTCTAAAACATCACGGTAAATAATTAGCCCTCTTCAAACAAATCCCTTTGCTCTAAAAAGAATTTTTTTTCTTTTCATTGACTCATTTTTCTGGAAGCATGTACAGTAGGGTGGGTCAAATAAAATGAATAATTTTTATTTTCCTCGATATAATGGAAAATGTATTGTTTGACATCTCAAAAAAACCCTCTGCAAGTATGAGCCCTTCATATTTAAATTAAGAGGTCCCTCGTCGCTAATTTTCATCTTCGTTTAAATAACATGGAAACCTTTTTTTTTAACTTTGGAATTTTATTAGACTTAAACCGTTGATGTTAGGAGAATTTTTTAACACATTTTTGTAGAACATTTGATGCTCCACAAAAAAGCTCTCTTGTGTCTAATCGATAAAAGTAACCGTACAAAAAATAATCGGTGATAATTACCTCTGGATTTTCTCATATTTGTTTGAAAACAATTAGTAATATATTGGTAGTATATTAATATATTAGTATATTAGTAATATATTAGTAGTATGTTAGTAGTATATATTAGTGTTATATTTATTCACATTGATAACTAAAATTTTTTTAAATTTGAAATTTATTTACTAATAAACGTGATAAGTAGAATCCAGAGCTAATTATCACCGATTATTTTCTTGTACGGTTACTTTTATCGATTAGACACAAGAGAGCTTTTTTGTAGAGCATCAAATGTTTTACAAAAACGTGCTAAAAGACTCTCCTAACATCAACGGTTTAAGTCTAATAAAATTCCAAAGTAAAAAAAAAATGATTCCATGTTATTAAATAACATGGAAACATTTTTTTTTTACTTTGGAATTTTTATATTAGTAGTATATTAGTATATTAGTATATTAGTAATATATTAGTAGTATATATTAGTATTATATTTATTCATATTGATAACTAAAATTTTTTTCAAATTTGAAATTTATTTACTAATAAACGTGATAAGTAGAATCCAGAGCTAATTATCACCGATTATGTTTTGTACGGGTACTTTTATCGATTAGACACAAGAGAGCTATTTTGTAGAGCATCAAATGTTTTACAAAAACGTGCTAAAAGACTCTCCTAACACCAACGGTTTAAGTCCAATAAAATTCCAAAGTTAAAAAAAAATGTTTCCTTGTTATTCAAATGGGAAATGAAAATTCGCGATGAGGGACCTCTTAATTTAAATACGAAGGGCTCATACTTGCAGAGGTTTTTTTTGAGATGCCAAACAATACATTTTTCATTAAATCTAGGAAAAAAAAAATTAGTCATTTTATTTGACCCACCCTAATGTACAGCTTCTTTTTTTTTTGTCTGAAGAATCAATCGAGTTTATGCGGTATGAAATAATCGTTTATAAATTAAGAGGAAATCCGCTACTTTCGAAACAATTTTCATTTGTATCGGGAAATTGCACATTAGCTCATAAAAAAACAACGTAAAAGGATGAATCCTCTTAGAGTGAGAGGATCGTTTTTTTTCTTATTTAAATACATTTCATAATTCACGCTTCCCCGTTTTCACAGTAACTGCGTCGTTTGGTTTGTCATTTTTATTTACGCAGTCGTGCTCCTGCTATAGTAAAATGACACTTTCGAGATGGATCATTTTGTAATAAAAAAAAACTGGAATTCTGTTTAAACGTCGCTGCGGAATTACAAGGCCAGCGAATTAATAAAAATAAATAACTTTTCATCTTTTGGCTGAGAGGATGGTCAGCTTGAAAATAGAATTAGTCAGTTAACAAAATTAATTGTGTCGTTTATAAAAATTATGAATAATCTTGACGTAAGCGGAATGCACGCGGAATAGACGAGGATATTTCTTTTTCTTGTCAAAGAAGTACATTTGTAGACTGAGAAGAGAAGAACTTCCTTTATGATGAAGTGAAAACTCTATTTGCTACAAAATGAACATTTTGAGAATGTAAATGACAGTTTCATAATTTGGGACTTGTTCATAGAATTTTTCTTCAATTTCAATCAATATTGAATAAAATTTATTAGTTTATCATTATTATTATTATGCAGGGAAAGAGAGAAAGGGAGAATGCACAAGTTGTTGCATTCCGTTACGACTTATAAGCCCTATGGGACGGGCCTCGGGCGAGAGATACGGTGAGCACCTAGGCACACCCCGCTCGTAATATGCAGATGAGAGTATAAATATGAAACATGAGATCACTGGGTTCTTGCCACCTACGGGCTTGAGTCTTCGGCGCACACAGACCTCACCCGGAGAAAACAGAAGAAGAAGAAAAAAAAGAAGGGAACGTGAAATTGCTCGCCGCAGAGAAAAACGAGAGAGAGAGACTCATCTTCAATTTTCATGCCCAAAGCCCCCCATTTATATATTCCATTACACCGCGCGTCGTTTCTTTTATTTTAAACGCAAAAACATTGCCACCTTGCTCTCAACATTTAATTTTTATTTCCTATGAATATGAAAGTCACGGGTTTTTTTTTTTTACGAGCCATTTAAATCCCGAGTGTCCCTCAACGTTGCACAATCCGTGTGATGTTAAAGAAATCTCTCGCGACGTTGTTGCAGCGTTAATGAACTTTCGCAAACGCCAAAAAAAAAAAAAAAATGACAAAAAAACGAGAGGTACAAAAAGAGATTGTCTGTGATTGATAATTAACGAAATCTGTTACTCGCACTTTACTTCGGAAATATTTATAGAATTGTAGAAAATAACCGAGGACAATAATGACTTAGAAAGTGTCATTAACGGACCCCAAGAAGCGAAATGTAATCGTGGTACCAGGCTACGAAATGGTCGCCTTTCTTCTCCTTTTCATTAAATACGATAACCGAAAGGCACTCGTCGTGAAAAGCCAATGTTGACAGAATCGTTAATATTCTTCAACATCGTCGAAAAAAAAAAATAAAATAGTTAATTTGTCGCGGTGAGAGGCTTTCGGGAATTACCGAACAAAATCTCGTTGGTACATCATCATTATCGCTTCGGGTGAATCAAAGACTTACTTCCAATTACAATTTTCATGCATTAGTTTATAGTCGTGGGCAACGAAATCATTTTCATTATCGCATTAAGGCAATTATCGATCTGCTCGCCAATTACAATCTATCGTGACTCAATTATGTATGTCGTCACGATAAAAACATAAAAAGTTTTTCGTCACACTCGCGGTTTAATTGATATATATATTAACGCGATTTTTATAGTCAAAGAACAGGCCATGGAGCAATTTATAAAAATAAATATTAATTAGTAGAAAATTGGTAAAGCATAAAGAAGTCGTTTATCAATCACTTCGTCGCTAGGTACTAGATATTTTTATTAAATTTCATATATCTCAAAAATTAATGACAATTTCGATATCTCTATAGCTTTCCACTAAACTTCCAATATGCCTTCTAATATGAGAATTATTTGAGAATTTTCGATGCATCAGTTTCGACATTGCGGATGAGGCGAGGAGGCATAGTAAAAAGCGAACATTTTGATGATTATCGTTGATAATATTCATCGAGATAAATATTTTGTCAATCTTTAAAGTAACCCCTTTCAAACGATAGCCCACTCGCGAGGACGGACAATTTTTTTCTTCTCACGATTACATTTTGGCTCCTCTGAATTGTTGTATAATTTTTTTTTCGAAAAATCACTCGGGGGCTCATTTTCGAAACATATCACTCTAGTTGCATGCCAAATTTCAAATTGAAAGGTGAAACCGTTTAGGAGTTAGAGGCCTGTGACAGAGGAACAGACAGACGGACAGACGGACAAAAGAACAAAACGAGTCCCATCATAAGATTTTTCGTTACAGAATCCTAAAAAATGCTCTCATCGTTCGAATGCTACATTAGTTAACGTTTTTTGTTTGCTAAACTTTGTCATTAAGGTAGTAGTCTGGTAACTTAAGCCGATTTTCATGTCTTTTTTGGAGGGCGTTTTTTTGTAGGAAAATAAAAATGAATCGTTTTGGATATTTAGGATGTTTTTATTTACATATTACAGATACAAAAAATAATTTTTTTGAAAAAATTTAATAGTTTATTATTATTATTATTATTAATCGAAGTTGGCACCTCGAAAAAAAAGCGCGTGGGTGGCCCCGGTGATTTTGGCTCTTGATGTTATCTGAAATAAAAAATTCTTGATAATTCTTAATCTATAGACATGTCATTCTGGTCGGAACTACTGAAGTTAAATTTCATGGATAAATAACAATATGGCGGACTTTGGAAAAAAAAGTCCTTTCATTTTAGCAAAGAAGGGGTTGTAAAATAAAAAGTTATGGGTGAAAAAATTTCTCGTTTGTTCCGACGAGAACTGTAAGTGTGTAGAGTAGCCTGTTAAAATTTGAAAACAATCGGTTCGGTAGAAAATAAGTTAGGACCCGGGCTGCCAACTTCGAGGTGCCAATTTCGATCAATAATAATAATAATAATAAACTATTACATTTTTTCAAACAAATTTTTTTTTGTATCTTTAATAAGTAAATTAAAACATCCTAAATATCCAAAACGATTCATTTTTATTTTCCTATAAAAAAACGCCCTCCAAAAAAGACATGAAAATCGGCTTAAGTTATCAGACTACTACCTTAACACGTAAAAAAGATGAATAATTATCTTTCCCTACAATTGCTCGAAAATATTTTTTTATAATCTCGCCCTTTGTCGACATAAGTGTACGATGATCCTTAGAACGAGGCGCGTTGATTTAGCAGCGATGTTTCTCATATTCATTCGATAAATAATCCGAACTATAAAATATAAAAATCGATGAGATAAGAATCACTTATTTAATGCAACTATTTCCACGATCGTTAGCGAGTATTCTTTACGATAAACTCAACGGTAATGGGGCATACACGTATTGTACACTTTGTGACGTCGATGTATCATTAATCGATAGGCCCTCGACGATCCTCTCGATCGCTCATTACACCGGCGAGTAAATAAATTCTCTATATAAACCGTAGAACATATTTTTTCTCTTCATCCTTATACATCTAACGCCTCGTTGCTCGTTGGGGTACAGCAGCAACCGTTTTTTCAATCTTAGAGACGTCAGGGAGAGGTGAAATGTGGATGTTCACGAGGGGAGAGCGCGTTGGCGAGTTGTATCGTCGCGAGGTTGCACATACAAGCGCGTAACGATGCAACAGCGCAAACGCCCGGTTAACTATTGAAAGCCGTACGGTGAAGTTGACTCTGTTCGCTCGATGAATTTATAGCGTGAATCCTATTGAAACGGTCAGTTTCATCGCGAGCACGACATGTATTTGTGACGAGTGAAGCTCTTATGAATATAACGTCGTCATGATTCAAACGCTCGATTGTGAAATCTTTGATTCGTTCTCGCTGCTAATACACGACTAGTATATATTAAACAATGGTGAACGGAATAGCGTGTTTATTCCATATGTACGTGTACATATGGATACATGCGTGTACATGGTGTAAATGAAGTGTACACGCGATTCTAAGGACCGTAGAAAACACTGTGGTGTATGACAGAACGGATGAGAATTCTTCGCAACTACTTACGGGGCGAAATAGGGTTAGGACTGCGTTTTCTCAATGATTTTCATGAATTTTTTTATAGTATAAAAAATGATCATAATTGATTGGAACTTTAAGAATATTTTATACATATATTTAAGTATATACTATAAAATTTTTGAAGAATTTCCTTAAATAACACCAAAAATATTAGCGACCCCATATTGCAGTTCACAATCGGACTCAGCATTTTGTGTACATTCTGGAAGTCGCAATTTTCATCTGAAATCAAACGAGCTTGGAATTTACTTTTATTATATGTCTCTCTTCTGTATGAACCTAAATGCTATCAAAAAAATAGAAAATTCAATTTTTTACAGGGGTCAAAACAAAAACACATGATTTTTTACCATTTTTTATAACTTTATTTGCAAAAAAAAATTATTTTGAATAATGATAATATTCCGATTTTAGGTTCATATAGAGCGAAATACTATGAAGAAAGTAACTGCCAATTTTCAAAACGATTGGTCGAAAACTTTTGAAACTAGCGTGTACGCAAGTTCAAAAAAAGTCGTTTTCAGAAAAACGCGTTTGAAACACGTGGCGCGCTCGGGGCCTGAAGGAGAGCTACTCACTTTAATGGCTTATAACAATAGAACGAGTCGGACTTTTCATTTAAAATTTTGGGAACATATTTTTCAATAGTTTTACTAACAATTTATGGAAAAAAAAATAGATTTTTTGAACCGTCTAACCCTATTTCCTCCCTTAATATTAATAATAATAAGCAATGGTAATTATTTATAAAATTCATTAAAAATCCGTTTATCAGCTTCATTGCTCACTCGGGCATGCGCTCATTTCAATGTGTACATCTTTCACACAAATATTAACGATTTTTTGCCCGAGGATATTTTTCATAATCCCGTTCAAAGTATTTTTAAGGTAGTAGTCTGGTAACTTAAGCCGATTTTCATGTCTTTTTTGGAGGGCGTCTTTTTGTAGGAAAATAGAAATGAATCGTTTTGGATATTTAGGATGTTTTTATTTACATATTAAAGATACAAAAAAAAAATTTTTGAAAAAATTTAATAGTTTATTATTATTATTATTATTATTATTATTGATCGAAGTTGGCACCTCGAAAAAAAAGCGCGTGGGTGGCCCCGGTGATTTTGGCTCTTGATGTTATCTGAAATAAACAATTCTTGATAATTCTTAATCTATAGAGATGTCATTCTGGTCGGAACTACTGAAGTTAAATTTCATGGATAAATAACAAAATGGCGGGCAAAATAAAAGGACTTTTTTTTCCAAAGTCCGCCATTTTGTTATTTATCCATGAAATTTAACTTCAGTAGTTCCGACCAGAATGACATGTCTATAGATTAAGAATTATTAAGAATTTTTGATTTCCGATAACATCAAGAGCCAAAATCACCGGGGCCACCCACGCGCTTTTTTTTCGAGGTGCCAACTTCGATCAATAATAATAATAATAATAAACTATTAAATTTTTTCGAAAAAAAATTTTTTTGCATCTTTAATATGTAAACAAAAACATCCTAAATATCCAAAACGATTTATTTTTATTTTCCTACAAAAAACGCCCTCCAAAAAAGACATGAAAATCGGCTTAAGGTACCAGATTATTGCCTTAAGAAAGTTAAGGAAAAAAAAAAACAATGCAGCCTCGTGAACAAAATTTCAAAAGTTTCTCTTCCTTCAACGACCTGACCACGAAAAATTCTCTAAATGACAAATCATTCCACTCCGATCACACGTCAAATGTCCGACAGACACACTGTTTCGCAAAGCATTGCCGGAATTGGTCGTAAGAGGAAAATTGAATGAAAAGGTTTTTTTCTTTTTTCATTATATTTCATCGAGTTATTATACTTGATAGGCTGTGGATGAGACGAGCCTCGAGCTATAAAAACTTCAATAAGCCATGGAATGGCCACAGTCAGCTCATTGACACTCTAGTCACAGACGACTAGCGACTTATACGAACGGAACAACAAATACGAAACTTTCACGGACATTCGTACCGTCCATCCACGGCACAAACCGACGGCTTTATATTCTTTGGATTTTTTTAAACACCTCCGCCGACGTAATGTAGTGGCTGCATGGCTTTTCAGCTTATATATATCCTTGTATAGATCGGCTCTCCTCCAGCTCTCGAGTACAAATAATAGTTGATTTTGAATGAAAATTTCGCTGATGAATGAGACGAGAAACTAAATTGGGAAATAACCCCGAGAGACTTTGAATGTACGAGCGAAATGAAAAGAAACGAACAAAACTGTAATATATCATAAATTATTTCTTCGAAGATTTTACGACGATACTTTACATTCAACAAACGCATTCGTTGCTACTTTTGTTTTTTTTTTTCAAACGATATTACAAAATTTCTCTGCCGTGGGAAATCATTTTTTTTACATGCAATTAAGATTTGTTTTTTTTTAATAGTATCAATTACCTTTCAATTAAATGAACAATGATTATTTAAAAAATTGAGTACATACAAAGTTTGAGTCTTGGGGATTAGAAAAATCTATCAATTATAATAAATTTGGTAATAATTTATTTATACAAATTTTTCGACTCCAAAAATTAATCTTGGATCAAATGGAAACTACTTAATCAAAAATTCCTATTTTATACTTTTATTATTAATCCGGTGGTCTTGTTATTCATCAATGACGTTTCAACGGAAGCTCACCTTTTTTTTACAAAGATTTTCATCTCGAATGTGTCACTTATGACAGAGGGAACACGATTACGTTATAAAAACGACAAGTAATCTTTACAATTATTTAAGCAGTTACTATTAAAACGACGAAGCGTAAATTATGCTAACGTGCACTTTCCAGATATAAATAGAAATTATTTCGTTACTAGCGGATTTTCTCTCATCCATAAAGAATTTATATCGCATAAATTCGATTGATTTTTCTGAAAAAAAAAAGCTTTACATGTTTCCGGAAAATGATTCCTCTTTCGGCAAATGGATTTGTCTAAAGAGGAATTATTTTTTATCGTAAACAAATGTTTTGAGAGCGCGCGAAGAAGCGTCAGGATTTTGTAAAATAATTTTTGTACTTCTAGCTAATTTTTCCAGTCGATCAGATATTGAGATAAAATTAAAATGATTATTTTAAAGATCATGGACATTGAATAGAATAGAAATTATTTCGTTACTAGCGGATTTCCTCTCACGCATAAAGAATTGATTCTTCTGAAAAACAGCTTTACATATTTCCGGAAAAATGATTCAATTAACAACGAGAAATTATTCCTCTTCAGGCAAATGGATTTATCTAAAGAGAAATTGTTTTTCATCGTGAACAAATGTTTTGAGAGAGCGCACGAAGAAGCGTTAGGATTTTGTGAAATAATGTATGTACGTGGAGATTATTATTATTTTTTCCCAATCGATCAGGTATCGAGATGAAATTACAATGATTATTTTAAGCATCATGGACATTGAGTCTCTCGAGGATCCTCTCGATGAATGTTATTTTTATGCTTCGGGTAAATTCATCGAGGCTATCGCGCTGTAATATCGTGTACCTATACTTTTTTTTTTGCCATCGAGCAAGGATATTGGGTTTGAAGAAAAAGAAAGAAAAAAAATTGGGATCTTCTGCCGAATTAAGGAGAAACATCTCTCTTTCTCTCTCCCCCCGTCTCTCTCTCTCATCGTATATCGTCAGTATGTAGTTTCTCGTTGCAGTACCTTCGTCTCTTCGACGACGACGTCGAATGTGGCACGAGGACGTGTGCGTTATTACCGGAGGATCTTTTGTCACCGTGAGCTCGCGCGACAAGCGCACCGAGAGCACGCGAGCCGACGCCTGATTCACAGAGAGAGAGAGAGAGGAAAGTGAAAAAAAAACTCGCGAAAAACAACGAGCTGTATAACACGTGTATACAATAGTTATAATTTACAATGTACCAACGTGAATAGGTACATTTGTCGTTACAAAGAGGAAGAACAAAAAAAAAGAAAAAAAAATCATTTCACGGTTTATACAACAGCAATAAAAAAAATTGCACAATTGCATAAAATAGAATCGCAATTAACAATTTTTTTTTTGCATCTCATATTATAATCCAGAGAGCGAGAGTCCGAAGACACTTACATTTGTAGTTGAGAAATAAAAAGATAAAAATACAATTCCCACTTTCACAAAAGACCAAAAAGTTGTACAACCCGTATTTTTATATTACGATCCAAATGAGAATTTAAAGACGACGCAATGACATTTGCGGTTGAAATAAATGAAACACGTTTCACAAAGTGTGAGACAGCGAAAAAAAAAAATTAATTCCATAAAATAGAATAGCAATTTACGTTTCTTTTATCTTTTACGTTTTTATCTTACGATCCCAGAGGTCGAGAGTTCGAAGGCGATTCGCCTTTATCGAGGCGAACGACTCGATCACGAAAACTCTTCTCGTCGACAAAATACACGCGAAACGTCGTTAGGTTACTTAAGTAACATACTTACAGTACGCTAATTGATCGAGTCGGAGTCCTTTAATCGCTCTGGCGAACGAAGTTTTGTACGAGTCGTCGTTGTTCGAGAACTTGTAACGACACGGGGAGAATTGCAAAGAGGGAAGAGGGAGAATTTAAAAAAAGCGCACGAAGGTAGTAGTCTGGTAACTTGAGCCGATTTTCATGTCTTTTTTGGAGGGCGTTTTTTTGTAGGAAAATAAAAATGAATCGTTTTGGATATTTAGATTGTTTTTAATTACATATTAAAGATACAAAAAAAAAAAATTTTCAAAAAATTTAATAGCTTATTATTATTATTATTATTATTATTGATCGAAGTTGGTACCTCGAAGTTGGCAGCCCGGGTCCTAACTTTTTTTCTACCGAACCGATTGCTTTCAAATTTTAACAGGCTACTCTACACACTTATAGTTCTCGTTGGAACCACCGAGAAAATTTTTCACCCCTAACTTTTTATTTTACAACCCCGTCTTTGCTAAAGTCCTTTTATTTTAGCAAAGAAGGGGTTGTAAAATAAAAAATTAGGGGTGAAAAAATTTCTTGGTGGATCCGACGAGAACTATGAGTGTGTAAAGTAGCCTGTTAAAATTTGAAAGCAATCGGTTCGGTAGCAAAATAGTTAGGATCCGGGCTGCCAACTTCGAGGTGCCAACTTCGATCAATAATAATAATAATAATAAACTATTAAATTTTTTCAAACATTTTTTTTTTTGTATATTTAATATGTAAATAAAAACATCCTAAATATCCAAAGCGATTCATTTTTATTTTCCTACAAAAAAACGCCCTCCACGAAAGACATGAAAATCGGCTTAAGTTACCAGACTACTATCTTAAAGGCTTTGTATGTGTATAATGAAATAGTAGAGAGTTTTAGTCGGTGGATATAATGAAGATGTGTTTGCACGAAGACGATTCGCGAAAGTCTTCTTCGGTCTGTCTACGACACTCGCCACTTCTTCTCCTGCCTCTTTTGGTCGTTAAATATATTTATTTACAGTGAAAACTGCGACAGCTTCGAAGAAACATAAATATCAAGAAAGAAAGTATCTTCAAGTCACGTAGAAAAAAATATACAAAAGGCTGACCCTCATTGCCCCGACGATAAATTATACAGACAATAAATAATCTATAGAATGGCCGATGAAGATATCTCAACACTCGTTAGAACACAATTAAAAGAAGAGGAACACGAGAGATTTATAACATTTTTTATCGTTTGTTTTTTTTCTTCTCATATTTACCCCCAGAGCCTCGATGGGCGCAAAGCTCAATTTCGCACGTGAAAAGGGTTTGCCAAGGCGTACCCTTCGTTGATAACTTTTTCTCGGGTCGTCATCTCTATCGGCGCCCTACGGGAGATTATTAAATAAACGAGATGCGAGTCGCGCTACTTTTTTTAATCTTTTTTCTAATATATATATAGCCGAATGTAGAAAATAAAAAAAAAGTGCCTCGAGCGTGAAACGTTCGAGCCAGAAGCGGCACGATCGATCTCTTCTCGTTAGACCAAACACGCGAGAACAGCGCCCGAGAACGGGGATAATTTATTCCATCTTATCTCGCACTTCGCCACGTTCGCAAAAACTCGATGATGGATTAAAAAAAAATGTGAATGAGCTGTGAAAAATTAAATATCATTTGGCTAATCGATTTTGAGATAAGGAGGGACTAAATTGTTAGTATAAAAAATTCTTTTATCTTTTCGTTAATCGTTTATTTTTGGAGTAACAAACTCTTTCGTACTATGTACGAGTAGGATGAGAAAAGCCATTTCATTGGGGTAACGTTAATTTTATTTTTATACAAGAATATATTAATTGTATACACTGTTGCTTCTTCACGGAGGAAATTTTGTTCTCTCAAAAACATTTTTTCTTACAGCTTTCAATGTTCTCTGGTATGGCTTAAGGGGAGAAATAGGGTTAGGACAGCGTTTTCTCAATGATTTTCGTGAATTTTTTTATAGTCTAAAAAATGAATATATTTTATTGAAACTTTGAGAATATTTTATACATATATTTAAGTATATACTATAACATTTTTGAAGACTTTCCTTGAAAAACACCGAAGATATTAGCGACCCCATATTGCAGGTCACAATCAGACTCAGCATTTTGCGTACATTCTGGAAGCCGCAATTTTCATCTGAAATCAAACAAGGTTGGAATTCACGTTTATTATATGTCTCTCTTCTATATGAACCTAAATGCTATCAAAAAAATTGAAAATTGAATTTTTTACAGGGGTCAAAACAAAAAAGCATGATTTTTTGCCATTTTTTACAACTTTATTTGCAAAAAAAAAATTATTTTAAATAATGATAATATTCCGAGTTCAGGTTCATATAGAGCGCAATACTATGAAGAAAGTAACTGCCAATTTTCAAAACGATTAGTTGAAAACTTTCCAAACTAGCGTGTACGCATGTTAAAAAAAGTCGTTTTCAGAAAAACGCGTTTGAAAAAATAGTACCAAGAAAAACAAGCAATATGGAGTCGCTAATATGTTATAGTATATACTTAAATATATGTATAAAAATTTTATAGTATATACTTAAATATATGTACAAAATATTCTCAAAGTTTCAATAAATTATATTCATTTTTTATACTATAAAAAAATTCATGAAAATCATTGAGAAAACGCTGTCCTAACCCTATTTCCCCCCTTAATGGCTTATAACAATAGAACGATTCGGAATTTTCATTTAAAATTTTGGGAACATATTTTTCAATAGTTTTACTAACAATTTATGAAATTAAAAAAAAATCAATTTTTTGAACCGTCTAACCCTATTTCCCCCCTTAACCGATCGGGCTGAAATTTTGCATGGAAATGGAGCTGCCATCCTTTTTTGTCTGATACAAATTTCATCAAGTTTTAATGAACCTTAAGATTTTATACGGTTTTTGAATTTTTGTTGAAAAATGTCTGTTACGAGCAATAACTCGTGCAATTTTCGAGCTACCGGGCTGAAACTTTTTACACAAATAGATTATCATCAAATACTGTTCGCTATTGAGTTTGGACAAAATCGATTGAGTTGTTCTGAATTTATGAAGTTTTGATATTTTCATAAAAATCGCCATAGGTGTTTGTTCAGGCTGATCCAATTTTTGGATCATTGGGTAAAAACTTTCTACATGATTGAATTGGGTAGTGTGTAAAGTTATTGGTATTGAATTTACAAAAAATTGTTAAAGGCATTCTATAGGGTGGATGTACCATTTTTAGTCACTGCACCATTTGTGAACATTTTCACTGTTAATACATTTCTATCATTATTTTTCCGTATTCTCATAGTGGTACTTCGACGATAAACATAAATCTACAAAATTATCTACTCAATGTTTCTTGAATTCGATTATATTCAGAGTTTTTTACTTTAGAATGAGGTGGCGAAAATTAGACCAACCCTGGTCATAAATAGTATCCTATTTATGGCATTTTTAACTTTTGGTAAAATGCATTCAAAATACTTTCTCTTCTCTCACTTTTGTTGATGGAGGAAAATTTGTGAATGCGTAGAAATAATGAGAAAACAATATGCAATTACCAATTTGCACAATTTTCATTGTTCTTCCATTGGCATCTTTGAAATTATAAAAGATTTTATTGAATATCGAAAAACTCCATGATGATCAATTTCATTTGCATATCAAAGATGATTGTAATTATAATATATTCATTTAAAAAAGAAAACAAACTACCATCGATGATTTATGATTATGAGGTACGTTTGTTTGTTTTTTTTCCCCTAAGGGTTTGAAGCGGCGTTCGAGTCACTAATTACGCATCGACGTGCGTGCAATGCTTAACGAGCAAACGAGCAATTCCAACTTTCACTCGCTCGCGAGATTTCCATCATTGATCTTCGCTTCGTCGAGAATAAACTTCTCTTATAACCACGTGTTGTGACTCCGATCCTTGCACGTTATTTTGATCTCGGCCGATATATCGCTGTATAGGGAGCCATCGAACTTTTACCTTCGTGATCTCCCGAGAACCGTCGTTTTATTATTATAAGCGAAGAAAACGCGACATGCATACTTGTAACAGTCGTATAAAATCAATGATACCGATGAAAATAATGATGGATTTAAAGAAAAATTTGGACGACGGAGGAGAATTTACTTTCTCGTCCTCCTGCTATTTTTTTTTTCAATGTCAACTTTACGGCGAAACTGATAAAATACATAATCTACACGTTCCTTCCGTCTCGTCAACTCGAATAATTCACCGAGAGAAGTTACACATCGGAGTGAATATATTTGAGTTGAAATATAAAATTATACGATCGATTTCGAACGAATTCAGGACGAGATGAAATCCTTACACGCGATATTTCGAAGATTATATTTCGACGGCAGGAAACTCTTTTTTTTTTCGTGCTATGGTATTTTTGCTCGGTCCACTTTCACCTGGTAAACACATCCGGCCATATATAAATATGTATTTAATGAATTATGAATCGTTCTCATTTTCGATACTAATAAAAGTTGAATCGACTTTATGATTCTTTATTAAGGTAGTAGTCTGGTAACTTAAGCCGATTTTCATGTCTTTTTTGGAGGGCGTTTTTTTGTAGGAAAATAAAAATGAATTCTTTTGGATATTTAGGATGTTTTTATTTACATATTAGAGATACAAAAAAAAAATTAGTTTGAAAAAATTTAATAGTTCATTATTATTATTATTATTGATCGAAGTTGGCACCTCGAAGTTGGCAGCCCGGGTCCTAATTTTTTTTCTACCGAACCGATTGCTTTAAAATTTTAACAGGCTACTCTACACACTTATAGTTCTCGTCGGAACTACCGAGAAATTTCTTCACCGTTAACTTTTTATTTTACAACCCCTTTTTTGCGAAAATAAAAGGACTTTAGCAAAGAAGGGGTTGTAAAATAAAAAGGTAGGGGTGAAAAAATTTCTCGGTAGTTCCGACGAGAATTATAAGTGTGTAGAGTAGCCTGTTGAAATTTGAAAGCAATCGGTTCGGTAGAAAAAAAGTTAGGACCCGGGCTGCCAACTTCAAGGTGCCAACTTCGATCAATGATAATAATAATAATAATAATAATAATAAACTATTAAATTAAAAAAAACAAATTTTTTTGTATCTTTAATATGTAAATAAAAACATCCTAAATATCCATAACGATTGATTTTTATTTTCCTACAAAAAAACGCCTTCCAAAATAGACATGAAAATCGGCTCAAGTTACCAGACTACTACCTTATAATACCGAGATTCGGTGAATTAAGGGTGGAAATAGGGTTAGGACAGCGTTTTCTCAATGATTTTCATGAATTTTTTTATAGTATAAAAAATCAATATAATTTATTGAAACTTTGAGAATATTTTATACATATATTTAAGTATATACTATAAAATTTTTGAAGAATTTTCTTGAAAAACACCGGGGATATTAGCGACCCCATATTGCAGGTCACAATCAGACTCAGCATTTTGCGTACATTCTGGAAGCCGCATTTTTCATCTAAAATCAAACGAGGTTGGAATTTACTTTTATCATATGTCTCTCTTCTTTATGAACCTAAATGCTATAAAAAAAATAGAAAATTGAATTTTTTACAGGGGTCAAAATAAAAAAGCATGATTTTTTGCCATTTTTTACAACTTTATTTGCAAAAAAAAATTATTTTAAACAACGATAATGTTCCGCTTTTAGATTCATATAGAGCGCAATACTATGAAGAAAGTAACTGCCAATTTTCAAAACGATTGGTTGAAAACTTTTCGAACTAGCGTGTACGCAAGTTCAAAAAAAGTCGTTTTCGGAAAAACGCGTTTGAAAAAATAGTGACCGCTCGGTTATACACGTGGCGCACTTGGGGCCTGAAGGAGAGCTACTCACTTTAATGGCTTATAACAATAGAACGAGTCGGAATTTTCATTCAAAATTTTGGGAACATATTTTTCAATAGTTTTACTAACAATTTGAGAAATAAAAAAAAAATCGATTTTTTGAACCGTCTAACCCTATTTCCACCCTTAACGACTTAAGGATTCGCTTTAATTATTATATATTTTCATTGGTCCATAACACTTTAGTTTCGTTAATCCGGTATATCTATGTACGTCATTAAGAGAATTGAAAAAAAAAAAGAAAAAAATTAAATCAATCTAACGATCGCTGGATGTGAGCGTGAGTGAAAAGAGGAAGGTTCGTATCTGGGTCAAAGTAGCGGTAAATTGAAATACATACTCATATGCTATATAATGTATATATGGATTATATATACAGCGCCTTAACACTCTCGCACCGTCACGCTGGACAAAGTATCCGTGGGTTGTCAGTCGATTGACCGATTTACCGCGAGATCTCCTCTCCTCGCGTCGTTAATAAAGCCTTCGCAACACTTAATCCCTTAGTCCTATTTCACTCTTCATTATACACGAACGGAGGCTTTCTCTGTAATTGTGGGAAGACGAAAAGAAAAAATATTGTCTCGAAAGTTCACCATTAAAAAGAATCAATTGAGTCATAATTGATTTAACGAGCGTTGAGATAATCTGCTAGTTTTCGTTCTTTTTTTTTTTCTATCGACCATTAGCCAACGAGTAATTGAGATAATTCGTTCTCAATTTTATTGAGATTTTAATCGATTTTATGTTTTTTTTTTTTGTAAATTTATGACATTCGTCGTTCAATTATTAAAATTTATTCCACCGCCCTTTAAATTAAAATTTGTCGCTACACTTCGCTACTCTTACCTCTACTTGACGAGAAATTTATCAACGAAACATCAATAAATTCATAGGAAATTCGAAATGAGTATTTTTCCTATGAACGGCAATGTACTTGAAAAAAATTATCAATCAATTCCGAAATTAAAGTTTTTCAAATTAAATTGATGCATTCAATTTCCCAACTTTTCGTAAGAAACAAGATTGATCTTATTAAGGTTCCATAAACGAAAAAACGGAACCTTTACGGCGAGACTCGGTTGTCCGTCCGTCAGTCCGTCCGTCTATCGTTCTGTATCAGGCCGCTAGCTCCAAAACGGTTTAAGGGGGGAAATAGGGTTAGGACAGCGTTTTCTCAATGATTTTCATGCAACTTTTTTATAGTATAAAAAATGAATATAATTTATTGAAACTTTGAGAATATTTTATACATATATTTAAGTATATACTATAAAATTTTTGAAGAATTTTTTTGGCAAACACCGGGGATATTAGCGATCCCATATTGCAGGTCACAATCAGACTCAGCATTTTGCGTACATTCTGGAAGCCGCAATTTTCATCTGAAATCAAACGAGATTGAAATTTACTTTTATCATATGTCTCCCTTCTATATGAACCTAAATGCTATCAAAAAAATAGAAAATTGAATTTTTTACGGGGGTCAAAACAAAAAATCATGATTTTTTGCCATTTTTTACAACTTTATTTGCAAAAAAAAATTATTTTAAATAATGATAATATTCCGATTTTAGGTTCATATAGAGCGCAATACTATGAAGAAAGTAACTGCCAATTTTCAAAACGATTGATTGAAAACTTTTCAAACTAGCGTGTACGCAAGTTAAAAAAAAGTCGTTTTCAGAAAAACGCGTTTGAAACACGTGGCCCGGAATTTTCATTTAAAATTTTGGGAACATATTTTTCAATTGTTTTACTAACAATTTATGAAATAAAAAAAATCGATTTTTTGAACCGTCTAACCCTATTTCCTCCCTTAATATTAAAAATAATAAGCAATGGTAATTATTTATAGAATTCATTAAAAATCCGTTTGCCAGCTTCATTTCTCACTCGGACATGCGCTCATTTCAATGTGTACATCTTTCATACGAATGTTAACGTTTTTTTGCCCGAGGATATTTTTCATAATCCTGTTTAAAGTATTTTTGAGAAAGTTAAAGAAAAAAAAAACACAATACACGTGGCGCGCTCGGGGCCTGAAGGAGAGCTCCTCACTTTAATGGCTTATAACAATAGAACGAGTCGGAACTTTCATTTAAAATTTTGAGAACATATTTTTCAATAGTTTTACTAACAATTTATGAAATAAAAAAAATCGATTTTTTTAACCGTCTAACCCTATTTCCCTCCTTAATCTATCAACGTGAAATTTGGCACGGAACTAGAGTGAGACGTTTCGAATCTGTCAATAAAGCTCCAATCAATATATTTCTACGTTAATTCAAAATTGATTTTTCTGCCACTGATTTCTGCCAATTAATCGCAGCCGAAGGAGCTCTACATATATTAAGTAGTATTTTTCATTGCGTTACGAAAATTGATTAAAACTTCGAACGGCACGGCGTGGATCGATTCTCATTTTTGTTCGCCCTTGCCAAAATTATAGTCGGATATATTAAAAAACAGCTTTTTACCATTCAAATTAATTACGATTCTCCGTGTAGATTTATTTCGGTTTAGCGTTATCGAAATTCTCATTGTCACTGACGCAAAATACTGAGTTTGATTGTGACCTGCAATATGAGGTCGCTAATATCTTCGGTGTTTTTCAAGGAAAATTCTTCAAAAATTATATAGTATATACTTAAATATATGTATGAAATATTCTCAAAGTTTCAATAAATTATATTCATTTTTTATGCTATAAAAAAATTCATGAAAATCATTCAGAAAACGCTGTCCTAACCCTATTTCCCCCTATTTTTCCTATTAGCGTTATCGAAATTGTCATTGTCTCTTTTCTTTGGGGTATATGAAATTGAGCGAAAATATCTAATGGTGTCAAACGACTTCACTCATGAGAATGGTACGAAACTCTCGTCGAAGGTACGATGCTTGATCGGTTTTTTTTTTCTATTTCTTTTGGAAATGCTACGTAAAAATGTTTAAATCCTTGGGCAGAACGAAAGCGTTCTTGTTTTCGTTTGAGATAAAATCCCGTACTTCCTGATGAACGAAAACTCGTATGAACCGGGGCAAAGAGTTGCTGCACGGACTGACCGTCGGTCAGCACATACACACATATAGTCCGAGCGAATGCCGGTCTGCCGGGGCACACGGCGCCAGGATCCTCGGAAGGACAAAACGGGTTCCGGGGGACCGGGTCACCCACTTTGGATTCGACCCGGCTGCCTACTTATTCCCAACAGTAACATATATGTATATATATATATAGATATCGTATGGTACACGCGTACTCTCGGGCGTTTGCTCGTTCACTCGTTCGATGCATCGAAAGTCGTATAGTCTCTCGTATTATGTCGTTGTCATGCATGCATGCACTTCTGTAAATAGGTATATATTTATGCATATATATATAAATATATATATATACATATATATATCGCTATATTATATAAATATATCGCCGCTGCCGCCGTGTAGAAGAGTTGAGAAGGAGGAGAGTGATGGGGGAGGGCACAGAGTGGGGTTCCAACTCAATCGGGAAGCAACGTTACAGCGATTTTAGTGAAGCCACTTCTTTTTGCCCGAAATGCAAAAAAATTTTGAATTTTTAAATTTTCTTTTAGGACGCTGCATCGATGTATTTTGAATCGCTGATTACTAATTCAGTAGCCATTTCTTTGAGAAACTCGAAATTTCATTGAAAATCGTCCAAAAAGTGATTTTTTTTGTTTTTCGCCTTTTTCTCATTGAAATATTGAGATTTCGACTAAAACTCGGTGTTATTCGTAATCAGCGAAAAATTTCCGATCGAATAGGGTATCGAAATATTGAAAAAAGAGAAAAAGATTTTTTTGTAATTTTTTGCCCACCTTTTCGAAAACCTAAAAAACTCGAAATTTCAAATGGTCATAACTTGGCTCCCGTTTCATCGATTTTGGGTTTTAACGAGTGTTTTGAAAACGTCTCGAGTAGACTTAGAGAATGCATTTAGGATCATTCCGATATCTCTATTATTGTAGCCGTGAGAGCAGGTTGAACATCGGCGAAAAAAATGAGAAGGGGTATGTATGGAGAAATTCGCAAAAATCGATGGTCCGACTTTAAAAATTTGTGAAAAATCGAAAAATAATGATAGCACAATGATTCAAGCGCCATTTTAAAGGGTTTTCAATCACGAGAAGAATGAGCACAGAGTGGGGTTCCAACTCCATCGGGAAGCAACGTTACAGCGATTTTAGTGAAGCCACTTCTGGTTGGCCGAAATGCAAAAAAATTTTGAATTTTTAAATTTTCTTTTAGGACGCTGCATCGATGTATTTTGAATCGCTGATTACTAATTCAGTAGCCATTTCTTTGAGAAACTCGAAATTTCATTAAAAATCGTCTAAAAAGTGATTTTTTCATTTCTCGCGTTTTTCCCATTGATTTCTTGTTTTTCCGACAAAAACTCGGTGTTATTCGTATTCAGCGACAAAATTATGATCGAATCGGGTATCGAAACATTGAAAAAAAATAAAAAAAAAAAATTTTTGGCCCGGGTTGGGTTGGGCCAGGTTGCGTCTGAGGGGGTTAGCGCGCGGAGGGACGTAGCCCCCATAGTATATATATATATATATATATATATATGTTAGTATATATGTTAAACATACTATTATATACGTTTGACTCGTGTGGAACGCCCACACATCGAAATGGAGATATTCACGCGTTTTACGACCGCTGCACATCTTCCATTCTCTTACATATTTGTTTTGTACTTATATATCAATAATACGCATGTGTTCATCAAGTGAAAGGATATCTGCCACTCTTCGCGTTCATGCATTCTTCGATTTTAAATATAAAAAAAAAACCAAAACAAACAAGACTTTTCTTCGTCCTGAGAGAAACCTTGGCGTTCCTCTTCCCCCAAAAATGCTGACCTTCACCTTCGTCAAGCGTTTGAAAGTCAAATTACGGAGTGTTCGAACGACGGAGACTTTGACCTTGAGATTCTCCTCTTGGTCCTTCGAGGCACATTTAGGAGCGAGAGAATTTTTATTGTTTTTTTTTTTTCGTTCTTATTTCTCGTGGAAATAAAGAACGAGAAATAAAAGAGCGCGGGGGCAGTACACGAGAAAGAGAAGAGGTGAGCGAGATGGATGTAGTGAGAGACGAAGAAATAACCGTAGGTCGTGATCCGAGCGGGCCACCGGGAACACTGAAACAAAAATCTTCGTGGAATTCGTCCTAGAAATCAAACGGCGATAAAAATAAGGATGAAAAGAAGTTGAGAAGGGGTTTTTGGGAATGAGACACTGGGAATTCTCCAGACGGGATTCTCCAACAGTGTATTTTTGTGTGTGTGTGTGTGTGTGTGCTTTTTTTGTTCTTCAATTCCTATTTCTTCTTATTTTTCGTTACATTGTTTTCCTTTGTTCTTCGTTCGGTTCTGTGGTTGCATCTTCTCTCGCTGCGATGCTGCGAAAGGACACGGAACAGCCTAACTGACTGTGAAATCAGAAGAAAAGGGACTTCGCATGGTACGGCAGTAGTCACGTTCACAAATCACGAAACCCCGAGACAGTGAAAAAGAGAGTGGGCTCCTGTGAGCTTTTTGGTCCTCCCGGCGAGAGCTATGTTCCACTGTCTCGGACTTTGCCAACCATTCTCCCATCCTCCCCCATAGAACATTTTATTCTCAGCTCGTAGACGATTTATGTCAGTGACCGTGGACTATTCTCGTTGAAATTCCATTTCGTTTCGAACATTTCTAGGTAATGAATTTTTCGTAAATAATTTTATATTATAGGGATTATCGAAAAATGTTCATATACAATAGAATTTCCGGTAAAATCATCGCTCAGTGAGTGTTTATTTTCGTCAAATACAAAGAGATTTTTATATCAATTGAATAAATGATAGATAAAATGATTGATAAATAAATGTATTTATTAATATATCTATAAATACACGATGATGTTTTTTTTATTTTTAAAGGAGATGAGGCTACGCCAATACTTTTGCCAAAAACAAAATCGTTTCGGAACTGTCGAAGCGATTATTGGAATTATTTCTGCGATCATAGAAAGATTTATTGAGATTAAAACTCAAAAAATTGTAAAAGCTTATTT
Source organism: Oxytorus armatus (assembly GCA_958009045.1). Classification (NCBI taxonomy): domain Eukaryota; kingdom Metazoa; phylum Arthropoda; class Insecta; order Hymenoptera; family Ichneumonidae; genus Oxytorus; species Oxytorus armatus. Next base: position 3,274,801 of record OY253750.1, read on the forward strand.
TTTATACAAAACAAATATTTAAAAAATACTACTTACGATACGATTTTTCTTCGTAAAATAAAATACTAAAACTCATTGTTTTACAATTTTTATTGCAAAGCCACCACCGCTAAGGATGCTAATTGATATAAATGGAAAAAATTCACGACTTTGTCCAATTGTCATTGAATTCAACTTTTGTAACGTACTGTAGACGTTTAAAATCCTTGAAAAGCTATAAAACTCGAAAAGTTCAAGATGGACAGCGATTTTCAATTAATGCATACTAAGAAAATGTGTAACTTGTTTAACTGGATTTGCCGTGTCAAAGTCAATACAAACGGGAGCCGAGAAATATTATATGTCGAGCGAGTAGTCCGATATCGTGAGAGAAAATTCTCTCGACCGCGTAATCTAACGCTCTTGCATCTCGATTAAAGATGCAAATATATGCGAAACTGCGGACTGGCTGACGGTACATGTATAAGCATGGATTATGGGATTTTATGGGTCGTAGTAATAGGCGAACTTGATCCAACCCAGTCCGACCACGATTAGTATATATCGGCCATTTCACGCCAATTTTATGGCACGATACAGAAATCAAATGACGTGGTCAATTATCAGATTTTTTTTTGAAAATTCTAAAATTAATTTAACCATAATCTAAATTATTAATTTGACCATGACGGCCGTTATGGATTTCGTTAAAACTTACACGGTAACTATTTCGACAGAATACAATGATTTTGAGATTATTTCAATTATACCCGTAACTTTGTTTTCGATATTACAATCAAATTAAGATAATTTTTTTTTATCAACGAACGTTGCAATTTTTCTTTTAGTAATTATTTTCTATTGAAAAATATTATCTACGTGACAAGGAGAGGGCGTAAAAAGTAAATTTCACTTTGGGTTATAATATATTATTTTTATGGCACAACTAATTTTATTTATTCGGAAATTCTTGTCACATAGAATTATTATTTTTATGTAAAATAAATAATTAACAAAAAATACAAAAAATGTTAAATAAAAAAAAACTGTATTTTCCATAACGGAAATAGCCTCAAAAATGATGTTATCTATCAAGGAATTTACTGTGTAAATTTGAACAAAATCGATAACGGACCTCATGGTCGTATTAACAGTTTAGATTATTATGACACGAATTTTCAATAAAATTTGAACACATATATTTTTGAGATTATTTCAATTATACTCGTAGCTTTATTTTAAGGGGGGAAATAGGGTTAGGACAGCGTTTTCTCAATGATTTTCATGAATTTTTTTATAGCATAAAAAATGAATATAATTTATTGAAACTTCGAGAATATTTTATACATATATTTAAGTATATACTATAAAATTTTTGAAGAATTTCCTTGAAAAACACCGAAGATATTAGCGACCCCATATTGCAGGTCACAATCAGACTCAGCATTTTGCGTACATTCTGAAAGCCGCAATTTTCATCTGAAATCAAACGAGGTTGGAATTTACTTTTATTCTATGTCTCTCTTCTATATGAACCTAAATGCTATCAAAAAAATAAGAAATTGAAATTTTTTCAGGGGTCAAAACAAATAAGCATGATTTTTTGCCATTTTTTACAACTTTATTTGCAAAAAAAAAATTATTTTAAATAATGATAATATTCCGATTTTAGGTTCATATAGAGCGCAATACTATGAAGAAAGTAACTGCCAATTTTCAAAACGATTGGTTGAAAACTTTTCAAAATAGCGTGTACGCAAGTTAAAAAAAAGTCGTTTTCAGAAAAACGCGTTTGAAAAAATAGCGCGCTCGGGGCCTGAAGGAGAGCTACACACTTTAATGGCTTATAACAATAGAGCGAGTCGGAATTTTCATTAAAAATTTTGGGAACATATTTTTCAATAGTTTTACTAACGATTTATGAAATTAAAAAAAAATCGATTTTTTCGAACCGTCTAACCCTATTTCCCCCCTTAAGTATTACAATCAAATTAAGATAATTTTTTTTTATCAACGTACGTTGCAATTTTCATTTTATTAATTATTTTTTATTGAAAAATAATGTTTACTCGATAAGGAAAGAGCATAAAAAGCAAATTTCACTTTGAGTTATAATATATTATTTTTATGGCACAACAATCATAGTGGAAAATAATATATTATAACTCGAAGACTAATTTTATTTATTCGGAAATTCTTGTCAAATAGAATTATTAATTTTATGTAAAATAAATAATAAACGAAGAACGTCAACATTTGTTAAAAAAAAACTGTATTTTCCATACCGGAAATAGTCTAAAAAATTATGTCTTCTATCAAGGAATTTACTGTGTAAATTTGAACAAAATCGATAACGCACCGTATGGTCGTATTAACAGTTTAGATTATCATGACAGGAATTTTCGAAAAAAATCTGAAAACATATTTGAAGGGGAAAAAACATAAATGATGGTGAGAGTCACAACCAAGTCGACTTGACCCGGAATGTCCCCTATAAATACGTAAGAAAAAGTGATCCCCGTAGCCTCGAACTACATTTACTATTTTCTCGCTTTGAGTGCTCACGATGCTCCGACTGGACTTTCAACACATCTCCTCGGATGCGTCGTCATGCAAATATCAATTTTTTTCTTCGCTAACGATTTTTTTTAAATCTTTGTTTCAGGTAAGGAATCGTGACAAGTTTAATTCCCAGTGTATATCGCCTTTGACCTTACTTCGGTGAGTTTTTTTCCATGTTTTTCCACTCTCAATTATTCAGCAACCGCTGTCCCATAAAATTGACGATACAAAGTCACCTTGACGACAAATTTACGATAAAATAATTTTGTCGTTTGGAAACTTATCGCGTAAGTGAAACTCGAAAACGATCGAACATTTCGTCGTGGTGAATCGTATAGATATATTTTTTTTTGCTTCTCGAGTCGAGTCGATATAAACGATAACGATCGTCATTGAGTCGTCTCGATTTAGCGCGACAACGGGACATTATAGTGCAACAGAAACGATTGAAATGCGGCCTCGTGTACACAGAGATCGCTTTTATGTTAGAAGCTATGCTACTAAGGATTACAGCATTTGGCCCCAAAAATGGTCATCGATGTCAGTACAAAGGTCGCGCACGACAACAAATCGATAATGAAACGTTCTCTTTTGAAACGTACAATTGGCACCATTCCGAAAATCATTAAACCGTTATCTCAAAAATTCAGAAAATGTCTCAACTTTTGGTGTTTTTTTCTAGTAGTTATTCATACTTTGCTCAATATAGTTCAGAGTATTTTTGGAGATCGGCTCTTTTTAATAATTAATTATTCAACTGTTATGCTAATAAGTTTTTAATATTATTATTAAAACAACACAATTCGTAGCTGCGATGTAATTAATTTATTCCAATTTTGTTTTGTCATAGCTGAAACTTTATTGCTGCAAATATTCTTCTTCAGTTTTCAATGAGAATGTGTTCAAAATTAATAACAAAGAATGTTTTCGAAAATCGGTAATGGCGGTTGTTGTGGCGTCGTGCAGGGTTTTGCATTTTTAATCGGGCAAACGATCAAATCATAAGAAAGAAAAAAAAAGTTGCAAGTTCAAATTTACATGTTGCTTGCACATGGTTTGCGCGCGATACTTCTATGAGAAAGGAAAAATTGAAGAAAAAAATCCTAGAATGATGAAGAATCGAAATGCACATTTCAATTCTCACCATGTTTATTTCAATTCCAATCAATTTTAATCCCCTACAATTCCCATTAAGGGTGGAAATAGGGTTAGGACAGCGTTTTCTCAATGATTTACATGAATTTTTTTATAGTATAAAAAATGAATATAATTTATTGAAACTTTGAGAATATTTTATACATATGTTCAAGTAAATACTATAAAATTTTTGAAGAATTTCCTTGAAAAACACCGAAGATATTAGCGACCCCATATTGCAGGTCACAATCAGACTCAGCATTTTGCGTACATTCTGGGAGCCGCAATTTTCATCTGAAATCAAACGAGGTTGGAATTTACTTTTATTATATGTCTCTCTTCTATACGAAAATTGGTTGAAAACTTTTCAAACTAGCGTGTACGCAAGTTCAAAAAAAGTTCAAAAAAATTGCGGCTTCCAGAATGTACGCAAAATGCTGAGTCTGATTGTAACCTGCAATATGGGGTCGCTAATATCTTCGGTGTTTTTCAAGGAAATTCTTCAAAAATTTTATAGTATATACTTAAATATATGTATAAAATATTCTCAAAGTTTCAATAAATTATATTCATTTTTTCTACTATAAAAAATTTCATGAAAATCATTGAGAAAACGCTGTCCTAACCCTATTTCCTCCCTTAATGGCTTATAACAATAGAACGAGTCGGAATTTTCATTTAAAATTTGGGAACATATTTTTCAATAGTTTTACTAACAATTTATGAAATTAAAAAAAAATTGATTTTTTGAACCGTCCAACCCTATTTCCCCCCTTAAATACAATTCTAGTTTGTGACTAATGATGCTGAAGATTAAAAAAAAAACGTAAATTAGTTTATCGAACATTTTATTGGGACTAGAACCATATAAAAAAAAAAGCTTCCACAGAGACCCGCATCTCCTTTTTCATTATGTTTCATTTGAGTTTCGATGAGAAGCGAGTGACACGAGAATTTATTCGGTCGCACCTGTTGTTAAATGAGCGTGCTCGTCTCCTCCGGTGTACATTCGTGCCAAGGTGCGTCTCCATTTCTGTTTCTTTATCGTTTTACATGGATATATACTCGTAGGTTTGTAACGACGAGAGAAGTGCGCGTGTTCACGCACACCGGGGAATCACATTAAGGATGTACAGTCGTGTTAAAAAGAATAGTAAATAAAATTAAAAAAAATATTCTCTCAACAGTAAAAAAATGATTTTGCTGTATGAACGTTCGAATAATTATTTTTATTTTATTTCATTTTCGTTAACACGACTGTACGATCAGTAAATTCTTGAAGTTAGTGTCTCTCGAACTCTGGGCTCTCGTATAGACACGATGGGCGTTAGAAAAAATTCTTCCATCAAACTGTGGCACTTTCGCGAGACAGCGACGGACATTTTACAACGCTCTTTCGCACCGTTTTCGATGATGGCGATTTCGCAATTAACGTTGTATATACAGTCTTGCATTCCCTCGCGATATTACTCTCTGAGAATTCACTCTCGAATACTCAAATTTCGACATACCCCAAGTATAACCCGCAGAACAAAACTTACGCACGCAATAAAATTGACGCCATGAAAATTGTAGAAAATTTTATGGCTAGGGGTTTTTTTCTTTCCTGTTTTACAACAAATCGACCTGTTAGTTTTTATTCCCCTTGAATCGACATTTTATTCCGCGTTCATAGAAATTTCACTTGCAAAAGAAGTATATGAAAATGTAAACCGAAAATATCTTAGATTTATTTCTGCATAGATTTGTTTCCGTGTGTCTGACTACTTCCGGTTCGTTCTACTGAAGTTCATTTTTTTAAAAATAAAACGGCAATATGTAAGAGTGTTTGAGTACTATATAATTTTTAAATTATCCCTTCCATTCGTGAGTTTTAATTGATGATCTTTAACGTTCACGAAAAAGTTGAAAAATTTAACATTTCTTTGGGATGTAATTACATGTCGATTTCATTTTCTCACGTTTTCTAAATCAGCTAACGTACGATTATCGACGTTTGTGAACACAAAAAACTGGGAAAACTCGTCCTTGATCTCCGCACGCAGCAACCTTGATTGTCGACTAATCGTCGCGATTATAGAACGGGGAGAAAATAATTGGAAAGGCCTGCTGTGCGATTTTTTTTGTTTTTTTGTTTCATACCACCAGTTTCGTTCGAAAACCTCTCGAAAGACGACATAAGCGAGATATAAGAAACCGAAGTTCCTGGTTATTCAGGTATTACTCTCGCGGGGCATTCGCCGAGTATCTCGGAAGAAAGTGAACGAGAATCAAAAATAAAATGTCGGTGAAAAGAGGGCGATTGCGTCTCTTGACGACGAGAGAGAGATTTTCTGCAAGCCCCGCAGGCGAAGACATGACGATTTCGATAAAATCTTGTTTACGTTCGAGACGTCGATCAATTTTCCAGAAAATCTTTACTAACAACGGGCATTCATGAATTAAAAATTTCGTATTTGCTTCCTCATTATTTTTGCGCATTCACAAAATGTTCCTTTATGTGGATCGAGCTTTTTTAATTTTTGCTTGAGCACAGAGGACACTTTATACATGCGTAATAATTCATTTATCCTTCAATTTAATAGGGTAAGGTTTGCTTGATTTTCAATACGGTTCTTTTGAGAAATTAAAGATACTAGAAATTTAGAATGCTTCTATTGATTTTATAAAAATTCCACGAACCTTAACGCCTTAGCAAACACCTATAGCGATTCTTCGAAAAAATTCAGATTTCATAAATTTGGAACGCCTTTGATTGTTTTCTTTATAAAATCGATAGTAAAAAAGCATTCGATGATAGGTTATTTATGCAGAAAGTATTAGCCTGTTAGCACGAAAATTGCACGAGTGGACATTGTGCCAGAAATTCAAAATCAAAAAGTTTCAACGAGTTATGTTTAAACTTTACGAAAATTGTATCAGACAAAGGGGATCGTTCCACTTCCGGCCAAACTTTTGGTCCGATATGCGACTTTATAGACATTTGATGTTTCCACCCTCATTGCACATGCACACACACACGCGCGTATTTGGACATTTGTTGTAAATGTGTGTGTTTCCAACCTTTTGACACATTTTGGATACATTGGCATTGAATACTGGAAAAAAGAATTTTTCACTTAAGGGCTCACTTATCGCTGCGCCCGCTCAAAACCGAGTAAGTTTGAAAAATTATTATAAAGGTTATGTGGTGAAAGAAAATTATAATGTTGATTTCACATTTTGCATTAACTTTTCAACTGTAAGAAAAAAAATTTTTTTTAATTTTTTTTCAAATATTAACATTATTTTTTACGGGTATAAATGGACTACTGGTGAAAACCATGGCGCCTCCTTGTCGACATTATAACTTTACCTAAAATTATCCAATCTACAATAAAATAAAAGAGAATCTAGTAGAATAATCTAGTAGTAATAGCCTGACAGAGGGATTTTTTTTTTTTTTTCAAAAATAAAAAATTACTGGATTTCAAACTTTAGTATGCAATTTAAAAAAAAATTAGTGTTTAATAATTTATAAAAAATTGTCCAACCAAAAAATTAATAAAACCTTTCGTCAAACTATAGAGAAAATAATTGGGAAGATTTAAAAAAAAAGTTAACAAAATATTGAAAATTGACTGAATTATCGTGCTGACACTGTCTAAAAACATAGTTTCGAGAAAAAACGCGTTTAAGGGGGGAAATAGGGTTAGGACAGCGTTTTCTCAATGATTTTCATGAATTTTTTTATAGTATAAAAAATGAATATAATTTATTGAAACTTTGAGAATATTTTATACATATATTTAAGTATTTACTATAAAATTTTTATACATATATTTAAGTATATACTATAAAATATTAGCGACCCCATATTGCAGGTCACAATCAGACTCAGCATTTTGCGTACATTCTGGAAGCCGCAATTTTCATCTGAAATCAAACGAGGTTGGAATTTACTTTTATTATATGTCTCCCTTCTATATGAACCTAAATGCTATCAAAAAAAATAGAAACTTGAATTTTTTACAGGGGTCAAAACAAAAAAGCATGATTTTTTGCCATTTTTTACAACTTTATTTGCAAAAAAAAAATTATTTTAAATAATGATAATATTCCGATTTTAGGTTCATATAGAGCGCAATACTATGAAGAAAGTAACTGCCATTTTTCAAAACGATTGGTTGAAAACTTTGCAAACTAGCGTGTACGCAAGTTAAAAAAAAGTCGTTTTCGGAAAAACGCGTTTGAAAAAATAGTACCAAGAAAAACAAGCAATATGGGATCGCTAATATTTTATAGTATATACTTAAATATATGTATAAAAATTCAATAGTATATACTTAAATATATCTATAAAATATTCTCAAAGTTTCAATAAATTATATTCATTTTTATACTATAAAAAAATTCATGAAAATCATTGAGAAAACGCTGTCCTAACCCGATTTCCCCCCTTAATGGCTTATAACAATAGAACGCGTCGGAATTTTCATTTAAAATTTTAGGAACATATTTTTCAATAGTTTTACTAACAATTCATGAAATAAAAAAAAATCGATTTTTTGAACCGTCTAACCCTATTTCCCCCCTTAAAGTTTCCGAACATCGGGTTTGTGACCCGATGCCTGGTCACATTTATTGCCATAACTTTGTAACAGTGGAATTTTCTTAAAAGTTTTTTTTTTTTAATTCTTAAAAGTATAAAGAATAAAAATCTGTAAAAAAAATAATGGATTTTTTGAAAATCACAGGGGTACGTGAGCCCTTCCACCATGAGGAAGAAGAATTGATTGAAAAAAAAAAAATTGAAAATGTGTCACTGGTTATTTATCGCAAAAAAAAAATGAGACAATAGACGAGACGAGTTATAAATAGTTCGTCAATCGCGGACAAGGATTGTGATAATGAAAACGTTAATTTATTTATGATTTAATACAGATCGAAAGATCGATAATTACCGGTTTCCATCTATCGCGACAAGGGCAAATAAGACACGCTCGAATAACCATACGACCAAGCACGAGGAAAATATATTTTATTTATTTCTCAAATCATCTTGTACGAGGACTCTTGCCAAGATCCTTGCGGAGGAGTTTTGCTAATGTACGCAAGATGAAATCCCACGTTCGAGTGCGCGGAAAAAAATAATTGTGAAAATTTACAAAACGTCCTTCCGCGCGAGTAATAAAAGTCTGAGCTCGCGTCGGTTTATTAATTACGCGATTATTCACGTCTGTGCGGCTCTCTCATAATATCTCTCGGTGTGACTATATATATATACGCATATTTAGTAGGTAATATGCAATGTAACATTAATGCACGTTCTATTAACCTTCTGACTTAGCCTCGATCGAGTTACGCGCCCGTCGACACCCATCTCGGAATCGTTACGTAGAAATTCCGAGTGAATCAAACGTCGAGGAAATAATAATCATCGAGCCACTAATCGAAGCGTCTCGGAGCGTCTCGAAACCTTCTCTCGAGGATTTTCTCACGATTTCTACGACAAATGTTTGTTTTTTTTTTTCGAACTTTTCGTTAAATCTAATAGGTAGCGGTGTTAATAAAGAAAAAAATATGTAAATTTCTTATTTCCATATTGCTTTCTTAATTTGTCCTCTTTCACGGGTGCTTCCGGTACCGTTAAACAGTCTGAATCTCTTAATCTTCCTTATTAAGCCAGTAGTCTGGTAACTTAAGCCGATTTTCATGTCTTTTTTGGAGGGCGTTTTTTTTGTAGTAAAATAAAAATGAATCGTTTTGGATATTTAGGATATTTTTATTTACATATTAAAAATACAAAAAAAAATTTATTTGAAAAAATTTAATAGTTTATTATTATTATTATTATTGATCGAAGTTGGCACCTCGAAAAAAAAGCGCGTAGGTGGCCCCGGTGATTTTGGCTCTTGATGTTATCTGAAATCAAAAATTCTTGATAATTCTTAATCTATAGACGTGTCATTCTGGTCGGAACTACTGAACTTAAATTTGATGGATAAATAACAAAATGGAAAAGGACGTTTTTTTTCCAAAGTCCGACATTTTGTTATTTATCCATGAAATTTAACTTCAGTAGTTCCGACCAGAATGACATGTCTATAGATTAAGAATTATCAAGAATTTTTTATTTCAGATAACATCAAGAGCCAAAATCACCGGGGCCACCCACGCGCTTTTTTTTCGAGGTGCCAACTTCGATCAATAATAATAATAATAATAATAATAAACTATTGAATTTTTTCAAAAATTTTTTTTTTTGTATCTTTAATATGTAAATAAAAACATCATAAATATCCAAAACGCTTCGTTTCTATTTTTCTACAAAAAAACGCCCTCCAAAAAAGATGTGAAAATCGGCTTAAGTTATTAGACTACTACCTTAAGCAAGTTTCGGTAGGAAACGAAAATTAGAGGAAATATTGTCTATGTACAACGTGGACATTTGTCATTTTCCAGTCATTTACCTTTTTAAGATGGTCTCCACGATTAAAATTAGGAAAAATACGTATTTAATTTGTTTTTTTTTTGCAAAAGGAACGTATCGAAAATCCCAAAGGAGACATTTTTTTAAATGCCTGTCTTTTCAACATTAGAAAAATTCAGATTAGTATTCAAAAAATTGTAAGAGGAACTTCTATTATTTTAATATTAATTTCATTCTGAAACAATGAATAACGATTTAGAAAATTAAAGAAATTTGTTTGAACCAATTCAATTCATTAAGGAACTTGTTTAATTATATATGTAACTTTCAATTTCTCTCGAATCACAAAATTACAGCGGTATTCGACGAATAGATTTTTCCTAGATTCGTGCATTTTTCAACGAACTCGATCGTAACGTGTTTTGTTTTTTTATTTTTTATTATAATACACCGACAGCCACGGTAGTCGCATCGTAAACCTTGATTTTTCAATTATGCCGCATTTCTATAAAACTCGGTGCGTTTGAAATCGCGAAGCGAGACAAGTGGAGCGAGTCAAAAGCGTGCGAGAGTCCGCGAATGAATTAGCCACGAATATATAACGCAAGTATATAACTGTTTTTATAGTAATCCAGTGGGTTTGCGAACCTTGCGGCAGTGTCGTTGAATTCATTTGCCGCACCTTTTGCTATTGAACTTTGTGGAACTCGTGCGCCTCGGAGGGGGGGAAATCGAGAGCGAGAAAAGGGAAATAAAAGCGAGAGAAAACGAATCGAAATGATGAAAGTGCAAGCGCGAGCCAAATAAGTTGGCATATCGTGAAACTGCACGGTTCTTGTATGAGCCTCGCCCGCGATTGACGCGACTTCACCTTTCTCCTTAGTGACTTGATTCTATACATGAGACATTTCACGCCAACTTTGACCTGCCTGTTGAACGCAACAATTTTTCATTCTTTTTCTCCACTTTATCTGTTATAGAGACACGAAATAATAGGACACACTAATTTTGAAATATTGAAATTTGTGTGGTATTAATCTAAACTTTTGATTTGATCATTACGACGGTTATCGCGTTTGTTCAAACTTACACGGTAAATTCTTTGACGGAAAATATCATTTTTCAGATTTCAATTATGGCGGTAATCTTATTTTAAGGACAAACTAATTAAGATACAATTTTTTCCAATAAATATTGGGATTTTTCTTTCATTATTCATTTAAGGGAGGAAATAGGGTTAGGACAGCGTTTTCTCAATGATATTCATGAATTTTTTTATAGTCTAAAAAATGAATATAATTTATTGAAACTTTGAGAATATTTTATACATATATTTAAGTATATACTATAAAATTTTTATGCTATAAAATATTAGCGACCCCATATTGCAGGTCACAATCAGACTCAGGATTTTGCGTACATTCTGGAAGCCGCAATTTCCATCTAAAATCAAACGAGGTTGGATTTTACTTTTATTATATGTCTCTCTTCTATATGAACCTAAATGTTATCAAAAAAATAGAAAATTGAATATTTTACAGAGGTCAAAACAAAAAAGCATGATTTTTTGCCATTTTTTACAACTTTATTTGCGAAAAAAAATTATTTTTAATAATGATAATATTCCGATTTTAGGTATATGTAGAGCGCAATACTATGAAGAAAGTAACTGCCAATTTTCAAAACGATTGGTTGAAAACTTTTCAAACTAGCGTGTACGCAAGTTCAAAAAAAGTTCAAAAATAATGTGGCTTCCAGAATGTACACAAAATGCTGAGTCTGATTGTGACCTGCAATATGGGGTCGCTAATATCTTCGGTGTTTTTCAAGGAAATTCTTCAAAAATTTTATCGTATATACTTAAATATATGTATAAAATATTCTCAAAGTTTCAATAAATTATATTCATTTTTTATACTAGAAAGAAATTCATGAAAACCATTGAGAAAACGCTGTCCTAACCCTATTCCCCCCCTTAATGGCTTATAACAATAGAACGAGTCGGAATTTTCATTTAAAATTTTGGGAACATATTTTTCAATAGTTTTACTAACAATTTATGAAATTTAAAAAAAATCGATTTTTGAACCGTCTAACCCTATTTCCTCCCTTAATATAAAAAAAAACATTTCTATGTGTCGAGAAGAGAGCATGAAAAAAAATTAGTCCTCGAATTACAATATATCATTGTATTTTTATGGTATTTTTCACTGGATTCTTTGTCATAAAAATAATAATATTATAACTCGAAGTATGATTTTTTAAATTCCAGAATCATTCCTCATCGCAGAAATATTTGTTAAATATAACATAAATAATAAAAGGAAAATTTCGGAGTTTGTTGAAGAATATAAAATTGTATCTTGATTTCGTTGTATTACATAAAATAAAAGTACGATCGTAAGTTGAATAGCCTTGAAAATTGGTCTTTTTCTATCAAATTATTTATCGTGTGAATTTGAATAAAATTGATAAGGGACCAAGTGTCAAATTGACAATTTAGATTATTACGAATGCGCCAATTTTCGAAAAACCCTGAAAATTGATGTCGGTCAATTTTTCCGTCACTCTATCACATACTTGAATGAGAAGAAAAATACAAAAATGACGAGAGTCACACAGCCACGTCGATTTGGCATCGAATGCCTCATATTTGTACTTCTCGGGGCTAACCGCAACATAGGACACTTCGAGTTTTACCACGGACTGCTCACCTGAGAAATAGCGGTTTTACGTTCTGATAGACATCACACATTCGCCGCACACGACGATATCTATATTTTTGCGATTCTGTTCGCTAGACCTGCTCTCGTTCCCAATTCTTGACAATTAGAGTATCACGATTCGCTCTGCTATTGATCTTTTTCATTTTGCGAATCCGTTAAAAACATGGAAAAGGTCTGAAATGTATTGAAATTTTTTATCGAACGTCATTCTTAAACTGTCAAATCTATGCCTATCTATAACGGAGCAAAAATATTGAAATTGAAAATAGAAATGTATTTCTATTTTTAATTTCATTTTCAGCTAAAAACGGAGAGGTCTGAAACACAAATCAATATTATTATTATTGTATAGCGTAATTCCGAAAAAAATTAACATTTATTTCTTGCTGTACCTGCAAAAATAACTCAGTGCCATTTGGCCAAAAAAATTCACAGTAGTCATGGAAAAGTGCTCTCGTTTAATTTGTTTATGTTCCACTAGCGCTACTTGCAGACCCGAACGATGAGATTTTCCTTACTCAATTTTTCGTTCACAGACAAGTATCGTAAGTTTGTGGGATCATACTTGACAAATTTGAAGGTACAATAGGAAAATACATAGTAAATCGATTCTGGCACGATTAAGGGGTAACATCGGGTTAGGACAGCGTTTTCTCAATGATTTTCATGAATTTTTATATAGTTTAAGAAATGAATATAATTTATTGAAACTTTGAGAATATTTTATACATATATTTATGTATACACTATAAAATTTTTGAAGAATTTCCTTGAAAAACACCGAAGATATTAGCGACCCCATATTGCAGGTCACAATCATACTCAGCATTTTGCGTACATTCTGGAAGCCGCAATTTTTATCTGAAATCAAACGAGGTTGGAATTTACTTTTATTATATGTCTCTCTTCTATATGAACCTAAATGCTATCAAAAAAATAGAAAATTGAATTTTTTACAGGGGTGAAAACAAAAAAGCATGATTTTTTGCCATTTTTTACAACTTTATTTGCGAAAAAAAAATTATTTTAAATGATGATAATATTCCGATGTTAGGTTCATATAGAGCGCAATACTATGAAGAAAGTAACTGCCAATTTTCAAAACGATTGGTTGCAAACTTTTCAAACTAGCGTGTACGCAAGTTCAAAAAAAGTCGTTTTCAGAAAAACGCGTTTGAAACACGTGGCGCGCTCGGGGCCTGAAGGAGAGCTACTAACTTTAATGGCTTATAACAATAGAACGCGTCGGAATTTTCATTTAAAATTTTGGGAATATATTTTTCAATAGTTTTACTAACAATTTTTGAAATAAAAAAAAATCGATTTTTTGAACCGTCTAACCGTATTTTCCCCCTTAATTTACAGATTTCGTGCGGTCTCTTGAATGTTACCCTGATTTTAATGATCCCTTCTATACCGACGCTGTTAGAATTTCTCATCATTTTACACATAACCTTAATACTAATCATACTGCGACGAATGGGAAATATATAGCTACAAACAAGTAGCTATATATTTCCCGTCAAAATGTACAAGAATGCGAGTAAGCAGATATTGGATTTTTTCCAAATAAACGGTACAAGTATATAGAAATATTGTATTTGTAATTGTGCGATAGCTTTTGGATTTGACCACGATTCGATCAGCAACGTACATCGAACTATAGTCAAGTTTAACGTTTCCGTTCTTACAAATTCTTTAAAACGAACGCGGGCGAAAAGTACGTGATTCTTGTTATTATTCGTGTTCTTTCTAAAATTATGAAATTTCGATTATTATGAAAAAAAATTGGTTCACCGTAGAGAAAAATACACGTTTTAACACGTGTTGAAAGACCAACAGTATTAGTATATATATAATTATATTCAATGATTTCTCGGTATCACGGGCAACGTAAAACAACAGTGGGGCATAATTAGGAAAAACGTTAAACAAGGGGAGAAATAATTAACGAGACCGTGCGCGCGTGCGACCGGTATCGAATGTTTTATTTTCCTCCCCAAAGATCGTTTGATCATTCTTTTGCTCTTCGTCCTACTCGTTATCCCCTTACGTTTTTTTGCTCACCCAAAAGATCACCGACTCCGCTAATTAAAGGTTGCTCGAGCTCCGTCCCCCGAATACCTACCTAAAGTTTTTGTCCACTTTTAAATTAATCTCTTTCACTACGAAGCATGCTATGTGCCTCTCAATAGATTTTGTCGTTTGCAAAATAATGGAATTTCGAAATCAGTGAGAGAGTGAAAAAGAAAAGAAAAAAGCGATTTTCATACGAAACCAGTCACTGCTCACATAATGCTCCACGCGCTGAAAACCGAGTACATTTGAAAAATTATTATAAAGGTTATATCGTGGACAAAAAATTAAATTGTTGATTTTAGATTTTTTATGAACTTTTCAACTATCAGAAATTTTTTTTTTTATTTAAAAAAAAAAAATTAACATTATTTTATACGGATATAAATGGACTACTGATGAATATGAATGGACTACTGACTTCATAACTTCACCAAAAATAATCCAATCTGCAAAAAAAAAAAGAATCTAGTAATATAATGTAGTAGTAATAGTCTGACGGAGGGATTTTTTTTTTCATTAATAAAGAAATTATAGCAATTCGAACTTTAGTATGGGATTTAAAAAAAAATTAGTGTTTAATGATTTATAAACAATTGCCCAACCGAAAAATTAAAAAAACCTTTCCTCAGATTATAGAGAAAATAATTATCAAGATTTAAAAACAAAAAGTTAAAGAACATAAAAAATTGAGTGAGTTATCGTGCTGACATTTTCTAAAAACATAGTTTCGAGAAAAACGCGTTTAAAGTTTCTGGTAGGTAGCCGTTCCAACCCGATGTCCGGTGACATTTATTGCTATAACTTTGTAACGGAGTGGAATTTTCCTAAAAGTTTTTTTTTTTAATTCTTAACAGTATTAAGAATAAAAGTCTGTAAAAAAATCGATTTTTTTTAATTTCAGGAGTATGTTATTCCTTATTTATAATAGCTGTGTCAGACAAGATTTGTTATTGCATATAAATACCTGGACTTTGATCTCAATCTGAAACTTTTGTTACTCACTCCACCTGCAAATTATTGTTACACCGAGAAAATTGCATTTATGAGTATTAAATTCATTTTGCTTCCTCATAGAGGAAGCTTTGTTTTTGTGAATGATTTATTTTTTCCAATTTTCAATGCAAATGTATTCAAAATGTCTCAAAAACGTCGGAAAACCATAGTCATATATATCTTTGGAATTTTTTCAAACATTTTTTACACTAATAAACTATCGTGGAATATAGTGTTTGCTGATTGAATTTCAAGAAAATCGCTCAGGGCGAAAACGATGGAATGTTGAATTTTTCGAAAAATCGTTATAGGTGTTACGCTTTAGCTCGTACAATTTTTGGGCAATCGTGTCAAAATTTCAAACAAAGCACTCACTAACGCACATACAAACTCGTATAGGTTGGGGAATTTTTTCTATATGTTTTTCCGGTGTTTTGGAACATTTGAAGAGGCGTTGGTAGGAAAATTTTCAACAAAAACGTTCTTTTTACAAAAACAAAGCTTCCTTTATATGAGAAAAGAAAATCAAGGAAAACTCACACAAAAAATGATGAGAAAGCAATAAGCAATTTTCAATATCCATAATTTTTTTCTTATTTGTGAGTAAAAGATTGCACATAAATTGAAATAAAAATTCTTTGTACGAATAGATTTTGTTGAAATTCGTTGGGGAACGACTTTTCCTTTCTTTCTCCTTCAAATGCATGAGAATTAGAGATTAGAGAGTCATCCTGATGATTCAGTCCGGTGCCTTTACGGCTGTAAAGAATTTTACGTTCCAACTACATGCATACCTATATATTTATATATCTGTATGTATAGTATTGAAACCATCGAGTGTACATAGGTAAATTGACAGGGAAAGTGCGGCACGTGGTCGATGGAGTGCGTAATCAGTGTGTACACACGCAAACATATATATATATATATGTACATAGAAAAGCAGTATCGAGTACGTGGATAATTTATGTGTCAAAGCAGAGCGTGTATAAAGAAAACATGTGGGAGAGGGCAAGAGTACAGGATGTCTCGTTTTCTTATCGGTATTGCACTTTTAATCCATCGCTGTGAGTTCCCTAAAGCCCACGGAAAGTCTTCAATCCTTAAACATTTTTTCTTTCTCGTTACTCTCCCCCGTTCTCCTCCCTCTTGTTCGCTCTCACTCTAAGCCTTTCCTTCCTCACTTATCGCTAACACCCACTCGAAACTCTCGCCTTCTTAGCATCCTCCATTAATTGAACGTGAACTCGAGATTGCGAGGGAAGCATTTACTCTCGCGTGGTAGGCAACGCGCGAGCTTCGAATGAAATAAGAAAAGACGAAAGTTAAATAATAAGAAAAGTGATGGAAAAAAAGGAAATTGAGAATAGAAGGTATATGACGTGTAAAAATGATTCGAGGTTTTTTTTTCTGAGCTTTGGTAAGCCTTTTTCGGGTCCGGACAAATCATCTACATTACCCATCAGGCACGAACGATTTTTCGATGTGAAAATTGCTTTTTTTTTTACTTCTTATTTCGCTACAAGCTGTAGATTGATAAAGAAAAAAGGAAGAAATGCCTCGCGTAATTACTGATGAATAGTTGGACTTCTTCGAGTGTGCGGGATTATACGCTGCATCCGTACTTGATGCTCTTCTTGAACATCCGTTTTGCCAGTTGCCAAAGGCATCTGCGCTGGACCGCCCGCAGTTTCGCTCAACGAAGAATTGGGATAATTTTAATACCACGCTCTCGCAGCTAAGGTAGTAGTCTGGTAACTTAAGCCGACTTTTTTTTTTTTGGAGGGCGTTTTTTTGTAGGAAAATAAAAATGAATCGTTTTGAATATTTAGGATGTTTTTATTTACATATTAAAGATACGAAAAAATAATTTTTTGAAAAAATTCAATAGTTTATTAGTATTGTTATTATTGATCGAAGTTGGCAGCTCGAAAAAAAAGCGCGTGGGTGGCCCCGGTGATTTTGGCTCTTGATGTTATCTGATATCAAAAATTCTTGATAATTCTTAATCTATAGACATGTCATTCTGGTCGGAACTACCGAAGTTAAATTTCATGGATAAATAACAAAATGGAAAACTTGGAATGGACTAACTTTGGAAAAAAAAGTCCTTTTATTTTAGCAAATAAATTTTGTTATTTATCCATGAAATTTAACTTCAGTAGTTCCGACCAGAATGACATGTCTATAGATTAAGAATTATCAAGAATTTTTTATTTCAGATAACATCAAGAGCCAAAATCACCGGGGCCACCCACGCGCTCTTTTTTCGAGGTGCCAACTTCAATCAATAATAATAATAATAATAAACTATTAAATTTTTTCAAACATTTTTTTTTTTGTATCTGTAATATGTAATTAAAAACATCCTAAATATCCAAAACGATTCTTTTTTATTTTCCTACAAAAAAACGCTCTCCAAAAAAGACATGAAAATCGGCTTAAGTTACTAGACTACTACCTCAAAGTAACAGGATCTCAAGGGTCTGAAGTTCGTGTTCACGAAAGACTTATTTTTTTTCTTTATTTAAAAAAAATGTAAATCTACATTACATGTTTTTTTGATAATTTTTTTAAGGAAACTCATTGAATAATATTTATGGTTTGAGAAATATCTTTCAACTTTCAGAATCAGACATATAATCGACAAAAGACTTTCATTTCTAAACAACGGACATTAGTCAAGAATTTCAATTTTCAATGGACGAAAGCAATACAAATTTATATTTTGAGGAATCGCAATGCCCCGAGGGTTCTCTACGTAAATTTATATTTATTTATCTATTCCCGTTTCCACTATACGTTCGTTCAATCGTAGAAAAGACAATTAATGTATTTTGTTCTTGGAACGATTGCAAAACTTTCTTTTTCTTCCGTTTGACTTAGTACTTTTTGGTAATGGCTGTACATCGATAAAAAAAAGACAAATCACTCGGAGAGGCTCAGCTTTTTTTTAAAATAATTCTCGCTTCATTTTATGTTTTTTCTTCGAGTCTTGAAGTCTTTGCGGCGGTCGAACGGGGGGTCGCAAGAGTTATATTCTTCTCGACCGTGAATTCCATCGCTCGTGTGTCTCTCGTTTATTATTTCTGTAGAGACATTTACATACGTATAATAATTTTCAAATGAACATTTTTTTATATACATGCGCGCGTATTATCGAATCGAATAATCGATGAACCTCTTTAACCTCGTTCGAGGTCGGGGGCACCAAAAGCATTACGCGTGTGCCCTTCCTATCTCCTCGTTACGCATCTCTCACGAGATAGACAGTACCAGAGACCTCTCGCGCGAGATTCTCCACCTCTCTTGGCCCATCGATCATTTGTTACTCAGCGTGTGATCTCTCGGCCTGTTTAAAACGATGAACGTTCAGTTTAAAAAAAAAAAAAACTCATCATCGACCGGTTGGAAAACAAAAAAAAGATCACATTATGTCATTTATACGTAAGAGTCTGTGTGGTAATCGAATAGCATACGCCTGTAACAATAGTGCTCGAGAGTATGAGAAAACAATTCTCAGACACGTCACTAAATGTATTTGACGGACCATGGCATCAGAGATTTGTCTGGATTTGTTTACTTCGCGATGCTACGACGTTACAAATTTATTGGATCGAAAAAAAAGTATGTATATACTGCGAGAATGGTAGATTCGATTGACTTCAATCAAGAATTTTTTTTTTAACAAAACAATATTCAGACTAAATATAAAATTATGAATTCAATTGATAAAAATTAACAACTAATACCTTTTACTTGGGCTCAATTTTTATTAAATCTAACTTTTGAATCATTCTCAACAAATATCTCTAGTATCAAATAGAGTCCACTTCATCATCAGAGAGAAACGTTTTCTCATTTCACAAATGTACTCTTTTGGCGAGAAAAATAAATATTTCCGTTTTCATACGACTCGATTTATTATTAACTGTGATTATTCTGTATGCAAGTTGATCATCCTCTCACCAAAAATGCGAAATGTTATTTTATTGTTTTCCAATAATTCGGTGATCATGTAATTAGTGAACGACGTTTCAACGGAAGCCCATATATTTTTTTCCACGAAATTATCCTTCTTGCGTGTGTCATATGCACGTATGACAGCAGTCGTACTCTGCTGACATACGTGCATATGACACAATATTCAGAGTGAAAATAAAATTGTGAATCCAATTAATAAAAGTTCACAATTGATACCTTTTACATGGGGTAAATTGTCATCAAATCTAACTTTTGAATCATTCCCAACAAATATCTCTAGAATCAAATAGAATCTATTTCATCATCAGAGAGAAACGTTTTCTCATTTCATAAATGTACTCCTTTGACGAGAAAAAGAAATATTTCCGTTTTCATACAACACGATTTATTATTAACTGTGATTATTCTGAATGCAAGCTGATCATCCTCTCACCAAAAAATACGAAATGTTCTTTTATTGTTTTTCAATAATTCGGTGACCGTGTAATTAGTGAACGACGTTTCAACAGAAGCCCATACTTTTTTTCCACAAAATGATCCTTTTTGGCTGTGCCATATGCACGAATCATAGCAGTCGTACCCTGTCATACGTGTATATGACATAATATTCAGGCTGAAAATAAAATGGTGAATTTAATTAATAAAAGTTAACAATTAATACCTTTTACATGGGGTAAATTGTCATTGAATCTAACTTTTTAATAACTCTCAACAAATATCTCTAGAATCAAATAGAATCTATTTCATCATCAAAGTGAAACGTTTTCTCATTTCATAAATGTACTACTTTGACGAGAAAAAGAAATATTTCCGTTTTCATACAACACGATTTATTATTAACTGTGATTATTCTGTATGCAAGCTGATCATCCGCTCACCAAAAATGCGAAATGTTATTTTATTGTTTTTCAATAATTCGGTGACCGTCTAATTAGCGAACGATGTTTGAACAGAAGCCCTTACTTTTTTTTCACAAAATTATCCTTCTTGGCTGTGTCATATGCACGAATGGCAGTAGGAGTACGACGACATTATAAAAATGACAAGCTAACTATACTGCTACCTACGTTCCACTTACCGTGGAATCGACGAAGCGTGAATTATGAGATATATTGAAATAGAGAGAGAGAAAAAAAAACGACCCTCTCGCTCCAACAGGAATTATCCTTTCTCGTTGATTTTGATGAGTTAATGTGTGCACTTTCCCCGATGAAAATAGAAATTGTTTCGCAAGTAGCGGATTTCCTCTCTCAGCTATAAACGTTTATGAAAATTTTTTCCGGAACAAAGTTGTACATATGCTTCCGGAAACGTTAATCAATTAACAACAACGAAATTCCTCCTTTTTATGCAAATCCGTACGTTTTAAGAGTAACAGATTTTCATCGTGACCGGTTTTATGTTTTGGAATAGCGATCAAAAGAGTCGCGATAGCGTCTCGAGACAAGTACATTTATCGACTGACAAGATTCTATAGACATTCTTAAACTTTGACGTAAAGTTGAACAAAGTATATACTATTTGAAATTTACGTAATGGTATCATAGTCTCGTTGAAATTTCCGTCATTTTCGCGTTTTATATATATATAGTTTTTCCAATCTACGATATTATGTACCATATTGTGAGAATGAAGAGGGAGATAGTGAGTGCTTGGAGCGAATCACGGAAGCGTTTTGCGCAGAGAACTTTAACGTCTCGCTCGTTTAGAGCAAATCTACGATTATCTAACGCGTGCATCGCGCTCGGAGGATAGGACAAAAATATCTCGGTAGAGTTCGTATCGCAGAGACGGAGAGAGCCTGGCTAAATCTTTCGACGGGGAAGGAAAAGAAGAGAAAAAAAAACAAAAAAGATGGAAAAGGACGCGCCAAACCGCAAACGGTGATGAGAGAAGAGACCGAGAGAAGTGATAAACGTTATTTCTTCGGCGCACCTGTGCCCCGAGTGCAAAAACAACGTTATAAGCATTCACGCACACGTTTTTACTACATCTACCTATATACACATTACTATATATATGGGGCATTTCATAGCAAATCAGTAATGATTATCGAATCAACGGTAACGGTTACGTTAATTTAGTTTTGACAAATAAGTAAATAAAGGAGAAATTGTAAAATTAGAAAAAATTAACTCTGATCTGTTAAGTAGAAGACATTTGATAGAAAAATAAGGCGAATACGAAAAATCGGAATAAATGTACATTTTTAGGGAATTACTAAGTTCATTTAGCAACCACTTTCAGTCAATTAATTTTTTTCAATCAAACAATTTACTTTATAAATGTTTTTTAGTCTCCAGACATTTTTTTAACATCTTTACTCAAGGCAGTCGTCTGGTCTAGAGCAAGATTTTTGACGTCATTTCTAATGTGCAATAACGTTTAAACCGTTGAAGTTGTCTTGATGAAAATTTACACGTGCACTTATTGACCCTTGGAGAATACTTGTACGTTAAAAAAAAATTATTTTAAATATTTTCATGTAGTTTTTTGCCTTGTTGCAACATGGTGCGCCGAAATCGGCGCCCACTCCGGACGATGTTGTATGCATCTGAAAAAAAAAAAGATATATATATTCTCAATCTGTATGAGTATTGTGAGCACTGGTAGCAGAATTGAGTCGAACAATAATTTTGCCGACATTTTATAACTCGTCGAATACGAAAATGTATGAAATGTATGTATGAAATATCATTAATGCAAGTTCAGCAGGCCGTCATTTTGTCAAAAAATTTTTTTAAGTACCAATTCTGCTACCAGTGCTCAGAATACTCATACAGATTGAGAATATATATATATATTTTTTTTCAGATGCATACAACATCGTCCAGAGTGGGCGCCGATTTCGGCGCACCATGTTGCAACAAGGCAAAAAACTCCATGAAAATATTTAAAATAATTTTTTTTTTTAATGTACAAGTATTCTCTAAGGATCAATAAATGCACGTGTAAATTTTCATCAAGACAACTTCAACGGTTCAAACGTTATTGCACATTAGAAATGACGTCAAAAATCTCGCTCTACACCAGACGACCGCCTTAATTTAGTTTTGACAAATAAGTAAATAAACGGGAAGCTGTAAAATGAGAAAAAATATGAACTCTGATCTGTTAAGTAGCAGACATTTGATAGAAAAATAAGGCGAATACGAGAAATCGGAATAAGTGTACATTTTTAGGGAATTAGTAAGTTCATTTAGCAACCACTTTCAGTTAATTAATTTTTTTCAATCAAACAATTTACTTTATGAATGTTTTTTAGTCTCCAGACGTTTTTTCACCCTCTTTACTTAATTATCAAAAATTTTTATAATTATTGTATATTTTTTCAAGTTTTTACGTTTTTGTCCTTTGTTCCCATTTCTATTCCATACCACAGACAGTTCCTTTCCTAGGATTGTCCGCGGGCAGTCTCGCGTTGTCCGTACCGTATCGCATTTGCAACAAGGGCACGGGGAAACTGCGGAAAACCTTCACGGCTTCATTTTTCTTTTCGTTGTCCACGGCCAAACGGTCGTTAATTCTAGTATTGATCGCTGCTAATACCGTTAAACGTGGGAAAAACTTTATTTATAGTCACATCAACTCGTTCAATTATTCGCGATTTACTCACATGGAATATCCCATGTTTGTTGCGGATCAAAGTCTTCTCGATCCTCCGTGAACTCGCACGGAGTGCGAACGTTTTACCTCGCGCGAGACTCGACCGCAAATGACGGGAAACAGGCGCAAAGTGCGAAAGTTAACCGAGCAAGAGATAGAGAGAGAGAGAGAGAGAACGAATTCGCGTGATTGCTCTCCGTGATCGAGGATATACGCGCGGATTACCGATAGTCCTGTCTGGTTCGCACTGTGGCAGTCTTCTCGAGCCCTATCCGTATATTTCAAACACACACACACTCATATATATATATATATAGTTCCATTGGTATGAATTACACACAGATGGCTGCGAGTCTACTCTTTCTTTATCTTTATTCATGCATCTTTATTCACCGCTGGGCTCAAATATACGATATATAGGTATATACGTATGAGAATATATCAAAGGTAGAGTAGATATCTCTCTATTTCGCTTGCGTCTCATTGCAATCGCAGTCGAATCTTTTTTCGTTTAACTTTTCTTTCTCTTTCTTTTTTCCCCTTTTATCCTGGCTATTATCCTTATCTCCGTAGCTCCCTCTGTACCTATCAGTCTCTATCACACTTCAATTTTAATATAACCAATTGAGACTATACAGGCTGTCTCAAAACCAGCACTTTAGTGTGACACGGGAGTTAGATTGGGAACTATCAGAATAAACAGATATGACCTCGGTAAAAGTCTCATGGTTTTCAAGAAAAATTGTCTTCTTTGACTGTTTGGAAAATCACTATCTAGTACTTGTTATTCTGCTACAGTTGGTAC
Source organism: Oxytorus armatus (assembly GCA_958009045.1). NCBI lineage: Eukaryota > Metazoa > Arthropoda > Insecta > Hymenoptera > Ichneumonidae > Oxytorus > Oxytorus armatus. The sequence continues at coordinate 3,299,084 of OY253750.1, forward strand.
GAAAATCCAAATTCACACCAAATTCTAAAGTGGTCGAAAACAAAAAAGTAAACAGCGAGATCACAAGAATAGGGATTGTCCGGAAAATGAAAAAAGACGATTTTTCGGAAAATCGCTATTCTCGTTATCTCGCTGTTTTCGTTTGTGTTTCTGAACACTTTAGAATTTAGTGCGAATTTGTAATTTGATTTACTTGGGATTTGGACTTTCATGACAATGGTAGCGGAATGAGAAGTACCAGGTAGCGATTTTCCAAGATATGAAAAAGACGATTTTTCTCGAAAATCATGAAACTTTTACTGAGGTCATATTCGTTTATAGGTCATGGTATATAAAATCATACTTAAGGTAGTAGTCTGGTAACTTGAGCCGATTTTCATGTCTTTTTTTGGAGGGCGTTTTTTTGTAGGAAAATAAAAATGAATCGTTTTGGATATTTAGGATGTTTTTATTTACATATTAAAGATACAAAAAAAAAATTAGTTTGAAAAAATGTAATAGTTCATTATTATTATTATTATTGATCGAAGTTGGCACCTCGAAAAAAAGCGCGTGGGTGGCCCCGGTGATTTTGGCTCTTGATGTTATCTGAAATCAAAAATTCTTGATAATTCTTAATCTATAGACATGTCATTCTGATCGGAACTACTGAAGTTAGATTTCATGGATAAATAACAAAATGGCGGACTTTGGAAAAAAAAGTCCTTTTATTTTAGCAAAGAAGGGGTCCGCAATTTTGTGATTTATCCATGAAATGTAACTTCAGTAGTTCCGACCAGAATGACATGTCTATAGATTAAGAATTATCAAGAATTTTTGATTTCAGATAACATCAAGAGCCAAAATCACCGGGGCCACCCACGCGCTTTTTTTCGAGGTGCCAACTTCGATCAATAATAATAATAATAATAAAATAGTAAATTTTGTCAACAAATTTTTTTTTTGTAGCTTTAATATGTAAATGAAAACATCCTAAATATCCAAAACGATTCATTTTTATATTCCTACAAAAAACGCCCTTCAAAAAGGCATGAAAATCGGCTTAAGTTACCAGACTACTACCTAAAGCCCGTCTGAACATAAGGCATTCAGCTATGGAGGACCGTGAGCAATTCTACCATCGAAATCTTGCAAAGGTTTCAAGCCAAGACCCTCAGAATCATCGCCAAATGCTCGATGGTACGTCAACAATGCCAGGATTCACCGAAGACTTTGGATTAGAGACGCAAACTCGAGCAAACTGCGCAAAAACTTTGTACAAACTACGAGAGGAGGCTTGACATCCAACCGAACATCCTGGCTTCGAACCTCCTGGACGAAAACACTATCTCAAGGAGACTGAAAAGATACAAGCCACTCGATCTTTGGGAGAGATTCCGTACTGATTAACGGGTTATGCCAGTGTGACACTTTCAAAAAAATTGATTTTTTTCCCCCTTTTTCAACAGTTTTATACTTTCAAGAATATCCTGTAAAAATGTCAGTGCCGTATCTCTAATACTCCCCGAATGGCAGCCTTCTAAAGAACAACCGCTCGTAGGTACAAATCGTTAGTTAAATCTTTTAACGCGTTTTTTTCGAAATGAGATTTTTCAAATTTGCTGACATTGTAACTCAAAGAGCAATTATCCGATTGACTTGAAATTTGAACTGAGTACTCTTGAATATATTTACTCTACAATGACGTATTTTTGATTGGCTGAAAGTTGACGATTTGTCATTGGAAAAAAAAACGATCATTTTATAGGCGAGAAAACAGACTTTTTTTTCATAACTACGGCATTTTGTCAGATTTTTATATTTTTCGAAAATCCTACGTCATTGTACAGGAAATACCTTCTAGTTTAACGACATTTTTTTCTTTTTTGGTTTCAACTACTCATTCGGCCGGAATCATGTCAGCAGTGGAGGAACTTTTTTTGTTGAAGCCTCCGAAGGCAGCGCATAAGTCGTTTGGATCTCAATATTTTTCTATGAAAAAATTATGTAATATAGGTGAAATATAGCCAAATATATTCTCAATTTTCCGAAATATTTAATTGAGTACTTTTCTTCCAAAAGATTCTCGAAAATCACCCAAATTTTCAGCGTTCACACTGGTATGGCCCCTTAAACGGGAAATCATACTTATCAGTCATATATAGAGCAGTGTGTGCATCGCTGGATATGCCCTTTAGAAATCTCATTATCTTTTTGTCGTATTACATCTAAATTATTTATTGTTATATACATAACATATTATAGTTTTCAAAATAATAGACAAAAAACTAAATATTTGTTTATTCTGATAGGTCCGGAGCTAATCTAACCCCCGTGTCACTCTGACCTGCTACCCACATCGAAAAATTGTAACGGCCGAGTGTTGGGCCAATACTGGTTGCCGTAGTGCCGGTACTGGCTGCCAGTATTGGGCCGGTACAGATTCGGTACAGGAGTGTAATAGCCGGACCGTAATAGCCGTTATACTGGCACCAACGGTCGGGCCAGTACCGGTTATTTAATTGGCCCGAACTTTGGCCCGGACTTTGGCCCAGATCTGGCCAACTTTTGGGTTACTACTGGCACCAACGGTCGTATCAATACTGGTTATTTCATTGGGCCGGATCTTGGCAGACGATTTTGCCGACGGTGCAAATTACATCTCAACGAGAAATGGCAAATTAAATAGATATCGAATCGACGTCTTTTAGACCCTTTCGGCGTCTAGTGGACGCCGATCTAATGTCTATTTAAATTCTATTTCTCTCTGGGAGTAATTTATATTTCTTTTTACCACGTTACCAGATGTTTCTCAAGCAGCGCACGTACGTCCAAAGGATGTACTTTGGACGTAAGGACGTTCTTCGGATGTTTTTAGGACGTCCTTTGGATGTCTGTATTGTCTGGGTTGTTTATGCATAAATGTTTGATAATTAAACGCACTTGATATATACTAAATACTCGGAGTAGTTTTTATTAATAAGAGATTAAGTACATATACAGGTCTAAAATACGTACTTAAATGTTTATAGAACAGTGTTTATAAAATATAGGCTATATGAAGCAAATATTACACTAAAATATATTGTATTAATCGTGCAATTTCAAGTTCGGGGCAGATTATAATTCAACAATTTGGTTGTTTGCAAAATAATGGACTTTTGATCAGAATAACCTAATCTACAATTACATTACAGAACGCAACTGTTAAAGTGAAATAATCTCAGTATTGGCATCTTCTATAGCCCAGTACTAAGCCTGTATCGAAACCAGAGCTTGGCCGTATTTTATAGCCTATTTTGGCCCAGATCTGGTTATTATACCGGCTCGTAGTGCGGCCAGATTGACAACCAGTACTGGCACAAGACGATATTTTATACTGACCAGCTTTACCAGACGATATTTTAAAGCTTGGCCAGTAGAATTCAACCAGTACTGGCATAAGACTGCATTTTATACTGGCCCGTAGTATGCCCCGTAGTACAGCCCGTAGTACGGCCAGATAGTCAGCCAGTACGGGGCCATTACTGGCGGCCATAGTTTGGCCGCTAATATTGGCCCAAAGCTCGGCCAGTAGAATTATACTGGCAATTTCTACGTGGCTAGTTTTGGGATACCCTGTACATATATATACATAGAGAAAAATGCAAGCCACCCGCGATCGCATGATAAAATAAAATAATTTGTCTTTTTTTTTTCAACAACCTAAATACCTTCATTCACACTTATATATGTATCATGTGTGTGCATACATATTTTGTTCGCTGTGCAGTTTCAATTTTGCAGATTGTCTCCCGAGCGCACCCGAGTGCACACCTGGTCTCGCGATTATTGTTGAATTCACGCGTGTTTCAAAACCTGTTTCTATATAATGAACAACATTCAGCCGTGCGCGGGGCAGTCACCGGATAAAATATATAATGCGGTATTTTCTACCTGTATCAACCCCCAGAGATTGATCCGAATGAGAGATTATTATGTGCCTATTTTGTTGAAACGTGATGGAGCTCTCTGCTCCCCCTGCTCCCGTATATAACGTAATCATAAAGTTACATCGCGTGTGTAACGATTAAAGTTTATATGTATATACACATTTCGACTCGCTATTGACGTAATCAGATTCATCGGCGAATTCACGATGAAATATATTTATAATTCAATAATCGCGTCGTTTGCGATCGTTTAAATATTATTATTTCATACTACGTTGTGGATTTATTTATCATTTCACACACAATGTCTCTTATCCTATAGACATCCTTATTAGTTAATCGTAATGTGCATATGTGGACGATTTCTTTTAAAAAATTCCAGCCCGATATCGCGACCAATTACATGGAGAATCAATTGATTTATTTCAATTCAATCGAAACGATATTAACACTTCGTCTGTAAATCTGGGTCGTTCGTGTTCGAGCAAAAACACCTTTGGTTTGTACCTGGATAATCGGGGAAGGGTGGACGACCTCGAAAATTAGATTTTCGAGAATTTTATAATTGGTACTCCAAAATGAATATTTCGAGGAGTAGCATGAATTTTTTCAGAATTTTCGTGTTCATTTAAGGGGGTGAAATAATGGCTGGACGCGAAAAACCCACTTTACAAACGGGAGGTGCGGAAAAAACGTTTACAGACCGAAGTTAATTACGAATGAAGTTGTTATATTGTCACAAATAAATTGGTCTACGGAAAGGAATGGTTATTAAAATTAAATAAATTGTTTAATCTTCCGGGATTAAGAACCACGTTTTTAACGATTTTTAATAAAATCTTAATCCTTTCGATAAATTATCTAGCGGATTAGTGAATGAGTGAGCGAAAAAATACATGCGTGTCTTAAAAATTAATAAAAATCATTTTTTTTTTGGATCAACAAATTAATTTGTACTCAAATCACTGAAAAGTTGATCCCCGATAGGGTTGTAACTTTACTCTGTGCTCATTCTCTTTCTAACCTTTCAACCTTCAAAATATCGTTTGATTCATTGAGCTACGATTTTTTTGAAATTTATTAACAATTTTTGAAGTTTGACGATTGATTTTTGCGAATTTTCACATTTTACATTTTTTTTTCTGCGGTGATTTTCAAAGTATTCTTACGACCACAATAATCGAGTTATTGGGGATGTATCAATCAGCATTTTTCAAATTTAATCTTGGCCTTTTCAAAACCTTTGTTAAAAGGCGAATTAGCCAAGCAAAAAACAAATTACGAACATTTGAAATTTTGATCTTTTGAAGGTTCTATTATACAAAAGTAGTAAAAACATTTTTTTTTATCGTCTTTTATCATGTTTCAAGAATTCGATAGAAAATTTGCCACTGACTGCAAATAACGTCGAGTTTCTTTGTCAAAAATTTGAAATACCACTGGGAAAATTCATATATCGATAATATTTCACTTGTTTTTGGCTTTTTGTAAAAATGCAAAGATATCGTTTACAGTAAAAATGTAAAAATGCGAAGTACTCGAGTTACAATGACTTGCCTGGTCTATATATATCCTGGTGTATGTATAGCAAAAGCAGAGACTTTCGTATAAACGTATATCTTGGACGCGTGAGCGGTTTATAGGAATTTAGGGCGTGCGCTCGTTCGATGCCCGTTTCCAATAGGTAATTGCCTCGCCTCGACTGGGTAATTAACGTCGTATCGATGGAATAGAGAGAAGAAAGAACCGAGTAAGGTAGAGAGAGAGAGAAAGAAAGAAAGAATTGAGAGTTATCTATAGATCGATATAAGAATCCCTTTGGTTTAGCGCTCTCGTAGAAGGGTTATGGGCATTCCCCTAAGTTACTGCCTCCGCTCACGCCAGCAATCGTAGCAGCTCTCTCTCTCATGTTTATGCACTTTTGCTCATCGTCCTCTTGCTCCGCTTCATCCTTCATTTTATTTTATTCCTTTACTATTTTTTTTGCATTTTTTTTTTTCATTTTCAAGTTTGCAAGACGCACGCGAGTTCGGAAAATCGAGCAAGAAGTAATTCAGCGATCACGAATAGACGATAAATTCAAGCGTATAATCGGGTAAGATTCGTAAGAAAATACGATCACCTCGGGGGTTATTAAAAGGATTTAGATGAATGGTAAATTTATCGAACAGTAAATTTGCCATGGAAGAGTTCCTTTTATTTTATTTTCTTTTTGGTTTTTCAATCGACGCAACTTTTAATCCTTTTGGTCCACCCTGTTACGATATTACAATTTTTGAAGAATAACAAATCAATGACGAGATGAGAAACAGTTCACCGGACGTAGAATAATAATTCTTCGGACAGATCCGGATCGAGGCAGCGTGAAAGATCTTCCAATGCCATTTTTGGTTTCTCAACCACATATGTTCTTCTCTTGTTCTCTTTCTCTCAACTGGTACAGTTTGCTCGCGTAAGGGCATCGTTAAAGAATCCATTGGTCTCTTGAATCGACCGCGATCACACACAGACACACACACACAAATAGTCTCAACTAACCAGAATAAAATGTACGTTCGTGAATAAAATATTCTCTCTCTTTCTCCGGTATAATGAATCTTAACGAGCAGCGTATACGTGATTACTTTGAATTTTCTTAACTTCGTGTACTCGCGCAGATATATCAAATGGGGAAAAATGTAGCTACGAAATTGTGTGAATTTATTTCGAATTAATTTGTTAGTAGGAATTTCGTAATTAAAGTATTAATATTATAATTTTTTGAAAACATCATATTTTCACATCCTGGACTCAGGTACTATCATTTTCAAGATCTTCTTGTTGGTACTGCAGGAATGCCATTGGATTTATAAATTCATTTCGAATTAATCCCTAAGGAGGAATTTCACAATTGAAGTATTAATATTGTAATTTTTGAAAAATCGTATTCTCCCATCCCTCAAGTAATATAATTTTCTAGATCTCCCTGTTGGTACAGCAATGTCATTGAATATATAAATTTATTCCGAGTTAATCCCTCAGCAGGAATTTCGGATTCGAACTATTAATATTATCATTATTGAAAAAAAAATCATATTTTCACATCCCCGACTCATCTGCTATTATTTTCTAGATTTCCCTGTTGGTACAGCTATGTCATTGAATATATAAATTTATTTCGAGTTAATCTCTCAGCAGGAATTTCGGAATTGAACTATTAATATTATCATTTAAAAAAAAATCATATTTTCACATCCCCGACTCAGGTACTATCATTTTCAAGATTTTTCTGTTGGTACAGAAATGCCATTGGATATATAAATTCATTTCGAATTAATCCCTGAGGAGGAATTTCATAATTGAAGTATTAATATTGTAATTTTTGAAAAATCGTATTTTCACATCTCTCAAGTAATATAATTTTCTAGATCTCCCTGTTGGTACAGCAATGTCATTGAATATATAAATTTATTTTAAGTTAAGCCCTCAGCAGGAATTTCAGAATTGAACTATTAATATTATCATTTTTTGAAAAAATCATATTTTCACATCCCTCAAATAATATAATTTTCTAGATCTCCCTGTTGGTACAGCAATGTCATTGAATATATAAATTTATTTTGAGTTAATCCCTCAGCAGGAATTTCGGAATTGAACTATTAATATTATCATTTTTTGAAAAAATCATATTTTCACATCCTCGACTCAGGTACTATCATTTTCAAGATTTTCCTGTTGGTACAGAAATGCCATTGGATGTATAAATTCATTTCGACGTAATCCCTAAGGAGGAATTTCATAATAAAAGTATTAATATTGTCATTTTTGAAAAATCGTATTTTCACATCACTCAAGTAATATATATTTCTAGATCTCCCTGTTGGTACAGCAATGTCATTGAATATATAAATTTATTTCGAATTAATCCCTCAGCAGGAATTTCGGATTCGAACTATTAATATTATCATTTTTGAAAAAAAAAAATCATATTTTCACATACCCGACTCAGGTACTATCATTTTCAAGATTTTTCTGTTGGTACAGAAATGCCATTGGATATATAAATTCATTTCGAATTAATCCCTGAGGAGGAATTTCATAATTGAAGTATTAATATTATAATTTTTGAAAAATCGTATTTTCACATCCCTCAAGTAATATAATTTTCTAAATCTCCCTGTTGGTACAGCAATGTCATTGAATATATAAATCTATTTCGAGTTAATCCCTCCGCAGGAATTTCGGAATCGAACTATTAATATTATCATTTTTGAAAAAAAATCATATTTTCACATCCTCGACTCAGGTACTATCATTTTCAAGATCTTCCTATTGGTACAGAAATGCCATTGGATATATAAATTTATTTCGAATTAATTCCTCAGCAGGAATTTCATAATTGAACTATTAATATTATCATTTTTTGGAAAAATCATATTTTCACATCCTCGACTCAGGTACTACCATTTTCAAGATGTTCCTATTGGTACAGAAATGCCATTGAATGTATAGATTCATTTCGAATTAATCCCTAAGGAGGAATTTCATAATTGAAGTATTAATATTATAATTTTTGAAAAATCGTATTTTCACATCCCTCAAGTAATATAATTTTCTAGTTCTCCCTGTTGGTACAGCAATGTCATTGAATATATAAATTTATTTGGAGTTAATCCCTCAGCAGGGATTTCAGAATTGAACTATCAATATTATCATTTTTGAAATAAAAAAAATTATATTTTGACATCCCCGACTCAGCTGCCATTATTTCCTAGATCTCCCTGTCGGTACAGCAATGACATTGAATATATATTGGCAAAAACTCGTCGAATTATGCTCTCATATTACTTGCGCGCTTTACGCGGACATATTTACTGCAGTGTGGACGCGTACATAGTCAAAAGATGTTGATGATGATGATGATGATGATGAGAGGGATTTCGCAATTGCAGGTTATCTCTCGGTACGGATGCTGGACAGGTTATAGAGGAAAGTATATACATATATAAATATATCCAAGTATTTTGTACAGCCTCGAAGCTATCCAGCCAAACAACTATCGAGCCATCAATCGTACTCGCAATTGTATGGGCGTGGTGGGTTATATATACTCTAAGTTAGCGATCTCCGGGGTGTACATACACACCACCAGTACAATTCACAGACACATATGCAGGGGATATAAAGGTAAAAGATAAAATATTCTTGCGGAGGGTGCGTGTGTACCCCCGAGCATCTTCTCACGCTACGTGGTGCTCGCCGAGAGCTTCTCCGTCTCTCTTTCTCGCTTGTCAGAGTTCTCTTTATTTTCCGTACGATAAAAAAGTCTCCGGTACACCGTACCATTTTCCATAATAGCCGGCGTTATACCTTTTGTGCTTCTCGGCCTCAACCGAGGATTAGCTCTTACGGAAATTCATCATAACGTGTGTATAATATCAAAGACGAGATTCCAAGCTTAGAAGCACGACGATTGCCAAGTACATCATCGAAATTCTTCGATAGCTATCTCCGACGTTTCGTAATACACGTTCGTCAATGTATTATATGTACGAAGTCACGATCAAAACGTCTCGCGTTGTCTGGCGAAACGATTGATTGGTGAAACTATCGGGATAGTTTAATCTCAAGGAAATTAGACGTTGGCGTGTGTACGAATGAAGGACGCGTGTAATGGAATTTTTGTCATTTTATCTCACGATATTCGCAATTACGAAGAGTCGTCAGAGATTTTTCGTCACTATATTGTACGGTGAAATGTAGGAAAATGTATTTTTCATCGTTACTTTTGCGATCAGTCGGAGGGGTTTACCTCGGATTCGTTGAATGACTGATGGCCTCCTATTTATATATATATGTGTCTATATACATACATGCAACCGTTCGCTTGAGAGAATATCGAGTTACCGCTCTGGGGATGCAGGCAGAAGAACAGCAGCATCCGAAAACGGTGGGGAAAAGAGAGTGAGAGAGAGATAAATCGTTGGGGTCGAAGGTCCTTAATAGATGTTCACTGGATGAGCGATGAACTATCTCGATTTCACTGTCTACCGTACCTTTAGAGAAATATACAGAGATGAGAGAGAGAGAGAGAGAGAAACGAGGAGAAAAGCACTGTTGTACCTCTCGTCAAGCGCAAAGAATACTGCCATATAATGCAACAATCTCTCGGTGCATGTTCTATAGTAGCCATACCTAATACCCTCGGACTGTATAATAGAAGCGAGAGGATAATTGAAATCCGGTACATAAACCGATCCCTCAGATATATCTCGCCCGAGAGAAGAAAGAAGACAGAGAGACAGGTTATACACGTGGTATTATATCTCTCATTTTCCTCATTCGTCTTTCGTCAGACGGGGAAAACACTGGCTCGTAATCGATATTCAAGATTTTTCATTCTCTTTTCCCCGTTTCTCTCTCTCTCTCTTTTTCTCTCCCTCTTAATTCTCACCCTCCAGGAATTTAATTCTTCCAAAGTCATAAGTTCACATTCTTCTGCAATAAAAAGAAACTTTGTAGTAGCGCACGAAAGAGAAAAAGACATACGTTAAATTGCAAAGACGATCTTCTGGTTTCTCGCGTAAAGAGATGCAGTATAAAGTGTACCGGTACTCTCTAACGTAATTTATTGTCACGTAACGTTTCCGCGTCTATTTCACGAAGAGATTGTCCGGGAGGGCGCTTCCCAAAGTATGTTACAAACATCCGTGTTGTCGTACTTTCCTGTCTATATACATTATATACATATACATAGTACAGTTATATAGGTTTTCCTGCTTGTTTATCTGTTTATGGGTGTCGGATTCTCCCTCTCGGAATTGCTTACTCGCAATCATCGAAAAGCATTTTCCCATGGGTTTCACTCTCCTGTTGATAGTCAGCGCCACGGAGCTGATGAAACTGCGTAATGCATGTATGTATTACACGTTGATACACGTAATCCAATGGTAAAAGGTCCCGGGTTCACTATCCCTAACGTATATTGGACGATTATATTGATTTAGGTATAAGGCCACACGCTGTCTATACGATTTCATCGTATTTCACGTATCACCACTCTCGTGTCTGTGTATTCTTACAATTTGTAATTGCCGATGTAATATAGTTTCTTGGGACAGGTGTCTTACCTTCTTTTCACTCCTCGATCTTCGCCCAACCATTCGTTTCCAATAATGCGTCGTTTATATTCACACCTGAACATAAAAGACTGTAAACTCTGTTTTTTTTTTAGGCTTTGCTTTTCTCGTTCACGCCACTCGCCGTTCTTTTATTCGCAGATTAAGTTATTTCGAAGGCCCTGAAAAAGGGAATTGGCTTGAACAGTGGAACGAGTGGAACGAGGGGTTGAGAAGTATCTTCGCAATTGGGGTGCCTGTCATTCAAAATGGCACGTGGTTACACCATCAACTCAACTTAATTCATGGGATTTAGGGAGAAGAGGGAAAAAAAGTAGACTGTAATCGTATTCAACGTCGGTATCCAGTCACGATACTTCCAAAATGTTCAGAGGGAAGAGGGAATATTGGGGGGGGGGGGGGGGGGGGGGGGGTTAAGGGCGAAAAAAAGCATATTTTTATGATTTTTTTGCGGCGACATGAGTAATATAATTTTTTTAAATAGAATTACATATTATTGTACAACTATTGAAGTATCTCAGAAAAAATTTTCAATGAAAAATATTGATGAATAAGCCGGTGACATTGAATCTCCAGAGGCGCCTTGAAAAAAAATGGTTTTGCGCTGAACATTATAACTCGTTACCGGATCATCTGAAACAAAAAAATTGATATGCATTTTAAAGGTGATGTATTTCTCGAGGTAATGAGGAAGAGTTTTTTTTTTTTTTTTTTTCTATTTGTTGCAGCACTTGGAAGTGAAAAACGCAATTTTAGCTCAAAAAATCGCGCTTAATTTGTTATTAAAAAATTGAAAAAATTGAAAAAAAAACTTCTACTGATTACCTGTTGATTTATGTGAAGAAGTAATATTTAAATTTTCAAAATGATCGGTTCAGTAAATTTTGAGTTCTAATGTTCACAAACTTCAAAAATGACGTTTTCGGGAAAATCGATTTCAAGTTTTTTATACGTATAAAAATCAGGTATCACGGCCGGTCATTTGAAGGGCTGTAACTCCGTTAGTTTTACTCCGATTGACTTGAAATTTATACACAATATTCTCAACATATTGTTCATTCAGAAAAAAAATAAAAAATAAAATGCAAACAAAAAAATTTTTAAACCCTACCCCGCCCCCTTAAGGGATAGCAGGGTTTTTTTTTGTGGATGGAGTTTGCCGTGGTGCTTATATAGCCATTGATCGAAATGGCAATTTGTTACTTATTTCCGTCAGTCACCACTAATTTGGATTCAGGAACAAGCATGCAACAATTGAGCAAATTAACCGAGTATACAACACCATAGCTAACACTTTTGAGGAAAAAAAGTACTGCTCAGCAGTGTTTCTTGACATTCAGCAGGCATTCGACAGAGTATGGCACACCGCACTTCTCTTCAAAATTAAACAACACTTACCTCAATTCTATCTACTAATGAAATCATACCTATCTAACAGAAATTTCGACACTGACCTTATGGTTACACACAGTAACCCAGTGACAGCATCCAAGAAGCTCCAACGAGGATTAAGGTAGTAGTCTGGTAACTTAAGCCGATTTTCATGTCTTTTTTGGAGGGCGTTTTTTTGTAGGAAAATAAAAATGAATCGTTTTGGATATTTAGGATATTTTTATATACATATTAAAGATACAAAAAAAATTTTGTTTGAAAAAATTTAATAGTTTATTATTATTATTATTATTGATCGAAGTTGGCATCTCGAAAAAAAAGCGCGTGGGTGGCCCCGGTGATTTTGGCTCTGGATGTTATCTGAAATAAAAAATTCTTGATAATTCTTAATCTATAGACATGTCATTCTGGTCGGAACTATTGAAGTTAAATTTCATGGATAAATAATAAAATAGCGGAATTTGGTAAAAAAAACTTTTTTCTGCCATTTAAAGTTCGCCATTTTGTTATTTATCCATGGAATTTAACTTCAGTAGTTCCGACCAGAATGACATGTCTATAGATTAAGAATTATCAAGAATTTTTTATTTCAGATAACATCAAGAGCCAAAATCACCGGGGCCACCCACGCGCTTTTTTTTCGAGGTGCCAACTTCGATCAATAATAATAATAATAATAAACTATTAAATTTTTTCAAACAAATTTTTTTTTTGTATCTTTAATATGGAAATAAAAACATCCTAAATATCCAAAACGATTCATTTTTATTTTCTTTTACAAAAAAACGCCCTCCAAAAAAGACATGAAAATCGGCTTAAGTTACCACACTACTACCTTAAACAAAGTCCACGGATGGATGGAAAAATGGAAAATCAAGGCAAGCGACTCAAAATCCATCCATATCACGTTAACGCTAAGAAGAGACAGCTGCCCTAGCGTCAAACTCGAAAACAAAGATCTCCCAGTCGTGAATCAAGTTAAATACCTCGGTATGCATCGCGACAGACGCCTCACTTGGGCCAAGCACATAAAGACCAAAAGGAAGGAGCTGGACCTCAAGCTGAGGAAAATGTACTGGCTCATCGGATGAATCTCTCAACTTTCGCTACATAATAAACTCACCATCTACAAGGCCATACTAAAGCCAATATGGACATATGGGATCCAACTCTGGGGATCAGCCAGCAATTCAAACCTCGAAATAATCCAAAGATTCCAGTCGAAAACGCTGAGATTAATAACGAACGCGCCGTGGTACGTCAAGAACGCCTTAATCCACAAAGACCTCAAAATTAACACCATCCATGAAGAAATAAAAAAGTGGAGCAGAAAAGTGGACCGGCTGGAAAATCACCTGAATCAGCTTGCCGCAAGTCTAATTGCTAATAACTCCCGAAGAACGAGACTACAGAGATTGAAACCCGGACACCTACTCTAAAGATTTAACTAGGGAACCAATATCTAAAAACTAAAATATTTCTAAAACAAAATAACGTAGTCCAAAATCAATGGAAAATCAATGGATTCCCATTTGCCCCTTTTACTGTAAATCACTCAAAACTATTTATTTATATTTATCTATCTATTTATAGTCAGTCAGCCAATTGATCCTTAACGCAGTCTTCTAGACTTAATGAGGTTTTTTTTCGGTGTGCGAGTATAAAAAAATAATTCATAGGTACTATTAAATATTTCTACATCGGTCTTTTTTACACTTTTTTTTATTGATACTTGCAGGTACTCTGCAAATTTTCTCGAGTACTATAAAAATAAATTAAGAGTGCTACGCGGTTTCAAGTCGCCATAGTTCCATGGCGATTATCACCATGATTCCAGACGTTCTGCTCATCTGAACCAAAAAAACCAAAAAGATTATTAATTAGTACAAGTATGGCTATTGCGTGAACCTCTGAAATTTCGATGAAAAAAATATTACACATTTTGTATTGTTGTTTGAAGATTTGTAAAAAATTTGAAAATTCGTACATGTTGTTTAGAAGGTCGCCATTGTGTGAATTTTTTTTTCTTCGATACTTCAGAGTTTCACGCGATAGCCATACTTTTACTGATCATTAATCTTTTTAGTTTCTTTTGTTTCAGATGAGTAGAACGTCTGGAATCATGGTCAAAGTCGCCATGGAATCATAGCGACTGTTGAAACTGCGTAGCACCCTTGATTTATTTTTATTGTACTCGAAAAAATTTACAGAGTACCCGCAATTATCAATAAATCAGTAGGTACAAGACCGGTGTTCAAATATTTAATAGTACCTATGAATTTTTTTTCTAAACCTCGAAAAAACTCCTTTAGACTACAAGACTGCCTTTTCATTGAATGATCCTCGTCAGAGTTAAGTCATCTTCACCCAATATTGTTATTATATCCTATGCAATTAAACATTTGTAATTTTTATCCATGTATATCTATTTACATCTCTCGGATGACTAGATGCTGGATGCCATGCGGACCGTCACTTGTGGCCTTTTAAAAAGTACTGAATAGATTTATCGTGTATCCTGCTTCGGGTGCAAAGAACCCAACCAGCTTTTTCTCAGGATTGTTCGATCGAACGGATCTACGTTCCGATAACCCGACTGGTGTACTTATTATTAAATGGACATACGTGTTTATATATATATATATATATATATATATATATATATATATATAAAGGATACACGTGAGCGTAAAAAAGGATCGCGAGAGTTGCAGATCATTTTCGTTTTCAATTCACTACAATTTGATATTACACACACGTTGTTACAGCACGTATCGAAATCGATTTAACCTTTGGATTAGGCTGCACATGAAGAATAATGGAAACCAACGCCCGACTAAATAAATTCTCTTCTCACTGTGTTACGTGTGTTATATTACATAGCACGTAAGGAGAATTCGCTGTACGGAAAAACGATGAAAGGGTATCTGGTGATAGGCGGCAAGAGTTATGATGACATGAAAGGGTTAAACACTTGATTTGTGACATTTCGATCTGTCAATTATTTCAGGATATTAAATATATGTTTTTCCTTCAACTTCGATACACTCTTCCAAAAAATCACAATGAAAAACTATTCCTTCTTTCAACAAATCCACCAGTCAAAAAAAATAGTTCTTTTGTTTTTGGGGTTAGGCCATTCTAGATGCCGAAAAAATACGCTTTTTTGGGGATTTTTTTTCGGAAAAACTACAAAATAAATCGAGATTACAAAATAGGGTGTTTATCATACATATCAGTGACTGTATACAATAATTTTTTTGAAACGTTTAATTTCAAAATGGCGGCTTTGCAGCGTTTTTCCGATGACGTCTCTGTTTTTGTTGGCCGGAAACATAACTCAGGCAATTTTCAACCGATTCACTTGAAACTTTGAATATATCTCTAAAAATACATTGTCTATGGAAGTGCGTAGGATTTTTTTCGATATATTGATTCTTGGCCAAATGGCGCACTTTTAAAGTGAAAAGTGAAAAAAATTGTTTAAAAAATCGTCAGAAAATTGTTAGAAATAAATGGACTACGCAATATTAAAAAAAAATCCTATGCACTTCCATAGACAATGTATTTTCAAAGATATATTCAAAATTTCAAGTGAATCGGTTGAAAATTGTCTGAGTTATGTTACCGGCCAACAAAAACGGACACGTCATCGCAAAAACGCTGCACAGCCGCCTATTTTTTTCACCGTTCATTGTCACTTTTCCAGAGGCATTTACAGCATTTTTTCTGCAGAATGAATGTAGTTTGTGCAATATGAAACAATCCTTTATAGATGAGAGGAAATCCGCTACTTGCTAAACAAAGCAAATCGAATAAAATTGCGACCTTTCGGTGAAACGATATGATGAGCTTGCTCACCGAATAGTCAGTTAACGGTAAAAAGTCGTGTCACATAAACAAAGATAATAATTTCAAAATAACCGAAACGTACGAAGGGTAGTATTTTTCTCGTCAAACGATTGAATTCAAGGCCTGTTAGATGAGAAGAGGGTTTCTATTTCCTGCACTTTGCATTCTATTTTGATATAAGAGGAACTTTTTGATAGTGCGTATACCGGCAAGGGGGGAAATAGGGTTAGGACAGCGTTTTCTCAATGATTTTCATGAATTTTTTTATAGTATAAAAAATGAATATAATTTATTGAAACTTTGAGAATATTTTATACATATATTTAAGTATAAACTATAAAATTTTTGAAGAATTTCCTTGAAAAACACCGAAGATATTAGCGACCCCATATTGCAGGTGACAATCAGACTCAGAATTTTGCGTACATTCTGGAAGCCGCAATTTTCATCTGAAATCAAACGAGGTTGGAATTTACTTTTATTATATGTCTATATGAACCTAAATGCTATCAAAAAAATAGAAAATTGAATTTTTTACAGGGGTCAAAACAAAAAAGCGTGATTTTTTGTCATTTTTTACAACTTTATTTGCAAAAAAAAATTATTTTAAATAATGATAATATTCCGATTTTAGGTTCATATAGAGCGCAATACTATGAAGAAAGTAACTGCCAATTTTCAAAACGATTGGTTGAAAACTTTTCAAACTAGCGTGTACGCAAGTTCAAAAAAAGTCGTTTTCAGAAAAACGCGTTTGAAAAAATAGTACCAAGAAAAACAAGCAATATGGGGTCGCTAATATTTTATAGTATATACTTAAATATATGTATACAAATTTTATAGTATATACTTAAATATATGTATAAAATATTCTCAAAGTTTCAATAAATTATATTCATTTTTTATACTATAAAAAAATTCATGA
The DNA here is from genome assembly GCA_958009045.1 of Oxytorus armatus. Classification (NCBI taxonomy): domain Eukaryota; kingdom Metazoa; phylum Arthropoda; class Insecta; order Hymenoptera; family Ichneumonidae; genus Oxytorus; species Oxytorus armatus. The sequence goes on from OY253750.1 coordinate 3,316,282, forward strand.
AAATTATTGAGAAAACGCTGTCCTAACCCTATTTTGCCCCTTAATGGCTTATAACAATAGAACGATTCGGAATTTTCATTGAAAATTTTGGGAACATATTTTTCAATAGTTTTACTAACAATTTATGAAATAAAAAAAAGACCGATTTTTTGAACCGTCTAACCCTGCTTCCTCCCTTAATGGCATATTCTATCATAAATTTTCCTCTCCTACGAATTGTCATCGAAACTTAATAATTTCATCTTTCGGCGTCTCTGCGCGAACGCGGGGCTGGCTAAGATCCAAAAGGTCTCTCAATTACCGAGTGTACGTCTAGTAATTTATTAATTTTTCCAAATCGAATTACAATAATCCCGATGGGTTGGTGTGGAGTCCGAGAGAGATAGAGAGACAGAGGGATTCTTATAACCCCGATAACGAAATCACGACATATACACACTGGCCTCTCTCGGATTAGACGCGCTCCTTCGCGAGCGCAATCCTTCTCGCTCTCGCTCAATCTCCCGCAGTTCTTTCTTCATTCCCTTCATTCCCCCTGCTTGCATAGATCAATATAACCATATATAATACATAAATACATATATACAAACGGTACGTACCTCTCAGCACGAACAGTGAGATAAAATCTTTATCTCAATCCTCCATCTCTTAGCGTCTGTTTCGTTAAATAAAATTCCTCTAATCCTAAATTGAATAACGATCAATTGAGGTCACGGTGATCCTCGCGCCCAAGTTGAACGTTACGTTGAATTATAAGCAAATACGTATTATAGTATTTGAAACAGGTACTTAACTATTATAATAATGAGCAACAAACGAATAATGATAATACTATAAGAAAGTATGTAAAAAAGTTATGCACACCAGCAATCTTCTCTCTCATCCCGTGGCACAGTCACCTGCGCAATTTTCTTCGCCAGAGTTCCTTCAGCGATAGCCACGCAGAGATTCGTTATCTCAACAAAGACGACACGAGTGCCTCTTGTATCTCTTATAAGGTGCATAAGACATGCGTAATTGTGCTTTTTGTTTCTTATTTTTATTTCCTTCGAAAGAATCGTACATTGCTAAAAGAACGGACAAGAGATTGCTTGCTGCTTGTTAAAACAAAAAAAAGTGTCTTGTACAAAGAGACGTGTCAGGTTTCATTCCCATCATATCAAAGATTCATTCTATGGAAGTTGATTTTTTAGCAATTGACAAGCGATGATTTTTACTCTATGTAATCGACATTTTGGCCACTATACATCTCTCGTCAATTCATGACACTCCTAGTGCACTGTTAACAGATGTAAAATGAGCGGGCTGTAGAAGGGGTTACGTCAACGGTAACGAATATACCTGACGTTTCATTTCCTCGTTTTATTTCCGGTCTTTAATTCGTTGTATTCAAACTTTGCCGTCTTTCTCCTGTATACAGTGAAACGGTAAAACACACGATTTTTTTCGCTCATTGCGAATTATGAATTCGTTCTTATTACGATTTCTCCGGACAGGAAAACGCGAAAGAGAGAGATATTATTTTTATTATGTGAATAAAGTTTCAGTATAAAGTCTACCGGATCTCGAAACGATTCACCGATTTATATATTACCTTGTAATAAATAATAATCCGTCATTATTTATCTATTAAACTTTTCTCATCTTTAACCTTATAATTTTTTTTTCATTTTAATTCATCCTGATCGCGTAACATCCGTTACAATCTCTCGCAGACGTATGTATGATCATTCAACAGCAATTTGAGTATCTGTTTCATCCGTTTAGACCCTAGGTTGTAGGAAATGTAAAAAAAAAACAACAATTGTGGGAAAAGGAGGGACCCGTATCTCTTTCCGACTATTTTTTTTCTCACCGCTGTCCTGTTCATTCTCACCGGTCATTTTTCTTCCTCGATGATTATACGGAATCGCGTCAAGTCCAGTGATCAGACAGAGAGAGAGAGAGAGAGAGAGAGATTGAAGCTCATGATGGGGAGCGAGTGCATATACACAAAATTACTTTTAGGTATACGCGTATCGCGATAGAATGCCGAGGGGGCGGGGGAGGCATCTCACTGATCAAAATGAGCTTTGACGTGGTGTGGCCACGAACTCAACCGCAAGAACGACAAATTATGTCCATCAGCTCGTTAGGTCCTGTATGCTACACTGTACACCGTTGAGAGCGAGGGTGAGAGGGGTTGCTCGCAAAGATATATGGAATATTTCACGTGAAGTACGATGATTTTTGCTTCAGACAATTATATACGTAGATTGAGAGAAGCTATTTATTTGATTCAAGTCTCCCAAGAGTTATTTACCTAAAATAAAATGTAATCGATTGAAAGTAAAACACTTTTTTTAAACCGAACAAATTTTCGTTCATTTGAATTAATTTCTGTCTGATAGACTTGATTTTTTTTTCATCATGGAGGAAACTTTGTTTTCATGAAAACATTTTTTTTCTTCAGATTTCAATGCCATTTTTTTGAAAATTGAAATTACATGTTGCTTCATCGTCATTTTTCTGCGCACACAAAGTTTCCTTCCATGGTGAGGAAAAAATGATAAGGAAGAAATTTGCGAGTTTCAATTTGCAACATTTTTAAAGCTTTTTCTCTGAATATGGTAATCAAATAGGTTCTTAATGAAAAAAAATAATCTTTTTTTACAAAATTCAATCCGCAAATCAATAAAAAATGTCCTGCGTTTTTAGAAGTTTGTAAACAATTATAGCGAATTATTATCAAACACATATACTGTGAACTTGAATAAAATTGAGAATAAAATGAGGAGAAAATGATATGGAAGAAATATGCGAGTTTCAATTTGCACAATTTTTAAAGCTCTTTTTCCGAATATAGTAATCAAATAGGTTTCTAATGAAAAAAATTAACTTTTTTACAAAATTCAATGCAGAAATCAATAAAAAATTTCCTGCATTTTTAGAAGTCTATAAACAATTATAGCGAATTATTATCAAACGCATATACAGTGAATTTGACAAAAATTGAGAAAAAAATTAGGAGAAAATGATAAGGAAGAAATATGCGAGTTTCAATTTGCACAATTTTTTAAACTCTTTTTCCCAATATAGTAATCAAATAGGTTCCTAATGAAAAAAACAATTTCTTAAACATTTTACAAAGAAAATAATTTTATAAACAATTATATCAAACACATACACCGTCAATTTAAACAAAATTGAGAAAAAACATGATCAGGAAGAAATATGCGAGTTTCAATTTGCACAATTTTTAAAGCTCTTTTTCCCAATATAGTAATTAAATAGGTTACTAATGAAAAAAATAATTTTTTAAACATTTTACAAGGAAAATAATTTTATAAACAATTATAGCGAATTATTATCGGACACCTACACTGTGAATTTGAAAAAAAATTGCATCTTCGTTCATATTATTTTCAATGAATACCGTGTATGTAATTCGGAATGAAATACCCCATATATATTAACCACAGCACTGCAGTTATATACGTCTGCATCCGTATGCGTGAAGATGGAGAAAATCTCTCTCTCTCTTTCTGACACTTCACAACGGTTCGATAACCTCCGGACACTAATTTGTCAGTGAAGCACACACCCTGCAAGCATATATACAACGGTGTTCATATCTCTTGTATTTATGTTAGTTGCTTCGTACAGAAGAGACGAGATATTGAGGTGAGGAAAGAGAGAAATAGGAAAGAGAAAAAGAGAGAAAGAGAGAGAGAGAGAGATCTCGTTAGAGAACGAGTGTTGAGAATTTTTTTTTTTCCTTAACTTACGAGCGGGTATGAGCAGGTTGTTATAAAAACGAAAAATAGTGAGTTTCTTATACATCGAAGTGTTCTTTTGAGAGATGATTATCTGACACATTAGGTACCTCGTACGGAGAAGTGGTTAAGAATCATCGAACGATAGCCACTATGAATCTTATATTATTCACGTTTATTAACTTTACGTTTACTATGTTATTAAGTAGTACATGGATTATCTATGATTTCGTGGATAGCTATATTATAATTTACGAGAATTGTATGCAACGAGAATTTCGAGTAGAAGAGATAATGGATGGATAAAAGATTCAGTTGGTCCATCCTCTCTCGAGTGTATTCTCTGTCCCAGAAGATTTGCGTAAGATCATATGTACTGGCTTCGGGGGACTGCCTTCTCTCAATTCTTTTTCTCGTCATTCTTTTGGTACCTCTATTTTTTTTCTCTCCTAACCATTTCGTGCTAGAGTAGAACACTCTGGTGCTCTTTCTCGCACTTGACACGATGTGTCTAAAGCAATTTGTGTTATTTTCTCCGCGACGTTTTACCGTTTTATCTCTCTCTCTCTCTCTCTCTCTCTCTCTCTCTCGGATTGTGAAATTTACCGAGAATCTCCCACCTACATGTACCTTGAAAAGTACTTGTCGTTTTAAAAAAAAAATCTTAAGTTTATGTGGGAGGGTTAATTTTATGTGCGATGGGAAAATTGTCGATTGGTTTATTTAACCTTCGTTAGTTAGTAAAAGGAAAATGAAAGGACTGGTATATAAGATTTTTTAACTTTTATTTTACATACATTTTTGAAAATTTTAAGTGGTCATTTCAATCGTACCATTCTCAGACACCATTAACATTAATTATTCTTCCGATTTCCATTATTATTAGCTTCGTCATCATCCGACTAAATGTATTCAATTTTTTAAATGAAAAAATAGACTGTCGAGTACTCTTCATGATATTTCTTTTTTTATTAATAATATTTCCATCGTATTTTCAAGTGTTTACCTTCCTTTCCTTTTGTTTCCATTTTTATTTCATATCTTAAGACCTGTGGAATGTTGCCCTCCCCCTCCCTTAATGCACTTCTTTATCGCATTTGCACGGGGGCACAAGGAAACTGGAAAAAACCTGGCCGATACAGACAGCTACATTTCACTGAGTTTCAGTTGCATTATCATCAGAAGCGATTATCCATCTCAGTATTGACCGATAGGGTTAGGACAACGTTTTCTCAATGATTTTCATGAATTTTTTTATAGTATAAAAAATGAATATAATTTATTGAAACTTTGAGAATATTTTATACATATATTTAAGTATATACTATAAAATTTTTGAAGAATTTCCTTGAAAAACACCGAAGATATTAGCGACCCAATATTTCAGGTCACAATCAGACTCAGCATTTTGCGTACATTCTGGAAGCCGCAATTTTCATCTGAAATCAAACGAGGTTGGAATTTACTTTTATTATATGTCTCTCTTCTATATGAACCTAAATGCTATCAAAAAAATAGAAAATTGAATTTTTTACAGGGGTCAAAACAAAAAAGCATGATTTTTCGCCATTTTTTACAACTTTATTTGCAAAAAAAAAATTATTTTAAATAATGATAATATTCCGATTTTAGATTCATATAGAGCGCAATACTATGAAGAAAGTAACTGCCAATTTTCAAAACGATTGGTTGAAAACTTTTCAAACTAGCGTGTACGCAAGTTCAAAAAAAGTCGTTTTCAGAGAAACGCGTTTGAAAAATCAGTACCAAGAAAAACAAGCAATATGGGGTCGCTAATATTTTATAGTATATACTTGAATATATGTATAAAAACTTTATAGTATATACTTAAATATATGTATAAAATATTCTCAAAGTTTCAATAAATTATATTCATTTTTTATAGTATAAAAAAATTCATGAAAATTATTGAGAAAACGCTGTCCTAACCCTGTTTCCCCCCTTAATGGCTTATAACAATAGAACGAGTCGGAATTTTCATTTAAAATGTTAGGAACATATTTTTCAATAGTTTTACGGACAATTTATGAAATGGAAAAAAAAAATGATTTTTTGAACCGTCTAACCCTATTTCCCCCCTTAACATATGTGGGATCATCGAAACGCCGATCGGGGCGGGGTTGAAGTTTCGACACGTAAAAGCTGCAACGGTGCAAAACACTGAATTTATGAGGGAAAATCCTAGAAGTTCAAAAATCCGAAATTTAAAAAATAGAAATGTCATTGCGAAGAATAGTTGTACATCGACGATTAGACGACAAGAATAATTACGGGATCAACCTGAAAAAGTATCGAATATCAAAACCCACCTACGTACGAAACCGTATATTGTAATGATTAGAAAGCGTGGAGTTCCGAAAAATTGTGGTGTAGAAAAACGTCGATCGTACGTTCACATCAGTCGGTCATTATCTTCTACGAAATATTTTGAATTTGATACGTCGTAGAAAAGATTAGAAGTTAGATACATTTTTGTGGTTTAACATTTTTTTTCCCTTTACCTTCTAATTCGCTGGTGAGCGCGAATCGCACGTGCACTACGTGCTCATATGTGGTCGCTGCACCGAGGAGAGTTCACACTTGCGAGCCATACCACCGCAGAGGGAACGTTAATAAAGCAGGTGTAAGGGAATAGTGTACTCGACGCGCGAGCACTGTAGAGTTGCACGTTTCTTAGCTCTCTCTTTCTCTCTCTCTTTTTCTCTTCCTCGCTCTCTTCGCGGTGTTAATGCACCGTATGAATGATGGCAGGGGAGGATCGTAGTGTACTCACAGCCACACATGCACTTTTGTACTCACTCTGCAACACGCTCTCGCGCGCACGTTGCACTCTATCCGCGTGCGCTCTCTCTCTGTCTTTCTCTTTTTCTGTACAAAGTGCTATTCCCCGCGTACAGAGACATACCAGCATACATCTTGCAAAAGTCTTGAAGTCATGCAACAGTAGTGTACACTTACACGTGCATTTATATACACTACCGGTCAAAAGTATTTTACCGGCTATGAAAATTGCAATATTCGTGAATAAAATATTAATATTGTTGTAAATAGCCTTTTCTTACATATATTTCATCATTTCGTCTCATGATGTGCACATTTATACTCATTTTCACGAATCTTGCCAACGAGGAAACTTTTTACACAATTTTGTTCATTTTACACGATAATAATGACAAAGATACTACGTAAGAAGTTGTAAGATACGTTTCTTTACCAAATAATCAGCATTATTGGATTTCCGTACCAAAACACAAATCGTAGATACTCGGTTGTCCGTCCGTCTGTCCGGCTGTCCGTCTGTACTTCCGTCACAACCCTCTAACTCTTGAACGGTTTAACCTATCGGCGTGAAATTCGACACGTAACTAGAGCGAGATGTTCCGAAAAATATTTTTTTTTCGGAAATTTTCGGACCAAAATGTGTTATCCGAAGACAATAAAAACAAACATCTGTCTTGGTGAGTGGAATATCGTTTGAAAGGAATTACATTCAGGATTCGAAATATATTTGTTAAGATTTATTTCGATGAATATTTTACTATGCACCCCCTCGCTCCTTTAATTTCGAAACTATTCCATTGGAAATTCCGAAACCAATTTTGATTCGTCAAGGCACATGGAAAGTTTAGAAGGGAGCTATGGTGAGTTCGAGATTAACATTGGTTTTTCCGGTGCATGGAGTTTAATAAAAATATCGAATGCATATACCTAGCAATGCTGTCAACGGTAAACGACTTCACTTAGGGCAATAGTACAAAAACCTTGGCTCATGCTTGGTTTTTTATGATTTTTTCGAATAAACTGCAATTTTTGTATAATTCGGTATTTAGTATTGTTACGTTATTTATGATATCATAAATAACGTAAAATCTCATATGAAAAATGTCAATGAAACCCTCGTAGCTTTGCAAATCACAATATATGCCTCCGAACGGTTTGATAATCCAAAATTTACGACTCACAATTTTCCATTCAACTTAATTCTTGAACGTGAGTGTATAGAGCTAAAAGATTTTTTAATATTTTAATTATTAGCTATTAGGCACTTGTGTCGTTAGGTAAATATAAACAAAATATTACCAGTAATCTCGACAGATTATTCGCCATTTTTTTAATGCTTTTATAAAGTACTTTTAAGGGGGGAAATAGGGTTAGGACAGCGTTTTCTCAATGATTTTCATGAATTTTTTTATAGTATAAAAAATGAATATAATTTATTGAAACTTTGAGAATATTTTATACATATATTTAAGTATATACTATAAAATTTTTATACATATATTTACGTATGTACTATAAAATATTAGCCACCCCATATTGCAGGTCACAATCAGACTCAGCATTTTGCGTACATTCTGGAAACCGCAATTTTCATCTGAAATCAAACGAGGTTGGAATTTACTTTTATTATATGTCTCTCTTCTATATGAACCTAAATGCTATCAAAAAAATAGAAAATTGAATTTTTTACAGGGGTCAAAACAAAAAAGCATGATTTTTTGCCATTTTTTACAACTTTATTTGCAAAAAAAAAAATTATTTTAAATAATGATAATATTCCGATTTTAGGTTCATATAGAGCGCAATACTATGAAGAAAGTAACTGCGAATGTTCAAAACGATTGGTTGAAAACTTTTCAAACTAGCGTGTACGCAAGTTAAAAAAAAGTCGTTTTCAGAAAAACGCGTTTGAAAAAATAGTACCAAGAAAAACAAGCGATATGGGGTCGCTAATATTTTATAGTATATACTTAAATATATGTATAAAATATTTTCAAAGTTTCAATAAATTATATTCATTTTTTATACTATAAATAAATTCATGGAAATCATTGAGAAAACGCTGTCCTAACCCTATTTCCTCCCTTAATGGCTTATAACAATAGAACGAGTCGGAATTTTCATGAAAAATATTGGGAACGTATTTTTCAATAGTTTTACTAACAATTTATGAAATAAAAAAAAATCGATTTTTGGAACCGTCTAACCCTACCCTTAACGGTTAATGTATGTAAGCAATTGATAAACGAAAATTCATGACTCGCAATTTTCCATTGAATTTAATTCTTGAACGAGAGTGTATAGAGCTAAAAGATTTTTGAACATTTTAATTATTGGCTATTAGGCACTTGTGTCGTTAGGTAAATATAAACAAAATATTACCAGTAATCTCGACAGATTATTCGCCATTTTTTTAATGCTTTTATAAAGTACTTTTAACCGTTAGTGTATGTAAGCAATTGATAATCCAAAATTCACGACTCGCAATTTTCCATTGAATTTAATTCTTGAACGTGAGTGTATAAAATTAAAAGATTTTCAGACATTTTAATTATTGGCTATTAGGCACTTGTGTCGTTAGGCAAATACAAACAAAATATTACCAGTAATCTCGACAGATTATTTGCCATTTTTTGTTGATGCTTTTATAAAGTACTTTTGACCGTTAGTGTATGTAAGCAATTGCATCCCGACACGTTAGTCACTCTCGAGCTCGCCCGGGCTTTTGCTATATCGTAGGATTAAACCTCGCCCAGATATATAGTTATATTATTCACGTATATACGTTAATATCTATAGGTATATAAATATATATGATGTTTATATGAATGTATTCCCGCAGGACGGACACGTTAGGGTGATTCATTTCGCAAGCGTCAGCAAATTCCGCGAGATTTCTTTCTCTTTACCTCTGTACACTTAGAGAAGAGGCAACATGGTCAAAGAGTTTTATAACTTTTTTATTTTTTATTTTGTTTGTTGCCTCAACGTGGCGTTTTAACAAATCCCTAGCAATCGGAGACCCGCGCACATTTCTCGCACCTTACCGCGTCTCTCCCGGTATACGTACGCGCGATTTATATTAACGAGAATGAATAATCGCGTGTTTGGTACACGAGATACGAGAGACAGAGATAAAGCAAATAGAAACGGAACGAGAGAGAGAAAGAGAGAGCGAGTAAGAGGGGGGATAAGAGAATTGCTTTTGGTAATAAAATTTAATCGTTCCGTGAAGAGATTAGGACCAAAGAGAGCTCCCGTTTCAATTTAACGACGACCTCAACTACTGACGAACGTTTATCGATTTTATTATATGCACCGGTTCGTGAGAGTTGCAATTTAAACCGTGGGTGGTCTTCATAATTGTTTTTTTTTTCTTCTCCATATCGTTTTTACGCACGCAACGTGGTACGATCAGTTCGAAATATAGTACAAAAGAAACAATGCCATCTCACAAGGTGTAGAAAATTTTTTTTATCTTCGTGACGAAACTTTGAAAAGTTTCGTCTCGTTGCGTTCTCGCGCGGCATCATTGTACAGGGCTGGACATTTGAAGTGAAATGCGAATATCTTTGTTTACTTTCGCCGAAAAATTTCATTAGTTTGAACATTTCAAAAAAGTACATTCGACGAAATTGAACACATCGTCTGTAAACCTGGGTCGTTCGTGTCCGAGCCAAAACACCTTTGGTTTGTACATAATCGTACACAACTTATTGCCTGTTTTCACGTCCAAAACTTGAGCATTTAGCTTTAAACAAACGAAATGAAATAATTTTTTTCTTAAAGCTGCACTATTCACCTTTAATTTGCAATTTGGAAAATCACGCTATCTTCATTTTTCTCTGAGTTACAATTTTTTTTGTAAATAAATTTTTTTTTCCAATTTCTTCATTTATTTAACAAAAAAATGTATGAAAAAATTAAATTTTCGAGAATTTTACAATTGGTACTTCGAAATGAATCTTTCATACAGTAGCATGATTTTTTTCAGAATTTTTGAGTGCATTAAGGGGTCACCCCCTTAATTTTTTTTTTGAAATAAAATTTGTTTTCCCAATTTCTTCATTTATTAAACAAAAAAATTTATGAAAAAATTAAATTTTCGAGCTTTTTACAATTGGTATTTTGAAATGAATGTTTCGAACAGTAGCATGCATTTTTTCAGAATTTTTGAGTGCATTAAGGGGGTGAAATAATGGCAGGATGCAAAAGACCCACGTTTACAAAAGGGCGGTGCGGAAAAAACGTTTACAGACGAAGTGTTAATAATTTTTCGAACGAATTGGGTTCCATTGAGATTGGTCAACAATTGCACGCGTGCACAACTGAAAGGTTCGGGGGGGGGGGGGGGGTGCAAAATCGGGTGATTCATCGAGGTTGTGATTAAAGGGTTGCGGATGCGAGAGGGTAAATGTGGTATCCAACTAAGGGGTAACGAAGAGAAATGAAAACTACTCCAGGAGCAATTGGATGCGCAAACGCCCCCCCCACCCCCCCCGTGACAGGGAAGGGGGTTGAAGTGGGAATTTTTTGTCGGGTCTTAGGGCGAAAACTGTTGGATCGATTGGGTTCAGTTTTATCGTGGATGTATTATTCACGAGGGTTTATGATCCCGTGACAAAAAATTAGCGTTATCGTTTCCCGGAAACGATGGGAGTGAAGCATCGTCGAATTTTTAAATTCGTCAAATTTTCTGCGAAAAATTGACATTCCACATTCCACAAAAAAGATATCCGCATTCCACTTCAAGCGTCCAGCACTGTAAGTGCAAAATATACCGATTGCGAAATAAACCGCTATCGGTATATTTCGCAATTACCGAAGATAAGAAGGCCTCTCTTTATCAACAGCCGGTTCTTACATTTATATTTGGCCTCCACGTCGATTCGTGTGTACGCAGTAGTCGGGCGTTTGTTGCATACCAAATTACACACAGACAGGTATTACACGAGGCAGGATGATAATTTTTGCGCCATTAAGATGAATCTTCTCTCGTACGAGTCCTTCGTCTCTCGCGGGTAACAGCAGCGTACCGGGTGAACGATTATTCCACCCGGTGGCCTTCTCAAAACTTCCACTTCCAGTGTAATATTCCTGTCTTTGATTGTGTGTACGTATATTGAAGCAGCGATATATGCGAGTACGGTGCAATTTGCTCACGGCATTTTCCGGCCACCAGTTCGAAGTCCCGAGATCTCTTGAGAATGCATATATATGGGAGTACGGGGCAAAATGGCCCACCCCGAAGAATATTAGACTGCTAGGACACTGTCAATAACGTGAATTTATTGGTTGTCATCGAAAAAATTAAATTTATATCGCTTTCGAAAAGAAAATTGTCCGGGGCAAGACCTCCTTCTTTCAAAATTTGTCCATTTCTTCTTGTATCAACGATAATTGCGGCAGTGATCCCTTCCGTTTAAGGGGGAAAATAGGGTTAGGACAGCGTTTTCTCAATGATTTTCATGAATTTTTTTTTAGTATAAAAAATGAATATAATTTATTGAAACTTTGAGAATATTTTATACATATATTTAAGTATATACTATAAAATTTTTGAATAATTTCCTTGAAAAACACCGAAGATATTAGCGTCCCCATATTGCAGGTCACACTGAGACTCAGAATTTTGCGTACATTCTGGAAGCCGCAATTTTCATCTGAAATCAAACGAGGTTGGAATTCACTTTTATTATATGTCTCTCTTCTATATGAACCTAAATGCTATCAAAAAAATAGAAAATTGAATTTTTTACAGGGGTCAAAACAAAAAAGCATGATTTTTTGCCATTTTTTACAACTTTATTTGCAAAAAAAAAATTATTTTAAATAACGATAATATTCCGATTTTAGGTTCATATAGAGCGCAATACTATGAAGAAAGTAACTGCCAATTTTCAAAACGATTGGTCGAAAACTTTTCAAACTAGCGTGTACGCAAGTTAAAAAAAAAGTCGTTTTCATAAAAACGCGTTTGAAAAAATAGCAAAATGGTGAGTCTGATTGTGACCTGCAATATGGGGTCGCTAATATCTTCGGTGTTTTTCAAGGAAATTCTTCAAAAATTTTAAAGTATATTCTTAAATATATGTATAAAATATTCTTAAAGTTTCAATAAATTATATTCATTTTTTATACTATAAAAAAATTCATGAAAATTATTGAGAAAACGCTGTCCTAACCCTATTTCCCCTCTTAATGGCTTATAACAATAGAACGAGTCGGAATTTTCATTTAAAATTTTGGGAACATATTTTTCAATAGTTTTACTAACAATTTATGAAATTTTAAAAAAATCGAATTTTTGTACCCTCTAACCCTATTTCCGCCCTAAAATGTGAATTCACAGTAGGGGTTGATTAAAATTTGAACGTTGTCTCGACTCATTATAAATGACTCCGAAGAGGGGAGGAAACCCTGTTTCTAACTTTCTTCTTTGGTGACTTGAAATTTTGGAGAAAAAAAGTTTCAATGACTGCAGATTTGGCGTTAGAATCATAATTGTGTTTACTTCCGCTTATTATAATTATAATTTTTTTATTTAAATGATTTTCATGTTTTCAAATGTTTTTCCACAATTTTTTAGTAGGCTGTTTTGCCACGGCGGGCCATTTTACCCCGCCTCGCTTCTTCATATGTATTATTACTATCTGCACAACTCTAATACGTACATGTTTATATTTCCACATATAGTTTTACTATTATACGGTATAAATGACCAAAGTATCCCCGAGGCACAGGTGTCGTTCACAGGTGAAGACTGACACTGACCTTCCCCTTCGGTACATGAGGTCTTGCACTCTCACTGAGAATGCAGTTCTTCTCTCGTTCGAGGTGAACCGCTGATCGTAATTGTTTTTCTTCTCTTTTATTTTTTTCCTCACTCATTATTTTCTCGCAAATTGCCCCATCGGCTCGATGCTGATGAGAGATGAAAAGAAAAATTTCTTTGAAAATAATCACTCGAGTCTTGTCGTCTCGTAATCCTCGCGTCGTCGCGGAAAACGAGAGGGAGAGGAACGACCTCATCGATATTTACGCGACGAGGGTGGCAATTTTATAACCGTAAGATTCTATACTTCTCGCTTTGGTATATATACTTCTCGTTTCGGTATATAACTATATAAATAACCACATAGCGTGGCTGAAAGCGGAAGGTCGGAATTCCCATATTTCTAGGTCGTTTGCTGCAATTCTATTCTTGGATCGAGTACACGCACGCCGGTCAACGCACCTTCTGTACAAATGCAATTATGCATTTTTTTTTCTCCCTCTCATTTTATTGCACTGGTGAAAATAAAAAAACAGGTTTATTTTCATTTTACTTTTCGTTGACGGTAATTCCATAGAAAAATCTTTTTCCTTCCTTTATGTCAGACTAAATTTAATGAATTTTCTTATTTGTAACTTTTTGTCTGACGCTTTTTTAATTTTTTTCCAAATCTTTAATCATTTGTAGCTAATCGAACGTTCTTGACAAAATATTTCCTGGTAGTTTGATGGTGATCAATTGATGTAGAAATTTTTTACTCAATAGAGTAAAAAATGGCCGGAAACATAACTCAGACAATTTTCAACCGATTTACTTGAACTTTTGAATATATCTTTAGAAATACATTTTTTATGAAAGTCCGTCGGATTTTTTTCGATATAGTGATTTTTAGCCAAATGGCGCACTTCTAAAGTGAAAAGTGAAAAATTCGCTTAAAAAATCGTCAGAAAATTGTTAATAACAAATGAACTATGCAATATGAAAAAAAAATCCTACGCACTTCCATAGACAATGTATTTTTAAAGATATATTCAAAATTTCAAGTAAATCGGTTGAAAATTGTCTGAGTTATGTTTCCGGCCAACAAAAACGGAGATGTCGTCGCAAAAACGCTGCACAGCCGCCATTTTGAAATTAATCGTTCCGAAAAAATTATTGAATACAGTCACTGATATGTATGATAAACATCCTATTTTGTAATCTAGATTTATTTAGTAGTTTTTCTGAAAAAAATTAGATCCCCAAAAAAGCCTATTTTTTCGGTCTCTAGAGTGGCCTTAATCCGTCAAAAATGGCACGAATTATGCTCGTTGACAGAGATTTAAAAAAAATTCATAATCGTATATAAGCTGAACGGAGTTGGTGTTTACGAAAATTATATGAAGCAGCTTCATTTAGGCGCAAAACTTTGGTCAGATCGGTTAAATAGGAAGTATGGTTAGGACAGCGTTTTCTCAATGATTTTCATGAATTTTTTTATAGTATGAAAAATGAATATAATTTATTGAAACTTTGAGAATATTTTATACATATATTTAAGTATATACTATAACATTTTTGAAGAATTTCCTTGAAAAACACCGCAGATATTAGCGACCCCATATTGCAGGTCACAATCAGACTCAGCATTTTGCGTACATTCTGGAAGCCAAAATTTTCATCTGAAATCAAACGAGGCTGGAGTTTACTTTTATTATATGTCTCTCCTCTTTATGAACCTAAATGCTCTCGAAAAAATTGAAAATTGAATTTTTTACAGGGATCAAAACAAAAAAGCATGATTTTTTGCCATTTTTTACAACTTTATTTGTGAAAAAAAAATTATTTTAAATAATGATAATATTTCGATTTTAGGTTCATATAGAGCGCAATACTATGAAGAAAGTAACTGCCAATTTTCAAAACGATTGGTTGAAAACTTTTCACACTAGCGGGTACGCAAGTTAAATAAAAGTCGTTTTCAGAAAAACGCGTTTGAAAAAATAGTACCAAGAAAAACAAGCAATATGGGGTCGCTAATATTTTATAGTATATACTTCAATATATGTATAAAAATTTTATAGTATATACTTAATCATATGTAGGAAATATTCTCAAAGTTTCAATAAATTATATGCATTTTTTATACTATAAAAAAATGTATGAAAATTATTGAGAAAACGCTGTCCTAACCCTATTCCCCCCTTAATGGCTTATAACAATAGAACGAGTCGGAATTTTCATTAAAAATTTTGGGAACATACTTTCCAATAGTTTTACTAACAATTTATGAAATTAAAAAAAAAAAATTTTTTTTCTATTTCCCCCTTAATGGACTTTGATTTTTGCCGGGTCATCACAAACACACGTACACACACACACACACACACTCACCCACGTTCATCCAAAGATTTTTTGTAAATGAGTTTTTTCAATGCTTAGTCACAATTTTAAAACATTGTCATTGAAAACTGAAAAAAAAGAAGAACTTTTACGAAAAACAGGTTTCTCTAAGAGGAATTACAATCGTTAGATATTATTATGGCACGAATAATAGATATGACATCTTTTACGTTCTTTCGAGCAGCTTCACGAAGCTGCGAATCATTCGGAACGTCAGGCTATTAAATAGAAAAATGATAATTAATATTTTACGATACAGTCATAAAATCTGAATAATTAAAATAATTGAAAAATAAAAGATTACTAAGAGCGGTTGTTAATATCGTTGATTACCAAACTTCATTGGGATTCCTTAATAATTCTTATCGTCGAAATTTTCCCCGCAATTTTTTTCCAAACAAAAATCTTAATTTATTTCCAGTACACCTTTCTCACGAAAAAAGATTCTATAAATAATTCACAAGTTGGTTACGAACATCGAGCTCGAAAAGTTTAGCCGAGGCTAAGCTATATTAGCCGATGAGAAGATGCCTCGCGTGCAACTTCTCGCAAGAGAGTCCCCGGTCTCGTTGCACTCTCGCTGTTCCATCTCTCCCCCGCTCCGGGATACATAATATATATATATATATATGTATATTTATATGTCCCGAGGAGGAATGGGTAGATCGGGGCCCACCAGCGATCCAACCATTTGCATGTCTGCAAGAGAGAAAGATAGAGATAGAGAGAGAGAGAAAAAGCCTACGGCGAATCTTCAGCAGCTCTCACTCGCGTTCCACCACACTTTTTCACGCTATTATTATTAAGTGCACTCTCGCGCGCGCACTTCTCTACCACCGGATGGGCTCGCGTGCTGTATCGCCCCGATATGCACTCTCTTGGGATTTCACGATGAGACTTTTGCATCTATTTGCCCTCTTCTCTTTCTCACTCTCTCTGTGCTGTCGCGACAGGTACACAACCTACGTCCGGCGATACGAGTTCTCTGGTTAATTTTTATTTTCGTTATTCATTATTTTTATTTTCTCAAAGTAGTTTATTGTATGTGGAATCTTTCGTGTACGAGAGCCGACACAGTTTCTGCTGTTCCTTTTTTGTAATGTCGATTTTTCAACGATTATTTTATCGTTACAGCATCGACGTATACATTTCTTTTTGTTTTTTTTTTTTTTGTAAATTATATACACGCGGATAAGAAAATGTAGATTAAAAAATGAATTTAATGTTATGAAAATGGGAATACTTGTTTTCTTAGATTCTTCTTCGTTGTATGACCGTGAGAGTAATTAGGGTTGCTAGCATCCATGCCAATTTTCGTATCGCTCTTTCTTGCGTTTATCTCGCTACCGTCGTGCGCAGTTATCGTTCACTTTGAGCAGTTAAATTGGTATTCTGTACCATTTATTATACTAGAGTATTAAACGGCATTCGATGATCGACAATTATATAGCTTGAAATTGTAATTCAAGGTATACAGACACGTTCGAGTTTAATGTTGTATGCGCCTCTTGGTGAAAGCTGCCGCAAACGTACACCCACACTCGTTGATCATCGAGAAAGAGAGGAGCGTACCTCGAGTATCATCGGCCCATTTGTGTGCATGGTTAATGCGTGTGAATGTGTAAAACACCGGAATCGCAATGCACGCGTGCTCAATGCACATTCGTTTTGGGTTTTTATTAATCCATCCACTCGAGCAATCTTCTCCGGTTATATATTGCGGCGTATACTAATGTTTACATTGTTAAACGTACGCATTACCGATCGAAAGATTTTTAACACTTCTGTAAACTTAGGTCGTTTGTGTCCGGGCAAAAACACCTTTGGTTTGTACCTGGGAAATAGGGGAAGGGCGGACGCACTCGAAAATTCAATTTTCGAGAATTTTACGATTGGTACTTCAAAATGAATGTTTCGAACAGTATGAATTTTTTCAGAATTTTTGAATGCATGTAAGGGGAGTAATAGGGTTAGGACAGCGTTTTCTCAATGATTTTCATGAATTTTTTTATAGTATAAAAAATAAATACAATTTATTGAAACTTTGAGAATATTTTATACATATATTTAAGTGTATACTATAAAATTTTTGAAGAATTTCCTTGAAAAACACCGAAGATATTAGCCACCCCATATTGCAGGTCACAATCAGACTCAGCATTTTGCGTACATTCTGGAAGTCGCAATTTTCATCTGAAATCAAACGAGGTTGGAATTTACTTTTATTACATGTCTCTCTTCTATATGAACCTAAATGCTATCAAAAAAATAGAAAATTGAATTTTTTACAGGGGCCGAAACAAAAAAGCATGATTTTTTGCCATTTTTACAACTCTATTTGCAAAAAAAAATTATTTTAGATAATGATAATATTTCGATTTTAGGTTCACATAGAGCGCAATACTATGAAGAAAGTAACTGCCAATTTTTAAAACGATTGGTGAAAAACTTTTCAAACTAGCGTGTACGCATGTTAAAAAAAAGTCGTTTTCAGAAAAACGCGTTTGAAAAAATAGCAAAATGCTGAGTCTGATTGTGACCTGCAATATGGGGTCGCTAATATCTTCGGTGTTTTTCAAGGAAATTCTTCAAAAATTTTGTAGTACATACTTAAATATATGTATAAAATATTCTCAAAGTTTCAATAAATTATATTCATTTTTTAAACTATAAAAAAATTCATGAAAATTATTGAGAAAACGCTGTCCTAACCCTATTTCCCCTCTTAATTGCTTATAACAATAGAACGAGTCGGAATTTTCATTTAAAATTTTGGGAACATATTTTTCAATAGTTTTACTAACAATTTATGAAATAAAAAAAAAATTGATTTTTTGAACCGTCTAACCCTATTTCCCCCCTTAAGGGGGTGAAATAATGGCCGGACGCCAAAGACTCACTTTACAGACGGGAGGTGCGGAAAAAACGTTTACAGACGAAGTGTTACCTCACATTTTAATTTTTGCAATATTAATCTATATTATTTTTACGGTTTCCTATCGAAAAACGGAATCTTCGTACTAAGACCCGCCTGTTCGTCCGTTCGTCTGTCTGTCTGTCTGTCTTTCTGTCACCGGCTTCTAACTTCTAAACGATTAAACCTATTAACTTGGGATCGAAAAAATATTTTTTTATGAATGGTAATTTCGTTAAAAAATTTTTTAATGAAGTTTCCATTCATTCGAATCGCAATATATATATTTTTCCAATATAACAATCAAAATTTTTGAATAAAATCAAAATATGATTCCCAGTTATGTTTCTAGAGCAAAAAAAATGCTTAAGAAGAAGGAGGAAGGGCTTCCCGATGAAACGTCAAAAAAAATGTGTTTAAATTTTCTATAATTCGAATGAAAATTCGTATTCATAATCCTCAACGAGAGGTTATTCGAAATATATTTTCGGTCATATAAGAAAAAAAAATTCTAACCTGTATCTAAAATATTGTACTAGGAGTTCTGTTTTTTTTTGTAATATTTGGTGTATTTAACAAAAAAAACTCATCTCCCTTTTCACAATTTTTTAGATTCGCAACTCAATATTTTTTTATATTAACGTAGAAACATTTCGAATAATCGTGCTTTTGGGATTTTCCGATACGTTTTCTACTTTATCTTCGAAAAATCTTGACGAGAATCGCGCAGCGGTAAATAATGTTTAATGCCATAAGAAGCCAGTTATTCTCGGCCGGTTTATTATCATAAGATTTCATTCCATATTCCCGAATGTCCCGATATTCCATTTGGTAATAAAATACTTGTGATTGGTAGTGTACACACTTGTAAATACCAGTTATGCACCAAAGTACCTGATAAAATTATACACACATGTATACAGTTGATTCTCTCGTTGTATAGAAACGTTGAGGCCAAGTAACTGTACTTTGAGTTCGCGGTAGATTTTAAAGGCTGTACAGGAGAGTATAGTATATATAGAGGGCGTTCAGGAGAGAATCCTCCCGAAGGTGTCTCCTCGCAATCCCGAGCGAAAGCCAATCGCGCAGCATCTTATCCGAGGCCTCCCCTTGTATGCCCTGGTATATACAGTCGTTTTAAAGGATGCGATTACGGTACTCGCGATTTACCTTCGTGAAAAAGATGAAAGAAAAAAAAAACAAGCAAACTTTGCGATATATCCAGTCGTCGTTAACTCCCGAACTCTCGAGATGTAGGTCATCGATAATTTATTTCAGAGTTCCGTGAATAATCATTGAGATATAAAATTATTTTTTTATTTGATTCTTTATTTTTTTTTCATTTGTTTTGGTTGGTTTGTGGACTCAATTATTGTTTACTTCTTTTCTAATTGAACCACGTGGAGGAGGTTTTACGGGTTGATATTGGAAATATAATCGGTAGAAAGTGCGAGCAAATGCTTGTTTCGTTGATATATGGAATTTGTGAGCAAAAAGAAAGAAAAAAATGTTTGAAAAGATAAATAGAAAGGTTTGTGATTGCGTCTATATATTGTTGTCTGGCCCACGCATCCAATGAGTCTTCGACCATATTCTCTCGCAACACAAATCATTCCGGCACACGTTCGCCCCGCTCTCGTATACGAGTTGTAATAACGATAGAAGGAGGAAGAGTTTCTTCACGCGGTTATTCCGCCCACTCGACGGTCCTCTCGATCGTTTTCAACGACCACAATATAACGATTTTCCGACTCGCTCTTTGGTACGATACTATTTTTTTTTATTATCTATATGGATGAGCTTTTTTGTTTATCTTTTAAATTTATTATTTTCCCTTCGGAGCACATTGTCGAAACTGTCAATTAGTATCATGGGGGTTTTGACAAATTGCTCGGAATCATCGATGAGCAACAATGACTTTGAGTTTGGATCCGTTCGAATGATGGATAATACGACAATCATTGCTTAGAAAACTGATTAAACGTTCGTCAGTGCCGATGCTCTTCTTCATCAATCTTTTGCTTCCTCGTGGAAGAAGGTTTTTTTTTTAACTCAACGCCTGTCACGGCTGCCAAGAAAAAATCGTGCAAATTGAAAGTTGCATGTTGCTCGCCACGTCATTTTTACGTATGTACCAAGCCAAAATTGACTAATACAGGACATTGACGATACCAGGTTCGTAGAGGAAAATTTTTGGATGAGAAAAATGATGAGGAAGCTATATTCAAGTTTCATTTATGCCAATTTTTAATTAGCACTCTAAACAATTAATTTAGAGTGCTAATTAAAAAATGAGGAAAATTTTTGTACGAGAAAAATGATGAGGAAGCAATATTTCAGTTCCATTTATGCCATTTTTTAATTAGCACTCTAAATATTTAATTTAGAGTGCTAATTAAAAAATGAGGAAAATTTGTGTATGAGATATATGATGAGGCAGCAATATTTAGGTTTAATTTGCACTATTTTTCAATTAGCACTCTAAAAATTTAATATAAATATTTAATTAATCTAAATATTTAATTTAGAGTGCTGATTAAAAAATGTGGAAATCTTTGTGTACGACAAAAATGATTTGGAAGCAATATTTAAGTTTCATTTAGACCATTTTTTAATTAGTACTCTAAATATTTAATTGCTCTAAATATTTAATTTAGAGTGCTGATTCAAAAATGTGGAAATTTTGTGTATGACAAAAATGATTTGGAAGCAATATTTAAGTTCCATTTACACCATTTTGTAATTAGTACTCTAAATATTTAATTTAAATATTTAATTACTCTAAATATTTAATTTAAATATTTAATTACTCTAAATGTTTAATTTAAATATTCAATTACTCTAAATATTTAATTTAAATATTCAATTTAGAGTGCTAAATAACGTTTTGACATATTTTGTACAAATTGACATTGAAAATTGCGCAAAATTATTTTCACGAAAACAAAGTGTCTTTTATAAATAAAGAAAAGGGCTCTTATTGACAATAAATTCACACTAATGCCCTAGATAGAGTCTTGTGTTTTTCGCAATTTTATATTTAACAGTTTTTTAACAAATTTTTCTCTTACCATTTCAAGAGTATTTTACCGTAATAGATCCCGATCATTGGTACAGGAAACTCTTATAAATGTGGGTAATCGTTTTTTTTTCTTGTCGTATAACATTATATTGCACAGTATTAACATTTTTTTTACATAAATCAACAAATTTATCTACAATATTTAACGATCCATTAGCAAAGAAGTTGATGTCGCAATTTTTCAAACATACATATTCTTCCAATTCTTCAATAAACCCCGTACACATATTCATATTGCTTCTTACTCGGCTCTTCAGAATTATTATGATAACTGTACTCTCTGGTGAGTGAATATTTGTCGAAGAGATTAGCCTCCCGGAAGCGTGAAACACTCCCCAGCCTCCCTTCGAGGAAGATTCTCAACCTTGATTATTAATTGAATTGGAGAGTCGTCAACGGGAGTTAATACAAATTTCCTGGTTACCAATCGACCCGTTGCACGTTAAAAATAAAAAAGGAAAGACACATTTTGCCAAGAGATTGCAGTCTCTTTCTCTCGACAGGCGTATATACAGAAGGAATCTCTTTCGCGCGGCCCCTTTTGTACTTTAATCGGTCTTCGATTTATGCCCGACGTTGTATAGTTGGTTTCTTTTTCCTTTAAAAGTCGCGAGGCGCCTTAGTTGAGAGCACTAATTACGCAAAGAGGAGTCAACGTTGTGTGTACTCTCGGACGGCGCAGTGTCCCGATTTCTCGTTGATGCTGCATCTCGGCCTTCGTATATATATGTCTGTGTCTGCGCGTGTGTGTCACGATTCTTTCTGTCTTGTGGATAAGCTGTCTCGTGTAGATTTCGCCGAAGCCACAAGAGACCTCTGATCGAAAGACACAACTGATCGGTCCCTGGTGGATCCTGATCGTTTTCCACGAAGACAGCATCAGCTGTATATATCTCTCCCTCTTTTATTCTCGAGACGAGAGGGAGCCAGAGATTGCGGGGATCGATCTTCGCGAGATCCTCTTCGCCTTTGCAAAATCCCTCTCTTTAGAATCTCCCCTTTACGTATACTCACTTTTCTCGTCTCGTATGCATGTCTTTCTCTCTCTCCGGGGAGAATTTCTGCAAGGAGGAGACTTAATTGCGTACCCTCGCGAATCTCCACGTCTTTGTGTCTTCGTGTCGGCGACGAATAGAACGAGAGAATCCACAGTGGACTCACACAGAAACACTGCGGAGTTGACGTTGATCGAGAAGCCTCTCCCGATCATCGATCGAGAGAGAAAGAGGACCGCACAAACTAACCGCGCGTCGCGTCTGTGACACTACGTCGTCTCTCAAGAGCGAGATCGAAATCGCGAAATCAAGTCGAAACTTCGTCGAATATTAAAGACTGATACAAGATTTTTGCGCGAGTCAAGTTGAGGAGGAAAAAAAAGTAATTATCTCTCCAATATCAAATAAAAAATGGGTTCAGCAAATTTAGTTAGTAATTTTTTTTTCTCTGAGACGAACAGTACTCTATGGCTGGTAAAAAGTAACGACGAATATTTAATTCGTTGTTGTTTTGTTTAACCTTTTAGAAAATGTGAATTTCTCAATGTATATCTCGAGAAATTAAATATATTCACCAAACTTCCTCTTCCCCCCGATGGAGAAAACCATCGCGATAAGACAATTAACAGCTCATTATCGTTGAATCAGACATTTTTCGTAACACTTCGAGCGCAGTACTCGCGCGAGCGAGAGGGTTTTACCAAACGCCTACGCACACGTCCCATTAGATTAACATAAAATGAAATAAGAATGAAACAAATGAAAAATATATATATCTTTCGCGATAAAATAATTGCTGGGCGTGATAATCGTTTGGAATCGTACAATATAGAGATATCGCAAGATTGCTAGTGTACTAGTGTATAATAGTAGACCCTTCTCATCCTTTTCCCACTCCGCAAAGTATACATGAGCCATTCGACGCCAACTCGACCCTCACCATCTTTTTTGCTTTTTTTTCCCTCTAAATATGATCTCGAGTAACACAAAAATAAAATGACGACCAGCAATTTTCAGATTTTTTCGAATATTGGTGTGGTAAAATCGGTATCAATTTATATTGTTTATTCGACCATGATGGGCTTTATCGATTTTTTTCAAACTTATACGGTAAATTCGTTGATGGGAAAGAACATTTTCGGGACTAGTACGATTATGCCTGTGGAATTATTTTAGGTAGCGCCGTCAAATAAGGACAATTTTCTTTTGTAACAAATGATTCGAATTTTTTTTGTCATTATTTATTTTATATTGAAAAATCATTTCAATGTGACAAGAAGCCTCTATAGTAAAAAAAAATAGTCTGTGGGTTATAAGATATTATTTTTATTGCATTTTTCACTATAATTTTTGTACCGTAAAAATCATATAACTGGAAGTCTAATTTTTTTCAAAATCAAGGTCCTTGTCACATATTAATATTTTTTTAGTGTAAAATAAATGCTGAAAATTCCAGCATTAAAAAAGTAATAATTGTATTTTGATTGCACCTCAGTAGTAAAAAAGAATAGTCTGCGGGTTATAATATATTATTTTTATTACATTTTTCACTATAATTTTTGTACCATAAAAATCATATAACTGGAAGTCTAATTTTTTTTAAATTTAAGACCCTTGTCACATATTAATATTTTTTTAGTGTAAAATAAATGACAAAAATTCCAGCACAAAAGAAATAATAATTGTACCTTGATTGCGCCTCGATAGTAAAAAAATAGTCTGCGAGTTATAATATTTTTTTTTTTCACTACAATTTTTGTACCATAAAATTCATATAACTGGAAGTCCAATTTTTTTTCTAATTCAAGACCCTTGTCACATATTAATATTTTTTGAGTGTAAAATAAATGACAAAAATTCCAGCATAAAAAAAATTATAATTGTACCTTGATTGCGCCTCGATAGTAAACAAAATAATCTGCGAGTTATAATATATTATTTTTATTGCATTTTTCACTATAATTTTTGTACCATAAAAATCATATAACTGGAAGTCCAATTTTTTTTTTAATTCAAAGCTCTTGTCACATATTAATATTTTTTTAGTGTAAAATAAATGCTAAAAATTCCAGCATAAAATAAATAATAATTGTACCTTGATTGCGCCTCAATAGTAAAAAAAATAGTCTGCGAGTTATAATATATTATTTTTAGTGCTTTTTTCACTATAATTTTTGTACCATAAAAATCATATAACTGGAAGTTCAATTTCTTTTTAATTCAAGGCTCTTGTCACATATTAATATTTTTTTAGTGTAAAAAAAATGCTAAAAATTCCAGCATTAAAAAAATTATAATTGTACTTGATTGCGCCTCAATAGTAAAAAAAATAGTTTGCGAGTTATAATATATTATTTTTATTGTATTTTTCACTATAATTTTTGTACGATAAAAATGATAGATCTGAAAGTTCAATTAAAAAAAAATGCAAGGCCCTTGTCACATATTAATATTTTTTGAGTGTAAAATCAATGATAAAAGAAAAATTCCAGCATTAAAAAAATAATAATTGTATGTTGGTTGCGCAATCTAAAATAAATCTACGTGCGTAACCGAAATAGTGTAAAAAAATGTTGTTTTCTATCAAGGAATTTACTGTAAATTTCAACGAAGCTGATCACCAATATTTGAAACGATCTAAAAATTGGTGTTGGTCATTTTTTTTTCTTTCAATATCATAACACATTTGGATGAAAGAAAAATGGCTGAGGTTTACAGCCCTGTTGAATTGACGTGGAATGTCCCATATGTACACTGTATAAAAGGGAGGAGGGTAAAGAGCGCGAAGTTCAGGGTCGCTCAAGAATTTATTAGCGATCTCCAAGTCAGATACACGAAGAGAACCCCTCTCTCGCAATAACACTTCTTCCAACAGGTTATATCCCTCCGTTTCTCTATCTTACCTCTTTTCATCGTATATACGTATACATATATGTGTGTATGTACACGATGTTCTATTGACTCGCTCCTTTTCTCGCTTCTCTTCGATAAAATCGTCGTTATTTCCTGCTTGCCCTTTTTTTTCAACGCCCTGTAACCGCGCACCTGCCTCGAAGAGGGCGCGTGTCGCGCGCCAGCGCGCTTCTTCCACCTCTTACCACTCAACGCCAGTGGAAAAAGGGCATGTATGAACGGACAGAAGTTACGCGGAGGCTTAATAACGCTATCAAATGATTTTGTCCTTGACGTTCGATCGATTATAAAAGACCCTTTTTCCCTTCTGAATATATCTTTATTATATTCGATTACTATACCTATATACCAAACATACATGTATATAGGAACGTCACGTTGCAGTTTATATAGTGTTACCCTTTACGGAGGGCCGCATTTGCACGATGTTTTAAAATCGATGAAACTTCGCTGGTCACTTTACGACCGGAGAATAGCTTTTTTTTTGTCGATCTTTATCTGTGAATAGTATTTATTACGGGAATCCTTGTTTCGTTTCTCAATTCTCGACATTATCTTGACTCAGCGGAATGACCTCTTGACACACCAGTGTTATTGCGTTTCAATGATGTTCGAGGGAAAATTAACTGCATCTTGAAAATTGAAAATTGCTTCTTTGAAATTTCACTAAATGCTCGAAGCCGCAAATTCTTTCAAAATTTTTTGGCTTACTCACACGAGAACCCAACATTCCCACGACACAATTTTGAGTTTCGATTTGCAACTTTTTTTCCTCCATGTATTGTCGATGCCAGACTTTTTGGAAAATTTACAATATTATAAAACTCAAACCCTTTCATTGATTTCCCCCAAATTGAGTACAGACTGTCAATCATACTCTATTCGTATAAACATTTTTTGTTCAGTATCTCTAAATTTACAGAAGTCAGAACGACCACAAGTAATTTTTAATAAATTCAAAATTTTAGCAAACCTGATCAACGATTCTCATTAAATTCAATATCAACCGTCCTTTAATAATAATCTATTTATATAAAATAAATTAGCCCGATATCTCTAAATTTGCAGAAGTTAGAACGACCACAAGTAATTTTTAAAAAATTCAATATTTCATCAAACCTGATTACCGATTTTTACTAAATTCAACACCAATCGTCCTTTAATAATAACCTACTTATATAAAATAAATTAGCCCGATATCTCTAAATTTGCAGAAGTTAGAACGACTAGAAGTAATTTTTGAAAAATTCAAGATTTCATCAAACCTGATCACCGATTTTCACTAAATTCAATACCAATCGTCCTTCAATAAAAAATCGAATTATATAAAAGAAATTAGCCCGATATCTCAAAATTTGCGGAAGCTAAGAGCGCGTACAGATAGTTTTTGGAGGATTTCAAAAAGTCACAAAATCTGAGTCGTTTCAGGGTAACTTTACTTGTGTACGAAATTTCAGGGCATTATAGACGTACTTTTAGAATTTGTTTTCTAAATGTCATTTTCCGACGTTTTGCGGCATTTTTAAGACAATGGGAATAAAAACTTGGAAAAAAATGTTTCATCATCACAGAGCTTCCTTCACGAGGAAGCAATTAGTCTCATCTTCGTTGAATTGGCAATTAGTTGGTTGGAGTGTATTTTAAGATTACCACTATGTCACATCGTGATCAAGAGAGTTTCGTATAGGATGGCATACGTCCTTCGAGACGTACGTGATGCGAGGCATAATTGCACATCTCCATGCACCAAAGGTGTTCGATCTCTCGTCCCCAATATACGTATATAAAATATATTTATTATTCTCATTATTAATAAATATATGTGAGAAAATGCGTCTGAGACGATCGTAGAAAATCAAACGATCTTCTCTCCATCTCTCTCATTCGATAAAAAAAAAAATATATAAAAACCCCAGGGAACAAATTGATAATAACGCTTCTCCGCGAACAATAGAAACATTAAGAAGAAAATTCTATGTGAAAATAAATGTATAAAAAAAAAATCTACCATGCGATTAAATTTTTTTAACCCTTGGGGATACGCGGAGATCTGAGATTATTATTGTACATAATATTTTACGAGGCAAACAATATCTTGATGAAAGGATCTCTTGGGATGTGAGAGAAAGATGAATATGCTTTGGAAAAAAAAAAAAACCAGAAGAAAAATTCATCGAAACAAAACGTGAATGTTAATTTCGTTATGCTGGCGCATCTTTTGCCATTCTTGCTTATTATGCTCCATTGGGGTATGAAATTGATAAAAAAAGGTATTTGTAGAAAAAAACTCATATTTCGCAGACAGTCCGTCGATAATTATTTAATCAAAGGGTTCCGTGGACGTTGCTAGAACTCACGTTCGATAATACGCGTCTACTATACAGCAATTTTTTTTCTTTTTTACGTTCACATATACCGTACCTTGATGCACGTAGGGGCAGTACCGTGGGGTCATACCGAAGGCACTCTCGTGCGGTTATTTTCTATGGAGACGCTCTCAAGATCTTTCGGAGATACTTCAAGAAAGCGCGCGCGTACTCTTACTCGTTGCCCGAGCTCTCTTGACCGGCCCCGATAATCCTCTCGAGTATGTACGCGATGTATCCTTGAGAGTAACCGAGAGTCATCCTCCCATTATCGCGAATCTGCATTGGCATTACAAAAAAGAAAGAAAAAAAAACAAAAAATAGAATCGAGTAAAGAAAAAGTGTATCGAATACGTTGTCGATGAGAAATTTATTTATTTCTTCACATACTCACGCTCTATGATAAAAAAAAAACAACACGATAATTCTGTTTGCCCTCTTTTCTTCGTGCGTAACAATGACTCTCGAGTCATGCACCAGCACTCGCCCCACCGTGAAAAACCTTGAGAGCCTCTCGAAAGACCACACCGGAAGATGCTTTTTTTTTTCTCTATATATTGACTCGCCGACAAACAAAAGAACGTAACTCCCGACGATCTAACTCTTGAGGTGTCAATGAGTTACGCCCATTTTGTTAATAAGCATTTGATACAAGCAAATATGGACGGACTATATGCGTAACGTATATGGTCTACGTTTATTCTGTCTCTCGTCCTGTTTTATTTACACTATCAACGCGAGAGTACGAAGGAGAGAAAAAAAAAGATTCCGTAATGCGAGCATCCGGTGGAAAATTTGATTCCTCTCGTATTTCAAGTGGTCAGCTCGTGAAAATTACTGTATCGTTGATAGAGAAAAAAATAAAAATAACGTATGTAATATCGTCGAAAAATGTTGAGTGTCAAAATGATTTATAATGTTGATTAATCGTGTTGGATTATTATCGAGGATTGATGTAGCGCGACGGCGCGAAAATTTGAACATCGTGCGATAAAGTGACTGCCCGGCGCGCTCGAAACTCTTGACGTCAAAATCGTTTTGACTCTCGCCAGATTTTTATCTTCTCCGCTCACCGTTCGCGCAAAATATTCTTTACGCAGCGTCAAATTTCCTCGTCGTGCTCTCGTCATTGCTAAGCGAGTTATTCTATTTGGGTTTTTCGCTCGTCGATGAAAGTGAAACCGGCGATACGCGCCTCTTAACCCACTACGCCTACGCATACATCCCGGGAACTACCTACCTTTATTTTCATATATACGATTTGCTGCACAAATGTATAGATATATATGTTAATACACATAGTGCACACATATATACAGGGTGTCCCAAAAATAGCACGTCAGAGTCACACGGGAGTTTGATTTGTTCAGAACCTATCAGAATAAACAAATATGATTTCAGTAAAAGTCTAATTTCGAGAGAAATCATCTTTTGCGAATTTCTCCTTCTCATTTTTTTCGCCGATTTTCAACCTGCTCTCACGGCTGCAATAATTGAGATATCGGGATGATCCAAAATGCATTCTCTAAGTCTACTCAAGAAGTTTTCAAAACACTCGTTGAAACCCAAAATCGATGAAACGGGAGCCAAGTTATGACCATTTGAAATTTCGACATTTTTAGGTTTCCGGAAAGGTGGGCCAAAAATGACAACAATTTTTTTTTTTTTTTCAATGTTTCGATACCGTATTCGATCGGAAATTTTCCGCTGATTACGAATAACACCGAGTTTTTGCCGAAAACTCAAAAAATAAATGTGAAAAACGCGAAAATCGATAAAAATCACTTATTGGACGATTTTCGACGGAATTTTTAGTTTCTCAAGGAAACGGCTACTGAATTAGTAATCAGCGCGTCAAAATACATCGATATAGCGTCCTAAAAGAAAATTAAGAAATTCAAATTTTTTTTGCATTTCGGCCAGACAGAAGTAGCTTCACTAAAATCGCTGTAAGGTTGCTTCCCGATGGAGTTGGAACCCCACTCTGTGCTAATTCTTTTCGTGATCGAACACCCTTAAAAATGGCGCTTGAATCATTGTGCTATCATTATTTTTCGATTTTTCACAGATTTTTAAAGTCGGACCATCGATTTTTGCGAAATTTTCCATACATACCCCTTCTCATTTTTTTCGCCGATTTTCAACCTGATCTCACGGCTACAATAATTGAGATATCGGGATGATCCAAAATGCATTCTCTGAGTCTACTCGAGACGTTTTGAAAACACTCGTTAAAACCCAAAATCGATGAAACGGGAGCCAAGTTATGACCATTTGAAATTTCGAGATTTTTAGGTTTTCGAAAAGGTGGGCAAAAAATTAAAAAAAAATTTTTTTTCTCTTTTTTCAATGTTTCGATACCCTATTCAATCGGAAATTTTCCGCTGATTACGAATAACACCGAGTTTTAGTCGAAATCTCAAAATATCAATATGAAAAAGGTGAAAAACGAAAAAAATCACTGTTTGGACGATTTTCAATGAAATTTCGAGTTTCTCAAAGAAATGGCTACTGAATTAGTAATCAGCGAGTCAAAATACATCGATATAGCGTCCTAAAATAAAATTTAAAAGATTCAAAATTTGTTTGCATTTCGGCCAAACAGAAGTAGCTTCACTAAAATCGCTGTAACGTTGCTTCCCGATGGAGTTGAAACCCCACTCTGTGCTCATTTTTTTCGTCACGAAAACAAACAAAATATTATTTAATAATGTATTTTATTTTTACAGCCTGTGTTCAAACTGTCTATCTCCAACCTAAGTACACAAACGGCCCAAATAAGCCTAAAAGTGATTTATAGCAATGACAGCAGGATAACAAGTACTAGGTAGCGATTCCCCAAGGAATAAAAACCAAAACGATTTTTCTCAAAAAATCATTAGATTTTTAGCGATGTCATATTTGTTTATTCTGATAGGTCCGGAGCAAATCTAACTTCCTTGTCACTCTGACGTGCTAGTTTTGTGACAACCTGTATCTATACATCTATATATTTCGTGTATATTCATGAGAGAAGATTCCCCGTAATTTACAAGCTTTCTTCGAGATAATATTATACGAATTCTCCCGTTTATATTAGAATTGAATTAATCGTTGAATAATTTATCGTCGGATCCACATGTAAAATTAACTTTCAATTCTGCCATTCATCCGACATTTTGCACAATTTATTATAAACATTAAGAGTCTTTCGTTGAATTCAATTTGCCTCTTGGATGTCTGTTTCTTTGCAAATTGAGTTCCCATACGAGAATTCAGTCCGCTTCGTTATCACCAAATTCGATCGTCATCCCGAGGCTGTTCGAAGTAGAGAAGGCAGCACGCCGGACAGAGAGAGAGAGAGCAAGAGAGCGTGAAAGACAGAGAAAGAGAGAGAGAGAGAAAGAGAAGGAAACGTTGCAGTGGAACTTGTCGTACGCGTGTCACGAAATTTTTTCTTTTCTTTCCACTTCTTTTTATTCGTTTATCTTTCTCCGAGAGCGAGCAGTATACAATTAGGAGAATGCACCACGTGGCGAATACACAGAGAGCTTAATGAGCATCCGGCTATCTTGACTCGATAGATCGCTAAGCCTTTTATATATATATTTATATATTGACTGCTAGCAAACACAATGGCGAAAAGAGGACGATTTAATACCCAAAGTAACGCGAATAAAGCCCTTTTACTTGCAAACTATCGATACAAGTATACATATTCTTTTGCTGATCGTTTCGCACTGATCGATGCGAGCCAAGTGCCCCGAAGCTATTGAGTGGCGCGCGCTCCGCGGCATTACTCGCGCATTTCCTCGCACCTTTATCTCTCTCACTCTTGGCCATTCTCTCCTTCTTTCTCGCCTAACTGACAGTAAAAAAAAAAATTAAATTACGCACATTTTCAACGACGCTGTTGGCTAGAAAAAATATTCTACGGCATCAGACACCTTGAGCAAAGACTTTGAGTACTCTATCAACGTGTTCTCATCTCTGCCCCGTGGCTATGGACAACAACATTCTCGAATCACACAGTCCGTATAAAAACACGAATCTTTCGCCCAATGGTCAATGACCGGTGCGTTCGCAATTTTTAAATTAAATACTTATAATAATAATAATTGGGGGAAAAAAAAGAACGACACTCGCAATAGTTCCTTCGACCATTTGTCTTGGGATTTCTATCTCGTTTGTTTTTTCTTCATACGGTTATATTAATTTCATCATGGCGGGTTTTCAAGTTGCAAACACACGCGGTGAATTCTTTCTCTGTCTCTTTTTCTCTTTCTCTCTTTCGCTATCTCTTTCGGAGGAACGTTTTCGCTGCGGTGATTAAGTACTCTGGTCCCCGGGCCGTCGACTCCCTCTCATTGCATACACGACAACACACTCTTGTATTTCGGCTTCGTGGTTAAAGAAGAAAAAACAAATTCTTCAAATTTAATTTCATTTCCCCTCCTTCAACGTGCATTGGAAGTCTTTTTTTTTGTGTTTTATTTCTTCTTACGAAGGGCAAAAGGGAGAATCGCGTGGCGCCGGAGCTTGCATATATCGATGTGGCAATTTCGTACAGTCATGTGTATATAATGTGCCCCTCCCGGCCCCTCCCTTTAACCGTGGGTACATCGTCGAGGATCGAAATTTTAACGAACACGAAATGAATTTGTTCCTGTCGATGAAACGATAAAGAGGAATAAAAATAATTATAAGATCGTGATGCAAAAAAAGAAATGATGGGATGAGGCAACGATAAATATCCCCCATTATAATGATTGATTATTCGTGGATTCAAGCACGCGGGGCAAACCAAACTTAATGTTTTCTTACTTACGATTGGTGGAGAATAATCATCTCCAAATGTAAACAGATCTTTAACGTTGAGCGTAGATAACGGGATGAGGATATTTAAACAAAGTATACAAATATTTGGGACTTATTAATTTCTCTTTTGCGAACAATTTGATTTATTAAAGTATAAACAGTGGCTGACGGACTAGCGATTGATTCACATCTTCGACGGTTTCCCTAGTTAAGATGTGTCAACAATGTCGATGGTCTCCCATGTGAATGCCGATGACAATCTCCAACAGCGTCTCGGTAACGTTCAGGAAACATGTACCAAATAGACGAGTTGATCGTGCCAGAAACGTTTTACTATGGATTGTCATATTGTAACTTCTAATTTGCCTGTTAGGACACCCAAAACTGTGGAAAATTGTCTGTGAATTGAAAATTGAACAAGAAAAAGCTCGCGTTCGAATCTGCAAGTAGCGCCAGTTAAATATAAACGAACCAAAACAGTTTTCCACGATCACCGTGTATTTTTATGTGGTTGAAGTTACGAACGTTCTGACAAATAAAAATTGAATGTAGTTAATCAGAAAAATGTTACGCCTTAAGGTAGTAGTCTGGTAACTTAAGCCGATTTTCATGTCTTTTTTGGAGGGCGTTTTTTTTGTAGGAAAATAAAAATGAATCGTTTTGGATATTTAGGATGTTTTCATTTACATATTAAAGATACAAAAAAAAATGTTTTTGAAAAAATTTAATAGTTTATTATTATTATTGATCGAAGTTGGCACCTCGAAAAAAAAGCTCGTGGGTGGCCCCGGTGATTTTGGCTCTTGATGTTATCTGAAATTAAATTCTTGATAATTCTTAATCTATACACATGTCATTCTGGTCGGAACTACTGAAGTTAAATTTCATGGATAAATAACAAAATGGCGGACTTTGGATAAAAGGACTTTTTTTTCCGCCATTTCGTTATTTATCCATGAAATTTAACTTCAGTAGTTCCGACCAGAATAACATGTCTATAGATTAAGAATAATCAAGAATTTTTTATTTCAGACAACATCAAGAGCCAATATCACCAGGGCCACCCACACGCTTTTTTTTCGAGGTGCCAACTTCGATCAATAATAATAATCATATCAATAAACTATTAAATTTTTTCAAAAAATTTTTTATTTGTATCGTTAATATGTAAATAAAAACATCCTAAATATCCAAAACGATTCATTTTTATTTTCCTACAAAAAAACGCCCTCCAAAAAAGACATGAAAAGCGGCTTAAGTTACCAGACTACGACCTTAAATAAACGGGAGCATATACTCGTGCAAAAATCTCATGATTTTATCTGTTAATAGACTTAAGGGAGGAAATAGGGTTAGGACAGCGTTTTCTCAATGATTTTCATGAATTTTTTTTATAGTATAAAAAATGAATATAATTTATTGAAACTTTGAGAATATTTTATACATATATTTAAGTATATACTATAAAATGTTTGAAGAATTTCCTTGAAAAACACCGTAGATATTAGCGACCCCATATTGCAGGTCACAATCAGACTCAGCATTTTGCGTACATTCTGGAAGCCGCAATTTTCATCTGAAATCAAACGAGGTTGGAATTTACTTTTATTATATGTCTCTCTTCTATATGAACCTAAATGCTATCAAAAAAAATGTCTAAACCTATTTGCCCCCTTAAGAGACGATAAAATGAAGCTCTGGTTGAATTATGTTGAAAAAAAAATTGTTTCTCGAATTCCAAGCTCGTGTCCTGTTTTTTTTTCTAAATTTTTGATGGTAATACAAGTAATACCGAATGAAATTTGGCCTCCTTACATCAGCTAGGTTTTTTGCGGCTTCCCCGTGCCCTCGTGAAAATGCAATACTATAGTGCATGAGAAAAAAGTGGCTACGGACAGCACTTTGGGGCGCGTCTCAAAGAATTAAATGGAAGTGGCAATAAAGGGGAAGGGCTGTAAATACGTAAAAAAGTATTCGATGGAAGCAATGATAAAAAAAAAAGTATAAACAGTCCTTTCTAATTTTTTGAATATCTTAATGTTGCAACGAAGATTTAGAAGTGATTAATCAAAGTCCAGTAAAGAGTTAAACGTACTATGTTATGTATTTTATTGTTTAATGAAAAGAAAAATGAATTTATACTCGCATTTCATCATGATCGTTTAACGGAATATAAAAATGTTCAAACTTTAATTTACCCTTTCTTACATGATTTTACATCGTCGATCAATTCTCATTAAATTCAAACGATTTAAATTCTGAACGTCGATATTTCCATATCGATTCTTTGGAAAGGGCAGAAAAAAATACGTTTTTTTAATACAGATAAATATCCGTTTACTCATATAATTGGAAGTTTTTTAAATAACACATTACAAAATGGAGGCTATAATTATTATTTTCAAACGTGGTAAGACAATTCAGCAACGATTAACATTAATAGTTTTGGTTTTTTTTTTTTTTTCATTTCCAAAACTCTTGACTGATTATTGTGTGTTTGAAAGCCATGCACACCGGGACAACACAGTGGAAGTTTTACTCTAGCTGGATAATTTCCCACGTGCTTCTCTCTTGCAGGGTTCGCGCAGGTGAGAGGCGAGGTACTTTTTCTCTATCGTATATCTCTGTAGTCCCAAGATTTACTATATGCACCAACTACATATACACATTTATATATATATATATATATGGAAACACATATTCGTGCGACCTGAATACCGTCTTTTCACTGCGTACGTGCAATACTTGTATTATATCGCGATTCTTTTACTCGGTGCGCATCCACATGCGAATATACAGATTATCACGCAATATAATATAAGCGTGATACGAGATTTATGGAGTTTTGCATATTTTTATACTCCGCTCGTCAAGGTTGATCGATCATTTCGAACGTATTGATAACAAATTAATTTAATTCATTTCAATACATTTTTACCGCGATAAAACAAGAAATTGAAACTTGCGTATCGCTTCCTCATCTTTTTTTTTGCTGATCAGGAAGCAATATTCAAAATTCAATTTCCATAATTTTTTTCGCAATATTAAAAATACCATAAATATTGAATGTTCTTGTTGATTTTCTCCAAATTCAATGTCTGATATATCCCTCCATGGTATCCACGTTGGAAGTTTTTATCCGATAGCCCAAAAATTGCACGACGCTTAAAAAATGTCTATAGCAATTTTTCGAAAAATAAAAAATTCCACTACTTTCAAACGCCTCGATTGTTTTTTTCAAATTTAATATCAAACAGTATTTGATGATAGTTTATTTTTGTAGAAAGTTTAAGCCTGATTGCTCCAAAAATTTCACGAGTTATCCACTTAACCAAGATTTTTCAAAAAATTCAGAATTTCAGCTTCTCATTTAAGCTTCTCAATATGTGAATTATAAAAAAAGTCTTTTTGAATGACTTCGCATCAAGATGCTGCCGCGGTTTCTTGATCGAACAAAGGAAGCTGATGGCTTTATTTGCGTGGGAAAATTTTCAACCGATCGGATGAAACATTCAGGAGTCACAGAATTTTGATTTTTGGGGTTTCATAGCACACGGAACCCGAATATTTTTTGGTAAATGTGTGTTTTCCGACTTTTTGACACATTTTTAACACACCGCCCTTGCAAACTGGAAACAAATTGTACGCAATACAGCTATTCAGTTACATTTACATTTTTAAAAATAATTATCATTCATTTTAATTGAATAGAAATCTATTTGACAAATTTGTTTTTTTTTATCGAATTTAATGGTACATTGATTTATTTATTTTTCAAATAAAACAACTGAACTATTCGTTTGAGCTTACTACTACAATAAAACTGGAGAGTTTGTACGTTTGTTTGAACGCGCTAATCTCAGGAAATACTAATGCGATTTGAAAAATTCTTTTTGCATTAGATAGCCCGTTTATTCGGGAAGGCTCTAGGCTATATAACTTTATGTTATGGCGCTAAAGAACGGCGGCGGCGTCGGTTTATTTTTTAGCGATTGGTCCTTTTATTTTTTATTTTTATGAGAAGTATTTGTGTATGTATTAATAATGCGTATGAAACATATATATTGACGCTGCTTACGAAAACTAGCATGTTTCAGATTTCTTACGAAAACAAGCACGCTTGATATCTGCGCAAAAACTAACATGTTTCGGCTTTTGCCACGAAAACTAGCACATTTCGATATTCGCCGCGAAAACTAGCATGTTTCGGCTTTTACCACGAAAACTAGCAGGTTTCGACTTTCACCGCGAAAATTAGCACGTTTCAGTATCACTGGAAGTGTTTCTCATTTTTTACTCCACGTTTTTTGAACATCCTTTTTTACTCCAAATTGACGGAATATTTATGCTTGTCATTTTATACTGTTTTATTTTTTGTTTGAATTTATTTCATACATATTTTACCGTTTGAATTTTGGTCTGTTAGGCTTATCATAAGATGGCAAACGGCAAATGCCTCGTCATTTTGGAGTAAAAAAACCATGGTCAAAAAAATTAGAGAAAAGAAAATCAAAATTTTTCCCTCTTGCTACTTCGTCCAAGTACTGACATTTCTCCAGTTATCTCAATCGATTGTTTTGAAGATTTTGTCAACTGTACTTTATACTTATACTGTACTTTATACTTTAGTCGTTGATGACTCCAAGATTGTGTTTTTTTTTAATGAAATAAAAACACAATGAACGATTCTTCAGACTGTCAGTAGAATATACTTTTTATAAACAATAATTTTGTTCAATTCCATCGCTGACTCCGAAACTTGAAGTCATGAAAAATATCATTGATGAACAATTTTAGTTTTTGAGTGGTGGAATATTGCGTATTGTATTTGCGAATCATATTTTCAATAATATTATTATTTTTTTAATAGAAAACGAATATAAATGTTTAAGGGTGTACGGGCGATAAACCCTTAATGTTTTTCATCTATTCCTTATGGTGCTCCCGAAAAAATTATTAAAACTTTTGTGAAAGTTCTGAATCTTATTCGATTTAGCTCGGCAAATATACTACTTTTTCCAGTGCAAATCGAATCATGCTAGTTTTCGCGGTGAAAGCCGAAACGTGCTAGTTTTCGCGTCGAATATCGAAACGTGCTGATTTTCGTGGTGGAATTCAAAACGTGTTAGTTTTCGTAAGAAATTTGAATCGTGCTACTTTTCGTAAGCAGCGTCGATATAATCAAAATTTAACGCAAATAAAACCGTGGGGTACAGCAAGTTTTCTATAAAAGAAAAACAAAAAAAACGGTAGCAATGTCGTTCAATGTTTTTGCCCTATATACCAATAGGCAGCGATCAAACTGAACGAAATACCGGCGACGCGGATATGTACTCGCAATCGTGGAAGACAGGACCAAACAGTGTAATGGTGTGTACCCAATATATATACAGTAAACAACATTGCAAGGAGTGTTGGATGTGCAAGAGGAAAGAGAGAGAAAGATAAAGAGAGATTCTCGAGGCCAGGGTAACGGTCCAGGCGTATGTGCACCGCAGGTACGCGCCCCGCTGATCTGTGCACTCGGGCAAAGTATCTTTTTTGTTCTTTTAACTGCACCAAGTAGAGATGCACGCACGCACGCAGCCTCCCTCTGCTCCTTTCTTTCGTGGCTCGCGACACGAGTAAGAGAAATGCCGATTTTCGTACCGGTAAATAAACGCAAACAATCAAAGGGGCTTAGCATAAATTGTTTAACGGGATAAAATGACATTGAATACGACATTTCGACGCTAAGGAATCGAGATCCATATTCTTTTGGTTCAGAGGGAGGAAAAAAACGAAACCCCACGACTTAAAACTGTACTTTTACGAGTCCCTCGCGCGCACGGGTCTCTCGGACAATAATAACAATGCAACAATTACGTTTACAACGCTGTACGAAAGTGCCTCCGATGTACCGTCATCGGAGAAAAAAAGAGAGAGACCGCAAGAGAGCGAGATAAGAAAACGCAAATGGACTTAAGTTTATTGCCTTTTTTTGTCTTCTCTTACACCAATTTTTTTTATCTCTCGCTCGCTGTAACGTTCCTGTAACGCAAAAATTAACTGTTAAATTCTGTTTGTCGTATCTTCGTGGTACAGAGAGACGGCCCCCGGGGTCTTTCTTCTCTCTTTTTTCTCCCCGTGAAATCGCGATACCTTTTGCTCTTACCGTTCCGGTTTCATTGAACTTCTCCTCCTCGTATATCTTTCTCCCTTTGTACTGTAAAACAGATCACGAATCCCTCTTCTACGTTGTATCTTCTTTGACGAAAGTTCACCAACCAGCCGGACGCGAAGCTCTTCTCGATTTTATTTAGATACGAGGGGGGACCCAAAAAAAACAGGAATTTCGTCATAATTTCTTTATTTTTCAATATTTTTACACCAAATTTTGATCACCTTCAAAGTATTCTCCTTTGACCACAACGCACCTCTGCAAACGATCCTTCCAATGTTCAAAACATTTTTTAAATTCACTTATCGGGATGTTCTTTAGGCCTTCAGCGATTTTTGTTTTACCTCCTCCACAGTGGCAAAACGCTCGATTGCTGCTTTTTTTCGGGGTCGTATCCGTAGCACCACGATTCATCACCAGTAATCACCTTGGAAAAAAGTTCAGGGTCCTCTTCGAGCTGACTTTGAAGTTCAAAACATGCCTCAAGTCGACGCTCCCTTTGCTCGTCTGTGAGAAGGCGAGGGACAAATTTGACTGCAACTCTGCTCATGTGCAAATCTTTGGATAAAATCCTCCGAATTGAACTCCATGATATCCCAGACATCTCACAGAGTTGATCAATGGTTCGGCGACGGCCTTCACGAATGAGAGCATTGATTTTGCCGACGTTTTCGTCACTTCTTGACGTTGAGGGGCGTCCTGAACGGGGTTGGTCTTCAATTGACATTCCTCCATTTTTAAAACGTGAAAACCACTCGTAGACTCTGGTTTTACTTAGGGCAGCATCTCCGTAAACAGTCTTAAGCATAACAGTAGTTGCCGCGGCCGATTTCCCCAACAGGAAACAAAATTTCACGGCCGCGCGTTGCTCTCGACAATCGGCCATCACGTTTTCGCTGAAATGGAAAAAGTTGCTTCACTACAAAAATTCCCACGGGCAAACCGATGCACTCACGGCGACGGAACTTCGCACACTAACTCAAGAGACGTGTCCCCAACGGACACCTGGTCGAGCAATGGGTTCCTCCACTTTCCCTCCCCGCCGCAGCGCAATTCCCGTTTTTTTTGGGTCCCCCCTCGTATATTGTATGAAAGAGAAAAGGAGAGAGAGAGAGAGAGAGAGCACGCTCCGATTCTTCGACGCGATGTATGAAACGTTCACGCAATTATACGCCTCTCGCGCAATTAATTAAATCTCTCGGTCTCTCTTTTTCCCCTTCGTTCGAAATTCTTCCGTTTCATTTTATTGTTTGCTATTGCTACGCTCTCGATTCCGCTGTTTCTATAATCTTTTTTGTTGTTGTGGACTTTCGTGCCGCAGCGAGAAGTTGCCTCTCGGTTTGTATTCTTATTAGAACGATGAAAAAAAAAAACCGGATCGAAATGACGTCTTCGGAACCAGATTTAACGTGACGATAAAAGCTACATCATTTCATTTTATTAATTTTTTCATTCTTCCGAGTTGAATCATTTTTTTGCTCGAGATAATTATGTTGCTGATTGCGTCTACGAGATCAAATAATCTCAATCAGTGGATATATAGTATATTTGTTAAAGATCCTTCGGATGTACAGTCGGGTTAATTAGGGTTAATAAATTTGAAAAATTCTTTATAAATATTTAAACGAATATTCAGCCACGAATGTACAAAAAAATTGTAGAAAGTGATGCATATTTCTGGGAATGAAGCGAATATTCGAAAAAAAATCTTACAATTTTTTGTGCATCGAATTGAATATTTTTTCATAAAACAAGAAAAACATTTCTAAACCATCTCTCGTCCGGTGATTTTTCTCACAATTTTTTTTTTCACACAATAAATAAATAAACCACTTTTTCTCTCGAATTTTTAATCGTTGAGCCACTCCACGCCCCCCTCCTCCCGCTTTAACTTGACTGTACCCCGATGAAACGCCCGAAGAGATCTCGTAATTATTACATTTCACCGAGCCAATAAATCTCGCGAATTAACAACTTCATTTTTTTTTTTTGTAAGTCGTTTAATTTTTCTCTCACCCTCTGTCCTCTCCTTGCTATCGTATCGCGATGGACGATCCTGGGATAATTAACGTTAATGAATGGTGCTCTTGCTCCTGAAATCGTCCCGAAGGAATTTGTCGAATATATATGTTCGCCGGAGTCTTTACCATTCTCAGGTTATTTCAAGCCTTACCCTCTCTCTCCATCTCTCTTCCTCTCTTCCTCTCTTTTTCTGTGTGCTTCAATAATGTCCGCTCGGTTACCAGCATCCTCTTCTTTCACCAGTGGCATACATATATATTTATAGGACTGTCCGGTGGTTTCAGCTCGGGGAATAAACTGCCCCGATTAGATTGCGAGTGAGATCGTAACTTATGGGGCGGCAAACTCGCATCCACGTTATATATTTGATAATATTCCGACAAAGATATCCTGTCGGGGGGAGAGGAAATCAATTTTATCTTTATCTCAAAAGATATACATTATGTACACAGCCACATATATATATATATATATATATATATATATATATATATATATATATATATATGAGTACGTAACACCAACAAGAAGAACACGAGAATGTAATATTTCTTAAATAACATCGCATAAACAAATATACTTTTTTCATGTAATATATAAACGAACGAGAAAGGAAGATATGGAAAAGGAGAAAAAGAAAAGTAAAAAAAAAAACGAAATTTGTTATACGAACTAAAACGACTCGTAAATCTTGAGAAAACTCTGCTGCGGCTGTCTAGTATAATATAACATATCGAGGATACACTATACACACGTAATTCTCAAACATATTTGCCAACTCTGAGATTGCATAAAAATCTATATATATATATATAAATGTATGAAATAGTGTAGTATATAGGCTGTATATGAGAATAGTAACGATGTGGCATCGTATAACTCACGTACATGCTTAATTGTATGTACATGCGTCAGGCACCCGGCATTTCTCGGATATTTCCACATTTTGCAGGGCGTCCGGGAGCCCCGCGAACTTTATGATTTTACTCGCTTTACTCGCGTACGCGTTAAGGGGGGAAATATGGTTACAGCGTTTTTTCAACGATTTTCATGAATTTTTTTATAGTATAAAAAATGAATATAATTTATTGAAACTTTGAGAATATTTTATAGATATATTTAAGTATATACTATAAAATTTTTGAAGAATTTCCGTGAAAAACACCGAAGATATTAGCGACCCCATATTGCAGGTCACAATCGGACTCAGCATTTTGCGTACATTCTGGAAGCCGCAATTTTCATCTGAAATCAAACAAGGTTGGAATTTACTTTTATTGTATGTCTCTCTTCTATATGAACCTAAATGCTATCAAAAAAATAGAAAATTGAATTTTTTACAGTCGTCAAAACAAAAAAGCATGATTTTCTGCCATTTTTTACAACTCTATTTGCAAAAAAAAAATTATTTTAAATAATGATAATATTCCGATTTTAGGTTCATATAGAGCGCAATACTATGAAGAAAGTAACTGCCAATTTTCAAAACGATTGGTTGAAAACTTTTCAAACTAGCGTGTACGCAAGTTCAAAAAAAGTCGTTTTCAGAAAAACGCGTTTGAAAAAATAGTACCAAGAAAAACAAGCAATATGGGGTCGCTAATATTTTATAGTATATACTTAAATATATGTATAAAAATTTTATAGCATATACTTAAATATATGTATAAAATATTCTCAAAGTTTCAATAAATTATATTCATTTTTTATACTATAAAGAAATTCATGAAAATGATTGAGAAAACGCTGTCCTAACCCAATTTCCCCCCTTAATGGGTTATAACAATAGAACGAGTCGGAATTTTCATAAAAAATTTTGGGAACATATTTTTCAATAGTTTTACTAACAATTTATGAAATAAAAAAAAATCGATTTTTTGAACCGTGTAACCCTATTTCCCCCTTTAATATGCCTGAAGAATTGTTAAAAAAAAAAACGTGACAAACGCACAAAATTACGAGAGGTCAACCGCCGTGTCCACGATTCCGTCTACTCTTGCATTTAGGACTTTTCAGTTCTTTCACACCCCCTGGTGTCTTCGCGTTTTTATCTTTGCCGCGCGGCTGCGAACGCGCCGCACAAGCCCGCTAAGAGAGCGAACACCTCCAACTTCGTCCGATTCTCGACATCAAGTTAGCAACCTCGTGCCACTTTTTCTATATCGTTTTGCCCGCACTCTCGCGGACGCTCCTCCTTCGTTTCGTTGTAAAATAATTCTTCAACTTGTGTCTCTGTGTGTTTGTGTGTTTGTGTATATATATATGGATGGAAATGAACGAAGCGCGAGCCAGTTACTATATACCGTGATAATTAGTTAGAAGGCTAATAATCGCGTCGGTGAATATCAATTCATCGTCCGAGGAGTTTGCCGGCCTCTTTCATAATTCCCATGGATATTATATCAAAGAGCAGGACG
This sequence comes from Oxytorus armatus, assembly GCA_958009045.1. NCBI lineage: Eukaryota > Metazoa > Arthropoda > Insecta > Hymenoptera > Ichneumonidae > Oxytorus > Oxytorus armatus. The sequence continues at coordinate 3,359,662 of OY253750.1, forward strand.
AATAATCGCGAGATTCTCTTGAAACGATCTCTACAACTCGGTGGTATCTTTTCTTGTTTTATATTCAGGTATTTCTAATTATATCATTCTGATTACGAGCTACAATGATTTTTTGTTGTTGAAACATCGAAAATTCAATGTTGTAAATATGAAAAATACTGAAAATTGAAACTTGCATAGCGCTTCTTCCTAATTTTCGAAGATTTACCCAATCTTCCTCTATCGGCAAGTGGTTTTCTTCATTTTTTACTTACTTACAGTGGAAGCTATGTGAATTTTCGAAAATGAAGAGGAACCGATGTGCAAGATTCAATTTTTATCTTTTTTTCTGTACTCTTTAGTATGTTGGATAATGAGTTTTGCTTCAGTTTGAAAGGTGGTATCGTTCTTCGAAAATTCCCAAATTTTATTATATCTTGACCGTTTTGGCGTTTTGACGTTTCTCACTAAATTTGGTATTTAACATTCTGTAATGTTAATGTATTTGTGAAAAAAATGATACGTCGATGTCTCAACATTTACTGGGTTAAATCGTTAACGAACAATATTCGAAAAATTGAAAATTTTATAAAAGTTAACCGTTTTGACGTTTCTCACTAAATTTGGTATTAAACATTCTGTAATGTTAATGTATTTGTGAAAAAAATGATACGTCGATGTCTCTACATTTACTGGGTTTAATCGTTAACGAACAATATTCGAAAAATTCAAAATTTTATAAAATGTTAACCGTTTTGACGTTTCTCACTAAATTTGGTATTAAACATTCTGGTAATGTTAATGTATTTCTGAAGAAAATGGTACGTCGATGTCTCAACATTTACTGGGTTAAATCGTTAACGAACAATATTCGAAAAATTCAAAATTTTATAAAATGTTAACCGTCTTGACGTTTCTCACTAAATTTGGTATTAAACATTCTGTAATGTTAATGTATTTGAGAAAAAAATGATACGTCGATGTCTCAACATTTACTTGGTTTAAGCGTTAACGAACAATATTCGAAAAATTCAAAATTTTATAAAATGTTAACCGTTTTGACGTTTCTCACTAAATTTGGTATTAAACATTCTGTAATGTTAATGTATTTCTGAAGAAAATGGTACGTCGATGTCTCAACATTTACTGGGTTAAATCGTTAACGAACAATATTCGAAAAATTCAAAATTTTATAAAATGTTAACCGTTTTGACGTTTCTCACTAAATTTGGTATTAAACATTCTGTAATGTTAATGTATTTGTGAAAAAAATGATACGTAGATGTGTCAACATTTACTGGGTTAAATCGTTAACGAACAATATTCGAAAAATTCAAAATTTTATAAAATGTTAACCGTTTTGACGTTTCTCACTAAATTTGGTATTAAACATTCTGTAATGTTAATGTGTTTGTGAAAAAAATGATACGTCGATGTCTCAACATTTACTGGGTTTAATCGTTAACGAACAATATTCGAAAAATTCAAAATTTTATAAAATGTTAACCGTTTTGACGTTTCTCACTAAATTTGGTATTAAACATTCTGTAATGTTAATGTATTTCTGAAGAAAATGGTACGTCGATGTCTCAACATTTACTGGGTTAAATCGTTAACGAACAATATTCGAAAAATTCAAAATTTTATAAAATGTTAACCGTTTTGACGTTTCTCACTAAATTTGGTATTAAACATTCTGTAATGTTAATGTATTTGTGAAAAAAATGATACGTAGATGTCTCAACATTTACTGGGTTAAATCGTTAACGAACAATATTCGAAAAATTCAAAATTTTATAAAATGTTAACCGTTTTGACGTTTCTCACTAAATTTGGTATTAAACATTCTGTAATGTTAATGTGTTTGTGAAAAAAATGATACGTCGATGTCTCAACATTTACTGGGTTTAATCGTTAACGAACAATATTCGAAAAATTCAAAATTTTATAAAATGTTAACCGTTTTGACGTTTCTCACTAAATTTGGTATTAAACATTCTGTAATGTTAATGTATTTCTGAAGAAAATGGTACGTCGATGTCTCAACATTTACTGGGTTAAATCGTTAACGAACAATATTCGAAAAATTCAAAATTTTATAAAATGTTAACCGTTTTGACGTTTCTCACTAAATTTGGTATTAAACATTCTGTAATGTTAATGTATTTGTGAAAAAAATGATACGTAGATGTCTCAACATTTACTGGGTTAAATCGTTAACGAACAATATTCGAAAAATTCAAAATTTTATAAAATGTTAACCGTTTTGACGTTTCTCACTAAATTCGGTATTAAACATTCTGTAATTTTAATGTATTTGTGAAAAAAATGATACGTCGATGTCTCAACATTTACTGGGTTTAATCGTTAACGAACAATATTCGAAAAATTCAAAATTTTATAAAATGTTAACCGTTTTGACGTTTCTCACTAAATTTGGTATTAAACATTCTGTAATGTTAATGTATTTCTGAAGAAAATGGTACGTCGATGTCTCAACATTTACTGGGTTAAATCGTTAACGAACAATATTCGAAAAATTCAAAATTTTATAAAATGTTAACCGTTTTGACGTTTCTCACTAAATTTGGTATTAAACATTCTGTAATGTTAATGTATTTGTGAAAAAAATGATACGTAGATGTCTCAACATTTACTGGGTTAAATCGTTAACGAACAATATTCGAAAAATTCAAAATTTTATAAAATGTTAACCGTTTTGACGTTTCTCACTAAATTTGGTTTTAAACATTCTGTAATGTTAATGTATTTGTGAAAAAAATGATACGTCGATGTCTCAACATTTACTGGGTTTAATCGTTAACGAACAATATTCGAAAAATTCAAAATTTTATAAAATGTTAACCGTTTTGACGTTTCTCACTAAATTTGGTATTAAACATTCTGTAATGTTAATGTATTTGTGAAGAAAATGGTACGTCGATGTCTCAACATTTACTGGGTTAAATCGTTAACGAACAATATTCGAAAAATTCAAAATTTTATAAAATGTTAACCGTCTTGACGTTTCTCACTAAATTTGGTATTAAACATTCTGTAATGTTAATGTATTTGAGAAAAAAATGATACGTCGATGTCTCAACATTTACTTGGTTTAAGCGTTAACGAACAATGTTCGAAAAATTCAAAATTTTATAAAATCTCAACCGTTTTGACTTTCCTCACGAAATTCGGTATTAAACATTCCGTAATATTAATGCATTTGTGAAAAAAATGATACGCCAATGTCTGAACATTTACTGGATTAAATCGTCAGAGAACAATATTCGAATAATTCAAAATTTGATAAAATCTTAACCATTTTGACGTTTGCCACCAAAGTCGGCATTGAAAATTCTGTAATGTCAATTTATTTGTAAAAAAAATGATACGTCGATGTCTCAGCATTTACTGGATTAAATCGTAAACGAACAATATTCGAATAATTCAAAATTTTATAAAATCTCAACCGTTTTGACTTTTCTCACGAAATTCGGTATTAAACATTCTGTAATGTTAATGCATTTGTGAAAAAAATGATACGCCGATGTCTGAACATTTACTGGATTAAATCGCCAACGAACAATATTCGAATAATTCAAAATTTTATAAAATCTTAACCATTTTATCGTTTTACACCAAATTCGGTGTTGAAAATTCTGTAATGTCAATTTATCTGTGAACGAAATGATACGTCGATGTCTCAGCATTTACTGGATTAAATCGTTAACAAACAATTTTCGATAAATTCAAAATTTCACAAAATGGGAACCGTTTTATCGACTCTTGAGAAATTCAACACCAAACATCCGTGATCATTAACCCATTTGCGTCGAGAGTTTTGGTTCGATTGCCAAAAATTTACAAAAGTTACACGCGATCATAGGCATTTATTGAAAAATTCCCAAATCCCGTACGATCTGAAACTCTTATGTAATTTCAATGATTATCGTAGCAAATGAAGGCTGCTTCACCGGTGTGGCCTTCTCGAGATATATGGCTGTTTGAATTTTAAAAACTTATTACGCAAATACACACCCATATATATGGAAATTTTTTTTTAAATAATTTTTCAACGTTTTGGCATATTTTTAACATTGGCATTAAAAATTCGAACATTTTGTTTCTCGCGAAAACAAAGTTTGCTCCACGAGAAAGCAAAGTCGAAAAAATCAGCAACGAAATCGAAAAAAACAACGATGAACATTTTGTACAAACGGTCTAGAATATCGCATATTTATTATTATTTTATTATAATCGTACGTCATATTTTGATCTGGAAACAAATGAGATCTTCGGTTAACCGGAAATAACTGAAGGAATTTTATACGTTCGAAAAGAGGCGTAAGATGGAAAATGAAGGGAGATATATAGGAGGGTAGAATTTGGCCCATCGTATTAAGTTTAGCGCTGCCGACCCTGCATCTCGTATCACATTAAAAAAAAAACGTAATTGTGGGTTCCGCGTCGATGGAGATGAGGACACAGAGCCCCCAAGCTCGTTCACGAGGCAAATCATTTTTTCCATCGTGGTCCAGCCTCCTCGCGTTCACTGCCTCCCCGTTATTATGTGGCCAGAATCGCTCGACATGCAGGCTCATCGATGGGGCATAATTGGCCCAAACAGTATCAGAAATAATAAAACAAAAAAATGGGAATAAAAAAATGTGTAGAAACGTGATTTAAAAAATTTTTCTCCGTCATGTTGTTACGCATTGTCGCGTATTTCGTCGTCGTTACTTTCGCGCTGACCGGATGACGCGACGATCGCGAAGAAACGGGCAATGTTTTACTTACAGCGCTTTGTCATTAGCCACGAAAGTTGGGAAAGTCTCACTCGCTCGTGTGTTTGTTTCCGTTAAGCCGTACATATAAAACGTCTTTCGTTGCTTCTCTCGTGCAAAGGCTATGTTCATGTATTTTCTACGCTGGCGCGAGAATTTTATTTCCTGAAGTAGCGATTTGAACCCTCTCGAAGAAGAATTCTCGAATAATCGTTGTTGAGCAAGAGGATTTCTCGGTACCACCGAGCATCAAAGCTCTCTCAAAGCCCCTCTGTAATACCGCACAGAGATAAATCCGAAATGGACGTAACTTCCACGATTTCAACGAGTACAACGATATTTAATACGCCCTTTTATTTGTTAGAAGTCGGAGATATATATACTTCCTCGTTGGAAATATGATAGTCTCTACTTTGCCGCTCGGAAATGTTTCACCAGCTAGCGAACATCTCTCCTAGCGAGTGAGATATGTATGGCAAATGGCACGAGTTACGCGAGAGAGCAAAAGACGCTGGGAGAATCGACGTTGCAGAAGCAAACTCGTTTCGAGGAACTTGGACGATCGGGAGGAACGCGAGAATGTTTCAAATTCCTCACCGCGATATAGATGCTTCGTACTCGCGGACAAATTTGCGAATTTTACGATAAACAAAGCCGGCAAACGTCTGGCTAAGAAAGAAAGAATAACAAAGTGGTTGTAATGAGAGAAATTACGTATTAAAGAAATTCATGAACGATAGCTACCTGTTACCTAATAAATATTAGATTTAATAAAAATGATCGTACATCAGAATAAAATGAACATATTCCTTAGCGGTTATCGTACATCACGTAACCGATTTTACGTTACTGAGAAAATTGGATTTAAACAATAATAATGGCAAAAAGGTGTTGCTAAAGCAGTTTGAAAAAATTTGTCTCAGTTATCATCTAATGAATCTCTCGCAGAACGCGGTATACGCTAAGCGCCCTTAAAATCTTAATATTATACACATAACGATTTGAAAATAATGTTAATTTAGTTTATCATTTACAATATTCGTTATCGTTGATATATCACATGGTAAGATATCATTATAAAAACGAGTGCTATTAATTAAAAAATTTTATCCAGCTACTAAAGAATTTAATGGTTTCTCCAGAAAGTGGAAAAAGCCAAAGATTATGTTGCCTGGGACACCGGATATGGGAACCATTATACCATTTAAACGATACAACCCGTCATAGAAACGATAAAGATTGTGTTCTGTACATGCACGGGATTCTCTCCCCTCAATGTTTATTTTATAGCCAAGATTCTCGGTGAGATGCTAAGATGCATGGATGAAGAAAAAAAATACAAAAAAGACAACAAAAAGGAAAAGTAATGCCGAAGAGCCGCGTAACACACTAACACGATTTCACATTTTCTTAATTGCACCCCGAGCCCGCAAGCACGACGTGGATCGCAACATAACACACGATGTACAAAAGGGGGATGTTATAGTGGGCCTCGCGTACTTGTACTGTACGAGAATACGGTGGAAGTAAACTTTGATAGCATAGTGGGTTTATAATACACGCTCGCTTGCGAGCACAAAGATAGAACGAAGGAGCGAGAGAGAAAGAGAGCGAGAGAGAGATGGTGGAGGGAGTGACTGCGCGAGGGCTCTTATGACGAGATCTATAACGCCGCTTGCGCGCTCGATCTGCGCGGAACCGCGACGCAACGGACACGCAAAGGATCCTCTGCGCCTCTCTTTCCGTCTCTTCTACACTCTCTTCTCGCTTGTATACACTCTCTGGCTGGTCTAATTAAAGTCCGGTCTTTCCTCTTCTCTTGTTGCAGGTACGTTCACGAGTATTATCGAGTCCCTCGGCTCTTCGTCTACGATCCCTTAGCCTCACGATGGTCGATGATCCAACGAGTCGTGAGAAAATCATCTCCACTCACCGGAAACATGGTTTAATCCACGAGCATCCGGTATTAAACATACTTCATACATGGTCATGAACGGTGATAAAGAATTTGTATATTATTCATCCAATATCTATGCCACTCCTACTGCAATTTTAAGTAAAACGTTATTATTAATGTACAATATGTGAATGAAGATGGAATACTCCGGTGATTTGTTGATCTCACAGAATCGTACAAGTGACATTGTGTTTTGACGTTTGTGCAATTTCTACTACTGGTGCAGAAAAAAAAATTATGGATTCTTCTACGGTACTGGCATTGATTGTATTTTTACTCCCACATAACAATTTTTTAGAATTTAATTTAATTTTCTTTTAGTTTATATTACCAATTAATCCTTCCCTCGGGTAAGTATCCATTTTTCTCAATGTTCTTCTCACTGTTTTGTTCCGCTCTCTGTAAAAAAATATTCTCGTTTTATTTTAATTCTCATGGTAGTTGAATACCACGTCGAGTTGTACCATTGCACCCTGATTGTTTAATTCATGATGACGTTTATAACCATACGCACTTCTATCCACTCCCATACGCTATTCATTCGTGTATTAACGCTCGCGAAGCTTATTTTTCGAGTCGTTAAATATGACGGGCGGTGGCAAAGTAGTAAAACTACAAAACAAAAAAAAAAGAAATAAAAATTCAACGAAACGAAAAACGCTCGAACAATAATTTGTTATTTCTGTCTCGACGTATGAAAATTCTTCGCCAATCGTAAAGTTAATTTATTGTCCATTTCGTGTTTGTATACTGGCTTCTCTTCAAAGCTAACGGTTTCCTTTGAAAGTGAATAAAAATATATATATATACACACGAATGAAAATGAAAAAGACTTTGCGGTCTCGAGCGTGCAATTAATTCGTTAATTAAAAGAATAATACCGTTACACGGTAAACGTGCGTATACAAATGCATTTGTATATACTGAAAATACATTGAAAATCATTTGCAAGGCTTCGTGGCCTTGTGCTGTCGCCCGTTCTCGCGAATTTCTCAACTATATAAATATATAAATTCGTGCTCGTGCCACAGAGGCCGAGCTGGGGATGCGGTTTGTGACCGAATTATCCCATTACTTCATTTTTACTAGAGACAGGGGCGTGGCAACGGAAGAGGTGAAACAAAAGTGAGGGAGCTAACCGTGGATTATGTCGCATTCGCTAATGTTAATTAAGATCTCCTTGTCGGAGAATTAATCTTTCTCTCTCTCTCGTGAAAACGTTTTTTTTTCCTCCAAATGTTTATAGAAGTCGTTCATTTTTACTCGCAATAGTTTTGAGTCGTCACATTTTTATTCATCTCTATTTGTATAAAAAAAAAAAAATAAGCAACCCTTACAGTAGTCGCATATGATGTGTAACATCTGACATCTCACCTTGGTAATAAGCAACACTAACATTATATCCCGAAAAAAATGATTCCGGTATTATTTGAAATGATTTTCCGTAACGAAGAATAATTCTTTTTAATGAAAATTGTATTTTATTTTATTAACGCTAGGAGTAATGCAATTTGTTATTGGAGACAGTTATTTTTGTTCAATTTGGGGGAGAGCAGAGACATTTCATCGAAGTATTACATGCAGTCGCTGTTGATGTAGACGAAGTAGGAGAAAATGGCAACGATGGCAATCGTAAAGTTGCATGACTGACAACCAGATTTGGCAAAGCGGTGGTTGGGTCGACCGTTGATGTCTGTGAGAGAATTAAGTTCGCTGCAGGTGCCCGAAAATCCCTGCTACGCTGAGTCGAATTATGCGCATTTTTTTGGGTCTACCTTTCCAGTTTTTCATTTTTCCTCACGTTTTTTCTGCCGGTAATCTCGCATATATTCTGTTCTAGATTTACCCATCTCTGCAACTCACGAAATCATTAGAATTAAATTAGAATTATAAATATTTAAGAAATTATTAATATCCAAGAAATTATCCGTGTAATTAATTACTTTGTTTTTATTTTATCAAAATAAAAAATATCAATTGAGCAGAGACAGAAATTAACCTCAAAAGTTAAAAAAGCTATTTGTTTTTTTTTTTTATAAAAATGAAAAATATCAATCGAGCAACGACAGAAATCAACCTCAAAATTTAAATAAGCTAAATATTCAAATATTTATTCAAATAATTATTCATTATTACTCACTTGCATTTTTTATCCATGATCTGCACTTTTCAGACACGTTATCAATAGTAAATACATTTATTAATATAGTTTACACATATAAATTAGTTTATATAACAGCACACTTTATACACAACACTGTATGTTAATCGCACAGCTGATGCGTTTTCCTGTATTTCTTTTTCTCTTTTTAGTCACACACGCACACGCTGTTGGCTGACAGTACAAATCTCTCGGAAAATGAGTTGGTACCATCTGACGGCCAACGCTACCACCGCGCACACTCATTGGTCAAATCAAATAGCGCGCGCTTCTCGGGCTTCCTGTTACACACTTCCGTCCCTTTTCACGAAATCAGTGCCACAGAAACGGAGCGGAAAGATATTACACATCAAAAACATTTGACAATTTACCGCAATGACGTAATTAAAAAATTATTCCCACGAGGATGCTGACTCCCAGCATTTTTCTCTCTCTCTCTCTCTCTCTCTTTCTCTTTTTTCTTAGCCGTCAATCTTCCTAGTCAGGAATTAAAAACGATGATACTGTACAACGTACCACAGGTTACAATAGTTGTATACGCCTTCAAGTGGACGAGAAGTGTCTTGGGTCGAACTATTCGAGGGTCTCGTGAAAGAGCGTTTGTCACGGTTCTTTAAATCCATTACACACCTCTTCTATATATACACACGTCATTTGTTACATACTATGGATGTACGATGTAATATATAAATGCGGCTCGTTCCCGTATACTTGTTCACTCTCTGACCGCCTTCCTTCGTCGTTTCCCATACGACAAAGAAAAACTCGTAGAGACATAGAAATGCTTTCAATGGCTATAGCGAGTAAACGAGAGACAGTGCTTTCACTTTTTACATCGTCTCGTAGTGGCCTCGACGATAGGTAGCATGTCGTGCATCTATTATCGTACAATCTAACCAATTTCATTCAATTAGGAAAGCTTCGACATTAGAATCACGTTATTTTAACGATGACTCTTCGAAAATTGTTTGGACACAGTTTCGAAGGAATGTAAACTAGAGTCAGCCTGGACCAAATGAATGCCTACATTATATGAAAGTAATATATAACACATTTTATTATCAACCATCCGGAAGACAGTTTTTTAGCGCAGTTTTTACGTTTCCGTACCGAAAAAAATGAAACCCTACGGCGAGACTCGTTTTCCGTCCGTCCGTCCGTCCGTCTGTCCGCCTGTCTCAGGCCTCTAACTCCAAAACGGTTCGACCTATCAACTTTAAATTTGGCATGCGGTTGGAGTTAGATGTACCGAAGACGGCCCCCGAATCATTTTTGGAAAAATATTTTTTTTGACAATTTAGAGCCGCCAAAATGTGTAGTCTTGAACAAACTGACGTTTCTGTCCTGGCGAGTGGGGTATCGTTCGACAGGGCTTACTTTAACGATTGCAAAAATATTTTTTAGAATTCGATACGATGAAAATTTTCAACAACATGTTCTTTTTTTCACTATCCCTCGCGTTCCTTAAGGGAGGAAATAGGGTTAGGACAGCGTTTTCTCAATGATTTTCATGAATTTTTTTAAAGTATAAAAAATGAATATAATTTATTGAAACGTTGAGAATATTTTATACATATATTTAAGTATATACTGTAAAATTTTTATACATATATTTAAGTATATACTATAAAATATTAGCGACCCCATATTGCAGGTCACGATCAGACTCAGCATTTTGCGTAGATTCTGAAAGCCGCAATTTTCATCTGAAATCGAACGAGGTTGGAATTTACTTTTATTATATGTCTCTCTTCTATATGAACCTAAATGCTTTAAAAAAAAAAGAAAATAGAATTTTTTACAGGGGTCAAAACAAAAAAGCATGATTTTTTGCCATTTTTTCCAACTTCATTTGCAAAAAAAAATTATTTTAAATAATGATAATATTCCGATTTTAGGTTCATATAGAGCGCAATACTACGAAGAAAGTAACTGCCAATTTTCAAAACGATTGGTTGAAAACTTTTAACAAACTAGCGTGTACGCAAGTTAAAAAAAGTCGTTTTCAGAATAACGCGTTTGAAAAAATAGTACCAAGAACAACAAGCAATATGGGGTCGCTAATATTTTATAGTATATACTTAAATATATGTATAAAATATTCTCATAGTTTCAATAAATTATATTCATTTTTTATACTATAAAAAAATTCATGAAAATCATTGAGAAAACGCTGTCCTAACCCTATTTGGTCCCTTAATGGCTTATAACAATAGAACGAGTCGGAATTTTCATTTAAAATTTTGGAAACATATTTTTCAATAGTTTTACTAACAATTTATGAAATTAAAAAAAAATCGATATTTTGAACCGTCTAACCCTATTTCTCCCCTTAATTCCAAACCTATTGCTGCCGAAAATTCTAAAATAATTTTGTTGTATAAAGGCATGTGGGAAATTTCGAGGGAATGATATTTGATCCTGATCCATTATTTAATCCACATCCACAATCATTAATATTATTCATTTATTAAAAGATCGGGCAGAGAATTTTTTCAAATCCTTAGCAATTCACCGTCCAGAGTCTCAAGTACCGGAAAGAAAAGTTTCGGAAAGTACGCGCGGAAAAATGACTTAGCGAAAGGAGTAGAAACGCGAGTAGACGAGTACCCGATGATCTCTCCAAGTCTTTCGTGTGATTTCACGCTGGGAATATACTCGCGACTGCTCTCGGGAAATCGAATGACTTTCGCACGACCTGGAACGTTTCGCCCCCGACATACACACACGTACATAACATTTTACGTGTACGTACATTTTTATTAATCGTGCATGTATGTATCGTAGGATTCCACGGACGAACGCACTCGTGACTCTCTCATCTGAAGTACATGCATATTATAACTATGAGTATAGGCAAATGTACATTTATATATATATACGGGGTCTGTTCAAAAAGTATCGCGAATTTTGAATTTCCACGGGCTACGTATATTCGATTTTCGATTTTTTTGTGGCGTTAGTTTGGTATTCATGTCCGTCACTTATGCTGAAAAAATCGGTCATTTTGAATGTTTAGTTAATAGTGGACAGCTGTTTTGGTTAGACGCATTTTGGCTTGTCTTCGATTTTTGCCTATTCCAAAAAAGCAGCTTCCATTGCGATGATTTAGCTTTGGTTTCCGCGTCATAACCATAAACCCATGATTCGTCATCAGTTATGACCCTCTGGAGCAAATTTGGTTCGTCGCGGACCAAGTCCAACAGCTCCTTAGCAATGTTAACGCGACACTGTTTTTGTTCGAAATTGAGTAATTTTGGCACGAATTTCGCGGCGACCCGTCTCATGCCCAAATCATTGGTAAAAATCGAATAGCACGAGTCAATCGATATGTTTAGTTCCTCGGCAACTTCTCTAACGGTGATTCGACGATTGGCCAATATTATTTTCTTCACTTCATCAATGTTTTCGTCTGTTGTTGATGTGCTCGGGCGTCCGGAACGCATTTCGTTGTTAGCATCTTCTCGGCCCTCTGAGAACATTTTTTACCACCGATAAACGTTGCTTTCTGTATCTGTATGCGTCCGCGCACTTAATTTTGTTTTCCACACAAAATTTGATACGGATTCTTTGATACATTTTTTGGAATAGGCAAAAATCGAAGACAAGCCAAAACACGTCTAACCAAAACAGCTGTCAACAATTAACGAAACATTCAAAATGGCCGATTTTTTCAGCATATGTGAGGGACACGAGTACCAACCTAACGCCATAAAAAAAACGAAAATCGAATATACGTAGCCCGCGGAAATTCAAAATTCGCGATACTTTTTGAACAGACCTCGTATATAAATGGTCGGTTTGTACGTACAATTGCACACGTTTATATCAGAAGTAGTAACCGTGCATAAAAATCAGACCCCGCGGCACGAAGAGACACGCGATCACTTTTCTCGCATACACTTATAATTATCGTAACTCTCCAGCTGTGTAACAGAATAACGATATTTATATACATATATGTATGTATGTATATATACGTACCTCTCCTATATATCTTGAAAATTATTTAATGATTTAGATACGCGCAATGTGGAATGAGTTAACGCTCCTGTTTCGAGAACTTCTCATTGCCAGAGTCGCGTTACATTACAGTGACTGTTGAATGAATGAATTCACGAGTTTACACTATCGCGTTCATTTGCGTTGCTCTCTTTAATCACTCCGTGATTCATTTGCAATGACGCAATTTTTGTTCGCTCTATCAATCGGTCTCTGGTTATTCACACGATGGAAGGGAACATAAATGATCGATCGGTGGTCATCAGTCGAACAAAAGAAAAAAAACCGTTGCTAAAAAATCGCTCAGATTGAAAATTTGCTCGTTGCTTTTCCTCTTTGAACAATTTTGTATTGCAATTTTGGCGTCCTCGAAGAGGAAGCTTTGGTAACGACATAAAATAATCAGGAGGCAATGTGCAAGCTTCTAATTCACACGCTTTTTTTCTTATTTCGGTTTCAACGATCACCGACTGTTTTTTAGTTCAGAAAAAAAATCATAGTTTCATAAAATTCAAACTTGTTTCATCGATTTTTCCTAAATTAGCATAATTCAATGTCAAACATACTTTAATAATGTTCTATATACATATGGAAAATTATTTAGCTCGATATCTCAAGATTTACGAACATTAGAATGACCACAAATATTTTTTGACAAATCAAACGAGTGTAAAATTTCATAGTCGTTATAAACTTCGTCAAAAAATTCGATATACAAAGAGAATTTGACGCTCAAGACATTTTTTATAAATATGACTTTATGAGTATTTGGAATATTTTAATCAGTTCGGTATGAAAGTATAAAAAAAAAAATTCTCACGAAAACAAAGCTTCCTCTGTGAGGAAGCAAAAATACTTCAACGAAATTACAGTGATAATAATTATTTTTTAAATATTCATATATAGGAAGAATAACTGTTAAAATATGACAATGAAAGATATTACAACTTTTATTTCGTCAAACCGTTACAAAAAAATCGCTCAGATTGGAAATTTGCTCGTTGCTTTTCGTCTATGAACAATTTTGTATTGCAATTTTGGCGTCCTCGAAGAGGGACTTTAGGAACGAGATAAAATAATCAGGAGGCAATGTGCGAGCTTCTAATTCACACGCTTTTTTTCTCACTTCGATTTCAACGATCACCGACTGTTTTTTAGGTCAGACAAAAATATCATAGTTTCATCAAATTCAAACTCATTTCATCGATTTTCCCTAAATTAGCTTAATTCAATGTCAAACATACTTTTATAATGTTCTATATACATATGGCAAATTATTTAGCTCGATATCTCAAGATTTACGAACTTTAGAATGACCACACACATTTTTTGACAAATCACGCGCTTGAAAATTTCATAGTCGTTATAAACTTCGTTAAAACATTCGATAAACAAAGGGAATTTGACGCTCAAGACATTTTTTATAAATATGACTTTCTGAGTATTTGAAATATTTTAATCAGTTCGGTATGAAAGTCTACAAAAAAAATTCTTACGAAAACAAAGCTTCCTCCGTGAGGAAGCAAAAATACTTCAGCGAAATCACAGTGATAATAGTTATTTTTTAGATATTCAAATATAGGAAGAATAATAATTATTCTTCAACAGTATTGTATTTTAGCAATTATTGTTATAATATGACAATGAAAGATATTACAACTTTTATTTCGTCAAACCGTTACAAAAAAATCGCTCAGATTGGAAATTTGCTCGTTGCTTTTCCTCTATGAACAATTTTGTATTGCAATTTTGGCGTCCTCGAAGAGGAAGCTTTCGGAACGAGATAAAATAATCAGGAGGCAATGTGCAAACTTCTAATTCACACGCTTTTTTTCTTACTTCGGTTTCAACGATCACCGACTGTTTTTTAGTTCAGAAAAAAAATCATAGTTTCATCAAATTCAAACTCGTTTCATCAATTTTCCCTAAATTAGCTTAATTCAATGTCAAACATACTTTTATAATGTTCGATATACATATGGCAAATTATTTAGCTCGATATCTCAAAATTTACGAACATTAGAATGACCACAAACATTTTTTGACAAATCAAACGCGTGTAAAATTTCATAGTCGTTATAAACTTCGTCAAAAAATCTAATAAACAAAGGAAATTTGACGCTCAATACATTATTTATAAATATGACTTTCTGAGTATTTGGAATATTTTAATGAGTTCGGTATGAAAGTCGAAAAAAAAAAATTCTCACTGAAAACAAAGCTTCCTCCGTGAGGAAGTAAAAATACTTCAACGAAATCACAGTGATAATAATTATTTTTTTAAATATTCACATATAGCAAGAATAATTGTTAAAATATGACAATGAAAGATATGACAACTTTCATTTGGTCGATACGTTTATTTAAATTGATGCCCGTATATGTTTGTCGAACACTTTCGCGACACGACCATTCTCGTGAATCGTGACTTTCCCGCATGACCCGCATCTTCCTTTTGGGTAAACCGACCTTTTATCATAAATTTTTACGTCGCCATATATTTTATTCAATGCGCAAGCTCCGCTACGATGTGCATACGTGAATTTTCTCGCATACGACTAACGTACACGCGTACATAATTGTAATCAAACATTGTCGTGCGGAAAAAGTTCGTTTGCGATGAGAAAAAAAATGCAGGTGATCGTGCAGTTGGGGAGGTGGGAAAAAAATTTGTGAGAAATAGGGGAAAAAATTAAATTTGTGACAAATAAATGAAATAAAAGTAAAACGAGTAAAATCACAAAACAAACAATAAAATAAATGAAAGATAGAATACTCACAGCAACCATCTCTTTTCTCTTTCTCGAATTTGTTTTTGCCATCAACTCGGAAACATTCTTGCCACTGGTCTACGCGAGATTCTTTGCTTCTTCGCGCGCATTTAGCCTTTTAAAGTGCAGCATATTAACGCGTTTATGCATATTTATCGCCATTGGACTTGAAACAATTTCAACGTTCCTATTCGAGTGCATTGCCGTGTACCACTTATACCAATTATTCCATCGCGAACTAATAAAATCCTTTTGTAATGACTTGGCAAATTAATTTCATTATTTACATTTTCCTTATTCGAGTTGTTACAAAGTGGCACGCTTCGTTGGCAATTAGGAGAGGAATTTTTATTACAGAAATTTGAAGTGAAAAGTGATATAACAAAATAACATAGTTGCGAGTAAACGAACATTGCTCAACGGTACAGTTTTTACGGTGCACTGTAATTTTTCGCTTATTTTTTTTGTCCATTGACTCAAACAACAATTTTGTTTAGTATTTCGGGATGACGAAAATTTTACCACGAATTTTTTTGTACTTAAAAAAAGCGATTTTTTCAGACGCTTCTTTCTCGCGATTCGCGAGATAAAAATTGCTTTTTTTTTTTGCTGCCACGTTCACGAGTCCGAGCCACGACACGAGGTACGAGTAACGTACACGAGCCTGGTACAGGCTAGGAATACACATGGTCTTATGGTCGCATTATCCGGGACCGCGGGGCCATAAAAGTCTTGCGAGGGCTTCTAGCTACCCAGTCGCATGTATAAGGCATGAGGAGGCCTCTCATCTCTCGTCCCTCGTGGCCAGCAGCAACGGCCAGAGATCCACTGTTTTCTATGTATATATAGCGCATTCTTTGAACATAGATACGGATATGCACTTATACACGGGATGAAAACGCGCCGGTGAGGAGCTCACGCTCTCCTCGATGCAATGAATAAATGTTAATGCGGACCCTATAATAATTGCTTTACGGCTACCCACCACTGTAATCACTTTAATAGCCGGCTCTGTCATGGCGCGCGCGCCAGAGTAAATTCAGAACTTAGCCGCTTACCTTATCTATATACATATCTATATACAGGGTGTCCCAAAACTAGCACGTCAGAGTAACACGTGGGATAGATTGGCTCCGGACTTATCAAAATTCACAAATATGACCTCAGTAAAAATCTCATGGTTTTTTGAAAAAAAATTATTCTGAAATTGGCTCTAAAATCATCAGCAATAATCAGAGAGAGATTGAGAGATTAATTTACATTTATTTAACCCTTAGCATTGCTATGAGGCAAAAAACAAAGAGTGGTGCAGTTAGAATAACAAAGTAGAACTTACAAACTAAATAAGAGCTAGTTAAGTAGAGTACATTTTACAGAAGCGCGGTCAAAATAAGAACTAGGTAAAAACTAGAAAAAAAAAGCAACCCTTACAGTAGTCGCATATGATGTGTAACATCGGATATCTCACCTTGGAAATAAGCAACATTAACATTATATCCCGAAGAAACTGATTCGGGTATTATTTGAAATGATTTTTCGTAACGAGGAATAATTCTTTTTAATGTAAATTGTATTTTATTTTATTAACGCTAGGAGTAATGCAATTTTTTATTGGAGACAGTTATTTTTGTTCAATTTGGGGGAGAGCAGAGACATTTCATCGAAGTATTACATGCAGTCGCTGTTAATGTAGACGAAGTAGGAGAAAATGGCAACGATGGCAATCGTAAAGTTGCATGATTGACAACCAGATTTGGTAATTTTTTGGTAAAAATTATAAATATTTAAGATATTATTAATATCAAAGAAATTATCCGTGTAATTAATTAATTTGTTTTTTTTTAATAAAAATTAAAAATATCAATTCAGCAGCGACAGAAATTAACCTCAAAAGTAAAAAAAGCTATTTGTTACTTTTTTTAATAAAAATTTAAAATATCAATTGAGCAGCGACAGAAAACAATCGCAAAATTTAAAAAAGCTAAATATTCAAATATTCATTCGAATAATTATTCATTATTACTCACTTGCATTTTTTATCCATGATCTGCACTTTTTTCAGACACATTATCAATAGTAAATACATTTATTAATATAGTTTATACATATAAATTAGTTTATATAACCGCACACTTTATACACAACACTGTATGTTAAGGTGGGAAATAGGGTTAGACGGTTCAAGAAATCGATTTTTTTTTTTTCATAAATTGTTAGTAAAACTATTGAAAAATATGTTTCCAAAATTTTAAATGAAAATTCCGATCCGATCTATTGTTATAAGCCATTAAAGGGGGAAATAGGGTTAGGACAGCGTTTTCTCAACAATTTTCATGAATTTTTTTATAGTATAAAAAATTAATATAATTTATTGAAACTTTGAGAATATTTTATACATATATTTAAGTATATACTATAAAATGTTTATACATATATTTAAGTATATACTATAAAATTTTTATACATATATTTAAGTATATACTATACTAATTTATTTACTATATATATACTAATTTATTTAGTTTCAGATTGCAGTGGTGCAAAAGTTTTTATTCGTTGATTTATTACCCACGGAGGAAGACGGTCAAAAAGACGAATTTATACAGAGTAAAAGATATCTTGAAACAAGATATTTTCGTAATTTCTAAACGAGCGAAAAAAATCCTGATCCTCGGTCAGCAAAACTGTTTAACTTTACACAAAATATTCCATACACGATGTGTATATTTCATGTCTGCTATACTCACATCAGTCGTTGGCGGCATCTCGCATCAGCAACAACCCCTTCTTCTTCGACTAATACCGCGTGCGCGCACGGTTCTCGCAAACGCTCGCTCACAATATCCCCGGGTAAAGAGAGGGAAAACATTTTTTGTTGGAGCCTTCACCGCTGGCGTTAACGGCCTACCAATCTTTTACGATAGCCTACGAGCGTCTACTCCTGGGGGGCTAGAAAATCCGGCAAGGATCCAAAAGAACAGGTAATACCAAAACGAATGAGGAGAAGAAATATAAACGCTCGTTCAACTGTTGGAACTCTGGCCTAGAGACAATGGCCAATGATTAAAGATCGCTTATAAAAAGATTCCTCGATCGATACGACGATTTTTGACAATTTGAACGTAAACAAAAGGATCTTTTGTCCTTTAACAAAGTTTATAATATTCAATCGTCAATAGAAATTAATTATAATCGACGATGAGTGAATGCAACGAATACGCGTGTCGTTCGCGTGTAATTTAAGAAAGTACACGTTCAAATATAATTTTTTCAAATTTTACAGTCCGTGTTTCCATCGTAGACATTTCCAGGTTTTTACGTCGTTTCCCCTTTGTTTCTATTCCCTTCCAATTCTTTGATGGCGACCCCTAAAGTGTTCTCGATGGGGCATTAAAGAATGGGAAGGTATCTGATGTGGCACGAGAGCACAGGAAAACCTCGCCTAAAAACCTCGATAAAAACCTGCCTTAGCCTCGTCATTAAAGATCAAAACGTAGGCACTATGGGCCAGAAGACCTGATTTCATGGCCAAAAGTCAATTTATCAAACTTTCAAATTTGTACAAAAGAATCAGGCCATTGTAATCTGTGATAGTTAAAGTATTTACGTTGTAAGTTATTTGTTAATTAATGAAACTCTACTCTGTTGACAGTTACGCAAAAAATAAATATATATTTTATTTTTCATGTGTTTCTTCCTTAAGATATTTTATATATTTATGAACTGGTTACTAATCTCAAAGTGACTGCTTTTTCTTATTCATCCTTAGACATACATAAGTAAATGAAATGATATTTAAATTTAAAAAATTATTTTTTACTTATGTTCAGCAGTATTGATGTGAAAAAATCGTTAGTACTTTGGTGAAGTTTCTAATGCCGTTTGATCGTTCCCCGGCGTTCCCCGAGTTATCGAAAAATTACACATATCAGTGTCTTCCTTATAATGTGTACTTCAAGGTAAACGTGCCCATTTTTGCACTTTTTCATAAATTACGCTAAAAATCGCAAATAACGCAGCTAGCGTCCGAGTGCCAAACATCGGTTCTGACCGTGTCGCCTCACAAAACCAATTGCGACCGGCCGCGCTGTGTATCGCTCTGGTTTTCACTCGCTTTCCATTTTGCGTTTACGTCACTTCGGATTTTTATCGAAAGTTGAAAGATATTAGTTTTTTTTTTATTTGACCCTTTTTTTCTTATTTATATTGAATTTCTAATGGCAAAAAACGACCTTTTCTACCTATATTTCATATTTTCAACCAGCCATTGTTGGAGCCATTCGATATTTAAGGGGTGGAAATAGGGTTAGGACAGGGTTTTCTCAATGATTTTAATGAATTTTTTTATAGTATAAAAAATTAATATAATTTATTGAAACTTTGAGAATGTTTTATACATATATTTCAGTATATACTATAAATTTTTTGAAGAATTTCCTTGAAAAACACCGAAGATATTAGCGACCCCATACTGCAGGTCACAATCAGACTCAGCATTTTGCGTACATTCTGAAAGTCGCAATTTTCATCTGGAATGAAACAAGGTTGGAATTTACTTTTATTATATGTCTCTCTTCTGTATGAACCTAAACGCTATCAAAAAAATAAAAAATTGAATTTTTTACAGGGGTTAAAACAAAAAAGCATGATTTTTTGCCATTTTTTTACAACTTTATTTGCAAAAAAAAAATTATTTTAAATAATGATAATATTCCGATTTTAGGTTCATATAGAGCGCAATACTATGAAGAAAGTAACTGCCAATTTTCAAAACGATTGGTTGAAAACTTTTCAAACTAGCGTGTACGCAAGTTCAAAAAAAGTCGTTTTCAGAAAAACGCGTTTGAAAAAATAGGGCGCTCGGGGCCTGAAGGAGAGCTACTCACTTTAATGGCTTATAACAATGGAACGAGTCGGAATTTTCATTTACAATTTTGGGAACTTATTTTTCAATAGTTTTACTAACAATTTATGAAGGAAAAAAAATCGATTTTTTGAACCGTCTAACCCTATTTCCTCCCTTAATCGTTTTATCACCCTCTTCAAACTCCGCAAACACCTTCATAAATTGTCCTGAAAAAAGAATGGGAGAATAAAAATAAAGAAGAACAATCATAAAACCGCGAGAACGCGAAGCATCTAAGAAAAGAGCCTTTTGCCATGAGAGTGCCGTGGCTCCAATTAAAATAAACGTACGTCGAAGAGTTTTCTTCCTCCACCGGCAATCCTCTTATTTCTTTCTCTTCTTTCCTCTCTTTATTCATCCTTCTTTATTTCTATTCTTTGCTCTCCCTCTCTCTCTTTCTCTCAGGCTATATGTTCTTGTGGTTCTCGAGGATTCCGTCACTCTCGCCTCTCTCACGACGTTCCGTTGCACTTATGCCGGACATCAGCTGCTGCAGTGGCAGCAAAGTATCCGGAGCTAGTTAAACGAGCCCTCGTCGCGCCTCTATATAGTAGAAAACGTCTATCGTCGTCGTTGCGATTCCACGGGCATTTCTCTCTCTCTCTCTCTTCTATCATGTTGGTTACTTTCTGTACCTGCATAGCTGAAAGATTCTACGCAACTGTACAGTTTCTTGTGGCATGCTCACGTCCAAGAAGACGGGCAGGAGGGGGGTGGGATATAAAGTCCGCGTACATGTACGCGATTGCCTACACCATATGTCGCTCTTCCAAGCCTCGAGAACCGCTTCAGAGGGATCAACGACACTTGGTGCGGACGTACGCCGAGAAAAGAGACATATCCCCGCAGGTAGCATTTCTTTGCCACTGTATTGAGAGAGAATATACCTTTGTGAGAGAAGGAGTCCGGATGGATAACCGGGAGCTGGCCGCGATTCTCACTGACAATACAAAACGCAGATATATTTATTTATAGTTAGAGTCAGGCAGGAAGTAAGAAAACCGGGCAATGTTCGAACAAGAGCCCCACAGGATGCTGGGATAATCCGGAGCTTTCTTTTGTTCTTATTTTTCAGGATCAATGATGAACAGGGGGATTGAAGCATTTAGGAATGATAAATAGGATCTACGAACTGCCAACACAGAGAGGAAACTCAGTGTTTCTTGGGCCCCACTCCTCTTATTCACAGGTTCCTCACGTAGATTGTTTAACGCAGCGATAAAAAAAAAATACAATAAAAACGAACAAGATACGTTCTCACACCACTCTGACGTTGATAGTAGCAAGTTCGTGAAAGGTTTCATCGCAGGTCTTCTCCTGTTCCTCGTTTTACATAAAACGAGGACTGAGGATTAAGGGAGGAAATAGGGTTAGACGGATCAAAAAATCGATTTTTTTTAATTTTCATAAATTGTTAGTAAAACTATTGAAAAATATGTTCCCAAAATTTTTAATGAAAATTCCGACTCGTTCTATTATTATAAGCCATTAAGGGAGGAAATAGGATTAGGACAGCGTTTTGTCAATGATTTTCATGAATTTTTTTTATAGTATGTGCTGAAAAACTTAATTTATGATTGTATAGGTGATGACGAGGTACGAAAAGCCACGAGAGTCACCGAAAATCGCCATCGTTTCCCCTCGACGATTTTCGTGGATTCTCGGTCTCACGTTGAGTAGTATCTCGGACACCACAAGAGAGTTATCATCGATCCGCCGTAGCGATCGCAAGCTCAGGCAAGAAGCGATTGCCAGTCATATATTTATATACGTATTTTGATCCAACGCTGAATAACTGACATCGATCATATTATCGTCGGTTCAGCGTTGCTCTCTTCGAGCCTTAAAAGGATAAACCGTCAACCGCCAGAGAAAAAACCCAGATCTGGTTCAACATCATCGGTTCTGCGGATTTACATCGATTTCCATAGAAAAAGCTAAGTCCGAACATTTGTTTAATTGTACGCGTTCATGCGGGATTGCGATCATCAAGCTGCGGTGGATATATTTCTTTAAATACACAGTTTATATTAAATTTAATTTCTGAAATGAGAATGGCAAACACGTCTCCCTGTACATAATGTTTGACCAATTTTATACCATTCTACCAGATATCATTGTAATTATAATAACTATCTTGTGCATTGTTCATACCCGGGAAAACTTTGTGGGTGAATATATAATAATTCCAACTGCGGTATCGATGGTAATTACGATGCTCTTTGTCATATATACACAACAATATATTGTATTCGAAATATCAATTTTTATTAAATCGCGATGTGAAGATCCTCGAGTATGATTTCATATCATTTTTGTTTAACGAATTATTTCATTCCCTAATGACCATAAAATAATATACAACCTTTCAAATTGATACAATAAATAAGTAACGAATTTTAAATAAAAACAAAATATAAAGATTCATTACAAGTATAAAAAATAAATATAATTTATTAAAACTTTGAGAATATTTTATACATATACTTAAGTATATACTATAAAATATTAGCGACCCCATATTGCTTGTTTTTCTTGGTACTATTTTTTCAAACGCGTTTTTCTGAAAACGACTTTTTCTTAACTTGCGTACACGCTAGTTTAAAAAGTTTTCAACCAATCGTTTTGAAAATTGGCAGTTCCTTTCTTCATAGTATTGCGCTCTATATGAACCTAAAATCGGAATATTATCATTATTTAAACTAATTTTTTTTTTGCAAATAAAGTTGTAAAAAATGGCAAAAAATCATGCTTTTTCGTTTTGACCCCTGTAAAAAATTCAATTTTCTATTTTTTTGATAGCATTTAGGTTCATATAGAAGAGAGACATATAATAAAAGTAAACTCCAACCACGTTTGATTTCAGATGAAAATTGCGGCTTCCAGAATGTACGCAAAATGCTGAGTCTGATTGTGACCTGCAATATGGGGTCGCTAATATCTTCGGTGTTTTTCAAGGAAATTCTTCAAAAATTGTATAGTATATACTTAAATATATGTATAAAATATTCTCAAAGTTTCAATAAATTATATTTATTTTTTATACTATAAAAAATTTATGAAAATCATTGAGGAAACGGTGTCCTAACCCTATTTCCCCCCTTAATGGCTTATAACAATAGAACCAGTCGGAATTTTCATTAAAAATTTTGGGAACATATTTTTCAATAGTTTTACTAACAACTATTGAAACTATTGTTAGAAGCCATTATTGTTATAACACTACTACTATTGTTATAAGCTATTGAGGGGGAAATAGAGTTAGGACAGCGTTTTCTCAATGATTATCATGAATTTTTTTATAGTATAAAAAATGAATATAATTCATTGAAGCTTTGAGAATATTTTATACATATATTTAAGTATATACTATAAAATTTTTTTTTAATTTTTTGAATTTCCTTGAAAAACACCGAAGATATTAGCGACTCCATATTGCTTGTTTTTCTTGGTTCTATTTTTTCAAACGCGTTTTTCTGAAAACGACTTTTTTTTTAACTTGCGTACACGCTAGTTTGAAAAGTTTTCAACCAATCGTTTTTAAAATTGGCAGTTACTTTCTTCATAGTATTGCGCTCTATATGAACCTAAAATCGGAATGTTATCATTATTTAAAATAATTTTTTTCTGCAAATAAAGTTGTAAAAAAATGGCAAAAAATCATGCTTTTTTGTTTTGACCCCTGTAAAATATTCAATTTTCTATTTTTTTGATAGAATTTAGGTTCATATAGAAGAGAGACATATAATAAAAGTAAATTCCAACCTCGTTTGATTTCAGATGAAAATTCCGGCTTCCAGAATGTACGCAAAATGCTGAGTCTGGTTGTGACCTGCAATATGGGGTCGCTAATATTTTATAGTATATACTTAAATATATGTATAAAATATTCTCAAAGTTTCAATAAATTAAATTTATTTTTTATACTATAAAAAAATTCATGAAAATCATTGAGAAAACGCTGTCCTAACCTTATTTCCCCCCTTAATGACTACTTGCTTTTCTCTCGACTGTTCTTCTTTTTGTTGACTCCTTCGGTAGCACTTTTGCTAAACTAATACTGTCTATGCCCACGCGCGTCTTGATCATCAAGAAGACATTGAAGCAAGATTTCAACAAATTTGATAATTTAGCCTACATCGAAATGAGAGGTGTCAAAGTGAATCCTTAGATTTTCATCATTTTTCACAAATAAATCGATAAGTCGGTGGTGCTTCACATTGTCGGATGTAGGTAGGTCATCGAGAGAATATAAATAAATTTTTCTCCATTCCAGGAATGTGCCAGAAACCCACTAAATGGGCGACGATAATTTTCCCCTCCCGGCGTCGAGCAATCTTGTTTTTCCTTCTCGTCGCCTCTTAGCTCGTTAAATTTGCCCGCGAGTTCTCAGCCGCAATCAGCGAAAGAACACTCGCGGGCGGGAGCTCCCGTAATCAAAGAAGAAACCGGCCCCGTGCCTCTATGTGTTGCAGAAACATCGCGCCAGCATCCTTAGATCCACTCGGACGCTTCTTCTTTTCTCTCATGTACGCGGCATGTGTACAACCAAAGTAGCCAGCGACAAAAGCCGAAGCTGAGAAGATCGCGCTACATCACCCCCCCCCGGTAATTATTACTCCTCGATTTTTCGTCTCCTTTTTGCTCTCGCCAATGCGCGTCTTTCCCACCCCCTCCCCTGCCCCCGTCGACGAATCTTCTCGACGACTAAGAGGAAGGAAGAGTCCGACGTACGAGACTGCGAACGCGCATACGTGACTCATCATTCGTCAACGTCTCTCGTCGCCGCGGCGGCGTTTATATACCTGGCGAGCTTTCAACGCCCGGCAGGATTAAAATAAAAGACGAAGATTCTTCGCATCATGCGAAAGAAAAAACGACAAGGACTCTTCGCTGATATCCTGTGATGGTCCTAACGGAAAGCCTGGAGGGGCATCAAACAAGATATAAAATAAACCCGACGATAACTATATGTATGCTCTTTTCATATCGTATATATCTACGCTACTGTGGTTATGCTTTAAAGTGTACCTTCGAGATCCTACACCTCGGGCTCGCGAAAGGTGCAGAAGAATATAGCCACAAGAGCTTCCTTTATCCAACGGCTCTGCGGCTTCTGCTGTAACGGCAGGAAGTCATTACTGCATGCAGATTCTCTCGTGGTAGGCGCGCTATAGCGAACGCCGCGAGGGCGAAGTCCGCAATTGGCACCAAAGGTTCACGAACCCCTCACGAGAATAAGAGAATCGAGCGATACGCCAATATTTTATTTTATCATGAAACAAAAAAAACATAGGGAATGTTGCATTAATATCATGGGATCAAGTAAGTCAAGTAAGTCATTATCGATTTCATTGGCTGATCCATTCAGGGGGGGAAATAGGGTTAGGACAGCGTTTTTTCAATGATTTTCATGAATTTTTTTATAGTATAAAAAATGAATATAATTTATTGAAACTTTGAGAATATTTTATACATATATTTAAGTATATACTATAAAATTTTTGAAGAATTTTCTTGAAAAACACCGAAAATATTAGCGACCCCATATTGCAGGTCACAATGGAAAAAAGTTTTTTTTTCCAAAGTCCGCCATTTTGTTATTTATCCATGAAATTTAACTTCAGTAGTTCCAACCAGAATATGTAAATAAAAACAATAATAATAGTTTATTTACATTAATATGTAAATAAAAACATCCTAAATATCCAAAACGATTTATTTTTATTTTCCTACAAAAAAACGCCCTCCAAAAAAGACATGAAAATCGGCTTAAGTTACCAGACTACTGCATCAAACGCGTTTTTCTCGAAACAACGTTTTTCGACGCGCGGCACGCTCTACAGGTTCGAGGAATGCACCGATTTCAAAGTTTCGCCGCTCAAATTAAAGCTAATTAAATTTGGGGGGCCCTGACGGAGTGTTTTTTCCGAAAACATTATTGTAAATATTTCTTTTTCAACGTTAAAGCCCAAAAAAGCACGAAAAAATGAGTTTTTTTTTAATCGGCCGCCATTTTGTTTTAAAGGGCTTTTTCAAAAATCGGAAACCGATAGGGCCCCACAAATTTCATCTATTTCAAGAATCTTTTTGGTTTTTGGATTTCAGACCACTTGGTGAGGCTGTAGAAAGTACCGCACACATCACTTCGCGCCGGGAGCGGCTTCTTTGGCGGAAGCTGGAGCCGCCATTTTGAATTATTTTATTATGAATAAACTCAGTACAATACTTTTTTTATATACAAATAAAACCCACAACAAAATTTTCGCAAAATAATTTATTTTGTATTGAAAGAAAAATTCCTCAAATTGAGGTATTTTTGTGGTCTTTGGACGGGAACTTTCCCTTAAGAACGAAGATTGAAACGCGAAGGGCGTTGGGCGATTTATAATTCTCTCGAATCGTTCTTTATTTCCTTTAAACCTTTAGTACCTTTCTCTCCACTGTATCACTGTGTAAAATGTTTCCTTAACAACGAGCACGCGTGTTTGCGTTCCCTTTCTCTCTCTCTCGATCGTGAAACTTTCAGGACACACGCGGACCAACGAGATCGAGACCGTACTCACCGCCACTTCTCTTGTATTCTCCGAGAATTCCTACTTTTCTTTCATTCCCTCGGAATCAGGAGGCAAGCAGTAGCAGCCCGAAGCGTAGCTTCCTGTACACATACACACACATTTATATTTATTTACTTGCAACGTCGCGGTGAGCTTTTCGCTCGAGGGCCCTCGCGAGTGTCTCGAACCCTTTTCAGAGTTATTCGAGGCATCTTTCTCGTTTCCTCGAGAACATCAGGCATCCCCGTGGATTCATTGAACTCGTTTCATCCTTGATTTCATTTCCATCAATTGCAGAATGAAAATTTTACCACAATTCAAATTGAAATTCAATAAAAATGATAGGTACGTCTCATTTTTCGCTGGCTTATAATCTTCCGTAAAAAAAAGTATCAGATAGTGACAATTGAAACGAAAAGAAAAATGACAAGAAAAAAATCGTTGCGGGGAATCAGCGTTAACTCCATCGCGAGAGCGTGTGGGCTGAGCAGGATTTATCGTTACACGCGTTAACGGTTAAGGGCTTGGCCCTTGCGCCGAAAATGTTGAACGTTACTCCTCGTGCGTATGAAAAGAAAAAAAAAGGTGTGCCTACTCGTACGTTCGAGAATAAAATTGCAACCACGGCCACACCATCACCACCAACAAGCTCCATTGTATTATAAATTATCCGGCTGTATAAGAGTCAAATGCAACGCGTTTATGTACGATATGCATATGGCTTGGATTAAATTCGAGAACTTCGATGGCGAAGGCCCCGGTTTTGCGTACCGCATATACGTATGTACCTAATACCGTACACTCGATAAATCTTAAGAATCACCGAGTCTCACTAGGAAATAAAAAAAATAAAATAAAAGCCAAAAAAATCCACAGAGTGCGTGTCTGTTTGTGTGTAGTCCTCTCGCATCTCTCGCGTTCGTTGAGTTTCGCTTCGCACGCACGTAATTCGATATTCTCTACCTCTTTGCTCGCACGAAGGATTCTCCTGTTTGCTTTTCGATACGCAAGAAGGAAAAATAAAAACATAGCGCACGTGTTTCCTAAGTATGCGACGCGAAACGCTCGAGAGGAGCTGGCGCACATAATGTCGACTTTGGATCTATGATCCTCGAACTCGCGAGAGAATGCGAACGAGTGGGTGGATAGTTTACATACATTGAAGAATTCTTGCCTACATTTATATATATATATATATATATAAATACTGTTATAGGGGAAATCTTTGTAAAATCCACGTGACTATTTCCTCTTTTTTTCTTCTTTGTTTGTCAACATCTATCGCTGGTCGTTGGGAGGAGGCATTTATTCAAATTGACATTGTAACATTTGATTTTGTATTGTACGAAGGGTTCTCCTACCTCGTTTCATCGTCGAGATATTGATCTGCGATTTATAACTCGCTGCCGGAATGCGTGCTCCGAAGACTTGTGACATCCTGACAGCGTATACACGTTTGCGAGATGCTTTTATGTACTTTTGCAACTACCGTGTTGCTGCTGCATGCGTACCTGCTAACAGTCGTCCACCTTTCCCTATTCTTCCTCTTCTTCTTCTTCTTCGGCGTGTTCCTCCACCCTCGCGATTCTCAAGCCCAAACATCGAGAAAGACAATGAAACTAAACACGCGATAAATGCCTAGCTCGGCCGTGAAATACAAATGGTCACGGAGAATTTATTTCTCGGTGGAGAAAGTGTATAATCCAGTCGCGAAATAAACGTATACGATGTATCGTTGTCGTTGTCGCGAATCCAAGTTTCTCGCCACTTTTGGGAGGTAAGCCCACCGGCAAAAGATCCTCTTCTTCTTACGTGGGGTTATTCAGTGACTCCTCTCTGCGTTTCATTCGCCAAACAACCGAGAAAGTATATACGGTAGAACGGGGCGAGTTTAAAGGACCGTTTGCAAGACTTGTAACCGATGTATCATCTTGTCGCGTTGGGAGGTTCACGAACCAGGCATCTATCCTCTCGCTACGGAGAAATACAATAGGGATATTCTCTCTGCTCTTGTACACTTTTCCCGAGAAATATTTCGCCCCCTGTCACGCCGGAGTTCTAAGCGGATATACGAATATATATTGTACCATTGTCACGAAAGATTGTTATACAAAAACAGGCTGTGATGTATCCACAGTTACAGGGCAAAATTCTCGATATAGTCCGCGGTGTTTGGGGATGATGATAAATCGTTTGAACTGGATATGTGGATTATTGGGAAGAGAATTATCGGAATTTAGCGGATTATTGAATAAAGGAGTATTCGGGGCAATGTTTAAGAGGATTATTGAAAAGAGGACTATTCAGAGCAACGTTTAAGAGAATTATTAAAAGAAGGACTATTCGCAGCAATGTTTAGGAGGATTATTGAAAAGAGGACTATTCAGAGCAACGTTTAAGAGGATTACTGGAAGGAGGACTATTCGGAGTTATGTTTAAGAGGATTATTGAAAAGAGGACTATTCGGAGCGACGTTCAAAGGGATTATTGAAAAAGGACTATTCGGAGTAATGTTTAAAAGGGTTATAGAAAAGAGAACTAGTCGGAGAAATGTTTAAGACGATTATTTGAAGGAGGACTATTCGGAGTAACGTTTAACAAGAATATTGAAAAAAAATATATTTGGAGCATCGTTTAACAGTATTATTGGGAAGAGGACTATTTGCAGCAATGTTTAAGAGGATTATTGAAAGGAGGACTATTCGCAGCAATGTTTAGGAAGATTATTGAAAAGAGGATTATTCGGAGCAACGTTTAAGAAGATTATTGGAAGGAGGACTATTCGGAGTTATGTTTAAGAGGATTATTGAAAAGAGGACTATTCGGAGCGACGTTCAAAGTGATTATTCAAAGAGGACTATTCGGAGTAATGTTTAAGGGGGTTATGGAAAAGAGAACTAGTCGGAGAAATGTTTAAGAAGATTATTTGGAGCATCGTTTAACAGTATTATTGGAAAGAGGACTATTCGCAGCAATGTTTAAGAGGATTATTGAAAGGAGGACTATTCAGAGTTATGTTTAAGAGGATTATTGGAAAGACGACTATTCGGAACAACGTTCAAAAGGATTATTGAAAAAGGACTATTCGAAGTAATCTTTAAGGGGGTTATGGAAAAGAGAACTAGTCGGAGCAATGTTTAAGAAGATTATTGAAAGGAAGACTATTCGGTGCAGTGTTCAGGAGGATTATTGGAGAGAGGATTATTCGGAGCAATGTTTAAGAAGATTATTGGAATATGGACTGTTCGGAGCAATGTTTAAGAGGATTATTGAAAGAAGAATATTCTGAGCATCGTTTAACAGTATTATTGAAAAGGGGACTATTTGGAGCAATGTGTAAGAGGATTATTGAAATGATTCAAATGATTTAAGAAGATTTTCGAGATGTGAACAATGAAACGATCGAACGCCTGTGAGGTCTTCCACTGTTCGAAGTATTTTTCGTTTTGCTTTCTATTGCCGCGTTTTTTTTTCTGCTTCAGAGCTAGAGCTAGAACAACACGAAGATTCAGAGGGAGAGCGAGAGAGCGAGAGAGCGGGGGAGGGCTGCTTGGATGAGTTCGAAGAGTGGATCGATTGTTCTTCCTGCTTCAGCGATCGAGACGAACCTCTCTGGGGAAGAGGAAGCAGAAGAAGGAGAAATAGAAGAAGAAGAAGAGAACTTTGTGTGCGGTTGGCACGCCTTCCGCTTCTCTCTCTCTCTCTCTCTCTCTCACTCTCTCTCTCTCTCTCTCTCTCTTGATTGCGCCTTTATGTAACAGGCTCTCTTTTCTCTCTCTTTTTTCTCTCTCTCTTTCTTTGGTTCGGATCGAGAGTTCTCTGCTCGCCGCAGATTCGCAGACTGGCCTAAGGCTGTGTATAGTCAACCGCGAGTCCTGGGACCACGTGGCCTCGTTAAGCGAGGCGCATCGCACATGCCGGAAGAGAGCCCTCTTCTTTGCTCTCTTGTGTGTGCCCCGCAGCAGAAGCAAACAGCGTCCCGCGTGTAAATTATCCATCCCCGCCTAGCCCCTCGATCCTCAGTTCACCGCACATTATACGCAGCCCGAACGATCTAGTCCCGAGATATATATATTGCCCCCGAGTCGATTCGATCGAGTGCGGTGTATAAGGGTCCATGCCGGAAGCATTACGTTTCGTACTTCAGGTTTCTGTGAAAAGAAAAAAAAAACGAAATTTATTTTATGAAATCGTAAAATGAAAATTTAGTGCGTCAACCATCGGAGTTTAATATTAAAATATATTGTTTATTGAAAATTAGATTACCGTAACGAAAACAGGATTTTGTTAATCCACGATTACTTTTAGAATTGTCTATTAATTATCCTGACGATATTTTCTTTTCGTTCTTTTTTATATTAAAAATATTAATAATCAGTTATTCAATTTATTTTTTGGTATTGATGGCGAAGTGTTTTTGCGACATACTTTAATTTCTAAATTATATATCTACATACGTACGTTTTCCGGAGGATGGAATCTCCATTAGACGTTCCACGGCGTCCAATGATGAACGATCGATTTCATATCGATACGACATTGCGATAAGCTCGCTCATCTTTCGAAAGGAAAAAAAACAGAAAAATATCGGTAAAATGCGCGATTAAAATTCCCTCGAGTACTCATCGTCGTACCTCATCTCACTGCTGCAACGCGATGATCGAGAGACAACTTCAAGCGCGCGCTCGCGTTATTCGAGACACTCTCTCGATCGTTTTTTTTCTTTCGCTCTCTTTCTCTATCTCTCACACACTGAGAAATGACTGGATATTCCTTGGCCTCTGAGACCCTGATCTTGAGTCACGGCCTTGAAAGTTTGCCTCCGAGGTGAATATCCCCCTGACTCCCTCTGTCTCTCTCTCCCTCTATCTCGAAGTATATGGATTAGATATATAGATATAGATATATATTTCATAATGGACAGATTGCGGGTAATTTAAGTAGAAAAAAGTGGAAAAATCAGACGCGATCAGACAATTTTATTTAGAACACTTTCAATCTCAAATGCTCCGTTATATTGCTGATGAATTATTGTAGAAAATTAAAAACAAATATACGTAACATGAATTTCATATTTTATCGAGAAAAAGAAAAAAAATTCATAATTAATTCGTGGATATATATTTAATAATGAACAGATTGCGGGTATTTTCAGTGGAAAAAGGTGAACAAATTAGTCGTGATCAGACAATTTTATTTTGAACTTTTTCGATCTTAAATGCTCCGTTATATTGCTGATGAATCATTGTAGAAAATTAAAAACAAATATACGTAACATATATTTCATATTTTATCGAGAAAAAGGAAAAAAAAATTCATAATTAATTCGTGGATATTTCAGTGGAAAAAAGTGGAAAAATCAGACGCGATCAGACAATGTTATTTTGAACTTTCTCGATTTCAAATGCTCCGTTATATTGCTGATGAATTATTGTAGAAAATTAAAAACAAATATACGTAACATGAATTTCATGTTTTATCGAGAAAAAGAAGAAAAATTCATAATTAATTCGTGGATATATCGAGAAAATTTCATGATGAACGGATTGCGGGTAATTTCAGTGGAAAAAAGTGGAAAAATCAGACGCGATCAGATAATTGTATTTTGAACGGTCTCGATTTCAGATGCTCCGTTATATTGCTGATGAATTATTGTAGAAAATTAAAAACAAATATACGTAACATGAATTTCATGTTTTATCGAGAAAATGAAAAAAAATTCATAATTAATTCGTGGATATATATTTAATAATGAACAGATTGCGGGTAATTTAAGTGGAAAAAAGTGAAAAAATCAGACGCGATCAGACAATTATATTTTGAACTTTTTCGATCTCAAATGCTCCGTTACATTGCTGATGAATTATTGTAGAAAATTAAAAACAAATATACGTAACGTATATTTCATATTGTATCGAGAAAAGGAAAAAAAATCATAATTAATTCGTAGATATATCGAGAAAATTTCATAATGAACAGATTGAGGGTAATTTCAGTGGAAAAAAGTGAAAAAATCTGACGCGATCAGACAATTTTATTTTGAACACTTCCAATTTCAAATGCTCCGTTATATTGCTGATGAATTATTGTACAACATTAAAAACAAATATACGTAAAGTATATTTCATATTTTATCGAGCAAAAAAAAACAAAATCATAAATAATTCGTGGATCATTATATTAAATACTTTTTCATTGAAATCCCATCTTTACATACATATTTATGGAGCATCTTTGGAAGCAATTAGTGATTCTACTAATTGCTTACGCTATCGTGCATAATATCACTTATATATGTGTGTTAAATCATTTGATAAACTAAATCGAACCAGGAAGAATTTCTCCGCAGCAAACTCCTGAGATTTTATCCCGATTGGAAAAAAAAAAAAAGAAAACGGATCGAAAACTTCCACCGGTTACTTCGCGGTATCTCCGGGGGAGTTGTCCGTAAGCGCGCGCTAATGCTTAGCGAACCGAGAAGCAAAGATCGCGGCTCGCGAGAGAGAACTCGCCGAAGATAAGCCATGTTCTCTATTGCTCGATGTTGTGTGCTCGGCGAGCGTGTTCTATACCGTTAGAGAATCAGTCGTGTATAAGCGATCACTGTACTACGAGTATATATATATATATATATATATATATATATATATATACAGTATGTGTACTGATCTCTCTGTACGTTAAGCTATTAGCTCTCATCTCGCGCTCCAATCGTTTCCTCCTCTCTCAATCTCACGATATTACTTTCTTATGGGCATTGTTATAAAGTTAATACAACTACAGAAACGAAAATGAGATTTTTATATATATTTAAAGAGTGGTTGCAGCTATAACGCTAAAATTTCATACACGCCGCCATTATTCCTGATGATTTTAGTTAAATTTCACGAGGGTATCGATTTTCTTTAAAAAATATTGAAATTGAAATTTGTCCATTGTTTCTTCATCATTTTTACGCATACACAAACCTCTATGAGCGAAGGACGTTTTTAAATTTGACTTTCTCGTAGCGAAAGCTTTGTGTATGCGCAAAAATGATGAAGCAACGTGGAAGTTTAAATTTGCACCTTTTTTTTTCTCTTCCATAATTGCCATTATGAGAAAGTACAATATAAATTAAGTATATATTATTAGGGCGATTTTTTTTTCCGACTATTTATTTTTTTCAGTCCCCACCCGAAATTTTGTTGGATATGTCGGAACAGAAATTCCCTGAAAGTTACAGCCCTTAATATTAATTCTTAGTACTTTCCCAAAGCGTAAGAAGATTTTCCATCTAAAATACACGTAAATCGAATTTTTTTTTTTCAAATTTCTATAACTCAGTCGCATTTTATGCTATCATATTGTTCTTGGTTTCGATTTACTCGGAATAAAACAATCTAAAAATGTGGGTTTTGCGACGAAAGTGTAAACTGTACTGGTGAGTTGGTACGGGTCACTGAAGTTGATTTTTACCCAAAATTTCGTTTTTTGGCTGTTATCTCCGAAACCATTAACTTTATGAAAAGAATATAAACGGAAAATTTGTTGAAAATTTAATTTCCTATAAAAAAGGTCCTATCGACCCAATTGCTTAGATTAATATTTCTTGAGATATTGAACTTTTTTTATTTTTTTTATTATTTAACATTTCATATTTTATAAATTTTATACTACTCATAAGTTAACGTTCAATATCTCAAGAAATATTAATCTAAGCAATTGGGTCGACAGGACTTTTTTTGTAGGATATTAAATTTCCAACAAATTTTTCATTTACATTTTTTTCGTAAAGTTAATTGTTTCGGAGATAACAGCAAAAAAATGAGAACTTTGGGTAAAAATCAACTTCAGTGACCCGTACCAACTCACCAGTCCAATTTACACTTTCACCGCAAAAGGCACTTCTTTAGATTGTTTTATGAGTAAATCGAAACCAAGAACAATATGATAGCATAAAATGCGGCTGAGTTATAGAAATTTGAAAAAAAAAATTTGATTTACGTGTATTTTAGATGGAAAATCTTTTCACGCTTTGGGAAAATACTTAGAATTAATATTAAGGGCTGTAACTTTCAGGGAATTTCTTTTTCGACATATCCAACAAAACTTCGGGTGTGGACTGAAAAAAAAAATAGTCGAAAAAAAAAATCGCCCTAATATTTTATTCATACTTGAATGATTTAAAAAAAAATAATGCCAAATATTTAGACTTTTGTTGTTATCGTAACAGTTGATGCACGAAAGGGCAAAAATGCCAGCTGAATATATACATATATACACGTATATACAATGAGAGAGTGCAATCTTTAATCATTCAAAATTTCGTTGTAGAATATTCGTTCGGAAAATTGTTATATAAACGAATTGATTCAAAACACTTTTCCATGATTACCATATTTCATATTTAATATATTTCTCAGTCCATTTCCAAATTTCATTGGCCACTTGAAACATTTCCCTACATAAAATGTTCATAGTTATTTTTTCCTATTCATATATTTCGTTTTATCTTTTGTCCTGCGTATTACAAATCTTCTTTTTTTTCTCTCCCATAATTGCCATTATGAGAAAGCAAAATATAAATTAAGTATACATTATTCATACTTGAATGATTTAAAAAAAAAAATAATGCAACATATCCACACTGTTGTTGTTATCGTAACAGTTGATGCACGAAAGGGCAAGAATGCCAGTTGAATATATACATATATAGACGTATATACAATGAGAGAGTGCATCTCTGGACCGGAGGGGGAGATCGTATTACGTTCACGCGCGATCGCCACGGGCAAGTCAATGATCTTGATCGCTATCCCTCCGTGAATATAAATACACATATATAACGATATCGCTCGTTCACCTTCGCGTTCAACTCCACATCTTACACGTACTCCTCGCTCTCCGTCGCTCCCGATAATCACGAAAAATCCGTCAATAATTACAAAAAACAAAACATAACAAATTATTACGCGTCTTACGTATCAATTTACGTTGCTAACAAAAATTATTTAATGCATACTCGAGTAAAAATATCGAGGTAACGTTGAAAAAAATAAAAATAAATAAAAAATAAACAATCTACAGTTTTATCGTAAATGCACGTTCCAAAGTGCAACCGAATGTCTCGGTACATTATATTTATATATCGAGTCTGAAGACGACGAAATAAGGAACGAGCGAGGAAAGAGGTCCACGGTGGTAGGGAGAGAGCAAGACTCTCGGTGGCTCGAGTGCACTTGGCCTCGTCGTAAATTCGCTGAAGAAAATCACTGACCATTCTCAACAGCTACGACGAGGACGAGGACGAGTTTGTGCCAGAATCTTTGCGCGAGAATCGCCGCTATATACAATATACACATATATATATAAATGTATATGTGAATTATTGTAAGATGCTGTATTTGCTGTTGCACTCGAGAGATGTATGCAAACTCATATATATTCGCTGAAAACACGAGGCTTATGGGGGTGAAGGGACGAACGGGGAGGGTTATACGTGCCGAACGTTTTATAATATGTACTACGTGCTCTCGTGAATTCACGATTCTCTCTTTATCTTTTTATTTCCAATACAAATTTACGACTTATATACCCCCTTCGATGCTGGTTGCATCGAACAAACGCGAAACACGTAGGTCTCGTACATCACAGACAGAGAGAGAGCTTTTTTTCTCTCTCTCTTTCTCCATCCCTCTCTCTCTATCCTTCTCTTACTGTTTCTTTCGTTATCCATGTTACCCTCGCGCCCGCGACCTATCGCACTCTCTCTCTTTCTCTCTCTGTCTCTCTTTCTTTGTCCGTCTGTTTGTCTGTCTGTTTGTCTGTCTGTCTCTCTTTCGCTTTCTCGCGAGGACTATGCCAATAATTATGATCGGGGAATTCCCCCCCATGTGTGTGGCAACTCCCGCTGACGATCACGTTATAAGACCTCAATTCGTACCACCCTTAAGGTAGTAGTCTGGTAACTTGAGCCGATTTTCATGTTTTTTTTGGAGGGCGTTTTTTTGTAGGAAAATGAAAATGAATCGTTTTGGATATTTAGGATGTTTTCATTTACATATTAAAGATACAAAAAAAAAATTTTTTGAAAAAATTTAATAGTTTATTATTATTATTATTATTGATCGAAGTTGGCATCTCGAAAGAAAAGCGCGTGGGTGGCCCCGGTGAGTTTGGCTCTTGATGTTATCTGAAATCAAAAATTCTTGATAATTCTTAATCTATAGACATGTCATTCTGGTCGGAACTACTGAAGTTAAATTTCATGGATAAATAACAAAATGGCGGACTTTGGAAAAAAAAACTTTTTTTTCCAAAGTAACAAAATGGCGGACTTTGGAAAAAAAACTTTTTTTTCCAAAGTCCGCCATTTTGTTATTTGTTCATGAAATTTAACTTCAGTAGTTCCGACCAGAATGACATGTTTATAGATTAAGAATTATCAAGAATTTTTTGTTTCAGATAACATCAAGAACCCAAATCACCGGGGCCCCCCACGCACTTTTTTTTCGAGGTGCCAACTTCGACCAATAATAATAATAATAATAATCTATTAAATTTTTCAAAAACATTTTTTTTGTAACATTAATACGTAAATAAAAACATCCTAAATATCCAAAACGATTCATTTTTATTTTCCTACAAAAAAACGCCCTCCAAAAAAGACATGAAAATCGGCTTAAGTTACCAGACTACCTTAAGGGGGGAAATAGGGTTAGACGGTTCAAAAAATCGATTTTTTTTTATTTCATAAATTGTTAGTAAAACTATTGATAAATATGTTCCCAAAATTTTAAATGAAAATTCGGACTCGTTCTATTGTTACAAGCCATTAAAGTGAGTAGCTCTCCTTTAGGCCCCGAGCGCGCCACGTGTTTCAAACGCGTTTTTCTGAAAACGACTTTTTTTTTAACTTGCGTACACGCTAGTTTGAAAAGTTGTCAACCGATCGTTTTGAAAATTGGCAGTTACTTTCTTCATA
This sequence comes from Oxytorus armatus, assembly GCA_958009045.1. Lineage (NCBI taxonomy): Eukaryota > Metazoa > Arthropoda > Insecta > Hymenoptera > Ichneumonidae > Oxytorus > Oxytorus armatus. Next base: position 3,397,745 of record OY253750.1, read on the forward strand.
GTATTGCGCTCTATATGAACCTAAAATCGGAATATTATCATTATTAAGATAATTTTTTTTGCAAATAAAGTTGTAAAAAATGGCAAAAATCATGCTTCTTTGTTTTGACCCCTGTAAAAGATTCAATTTTCTATTTTTTTGATAGCATTTAGGTTCATATAGAAGAGAGACATATAATGAATGTAAATTCCAACCTCGTTTGATTCCAGATGAAAATTGCGGCTTCCAGAATGTACGCAAAATGCTGAGTCTTTTTTATTTTATAGTATATACTTAAATTTTATAGTATATAGTATATAGTATATAGTATATAGTATATAGTATATAGTATATAGTATATAGTATATACTTAAATATATGTATAAAATATTCTCAAAGTTTCAATAAATTATATTCATGTTTATACTATAAAAAAATTCATGAACATCATTGAGAAAACGCTGTCCCAACCCTATTTTCCCCCTTAAGCTCTCTACGTTACCAGCCTCACTGCGGGTGAATCCTTACGATTCAACGTGCGCGCCAGACACGATACTGATCCTTCTCGTGCTCCGCTTCTGGAGCACGTACATTCTTCTTTTCTTTTTTTTTTACAGCCTCGTACGTCATTTTTAGGTCCATTCGAGATTCTATATACTATGCGCTGACAATGCGCTGATGTATGATATTCGAGCAAAATCTCTTGGGAATCGATTCGAGCACGCGATTCCATTTTTTATTTTCATTTCTGAAACCCGTGAGTCATTTTGTATCGACGGTATAATTGATTCAAGGGGATGAAATTGAAAGTGTTTTTTTTTTCTTTCGTTTTTTCCGTATGATCGAGATTTTGATGGGTGTTCCTTGAGATTTGCAATCAATGGTAAATTACTCGTGAGACGATTTTGATTCTTTGAATAGAGCATCAAAGTTTAAAAAGAAACAATATTTTTGAGACCGGAAAAACTGACAATTTGTTTGTTTCTGATTACGATCGATCTTTTTTTACTTTGACGAACATTGCCCTGGTTCTATGTAATTGGTATTAATCTTTTAACCCACATTTTAATGTTTTTTGTGGTAAACTATTCCAACATATTACATTTTTTATTCTCGGCTCGTTAATTTTACCAGCAAAGTCTTGTGCAACGGACTAGCTATGTGTATTGTCTTCGGAGCTCCTTTTATTGAACTTCCCGATCAAGGAAGTGCTCTCGACCGTTTATACAATATATATATATATAGAGGAAGTGGATCTTCCTCTTTTCATGTGCTCCATTCGCGGGAAGAGAAGAAAAAAAGAGGCAGACTGACTTTTCTCGAGCGTTGATCCGCAACGGGCGTGAGCGGTTATCCTCGAAAGGGCCCAACCCCTCGTCCACGTGGGGACTCCATTGTTTCGAGTCTGGAATCTGCATACGATTTAATGGATCCCCCACCCCCCTCGACCGAGAGAGAAACGGGAAACCATTGTGAGAAAGCAAGAGAGAGAGACAGAGGTTCTCGCGCGCGCGCGCGACTCTCGGTGAAATCTTATGTAACAGAGAGACGAGCCGGGGACTCGAGCTCTCGTCGTATACCCACGATAGGATCTTCGACACGTAACCCTCTCTACGTAAGCTCGCCAATGCACCGATGCATCCTGCCGAGTTTTATGACTTGTATTTGCAAGTTTCTCATTCGGACATCGATGACGAATCGATTCATGCTGATTGAAAATTGAGCATAAAAAAAAAGGATAATATTGAATTTGCAATTTTATTTTTTTACATCAATTGCATTGAATCGTTCAACATTTTGTTAGAGAATATTCTTGCGGGAAATCGTTATAGTGGGGACCATTGAAATTGGCGAACATTCGTGGAGGTACCTTGAATGTTTCCAGAAACAATTTACTATGTATTTTGGTATCGTAACCTCTAATTTGCCGGATAGGAAGCCAAAAACTCACGAAAATTGTCTGTGAATTGAAAATTCAGTAAGGGAAAATATTTATCGGCTAGAAAAAAAATCTTCCGTTAATGAATGAAAAAATATATTTATAAAGCTTGTGCAAAAATTTGAGACTGATTGGTTGAGCCGTTCACGAGGAATCTTGCTCGCCCACTTTAAAAACGTAGTTTTTGAGAAAAACGCATTGAAACTTTCAAATTCTACTTTCAAAAGTTCCGAGACGTCTTTACAAATATGCGTGTAACTTCAAGAATATTTGTCGGATTGCCATGAAATTTTCTCTGTGCATACTTAAATATTTGTACTTTACGAAAATGAAATAAAAACATTTTTTTTTCAAATCCTGACTACGTATAACCTCTCAAGGGGGGAAATAGCGTTAGGACAGCGTTTTCTCAATGATTTTCATGAATTTTTTTATAGTATAAAAAATGAATATAATTTATTGAAACTTTGAAAATATTTTATACATATATTTAAGTATATACTATACAATTTTTATACATATATTTAAGTATATACTATAAAATATTAGCGACCCCATATTGCAGGTCACAATCAGACTCAGCATTTTGCGTACATTCTGGAAGCCGCAATTTTCATCTGAAATCAAACGAGGTTGGAATTTACTTTTATTATGTCTCTCGTCTATATGGACCTAAATGCTATTAAAAAAATAGAAAATTGAATTTTTTACAGGGGTCAAAACAAAAAAGCATGATTTTTTGCCATTTTTTACAACTTTATTTGCAAAAAAAAAATTATTTTAGATAATGATAATATTCCGATTTTAGGTTCATATAGAGCGCAACACTATGAAGAAAGTAACTGCCAATTTTCAAAACGATTGGTTGAAAACTTTTCAAACTAGCGTGTACTCAAGTTCAAATAAAGTCGTTTTCAGAAAAACGCGTTTGAAAAAATAGTACCAAGAAAAACAAGCAATATGGGGTCGCTAATATTTTATAGTATATACTTAAATATATGTATACAAATTTTATAGTATATACTTAAATATATGTATAAAATATTCTCAAAGGTTGAATAAATTATATTCATTTTTTATACTATAAAAAAATTCATGAAAATCATTGAGAAAACGCTGTCCTAACCCTATTTCCCCCCTTAATGGCTTATAACAATAGAACGAGTTGAAATTTTCATTTAAAATTTTAGGAACATATTTTTCAATAATTTTACTATCAATTTATGAAATAAAAAAAAAATCGATTTTTTTAACCGTCTAACCCTATTTCCCCCCTTAAAAAAACCCTCCCCTAAGCTTCGATCTACCAAACGGAAGCCAAGTTATCGACATTTGAAATTTCGATATTTTAGGGGACAAAAAAAGTGCAACCAAATATTGTTCCTCTTTTACTACCCTTTCAATCTTCTGACCGTTCGGAATTTTTCCGCTGATTACTACTTGCAACAAGTTTTTGCTGAAAGCTCATTAGCTCAACGTGAAAACCGAGATAATCGAATATTTTTTGTACTCGGGGATGAATATATCCAAAAAAAAAACCGCATTCGAGAAAACAAAGTTGTCACCAGGAAGCAAAATTGAACATCCATTCTATCATGTTCGACAACACCGAAAGAAAAATCTTCATTCTCCTTTTATTTATTTCAACTGGTTAATCCCCGCCATAGGAATATAATACAAGGACTAAAATGATTATAATATGTTATTTTTTTAATTATATCGCTTAAATCGATCATCTTCATTGTACAATGCCACGTTATATTGTACATATAGTACATTTAATGACTCGTTCGGCCAAGGTTCTGGGCGAAACGAGTGGAGGAGAGGGAGAGCAACGTAGGATAGACAGATTCATAGATTATTCGAATCTCGCGTGCAACCAGGTAGAAAAACATGCAGAAGTCTCGGCTATTTGATCGTACCTCGCGATTCCGCGTTACATAATTATCGTTCGTGGATTATGCGCGCTTACCAGTGACCGCAGTGTCCTCCGATGATGATGATGATGCTGGCGATTCTTCTTCTATGTAACAGCCGAGCGTCCAGTCGCACCGGAAACGGATGCACGCTCCACGAAAGACGAACAGAGCGAGAGATGGGCGACGCGGGGGTTGGAGGGGGAACGAGTAAAACGCGTGTATATAATGGACTCTCGTTCTTTGACTTAATTCTACACATACCTCAGTCCTTAACGATAATTCAACAAATAAAATTACACAACGGCCAAATTATTCGAAGCAAATTGAGAAAGAGAGAAACGACGTTATTTCGATTTTTTCACAATAATTAATTGTCAACGACTTGTTTTTTTTTTCGTCAACATGTAATAACGGATAACGAATTACAATTAATGATAATTTGTTAATTAAATTTTAATTCTCGTTACACTCATTTCCCTTCTCGTAAAATCAATTTGGATTTTGTTTTTTTTTTTTTTTCTATTACCACGGTGCGAAACAGAATTTTATTTCTGACGATCGTTAGACAGCACGTGTCTCGATCCTGCTAGGAGGAAATAAATGAGAGAAAAAAAAACAAGCGACAAACGTGCCTTAAGGGGGGAAATAGGGTTAGGACAGCGTTTTCTCAATGATTTTCATGAATGAAATTTTCATGAAAATGAATTTGAAAAATAGAATCCATTTTAAAAAATTCTACTTAGGTACCTCCCATTAGGGGCTCACATACTCATGAAATTTTCAAAAAAAAACTTAAGAAAATTCTACTCCGTTACAAAGTTATGAGTTAAAATGGGAGACTAACCATTAAGAAAGGAAATAGGGTTAGGACAGCGTTTTCTCAATGATTTTCATGAATTTTTTTATAATATAAAAAATGAATATAATTTATTGAAACTTTGAGAATATTTTATACATATATTAAAGTATATACAATAAAATTTTTGAAGAATTTCCTTGAAAAACACCGAAGATATTAGCGACCCCATATTGCAGGTCGCAAACAGACTCAGCATTTTGCGTACATTCTGGAAGCCGCAATTTTCATCTGAAATCAAACGAGGTTGAAATTTACTTTTATTATATGTCTCTCTTCTATATGAACCTAAATGCTATCAAAAAAATAGAAGATTGCATTTTTTACAGGGGTCAAAACAAAAAAGCACGACTTTTTGCCATTTTTTACAACTTTATTTGCAAAAAAAAAATTATTTTAAATAATTATAATATTCCGATTTTAAGTTCATATAGAGCGCAATACTATGAAAAAAGTAACTGTCAATTTTCAAAACGATTGGTTGGAAACTTTTCAAACTAGCGTGTATGCAAGTTCAAAAAAAGTCATTTTCAGAAAAACGCGTTTGAAAAAATAGTACCAAGAAAAACAAGCAAAATGGGGTCGCTAATATCTTCGGTGTTTTTCAAGGAAATTCTTCAAAAATTTTATAGTATATAAAATAAACTATAGGTAAAGTATAGTCTGGTATAGTATATATTTTATAGTTTATAGTAAATTTTATAGTATATATAGTATATAAAATAACTTTGAGAATATTTTATACATATATTTAAGTATATACTATAAAATATTAGCAACCCCATATTGCTTGTTTTTCTTGGTACTATTTTTTCAAACGCGTTTTTCTGAAAACGACTTTTTTTGAACTTGCGTACACGCTAGTTTGACAAGTTTTCAACCAATCGTTTTGAAAATTGGCAGTTACTTTCTTCATAGTATTGCGCTCTATATGAACCTAAAATCGGAATACTATCATTATTTAAAATAATTTTTTTTTTGCAAATAAAGTTGTAAAAAATGGCAAAAAATCATGCTTTTTTTGTTTTGACCCCTGTAAAAAATTCAATTTTCTATTTTTTGATAGCATTTAGGTTCATATAGAAGACAAGCATATAATAAAAGTAAATTCCGACCTCGTTTGATTTCATATGAAAATTGCCGCTTCCAGAATGTACGCAAAATGCTGAGTCTGATTGTGACCTGCAATATGGGGTCTCTAATATTTTATAGTATATACTTAAATATATGTATAAAATATTCTCGAAGATTCAATAAATTCTATTCATTTTTTATACTATAAAAAAATTCATGAAAATCATTGAGAAAACGCTGTCCTAACCCTATTTCCCCCCTTAATGGCTTGTTACAATAGAACGAGTCGGAATTTTCATTAAAAATTTTAGGAACATATTTTTCAATAGTTTTACTACGTCTAACCCTATTTCCCCCCTTAACACAGCTTCGAGAGCGATTATTATAACGTGCCGCTTGTCGGAGGAGTGCACACGACCGCGATATAATTGTCTCTAATAATTCTATGGCGAGCAACGCGCTTTAATCGACGTGTATACGTAGCGGTGGTGAAGCGCGAGAAGTTTGCGTAATTTTTTTATTATTTTACTTATTACCAAACTCGGTGAGGTCTCGGCGATAATGTGAAACGAAAAGACGAGAGGAAGAGGAAAAAAAAACGAAAAATTCATTCCATGACTATACGTTACAGTGTCAAATTACTCTTGAGAGCCGTAAATTTTACGAACACTTATTCGATTACCGAGACGATTGTAGAGGAGAGGACACAAAATGATGAGAAAAAATAAATAAATTTCACATCTTTTTTTTATCGTGTTTAAGCTATTCGTATATTGCCCCGAGGCTCTTTTACTATGTACGTGAATAACATTTTGAATAATGATTATCGATCGGGAATTTATGCTTCGAGGACCACGTGCTGCGTGTTGTGCCAAGCCTCTATGTATCATGCATATATTCAGGTATAAAGGAAATGCCTCTTTGTTGAACCTCGACGTTCAGGAAGCACAGGGACAGGCTACACAGCGTATCTTTAAAGATTCTTTTTTTTTTGGTAGTTTTTAAAAAATCCAATGCTTTCACACAACGAACTTGGCAACTCTCGGTGATTTCGTATCGATCGTTGTTCTCCTCGGCTCATGTAATTGTTCTTCGTTCTCTTCGACCTTAATATATGTATATATTGTGCATAAACTTGACTACGAAGGCGAGAAAGATTTGTCGATCATAGTAACAGAAAGGAAAAAAACATGGGCGTGGAACATTCTGCTCCACTTTCTGTTTCATCATAGAGGGAGCTTTGTTTTCCTGAACATTTTGTTTTTTTTTCTTCTAGTCTTCAATGCCAGTGTGTTTGAAAGCTGTCAAAGCTTTCGAGAAACATGTGAGGTTGCAAAGATGAAAGTTAAATTGGGGGATTCGGCCGAAATTTTAAACACAATCGGAATTGTCAGCCCCCTTTATCCGATAGAATTTTTATCATGATTGAACAACTCCTCGCGATTTTACATAATTTTGAATTTCTTCAAAAATGCCTGCTAAGGGGTAGGCCACTCTAAAGGCTGAAAAAATAGGCCTTTTTGGGGATTTTTTTTCAGAAAAACTACAAAATAAATTGAGATTACAAAATAGAGTGTTTATCATACATATCAGTGACTGTTTACGAAAATTTTTTTGGAGCGATTAATTTCAAAATGGCGGCTGTGAAGCGTTTTAGCGATGACGTCTTTTTTGTTAGCCGCAAACATAACTCAGACAATTTTCAACCGATTCAATTGAAATTTTGAATATATCTTTAAAAACACATTGTCGATTTTCTATTTTTTTGATAGCATTTATAGCATTTATATAGCATTTTGATAGCATTTAGGTTTATATAGAAGAGAGACATATAATAAATGTAAATTCCAACCTCGTTTGATTTGAGATGAAAATTGCGGCTTCCAGAATGTACGCAAAATGCTGAGTCTAATTGTGCCCTGCAATATGGGGTCGCTAATATTTTATAGTATATACTTAAATATATGTATAAAATATTCTCAAAGTTTCAATAAATTATATTCATTTTTTATACTATAAAAAAATTCATGAAAATCATTGAGAAAACGCTGTCCTAACCCTATTTCTCCCTTTAAACGGCGTCTGATTATCCGTGGCTTCAAATTTAAATCAATAACGGGAATCATCGGCTCCTAATCCGACTCCGTATAATCCAAGCGTCATTCCAACGATGCACCAATATATATTCAAGTCTTACCTACATATCGAGGATAGAGACGCGGGGTGTATGGTACGAAGAAGAGTATAGTGAGCCAGAAGACTCCTCTTCATATGAATAACTGCCAAGCCCTGCGGGGCACACCGGGCGGCCCGCTCACGCTCAGAAGGTAGACGTGAAGCGTTCGCTCACGATATGGTACAAATACGCCGTGGCTCTACTCGCAATTTACATTTTTCCACGATATCAAAGATACGCGATGAAGTGAGGAAGGAGAAGACACCGGAGCACACACGCTGCCATCATCAGTGCCAGGTGAGCCATAGGCACAGAAAACGACCAAGATGATCGTGGAGTTGCAAGAAGGGGGACGGAGAGGGATTGATTAAGAGCGGACGTGGGACCTTGATTGCGTCAAATTGGCGGAACGACGGGCCTTGCGAGCTCGGCATAGCAAAAGGACTGTTATAGTAATGTCATGTCTCTCTTTCTTTCTCTCATTCTTCGACGAGGCTCACAATTCTCCCGATCTTTCTCAGGACCCCTCTATGCTCGAGAATGGCGTGTCGAGATCCTCACGATCTCGCATCCACTCTTCTTCCTTCTTCTTTTCCACTCCACTCCACTGGCAAATGTCTCTCGCCTACTCTTCTATCTATACACATATGCCTCTTTCTATATTCGTTATCTTCTTCGTCCTCTTCGGACCTTACGTAAGCTGTCGCATCGCGTTCCTCTCGCATAAAGAGCAAAAGTCTCGAATGTGAGTGCATCAGAGAATTGCATAGACGCGATCAACGCGCGAGATAAACGACAGACTGTCCCGTAACTCTGCAAATATTTTGTTCGGTACTATGAAACGTTATGGATAATGAAAGACTACGTGATGATTGCGATCGAACGTAACGAATGCTCGAATCTCTTTGAAAATCTTTGAACTTTGACGAAAATCGTTCGTCGATGTCGCGGACAATTTTTTCTAATTTCGATTTTATCGTCAATCAAACAGTTATTAACGTGACGATATTATTTTTTTACGTAGTCGCTTTAACAATTGAATTATTGATTCGAGAAAAAAAAACATTAATATCGAGAATCGAATATTTGAGTTTGGTGATAAAATTATTTTTCTTTACATCGTTTTGTTTTTTTTCTTTCGTTACTAAAATTCAGATACCAGAAATGCCATATGAAATAATGATTCTCGATTTATCTGCCAGTCTTGTATAGTGTACGATCATTTTTACTAGATAATTAAGGTTTTTACGATCAGTAAATCTCACTGAATTGTTGCGGAATGCGGACTATACATACTCGGTCTTCAAACATTTCCTAGCTTTTTTTTTTCATTATATCCTGTGGTCATTAAAATGATCATTTTCACGTACAAAACTATTTTCTTTTTTATCTACCATAAAATATTTTTCTTCCCGCTCAATGCTCGTACGGATCAGAATCATTTTCAATATGTTGAGACTTTTTATTAGTAGATTCTTTGACTTTCCGGAAAATCATACAGATTCATGACACAAAAGTGTCTTGACGGGCCTCTAGAGGCCGAAAAATTAGGCTTTATTGGGAATTTTTTTTCAGAAAAACTAGACAATAAATCGAGATTACAAAATAGGGTGTTTATCATACATATCAGTGACTGTACATAATAATATTTTTGAAGCAATTAATTTCACAATGGCGGCTGTGCAGCATTTTGCGATGACGTCTCCGTTTTCGTTGAGCGCAAACATTACTGAGACAATTTTCAACCGATTCAATTGAAATTTATAATATATCTTTAAAAATACATTGTGTATGGATATATTGATTTTGGCCGAATGGCGCACTTCCAAAGGGAAAAGTGAAAAATTTGCTTAAAAAATCGTCAGAAAATTGCTAATAACAAATGAACTATGCAATATTTTAAAAAAATCCTATGCACTTCCATAGACAATGTTTTTTTAAAGATATATTCAAAATTTCAAGTGAATCGCTTGAAAATTGTCTGAGTTATGTTTCCGGCCAATAAAAATGGAGACGTCATCGTAAAAACGCTGCACTGCCGCCATTTTGAAATTGATCGCTTCAAAAAAATTATTGTATACAGTCACTGATATGTATAATAAACACCCTATTTTAAATTGTCGATTTATTTTGTAGTTTTTCTGAAAAAAAAATCCCCAAAAAAGTCTATTTTTTCGGCCTCTAGAGTGGCTTAAGGGCGGAAATAGGGTTAGGACAGCGTTTTTTCAATGATTTTCATGAATTTTTTTATAGTATAAAAAATGAATATAATTTATTGAAACTTTGAGAATATTTTATACATATATTTAAATATATACTATAAAATTTGTATACATATATTTAAGTATATACTATAAAATATTAGCGACCCCATATTGCAGGTCACAATCAGACTCAGCATTTTGCGTACATTCTGGAAGCCGCAATTTTCATCTGATATCAAACGAGGTTGGAATTTACGTTTATTATATGTCTCTCTTCTATATGAACCTAAATGCTATCAGAAAAATAGAAAATTGAATTTTTTACAGGGGTCAAAACAAAAAAGCATGATTTTTTGCCATTTTTTACAACTTTATTTGCAAAAAAAAAAATTATTTTAAATAATGATAATATTCCGATTTTAGGTTCATATAGAGCGCAATACTATGAAGAAAGTAACTGCCAATTTTCAAAACGATTGGTTGAAAACTTTTTAAAGTAGCGTGTACGCAAGTTAAAAAAAAGTCGTTTTCAGAAAAACGCGTTTGAAAAAAGAGTACCATGAAAAACAAGTAATATAGGGTCGCTAATCCTTTATAGTATATACTTAAATATATGTATAAAAATTGTATAGTATATACTTAAATATATGTATAAAATATTCTCAAAGTTTCAATAAATTATATTTATTTTTTATACTATAAAAAAATTCATGAAAATCATTGAGAAAACGCTGTCCTAACCCTATTTCATCCCTTAATGGCTTATAACAATAGAACGAGTCGGAATTTTCATTTAAAATTTTGGGAACATATTTTTCAATAGTTTTACTAACAATTTATGAAATTTACAAAAAATCGATTTTTTGAACCGTCTAACCCTATTTCCCCCCTTAACCCGTTAAACAGATTTTTATGGGTTTTTTCAACATACAATAGGTACTGAAAGAAAGATCGAACGATTTTTCGACACGGACAGTTTAGAATTATTAGAGACGAATATGGAGTGGAATGTGAGACGACAACCGTACAAGATAAAAGAGAGGAATGGAGAGTTCATGGCAAGAGATCTCTCTCAGTCGGGAGTTGGCGCTTATCCATCGTTTTTTCACCGTTCCATTTGCTCTGCTCTGTGTTTCGTATTGTGCTTGTCGCAGAGAGAGAGAGAGAGAGAGAGAGAGAGCGATATGGAGAAAGAGCAGTGCCATGAGAACCTTAAGGGACTCGGTGTGTGTCTGTGCCCTTCGTAGAAAATTCTCTCGAAACAAAGGAATCTCAGTCGTGAATCTCGACTTCCTTATCTCCGGTGCTGCTTCTGCTATATTTTTAAAAAAATCTCCTTATCATTCCTTCGAGCTCTTTTCAACCTTTCCATATATCTCATCGTCATTCCGTTATTATTATTTCACTTGTACGTTTTATTTATCAGTCCATCAGTAAATTCCTAGTTACTTTTGAAGTTATAGTAATTTTACAATAGTCATTTAATTTCCGCCAATGTCGTCCTAGAATTCATTATGTTGTATTAATTTCTCCTAAGGTCTACGACTCCCCTACCGAAAAATGAAACCCTTATGGGTTAAGCTCGGCTGTCCGTCCGTCCGTCTGTGCGTCTGTCACAGACGTCTAATTCCTAAACGGTTTGAAGTATCGACTTGAAATTTGGTATGGAACTCGAGTGCGATGTTTCCAAAAATTGTTCATTGATTTTTGAGATTCATGAAATTTAATGAAAATATTTATTACACAGCAATGATATCAGCGATAAACGACTTCAATTATGAGAATGTTACGGAAACCTCGATTTATTTTTATCATCAATTTTGTCGACCCTGAAATTCATCGATCTATCTGTACACAGGATCGGTCTTCTACCGTTGTCGCAGCAAAAATAAAATGGGAGAAATCCACCTCTCGACCCCGTTCTAGGTCTACGAAACCCTCCGGGGTACTTTTGCCGGGTCTCGAGGTCAATTCTTCGCGAAGAATAAAGCTCTGGCTTTTGTACCATTGCATCAAGGCGAAAGGTTTTTCGATGGAGCACAACACACTCTTATATACTATATAGAGTTTATGCAACTGGACAAGGGACAAGGGATTTCGCTGGATAGGTCCTTCTCTTCCCCTTTCCCTCCAACGGTCTGCATATTATGCACTATGCAACCGAGCCTTCTGCGACTATTGAGGGCCCTCTCGAGATATACAAACACACAGAGTCGAAATCTCGCGGGGTTATCGTCGCTACGTGACCGCATAAAGAGCCAAGAGAGGAGAGAAGGACAACGAAAGGATCCTCTTGTAGTAAGCGTTTCTTTCATATACACGGCCTGCTGCCGCTTTTGCCAACGAAACGTGCAAACGTGAGTGCATGAGTTAGCGAGGTCAGTGTCGTTCTCATTTTATTCTTCTTTTTCTGTTCGTTTATTTTTATTTTTTCCATTTAATTCGTCCTCGGTTCTTGGTCTGCAGGTAAATAAGATCTGTCCCTTGAACGTTGGAAATCTGAAACCATATCTAGAAGAACACAAAAAAACAACCACGAAATTCCCGAATTTATTTCGATAATTTTTTCGGTCTCTCTCTGTACCCCTTTCTCTACCTCTCTGTCTCTCGAGATTTCATTTATATTTTGCTGACGCATATGCTCGGTCTAATCGCGTTTTAATAATAAATAAAGAAGGTGTACACAAGGACAAACAATTCGATGAACGTCTGTCGTTTAATATCAGACTTGTGAAGGGATTTGTGTAGATCGTCGCGTGTCCGAGGATCTTGAGAATCGTTGAGAGGCACTCTAATATCTCATGAGGAGGTAAGCCCCGCATGGGGTCTAGCGGATTCTATATATATATATATGCTAGTCTGTTAAGTTTTCAGAGATCGGACGGGATCTCAACGCCCCAAGACGAGAGCAAAGGATGTCCGTTTGCCTGTATATATATATTTTATATGTTAGTTGTATATACTTTGAGAATAGAGGCTTGCAGAGTTGGCTTAACGAGGCGAGAAGGGCGGTAAGACTTTTATGCCGTTGTAAATTTCGCCTCGTTACAGCTGTATATCGTCATGCACACTGATACGTCTATATACTATTTTTTGTCCTACCCTCTACCTCTCTTCATCCACGATGATTTCGTTCGTCTTTTTTTTTTCTCACTCCCGAGTCTCAAAAACCGGATAACAATTTGTCAGCTTTTTTTATTGCATAGTTGTTTTCTTCAAATTCTGCCCGTTTGTATTTTTTTTTTAAGTAGAACACTACAATTTCAGCAAATGCCGCATCTCATTTTGTACACAAATGTTTCAGTGTGAAGGATAAAAAAATATATCTTAGATTATGCACAGGAAAAAAAAGGGTGGTATAATAGTACGAAACTTCGAGGCAAATCGTTTTTATCGTCGTGATTTTTAACGCCTCGTTATTTTTCTTTTTAAATACCCTAGTCTCCAATCTTCATGCTTTTAATGTTGCAAAAATCTGTGTCCTCGATCGACAACTTATCAGCATTTTTATTTCATCGCTATTTATTTCGTCCTTTTTTTTTAAGTGGAAAAGTCAGCAAGTGTCAGGCCTGGAATTTCTATACAAATGGTTTGCATTTGAGATTGTTGAATTGGCGTTCTGCAAAATATTTTCTGAAAGATTCAAAGAATAATCATTCGGCATATGAGATTCAGCAGTGAATGACTAGAGGCACGTGTAAAATGAAAATAAGAAAGGGTAATAGAGGGAGAAAACATTTGCGGGCTGATCATAGCTAAAATACTTCTATGATTTTTTTCAAACGCTCCGGGGCATCTTTACAAATATGCGTGTAACTTCAAGAATATTTGTCGGATTAACGTGAAATTTTTTGTGCATACACTTAAATATATGTACATTATTAAAATGAAATAAAAAAAATTTTTTTTTTGCAAATTCTGACTGTGTATAACGTCTTAACCATAATAACTTTAATTATTTATCGACAATACATTTACACTGTAAGCCCGAGAGAAAAATCTCAAAATTACTTGAGACAGTAAATAATGTTTCAGTTCTTAAACGTTAGTAACGAAAAGTAAGATTGAACAAAAACAACTTTATACGATTCAAGTGAGATTCGAGATTCAAGTGGAAAAAAAAATGTCTCTATGCCTCCAGCGAGTACATTGTTGATTATAATATTTTTTTCCAGATAAAAAAATATATCTCAGATTCTTAGATTATGCACAGGAAAGAAAAGGGTGGTATAATAGTACGAAACTTCGAGGCAAATCGTTTTTATCGTCGTGATTTTTAACGCCTCGTTATTTTTCTTTTTAAATACCCTAGTCTCCAATCTTCATGCATTTTAATGTTACAAAAATGTGTGTCCTCGATCGACAATTTATCAGCATTTTTATTTCATCGCTATTTATTTCGTCCTTTTTTTTAAGTAGAAAAGTCAGCAAGTGTCAGACCTGGAATTTCTATACAAATATTTTGCATTTGCGATTGTTGAATTGGCGTTTTGCAAAATATTTTCTAAAAGATTCAGAGAATAATCATTCGGCATATGAGATTCAGCAGTGAATGACTAGAGGCACGTGTAAAGTGAAAATAAGAAAGGGTAATAGAGGGAGAAAACATTTGCGGTCTGATCATAGGTAAAATACTTCTACGATTTTTTTCAAACGCTCCGGGGCATCTTTACAAATATGCGTGTAACTTCAAGAATATTTGTCGGATTGGCGTGAAATGTTTTGTGCATACACTTAAATATATGTACATTATTAAAATGAAATAAAATTTTTTTTTTTGCAAATTCTGACTGTGTATAACGTCTTAACCATAATAACTTCAATTAATTATCGACAATACATTTACACTGGAAGCCCGAGAGAAAAATCTCATAATCACTTGAGACAGTAAATAATGTTTCACTTCTTGAACGTTAGTAACGAAAAGTAAGATTGAACAAAAACAACTTTATACGATTCAAGTGAGATTCGAGATTCAAGTGGAAAAAAAAATGTCTCTATGCCTCCAGCGAGTACATTGTTGATTATAATTTTTTTTTTTCAGTTTCTCATGAAAAGCAGTAATTCACCGGGCTTGGCATCCATTCACTGTTGAATCCGAGCCTATAAAGTCGTGGCAAAACGTGTTTATATCGTCGTGTTAGTTCTCTGCGTGACAAAATAGCGAGAAGCTAAGCGAGAAAGACACGACATGTAACGTCAGCTCGTTTATGATTTACGAAGAGGTCGTACACGTCGGATCTCCTCTGTACCATATCTACTACATGCACGCAAACGTATATAAATGCACTATTATAAATATATATATATGTGGAGGAGAGAGGGCGAGAGAAAACCTGGACGTCTGACACAGGTTGCACTTGGAGAATCTCGTGCAACAGCAGCAGCATTACACACCATTCGAGATTACATGGGTAAAGGAGAGTGAAAGAATGAGATAGAAGAGTGTATGAAAGAACCCGCTGTGCATTACCGGACGTAAGAACCAAAGAGGGAAAAATCTCTCTCTCTCTCTCTCTCTCTCTCTCTCTCTCTCTCTCTCTCTCTCTCTCTCTCTCTCTCTGTCTCTCTCTCTCTCTCTTTCTTGCTCTTTCTCTCTCTGGCTAAACGCAAACACGAACTCTCTAGAGCTTCTTGCTCGCTTTCTGTAACTGCATCGATGCAATACACGAGAAAAAGATTGACAATATATACGTATATATGGTTCAGGTAAACCGAATACGTAGATCATACTTACCGGACACGGAACGGCACTAGGGGAATGTATATTTTACGATTGCGTGGGTGTAAGTACCCCGAGGGCAAATATCAGAGCGTGTATACTCGTATAACGCCGATGTATGTGTATACACGTATATTGAACATTGCCCGAGTTAAACTGAGGATTCTGCGTGCGAATACGTGTATACGATCCGCAAGCACACGAGAGCACACGCTGAAAACGTCGTTGGTAATAGGCCTAGCGGGAGAACATTATATCCTACGTACGATCGACCAGATGGAAGTGTACATAACTATTATATAGATATATACAGGGTCTTATATTTTCTCTCTTGTGTACAACGGTGGCTCGTCAATGACGATCTTTGACAAATACTGTAACGACGGGATACCGCGATATTATACAAATCCTACGACAATCAAGATCGATCTTTATACGAGCTTAATTGAGCAATCGGCTGTATGCAGTATAAGTAATATTTATATTTTATTTTTAATATTGAGAGAAATAAAAGTTTTACATGATTTTGACAATCGGAAAATACTTTATTTGAGGGAGGAAATAGGGTTAGGACAGCGTTTTCTCAATGATTTTCATGAATTTTTTTATAGTATAAAAAATGAATATAATTTATTGGAACTTTGAAATCATTTTATACATATATTTAAGTATATACTATTAAATTTTTGAAGAATTTCCTTGAAAAACACCGAAGATATTAGCGACTCCATATTGCAGGTCACAATCAGACTCAGCATTTTTCGTACATTCTGGAAGCCGCAATTTTCATCTGAAATCAAACGAGGTTGGAATTTACTTTTATTATATGTCTCTTCTATATGAACCTAAATTCTAGGAAAAAAATAGAAAATGAATCTTTTGCAGGGGTTAAAACAAAAAAGCATGATTTTTTGCCATTTTTTACAACTTTAATTGGAAAAAAAAAATTATTTTAAATAATGATAATATTCCGATTTTAGGTTCATATAAAGCGCAATACTATGAAGAAAGTAACTGCCAATTTTCAAAACGATTGGTTGAAAACTTTTCAAACTAGCGTATACGCAAGTTCAAATAAAGTCGTTTTCAGAAAAACGCGTTTGAAAAAATGAGTGACCGCTCGGTTATACACGTGGCGCGGTCGGGGCCTGAAGGAGAGCTACTCACTTTAATGGCTTATAACAATAGAACGAGTCGGAATTTTCATTTAAAATTTTGGGAACATATTTTTCAATAGTTTTACTAACAATTTATGAAATTAAAAAAAAATCGATTTTTTGAACCGTCTAACCCTATTTCCTCCCTTAAGGGCTCACATACCGCTGCGCGCGCTAAATTCCGAGTAAATTTGAAAAATTATTGTATAGGTTATATGGTGAAAGAAAAATTTAATTTTTGATTTCACATTTTTTATTAACTTTTCAACTATAAGAAAAATAAAGAAAAATTTTTTTTTTTCAATATTAACATTATTTTTTATGAGTATAAATGGACTACTGATGAAAATCATGGTGGCTCCTAGTCGACATCATGACCCAAAAATCACCAAAAATCATCCAATCCGCAAAAGTAGAAAAGGATCTAGTGAAATAATGCAGTAGTAATAATCTGACGGACGGATTTTTTTTTTCTTTTATAAAGAAATTACAGTATTTCAAACTTTAGTATGCAATTTAAAAAAAAATTAGTGTTTAATAATTTATAAAAAATTGTCCAACCAAAAAATTAAGAAAATCTCTCGTCAGACTATACAGAAAATAATTATCAATATTTAAAAAACAATAAAATTTAAAGAAATTTTTATTTTTTTTCAAAAATAAAGAAATTAAAGTATTTCGAACTTTAGTATGCAATTTAAAAAAAAAAAATTAGTGTTTAATGATTTATGAAAAATTGGCCAAGCAAAAAAAAACAATAAAAAAAATCTCTCGTCAGACTATAGAGAAAATAGTTATCAAGATTTGAAAACAAAAATGGTTAAAAAATATTAAAAATTGACTGAGTTATCGTGCTGACACTGTCTAAAAACGTAGTTTCGAGAAAAACGCGTTTAACGTTTCTGATAGGTACCGTCCCAACCCGATATCCGGTCACATTTATTTAATTATTGCGATAACTTTGTAACGGAGTGGAATTTTCTTAAAAGTTTTTTTTTATTCTTAAAAGTATAAAGAATAAAAATCTGTGAAAAAAAATCGATTTTTTGAAAATTTCAGCGGTATGTGAATCCTTAATATTGACAAATGAAGATAGAAACATTTCGTTGTTACAAAATTTTTATCTAAGCAAGTAAAGTCAAGTATGTTTTGTTAAGCATTAACGAAGGAAAAATGTCGAACAATGTTTTTTTTTATCACTGACCAATTAGTGGGAACGTGCCGAACAAAATCTATCCATCATCTTTTATACGAGATATATTTGGGCGCACTAATGATCCCGGAGAAATCATATTTTATTCAATGAGCGATACCGAGTTAACCGATGAGATTGATGATTTTTATTTTTTTTGAATTAAAACATTAAACTTTTATCTCGTAGCGAAAACGATTTGTTGCATAGAAGATATAGAGAGTTCCTATGTGAAAACGTACAAAGAGAGACCATGGTCTCACCGTTGATCTTGACCCCCATGAATCTTATTGTAACGGTGCAGGAAACCGATAGGGATCGTGATCGTTGCCAGGAACCGCACGATTAATGATTCACGTTCCCGTCGCTCTTTCTCCTTCTTCGTGCTTTATAATCTGATTCAGAATCGATATTCCCCTATGTGCCGCGCGGGAACAGCGACGACCTGTGTACTTTATTTTATTTTATTTTTTCCTAGTTTCACCAAGGATCCGGGACACATCCTTTTCCACTGTTCGGTTTCCAAAATACACGTGCCTTTAAAATCGTTCTTTCTATTCTAATCGTGACGATAAATTAAATCAATGAATAAAAATGTTGCAAATTGTAACTTGAATATTGCTTTCCCGTCATTTTTGCGCATTCACAAATTTTCCTCCTTATATCGAATAAAAGGGACTGCTCCAATTGGATGCAAAATTTCGATCCACAGCTAATTTAACTTTCATTTTTGTAGTGGCATCACAAAGCACACGCAAATCCATTCCGATGTTTTGACATATTTTTAATATATTGCGCTTTGAAAAATGGAAAAAAAATATTCCGTCACGAAAATAAAGCTTCCTGTATGAGGACGTAATGATCTTACTGCTATAATAAACCTGAAGAGTTCGTTCGTTTGTTCGTCTGTTTGTTTGAACGCGCTAATCTCCGGAAATACTTATCCGATTTGGAAAATTCTTTTTGCATTAGATAACCCGTTTATTTAGAAAGGCTTTACGCCATATAAATTTACGCTATGACCTTCAGGAGCGCGATGGGGGTGCGTTTAATCGGAAAAACGGAAATTTAACGCGGGTGAAATGGCGAGGCACAGCTCGTTAAGGGGGGAAATAGGGTTAGACGGTTCAAAAAATCGATTTTTTTTTAATTTCATAAATTGTTAGTAAAACTATTGAAAAATATGTTCCCAAAATTTTAAATGAAAATTCCGACCCGTTCCATTGTTATGAGCCATTAAAGTTAGTAGCTCTCCTTCAGGCCCCGAGCGCGCCACGTGTTTCAAACGCGTTTTTCTGAAAACGACTTTTTTTTAACTTGCGTACACGCTAGTTTGAAAATTTTTCAACCAATCGTTTTGAAAATTGGTAGTTACTTTCTTCATAGTATTGCGCTCTATATGAACCTAAAATCGGAATATTATCATTATTTAAAATAATTTTTTTTTTGCAAATAAAGTTGTAAAAAATTGCAAAAAATCATGCTTTTTGTTTTGACCCCTGTAAAAAATCCAATTTTCTATTCTTTTGATAGGATTTAAGTTCATATAGAAGAGAGACATATAATAAAAGTAAATTCCAATCTCGTTTGATTTCAGATGAAAATTGCGGCTTCCAGAATGTACGCAAAATGCTGAGTCTTTTTTATTTTACAGTATATACTTAAATTTTATAGTATATAGTATATAGTATATACCAATTTTATAGTATATAGTATATAGTATATACCATATTATATATACTATATTTATAGTATATACTTAAGGTAGTAGTCTGGTAGCTTAAGCCGATTTTCATGTGGTTTTTGGAGGGCGTTTTTTTGTAGGAAAATAAAAATGAATCGTTTTGGATATTTAGGATGTTTTTATTTACATATTAAAGATACAAAAAAAAATTTGTTTGAACAAATTTAAAAGTTTATTATTATTATTATTATTATTATTGATCGAAGTTGGCACCTCGAAAAAAAAGCGCGTGGGTAGCCCCGGTGATTTTGGCTCTTGATGTTATCTGAAATAAAAAATTCTTGATAATTCTTAATCTATAGACATGTCATTCCGGTCGGAACTACTGAGAAATTTTTTCAACCCTAACTTTTTATTTTACAACCCCTTCTTTGCTAAAGTAAAAGGACTTTTTTTTCCAAAGTCCGCCATTTTGTTATTTATCCATGAACTTTAACTTCAGTAGTTCCGACCAGAATGACATGTCTATAGATTAAGAATTATCAAGAATTTTTGATGTCCGATAACACCAAGAGCCAGAATCACCGGGGCCATTCACGCGCTTTTTTTTCGAGGTGCCAATTTCGATCAATAATAATAATAATAATAATAATAAACTATTAAATTTTTTCAAAATTTTTTTTTTTTGTATCTTTAATATGTAAATAAAAACATCCTAAATATTCAAAACGATTCATTTTTATTTCCCTACAAAAAAACGCCCTCCAAAAAAGACATGAAAATCGGCTTAAGTTACCAGACTACTACCTCAAATATATGTATAAAATATTCTGAAAGTTTCAATAAATTATATTCATTTTTTATACTATAAAAAAATTCATGAAAATCATTGAGAAAACGCTGTCCTAACCCTATTTCCACCCTTAATAATAATCGTCCCGATACTTTTCAGATTGCCAAAAGAAAAATGGAATTGTTCTTTTGATTAAAGATTCAGGAAAATCCTTTGTAAGATAGATCTTTGTGAACGATCGGCGGCTTTGTGAACGGTCTCAAACGATCTACAACAATAAAGAGATCGAGGTCCCTTAAGAGATAGATGGAGGGAGAGAGAGCATGGACATATATAGTCACGATAGTCCTAGCGGTATATCGAAATTGACCTCATGACTCCGAGCCGACGCTGCGCGCCGTTTAACAGTCACAGAGTCACATATAAGAGAACACGAGATCGATCGTTCTCTCCGTCGATCGGATCGAACGATCGTGACAATGACTCCTTTCGTTCCGTTCTCGTTGCAACGGACGAACCGATAGACACGAGTATACGGTCTCGAGGGCTAATTTCCGCTCGTTCGCGATCTCGTGTCTCGCTATCGATTGAACGAGACACGTTTAACTTTGGCTTGACCTCTCGAGAACTCGCGACACGAGCTTTTCTTCATTCGTAAATGACCACGCGCCAACTAGTATTGTGACTACGATATAATTAGCCGTAAACAAAATCCTTGTTTACCTCTCGATATACTCCACAATGTTATGTTCCGGCGTCGAGTACAACAACATTCGCTCGTGTCCGGTGCGAGTATCAACGGCGCGTAATGAAGATATCCACCCAAGAAACACTTGATGGTTTACCTCGGTGTTTGCCGCGCAACGGAGAGAGCTCTGACCTACGACCTTGCAACCATGAATCGTAACTCTTTACGCTTCGCCACCGCAGATTCTCGCTTGTTGTTGGTCACCACCCTAGAGACTCTACATAACCTCCCGTTGCTTATTTCACCGTTAACTCTTCTGTAAATGCACAACACTCGAGAATCCTCGACGCTCAACCATAAGTATTACACGTGGCTTACAGTCAAACCACCTTTTATCCACGTTCAGCGTGACTCGGGACTTTAATTCAACGCTGCGGCTGCGACAACGACATCGAAACGGACCATTTTTTTCTTCTTCTTCAATGTCTTTCGTCGCTTCTAACCGTTCATCGTCTAACTGCTTGGTCTCCTCATCGAATTGACCATTAACCGATATTCCAACCGACCCGATACTGTTTGAAATTTTTTCTGGAAAAAACTAATCGACCGACCGATCATTACCGTTATCGAGACGCTAACGCCGGTATGTCTCAACGTCGAGAACGATCGTGTTCGACTTCTTTAAATGTTTCTTATTGAATTTTTTATGTTCGTGGGAAAAAAAAATCCTGGTATCTACCAGGTAACCTGTATTGTCCGTGAGATAGATTGCATTGCTTTTTTTATTTAACGAAGTTAAAATGATGCGTAAACGTGGAAAAAAGTACATCTTAACCTACCTCTCTGAACCCTTGATTACAAGTACAGTAGATTTTTATGTATCTGTCACTTAATTTTTAACGGAGAGTTTGGTATATTTGTGAAGCTTTGAAAACTTTTTTTTTTCATTTTTCGCCCACCTTTTCGGAAACTTAAAAAATGTCGAAATTTCAAACGGTCATAACTTGGCTCCCGTTTCATCGATTTTGGGTTTTGACGGGGGTTTTCAAAACGTCTCTAGTAGACTTACAATGAGTTATCGTGCTGACACTGTCTAAAAACATTGTTTCGCGAAAAATGCGATTAAAGTTTCTGGTAGGTACAGCGTCAATTAAGGGGGGAAATAGGGTTAGACGGTTTAAAAAATCGATTTTTTTAAATTTCATAAATTGTTAGTAGAACTATTGAAAGATATGTTCCCAAAATTTAAAATGAAAATTCCGACTCGTTCTATTGTTATAAGCCATTAAGGGGGGAAATAGGATTAGGACAACGTTTTCTCAATAATTTTTATGAATTTTTTTATAGTATAAAAAATGAATATAATTTATTGCAACTTTAAGAATATATTATACATATATTTAAGTATATACTATAAAATTTTTATACATATATTTAAGTATATACTATAAAATATTAGCGACCCCATATCGCTTGTTTTTCTTGGTACTATTTTTTCAAACGCGTTTTTCTGAAAACGACTTTTTTTAACTTGCGTACACGCTAGTTTGAAAAGTTTTCAACCAATCGTTTTGAAAATTGGCAGTTAATTTCTTCATAGTATTGCGCTCTATATGAACCTAAAATCGGAATATTATCACTATTTAAAATAATTTTTTCTTCGCAAATAAAGTTGTAAAAAATGGCAAAAAATCATGCTTTTTTGGTTTGACCCCTGTAAAAAATTCAATTTTCTATTTTTTTGATATCATTTAGGTTCATATAGAAGAGAGACATATAATAAAAGTAAATTTCAACCTCGTTTGATTTCAGATGGAAATTACGGCTTCCAGAATGTACGCGAAATTCTGAGTCTGATTGTGACCTGCAATATGGGGTCGCTAATATTTTATAGTGTATACTTAAATATATGTATAAAAATTTTATAGTATATACTTAAATATATGTATAAAATATTCTCAAAGTTTCAATAAATTATATTCATTTTTTATATTATAAAAAAATTCATGAAAATCATTGAGAAAACGCTGTCCTAACCCTATTTCCTTTCTTAAGGCCTTACATACGTCGAGAATTTTCAAAAAATCGATTTTTTTTTGTTTACAGATTATTATTCCTTATAGTCTTAGGCGTATTTCTGTGTAAGCTGATTGTAAATATTCCCCATAGTTCAAAAGTTATTGTAGATAATGTGACTGCCCAACGAAAGGACAAAGGTCTGACGCGCGCCTACCTGAGTTGAGTTGTTTGAGGCAAAATAAACAAAGAGGAAAAAATAAACAACAACAATTTTCTACTGACAAGGAAGGCGTACAATATGAAGCTGGAATGGGAGATTAGACGTAAGTTAACTAAATAAATTAAAAAAATTCATAAAGTTCTTGCTCCAGCCGCGCGCGACTTCGAGCGAAACGCGTTTGAAACTTTAAACGCGTTTTTCTCAAAACGACTTTTTCTGACACGGTCGGCATGATAACTCGTACGGTTTTTAATATTTTTTGATGATTTTTTTTTAAATATTCGGAATTGTTTTTTCTATAGTCTGTCGAGCCGGATTTTCAAAATTATAATTAGAAAATTTTATAAAAACAATTAAAGTGTGACTTTTTTGACACAAACTTAACATTTTTTTTTAAATTACCGTAAATTGTTTAATTTTTCGAATTTCAAAAATCCGGCTCGACATACTATAACTACTACCTTATTTTACAAGAATTTCTTTACATTTTGCAGATCCGTCAACATTTGAGGAAGGAATACTGCCGACCGTGGAGCAACTTTTTTTTTACAGTGCTTCAAAAAATGTGATTTTTCATGTTGTAATTTTTGAAAAAAAAAATTGAAATAAATTTTTTTACAAACTTAACACAGTAATAAACAATGTGTAAGAATTTTTTTATCAATTTCTATTTCTATCCCTCCTAAAAACAGTTTTTCTGTTGGTACGTTTTCGGTACCGCTGGACGTATGTAAATCCTTAATGGTTAGTCTCCCATTTTAACTGATAACTTTGTAACGGAGTAGAATTTTATTAAAAGTTTTTCTTTGATAATTTCATGGGTATGTGAGCCCCTAATGGGAGGTACCGAAGTAGAATTTTTTTAAATGGATCCTTTTTTTAAATTCATTTTAATTTAAAAAATGGGAAAATTTCAAAGTTTGATGTTTGCAAGAATATTGTGTTTAGGCTTCAGGTTGAAAATTTTTTTAATTGTTGAAGTTATAGGAGAGTTACTGAAAGGCAGCAGAGCGCCCGAGCCGCTGGGTTCACAGTTGTCGCGATGACGCCTTTTGTTGGCTGGCAAGTCAAACTTCTAACGGAACTATTTCGAAACATGGTTCTCAAAGTCGATGCCAGAAATATCTGAAATGAAGCTCGATCGATTTCCTTCAAATTTGGACGCAATGTTATACAGTTTTTCTCGTTAACCTCGTAGAATTGTGTTTACTTAACTATTGTGTTCATTTTTTCATTAAACTAGAGAGGTCCGAGACTTTTTACAAAAAACGAATGTTAAGTTCAAACGATCGTTATTCCGTTACAAATTCAAATAAAAAAAAAACCTACAACTGTTTTGTACCGCAAACCATGTCAACGAGGAAAAATTTTAATGAAAGAATTCCTGAACAAACCTCAATACTTTTCAATGAAAAAAAAAAACTGAATTGAATCGAATCAACAATTTTCTTCACGGTCTACCCGAGTAGACGGTGAGAAAAAAAATAGGTGAATCCCCTCCCCTTAAAGGATTACATTACAATTGTAGCATTTGACGAAAGAGTTTTTGTTTACTCTATACCGTTTTGTTTCGTTAAACACGAAGGCGAAGGAAGTCTTGTTTTTTTACATTAATAAGCTCTTGTCCTGTTTGATGTTCCAGATGGTAACACGGGGGAAAATCGTCAGGGAAGAATGGCGTTACACGCTGAAGCACCGTCGTCGAAAGCAAAAAGAGAACAAGCTCTGAGAAACATTCTCGCGGCAAGAAGACGTCAGCTTTTGAATTCGAGGGTGTCCGAAGTGTCAAAGATTCTGAGTCCATCGCGACGAACTCCCAGACCGGTGCTAGCCGTCTCGAAGGATCCTCCGGATATGCTCGAGGCGCAGGAAACGCGACACGGTGTCTACGTAACAGCACCGATCGGTGACGAAGTTTCCGTTATTATGGACAACGACGAGGACGATGCGCTGGAATTATTGACCAAAGGAAATTTGTCCAGAGCAACATCCACAATTCCGGAAATAATAGAAAAGCCCTCGGAAGAAACGAATGAGTCAACGAAGAATTCTCTCCTCCTAAGAATCAACGAGACGGATCCTTGGACTCTCGCGGAATCAAAGACTAGCGAAGGGGGATCGAAAAATACGTCGCAAACTTTGGCCCGTTCGCAACAAATTTTGGAACACGAGAATCGACGAAAGAATACCGTAGCCATGCCGGAATCTCTTTACAATCACTTTAGACCCGTCGAGAGTAACATTCCCGTCGAGGATATGTCGCAATTTCTCTACTTTGGCCAAAAATTACATCCCGACATTCAAAACTCCACGTCAAGAAGCAACAATTCATTGCTCGACGTGACATCAACATCGTCGAGCATACCAAGCTCTAGAAGACGTTATTCAATGAAAAGATTTAGTACAACAACGGCGATAGCGTTGCCACGTCTGGAGGACATAATGAACGAGGAAATGAACATAGCCCTCGAGCGGGGTACGATCGAGAGAAACAAAATACCAAAAACGAAGAATGTCTTTAGGAGTCCGGGTTCGGGTACGTATTTCAGAAAATCATCAATGAGACCGTCCGACTCGACGATCGTCTCGAACGTTATTATTAATCGAGAAACCGCGAGAAACACGTCCGTACAATCGGATAACAGGAGAGAGATCGTTTTGTCGCGAAACCCCGGTAAGTTTGTCGGTGACTCGTCCGCTCACGCTAAAACCGACCAGGTGGCAATCGTGTCGGACAGAGGAAGTAATGCTCGTGTAGACACGATTGCCGCGGCAACGAGTGCCACGTCCCACCGAGCAGGGAACGTCACGAGTGGGAATGTGGCCGATTTGACCCAGTTTCAAGTTGATCCAACGAATAAAGATGAAAGTCAACATCAACGCGGAGAAAATCTCGGCGCAAGGGACAACGACGATAAACGACAGAATTCGACGAACGTACAAATGACAAAATTTCTCGACGAGTCAGTTTCTCAATCGTCGATATTACGCGACGATTCGACTATGCAAACGACATCAACGTCGCGAAACGAATTAATCAATGGAATAACAACGTGGCAATCGGTTTATTCGAATCACGAAACGACAACTTTTTCGGCAAACAACGATCCCGATAAAGATTCAATTTCAAGCACGATCAACGATCTCGCTGGTACATCGTACGCGAAAATTTCATCGACAGTTCCCACTTTAACGACCAATATCGCTCACTCGTCATTGAGAATCGTGGTAACGGAACCAATGGGCTATGCCACCGGTGTAGTGAGACCCTCGAGTCAGGTGGAAGAAGAGAAAGAAGTGGTGGAAGAGGAAAATGATGACGATGGGAGAGGCAAAGAGATTGAAAATGACAAAAAATCTCGTGGTAAATCGAGAACTACCGTTAATCGAACAGATTCGAGAAAAAATCGAACGATCCCCAGACTCGACGACATTCCCTACCGTCCGAAATTTTTCCTATTCACTTCAACGATCCTGCCTCTCGTTAGCTCAACGGACAACATTACCGAAAATCTTTCCGAATCCCGACAAATTTTATCATCATACCCCATGAAATCGTTGAACCAAAGACCATCCGTAAAACCGATTAACTTTACCGTATCAACGAGTACGGAGAAAAACGAGTACAAACAGCAGCACGCTTACGCTTACGAGATAACGAATGTGACGAGACTGTTGCGCAACTACACCGGACCTGGGTTAAACGTAGCGTCGGGGCAACAGTTAAAAGAGAACAAAATGAGAAAGGAGAGCGAGGAGGACGAGGAGAGGAAGGAGGAAAGAAGGAAGAATACGAGTAATAAAAAGGAGAAGAAGAACCACGAGGATCGCGTGGTGGGAGAAGCGGCGAGAGGCAAAGAGACGGAGAGCGGTTCGGCATTGACGAGGATCAACAACGCCGGCAGCAACACCGAGATAAGGAACGACGGCGAATCGGTAAAGCCAAAGTCACAGAGGCAACCGCTTCCTCTTCTTCTTCTTCTTCCTACTCTTCAGAGAGAAACGAGCAGCAGAAGCAGCAACGTCGGCGGCAGCGGTGGTGGTATAGTAGAACCGGCGCGTTCGCCTGGCCAACTCAGTGCCGGCACGAACGTCGGCGAAGTAACTGCGAGTAGTAGTGGTGACGACGGTGTTAGTGAGCGTGGCGATGGTCGTAGTGGTGGTAGCGATATCGAAACGAGTAACACTTTGCCTCTGGCTTTTCCGACGATCGTTACGAGCTTGTTGAGTCGAGACTCGAACGTGCTCATCGTCGAACCAGCCTCAACGACATCGTTGCCAAAAGACAGGAATAATGTGAGTAACGAAACTACCGAGAGCACTATTTTACCGTCGACACTCAGGTGGAATTACACACTGACGAACAAACTGCCGATTGTCGTTGATCGTACGGAATCGCAGTTAAACGATCGTCGTTATCTGAGAAAATCGGCGAGTGCCGTTATCAATCAGCGAACAATTGACGAGGGTCTCGTTAAGGAGATCAAGAGAAGAAGAGGATCATTGAGTGGTGTCACGTTGTTCGCCTCGTCGTCGAACAATCGTCGGGTCAAGGGTTCGAGGAACAGTGGCGAAGATACGAAATTGACGGTAGCGAGATCAATGGAAAATCGTACGTCGTCGGATAACAGTGAGAAAACGAGCACGAGCAAAACGATCGTCGATGAGAATGCGCTTAGTGTGGGAACGGATAAATTTATTGAGGTCAGTGATACGATGACGGAAATGGAGGTTACGGTAGGTTTGTCAAATAAAATTAATCGGACTGTTGAAACGACGAAGTTTCCCGATATTGGAACTACGGTAGCGTCACCGAGTACTCTTGACTCGCCAATTAAAAAACAGATGGAACACGCCACTCGGGACATCGAGAATATTGAAAATCCGATTGTCAATGTTAGAATTGACGAGGCTAAGAGTCTTCGGAGAACGAGTGGAAACGATCAGGTAAATTTGGGAGATTCAAGCTCCGGTGTCACAAACGTAAAAACGAACACAAATTTGACTTCGGTGGGCTCGTTCTCGGCGTTGAAATCTCCTGATGTCGAAATATCCGTTGATAGGACGACAATTCCGTCGCCAGTTTTTCCCGTAACACCGAGAATGTTGGCGGAACCTGTTGATACAACGAGCAATGATAATACAAAATCCTCGGACGAAACAAAAGTCGAAGCTGGCAGACCGTTTGGTCTCGCTAAAGATCTTGATCCGTCGGAAATTCAAAAAATGTACCGATCACAAACGACCTTAAAACCCGAAATAGTCGCGACAACGATTGTTCCGGAGTTTGAGATAACAACGGACGTGGATGAGGGTTCAACGGTCAGTGAACAGTCATGGACAACGAGCCCCGTGAATTCGATAACGAGAAAACCAATAAGTACCGGTGAGAGATCGCCCGAGGTAAGAGGTCGTAATTTATCGGACAAGAGCAAGGACAAGGACGATATTTTGCCGATAATGCAACTGTACAATACGTCGAATATCTTCAATGGTACCGGAAAAGATTCTTCGGATTCGACGAATAACGTCGGAAGCCTCGAACTTCCGGTTATTAACGTGGCGAACAAGACGAGCCACGAGAATCATTCTGAGCCCGCGATAACAGCAACAACGACAATGGCAATGGGAGACGATTTGGAGAACGGTGAAAGTCCTGTGAACGAAAGTAAGGTCGAACATTCGAGCGAGAATTCGGGAATATCCAGAAAAAATAATAGACACGGTTCAAATCGTGATTATACGAATGGTTACGCGTCACCTACGAAATCTTCGAACGTCACGGGTTATGGTAATTCGTCGAATTTCGGACAGACTAACCGAACGAGACACTGGCCGAATTATTATCAAACGCCACCCACGGAATTTGTCGGCTATCGGCCGGAATTTAATTCGTCATTTTACGAGCCCGGCATGATTTCCGTCAGTCCCCGTGAATCAATCAATATTAGTGAGGTAATCACGAAGAGACACGACGGTGATACGATTGCCACACAAGAGACCGTGGCAGTTGTGAGTTATATTCTCGCTACACTCGTCGTATTTCCAATCGCCGTTGGCGTTGGTCTCATCCTCAGAAGACTGATCATTAGGAATCGTAAGGTGAGCGAGAGCAAAATTAACAAATCAATTAATAATAATAATAATAGTATATTTTTTTATTTGGTGTTTAATGAAAGCTGAACGTCTTTATTGAATTTCAATGGTGAATAGTTGAAAATTTAATAAAAAGTGTGAAATCAACAATTCAATTTTTTTTTTCATATAACCTTTATGATAATTTTTGAAATTTACTCGGTTTTCAGCGCGAGCAGTGGTATGTGAGTCCTTAAATATGGATTTAAGGACTCACATACCACTGCTCGCGCTGAAAACCGAGTAAATTTCAAAAATTATTATAAAGGTTATATGAAAAAAAAAATTGAATTGTTGATTTCACACTTTTTATTAAATTTTCAACTATAAGAAAATGCATAAATGAATATAAATGAATATATGACGTGCTGTGAAAATGCATAAATGAATATATGACGTGCTTAAATGCAAACTCAATTTTTCCTTCCATATAAACTCCTAAAATCCCGAAAACTTGTGTGTCGAAAAGAAATAAAAAATGTTTCATAGTCTGACGGAGGGATTTTTTTTCTCAAAAATAAAAAAATTACAATATTTCAAAGTTTAGTATGCAAATTAAAAAAAAAAATCGTGTCTAATAATTTTTTGAACATTGTTCAACCAAAAAATTAAAAAAATCTTTCGTCAGACTATAGAGAAAATAATTATCAAGATTTAAAAAAAAAAGTTAAAAAATATTTAAAATTGACTGAGTTATTGTCTTAGTTGTCTAAAAACATAGTGTCGAGAAAAACGCGTTTAAGGGGGGAAATAGGGTTAGGACAGCGTTTTCTCAATGATTTTCATGAATTTTTTTATAGTATAAAAAATGAATATAATTTATTGAAACGTTGAGAATATTTTATACATATATTTAAGTATATACTATAAAATTTTTGAAGGATTTCCTTGAAAAACACCGAAGATATTAGCGACCCCATATTGCAGGTCACAATCAGATTTAGCATTTTGCGTATATTCTGGAAGCCGCAATTTTCATCTGAAATCAAACGAGGTTGGAATTTACTTTTATTATATGTCACTCTTCTATATGAACCTAAATGCTGAAAAAAAAATAGAAAATTTAATTTTTTACAGGAGTCAAAACAAAAAAGCATGATTTTTTGCCATTTTTTACAACTTTATTTGCAAAAAAAAAATTATTTCAAATAATGATAATATTCCGATTTTAGGTTCATACAGAGCGCAATACTATGATGAAAGTAACTGCCAATTTTCAAAACGATTGGTTGAAAACTTT
The DNA here is from genome assembly GCA_958009045.1 of Oxytorus armatus. Lineage (NCBI taxonomy): Eukaryota > Metazoa > Arthropoda > Insecta > Hymenoptera > Ichneumonidae > Oxytorus > Oxytorus armatus. Next base: position 3,428,742 of record OY253750.1, read on the forward strand.
TCAAACTAGCGTGTACGCAAGTTCACAAAAAGTCGTTTTCAGAAAAACGCGTTTGAAAAAATAGCGCGCTCGGGGCCTGAAGGAGAACTATTCACTTTAATGGCTCATAACAATACAACGAGTCGGAATTTTAATTAAAATTTTTGGGAACATATTTTTGGATAGTTTTACTAACAATTTATGAAATAAAAAAAAAATCGGTTTTTTGAACCGTCTAACCCTATTTCCCCCCTTAAACTTTCTGGTAGGTGGCCGTCCCAACTCGATAACGGAGTGGAATTTTCTTAAAAGTTTTTTGTTGAAAAATTCTTAAAAGTATAAAAAATAAAAATCTGTAAAAATAATAGATTTTTTGAGAATTTCACCGGTACGTGATCTCTTAATATCAAATATCATTTAACATTAGTTAATTCGTAAATATATATTCACATTGTCAATTCCACGTTTTTGCTCAAGTTAAAGGTTTTACAATAATTTTAGAAAAATTTCAAAATCTCACGAATTCCTTGCACTAGCGTCGCGAAAAATAATAATCTCGAAGAAAGCTTTGCCGACAAGGAGGAAGAAGTACGAACTTTTTATTTCGTTGTTGGAAATATTGAAGCGAAAAAATCAATCAGTCATTGACCGATCGAGGAAACATTGCTCCCCTTTCTTTTATTACGTATATTTTCTTTATTATATTTTCTTCTTTGTTATTAAAAGCGGCGACGAATACTTGAGACAGCGCTTTTGAAAAAAAAAAAAAAAAAAAAAAAAATGCATTAAATAAAAACAAAATCCGTCACTCGAGCCTGACGTATCGTCGAATTATCCTCGTCGTTCGATCGTAAAATACTTTCGCGGATAAATTTATAATGACCCTCGCGAGAGTCCTCTCGATTGCATAAATTCGATGGTACCCGAGAGGAAACGATTATTATGGACGATTAAAGGAAGGGACGATCGATGCGATTACGATCAGTTATTTGGCGCTCGAACAGTGTGTATATGTGTGTATGTGTGCGCATTATCACGACAGACGACTCTTCGATCTCATCAAATCTTTTTTTTTTTATTATTCATCTCGAGCTTTATTCCTGTCGTGCGGCAAGAGCGACGCGACGAAATCGCGAAAAAATAACGAATTTACGATTTTCCCTTCTCTCGCTCATTACCACAAAGAGCACAATGCACACCGTGACTCTCGGATGCGCAAAAAAGGCAATGCAACTCTTTACAGTGTATACTTTTAATAATGCGAGAATTTTATGTGGCAAAACGTTGCAATTTACGCAACGAGGTCAGGGTGTCAAGTTGATTAAGTGTTATTAGCACGAAAAAAAAGTCTCGATTCGTCGCGGGATTAAACTTCATTTTTTTTCGCGACTTTTTGTTTAATATTACTTGGCGAAAAGACGAGATTCCCGTATAGTTATTTTTCCACAGCCTCCTCCGTTCATCTTCCTGATTGACGCGCTACGTTCTTCCTTGGAGCGTAAGCAATATACAGGATGTCCCAAAACTAGCACGTCAGAGTGACACGGGGATTAGATTGGCTCCGGACTTAGCAGAATAAACAAATATGACTTCAGCAAATCAAATCGTTAGCAAATCAAAGCACAAATCTACACCAGATCCTAAAGTGAACATAAACGAAAACAGCGAGATAACGAGAATAGCGATTTCCGGAACGCTGTCTTTTGTTTATTTGTTAGAAAATCGCTATTCTTGTTATCTCGCCGGTCAAAATTCACATCAAATCCTAAAGTGGTCAGAAACACAAAAGCAAACAGCGAGATAACAAAAACAGGGATTTTCCGGAAAATCGTCTTTTTTATTTGTTAGAAAATCGCTATTCTTGTTATCTCGCGGGTCAAAGTTCATATCAAATCCTAAAGTGGTCAGAAACACAAACGAAAACAGCGAGATAACGAGAATAGCGATTTTCCGGAAAATTGTCTTTTTTTATTTGTTAGAAAATCGCTATTCTTCTTATCTCGCCGGTTCAAGTTCACATCAAATCCTAAAGTGGTTAGAAACACAAACGAAAACAGCGAGATAACAAAAATAGGGATTTTCCGGAAAATCGCCTTTTTTTATTTGTTGGAAAATCGCTATTCTTGTTATCTCGCCGGTCAAAATTCACATCAAATCCTAAAGTGGTCAGAAACACAAAGGAAAACAGCGAGATAACAAAAATAGGGATTTTCCGGAAAATCGCCTTTTTTATTTGTTGGAAAATCGCTCTTCTTCTTATCTCGCCGGTTCAAGTTCACATCAAATCCTAAAGTGGTTAGAAACACAAACGAAAACAGCGAGATAACAAAAATAGGGATTTTCCGGAAAATCGCCTTTTTTTATTTGTTGGAAAATCGCTATTCTTGTTATCTCGCCGGTCAAAATTCATATCAAATCCTAAAGTGGTCAGAAACACAAACGAAAACAGCGAGATAAGAAAAATAGGGATTTTCCGGAAAATCGCCTTTTTTATTTGTTGGAAAATGGCTATTCTTGTTATCTCGCCGGTCAAAATTCACATCAAATCCTAAAGTGGTCAGAAACACAAACGAAAACAGCGAGATAACAAAAATAGGGATTTTCCGGAAAAACACTTTTTTTATTTGTTGGAAAATCGCTATTCTTGTTATCTCGCCGGTCAAAATTCACATCAAATCCTAAAGTGGTCAGAAACACAAACGAAAACAGCGAGATAACAAAAATAGGGATTTTCCGGAAAATCGCCTTTTTTATTTGTTGGAAAATCTCTCTTTTTGTTATCTCGCTGATTCAAATTTATATCAAATTTTAAAGTGGTCAGAAACACAAACGAAAACAGCAAGATATCGAGAACAGCGATTTTCCGGAAAATCGTCTTTTTTTATTTGTTGGAAAATCGCTATTTTTGTTATCTCGCTGATTTCGTTTGGGTTTTTGACCACTTTAGGATTTGGTGTGAATTTGGACTTTGCTTACGATTTGGACTTTCATAGCAATGGTAGCAGATTAACAAATATTAGGTAGCGATTTGTCGAAAAATCAAATAAAACGATTTTTCTTGAAAACCATGAGACTTTTACTGAGGTCATAGTTGTTTATTCTGATAGGTCTGGAGCCAAACTAACCCCCGTGTCTAGTTTTGGGACACCCTGTATATATATACGAATCAAAATGTCCTTAGGCATCCTCTTATACTGAAATAACAAGATTTGTATAAAATGTATCTTTCGTCCTCCGCGTTTCTCGCGCGCGTGCCACAATCTCGGATTTGTCTAGTCAGAGATATAACACCACTGATGATTCTCTCTCTCTCTCGCTCTCTATCTGATTGTTGCTGATGACTTTAGAGCCCGTTTCAGAATTAGCATTATATCGAGAAAGATCTTTCTCGGAAATGTAATCGTCGCGAACAATGGAATTCTATTGAGAAAGATCTTTGTCGGAAATAACCTTCGCGATCAATCGTAGTATATGGCGAGAAAAATGGTTTTATTTGATTTAATGGACTTAGCGAGATGTAAGAAAAAACAAAATTACCAATTAACGTATTTAAATTATGTCTATTCAAATAAAATGTACACGCAACCATTTTTATTCGATCAGAAGCCACGAAATTTATGAAACTTATTTTTTTTATTTATTTTTTCAAAAAATTACTATTGATAAATCTAATTGTAACATAATTCGTTACAAGAACAAAGTGAAACGACGATAACGATCGAACTTGGTTAAAATCAATAAAAGGCTTTTAGGTTTACGAGATGTTTTTATATTTCGGATAAAGTTTCATTGAAAATAATCATTTCATTGTTTCCACCTTCTTTGTCATCGTTGAATAAAATAAATCCATTTTTCTGTCCATCCCCAAAACTTATTTTGTTTTCGACATTCATTATTACGTCCTTCAAGCTCAATACCTTTGAAATCAGAAAAATCTGACGATTTCCTTATTCGGATAATGTAGTCATCGAAATCACGTCTCTTTTCTCTCTTGATAATTGCAAAAGAAATAATTGCCATAGTCCATCTTGACTTTTTTTTATGACTAAACTAAAAGATGTGATACACCTGTATGTCAATTCACACTCTCTCCCTTTTTGTATAGATTATAATTTAAAAAAAATACAGATATTTATATCACGCGGTTTCAAAGCAGTATTCTTTCCATATTTGATTCGCGAAGGAGAAATTCCGACACGGTTTTTTTTCTTCTTTATTTCGATTCGTCATCGGGAGACAAGAGCACACACATACACACACACACACACGTGTGACCCATAATCACCACGTCGTTTGAATTCGTTCCAGAGATTAGAGAGACAATGAGCACTCCCGTTAATCCTCATCGTCAATGATGAGTTTTAACGAATATTTCTAACGCCAAAGAAATCTAATTGATTTCATTCTCATTTGTATTCTCGCTTTGATTAAAATAAAGCAGTGCAAATCCCTAAGTCTCAAAAATTTTAATCATTATTATTCTTTGAATTCGCAATAATAAAATGTTTTATTATGTGTTATTACTTTCATTCATTTTTTTAACGATTTAATTAATAACAGCATTCATGAAACAATATTATCGAATGAATAAATGCAACGTATCGAGAGAAAATGAACTCGAGAGATAGAGAGAGAGAGAGAGAGAGAGGCGAGTGGATTGGTTTCGTGGAAAATTCTGTGCACCGATCATCCCAAGTCTTTAAGGGGGGAAATGGGGTTAGGACAGCGTTTTCTCAATGATTTTCATAAATTTTTTTATAGTATAAAAAATGAATATAATTTATTGAAACTTTGAGAATATTTTATACATATATTTAAGTATTTACTATAAAATTTTTGAAGAATTTCCTTAAAAAACACCGAAAACATTAGTGACTCCATATTGCAGGTCACAATCAGACTCAGCATTTTGCGTACATTCTGGAAGCCCCAATTTTCATCTGAAATCAAACGAGGTTGGAATTTACTTTTATTATATGTCTCTCTTCTATATGAACCTAAATGCTATCAAAAAAATAGAAAATTCAATTTTTTACAGGGGTTAAAACAAAAAAGCATGATTTTTTGCCATTTTTTACAACTTTATTTGCAAAAAAAAATTATTTGAAATAATGATAATATTCCGATTTTAGGCTCATATAGAGCGCAATACTATGAAGAAAGTAATTGCCAATTTTCAAAACGATTGGTTGAAAACTTTTCAAACTAGCATGTACGCAAGTTCAAAAAAAGTCGTTTTCAGAAAAACGCGTTTGAAAAAATAGTGACCGCTCGGGGCCTGAAGGGGAGCTACTCACTTTAATGGCTTATAACAATAGAACGAGTCGGAATTTTCATTTAAAATTTTGGGAACATATTTTTTAATAGTTTTACTAATAATTTATGAAATAAAAAAAAATCGATTTTTTGAACCGTCTAACCCTATTTTCGCCCTTAAGGGATATAGCCACGGTAGCGGGTATAAAATCATGTGCATATTTAACAATTTTTTTTGGTATGAAAAAGTGATTGGTTTATAAAACTAATTACACATCTATTTAGTATGAATATCAAGCTATTAAAAACATTTTTTTTTGTTTTTTTTTGTTATACAAAATGGCCGACTACTGCTATTTACTTTTGGCGCGCGGCGCTCCGCGGCGTGACATTTGCCATTCACAATTTTTGACCTAGATGAAAAAAAAAAATTCTCGTTAATCTACATCAGGATACCTAGAGAAGTACCTATGGAATTTGGAAAATATTGTTTCATTCCAATGTTGTAGGCATTTGAACTTAAAAGGTGAATTTTCAGTGAAAATTTTCGTATAAAACTGCTGATAAAATAGAGAGTTTTTAATTCATCAGAAATTCCATATGTACTTCTCTGTGAAATGCAATTAGAAATGCAATTAGAAATGCAATTAAAAAATTTGAAGTCAATCGGGTAAAAATTGTCGAAGTTATTTATCACGCAGCGCGCCTCGGCTACTCTATGGCCGTGCCAGAGGTAAGCTTACGTTTTACGCTCAAAGTTGGCGAATAAAAATACTAGCTACTACCTCAACTTAACTTAACTTATTTTTATGATGATATTGTATCGTTTAAGGAAAAAAAAACATCGATTTTTTGAAAATTCTACCCTGGCCATACCCCTTAACTCACGTGTGATTTTTTCTTCTTCTTTCTTCAACCCTTTGCGATGCCATTCAAGCTCCTGTGGTTATCCCATCCAGTGTGAACCTAATTTATGTTCCCCCGCGCTCGATTTTACGATCGTCGAATTTGTTCCTCTCGTTAAAGTGGGCTTCACTCACGCATTCTTGTACATGTTTCAGCATATGAATTACGAAAAATATATCGCATTTTCGTTCTCCCTTTTTCTTCTTCACTTTCTCACTTTCTTCCTCGAACTTCCTCCCGTTCGAACAAGCACGAGAACACGATATACGAGGTCTGTTCAAAAAGTATCGCGAATTTTGAATTTCTGCGGACTACGTATATTCGATTTTCCATTTTGTTGTGGCGTTAGATTGGTACTCATATCCCTCACTTATGCTGAAAAAATCGGCTATTTTGAATGTTTAGTTAATTGTTGACAGCTGTTTTGGTTAGACGTGTTTTGGCTTGTCTTCGATTTTTGCCTATTCCAAAAAAGCAGCTTCCATCGCGATGATTGAGCTTTGGTTTCCACGTCATAACCATAAACCCATGATTCGTCACCAGTTATGACCCTCTGGAGCAAATTTGGGTCGTCGCGGACCGAGTTCAACAGATCCTTAGCAATGTTAACGCGAAACTGTTTTTGTTCGAAATTGAGCAATTTTGGCACGATTTTCGCGGCGACCCGTCTCATGCCAGAATCATTGGTAAAAATCGAATAGCACGAGCCAATCGATATGTTTAGTTCCTCAGCAACTTCTCTAACGGTGATTCGATTGGCCAATATTATTTTCTTCATTTTATCAATGTTTTCGTCTCTTATTGATGTGCTCGGGCGTCCGGAACGCATTTCGTTGTTCGCATCTTGTCGGCCCTCTGAGAACATTTTGTACCACCGATAAACGTTGCTTTGGTTCAAGGTAGCTTCACCATATGCCACAGTCAACATTCGGAATGCGTCCGCGCACTTAATTTTGTTTTTCACACAAAATTTCATACAGATTCTTTGATCCATTTTTTGCAATAGGTAAAAATTGAAGACAAGCCAATACACGTCTAACCAAAACAGCTGTCAGCAATTAACTAAACATTCAAAATGGCCGATTTTTTCCGCATAAGTGACGGACACGAGTACCAACCTAACGCCACAAAAAAATCGAAAATCGAATATACATAGCCCGCGGAAATTCAAAATTCGCGATACTTTTTTAACAGACCTCGTACATTCCTATTCTTGGTCGAGTTCCTTTCGCTTCCCGATGGAGAAAACTTGTTATCGTGAAAAAGAAAATATTTTTTTCTGTTCTCAAAGTTAATGCGTTGAAAATTTGTCAAAACGTCGAAAAACGACACTAAACAAACAATTTCTCGATAAATGCGTGCACGTGTGTGACAAGTCTGCAAAAAATGATGAGGCAGCAACGTGCGAGTTTAAATTTGCATAATTTTTTATTGATCAATCGTTTGAAAAGTCACGCGATTGAAAAAAAACATTGTAAACTTTATCGTTATGTAAATTTGAGCGAAAAGAATCGTAAACTTGATGTTTTTTCGATTTTTTTTCAAATCTTTGAACAAAAGGAATTAGATCAGAAATACAATTGATTATCAATTTTCAATTACATAAGATTCCACGAACGAGAATATTTTCATGCGTTAATAAATCCTACATATTTCCATTTATAATTACCGTTGTAAATCACGAATCTGTCGATAAATCCTCGTGCTGGATTAAGGGGGGAAATAGGGTTAGGACAGCGTTTTCTCAATGATTTTCATGAATTTTTTTATATTATAAAAAATGAATATAATTTATTGAAGCTTTGAGAATATTTTATACATATATTTAAGTATATACTATAACATTTTTATACATATATTTAAGTATATACTATAAAATATTAGCGACCCCATATTGCAGGTCACAATCAGACTCAGCATTTTGCGTACATTCTGGAAGCTGCAATTTTCATCTCGAATCAAACGAGGTTGGAATTTACTTTTATTATATGTCTCTCTTCTATATGAACCTAAATGCTATCAAAAAAATAGAAAATTGAATTTTTTACAGGGGTCAAAACAAAAAAGCATGATTTTTTGCCATTTTTTACAACTTTATTTGCAAAAAAAAAAATTATTTTAAGTAATGATAATATTCCGATTTTAGGTTCATTTAGAGCGCAATACTATGAAGAAAGTAACTACCAATTTTCAAAACGATTGGTTGAAAACTTTTCAAACTAGCGTGTACGCAAGTTAAAAAAAAGTCGTTTTCAGAAAAACGCGTTTGAAAAAATAGTACCAAGAAAAACAAGCAATATGGGGTCGCTAATATTTTATAGTATATACTTAAATATATCTATAAAAATTGTATAGTATATACTTAAATATATGTATAAAATATTCTCAAAGTTTCAATAAATTATACTCATTTTTTATACTATAAAAAAAATCATGAAAATCATTGAGAAAACGCTGTCCTAACCCTATTTCCCCCCTTAATGGCTTATAACAATAGAACGAGTCGGAATTTTCATTTAAAATTTTGGGAACATATTTTTCAATAGCTTTACTAACAATTTATGAATTAAAAAAAAAATCGATGTTTTTAACCGTCTAACCCTATTTCCCCCATTAATTAAACTTTGCTTATCATACAATTTGCAACCCCTTCGATATATTTCATCGTTAACGTCAATTTTTATATCACCAGTTGAAATGGTACTCCTCCCATCGAAGGATCTCCCCCTGTCCCTCCAACATAGATTCATTAAACCGGTATACATATTTGCATTTATTATTACGAATTGCACGATTCTCTCTTATCTCTTGTAACTCTAGAGTACGAGTAATTCGTTCGGGGAAAATTAAAAGTCATTATTTCCATCGACGATAATGAGTTGTTTTTTTTTTTATTTCGCGATGTAACGATCGACGTACAAGCCTCATAGATTTTTTCCCTAGTAGCGAATAAATGGACGCCTACGCGATCGCCGTTTTTTTTTTCTCAATTTATTTTCGCCTCTTTGCCGTATCGTCATCATTATCCTTCCGCGGTTTACCTCATCTCGCGTGTAACATAACGCGAAACGAGCAATCTTTCCTCGTCAATCATTCAAATCGTATTCAAATGATGGGGTTACAGCGTGAAATTTTCTCATCGATCCTGGAACTTCGAGTATCGCGAGAAAGATAGAAGGTTGAAAAAAAAAAAACCGTCAACTACAGGCGAGAGATGAGACGCGAGAAATCCTCAAAATTAAATTTAAACAGATTTATCGGACTGGTGAGATCGTCGTTCGCTATGTTTGCAAAATGAATTGGCATTCCCCCCAGTTACGAGATAAGTAATGTTCGATAATAGATGATCATTTAAAAAACCGGATTGCAAAATATAATTTGTAAAATCACTGTTCAACGTTTGTCGTGCTGAATACACATCGAACCATACGATGGTGGAAAAAAAATAAAAATAACGTACAACCGCAATTTATTTTCGTCGATTTGATTCAAAACTTTGAATTAATAAAACATAAAAAGGCCGCCACCTCAGTCTTTCACAATATTTGCTTTCACTATGTTTGTATATTTTGTTTTTTCATTCGTTTTATATATACATTGTCGACGGAAAAAACGCGAAATCGCTTGAATGCATTTACGTCAATGCCTACAGCCGATCGTCTTTATTCAGAATAATATTGTTCACTTGCAACGTAGAAGACAACGCTGTGAGAAGACAAAGCTGGATATTAAATATTTCATCGTTGCTTACGTCATTTTTTTTTCCTTTTTTTAAAAAAAGCTTCCTCCGTGAATAAGCCAAAATATTGCGAGACCTTATTACAGAGATTTGTCAAAAAACAAACAAATTACTAGGGATCAATGGGAATGTTAATAATTTTCAAATTTATTCTTTACTTTTATTGAACATATTCACTTGAAATTCGATTTTTTTGCGTGTGAAATTTATCGATGCAGACATAATTATCCCGATCAATTGATTTTTTTCTCACATCTCATAGTGTCATCAAATTTCAGCCCCCTTTATTGATTTACGTCAAATCCAATTGTAAATTGCAAATGTATAAACAAATTTACGGGAAGGAAGCTTTGCTGGGAGGAAAAAAAAAATTTAAGCAATTATTAACGTTGCCTTTAAAATTGTTTTAATTCTACTGAAGGCGGTGCAAAAAAATGATTGATTGAGCACGCACTTGACTATTCGATAAGTTGCTGAATTTTTAATATGCTACAAATAATGCATAGAGAAACATGCGTGTAGAAACTCTAGCAAGATTATCGTTTGCATCGTTTGCACTGAACAAAATTAATTCAAAGTTCAGGGTTATAACATTGGCTTCTTATGGAAAAGGCGTTAACATCGCGTTTTATGTTCGCTAATCATTTGTATTTCTCGATGAGACATATACACTTCAATACTTGTTTTCCTTCGTAAATAATGAGATCAATTAATCTTGTGCATATGTAAAATTGAAACTTTTCATATTACAATGTTTTTACGAAATTCAAATGTCGATATTTATACATTTTCATAATGCAACTGTCATTTGACTAGCTAGGGTGAATAGGCGGATTGCGAAGCGTCATCAGTGAAGGGACATCCCTGTTAAATTCACAGTATATGAATATAATTTACGTGAAGTTACCCTACTCCGCCACAATACCTTAAGTCCAAGAGCTCACATACCCCTGTGCGCGCTGAAAACCGAGTGAATTTGAAAAATTATTATAACGGTTAAATGGCGAAAAAAAAATTAAATTTTTTATTAACTTTTCAACTATAAAAAACAGAACTTAAAAATTTTTTTTTATCAATATTTACATTATTTTTTACGGGTGTAAAGGACTACTGATGAAAACCATGGCGCCCCCTCGTCGACATCATGACTTCACCAATATTTATCCAATCTGTAATAATAAAATAGAATCTAGTAAAATAATGTAGTAGTAATAGTCTGACGGAGGATTTTTTATTTTTTTTTCAAAAATAAAAAAATTACAGTATTTCGAACTTTAGTATGGAATTTTAAAAAAATAATTAGTGTTTAATAATTTATAAAAAATTTTTCAACGAAAAAATAAAAAAAACCTCTTGTCAGACTATAGAGAGAATAATTATTAATTTTCAAAAAATAACAAAAGTTAAAAAATATTATAAATTGACAGAGTTATCGTGCTGACACCGTCTAAAAACATGGTTTCGAGGACACCTGGTTTAAGGGGGTAAACAGGGTTAGGACAGCGTTTTCTCAATGATTCTCATGAATTTTTTTATAGTATAAAAATTGAATATAATTTATTGAAACTTCGAGAATAATTTATACCTATATTTAAGTATATACTATAAAATTTTTGAAGAATTTCCTTGGAAAACACCGAAGATATTAGCGACCCCATATTGCAGATCACAATCAGACTCAGCATTTTGCGTACATTCTGAAAGCCGCAATTTTCATCTGAAATCAAACGAGGTTGGAATTTACTTTTATTATATGTCTCTCTTCTATATGAACCTAAATGCCATAAAAAAAAAATAGAAAATTGAATTTCGTACAGGGGTCAAAACAAAAAAGCATGATTTTTTGCCATATTCTTACAACTTTATTTGCAAAAAAAAAATTATTTTAAATAACGATAATATTCTGATTTTAGGTTCATATAGAGCGCAATACTATGAAGAAAGTAACTGCCAATTTTCAAAACGATTGGTCGAAAACTTTTCAAACTAGCGTGTACGCAAGTTCAAAAAAAGTCGTTTTCAGAAAAACGCGTTTGAAAAAATAGTACCAAGGGGCCTGAAGGAGAGCTACTCACTTTAATGGCTTATAACAATAGAACGAGTCGGAATTTTCATTTAAAATTTTGGGAACATATTTTTCAATAGTTTTACTAACAATTTATGAAATTTAGAAAAAATCCATTTTTTGAACCGTCTAACCCTATTTCCCCCCTTAAAGTTTCGGCCACGTAGCCGTCCCAACCCGATGTCTAGTCACATTTATTACTATAACTTCGTAACGGAGTGGAATTTTCTTAAAAGTTTTCTTTTTTTATTCTTAGAAGTATAAAGAATAAAAATTTGCAAAAAAAAACGATTTTTTGAAAATTTCAGTGGTATGTGAGTCCTTAACTCATTAAGTCAAGGTACCGAGTTACTTTTCCATAAATCAATAATTTCGTAAAGAAATAACAAAAAAATCATGACGAAACTAGAGTTAAAAAAAAAGATTCATACATGTGACAATTTCAATAACGATATGCTCGTCGAGCGTACAATCATGATATACGTTCATGACTGACGTACAACTGTGCTTGCTCAGGTGCTCGAGGAGTCGGACACGTCATCGGAGATAAGCTGCAGAAAGGATGCTCTAAATCTCGAGAACGGTGACTTTAAAACTTCGATCGAAAAGGCCATAACGAAATTACCGAGAATTCAGCACCTGGTGAGTGGGATATAATTCAACAAATTTTCAACGACATTCAAATGGAAAAACAAATTTTATTGTGTTCAATGTCGTTTTTGGTTTTTTTTCGTTTAACAATTATAAAATCTTTGTTATCAGTGTCACGAGGCGGAAAAACCACCGCCACCGCCGTCCCAAGAGTCTCGTTGGGAATTTCCACGCGACAAACTACGATTACAGACGGTTCTTGGTCAGGGAAATTTTGGTCAAGTGTGGAAAGCCGAGGCCGATGATTTAACGGGTCATCAGGGTACAACGAGATTGGTGGCGGTTAAGACGGTTAAGGAGGGCGCGTCGTCGAGGGAAAAGGAGGATCTCGTGCGTGAACTCGAGATAATGCAACAATTGGGAAATCATCCGAACGTGGTGACGCTTCTTGGCTGTTGCACCGAGGAGGGTGAGTCTGAATAACGACAATAATTATAAATAATCGTTGGCTCGTCACGCTCGCGCGTTTATATATTGTCTCGTGTATACTTTTCCAACGCGTTTCATCCTATCCTCGGAAAAATCCGTTCAGGGACGCGATGAGCATGTTCCTTTGTCCTCCGGTACGTTCAGCGAACGGCGACGTAATAATTGACCAATCAGAATTTCCACGGTTGATAACGTGTCTCATTGACGACGAACACACGCGGCGACGATCACTACGAACGACTATAGACACGAAGATCGATGATCGAAGTAGGAAAAATCGACGTCAATAATCGTCCATATATATCCAATGTACCAACGTTATTCTTCATTCGCAGAAGACTCGAGAAAATTATCTTATTCCAGTGAAAAAACCAAGAAAATCCGCGTCCTCACAGATTAATCCTCAACGATTATAATCTTCACTACGTTCGCGTCCTTTGACTATCACTTGTCGTCTCGTCAATTTGCAATTATTATTCGACTGGTCGCACAGCCATCCGGAACGTTTGTTTTTTGTTTCTTCACATCTCAAGTAAATTTGCTATTATTTTTTAAATGCCATCTTGACACTTTTGAAAAAAATCAGTAAGTCAACAAGAAACACGTGCTACGAGGCCTAATATCATTTTTTTTAACTTTTTTATTATTTTAACGTCCTTACCCCTTTTTTCGGATTTCCATTTTAGTCCTCGAGATGGCTGATACAGATGGTTTTTTTACTGAATTTCAATCCACAGTTCAGCCAGCCATTCATCCGAGTATTAGCCATTAAAATTCTTGTCGGTTACAAACATTTTTGTATTTACTGAATATCTGACACAACATTTCCCTCACTATCTCTGTCTCGTTCTCTCATCACTCAACCAAGCACTCTAGTATAACAGAAGCAGTACGAATTTATGCTTGGGATGTCAAAGAGAAATTGATGACCGGGCAAAAGTCGTGCCGAGGAGTATGCCCGTTGTTCGTTGGTCGTCGTAGAACTGCTCAGCGCTACCGCGCTTACTCCTCACGACTCACGAACTTCGTGTCTTTATCAGCTTTCGAGGAAGCCAGTGGAAAAGCGAACGAAGAAAAATATATATATGAGAGATAAAAAGGTACAAGAAAAAATAAAGGAGAGAGAGAGAGAGAGAGAGAGAGAGAGAGAGAGAGAGAGAGAGAGAGAGAGAGAGAGATTGAAGAACACAAGGAGACAAGGGAATAGTGCCGCAGGGATGAGAAGGTAAGGCAAAAACAAAAGGACGAGATCAGAAGGAAGAAGAGACACGAGATGGACCATTACGTCTCTCTGGTTGAGCATATCCGTAGAATAAATTTCCATATCTCCAATGCAGCATATATACATATACTAAACGTATATATACTCGTTTGGCTCGCGCCCGTGAGATTCCTCCTCCCGTTGTAACTCTCGGGGCAAAATACGGCCATTAAGGTTCATGCAAAGCATCGGTCCCGGCGTGATCTCCCCTTCGGGACTGTTTGCCCCGCGAAGACTGACGTTGGGAATTCTCCAGTGAGCGAAGAAACCTCTTAATTCTATCTCTTTTTATTTCGTCAAATTCAATGATTTTTTTTTTTTTTTTTTCGTACTACTTGGACGAAGAAGCAAACGAGAAATCTTTCTGCGGTTAGTTCCGTTTCTCTCGCAAGCAACCATAACCGATTAGGACTTTTATGATTTTGCGGTGTGTCTGCGAGAGTGTCGCGAGGCCATTTTTTTATGCTCGAGAAATAAAAAGAAAACATAACGTATGCAACTTTCGTACCCTTTGGATCCGAAGAGAGGATGGTTATAGGTCTTTCAAGGTTTGCTGCAATGTAACTTGCAGGCTGAAACGATTTTGACGTCCCACAAAGTGCCCTTGTCAGTCTGGAGTACAATTCATATAGCTGGTAGCTTTAAGGGGGGAAATAGGGTTAGGACAGCGTTTTCTCAATGATTTTCATGAATTTTTTTATAGTATAAAAATTGAATATTATTTATTGAAACTTTGAGAATATTTTATACATATATTTAAGTATATACTATAAAATATTTGAAGAATTTCCTTGAAAAACACCGAAGATATTAGCGACCCCATATTGCAGGTCACAATCAGACTCAGCATTTTGCGTACATTCTGGGAGCCGCAATTTTCATCTGAAATCAAACGAGGTTGGAATTTACTTTTATTATATGTCTCTCTTCTATATGAACCTAAATGCTATCAAAAAAATAGAAAATTGAATTTTTTACAGGGGTCAAAACAGAAAAGTATGATTTTTTGCCATTTTTTACAACTTTATTTGCAAAAAAAAAATTATTTTAAATAATGATAATATTCCGATTTTAGGTTCATATAGAGCGTAATACTATGAAGAAAGTAACTGCCAATTTTCAAAACGATTGGTTGAAAACTTTTCAAACTAGCGTGCACGCAAGTTAAAAAAAACGTCGTTATTCAGAAAAACGCGTTTGAAAAAATAGTACCAAGAAAAATAACGTCAAGGCAGTCATACATTTTTTCGGTGTTTTTCAAGGAAATTCTTCAAAAATTTTATAGTATATACTTAAATATATGTATACAATATTCTCAAAGTTTCAATAAATTATATTCATTTTTTATACTACAAAAAAATTCATGAACATCATTGAGAAAACGCTGTCCTAACCCTATTTTCCCCTTTAATGGCTTATAACAATAGAACAAGTCGGAATATTCATTAAAAATTTTGGGAACATATTTTTCAATAGTTTTACTAACAATTTATGAAATAAAAAAAAATCGATTTCTTGAACCGTCTAACCCTATTTTCCCCCTTAAGGAACCTTGAAATCAAAAAGAGAGAGAGAGAGAGAGAGAGAGACAGAGAGACATTTGTACAATGAAATTGACAGCAGGAACTGCGAAAAAGGGATTTGGTTACCGAGACAAATTTACGATCACTCCGAGCCAAGGCTGGACTTTATCCCTTTTGCTTGTTCATTCGTTTCGCGTCTCAATGACCCGAAGAGAAACGGACAAACGCATTAGGGAATTAAACATTTTCATGCATCCGAGTAACAGGATTAATGCTTCAAACTTTTTTCCATTCCCATCAGTTTCCAATAGATCGTGACGCGAGGGATTTGAAATTGCTTCGGGAAGAGCTTTCGTTGACGATTCTAAAACTTTTGCTTGGGATTGTATTCGTGAAACGATCTTTAAAAATGAGTAATAGCTCGAGGAAGAGTTTTACGAAATGATTTTTACAAATAAAAAGTATACAAGGTGAAAAAGAAGACCGAACACGTTATCTTGGACTGTGTGTGACTGACCTCCCTCTTCCGAGAGATCCAACGAGCCCCCCAAACCGTTTACACCAACAAAATTAATAGCTCGGACCGAAAAGACGACTTTAGTGTCAGAACCCTCGTGAGCTCCACACAAGTTCGGGGAACGCACGCTAGCTTTTTTCGGCAGCACGCAATAAAACGTTTTAACTGCACGCATCAAAAGTTCCGAGCTGTTAAGAATTTTTTTTTATTTTTTATTCTTCCATTTCGACAATCATCGAAATGGGCCGCACTCGGAGAGTTTCGTAAAGGAGAAGGGTTAACAATGAATAAACAAAAAGAAATTCTAGCGCGCAGCAATTTCGGTTGAAAAATGAGACGGGTCTCTGTCCGCCCAGGTTATATTATCTATTTTAATGCGTCTGAAGCAAAACTCGCTATTCTCCATTTGTACGAGAGACCGAAATAGTTCTCGATCACTGCGCCAGTTATATCGCTGCATATTCCATCGTTCGAATACTAAAAATATTGATAAAAAAAAAAAGACAGAACAAGAACTCGTCGTCCAAACTCTTTTCGTTCCTTTTTTTTCCGTACCGAAAAAACGTAACCATTGTGGTCAGTTTCGGTTGTCCATCCGTCCGTCTGTTCTTTTGTCACGGGCCTCTAACTCTTAAAGCTTTTAACCTATTAAGGGGGGAAATAGGGTTAGACGGTTCAAAAAATCGATTTTTTTTTATTTCATAAATTGTTAGTGAAACTATTGAAAAATATGTTCCCAAAATTTTAAATGAAAATTTCGACTCGTTCTATTGTTATAAGCCATTAAGGGGAGAAATAGGGTTAGGACAGCGTTTTCTCAATGATTTTCATGAATTTTTTTATAGTATAAAAAATGAATATAATTTATTGAAACTTTGAGAATATTTTATACATATATTTAAGTATATACTATAAAATTTATATACATATATTTAAGTATATACTATAAAATATTAGCGACCCCATATTGCTTGTTTTTCTTGGTACTATTTTTTCAAACGCGTTTTTCTGAAAACGACTTTTTTCGAACTTGCGTACACGCTAGTTTGAAAAGTTTTCAACCAATCATTTTGAAAATTGGCAGTTACTTTCTTCATAGTATTGCAGCTCTATATGAACCTAAAATCGGAATATTATCATTATTTAAAATAATTTTTTTTTTGCAAATAAAGTTGTAAAAAATGGCAAAAAATCATGCTTTTTTGTTTTGACCCCTGTAAAAAATTCAATTCTCTATTTTTTTGATAGCATTTAGGTTCATATAGAAGAGTGACATATAATAAAAGTAAATTCCAACCTCGTTTGATTTTAGATAAAAATTGCGGCTTCCAGAATGTACGCAAAATGCTGAGTCTTATTGTGACCTGCAATATGGGGTCGCTAATATTTTATAGTATATACTTAAATATATGTATACAAATTTTATAGTATATACTTAAATATATGTATAAAATATTCTCAAAGTATCCATAAATTATATTCATTTTTTATACTATAAAAAAATTCATGAAAATCATTGAGAAAACGCTGTCCTAACGCTATTTCTCCCCTTAACTTGAAATTTGGTACGAGTGAGGAGAAAAACTCGGGTTCTTTGATAAATATTGTTTTCGACACACGAGAAATTCCATTATCTTCGCAGTCATCATGTTTGTATTTCAATCTGAGATTCGCCGAAATGTCGTAGATTATCGTCACGTAATCCTGCTGTTGGCAAAGTTAATGTCGACAATTAGCATAACCGTATCGTGTAATCTCACGCCAAAAGAGGCGATTTATAAAAAACCGGGAATTCCTAAGGATAAAAAAATCCACCGATAAGAACTCTTATCTTGACGTATATCTTCGCGAGGAATTTTTCTCCTCTCCTCTATTCACCTTCTGCGTGACTATTTGAACTCGAAATTTCTCACGTCTGAACTTTCGCGCCGCGTGTTCCCAACGTTTTTCTTTTTTGTTTGGATCTCCACAGCCTCCCCAGGTGATAAAAGAGAGGGGAGAGAAAAACTTGCCCCACGTTGTGGGCGTTGAATACTATCATTCAACATCGCACCATTCGCGAATATATAAATGCATAATGTACAACTGCTACGAGCTCACAGAGGCAGACTCGAACTCACCCATGTTTATTTATTTTATTTTATTTATTTTTTTGTTCGTTTTCTTTTTCTTTCTTCCGAAGGAAAGTGCCCGCGAAGCTTCTTAACACAAGTACGCGGTATAATACACGCGTGACGATATTGCAAAGTTGCAATTTCTTTTAGACGATTACACATTTTCAACTGTTATGGAAAATGAGTCGTGCCGATTCGGGAATTCTCTAAGTCCGAGGAGAATTTCATGCGTTGACATAAATTCTGGATGCTAAATCCGTCTTACTTTTCTTTATTATCATTGTTATTATGCATATGTTATTATCTTTATTATCGCCTTTTTATACTTCTCGCACGAATTATCTTCGAACGAGTCAGCCAATTTTTATGAACCTTGACACGTTTTTCGTTGCCGCGATCCTCGACTCAAAGCTATGTATGTAGAAAAATAAATGATTTAACGATAAGTCAATGTGGTGGAGTGCAGAGGAGGCAAATGATGAATTTAAAAATTAACGAATTTTTCAATTCGAAGTGATAGATTAATAATTCAAGATGGTTGGAGTTTATCTTACTACTATAATGAAGCTGGAGAGTTTGTATGTTTGTTCGAACGCGCTAATCTCGGGAAATTTTAGTCCGATTTGAAAAATTCTTTTTGCATTAGATAGCCCGTTTATTCGGGAAGACTCTAGGCCGTATAACTTCACTTTATTTTTTAGTCATTGGTCCTTTTATTTTTTCACATAATTTCCGGATGGTATTTATAGTTAATGAGAGATGCACTTGGTTATGTACTCATAATGCGTGTGAAACAGATATATAATCCAAATTTATTGCGGGTGAAATTGCGGGGAACAGCTAGTATAATATAAAATATAATATAAAAAAAACGATGTCGTTGAAGTTACGAACGTTCTGGCAAAAAAATAAATAAAATGTGCTCAACTTGTGAAAAATTACTTCTCAATTGTACGGGAGTATATATTCGTAAAAAATCCACATGATTTAGCCTGTTAATAGGCTTAAGAGGCGATAAAATCAGGCTCCGGCACGGTTTTATTGAAAACAAAAATTATTTCTTGCATTCCAAGCTTGTGTCCTGTTATTTGATTGATCAAGGAGACTGATATTACTCTCTAGTATGTAAAAAAAATATAAACGAAAACATTTAGGAAAGAAACCTTGATCGACGCCGGTCAAAACGACCATATTCTGTTTGGGCGTTCATCAAGGTTTCTTTTCGAAATATTTTCGTTTTTATTTTTTCAACATAATAGAAAGCCCTATCAGTATCCTCGAAAAAAAAAAACAGGACACGAGCTTGGTATTCGAGAAACAATTTTTTCATAAAAATTGAGCCAGAACTTCATTTTATCGCCTCTTAAGCCTATTAAGGGGGGAAATAGGGTTAGGACAGCGTTTTCTCAATGATTTTCATGAATTTTTTTATAGTATAAAAAATGAATATAACTTATTGAAACTTTGAGAATATTTTATACATATATTTAAGTATATAGTATAAAATGTTTATACATATCTTTAAGTATATACTATAAAATATTAGCGACCCCATATTGCAGGTCACAATCAGACTCAGCATTTTGCGTACATTCTGGAAGCCGCAATTTTCATCTGAAATCAAACGAGGTTGGAATTTACTTTTATTATATGTCTCTCTTCTATATGAACCTAAATGAACAGAAAAACGCGTTTGAAAAAATAGTACCAAGAAAAACAAGCAATATGGGGTCTCTAATATTTTATAGGATATACTTAAATATATGTATACAAATTTTATAGTATATACTTAAATATATGTATAAAATATTCTCAAAGTTTCAATAAATTATATCCATTTTTTATACTATAAAAAAATTCGTGAAAATTATTGAGAAAACGCTGTCCTAATCCTATTTCCTCCCTTAATGGCTTATAACAATAGAACGAGTCGGAGTTTTCATTGAAAGTTTTGGGAACATATTTTTCAATAGTTTTCCTAACAATTTTCGAAATTAAAAAAAATCGTTTTTCGAACCGTCTAACCCTATTTCCCCCCTTAAGCCTATTAACAAAATAAATCATAAGATTTTTGTAGGAATATATGCTCCCTTTCATTTAAGGAGTAAGATTTCTCTAATTAACCACATTCAATTTTTTTCCTGCTAGACTTTCGTAACTTCAACCATATAAAAAATCATCCTAATTTTATAAAAATTTGGTTTTACACTAAAAACCCTGCTCTGGGATCTGATGTAGAAAATTTCGAAATTGAAAATGTCGAAACTGAGTAAAAATTGACCGTTTCGTGAATTAGTTATTAATTTCTGTTATTGTTGTTATTACGTTTATCATTGTTATTATTATTCCTTTATCGTCGAGTGTGCGCACCTTGCGAATCTTTACGAGCGTCCGATAAGAGTTTTGCCACGGAAATGCAACGATGCAAGTGTACAAAATGTCCGAGAACGCCAAGCACAAGCACTCTCGTTCTTTATCTCTCTCTCTCTCTCTCTCTCTCTCTTTCTCTTCCTCTCTCGACACCGCACCGCGTGAGAGCGTCTTTTTTAGCCCCCTGGCGCACTTGAATCGTCCATTGTTTTGCATTCGCCACGACTATTTTTCCCGACGTTCGGTTCGCCGTATCGTTGAAGTTTCAAACGGCCACGAGCAACGAGAAAAGTACGCTCGTCTTCGTGAGTCATATATGCGTGAATTCATTTTTTTTTCTTCTTTTTATTCATTCTTTAATACTTTTTCTTCGTTTTTTTTTAATCGCTCGTACGGATCGGAAAGATTCAACGATTAACATACTCGCAGACCGGATGTTTATATCGACTTTGATGAGACAGTAAATCTTTGTGGCAGGGGAGGTACGATTAAAAGTTTTGCGGAGGAATTTGTCCGTCTCGTTCCTTTTCTCGGTAATGAAATACGAGTTTAATGGCTAAAACGTGTACTCGACAGAACACGTGCTTTCGCGAAATATCGTCGTACACAAATCTTTGTTTCGTAATTTTTTTTTTTCCTGGAAAAAGAAACGTAACGTTCGAGGCTGTTCGTCGTTTCTGTTTGACGAACGTTACGCGCTGCCTATCGAAACTCTCTCGAGCGTGTAGACTTTTTTTTTTTTTTTTCATCGCTATCGACAATTTCAAAGAAATTTTATGTTCCACGACTGACGGGAGAATATCTACGATATGTAAGCTGGTTGGCACATTCGCGAAATTGATAATAATTTATTGGAGTCAACGAAAAAATTAGGATTTATTACAATTTTTGTTCGAGGGGTATGGCCACGGTAGCGGGTATAAAATCATGTGCACTTTTGATCATTTTTTTCTGTATGAAAAAGTGATTTATTTATAAAACTAATTAAACATCTATTTAGTGTAAATATGAAGCTAAGAAAAAATATTTTTTTCGTTTTTTTTTGTTCTACAAAATGGCCGACTACCGCTATTTGCTTTTGGCACGCAGCCCTCCGCGGCGTGACATTTGACATCCACAATTTTCGGCCTAGAACAAAAAAAAAAAAATTCTCGTTAATCTACATCAGATTACCTAGAGAAGTACGTACGGAATTTGAAAAATATTGTTTCATTCTAATATTGTAGGCGTTTGAACTTAAAAGGTGAGTTTCCAATGAAAACTTTCGTATAAAACTGCTCATAAAATGGAAAGTTTTCCATTTATCAGACATTCCGTACGTACTTCTCTAGTTATGCTGATGTAGATTAACGAGAATTTTTATTTTTTTATTCTAGCTCAAAAATTGTGCATGCCAAATGTGACGCCGCGTGCGCAAAAGCAACTAGCAGTAGTCGCCCATTTTGTATAACAAAAAAATAAACAAAAATATTTTTTAATAGCTTGATATTCATACTAAATAGATATGTAATTAGTAGTAAAAAAAATTGTTAAATGTGCATATGATTTTATACTCGCCACTGTGGCCATACTCCTTAAGGGAGGAAATAGGGTTAGGACAGCGTTTTCTCAATGATTTTCATTAAGTTTTTCATAGTATAAAAAATGAATATAATTTATTGAAACTTTGAGAATATTTTATACATATATTTAAGTATATACTATAAAATTTGTATACATATATTTAAGTATATTCTATAAAATATTAGCGACCCCATATTGCACGTCACAATCAGACTCAGCATTTTGCGTACATTCTGGAAGCCGCAATTTTCATCCGAAATCAAACGAGGTTGTAATTTACTTTTGTTATATATCTCTCTTCTATATGAACCTGAATGCTATGAAAAAAATAGAAAATTGAATTTTTTACAGGGGTCAAAACAAAAAAGCATGATTTTTTGCCATTTTTTACAACTGTATTTGCAAAAAAAAAATTATTTTAAATAATGATAATATTGCGATTTTAGGTTCATATAGAGCGCAATACTATGAAGAAAGTAATTGCCAATTTTCAAAACGATTGGTTGAAAACTTGTCAAACTAGCGTGTACGCAAGTTCAAAATAAGTCGTTTTCAGAAAAACGCGTTTGAAAAAATAGTACCAAGAAAAACAAGCAATATGGGGTCGCTAATATTTTATAGTATATACTTACATATATGTATAAAAATGTTATAGTATATACTTAAATATATGTATAAAATATACTCAAAGTTTCAATAAGTTATATTCATTTTTTATACTATAAAAAAATTCATGAAAATTATTGAGAAAACGCTGTCGTAACCCTATGTCCCCCCTTAATGGCTTATAACAATGAAACGAGTCGGAATTTTCATTCAAAATTTTGGGAACATATTTTTCAATAGTTTTACTAACAATTTATGAAATAAAAAAAAATCGATTTTTTGAACCGTCTAACCCTATTTCCCCCCTTAATAAACACAACAATTTTTCGTAAGCCCAATGTTTCGTCGAACGCTCGCTTTACTGACATTGAATTCCGCCGATTCGAGGTGATTCGCTCGTGAAACACCTCGCGATCATCCCACGGATGATTAATGAGGAGAAAACGAGCTCGTAGCGATCTGGAATCTTACCGGCCATGATCGTAAATATCTTCACGTTGGAAAAAAAAACAAATTATATTTAACACGACGAATGTTCTTTGGATCTCTATTCAAGGAATTTGTATTCATTCTATTTTGTATCGACAATTTTTAACCTGGGTGCTCTATCAAATTCTCATTCGTGTCAAATAATTTAACAAAATTTATAGCATATTTATGGTTATATTTCTCATTTTAATAATTGCCCAAACTGTAAAGATAATTTTTCTTACGATATTCTTAAAATTTCAGAACCCCATTATCTGATCCTCGAGTACGTGATGTACGGAAAGCTTCTAGCTTATCTGAGGGATCATCGTACAAGGCAGGATTTTTACAACTTTAGCGAAGATTCTGCTGCCCTGACCTCTCGCGATCTCACTGTATTTGGTTATTGTGTCGCCCGTGGAATGGAGTATCTTGCTTCGAAAAAGGTAATTATCACTTTTCTTCACATTTTTCTTCCATACAAATCTACACCGATAGAGCGATTAAAGGGAAAATAATATCTTCGGGTATTCCGTTGACGATTCTTCCAGTATCGCTGCGTGACGTTCGTGATTTGGGTGAACAGTACGAAAAGAAAAAGAGGAAATCCGTAGAGGAAAACTCGCAGATTTTCCGATTGACGGTAAAGTCACTTTTAGACACCGGAAGATGTTAGGATTTCATGAATATCCACGACTCAAAAAAAAAATGCATAAAAAGCAGAAGTAAATTATTCATCGACGACTCGTTTGACGCGCATAATATACGAAAAGCGAGTTCTATTAAGAAGGAATATGCCGCTCGGTATTAGACGCAGTAGTATCATCTCTTTAATTAACCTCCGCATTCGTATTTATGGATATCATCGCTGTAATTGGACGATACCCACTCGGAGAAGAAATAAAAAAAATACGATTGAGAGTTCTTCTCAATTTTGCCTACGGATTTTTTGAAATTCCCCAGTCTCATCGCCGGGCTACGTTCGAACGTGTTTCCGCAAAAAATTGAATAATTACGTTTTTTTTCTCTCCGAGTACACAGAATCTAGTATGAGAGCATCTTTTTATTAACAGTTCCGTGTTGTCGAATGATGAATTTTTTGTTCTCCTCCACGTTTGACTATCGATGAGGTATGAGTCGTTAGTTGACTCTCTCGTAGGAACTGGCAAATATGTTTTCTACACGTGTATGGTATACAAGCCAGAATGGTACGCTTATTAGCGAGATCGACACCTTCCTCTTCTTCTTCTTTTATTAATTCCTCTCGTTCTACTCGTTGTAACGTGTAATTAACCAGACTTTATAATGAATAGTCACATTTATCGATGTGAAGACGTTGCCTGACATTTGCACTTACGCTCCTGACTCATTAATGTACGATAATTGTTTATTTTTTTTATTTTTACCACATCGGAAGAGTCTTCCATGTTTTTTTCATGTTTTCAAGACGATTGAGTTATTCGTGCCGAACTTAATTGTCGTTAAACTCGAGAAAACGTTTTTTTGTTCGACAACACAAGTTGTTACTGTGGCCCCAATCGCGTGGGTGTTTAAGATAATGATGGGTTTAACGTGGATCGTGAGAGGTGTTCGAGAGTCTTGATATTAATTCATGGAGTCGTGTGAAAACCCTGCTGGGAATGAGATAACCGAGGGAAAAGAGAATATCGACGGTTCTCCCGGAAGAATATACTTTTTTCGTTAATTTATTCATTCGCTTTCAAGCTCTCGCTTTAAAGTCTCAAGCAGATATTGATATTTCAAAAGTACTCGCGTTAGTTATGGATATTCGGAGAATTGAACTTTTTTACTGTTTTTTTTTTAGGGTTTCGTATCGAAAAACGAAACCCTTTTGGTTGGACTCGGTTGACCGTCCATCCGTCCGTCCGTCTGTACCTCTGTCGCAGGCCTGTAACTTCCGAACGGTTTAATCTATAAACTTGAAATTTGGTATACAACTAGTGTAACACGTCGCGAAGATGGCCCTCGAGTCGATTTTGAGAACAATTTTTTTTTTTTTTTTTTTTTTTTTTTTCGAGAACTTGATGTATTAAAAATGTGCGATCTGGAAAAAAAATCCGTCCTGGCATGTTGGGTATCGTTTGATTGGGCTGACTTTAACAATTGAAAACATATTTTTTAATATTCCTTTGGATGAGTATTCCCCAACGATATCCATCAATATCGGAAAATTCCGAAATAATTCTGATATATTGCATGAAAGCCTATGGGACCTTCAGAGAAAAACTATAGCTGTGGCGAAATTGTTAATGGTTCTTGAGATATGTGACATTTCACGAAAAGATTTGGTACCGCGTAATGGTGTCAACGGTCAGCAACTTGACTTCAGTGTTACGAAATCCTCGACGTATATAGTTCATGCTTGACTAGTTTTTTAAGAATCACTGTCGATTAAGGTAGTAGTCTGGTAACTTAAGCCGATTTTCATTTCTTTTTTGGAGGGCGTTTTTTTGTAGGAAAATAAAAATGAATCGTTTTTCATATTTAGGATGTTTTCATTTACATATTAAAGATACAAAAAAAAATTTGTTGACAAAATTTAATAGTTTATTATCATTATTATTATTATTATTGATCGAAGCTGGCACCTCGAAAAAAAAGCGCGTGGGTGGCCCCGGTGATTTTGGCTCTTGATGTTATCTGAAATCAAAAATTCTTGATATATCTTAATCTATAGACATGTCATTCTGGTCGGAACTACTGAAGTTAAATTTCATGGATGAATAACAAAATGGCGGACTTTGGAATAAAAAGTTTTTTGTTCCAAATGGCGGACTTTGGAAAAAAAAGTTTTTTTTTCTAAAGTCCGCCATTTTGTTATTTATTCATGAACTTTAACTTCAGTAGTTCCGACCAGAATGACATGTCTATAGATTAAGAATTATCAAGAATTTTTGATTTCAGATAACATCAAGAGCCAAAATCACCGGGGCCACCCACGCGCTTTTTTTTCGAGGTGCCAACTTTGATCAATAATAATAATAATAATAATAAACTGTTAAATTTTTTCAACAAATTTTTTTTTTGTATCTTTAATATGTAAATAAAAACATCCTAAATATCCAAAACGATTCATTTTTATTTTCCTACAAAAAAAACGCCCTCCAAAAAAGACATGAAAATCGGCTTAAGTTACCAAACTACTACCTTAAAACAATGTATCTACATTTTTTAGTTACATTTTTTAAATTTATAATTTAGGTTTAAAGGAAATTAATTAACGAAGGCATAAATTCCAAAATATCAATATCCGGGTACTCGGATACTTAAAAATATTTTTCTCATATGTTTGTATTTTTTGTATACAACTTTTTCTTCATTTATTCAATCCACGTAATAATTTTTTTTCGTTCTTTATCGTTGCAGATAATACATAGGGATCTCGCAGCGAGAAACGTCCTGGTGGATCACAATAAACTTTGCAAAATTGCCGATTTCGGTATGTCGAGATTCGCGAATAGCGACGGTGAGGTTATCGAGGCGAGACACGGTAGAAATGCATTGCCGATAAGATGGATGGCACCCGAGTCTCTGATATACTCACTGTTTACCACGAAAACCGATGTCTGGAGCTTTGGCATTCTCATGTGGGAAATTGTAACTCTCGGTAAGCGAAAATCATTTTTTTTCAAATTTTACATCATCGTACATAAGTTGAAATAAGTACATACTTCCACATACTTGTCCTATAATTTTGCTTGCTCATACAGGAGACTTTATTTTCGTGAAAAAAAATTTTGGTCCACCTTTCAAAGCCAATATTTTCGAAAGTGCGTTCGAAAAACAGATTTACAAAAAATGTCTGCGTCGTTCCATATGTGCGTATGGCGAGGTTGAAAAAAAAAATCAAAATTCTATAACTCTGAAATGGCTTAACCCAACGGGTAGAAATGTTGTACACAAATGGATCTGTCCAAATTTTTCCAAAAATCTTTGCCAAAGTATCGAACTGTGAAGTTTTAGCCCGCTATAGCTCGAAAATTGCCCGAGTTATTCTATTGACAAACATAAAAAAAAAAAAAAAACCCAAAATTGTGTCAAATCTGAACGAATTGTTCGACAAAAATTATACCTGACAAAGATGGCTGATAGGCCCCCTTGCAAAATTTCGACCTAATCGGATAAACCATTCAAGAATTATAAAATTTTGATTTTTGCAATCTCATCACCCACACACACATAGAGCGCGTTCTTTAATTCATCTTTATCTCGTTCTGTCTCTGTTGAAATTATTTAAAAAAAAGAGAGACGCTAAAAAACGCTGAAAATCTGAATTAAAGAACATTGCCCATACATGAAATCAAACATTTTTTGGGTGGATGAATTTTTTCCGCCATTTTGACACATGAACAAATTAGTTATGAAAATTCTAAATAATGTTTTGATCACGAAAACAACTACGAGGAAGCGATAAACTATATTTTTACGACTGTAAAATGCTCAGCCCTTTCATTAAATCGTAAAAAAAAATTTTGTTTAGTTCCTAGTGTACATATTGTTTCGAAATTTGGAAAATAATTTTCCGTTAAATTTTATGATTTTAGGCTCGACGCCCTATCCGGATATGGCGGCTCGTGAAGTTATGAGAAACGTACAGAACGGCTATAGACTTGAGAGGCCATCGCACTGTCGAAGCGAGCTATTCAGAGTAATATCGAGATGTTGGCACGCCGATCCTGATCGTAGACCGGAATTTCAGATTCTGAGAAGGGACATGGCTCAATTATTGGAGGACAGTATGAACGGTCATTACGTCGATCTCGAGAGTTTTGCATCGGAGTGCACCGATTGAGCTCCAATTATTTGTAAAACATAAAAAACACAAACACACACACATGCACACACACACAGAAACACAAAGAAATAATTTTGTGAGAAGATCTTGGGGGGGCTGAAGAAAATTAGCCAGAGATCTTGGGAGTTTTTAAAATTTTTACAAGTACTTCGTATTAGTATTACGATCGAATGGTAATATGAGATTTTTTTTTCTTCATATCAAAGCCATTACGAAAAAAAAGCTCATTGATTTCATCAATTTTTCTTTATCGTTCTATCATGAGGCTGATGACGTACAAAGAATTAAAAAAAAAAAACAAGAAAAATAGGCTCGATAAAACAGAAAGAAGGGAGTACTAGGACTTTTTTTTTCTAAACCGGTAAGTAGATACGATATATGAATTTTTTCACGTTTACCAGTCATTGAAATTGAGATTCATGAAATAGTCATTGAAATAGTCATGAATTTCGCGGGCACTTAAATCTAAAGAGACGAATAAGAGAGAAATACTAATAAAAATCAATTTTTATTTCGTTAATTCGTCGATAGGGAAAATCGAACTTTTCAATAATTTGGGCATTAAAAAATTGACACTCAAAAAAATATCCTACAATCGAAAAGATCGTTGATTATATTTCGTAAAAATAAAAAAACAATTACACTGAAATTCTCGCTGACCCGAATTTTTCAATTTGACTGTAAACGTAAACAAAATTTCTTAAACGTATCGACATTAGCTAGCATTCGTAACGCGAGGGTTTCGTCGATTTCTCGTGTGCATAAACATTTTTGCCCAAAAAATTCATAACCGGAAGTCCGTACTCCCTCCTCATTCACTCTCCCCAATAAGTAAAAAACGAAAAATCTTCGCGGATCATCTTCGTGCTAAAAAAAAATGTAAATAGAAACTCACTCGCGACTCGATAACGATCTCGTCGAGTTTGCAAAATCAAAACGCACGAAGGCCGAAGAATATATTTACTCGCATTACATCATCCACACCGATCCTTTTATAATTACGATTTATCGCGTTGGATTATTTTTTTTTTTTTTTAAGAAACAAAACAACAGAAGCAGAAAAAGAAAGGCCTTAAGTTTACTCTTAATCATTCTAGTCCTTCGACGCGTCTTGGAGTGGCGATCGATGATATAATCGCACTGGTAGACCGACTCGACTCTCAACAATATTAACGAGAGTGTGATATTTAATTTTTCATTGTTTAAAAATAATTAAAAAAAAACACATATATATATAAATATAAATAAGAAAAATAATTATTATTCCTGCAATTACATTTCGATTGTCATCCACGTTTGATCAATCACCGATCAATACTCCGCGTTTGTCAGTCGATTTATTTCATTTAAGTTTGTATTTTTATTCACACTCATTTTCACATTGTTTCGAGGACGAAATGAAAATTGGCGTCCGCGACCAAAAACGATTTTTAAATTGAGGGACAAAAACAAGTGGGTAAAATCTATTCGTCGATCGTTTTGGGGGAATGAGAACAAAAAAAAAATGGAAGAAATAAAAATGCAGAGACACTTGGGCGCACACATTACGAAAACGTACTTAGACGTCAACTATTGTATTAAGGACACGTTTTTTTTGTCAATAAATGTTATTGTATTTTAATACATCGTTCGATTTTGTAATTTTATAAATCCCGTTCTTTTTCCAATTTCAGGAGGAACAAAAAAAAAGATCGTTATATCAGTAGCGTTATCGTAGAAAGGGACGATTTTTTTTTCTCCGGTCGTTCGCAACGTACAAAATTCTCTCGGTTTTTCGTCGATTGCGATCTTTCACGACCCTCGTATCCAACTATATCGCGTTTCTTAATTAAATCAATTAAGTCGTGAACGGCGTGTGTTAATCGGGTCAATGAACAAATTGTAAAGGAAAAAGAAAAAACAAAAACACGTATTCCCGGATTTACTCTCTGGGCTAATTTTTTCCAACGTCTCAGCCGAAGTCTCGGCTTCATTAGTGTCCGGTAATTATGCAGAGGGAATGAAGTTTCTCGGTGGTGGTGAACCCGGAGACCGCAAATTACTTCGAGCAAGAAATTCCATTCTCGACGAACGCGGATAATCTTTTTTTTTAGCTAACGAAAATTCTCTCGGACACGTTGACTTTTTGTACAGCAAAAATATATTCCATGAAGTTTTATAGTCATGCGTGAAATAAAAAAAATAGAACTTGAGAGAGTTTTTTTTTTCGTGAATGTCCAAGTTAATAAGTGTGTCGAACGATTCTCGACGCTAGTCCACGCGCCGATGTTTTATGTGGAAGAAGGAAAAGATATAAAAGAGCAAGAGATACGGGATGTTGAGTTTAGCGAATAAAGTGTCCATAAGTACGCGAAAAGTGGCTTTCACTGTGCGGGAGTGCGTGGCTCACTGTTTTTTTTATTTTCAAGACTCGTAAAACTTTTGTAGTGTTAGATGAAAACTTCGCGAGGAGAATCGCGTACGAGATTATACATTCTCTCGATGGAGCAGGAAGTCATCTTTCGTAAGTATAATTTTGCTTTTCTACTGTTCCTTCTCTACAAAGCTTCAATCAAAATTCTCGTATATTTTTATCGTATTTGCGAATGTTTATCGAGTCCTATTTCAATAAGAAAGGTTTTGGAGCGCAGCACACCAGTCAAATGGCTGCCAGATTTTTAACATCGTTTATAAAAAGAAACGTGCATTAAGGTAGTAGTCTGGTAACTTAAGCCGATTTTCATGTCTTTTTTGGAGGGCGTTTTTTTGTAGGATAATAAAAATGAATTGTTTTGGATATTTAGGATGTTTTATTTACATATTGAAGATGCAAAAAAAAATTTTTTGAAAAAATTTAATAGTTTATTATTATTATCGAAGTTGGCAGCCCGGGTCCTAACTTTTTTTCTACCGAACCGATTGCTTTCAAATATTAACAGGCTACTCTACACACTTATAGTTCTCGTCGGAACTACCGAGAAATTTTTTCACCCCTAACTTTTTATTCTACAACCCCTTCTTTGCTAAAATAAAAGGACTTTAGGAGGCAAAGAAGGGGTTGTAAAATAAAAAGTTAGGGGTGAAAAAATTTCTCGGTAGTTCCGACGAGAACTATAAGTGTGTAGAGTAGCTTGTTCAAATTTGAAAGCAATCGGTTCGGTAGAAAAAAAGTTAGGACCCGGGCTGCCAACTTCGAGGTGCCAACTTCGATCAATAATAATAATAATAAACAATAAAATTTTTTCAAAATTTTTTTTTTTTGTATCTTTAATATGTAAATAAAAACATCCTAAATATTCAAAACGATTCTCTTTTATTTTCCTACAAAAAAACGCCCTCCAAAAAAAACATAAAAATCGGCTTAAGTTACCAGACTACCACCTTAAGTGACTATGGATACTTGTGATTTTTATTATCAACATATGGCCAGAAAAAATCATTGATAACAATGGACCTACATAAATATTGCCATTTTCTTTTACGTGACTGGTAACCTTATTTAAAAGCGAAATTTGAAAATATCCTGACGTCTACGCATTTTACAAAATAAACCGAATACATTTCGCACATTATTATTTATAAAGGAATTATTATATTTGAGTTATTACTTAATGTTACCCGAGCTAAATGGCAGTGAAGTACAGTGGCCCAAAAATTACCGTTTTTGTTTTTATTACCGGGCTGAATAACTTTCTTTAAAAATTACAAATGATATGGTTAAAGACCATGTCTTTGAGAGTATCAGATAAAATTTTGAGAGTTACAAAGTGAACGCTATTTTGGGAAAAAAAGGTGTTGAAAGTGGTCCTCTCCAAAATACGAAAAAGACAAAAAAAAATAATCTAATGCATTTCTACATTTATTTATCTTCCCATATCGAATTTTGTCAATAAGAGCCAAATATCGTAAGCAGTTTCAATGTGATGTTATATAACATGTGGCAATATTTAATGATTCAATGACGAGTAATTTGGCAGAAAATCGCAATGACTCACTCTGTGCTCCTACAACTATTTGTTTATTAACGCAAACTCGTCTCTGTGTAAACGAAAGACAAAAAAAATGTGAAATTTAAACGGGAACACTCTGAAATATCTGGATGATGAGTTCGTGGAGAGAAAGAGTATCAAAATCGAGGAAAATAATACGAATTATTGTTTGAAAAAGTGAAGGAATATTTGAACTTTTTGAAAATTGGCACAAGCTAATTAATATTATTGGAAATACGTTGTTATTAAAGTTTTTATTGTTAAAGCACATATGCTGTAATACAAATCACAATTCACCATGGTCAACTTATGTATGAGACTTTGTGTAAAGGATCTTGAAAATTTGGCACCCATTTGACCACTGTAAAGAGCTCCAACTTCCTGAACGGTGCTCAATCTGCTCGGGCCAATTATTTTTTTTTGCTACCTGGTCGTCGGTATATAACGGTAACATCCGGTTATTCTTCTCGGGTTTCCTCATCCCTCGAGGAAATTTTTTTTCGCGTCTCTCGTGATCCTCGGCCACGAACACATCGAATTTAAGAGATTCACATCAATGAAATTGAAGGTTGAGATTCTCATCAATGAAGTTCAACGAATACAGAAGGTCGAAATCATAATATTTTTAGTAGCTATGAGAATGTAATTATTTCGCGAATGAACAATTTGATATCAGGAGGACATTTTACTTCCGGATATGAAATTTTGCCTCATTTTCTTTGCAAATTGTTAAACTTCGTGGACGATTCTCATCAAAGGAGTACAGAAGGTTAAAAGTATTATTAACACTTCTGGAAATCGGTTTATTTTTAGATTAAATAATTAAGGAACCATATCAAGGGTAATTTCCTTGATATGGTTCCTTAATTATCCTACTTCCGGATACGAAATTTTGAAAGATTCCATTGGAAAATTAGTAAAATTCATGGATACAAAGTTTCACAAATATAAAACATAAATAAATAATATTTGCCATCAATAATTAATGTTCAAGTCCTTGTCAAACTGTGTACAATTTTTTGGAGTCGTAAAATTATTTTTAATGATATTATACACTAAAGATAATATTGGATGGAGGAAATGATCGTGGGAATATTTGAAATTACAGAGTAATGTCAATAAATCTCGTTTAATTCCCTCTCTTTTGCTCCACCTTCGTTCGTACACGTAAGAGGTGCCGAGCTTCGAGACCACACGTCCCGGCAGTTCCATCCTCTCTCTCGAATATCACTGGGTCAATAGTTGTTTAGCTGTATACCTCGTGAAAGACTTTCGCCAAGTTTCAGATGTGCCAAGTACCAGAGAGAGAGAGAGAGAGAGAGAGAGAGAGAGAGAGAGAGAGAGAGAGAAAGAGTTCTCGAAGCTCAGGAACTATTTCTAATGTTCGCGTTCACATTCGCTTCGGAGTCTCTTAGTCGATGCCACCAATCTACTTTCATTTCTGTATCTATTTATAAAATCACGCAGAAAATTTTTTCCAAGATAAACCATAGCGAGTCATATATAAATATTTCGAAATGGAGTTTGTTGACTCGTTGAAAGACGCGTGACGAATATATTTTGTCCGAGAAAATCTTCAAGGTTTTCGTAGACTTGCATACGTTATTTTAAAAAGATACGTGAATAAAACAAAAAATTATGAATCAGACGAGATGATTAAGATGTTAATTATTTTATGCGTTTTTTATATAATTAAAATTAACATTGAAAGACTTTTTATTTCTCAAACTTATTTTACTTATGCATTATTAAAGGCGGGACGAGGAACGATATGAATTTTTGTCAAGCAGACCGTTCATGATCATGAAATAAAAGACTAGAAAACAATTTTGCAAAAATAGATGCGTTGACGAAAAGAAAAATTGAATTCGTTGAAAGACGCGTCACGAATATATTTTGTTCCCAGAAAATCTTCAAGGTTTTCGTAGACTTGCATACGTTATTTTAAAAACATACGTGAATAAAACAAAAAATTATGAATCAGACGAGATGATTGAGATCTTAATTATTTTGTACGTTTCTTATATAATTAAAATTAAGATTGAAAGACTTGTCATTTCTCAAACTTATTTTATTTATGAATTATTAAAGGTGGGGCGAGAAACGATACGAATGTTTGTCAAGCAGACCGTTCATGATCATGAAATAAAAGACTAGAAAATAATTTTGCAAAAATATGTGCGTTGACGAAAAGAAAAATTGAATTCGTTGAAAGACGCGTCACGAATATATTTTGTTCCCAGAAAATCTTCAAGGTTTTCGTAGACTTGCATACGTTATTTTAAAAAGATACGTGAATAAAACAAAAAATTATGAATCAGACGAGATGATTGAGATCTTAATTATTTTGTACGTTTCTTATATAATTAAAATTAAGATTGAAAGACTTGTTATTTCTCAAACTTATTTTATTTATGAATTATTAAAGGTGGGACGAGAAACGATACGAATTTTTGTCAAGCAGACCGTTCATGATCATGAAATAAAAGACTACTATAGTGTAAAATAAAAAAATGATCCACACCATATTTTTCGATTTTCTTCAAAAATTGGTGTGGTTGTAATAATCTAAACTTGTAATTTAACGATGATGGCTATCATCGATTTTGTTGAAATTTACAGTTAAGTCATTTTTTGTTTCATTCCATAATGTACTTAATAAATAAATTTAATAAATAGCGAAGGTCACAGTCAGGTTGAATTCGCATGGAATGCGAACTCGAACTGACCTCATGTACGAGGTCCGTTCAAAAAGTATCGCGAATTTTGAATTTCCGCGGGCTACGTATATTCGATTTTCGATTTTTTTGTGGCGTTAGGTTGGTACTCGTGTCCCTCACTTATGCTGAAAAAATCGGCCATTTTGAATGTTTAGTTAATTGTTGACAGCTGTTTTGGTTAGACGTGTTTTGGCTTGTCTTCGATTTTTGCCTATTCCAAAAAAGCAGATTCCATTGCGATGATTGAGCTTTCGTTTCCACGTCATAACCATGAACCCATGATTCGTCACCAGCTATGACCCTCTGGAGCAAATTTGGGTCGTCGCGGACCGAGTCCAACCGCTCATTAGCAATGTTAACGCGACACTGTTTCTGTTCGAAGTTAAGCAATTTTGGCACGAATTTCGCGGCGACCCGTCTCATGCCCAAATCATTGTTAAAAATCGAATAGTACGAGCAAATCGATATGTTTAGTTGCTCAGCAACTTCTCTAAGGGTGATTCGACGATTGGCCAATATTATTTTCTTCACTTCATCAATGTTTTCGTCTGTTGTTGATGTGCTCGGGCGTCCGAAACGCATTTCGTTGTTCGCATCTTCTCGGCCCTCTGAGAACATTTTGTACCACCGATAAACGTTGCTTTGGTCCAAGGTAGCTTCACCATATGCCACAGTCAACATTCGGGATGCGCCCACGCACTTAATTTTGTTTTTCACACAAAATTTCATACAGATTCTTTGATCCATTTTTTGGAAAAGGCAAAAATCGAAGACAAGCCAAAACACGTCTAACCAAAACAGCTGTCAACAATTAACTAAACATTCAAAATGGCCGATTTTGTCAGCATGAGTGAGGGACATGAGTACCAACCTAACGCCACAAAAAAATCGAAAATCCAATAAACGTAGCCCGCGGAAATTCAAAATTTGCGATACTTTTTGAACAGACCTCGTATATGTATAGGTTTATTATACCTGTTCGCAGTGGTAGTGGAGTTTCGTTGTACGAGCACGCTAGTGTTGTAAATCGGTGTTTCTACAACCTGTTGCTTCTTACGACCGTCCTGTTGCTTGTTACCTACCGGAAAAAGTGAAATCAACGAAAATCCATTGGGTTTACAAAAAGTGAGAAATCGAAGAACCATATGTAGATTTTATGCCTTAATTACAATGTAATAAATAATTTATTGCTGAATGTAATAAATAATTTTATGCTTTTAGCGAATAAAATTGTCTAGCAGACTGATATTTCTCTTCGAGAATATATCTCATCCTGATAATCTTTATCATCGTCGCTATTATTTATGTCCTCTCATAATTAAATATTTTTTTTCCTCAATCTTTACGCATTTCTATTTTTTCATATCCTTATATATTTTATCTCCTTTCATTTCTTCCTATTTACCGAATTTTTATCTTCTTCATCTTTATCTCTTCTATATCCTCAAATTTTCTCGCAAATACTTTTTCATGTATCACATTGTTTTTAACTACTCGCTTCTCATATGTTTTTCATTACCTCGCGTTTCCCACCGGGCAAAAAATCACAGCGCATATGTCGCATGAAAGTCGATCTTTCGAACTTTTCACAACGAAGAGAAAATTTCCCAAACTCGTGTATAGTGAGAGTTTAATAATGATTTTCTATTGACATTGAGAGTCTAATAACTTTAGAAATTTTGAAATTATTATTGAACGAAGCTCGGCGAGAAAATTCGCACAAAGTTTTGACGATCCTTCCTCTTTATATGTTCTCTGGTGGAACGAAAAAAAAAGAGAAAGAGCGAAACCGCGAAACGTTCTGACGCCTCAGCGTGTGGCCGACTTATATCCCTCTGTGCTCTTCCATACCGCAATCGTTCTTCCTCATCGTTCGCAATGTGAACGACGACGAGGAGACGCTGCGGGTTTCTCGGTCATGGCTACAATTCGCTTGTGGAGAAAGAGACGAAAGATCTCGTGTATATGTGGAGGAGGAGTGATAAAAAAATGCAGGCACGCTTCGAACGTTTCTCCATTATCCATCGTGTGACGCTCGTTTACTTCGTAAGATTATTCCAAAATTAGTCTCGAATGTCTGATATTAAAGGAGATAATACTACTTTGGCATTTCCTCCGGACCATCGATGTATGTCTGATATCGAACAAGCCACTACCACTTTTGATTTTTTTTAAACAAGGACAGTTTGCCTGATATCAAAGAAGCCATTACTACTTGTGATTTTTTTGCAATTAGTCTCAAATGTCTGATATAGAACGAAATAATACTACTTTGGCATTTCCTCTGGACCATCGAAGTATGTCTGATATTGAACAAGCCACTACTACTTGTGGTTTTTTTCAAACGAGGACAATTTGTCTGATATCGAACGAGCTACTACTACTTGTGATTTTTTGCAATTAGTCTCAAATGTCTGATATAGAACGAGATAATACTACTTTGGCATTTCCTCTGGACCATCGAAGTATGTCTGATATTGAACAAGCCACTACTACTTGTGATTTTTTTCAATTACTCTAAAATGTCTGATATAGAATGAGATAATACTACTTTGTCATTCCTCCGGAGCATCGAAGTATGACTGATATCGAACAGGCCACTACTACTTATGATTTTTTTTAACGAGAGCAGTTTGTCTGATATCGAACGAGCCACTACTACTTGTGATTTTTTGCAGTCTCAAATGTCTGATATAGAACGAGATAACACTACTTTGGCATTTCCTCCGACCATCGAAGTATGTCTGATATCGAACAAGCCATTACTGATTGTGATTTTTTGCAATTAGTTTCAAATGTCTGAAACAGAACGAGATAACACTACTTTGGCATTTCCTTCGGACCATACAGGAAGTATGTCTGATATCGAACAAACCACTACTACTGATTTTTTTAAACGAGAGCAGTTTGTCTGATATCGAACGAGCCACTACTACTTGTCATTTTTTGCAATTAGTCTCAAATGTCTGATATAGAACGAGATAATACTACTTTGACATTTCCTCTGGACCATCGACGTTTGTCTGATATTGAACAAGCCACTACTACTTGTGATTTTTTGCAATTACTCTCAAATGTCTGATATAGAACGAGATAACACTACTTTGACATATCCTTCGGACCATACATGAAGTATGTCTGATATCGAACAAACCACTACTACTGATTTTTTTAAAACGAGAGCAGTTTGTCTCATATCGAACGAGCCACTATATACTTGTGATTTTTGGCAATTAGTCGCAAATGTCTGATATAGAACGAGATAATACTACTTTGGCATTTCCTCTGAACCATCGAAGTATGTCTGCTATTGAACAAGCCACTACTACTTGCGATTTTTTTAAAACGAGGACAATTTGTCTGATATCGACCGAGCCACTACTACTTGTGATTTTTTGCAATGAGTCTCAAATGTCTGATATAGAACGAGATAATACTACTTTGGCATTTCCTCTGGACCATCGAAGTATGTCTCATATTGAACAAGCCACTACTACTTGTGATTTTTTGCAATTACTCTCAAATGTCTGATATAGAACGAGATAATACTACTTTGTCATTCTGCCGGACCATCGAAGTATGACTGATATCGAACAGGCCACTACTACTTGTGATTTTTTTTAACGAGAGCAGTTTGTCTGATATCGAACGAGCCACTACTACTTGTGATTTTTTGCAGTCTCAAATGTCTGATATAGAACGAGATAACATTACTTCGGCATTTCCTCCGACCATCGAAGTATGTCTGATATCAAACAACCGATTACTACTTGTAATTTTTTGCAGTCTCAAATGTCTGATATAGAACGAGATAACA
Organism: Oxytorus armatus; assembly: GCA_958009045.1. Classification (NCBI taxonomy): domain Eukaryota; kingdom Metazoa; phylum Arthropoda; class Insecta; order Hymenoptera; family Ichneumonidae; genus Oxytorus; species Oxytorus armatus. The sequence continues at coordinate 3,467,510 of OY253750.1, forward strand.
CTACTTTGGCATTTCCTCCGGACCATCGAAGTATGTCTGATATCGAACAAGCCACTACTACTGATTTTCTTTAAGGCCTTAGATACGTCCAGCAGTACCGAAAACGTACCAAAAGAAAAACTGTTTTTAGGAGGGATAGAAATAGAAATTGATAAAAAAATTCTTACACATTGTTTATTACTGTGTTAAGTTTGTAAAAAAATTTATTTCAATTTTTTTTTTCTAAAATTACAACATGAAAAATCACATTTTTTGAAGCACTGTAAAAAAAAAGTTGCTCCACGGTCGGCAGTATTTCTTCTTCAAATGTTGACGGATCTGCAAAATGTAAAGAAATTCTTGTAAAATAAGGTAGTAGTTATAGTCTGTCGAGCCGGATTTTTGAAATTCGAAAAATTAAACAATTTACGGTAATTTAAAAAAAATGTTAAGTTTGTGTCAAAAAAGTCACACTTTAATTGTTTTTATAAAATTTTCTAATTATAATTTTAAAAATCCGGCTCGACAGACTATAGAAAAAACAATTCCGAATATTAAAAAAAAAAATCATCAAAAAATATTAAAAACCGTACGAGTTATCATGCCGACCGTGTCAGAAAAAGTAGTTTTGAGAAAAACGCGTTTGAAGTTTCAAGCGCGTTTCGCTCGAAGTCGCGCGCGGCTGGAGCAAGAACTTTATGAATTTTTTCAATTTATTTAGTTAACTTACGTCTAATCTCCCATTGCAGCTTCATATTGTACGCCTTCCTTGTCAGTAAAAAATTGTTGTTGTTTATTTTTTTCTAATCGACGAATTGTTCTGGCCTCTTTTGTTGCTTTGGTAGCGTTGATTCGAGCGTGTTTCACATTATCAAGCAGTCACATTATCTACAATAACTTTTGAACTATGGGGAATTTTTACAATCAGCTTACACAGAAATACGCCTAAGACTATAAGGAATAATAATCTGGAAACAAAAAAAAATCGATTTTTTGAAAATTCTCGACGTATGTAAGGCCTTAAACGAGAGCAGTTTGTCTGATATCGAACGAGCCACTACTACTTGTGATTTTTTGTGTACGAACGAAATGTGTCTGATCTCGAACGAGTCACTACTGCTTGTGAATTTTCGAGCGAAGTGTGTCTGTTATCAGACGAGCCACTACTACTTGCTCATTTCCTTCAAACGGTCACAGTGTCGCATTAAATTCGCTGTTAATTTTTCTTTTCCCTTTAGTCAATTCCTTGTCCAGTTAATATAATCTTTTCAAAGCCTGTTTTATCATCCACTAAAATAATGTCCGTTTTTGGCGTCATTCTAAAGCAAAAAAAAATTATTTCACATAGAAAGAATAATAAAATGTTGAATGTTGAATATTGAAAACTTCATCATAGACGCACACACACGCTCAAATAGAAATGCATCGTGGGATTTTTCCTAAAAGTGTTTTGCCCACGTTTCGGCATATTTACAATTTTTATTGTAATTTTGTCAATGTAAACGCGATGGAATTAAAAATTGAAATAAAAAAAATGACTGAAAAGAAAACTTTCTCCGCGATGAAGTAAAACGCAGAAATACAGTTCTCAAAGCTTTCGATCATTGGCTATATTTCAATGAAATGTAAAATTTCGATCTAGAAAAAAATAATTGCCATGCTCCATTTTTCTTCCATTCGTGCCGAACGGCAATACGTTTTCTTAATACTTATAAAGTAGGAGTTTCCGCGAAATTACTGTGTATACAAAGTAAAAAATGACTTTGTACACGTTAATTCCCACTAATTTCACGATAATCGGTTTCCCAATTACCATGTATCGTATGAGTAATTTTTTCCTCATAAGAAAAAAAAAACATACACATTCTCTCCATTGTATTACAGCGTGTAATGTGAATATCGCGAGCATAGCCTGCACAATTGTTTCTCGGATCATTTAGGAGGGAGATATATATACGAAAGCACGTGCTCCGGGGCTCCACCTTTCTTCCTCCATCCCACCATACCGGAAGAAAAATACATCTCACCGACGTGATCGTCTCGATTCCCCCACTACAGCATCCCAAAGTTATATACCGAGTGGCGAGTAATTTTTGACCTACAAAAAGCCCCCGGAGATATGCCCGGGACACCTTTAATCGTAAATGAGCGCTGGTGTGAGAAAGAGAAGAGAAATTACGAGGAGAAAGAGAGAGGAAGAGACTCTTCTTCATCTTGGTCCCCGGTGGTATAAGCCAGTAAACCCGCTCGGTCTCATCGTCAAACGCGAGTTGCACACGTTTATATTGTGGTATCGTGACTCCGAGACTTGTCGTGCTCCCGTGAATCACGGAAATCCGACGTTCCAAGTGCATTCAAACTTCCTACGTTCTCTATTCTTACGTTAGTTTTTTTTTCTTTCTTTATTTCATTTATAAATTGAACGATTTTTAGTGTCTCATCAGTGGTTTCGTGTATAAATGTGGGAAATTCTTCAGTGTCGATTAAATTTCGGCTAAATTAAGTTGAAAATTCTACGGGCAGATATTTGCCTACCCGGCAAAATGAAATTCGTCAATGCAGCAACTTTGCTACCGTTTCTGGTGAGTTTTAAAAGCAAGGATTTTTTTTATCGCTCACATTAAATCAACGGACATAAAGAATTAAGCACAAAACAGAGTTTTCATTATTTCTATGTATAACGCAATAGTAATTGGCAATTATAGTAGTTGAATGACAATTGAAAAGAAGGCTATAATGGAAATATGCATCAACAAAAAAATCTCATAAATAAAAATTTGGATGACCGCACAATTCGCGAAATATACCTATTCTGTGGCTGTAATGTTTATTTTAGAGTCTGAGCATACTGATTGTCAATTCATGCTCATTAATGGAAAATAAATGTACTCGACAAAGTTCATAATGATACTTTATTGAAACTGACTTTTAAAAAATTGTAATAGATGATGTGTACGTGAAGTTTAATCGAAAACTCATTCGCTTATCCTTATTTACGCAATGATCAAATATAAAGAGATAGAAATCTTTTGTTACCTTGAAATTGCACTTATCAATTTATCCCAACTTATTGAAAAAAAAAAGGATGATTCGGTAAAATAGATTAGCACTTCTTATAATTACGACTTTAAACTCTCTGATAAAAATATAAAAAGACATTTTGTTAGTAAAAGAATTAATATTCAATAAATTTAATATTCAACAAACAATGTGTAATAATGTGTAAAACATCCTTAGAGCATTACCCTTAATAGAACACCAGCAATATTTTATTTACATTTTAATTAAATCTATTTCATCGAAAATTTCTCATTTAATCTATTTTTCTTTAATCAATCAATTTAGTTTATTAGTGGATCATATAAGTGTCTTTAGAACGAAAGTTAACGATAGTTCAGAAATGATTTGTTTTTTTTTTCATGATATATCGAAAGATTTCACCTCGTTAAAGCGTTTATTTGCCAACGTATCGCCAGACACATGTGGAATGTATTCACAGTTATGTTGTATACATGCGGAGAGGACCAGTTTGAAGTTAATCTCGTGGTTTCTCCTGTGGCTTTGGCGATTGAAATAGAAAATTTCCGTTTATCTTTCACAGGCCATTCTGACAATTTCTTCGTCGACCGCATCAGCTGATGACACGAGAGACGACAGTTTGGATGACGTGAGTTACGAGGAGGTTGAACAAAATTACGATAAGATTTCAACCTCGTTGAGAGTCGACGATGATTTCGCGAGAAATAAAACTGGCAAAATTCGCGACGTCATGACGTCTGTAAGTAATACATTTTTTCTTTAGTGATCACAAATTATTTCCTTTTCGTTTTAATTGCGCTCAATGTTATTTCCGGTAGGCGATGAAAGTTGCCGAAAAAAGAGAACAGATCGGCGAAGTATTGCCGATAATACGAAACATGTCGCCACCCCAAAAATTCGCTATGGCAACCCTTATTTCCTCGAGAATATCGAACAACGAAACTTCGCCGTCACCTTATGATGAATTAGGATCGTTATTCGATAGCGATAGGCGAATTAACGCGACCAGAGAATTGATGCTACCGATTAGTATGGACATTGCAAAGATCCTTGCTGAGGAAGAAAATAACGATGATTCACCCGAAGAATTGCCGGAGGTATCGTAGACTTATTTTTATCATGGAAAATAATATTGAAAATAATAATAATAATGGCTGTTAAATATCAGATAGTGATTTAAGGGAGGAAATAGGGTTAGGACAGCGTTTTTTCAATGATTTTCATGAATTTTTTTATAGTATAAAAAATGAATATAATTTATTGAAACTTTGAGAATATTTTATACATATATTTAAGTATATACTATAAAATTTTTGAAGAATTTCCTTGAAAATCACCGACGATATTAGCGACCCCATATTGCAGGTCACAATCAGACTCAGCATTTTGCGTACATTCTGGAAGCCGCAATTTTCATCTGAAATCAAACGAGGTTGGAATTTACTTTTATTATGTCTCTCTTCTATATAAACCCAAATGCTATCAAAAAAATAGAAAATTGAATTTTTACAGGGGTCAAAACAAAAAAGTATGATTTTTTGCCATTTTTTACAACTTCAATTGCAAAAAAAAATTATTTAAAATAATGATAATATTCCGATTTTAGGTTCATATAGAGCGCAAGACTATGAAGAAAGTAACTGCCAATTTTCAAAACGATTGGTTGAAATCTTTTAAAACTAGCGTGTACGCAAGTTCAAAAAAAGTCGTTTTCAGAAAAACGCGTTTGAAAAAATAGTACTAAGAAAAACAAAGTCAAGGCAGTCATCAATTTTTTCGGTGTTTTTCAAGGAAATTCTTCAAAAATTTTATAGTATATACTTAAATATATGTATAAAATATTCTCAAAGTTTCAATAAATTATATTCATTTTTTATGCTATAAAAAAATTCATGAAAATCATTGAGAAAACGCTGTCCTAACCCCATTTCCCCCCTTAATGGCTTATAACAATAGAACGAGTCGGAATTTTCATTTAAAATTTTGGGAACATATTTTTCAATAGTTTTACAAACAATTTATGAAATTAAAAAAAAATCGATTTTTTGAACCGTCTAACCCTATTTCCCCCCTTTCCGATTGTCCCACATATATTAAAAAGAGGGTTAACATGTTTGATCAACGATCTTTAATTATTAATTGGAAATTCTCGTGAAATCATAATATTCCTGCGGCCATTTGTCAAACGATGAAAGTGAAATTCAGAAATCATATTAATAATAAAAATAATAATAACATTGCGACGCTAAATTGCCAGCTCTGCGATATCGCAGTTTTCCAATATGCTAAACAGATCTTCAATCGGCGATCTTCAATTTGAAAAACACTCGAAAACGTTAGATTCTAATGGCCATTTAATTAGGAATTTAGACGTGGAAGAAGAGATAGAACGTTAAAAATAATTATGCAAATTAGAAATTTGCATGGTGTTGATTCCTCATTATTTAATATCGCTCACAAATGCCTCTATGAGCAAATTGATTTCTCAATTTTGGCTTCCTCATAGAGGAAGCTTTATCACCTCAACCCATCCTGTTATTGTTTTACCGATCTTGGGAAATCATTAGAAGAATAGATATAAATTCATAAATACAAACAATAATAAAATTAGAACCATTAATTGACAGTGTTAAATCGACATGTGCCACTCTAAAAGATTTCTCTAAACACCATACAAATGTATTCGTCCCTTCTTCATTTAACGATCTCTCATGGTTTAATTTCTCACGACTCCCGCGAAAATTACACATTTTCGTCTAATCGTCCCTCTACTCTCGAATCAATTTGCATTTAAAATGATACTCCTTTAACGTTACAGAAAAAGAAAAAACTTTCGAATCGTATCAAAACAGTCGAAGAATGCACAATAATTATAATTATATATCATTATATGGCTCATACTATTCTTGAAAGTGTATATATAGAAAATCAGAATACTTTTGGACAGCTAATACTCCCGTTTTGTATACAATACACTCAACATCATTTCGTCGTTTAATGTACATATACTCTCGCGTCTACTTGTCTCTCGAGCTAATAGAACAATGTGTGTTTACCTCTCGTATACATTTATATATAAACGCGCGGGAGATTGCGTTAGAAAGTTTCCGCGAGCAGCCTCTCCTTCATTCAATCTTCCGTACACGAGAGAACTTCGATTTGAGTCGAGTCACCGTGGAACCTTCATTGCCTGGAAACCTCAATTGATTCTCCACAGAGTGGTCCACTTTATTTTTTCGTTCCTACTCGCACGAACTAAGAAATTATACGTCCGATTGGAATTTTTCATCCGCCAAATTGCGAGGAAAATAAACGTTAGACTTTGAGGAATTACACTTCGTTTCTTTCAAATTACCTCCGGAATAAATCGTTCTAGAGAGACGTGAAAAAAAAAACAGAGATGTTACTCGATCGAGAATAAAAATTCTATTTATAGATTTTTTTTTCTCCTCTAATGAGGAAACTCTACACTTTTGATAGAGAATAACATTATTTTCACGCTGATACACGCATTGTAAGAGGAAGAACCGTTCTAGACCTCAATCAGCGCGTGACTGGAGAAAATCGAGTTGAGTCATTCGCGAACATCGTGAATTTCCGTTTGACGAGATAACGAGTGTTTTTTTTTTTTTTTTTTCGTAATGCTGGAGTCGGGCAAAATTGTATGGATTTGTTTTTTTTCAGGCGCAGGAACTAAGGCTGATTAGACCTGGAAGAGGTCGACGTCCTTACTATCGACCTCAGTCACCTCCTCGACGACCTCCGACCTTAAATCGAAGAAATGTTTTTCCTGGTGATAGATCTATGGATACTGTGATTATTTGATCGTTTGGCATGGATTAAGAGTGCGTGTAAATGATTATTTTTCTTCGTTTCAACAGAGGGATCTCGACTTTCGTCGAAGCGACCGAGCAGAAGACCAACGGATACGAAAAAAGAGCCATCGAGCGAGGATTGCACATTTTTCACGAAAACCGTTTGTCTCGAAGCCACGAATTATCCTCAGTGAGTGTTGATACATTTTTCTTCAAACGAATTATAATATAGAGAAATACACTTTCTTTTTTGCACGACATATTTTTTTTTTTGTACTGACCATTCGTACATCTAGCGAGGCTATCATGAGGAGCATCAAAGGGAACAAGGAAATGGTTTCGGCCTTACTGGCAGATTATAAGTCTCAGGATATTTCCGATAGCGGTAACAATCGTCCATTGGCATTGGCACTGGGAAATCGCTATGAAAACAGATACGAGAATCGTTACGAGAATAACGAGATTAAGAGGTCAGTACAAAAATTGTAATAAAAGAGAAAAAATGAACAAGCATTTCATGCGTTGAGGATTCCGAACCATCCCCCTGAGTGAAGTCGTGAATTTCACAAACGGATGACAATTTCGACATCGCTATAGTTTTCCGCTAAACTTCCCATGTACCTTCATATATCAAAATTATTTCAGAATTTTGTATGCAGTCGTTTCGAGATTCGGAACAAAAAAACGATATAGTAAAGAAACGAATGTTTTTTTTGGATATTGTTAAAAATATTTATCCAAAAAAATATCAAAAGATACGTTCTAAATCCTTAAAGTACTCCCCTCGAAACGATACCCCACTCGCGCAAGACAGAAAGTATTTTTTTTATTCGATTACACATTTTGGCCAGTCAAAATTCTCGAAAAAATATTTTTCCAAAAATTACCTGAAAACCATCGTTGTAACGTCTCAGTCTAGTTGCATGCCAAATTTCAAGTCGATAGATTAAACCGCTTAGGAGTTAGAAGCCTGTTACAGACGGACGGACGGACGGACAACCGAGTCACGGCGTAAGGGTTCCGGAAAAAGAAAAAAATCGTTTCTCAAGGGATATGGCCACGGTATCGGGTGTAAAAGCATGTGCACATTTAACAATTTTTTTTGTATGAAAAAGTAATTTATTTATAAAACTACTCAGACATCTATTTAATATAAATATTAAGGGGGGAAATAGGGTTAGGACAGCGTTTTCTCAATGATTTTCTTGAATTTGTTTATAGTATAAAAAAAGAATATAATTTATTGAAACTTTGAGAATATTTTATACATATATTTAAGAATATACTATAAAATTTTTAAAGAATTTTCTTCAAAAACACCGGGGATATTAGCGACCCCATATTGCAGGTCACAATCAGACTCAGCATTTTGCGTACATTCTGGAAGCCGCAAATTTCATCGGAAATAAAACGAAGGTGGAATTTACTTTTATTATATGTCTCTCTTCTATATGAACCTAAATGCTATCAAAAAAATAGAAAATTGAATTTTTTACAGGGGTCAAAACAAAAAAGCATGATTTTTTGCCATTTTTTACAACTTTATTTACAAAAAAAAATTATTTGAAATAATGATAATATTCCGATTTTAGGCTCATATAGAGCGCAATACTATGAAGAAAGTAATTGCCAATTTTCAGAACGATTGGTTGAAAACTTTTCAAACTAGCGTGTACCCAAGTTAAAAAAAAGTCGTTTTCAGAAAAACGCGTTTGAAAAAATAGTGACCGCTTGGTTATACACGTGGCGCGCTCGGGGCCTGAAGGAGAGCTACTCACTTTAATGGCTTATAACAATAGAACAAGTCGGAATTTCCATTAAAAATTTTGGGAACATATTTTTATAGTTTTTTTCCCCCTTAAGCTAATAAAAAAATATATTTTTTTGTTTTCTTGTTATACAAAATGGCTGACTACTGCTATTTGGATTCGGTATCGTTTTTACGCGGCGTGACATTTGGCATCCACAATTTTTTATCTATAGAACCAAAAAAAATTCTCGTTAATCTACATCAGAATACCTAAAGAATTACGTACGGATTTTGAAAAATATTGTTTTTTTCAGATATTGCAGGCATTTAAACTTAAGGTAGCAGTCTGGTAACTTAAGCCGATTTTCATGTCTTTTTTAGAGGGCGTTTTTTTGTAGGAAAATAAAAATAAATCGTTTTGGATATGTAGGATGTTTTTATTTACATATTAAAGATACAAAAAAAGTTTTATTTCTTATTTAATAGTTTATTATTATTATTATTATTATTATTATTATTATTATTATTATTGATCGAAGTTGGCACCTCGAAAAAAAAAACGCGTGGGTGGCCCCGGTGATTTTAGCTGTTGATGTTATCTGAAATCAAAAATTCTTGATAATTCTTAATGTATAGACATGTCATTCTGGTCGGAACTACTGAAGTTAAATTTCATGGACAAATAAGAAAATGGCGGACTTTGGAAAAAAAAGTTTTTCCCAAAGTCTCCAAAAGAATCCAAAACGATTCATTTTTATTTTCCTACAAAAAAACGCCCTCCAAAAAAGACATGAAAATCGGCTTAGTTACCAGACTACTACCTTAAAAGGTGAATTTCCAATGAAAATTTTTGTATAAAACTGCTCATAAAATGAAAGTTTTTAATTAATCAGAAATTCCGTACGTACTTCTCTGCGAAATGCATTTAGGAATATAATTTTTTAATTTGAAGTAACTTACGAATAGTTACTAACACTTAGTAACTTATTTTTATGATGATAAAGCATGGTTTCAGCAAAAATATCGAATTTTTGAAAATTCTATAGTGGCCATCTCCCTTAACTCTTTTTAGGGATGTTTAGTGCAAGCAGTGATAAAACCCAGGTGTTTTGAAAGAATTGAACGTAATTTATTTGTAAAATTGGTCGCACATAGAATCAGTGGAAACTTCAATGAAAAAAAAATTGAATTTATTGACATTATCATTGTCAACATGTTTGCAGATTTTGATTTTATTTTGATTTCTTAAAATTCTCATCGAATCACAATTTTCGACTGTCTACGCGTTAAGTATCCTTAACGAAACCTCAATAACGGCTACGCTGTACGGAGGGTTAACATTATTCAGGAGTCGAGAATGGAAGCCTTTCACTTCTTGCGACAATTCGACTCACTGACTTTCGTAGACGCAAAGAGAATTGCATTCATTGTTAGAAAGAAGACAAAAAATATATATACGCTGAATACTACCCACGGGAGTCAACGATCTGTGAAAATTCGTTTAATCTTCCACGGACCGGAAGTTCCGTTAGTTCGCGAGTTACCCGTGCGACTTCATCTAATTCACGTATTTACCTTGTAATCATCGAATCACGAGTGTCTTTAAACGTCAGGCTTTCTAGTTATTTGGTTTGTCAACAATATGAATGGGAAAAAATAATAACGCCGATATAAAAATATACATTTTATAATTTTATCCGTAAACATAATAATAGTAATAATAATAATAATCGTACATTATCTAATCATTTTAAAAATTGATAATTCGTTTTTTTATTGCAGACGAGCCGACTATCCATCTTCGTATGATAACGTCGAGGAGGGTTTTACCTGTCCCTCTAGTATTATGTACGCTCGTCCTCAATTGGCAAGAGCCGTTTCCGGCCTCTGGAAATACATAATCAATACCGGTGAACATACGCAAACTTTGCGTCTGGAAAAATGCTCGTAAGTAATTATTAAATCACGGAAATTCGACAAAAATGTTCATTGAAATAGCATTGAAATGGATGATGTTAAAAAAAATTCACTTAAATCATCAGCATTGTCGAAAGCATAATTTCGATATTATACTATTTTTTATACAACAAATCATATTTAAATAATTGATATTTCAACCGTACGTCGTGGTGAATCGATTCTACACAATTTGTGTCCAGTGAATGTCCCGAGATCATTGACTCTATTATTACATATAGAACAAATAAAAACTAAAAAAACAAAAAAAAAACATGGAATCGATTCGTTCTGGCTTGATCGATCGAGAATTCCTCGCTCGGTGAGACTTATTACGCGACGGCAAAGTGTCCAATTACCCGACGACGAAAATAAGAAGATGACGAAAAAAAAGTTCGCCCGATCATTGTTACACGCTTCTCGTCTCGTTCAATCGGGTTCCGGAATATTTCTCAATTCGTTCGCGACAAAAAACAAACATACATTTCAAAAATAAACACATTCCACAATCGCTGATCTTGCAATACGCGAAAAAAAACAAAGTGTGACAGTCAAATATTACGAGCCGAATTTCGTGACTCGTGTCCGAACGCAAAACAATGCTGTACAAACAAAACTTTCCCTAATTTTGTCCTGTCGCAATTTTCATTGAAGTATTTCAATCTCATTTCAATTTCAATCGATTAAATGACATAATGAGTATTGTTACAGTACAAGATATTTAAGTGGTATTAATGAAGTATTACGTTTTGGAATTGTGAAATACAGTGGGTCAAAAAAGTATTCGTACACCTTGTTTTTTTGCGATATCTTTAGACATAAGCGATAAGCAAAGAAAGCGAATTTTATTTAATAGTACATCAGGTACAGAGATAAATTGCAAATGAAGAATTTTTTCCCAGGAATAATAGAAGAATTGTGCAAAAAAAAACGAAAATTTTCGGGCAAAAAAAGTATTCGTACACTTACGATTGAGCTGCTAAACCTCGATATTCACTCACGGACGGTTTGACCTCTACGTACAATGTAAACAAGTCTTCGTTTACACAATCGTTTTGACCTAATCCATGCGGTAGTAGATCTTCAAGCTCTGAACAGACAAGATGGCAAAGAAAATCGAAATATCAATATCCATGCGAGATAGAGTGATTATTCTTCGGAAACGCGGTGAAAGTTATCGAAAAATTAGTAAAGAACTAAATCTAAGTTTCGCAACAGTGCAATATATAATTAAAAAAAAATACGAAAGAACAAACAGCATCGAAAATAAGCCACGAACCGGTCGACCGAGAATACTAACGGCACGAGAGCGTCGGAGTATTGTTACAGAGGCTACAAAAAAACCGTTCACAAGTGCTCGCAGTTTAGCGAATGATGTCGCGTCAACATCGGGGAAGAGCGTGTGTCCCCGGACTATTCGAAACGTTTTGCATTCTGCCCAAATATACGGCAGAACTGCCCGCAAAAAACCATTAATTAATAATATAAATCGAGAAAAACGTTTAGGTTTCGCAAAAACCTACGTAAAAAAATCTATAGAATTTTGGAAACGTGTCGTATTCTCGGATGAATCGAAGTTTAACATCTTCGGGTCTGATAGAAAAAAATTCGTCTGGCGGAAACCAAATACCGAGCTGCAGCAGAAAAATTTAATACCGACTGTAAAGCACGGCGGAGGAAACGTCATGGTTTGGGGCTGTATGGGATATTATGGCGTTGGTAATCTGGCTTTTATAGATGGTACAACGAATGCCCAGAAGTATATCGACGTGTTGCGCATCAATTTCAAAGCAAGTGTAGATAAAATGGGCCTGGATAGAAATTTCTACTTCCAACAAGATAACGACCCGAAACATACTGCCATGAAAACGAGGGAATGGTTACTCTATTATGTCCGCAAATAATTGATTACACCACCACAATCTCCGGACATCAATCCTATTGAAAATTTATGGCACTTGGTGGATGTAGAAATTAGAAAAAGAAAAATAACAAACAAATCCGATCTCCAAAGAGTGCTTTTAGAAGAATGGACGAAAATAGCAAAAGAAACAACGCAAAGCTAGTAGAATCCATGCCTTAGAGCCTCGAGGCGATAATTGAAGCAAAAGGGATGCACACCAAATATTAGTTATAATTAACAACTATGATGATGTAGGTTTTCACTATAATCGTAAGTGTATGAATACTTTTTTTGCCCGAAAATTTTCGTTTTTTTGGCATAATTCTTCTATTATTCCTGGGAAGAAATTCTCCATTCGCAGTTTATCTCTGCACCTGATTTACTATTAAATAAAATTGGCTTTCTTTGCGTATCGCTTATGTCTATAAAGTTATCGCAAAAAAACAAGGTGTATGAATACTTTTTTGACCCACTGTATATGATTTGAGCTTTTTTGGAATCCTCACCGAGAAAGCTTTGTTCTCGTGAAAAAAAAATGCTCGAGTTCTTAATGCCAATATGTTCGAAATATGCCAAAATGTAGGAAAAGTTTGGACTGTAAGACTCGATAAACAGAATCGTAAATTTCGAAACATAAAGCTTTTCAAAATTGTAGTTTAAAAATTCATGATTTCGTTGATATGGCCACAGGAAATCTTACAATTTACTGCACTGACTATCCGAGTAAAATAATAATGTTAAATAATGATGTACAGATAAAATATATTTTATATTACAGAAATCCAAAGGGAAGCTGTTCCTTCATATCGGAGAATTATCGTTCATCGTGCACTCAAGTTTACAATTATCATCGTTTGTTAACGTGGGAAGCATCTCTCGGTCTTCATATGGACATATTCAAAGTGCCAACTTGCTGCAGTTGTCACGTGCACGGTTACGCCGATTTATTTCCGCCATTACAAAAAGATCCCCGACCATCGCATCACGAGAGTTTTCCTGGTTCGGAATTTGCGACCGAAGATCAGGGCGCCGAAACAGTCGAATATTCCGAGAGACCATCCAGTTATTTGAGCAAATTCAAGCCTCCCTCGTCTTTCGACTCGAATTTCCGTACGTTAACAAAAAATGTTGAAACTGTCTTTTCTGTTTGATCGCATCATGTACTCGAATGAATTTATTTTGTTTTTTTTTTTTTTTCAATTCAAGTCTCAAACTCAAAAAAACCAATCGCTGATGCTGGAACGTCGAATAAGCCGAGTTTCGCACTACCCGGAAGAAGAAAAAAGCCAACGCCACCACCACGACCGTTTGACAAACTTCCACAGCAGCATGCACCGAATACTCGAGCTCCCGGTTACAAAGGACCGATTATGAAGAGCAAGAGACCAGCGAGACCGAGCAGACCGTACAGAAGAGAGTCAAGCACCGATGTCGATGATAATTCGTCAAGCTCGATCGGTTCGAGCACCAGCAATCTCAGTAATTGGTGAGTGAACTCTTTCAATATTACTCAATAAAATGTCGTTCATTTCTTCACTTTGTTAACGATGAAAATGTGTATAAAAATCAAAGTAAGAACGGATTTTTTCGAAATAACGATTGTATAATTGTTGAAAAATTATTGGAAACTCAACAGAATTTTTTTTATCAATATTTTATGTATTGATAGAATTTTCTATGGTTTAGAAAAAAATCTTTTCATCTTACCGGATGAATTAACTCATTTTATTTCCGAACGTATTAATTTTTGTATTCTTTCAGGTCCAGCCAGGCTTACGATCAGGACATGGATGCCTCGACGAGGCTACATAACGGTGGCTTCGACGAGGAGTATCAAGAGCCAAACAGACGTGTAAATTATAATTATCATCCGATCATAGATTTCTTCAAGCCGGAAGCTTCGATGTTGCAATCCTCCGAACCGCTGTTGACGACACAAAGTTCAACGGGTCAGCAAGTAAATTCAGACTCATGGAAACCAATGATATCCACGTAAAAGTGTAGCCTAGATCTTCTAATGTACCTGAATTTATTGCTTTTTTTTTTCAATTATTTTCATTTCAATTGTAAAAAAAGTTCGCGTTAGAGCATTGCGTGGTGGAGATTTCTATTAATTTCAATTTATTTTCACATTAATTCGATGGATAATTCCGTAGATCGTAGCTGAGAAAATCTAAATTAAACAAATCTTATTTATTATCACTTGTCGTCTCGATGAAACATCTCCGATTCAATGCGAATATTAAATCTTAAAAGAAAAACATTATCTCTCGATAAATTATCGATTATTTATGTTACAGAGTTAAGATTTCGTTATTTTCTATTTTTATTTATTAATCCTGTCGGAATAAAGATGAAAATTTATCTGAGAATTATTTAATTCTTTTCAAAAAAATTCCTGCATTTAATTAATTAATTAATTAAATACTGCAGCAATAAAATTTATCGTATTATCAGTTATGCTGATTATATCTCGTTCGGTGATAAATTTGTATTCCGTGATCTGGCTATACGGTCACAATCTTTTCGCTTTGAACCATAGACCGTGTCCTACAAGCCATCGACTTTCTTCTCTTCATGAAATGTGTACAAAACGAAGAAATGTTTAAGTTTTAGTTCTCTCGTTACGCTTCACCAAACGAAATGGACAGTTCGTCGTTGGTAGGACAATATAAAATGTGATCTCGGTATATTAGACTCTCATACTCTATAAGTGCAGTATACATGGGACATTTTGTGTAGAGTAAGAAAATTATTGACCAAGAGAATTTAAACGAATTTTTTAACATGATAAACACAAGCAATTGGTTTAAAAATTCAAATCCTTTCGACGACTATTAAAAAAGCACACTTAAAACAAGATTCGCGAAGTTTTATTTTTCTTTATTTTTTTTTCAGCTATCATGAATGAAAAAAATCGAAAATTGGTTTGTCGGTTAATAAAAGTTTCACTTAAGGGTGGAAATAGGGTTAGGACAGCGTTTTCTCAATGATTTTCATGAATTTTTTTTATAGTACAAAAAATGAATATAATTTATTGAAACTTTGAGAATATTTTATACATATATTTAAGTATATACTATAAAATTTTTGACGAATTTCTTTGAAAAACACCGAAGATATTAGCGACCCCATATTGCAGGTCACAATCAGACTCAGCATTTTGCGTACATTCTGGAAGCCGCAATTTTCATCTGAAATCAAACGAGGTTGGAATTTACTTTTATTATATGTCTCTCTTCTATATGAACCTAAATGCTATCAAAAAAACAGAAAATTGAATTTTTTACAGGGGTCGAAACAAAAAAGCATGATTTTTTGCCATTTTTTACAACTTTATTTGCAAAAAAAAAATTATTTTAAATAATGATAATATTCCGATTTTAGGTTCATATAGAGCGCAATACTATGAAGAAAGTAACTGCCAATTTTCAAAACGATTGGTTGAAAACTTTTCAAACTAGCGTGTACGCAAATTCAAAAAAAGTCGTTTTCAGAAAAGCGCGTTTGAAAAAATAGCGCGCTCGGGGCCTGAAGGAGAGCTACTCATTTTAATGGCTTATAACAATAGAACGAGTCGGAATTTTCATTTAAAATTTTGGGAACATATTTTTCAATAGTTTTACTAACAATTTATGAAATTTAAAAAAAATCGATTTTTTGAACCGTCTAACCCTATTTCCGCCCTTAACGCGGAATAACCCATATACTTGAAAGTAACATGTCACGTACGCGCTACGGGTAAATCGGAAAATTCTCATTATATTCCGAAGATTTTTCTATATCGTGTGGAATTTTTGCGGTTCAAACTCTATTAACTTCGTGGTGTCGGTTGTACAAACTTGTTGAACGTGCTCTCGCCCTACCTCGTTCTTTGCTTTCATCTCCAATTCACCGAGAAAAGAAAAATTCTATAAATTAGTCTGTGACCGTCGCGAGAGCGAGCAGTCCGTGACAGTTGCTCGATCTACAATGATTAGAAATCTCGAACTATGTCCACGAGTACAATAACAATAAAGAACGATAAAATAAAAAGTGTTAAAAAGTTTTAAAAATATAATAAAAATTATAATAAAAAAAATAATAAAAAATATAATAAAAAATATAATAGTAACAAAAATAAAATTTGGACTTAAACACTCGAAAAACAAAATCGTAAAAATCGTGATAACAAGTTTTTGCAGAAAATGTAATAACAAAAAATTAGTGACTTCGTTAATATGGATGCAAGAACTGTGACAATTTACTCGTTTCTTATTTTCGTTGTACTTGCCGTCGAAGTAAGAGCGAGTAGCCTCGAGAAGACTACCCTTCGTTCATCCCTTCCGACTGTTTCTACGAATTTAACGACAATATTTCCAATTATCGAGAGTGCCGCGAGTAAATTTTCAAAAAATTATGAAAAATTTTCCAACGAGTACGAGGATAATTTTTCGAAAGAAAAGGATGTCGAGGGTGCTCCATCGGATCATCGCGTGCCCCATAGCGTTCACGAGGCTCCCGAGGAACCGTCAACGAGATCGAAATACACAAATCCCAATGTCAGGACGAAATCGTTGCCGGAAGTCGAGCCGGATTTTGTACCGACAAAATTGTACGCTCAAGTTCGCAGAACAAACACGGTGAAGCATTTGCCACGCGAGGAAGCTCTCAAAAGTGCCACTAACGAGGAAGAGATACTCGCAGCTACGAGACTTCGTGAAGTCGTGTCAAAATCAAAATCAAACACGGTCTACACCGAAGAGGGTTACGAGGATGCTGCGTATGATCACGCGGGACACATAAGAGACGCCGATTTTCACGAGGGTTACGCAAGAAAACTCGACGATCAACGAGCGAGTGTGGACAATGACGGGAAGAATAAATCATTAGTGGAGAACAAAGAGGAAATTAATTCGGACGATGCTGAAGAATTTAATAATTACGACGACGATTACAGAGATGACGATTCATCGATTGACGAAAAGTCTAAGCTTGAGAATGATCGAAATCCCGAAGAAATGGAAAAGTACAAGAGGCTTAAAAGTCTCTGGCAAGATTCCGCGATAAATCCAAAACAAATTACCGAAAATGAGATTGAAAAGCTCGAAGATGATTTGGAGAAGGAGTACAAAGAGTCCGAGAGTAAGACGGAAAATAGAGTGCCGGAGAACTTGAGGAATTCTCGTGAAGATAACGAAGATGAGGAAAACGAGTCTCCGAGCGAAGAGACACCTGCGAGAGAACGTCATTATCAGAAGAGAATCGATGATGAAAGTTACGAGTCTGAGGAAGCATCGAGAGAAGTTTTAAAAAATTTGAGTTCGATCGAATCGCGTAACAATGAAATACGTGATATTTCTTCCGCAAGCCCTGAAAAAATTGAGTCTATTCCAACGTCAGCTTATCCGTCCGCTTATCCATCCGCTGACTATGGACAAATATTCTGGGATTATTTCAAAACGATAGGAAACAAAAATCCGCCTGAAGCATTTTCTCTGCCCAACGAAATCACGACAACTAGCTACGTTCCGGAAAAATCAATTGCCGAAGAATTCACGAAGGTACCGAGCTTCGGATCCGTTAAAACCACCCTCGCAGACTTTGATCCTACTTTGAATCCTCCCGTAATGGAATTCAGTGATTTTGGAGATACCAACAGAATGGACAGTTATTATCCTACGGCAGCATCGTTGTACGAGTCCTGGAAGCGTCGGGATTACAATGGCAATTCCGAAGAGCATCCCGAAACAAATGTGCACTCGTCCGATTCGTACGAAACGAAATACGAGGAAACCGAAGAGCCCGAAGAGTCCGAAAAGAATTCATCCGCGAGTCTAGAAAATGTGGACGGTTCGACGGGTTTGTTAAGTCCAAAAAAAGTCTCGTACACGGTGATAATACGACCTAATTTTAAACCAAAGACAATGGGTATCCCGTGCGAACGGGAAAATTACACGAGACCCGGAGAAAAAGAATCTGCAGTGGAAACGATGTACAAAGATACTTACAAGAATTTACGAGATCAGACGAGTCCAGAGGAAATAAATAATTTTCCATTTGTGAACGATTTCACTGTCATTCGACCGGCATTATCGGTACCGTTGAGACAGGTCACGTACACCGATTTTCCGCCCGATTCGTACACGAGTCTAGCTCGTCCGAGCGTGACGCGAGAGATCGGAACGAACGCAAAAGAAATAATGAACAATGGTGAACGCGATCGTTACGAGCTGTCGAAGAATCCCTACGAAAATCGCGAACGTATTCCAAATCCTCGTTACAATCGTCAAGGTAATGCGAAAAATCGTTATCATCACAATCATCATCGTTACCTTCCAATAACGAGACTCGTCCCACCATCGCCAATAAACAGGAGCAAATACTCCGATTATTTGGGCGTGAAAAAAATCGGACGAGCGACAAAAAGATACGACAGAAATTTTGGCTTTAATCCGTGGCCGGAAATTATGCGATTTTATCGAACGATCGATAAAACGATCTTCGGAAGGAGAAAAAGATCTCTCGACGATCGTGTGACTCGGGAAAAAAATATGTCAATGAGTGACAGCGGGAAAGTAAGAGGCGTTAGTGGCGATGAAAAGAGAGAAGAAAATTTGCGGCTAGAGAGAAATTTCTTTCGCCAACCTAATCGATTAGTTGCAGTTGATGATGCTCGATTGGAGAAATCGATCGGTAACGAGATGACGAAAGGACGACGTGGCGACGAGGAACTTTTGCAAGAATCTCCGAGGATCGTTGACGAAGTTATTAACGGGGAAATCGAATCGCGCTTCAACGACGATGATGTTGAAGAGCGCGAAGACGAGGACGATGAAAAAAGCCAAAAAATCGAGATCGACGTGCCGGATTTTAATTTTTCCGAAATTCACGAGAATAACAAAAGCCAGGAAGTTACGATACTTCCGGACAAAGAACACTTACTGGACACCGTGAAATATCCATTTTACGAAAATTCAAAAGTTCCTCGATCTTCGACACTCAAGTACATCACGAATCCTCGCAATGTGCCGAGGAAAACTCTGGGTGGTACGGAATTTTATGATTCTCGGGATAGGTATCGCGAGTGCGAAAAGGTGGAACCCGATCTCGAGAGTGTATTGCCCGAAGAGGAGGAATCGTCGAATGATCGTGAGCCACGCGGTGATCAGCCACGTCTTCGCGGTCTCGGCGATAAGCTCGATTGTCTACGAGCAAAATATTTCGACGACGATCCATTGGATAATCCTTTATTCCTGGAGAAGCAAGTGGGACAGCCACAAATACCCGAGGAGTTCGATCCGGCAAAATTTGCGAGACGAATTTTCGCTGAATCGAATGACGAAGAAGGGTATCAGGTTGTACGAAGAAATACAAGGAGACCGGAAGTGATAGGAAACGATCATCATATTAGCGAATCGATAAACAATCAGTTTACACAGAACGAACATGAAAACTATGGAATCCACGAGAAAGATAAGAGATTAGAAAAATTGCAGATAAATCATCGAGAAAACATTCCGGAGAGACATGGAAAAAGACGAAGAAAGAGAAAACGTTTGCAAACAACCACCGTGACTCCGGAAATTCCGATAACGCCTTATCAGCGTGAAGTCTACGAGGACGTAATGGGTACGATTAAAAATCTGGCTGGTCTCTATCGAACGTTCGGTGAACCCGTTTCTCCGGCATTCATCAAGCCAAATGTAAATCGAGTTCCCTTGATACCCCGAGAGAAAAACAATGATTTCCCAACTGTTCATATTACCGAAAGACCTCGTGGCTTTATGGTACGAGGAATGTTACATCCTCAGCCACCGGAGCCACCGAAGCTTCATCGTTATCGAATAATTCCTTACAGAACGAACAAAGTTTCTTATAGAACGAGAGCACGAACGGAGAGCTCGCCGGGCGAGGATAGAGTCAAAGTAGGTTACTACAGGACCGTAAGAGTTCACAAGAGAAGCTTAGACGATGGAAACGTATCGTCAGACTTAAAGCGTGAAGAGACGAGCGATATTAACAACTTTCGGACTAAAAATGCAACCAATAACGTCAGAAATGTCGAGGCAACGAGGAAAACCAAAGTCGATGAAAAACCTGAAGTTTCGGAAAGAACTATTTACACGGTACGCGACAGGATCAGGCACTCGAAGCCCAGAGGAAATTACGGTAGACACGGAACATTTACAAATGTCGAAGTTGCTGCAACCGAGGATGGAAGAAGAAGAGAGCCTCGATACAACAGAATTCGTCGTAAAAAAGTATCTTCATCCGATCGTGTGCCTTCTACGACTTTACGATCGGATGAATCCGAAGATGAACCCGAAGATGAACCGGAAGAAAACGTATCCACGACAAAACGTTTGCCAACGAATGGCAAAACTTCCGGTAGACATGACTATCACGATGAACCCGGTGAGATGTATAAAATTCAGTATTCAACAACACACGGAAGACAGATCAATCCGCCGGATGTTGAAAGACACGACGAGGACGAGAGTTCCGAGGATTACGCGGTGGAAACACCATTGGAGGAAGATGAGGCGTGGAAAATGAAGCAAAGAAACAATTACGATGTTCACGAGAATTTGGAAGATGATGTCACGACAATTGCCAGTCTCGTCGAACCAACGAAAGCACCAGAATTTTTTAAACTACACGAATATCTTCGGTCTGATCCTCCGGGATATTCCGAGGCTTTTGATGATAAATCCACCGAATCTTCTTCGAAATATTTGCTGAATGATGATTCCAATAAATTATACAAAAGGGCGCAGACGAGAGGACAACCGGAAAATAATGCTGAGAAAAAAAAAGAAGAAGAAGAAAAAGAAAAAGAAGAAGATGATGATGATGATGACGATGAGGAAAGGCAAGTCGAGAGGCCTTCGGAGTCTTACGTGGACGAAGAATCATCACCAAGTTCGGACGAAGATGAAGACTCACCAAGACAGTCGGGACCTCACAAAAGCTCTGAAGATGAGGACGACAATAAAGAAGACGAAGAAGAAGAAACGCATTCACCGCAAGAAGACGACGAAACAGCGTCTCACGCGGAGGACGGTGAAAAGGAATTTGAGCGTTTCGCATCGCGGCCATTTTCACCATTCGAGAGTAACGAAGATCCAAAATACAAGGAACTTGGTCCACGATTGAGCAAGCCTTCGTTTCATCATCCGAGTTTCTCGAGCGTGAATTATGGAAGGAAGAAATATTTCGGGGAAACGGAAGACGACGAGAGCAAGGAAAAAGAGAAAGAAAGTTCGAAGTACGTTTTTCCCTGGGACGCTGACAAATCTGCCGACGAAGAAGACACCGAAGAGTCCATGGACAAAGGCCAAAAGATCAAGGAATACGAGTATCCGTGGGAGAGAAGAGAAAGATTGGCCCGCGAGCGAAGAAGAAAAGCGAAGGAACGTGAAAGACACGAGAGGCTCTATGGTTTTTTCGACGATGCTGAAAACGATGAAAGTGACGAAGAGGAAAGTGGTTCGTACACGAGAACACGTGGAAGACGCGTTTATCCCTGGGAACGCTATACGTTTCCTTCGAGAAATTCTCATAGAACAAAAGCAACTCGAAGGATGATCGACACCGAGCAAACGAGCTCGGATTTTCGACCGAGATTTAGCAGTCGATATAAAACAAGAAGTTCCCATATCAACGACCATAATAATTCAATAGTATCTGAGGCTGATCCTCGAGAGATCAAAATTTCGGTAGAGAAATTGATTGACAATGGTTTGAAAAACGATCCTAAAAATTCTAGTGAGACGCTGAAGAATATTCTTCAATCAAATTCGACCGCACATTCAATAATTACAACTACTTCCGCACCCTCTAAATTCACAGTTGCGTCGAAAGAACCCAAGAAAAGGAACACACCAATTTCGAGCACGACACCATCTGTAATAAGTTCAACTGGAACAAGCAGAAAAATGAGAATTTGGCGAACTGCCACGAGCACTACGAAAAAACCTGCTACTTCAACGGCCATCACTTTGGGAATTACGAGAAAAACTCGACGTCGTGGACCATCGATTGATCGAATGATAAAATCAACGACGACAACAACTACGAGGCCTTTGCGCCGAAGATTCCAAACAACGACACCAACTCCCAAAGAAGACGAAACAAACAGCGACGAATCAACGATAAAGAGTATCATCGAAAAAATTACTACTCCGAAGATGAAAACAATTGAGCATCGTTCTCGTTTCTCGAAGGAAGAAATAATAACGAAGACCGTGTATCCAACGATTAAGAATAATAACAACACGAATAATAACAACGAGGGGATTATCAACGGGAGAATAAATGAAGAATCGCGAGACTCAGAGGAAAGAGTTACGAACGAGAGTATAAAAAAGATTTCAATAATGACAAAGGAGACACCTGATCACGTATATCGAACGGAAGAAATTAATAAGGATGGAATAAAGGGAATGTTCGTGTCGATAAAACCAAACAACGGAACAAACTCCTCGTTGGACATTAACGAGAACGACGAGGATCGTTTGATCGATCCCGAAGTGACGAGAGAGATGCTGAAGAGATTCGAAGATTCCGAGGAGAATAATGACGACGACGAGGATCCGGAGATTTCGTTCATGAGAGACGTAAGTTTCGTGCCAAGACAGCCGGAAGCATTCAAGTTTAGTGAGCACAGTACGAAAAAATTGATCTCTTCCGTTGCCTGGATCTCGGAAAACTACGATTATTGATTAATTTACAGAGTCACTTGATTGCCAATCTCCTGATGCGTGTACCACCATATTTAGTATCGAACGAGGGTCCGGTAGATAGAAATGATTATTTGGGAACGGAAGGAAGTGGATCCGCGGAAGATGACGATGTAGATGATTTGGGAATGAAGATTCGACGTAATTACGTGAAAAATCCGAATCAAAGACTGTACTACTACGTCGAAGATCGTAAATGATAATACGGAAATTTCCTGTGTAAATAACGATAATTACTAGCTCGTATTATAATCGCTTCGTTGTATCTTAATAAATGAATAAAAGTAACCATCTGCGAACTTCGAACTTTTGAAATTTCAAGGCACAAGGAAAAAGCCTTTTTCGAGATCGCCCCAGTGTGATCAATTGATCTTCCTACGATCGCCTAAAACAGAAAAGAAGAAAAAAAATACAACAACTCGTAAAGTAAAAGTGTTTTAGTGGCGAATTTACCCTTGAACTGGAAACAATTGTGCGAAGTCAACAATCCGGTGAGCCAGGCGTCCTCGACCTAATTTTAGGAGAACGATTGACAGAGACTCGTCTGCATCGTATAAAAGAAAGATGAAAAAAAATAACATCGTTGAAACATCGTTTGTTATTGAAACTCTCGTGCCAACGATATATGTTAATGGAAAAATGATGTCTTAATTACCGGAGATTCTACGTTAATTGCGTCAATTATTCTCGGTCAATGTATCCGAGCACAACAAAGACTCACGTGAGAAATTCATTTTAACCTTGATCCAATATCCTTTCAATTTACACGCAAAGCTTTGCTCGTTTAGATCCGATCAATGAATAGCAGAATTGTTTTCTGGGCAATGATTTTTTTTTCTCCCTCATTGATACATAATTGTAAGTGGCGAGTGTTTGATCGATGAATCGTCGATTCACGTGAGCTCGAACCGGTCATCGACTATCCCAACGCAAAGTTTACTTGTACTTATTAACAATAATACAGTTGAAAATTAAAACCGTCCGACTAAAACCTCTTACGAAACTAATTCGACGCCTATTTCTACTGCTTATTCTCTGTTTCACTCTGTAGCGTTTGGATTAAGGGGGGAAATAGGGTTAAACGGTTCAAAAAATCGATTTTTTTTAAATTTCATAAATTGTTAGTAAAACTTTTGAAAAATATGTTCCCAAAATTTTGAATGAAAATTTCGACTCGTTCTATTGTTATAAGCCATTAAGGGGGGGAAATAGGGTTAGGACAGCGTTTTCTCAATGATTTTTATGAATTTTTTTATAGTATAAAAAATGAATATTATTTATTGAAACTTTGAGAATATTTTATACGTATATTTAAGTATATACTATAAAATTTTTGAAGAATTTCCTTGAAAAACACCGAAGATATTAGCGACCCCATATTGCAGGTCACAATCAGACTCAACATTTTGCTATTTTTTCAAACGCGTTTTCCTGCAAACGACTTTTTTTCAACTTGCGTACACGCCAGTTTGAAAAGTTTTCAACCAATCGTTTTGAAAATTGGCAGTTACTTTCTTCATAGTATTGCACTATATATGAACCTAAAATCGGAATATTATCATTATTTAAAATAATTTTTTTTTTTGCATATAATGTTGTAAAAAATGGTAAAAAATCATGCTTTTTTGTTTTGACCCCTGTAAAAAATTCAGTTTTCTATTTTTTTGATAGCATTTAGGTTCATATAGAAGAGAGACATATAATAAAAGTAAATTCCAACCTCGTTTGATTTCAGATGAAAATTGCGGCTACCAGAATGTACGCAAAATGCTGAGTCTGATTGTGACCTGCAATATGGGGTCGCTAATATCTTCGGTGTTTTTCAAGGAAATTCTTCAAAAATTTTATACTATATACTCAAATATATGTATAAAATATTCTCAAAGTTTCAATAAATTATATTCATTTTTTATACTATAAAAAAATTCATGAAAATCATTGAGAAAACGCTGTCCTAACCCTATTTCCCCCCTTAATTAATAAATAAAAATGGGGATAGTATATCCCGAGCGATATCTCGTTACGTTCGTTACCACCTACTGACGCGAATGCAGATCGGATTCCCATTGGTAGCAAAGAACGGTAAACCCGTACGACGTGGTAAAACGTTTCGCAACTTTTGGTCGAGTCTTTGAACGTATTTTTTTGTTAAATATAAAAATTGACACCAAACCAATGGGAATTCGGGTGAAATAAATATTGTTAGAATAAAGTATATAATTTATTTGAATTAAATGAAAATTATTCCAATGAAATAAATCAATTGTTAACGATCCACAAGAGCGAACGATCGATAGATCGAAGGCTTTTGATAGGCGAGCGAGTGAAATCCTTGATGATCCGCAGAAAGCACTGTGTGGATATGTGAGAGGCTGTTTTACAGTTAATACACAACGTAGCCTACAATTGTGTGAAATGTTAATATGTATAGGTCCAAGGTTAAGGTGTCTCGGGATAATATACTAGGGCATACGCGATTGCCAACGGATACTCTGGCACTGTGGGTAACAGTCTGGTGATATACAGGAGTTTCTACAAACTCGAACTCGAAAGTGAATACTTGATTTTCATTGGATAATCATAGTGCCAGACCGACTCTATATATAATTCGATCATTTGAACGTGCCACCGGTTTAACTTTGCAATAGTCGTGCAACAACACTCCCTCAAGAGACATGATCGCAGCGAAGGTAAGATTGATTTTTTTTAAGGATCTATGTTAGGCGCTGGTTAGTGGTTAGACAACTAAACGTTCGAGTCTCGAATATTGTATTTTAAAGGCTTACTCATATGAATTTAGTTTTCAACGATTTTAAAAAGATGTGTTTGCATGCTACAAGTTAAAAATATGGCATAGACATTGAATTTTCTTAAATTTTATACTGTACACTTTGGTTTGTTCGCCACACGACTTAGTCTTTTGCTGACACGAACTGTTGAAAATAATTTTATTAATTTTTTGATACAAAAACATTAGTATCTAAACTTTGTAACGTCTGGAAATTATAACTCGAAAAGTAGCAAAATTACTGAAGGGGGAAATAGGGTTAGGACAGCGTTCTCTCAATGATTTTCATGAATTTTTTTATAGTATAAAAAATGAATATAATTTATTGATACTTTGAGAATATTTTATACATATATTTAAGTATATACTATAAAATATTAGCGACCCCATATTGCAGGTCACAATCAGACTCAGCATTTTGCTTACATTCTGGAAGCCGCAATTTTCATCTGAAATCATACGAGGTTGGAATTTACTTTTATTATATGTCTCTCTTCTATATGAAACTAAATGCTATCAAAAAAATAGAAAATTGAATTTTTTACAGCGGTCAAAACAAAGAGGCATGATTTTTTGCCATTTTTTACAACTTTATTTGCAAAAAAAAAATTATTTTAAATAATGATAATATTCCGATTTTAGGTTCATATAGAGCGCAATACTATGAAGAAAGTAACTGCCAACTTTCAAAACGATTGGTTGAAAACTTTTCAAACTAGCGTGTAGGCAAGCTCAAATAAAGTCGTTTTCAGAAAAACGCGTTTGAAAAAATAGTACCAAGAAAAACAAGCAATATAGGGTCGCTAATATTTTATAGTATATACTTAAATATATGTATAAAAATTTTATAGTATATACTTAAATATATGTTTAAAATATTCTCAAAGTTTCAATAAATTATATTAATTTTGTATACTATAAAAAAATTCATGAAAATTATTGAGAAAACGCTGTCCTAACCCTATTTACCCCCTTTCTGGCTCATAACAATAGAACGAGTCGGAATTTTCATTTAAAATTTTGGAAACATATTTTTCAATAGTTTTACTAACAATTTATGAAATAAAAAAAAATCGATTTTTTGAACCGTCTAACCCTATTTCCCCCCTTAACTTAACATACATCTTTAAATACGAACTGACTAATTACAAGCTGGCTAACGCTTCGGGCGTCGCGCACCCTTGCATTTTCAACACAACAACAAAAAATGTGAAATTTTCTTTTTTATTTGGTGACTTATAACATTGATTTCGTGAGCTTGTACATAAAATCATTGTAATTTGTAATTTGGCGAATAATTGCCGAACGGATAATCACGTAAAATTTAATATAAGAGGAGACAAAGTGTTTGCAATTATTTCCGTTACATTTGCAAAATGGTAGAAATATCACAATGACGGACCAGTCGTTATTTCTAACTAAATAATTGCTGAATTATCAGTGAAATGAATTCTCCATTAATGATTAATTAATAATAAATAATGATTAATTATTACCTTGTTTTATTATCGTTTATGAAAATATGGTCATTGTTCGTGGTAATTTTTATCTGTCTGAATATTTCATGGTTTTAAAATGACATTATTATAATCAACAGATAGCAACCCTTATCGGAGTGGCGGCTCTTTTAAAATTGTCAACCGCGTCACCCGATAGTGCTGGTATTGTGGAAATGGTTAATGGACTTGCATACGGTAAATAAAAACACTGTAATAATTTTTGAACCGATGGTAAAAAAAAAATTCTCTGCGAATGCTCTACTGCAAGCGTCATTAAACTGCCTCTGTCGGTATTTCACATCACCTTGACGGGTTGGGCCACTCTAGAGGCTGAAAAAATAGGCTTTTTTGGAGATTTTTTTTCAGAAAAGCTACAAAATAAATCGAGATTACAAAATAGGGTGTTCATCATAAGTATCAGTGACTGTATACAATAATTTTTTTGAAGCGATTAATTTAAAAATGGCGGTTGTGCAGCGTTTTTGCGATGACGTCTCGGTTTTTGTTGGCCGGAAACATAACTCAGACAACTTTCAACCGATTCACTTGAAATTTTTAATATATCTTTAAAAATACATCGTCTATGGAAGTGCGTAGGATTTTTTTTTTATATTGCATAGTTCATTTGTTATTAACAATTTTCTGACAATTTTTCAAACTAATTTCTTACTTTTCACTTTAGAATTGCGCCATTTGGCCAAAAATCAATACATCAAAAAAATCCTACGCACTTCCATAGACAATGTATTTTTAAAGATATATTCAAAATTTCAATTGAATCGGTTGAAAATTGTCTGAGTTATGTTTCCGGCCAACAAAAACGGAGACGTCGTCGCAAAATGCTGCACAGCCGCCATTTTTAAATTAATCGGTTCAACAAAATTATTGTATATAGTCACTGGTATGTATGATAAACACCGTATTTTGTAATGTCGATTTATTTTGTAGTTTTTTTGAAAAAAAATCCCCAAAAAAGCCTATTTTTTCGGCCTCTACAGTGGCCTGACGCCTTAATAAGTATTATATTAATTCTATATAACCGCGAATGATAAAGAAAAGATATACGATGATAGATATATTAGAAAACGGCAGCCGGACACTTAGCTATATGTGATCGGTGGATATCGACCGGGAGGAAAAAAGATCTCAACGATCGTTGATAAGTATTGAAGATATTTATTTTCCTATCAAACTTTCGGTTCTCTGCGACAGACGGCAGCACCAATTTCTTCCGTCTGGTTGCTCGATAAATACAAGCATAACCTCTCCGGTGTACACAAAAAATGTCCCTTTCACTTTCGCGGTCATCGGACATGAGATCTTGGTAGCTCTCGCACACAACGATCTTTGTTCATCCCAGTCGCTCTATCGCTAATCTATTATAGGAATGAAAAAAATATTGTAGAAAATGAAGATAAAATTTATTATTAATTTATTACTGTTCGATTTAAATTAAATTTATGCTTACATATTTTTATAATGTACCAAAAAATATAATTCTAATAATAATCAAGATCAGATTTACAATGAAAAAATTCCTATTTTTATTTCCTCTTCTTCCGCTCATTATCTTGAAATAATTGTTATTATTGTTCAGCCAGATGCATTCGCAGAGATGCAATTTTTTTCAACTCCAAATTGTGGATTTGAAAGAACAAAAATACTAGACAATTATTAACATTAACAGGATTGTTGGTGTTTTACGTTACAATTTTTCAGGTGGCATTCCTTATGGCAGCGTGACAGGAATGCTTGCCAGAAATCCGAATCAGGATACTTTGAATTCGCGACAATATTACACCGGTGCTGTGGTTCAGCCTCAGCGAGCGACGTCCTACGCAGCCTCACCGATTATTGTCACGCCCAATCTCCGAGCTGTTGGCGTAGCCCAGCGTCGACAAGGTCCGGTTCAAATTTACAACCTTCCCGGAGTTGTGGCACCTGGGATTGTTGGACGATTCAGTCAGATCGGCTATTAATATCTATTGATAATGAAAAATAAGAAAATAACCAACCGCTTATATCATAATCCCACGAGGCGTGACGAATATTTCTACATCGTGGTATATAATAGACAAATTAAGTTTTGCTACTTTATTAACAACATTTACCTTTTGTATGCTATCATTTAAGAGATTTTATTCTTGAGTATATACCACATGATGATATGTGAGTGCGAATTGTCAACGATTTGTCCCCGCGGCGAATACACGCACTATGGAAAAATTGAAAAAATTCAACGGTCATTTATTTTCACGAAATAAAAATGAACTCATTTTTCCAGCATGACAAAATTCACTCATTTTATCCTGTATCAAAACAATTCATTCGGGTTTCCTGAGTAAAAAAAATCACACAATTTTATTGAATCCAAACAAAATCCAAACGATTTTCTGTGTGAACAAAAATTCACACAGCTTTGCTGAATCAAAAAATTTACTTATTTTTTGCGAATCAAGAGATTCACTGATTTTTTCTGTATTAAAAAAATTGCCAATTTTACCTGAATCAACAAAATATACTCATTTTTCTCGTATCGAAAAATTCATTCAATGAATTATATTTAAAAAAATCCTACATCTTTCTATCTGTTGATGGAAAATGTTGAAATTTCCATATACTATCGCTCAAGGCCGTCATCCCGTGTGAGAGCTCTTTCTTTACGCGAATTTTTTTTAGTGAAATAAATAAAGATACAACTGCGAAATTTTTACCACATATTTATTCACATTTTGAGCACACTTTACAATTTTTTCAGCTCGAAATCGTGGCTCATTGCAGAGGTACCCGGCAACTTATACACTCATTGTCAAAAAACGGTTACCACGATTGCGGCCGTTCTGCTTATCTGAAAGAAAAAAATCAAACGGCATTTTAATCTGTGAAGTTCTAACTAGTCTTGGAACTAGGATTATGAAAAAATATTGAAAAGTTAATATTTGGCAACTTGTTGAACTCTTATCGTCAATTTTGGTTTTTTGTTTCACGACGTCTTCAGCATTACAAAAAAAACTTTTCAATATTTTTTTGATAATCCTAGTTCCAAAACTAGTTAAAACTTCACAGATTAAAATGCCGTTTGATTTTTTTGTTTCGGATAAGCAGAACGCCCGCAATCGTGGTAAGCGTTTTTTGAAAATGAGTGGCTAAGTTGCTGTGTACCTCAGCAATGTGCGACGATTTCGGGCTGAAAAAATTGTAAAGTGTGCTCAAAATGTGAATAAATATGTGGTAAAGATTTTGTAATTGTATCTTTATTTAGGTCGCCAAAAAGAATTCTCAAAGAAAGCGTATAAAAAGAGCCTTCACTCGGGATGATGGCCTTAATCGTTACATTCAGTTTTATTTCACCGTTTCAACCAATTTTAGACGATTTTATACTTCTACCTGTTTCTTTTACTTGACAAAAGTGGAAGGACCTGGACTTCGTGCAAGTGTTCATATAAAATCATCAAAAAATATTCCGTGGTGTATACGTATACACCGCGATGTATATTTTTGTTCTTTCTATATAAAATTCTCGAGGACTTTTTTATATTCCAAGAACCCGATTCGGCGAGGACCAGGTTTTGTTGAATAACATTAAACCGAGTTTTTAAGATCGATAAATCATTATCTGAAGAAGGATTTATCGATAGATATTACGTAATATCCACACGCCAGATCGACACACCGAAAAATGTTATAAATACATAGACGAAAATACAATGAAAAAAAGAATGTTATTGACGAATGATTTTTTACTCAGTTTGTAAATTTTATTGCCATTTTATTGTCGAGATACCGACATTTTGTCCTTTATTCGTTTGCTTTTTTTTTTTGAGAAACGTATTGATATTCAAAATGTTATTATTACCGTGCCATTTTGATACATTGATAATTTGACAAATTAAGGGGGGAAATAGGGTTAGACGGTTCAAAAAATCGATTTTTTTAAATTTCATAAATTGTTAGTAAAACTATTGAAAAATATGTTCCCAAAATAAAAAATGAAAATTCCGTTCTATTGTTATAAGCCATTAAAGTGAGTAGCTCTCTTTCAGGCCCCGAGCGCGCCACGTGTATAACCGAGCCTACTATTTTTTCAAACGCGTTTTTCTGAAAACGACTTTTGTTTAATTTGCGTAAACGCTAGTCTGAAAAGTTTTCAACCAATCGTTTTAAAAATTGGCAGTTACTTTCTTCATAGTATTGCGCTCTATATGAACCTGAAATCGGAATATTATCATTATTTAAAGTAATTTTTTTTTTGCAAATAAAGTTGTAAAAAATGGCAAAAAGTCATACTTTTTTGTTTTGACCCCTGTGAAAAATTCAATTTTCTATTTTTTTGATAGAATTTAGGTTCATATAGAAGAGAGACATATAATAAAAGTAAATTGCAACCTCGTTTGATTTCAGATGAAAATTGCAGCTTCCAGAATGTACGCAAAATGCTGAGTCTGATTGTGACCTGCAATATGGGGTCGCCAATATTTTCAGTGTTCTTCAAGAAAATTCTTCAAAAATTGTACAGTATATACTTAAATATATGTATAAAATATTCTCAAAGTTTCAATAAATTATATTCATTTTTTATACTATAAAAAAATTCATGAAAATCATTGAGAAAACGCTGTCCTAACCCTATTTCCTCCCTTAACCTAATCCTACGCGAACACTTTTGACGTATTTAAAATGTTTAGAACACAAAACTTTCAACTCGTAGTATTTCCTATTCATTGCAATTATCGATTAACCGATGCATCGACGATTTTGCAGATTCATAAGTATACGCAATAATATACGAGCTCGACATCCGGTCGGGCATGAAAAGAATGAAAAAAAAAAGAAAAAGAAAAGGAAAACAAAGAATTTTCTGCTTCCCGCGGCATTAGACGAAATATTGCAGTGAGTGAGTGCACATTTATAAGGATCAGGGAAAGTATATATGACGAGGTGGTCGACACGTACCCTTTAGTTGTCACTGGTAGGCACGCACGATGGAACGCTCGACGCACGTGAGTATCCTTCTGTGATTTATCCACCTTTTTTTTTTTTTTAAATCGCAAAATACGCGCTCACCGTCGTAGTCAATTGTGGGTCGTGTTAAAATTCAGGGTGATAGGCAATGAAGAAAGGAAGCGATTTGTGATGAATACTAAATCGTTAATAAATTATAAATTCATTAATTCGCGTTTGAACTATATAATTTTTTTAACTACTTCGTTGGGCAAAAAGAATAAAAGATTTTATTGACGTAATATCGACAGTCCACCGGTCCATTTGTTATTGCAAGATTATTGGCGAAAATGAATAACGATAAAAAATAAATTTGAAAATAAATATGAATAACTTGACGTTACTCGGGCAAAACAAGTTCGACGATCTCTCGTTTCAATGACGCTGGGTATTACATACTTACGGATAATTATGCACCAGTACCGTTGCACCGGTGCGTTGAGCAATGACAAATAGAAAACTTACGTGTTTTACGAGAATCTGTCCGTCACGCTACTCCCAAAGACTCGTTGTTGCGTTTCACGCACATTGCGTAATTCAATAATCATACGCTAGTGAACTTTGACCGAATTTTTTTTGTTTTTTATAAACGTTCACACGTCTGACACAAATGAGAGATATATAATTTTCACGATTCTTGCTAATTTATTTTGCAGATTTATCTGTTAACTTTGGTCGTCGCTTTGACGTTTGTCGATACCGGATATGCGGAGAACAAGCAATCCATTGCCAGTGAGTAATCTATAGATATAATTGTTTACAATAATTTAAAAAAATTTATTTCATTATTAAAAAATGATTAAGATGGCTTTTTTCCATTTATTAGTGTTTCCATTTTGTGCATTTTTAGACTTTTAAGTTCCTTCCTCTTTGTTCCCTTTTTCCAATTCTCTTGGTGACTTTCATTTTGTAAAGACACTTCTCTTTCGTATGAATCGTGAATCTATAAACGAAAGTGTGAAAGGGTTAATTGAAGTAAAAGAAGTTATATTGCATTTTACTTTTTATATTTTTAATTCTTTTATTAGTGTTTCCATCGTGAGGGCTTTTTGGGTTTTTAAATCCCTTCCCCCCTTTTTTCCTATTACTTTTCCATCCCTTAAGACCCCTTCCTCATTTCAGCTATTTTATTCAATTTTTTATTATTAGTTTTTCGCACTGTATACCATTCCGAGTATTTGAAACCCTTTCTACTTTTTCCTATTATCATTCCATTCCTTGAAATCCAAAAAACTTCCTCCTCAGAGTGTTCACAGGTATTCTTTCATAATTTATTAAGGTAGTAGTCTGGTAACTTAAGCCGATTTTCATGGAGGGCGTTTTTTTGTAGGAAAATGAAAATGAATCGTTTTGGATATTTGGGATGTTTTTATTTACATATTAAAGATACAAAAAAAAATTTTGTTGAAAAAATTTAATAGTTTATTATTATTATTATCATTGATCGAAGTTGGCACCTCGAAAAAAAGCGCGTGGGTGGCCCCGGTGATTTTGGGTCTTGACGTTATCTGATATCAAAAATTTTTGATAATTCTTAATCTATAGACATGTCATTCTGGTCGGAACGACTGAACTTAAATTTTATGGATTACCTACTTAAGTTACTAGACTACTACCTTATCGTATCGCATTTGTACGATGGCACGAGAAAACTACGGAAAACCTGACTAATATTGGCAGCTATATTGTACTAAATTTCAATTGTATTACCATAAGAAACTCATTAAAAGTGCTCAGTAGTCGGTTAAAATTAATTGAAAATAAATTTAACTCATTAAACGTTGATTAATTTGATTATACATTCATTATAATAATTCAATGATCCTTTTAGAGAACAGTAGCATGTCTCGACTAGCTAATGAAGATTTTTTTAATGTTCCAATGAAACATGATTCAAAGGGGAAACAGCTTTAGAAGGATTAATAAAAATTAAAGGTTTATTTAATAAATAATAGTTAAATAGTCTTTTAATTGAAAATATATATTCTTCTTCACTCCTTGTATGTTTCAGCAGGCGAATTTTTGTCGGTGCTCGCAAAGAACGTAGCAACCGTATTGTCCCCTACGCTGGTCGGTGAACTTCACGACGGACGTCCAAATCGTACAGCAATAAATGCAACGATCATTCCGTCGTTAACGACAAAATCCTCGAAATTAACAGAAACAACGACGGAATCATCGAAATTATCGAATCTCGAAGCCGACACGGTGAGAAGCGCTCAAACACAGTCCGAAGTACGACCGGAAACAAATGGTTTTCCCTTCAATTACGACGACAACAATTATCGTTACAATTATCGCGGTTTTAATGGTCAAGGATTGCAAGGACGTCCAGATTTTCCATCGGGAGCTTTTGTCAATCCTGCCTATTACAATACTGAACTTTATCGAGCTTACGCGGGACAAAATGGTGCTGAGGGAAATTTACAACGAGGCGAAAATGCCGGTCCTGTTTCGGCAGTAGAAACGGTCAACGATGGTCAGGCAGGACGTTCGCCCGATACTCTCGATCCCGCGGCGCTCAATCTCGAACGTTTTCGTAATTTCGAACGTTTCCCATTTAATAATCAGTTCGCCGGTAATCCTGGAAATTTTCCAAACCTTCCATTCACGGCGCAAAGACAGGACGGACGATTTGGACAGTCGTCGATCGATACGTTTAACGCAAATTTACAGGGATCACCGAATTTAGGGAACAATCCGAATTATCAAAGTGCCGTTGGAAATAACTATCCGAGAAATGCATTTCAATCATTAGTCGATCCGTTTCAACAGCGTCAGCAAGGATTTCGTTCGAACAATTTTGATTTTTTGTCATCGCAAAGATTTCAAAATCCTTTTGACAATTATCCAAGGAGTCTGCAGAGAGGTCCTAATTTTCCTTCTTTTTATCCGGCACCGTACGTTACGGACTTGAGAGATGCGGAAAATTATGTTTCACCGTCGCCGAGAATTAGCGCAAAAAAAATTGAGGCAGCGTCGTCGAGCGTGCTTGGCGCGAAATCGGAAATATTGAAAAAAGGAAATGTCACGAATTCCACGGTTAACGGTACGGCAACGGAAATTCCCGAAATTCTCAGTATTCAGGGACGAATACGTTTTGGTAATTTGCTTTTACCTACTCTCGATGATTACGACGATCTTAGATTCCGTCCCGATGCATTTAGAGAATATTTGTTCACGCCAAATAACAGCACTAACAAGAAACCCGATAACGACGCTGCTAATAATATTTAGCTCGAAAGATTTGTATTTTTAATGAATATTGTTGTTAACGTTTCTTCCACCGTAACATTTTTTTCAAAAATATACCGCAATATATATTTTACCTGTATGTATAAAATTATTTTTATTTATTCGATGTATCGCTGTGTCTGCATTATTACATGACACAGAATTTATTGTGTACGAAGATTTTTTGTTGATATTTTAATACCGAAAATATTGTCAAGATTATATATTTGAATCTGATTTTTGTATCTATGTTAAAAAAATGATTGTATTAAACCAATGATGTAACCGAAGATATTTGATTTACAGTTAAATGATTTACTGTACAAACACTGCTGTAATGATTTTAATTTTATCAAACAAACTAAAACAAAAACAAAATTTCTATGAATATTGTGTATTTTTTTACCAAATGCCATTCTGTTAATTTTTCAGTTAGAGTAACAAATAAATGCTTGTTAGTTAGGCTTTTTGTCCGTCTACATGGTAAGAGTTAAATTTTTCGGAATATTCATTATACTCATTATTGTTTTAGACCTCTGCGTTGTTAGCCGAAATTGTCCATTTATATTATGAATTTCTATATTTTCGGAGTCTTACAATGTAGATAGAGGTGTCCAGAATTAGTTAACAAAATTTCAAATAATTCGGTTTGATATAGTAGAAATAACGTTTGGCGAAAAATGTCAATGCCTTCTGTTGGTAATTCCGAGTCAATAAAACAAATCTTCCACATACTCTTGAGCAGCGATTTTTTGTTTTCATCCACACTTACAGAAACGGCGTTTCAACCAATAATATTTTATTTTATTATTAACGCTCCGATTAAAATTAATTTTATTTATGCGATTATATTATAAAAAATTCCAGGTTGTGCATAAGCTCGTACGATGAGCTATCCTATATTCTACGTTATTCCCATGAAAGATAAGCGAACTATTATCGGACAATGCTGGAGCGAGACGATGATGACGAGATACACGCAATATCTTAATACTTAAATTATAAGAAATTTCATGGCCTCCGGCAAAACGTTCGGACTGGGATGAAATGATCCTCTCCAGAGTCTCTTGATAAATTCATCCTGCACGTATGATTCTCATAATATTATTATTAATGTTGTCGTTTTACTGTTACTATTATAAAAATAAATGTGACGCACGATTGTTACAAAACGAATGTAGGTCCACTTTGTTTCTTCTTTTGTTTTTTTTTTTTCTTCATAAAATGTTAAACGACTATAATTATTTAATTAAAGGATATTGTCGTGAATTACCGAATGAAAATGTTTGTAAAGCGCCAAGGTTCGAACGCTCTCGCAATTTGTGAATAATAATTTTAAAAAATGTCTTGTATCAGAAATATTTTGCAGCTCAGCAATTATTAGACAGTCATTAATGTTGCTCAACGCCATAAAAAAACAACTGAAATGGGCAGCTCAATTTTTTCCCTAAAGTTTAATGCAATCATACATTAATATTTTTCCAAAGAGGTTTCCAAAGAGATTTAGAGAGAGAAAAAAAGAGTTTCATAGTTTACCCAGTAAGTATTAATCATATATATTTTTGTTAGGATTATTTCTGGTTATTAAAAAATTTATATAATCGATTGTTGTTTCTCTCACGCGATTAAAGCTCGTATTACATTGTCAATTAAAATCGCAACTCTTTAATTAACCACCTTGAAATTACGATCTCTCGATGAGAATAAACGAGAGGTAGCGAAGTCATATACAATTTTTTGCACGGCTAATCGATTTAATTTAGCGTTGTCATTTTCCTCTCTGCGGCGTGCACGTTGTCTCGATGTGGGAAGATTTTATTTTTGTTTTTTAGATGTCAAAGCATCAAGCTGGGTGGGTACCCTCGGATTTATTGTCGTTTTTTTCCACGAGTTTTCTTTCATAATAACGAAGAGGAAGAAGAAGAAAAAAAAAGAGATGCACACGAGGCATCGCCTATTATTGCGCATTAGAGTACGTTAGCGTGTGTAACGAAGGAGTTCTCTCGTGCAGCGTTTGCAACGAACAATGAACACTGTTATTATCGCGTGTACGCCAGTGAACTATCTTGTCACCGTATTTTACCGGCAGTCAAGGAGACAACAGAGAGAAGTATGTACGGTGGAAGAAAAAAAAAGGAAAAATAATGGAAATACAAAATAATCGCTGGTGGGGCACTGCACCGGAAGCATTTCCTTATAAAAGATGTTGACCGAGGAGTACACTCGACACTGCGACCAAAGTTATCTCACAGAATTTTCGCTAACGTGGGAAGAGATTATTTTTTTTTTTACGACACCAATCGAACCATCGACAGTATGGCTATTACCAAAATCGTGAGTCAATCGCAATTGTTATCAAGATTGGTGCATCGACACAATTTTTATTTATTTTTTCGGGTATCGCACGATTTTAAAAGATATATTACATTTTTATCGGAATACAATGACAATAGTATTTTCTTTTATTCGGTAATATGACGAGTGATAAAGTTGTGTTTTCATACGTGAGTAATGAACGTGTGTTCTGATCGAAATTTAATAATAATTTCCGATAAATCTACCAGTGTTATTAGAAATAAATAATTTTCTAATCTTCGTTAACCTATTGGTAGAATTATTAATCAGTTCATTGATGGGTTTACTATATTATCTATATTTATTTTATTTAGCAATAAAAATTATAAAGTTTCATCTTTCTTGGCACGAAATAAAGCACTGTTTCGTATAAATTTGATAAAGTGATAAATACACTGCCATCAGAAATAAATGATTATCGAATTTTCGTTAATCAATTATGATTATTATTATATCGAGACTAATAAATGTTATCACATTATTTTTTAAGAGTATATTGAAAGAACTTCATTTTTTTCTTCATGGCATTTTGTTTCGTCCAACAGGAAGTTTTACTTTTCCTCCCACATAGAGGAAGCTTTGTGATGATGGAAAAAAATGTGTCCAGTTTTCAATGTCAATGTATTCAAAATATGCCAAAACGTTGGAAATTCAAATTCCAAAAAAAATGTCTGGATGCCTGCATGCGTATGTGTGTATACGACAACCCTGCAAAATTCAAACGTCGATGATTTGGGAACGGTTTAAATCTACATCGCTTCAATTCCATACACATGTAAAGCAGTTTGCTTCTTTTATTGACCTCAAGTTTTTATAACAAATTATGAAACTTAAAAAAAAACAATTTTTAATATCAATCGACTATTATTAAGGGATGCTCGGTATTGAATTTGGCAAAAGTTGACGAAAAGGTTCAGATTTTATGAAATTTAGAATTTTCCGAAAAATTATTGTAATTGCTCTAACTTCCGCCAATTTTGAGATATCCGACGACATTTTTTTTATACACAGAGAGTATCATTGAAGAACGGTCGATACCAAATTTGACGGAAATCGGTGGAAGGATAAGGATTTTAGGTAATTTTTAATTTTCCAAAAAAAATAAGTGATTTTAACTTCCACCAATTTTATCAGATCGTGTTACAACTTAGCAGGAAAATACAATTAAATTAAATAATGGTTAGTATTAAATTGACCGAGATGCGGTGAAACGATTCAGATATTATGAAACTTTTTCGAAAAATTCGGCATTAACAATACAGCCAGCAAAAAAAGCTGCAAGATGAAATTTGCAAATTGTTTTCTCGAAAATTCAGACAAGGCTCAAAGCTTTTTCTAGGGGGAGAGCAAACTTGAGAAATATAGTTCCTCGTAGATGGGAATTTGAGTATCGTGTGAAATTACGAGGAAGTAATTTTCAAGTTTCAATTTGAACTTCCATCGTACTACATAGCGAGGAAAGAACTTTTTCTTTTTTTTTTAACGTTATTTTACGTACGTTCGAAAAAGAAAATCGTTAAAAAGTTGCCTTTTCCATATTCTCATTCCAGGAAGGTTTGCTACCATGAAAATTTTGTAATTTGAACAGTATTCAAAACGTCG
This sequence comes from Oxytorus armatus, assembly GCA_958009045.1. Classification (NCBI taxonomy): domain Eukaryota; kingdom Metazoa; phylum Arthropoda; class Insecta; order Hymenoptera; family Ichneumonidae; genus Oxytorus; species Oxytorus armatus. The sequence continues at coordinate 3,507,155 of OY253750.1, forward strand.
GATGACACGTACGCTTTGAAAAATAATAATAAGACTAATAATATTCCGATCGATGTACGTTCGTGTACGAATGACTTTTAAGGGGACTTTCTAAATTTGCGTGGGACGAAGAAAATTAATTTTTCTATTTTGCATTCTCTTGGCTTTTCTCTCATTTAACAAACGTTATCGGATTTTGTGGAATTTTGAAAATGATCGAAAAAAATATCTATCCTTTACAATTTTTTTGAGCTATCTTGCTCAAATGCATTTGCTTTTACATTGACAAATATTGAGAAATGTATGTTTTTTTTTCAATATTTTCAATATTTTCAAATTTTTTCTAATATTTTCAATATTTTCAATATTTTAAATATTTTCAATATTTTAAATATTTTCAATATTTTCAATATTTTCAATATTTTTAATATTTTCAATATTTTGAATATTTTCAATATTTTCAATATCTTCAATATTTTTAATATTTTCAATATTTTCAATATTTTCAATATTTTCAATATCTTCAATATTTTTAATATTTTCAATATTTTCAATATGTTAAATATTTTCAATATTTTCAATATTTTCAATATTTTCAATATTTTCAATATTTTCAATATTTTCAATATCTTCAATATTTTTATAATTTTCAATATTTTCAATATCTTCAATATTTTTTATATTTTCAATATTTTCAATATTTTCAATACTTTCAATATTTTCAATATGTTCTTCAGTTTCTCGTGTTGCTCGTCGCAATAATTGGAGCTACTTTGGCACGTCCGGGCTATCTGCATGGTTACGGTCTGGGTTACCGTCACGGAGGATATTTCGGAGGATATTACGGAGGATATCCGTACCACGGTGGCTACGGGCATGGTTACGGACATGGTTACGGACATGGTTACGGACATTACGGTGAGTTATATTTTCGTTTGAACAAAAAAAAACAATCTCTTCCCATCTCCCTAAAATTGCCTCTAGTCCATTTACATAAAAATTTCTTCTCAACTCGTTACAAACACAAAGGTTATCCGTATTACGGCTACGGTTTCGGGATCGGGCACGGCTACGGCCATTATTTCTAACACAATGAAGATCTGAGAACGGGAGGATTCGTCGATGAATAAATGGACAACAGAAGTAACGAGAAAACTTTGTAACGTGAGACGGACGGACACATTGATTTTTTTATGAATTTAATTCTCTTCTCCAATTTATCAATTAACCCATTAATATATTACTTGTATGATATTATGAATTATATTGTTAATTATCAGCGAGATTAATAAATGAGAGTCTTAACTAAAAATTATGGATATATCTATACATTTACAATATTCAACAAAATAATGTTTTTTTTTTAATCTCCCTGAAATTCATGGCACGAAAAAGTATGTATGATGTTATAATGATATTGTTAATTATCAGCGAGATTAATAAATGAGAGTCTTGACGAAAAATTATGCCTATATACTAGGGTGGTCCTTATATGCGGTCAAAATGTATTTTTTTTCCCAACGGCCAAAAATCGTTTCTATGTGGTTCAAAAATAATGTCTGTTGAAGAGTTTTTCTTAATTTTAATATTAACCCGTGCCGGTAACCGCTTAAACTTATAAATGCGAAATTTAGATCTTTATAAATCGTGGCGATGAATTTAATTTGTTTTTCGTTCATAACTACTGAAACTTATGAATTCTCGAAAAAAATGTAAGAGAGCTTATTTGGAGAAAATCAAATTCGCTGTAAAAAAGTTTTGATATATTTTTTCCGAAAAATGCGTATTTTAGTCACACAACATCAATTTGTTAAAAAAAATGAATTTCAATCAAAAATATTTCTGGAAAAATTATTTTTTCTCATAGATATTTTCGGACAAGACATTATTATCATCATTATCATTATTTGGATGAATATTATTATACTGAGAAATTAAATTATTCACAAAAGGAAAATACTGTTAATCAAAATATTTTTTATTAGCTATTGCGTTTTAAAAGTACAATGACACAGATAATCTCATTGATTACTTAAATTTGGCGGTCTTTGGGTTTCCAATGGAGTAATTAATTTTTTTTTCACACGAGGCGCTCAGTGTAATCAATATATTTTGGAGACTCAATCATCTTGTTCTTTAAGTTTAAAAACTATCGTTCCACCACATCTGCAAACAAGGCATATTTCTGTGATTTTGTATTGATGTTAAATTTTAGTTAAATCTGATCGGAATTATCGGTGTCTATCGGCACTCATCGGCATCATGGACATTCGACGGCGCATCCGCGCATCGCCTCTACGCGTGCGCCACGCTATTCGAAAATTTGAAAATAGTCAACGATACTGCTGTAAGAGCTGTTCATCTCATGGACGATTACAATAATATTTTAACAAGAAATGAAGAACAAAAACAGTTTCTACTACAAGTCATTACAGAATATAGAAAAAAGTATCCTGATGATAAAAAACAAACTATTATTTAGCTTACTACTTTTACCACTAAAACTGTTCCTAATTTAAATAATTGAAAGTAATGTTAAATCAATTTTTTATAAATCAATAATATATTTTAGACAACGTGATGAATCTTGTTTAGTTTCAACAAAATTATCCGATTTAAACAAAATAAACTAATTTTAAAAAATCACTGTTTCATAAATAAACTAGTTTTTGAAGAAAATGAATGAAAGATTTCTCGTTAAGAATTTATTTTTCCAAAAAAAAAATTTTACTTCGCTTTTTCCGATAGTCTTGTATTTTACTAGATATTTGGAGAAAATTGATTCGATTAATAATATTGAGAAGGATCTAAATTCTCAGCTGAAAAATTGAATGAACTCAAATTTCTTGAAAATATTTAAAAAAAATAGAGCTATTAACAACATTTCTACATGAACAAAATTGAATTTTTCGAAAAATATCTGAAAAAAAATTCATTTTTTCCCACAATTTGGTATTTTCCTACGGAAATATTCGGTTTCGGGGAGTGATAATGACGATAATAATGTTTTGTCCAAAAATATCTATAAGAAAAAATAATTTCTGCGGAAATATGTTTGAGAAAAATTCATTTTTTTTAACAAATTGATGTTTTGTGACTAAAATACGCATTTTTCGGAAAAAGTATATCGAACTTTTTTACAGCGAATTTGATTTTCTACAAAAAAGCTCTCTTACATTTTTTTTTCGAGAATTCAGAGTTTTAGTAGTTATGAACGAAAAACAAATTAAATTCATCGCCACGATTTATAAAGATCTAAATTTCGCATTTATAAGTTTAAGCGGTTACCGGCACGGGTTAATATTAAAATTAAGAAAAACTCTTCAACAGACATTATTTTTGAACCACATAGAAACGATTTTTGGCCGTTGGGAAAAATAAATAAATTTTGACCGCATATAAGGACCACCCTAAACATATACGTTTAGAATATTCAACGCAATAATGTGTTTTTTTTTAATCTCCCTGAAATTTATGGCACGAAGAAGCGGGTAAGTTTTGACATCGTTCATTTCTTCGGCACGAAATATTTTTCGCTAATCTTACGTGACTTTCTTGGGCGGGAAGAAGATCCTTGACGTCCTTGTTTCGAGAAACTCGCAGGGATCCCAAGGTCCTCTGCTCCGTGGCTCATTAAAAAATGAATAAATATTACCCGGTTAAACCAGCGGAAGAATAAATAAATGGGTGAATCGGTGAAGTAGAGTGGGATGCGTTAAGGTTGTCGAAGATTTTTTTTTTTTTTATTCTGCGTTGAATAAGAAAAGAAGAAACACTTTTTTACGAGTTTTCGACAAAGGCTATTTCGTAAATATCGGTATTTACGAGATATATTTTCGATCGACAAATACAGGCTTTTATTATCTTGCTATTTAAAAATTTTATTACTTATTAATAATTGGGCGATTGTCATTAATAGTCACTGTAAGGTGTGCTGACCATTAGTAAAAATTTTTCGGCCTATGTCCACAAAACCTGGTTAAATGGAGTCATAAAATGTACGAAATATACAACTTTTCGTTGGTAAATGATATTTTTAATATATATTCTTTTTTATATATACAAATACATGCAAAATGTTAATGAAATATAAGTCATTAGCGTATATTTGACAGATATGAATAACAAATATTTCATATAACGCATTTGCAATTTCGAACGTGCCGACCATTTGTGACATTAAAACATTTTAAAATCGATTCAGCATATATTTTCGAGTGTATATATTTAAAATTTCCGAAAGGATGATGAATTTTCGATGAAATTAAAATGACCAAACGAAATCATATCATTTTTCGTGGCAGTAGATTTCACCAATTTCCTTTCACCCTGGACAATAAATTTACAATTTTACGAAGCAATGATTTTGGCTGTAAATAATTATCATTATCGTTAAAACTAGTTTGCCTTTGCATACTAGGATCGATCGATGGTGCAAACATTTTTTTTATCATAAAAACTAATTTTGATCGATTAAAAAATAATTAGAACAATACAATTAAAAACTAATAATCTATTTAACGTAAAAAGATTAAATACTTTTACGTATAGAACGAGGTTCTGTTTATAAATTTTATTGGACTCAATGAAATATATATTTTTTTAATCGTTAATGTTAGTATAATTAATGTTATCTGCTGTCATGTAACTTTATCTTGGCCTTCGTCAAGACTTCACGTTAACTTCACATGAGTATTATCAGGTAATAAATGAAGTCGATCATGCTGAGGATGAACATCGAAATTCCACGACGAAGATCTTACACCAGAGTGTCTTAGGGCATTCAACGTATTTTTTTTTACAGCTACTACAGCTTTCTATATTAAGGGGGGAAATAGGGTTAGACGGTTCAAAAAATCGATTTTTTTTAAATTTCATAAATTGTTAGTAAAACTATTGAAAAATATGTTCCCAAAATGTTAAATGAAAATTCCGACTCGTTCTATTGTTATAAGCCATTAATGGGAGAAATAGGGTTAGAACAGCGTTTTCTCAATGATTTTCATGAATTTTATTATAGTATAAAAAATGAATATAATTTATTGAAACTGAGAATATTTTATACATATATTTAAGTATATACTATAAAATTTTTATACATATATTTAAGTATATACTATAAAATTTTTATACATATATTTAAGTATATACTATAAAATATTAGCGACCCCATATTGCTTGTTTTTCTTGGTACTATTCTTTCAAACGCGTTTTTCTGAAAACGACTTTTTTTGAACTTGCGTCCACGCTAGTTTGAAAAGTTTTCAACCAATCGTTTTGAAAATTGGCAGTTACTTTCTTCACAGTATTGCGCTTTATATGAACCTAAAAGCGGAATATTATCATTATTTAAAATAATTTTTTTTTGCAAATAAAGTTGTTAAAAATGGCAAAAAATCATACTTTTTTGTTTTGACCCCTGTAAAAAATTCAATTTTCTATTTTTTTGATAGAATTTAGGTTCATATAGAAGAGAGACATATAATAAAAGTAAATTCCAACCTCGTTTGATTTCAGATGAAAATTGCGGCTTCCAGAATGTACGCAAAATGCTGAGTCTGATTATGACCTGCAATATGGGGTCGCTAATATTTTATAGTATATACTTAAATATCTGTATAAAAATTTTATAGTATATACTTAAATATATGTATAAAATATTCTCAAAGTTTCAATAGATTATATTCATTTTTTATACTATAAAAAAATTCATGAATATCATTAAGAAAACGCTGTCCTAACCCTATTTCCGCCCTTAAGGCTATTTCACAAAACAATTGCATTTTTTAAATTTATTTTTCCATAAAGTATGTTACCCTAGTGAGACATAGAAATGATCCTCACTAATTTACAGATGTTTTTTTGGAAATGGTTAAACTATTAAGGCTTAACATACGTCGAGAATTTTCAAAAAATCGATTTTTTTTTGTTTACAGATTATTATTCCTTATAGTCTTAGGCGTATTTCTGTGTAAGCTGATTGTAAAAATTCCCCATAGTTCAAAAATTATTGTAGATAATGTGACTGCCCGACGAAAGGACAAAGGTCTGACGCGCGCCTACCTGAGTTGAGTTGTTGGAGGCAGCTGGCCTCAAACAACTCAACTCAGTAAAACAATTTTTTACTGACAAGGAAGGCGTACAATATGAAGCTGGAATGGGAGATTAGACGTAAGCTAACTAAATAAATTTAAAAAATTCATAAAGTTCTTGCTCCAGCCGCGCGCGACTTCGGGCGAAACGCGCTTGAAACTTTAAACGCGTTTTTCTCAAAACTACTTTTTCTGACACGGTCGGCATGATAACTCGTACGGTTTTTAATATTTTTTGATGATTTTTTTTTTTAAATATTCGGAATTGTTTTTTCTATAGTTGTCGAGCCGGATTTTCAAAATTATAATTAGAAAATTTTATAAAAACAATTAAAGTGTGACTTTTTTGACACAAACTTAACATTTTTTTTTAAATTACCGTAAATTGTTTAATTTTTCGAATTTCAAAAATCCGGCTCGACAGACTATAACTACTACCTTATTTTGAAAGAATTTCTTTACATTTTGCAGATCCGTCAACATTTAAGGAAGAAATATTGCCGACCGTGGAGCAACTTTTTTTTTACAGTGCTTCAAAAAATGTGATTTTTCATGTTGTAATTTTTGAAAAAAAAAATTGAAATAAATTTTTTTACAAACTTAACACAGTAATAAACAATGTGTAAGAATTTTTTTATCAATTTCTATTTCTATCCCTCCTAAAAACAGTTTCTCTTTTGGTACGTTTTCGCTACCGCTGGACGTATGTAAGGCCTTAATTTGTTCCCGAGGGCCGTTATGGATTTTGTTCAAATTTATACAGTAAATTCCTTGACAGAAAGCAATATTTTTTGAGGAATTTCGGTTGTGCTCGTAGCTTTAATTTAAGTGGTGCCAAATCAAAATGAAATTTCTTTTTCAACAAATATTGAAATTTTTCATTTATTATTTATTTTATGTTACAAAAATATTTCTAGGTGCGACAAAGGCAGACTTTGAATAGAAAAAAAAATGGAGCACGAGTTGCATTATTTTTATGACAAAAATTGTAACGTGAAAATCATATAAAAATAATATAAAAATAATGTAATATGTAAGAAATATTTTGTCAATATAGAATACATAATATTACAAAATTCCGGCATAACTGTAAAAGTCCCATAAAATGTGGTTTTCTATCGAGGAATTTACTGTGCAAGTTTGTCCATCGATCATGGACATCCTCATGGGATGTCAAATTGATAGTTTCGATTATTACAATCTCAACAACTTTCGAAAAAATCGAAAATTCGTGTGCTTAATTTTTTGGTGTCACTATCACCTAATTGAACGAAAAATAAATAAATAAAAAATAATTTGGGTCAAATTAATATTTCTTGAGATATTGAACTCTTTCTATTTTTTATTTTTTAAATTATTTAATATTTCATATTTTATAAATTTTATACTACTCATAAGTTAAAGTTCAATATCTCAAGAAATATTAATATAAGCAATTGGGTTGATAGGAACTTTTTTGTAGGAAATTAAATTTCCAACAAATTTTTCATTTACATTTATTTGGTAAAGTTAATTGTTTCGGAGATAACAGCAAAAAAAACGAGAATTTTGGGTAAAAATCAATTTCAGTGACCCGTACCAACTCACCAATCCAATTTACACTTTCACCGCAAAAGGCACTTTTTTAGATTGTTTTATGCTGAGTAAATCGAAACCAAGAACAATATGATAGCATAAAATGCGGCTGAGTTATAGAAATTTGAAAAAAAAAAAAAAAAAACTCGATTTACGTGTATTTCAGATGGAAAATCTTCTCACGCTTTGGGAAAGTACTTAGAATTAATATTCAGGGCTGTAACTTTCAGGCAATTTCTTTTTCGATATATCCAACAAAATTTCGGGTGGGGACTGAAAAAAAATAGAAAAAAAAAATCGCCCTAATATATATATATATATATATGCATTTATGAAGATTTATACAGATATCATCCGGGTGACGTTAAAAAACGCTCGCATTGACGTTATCGACCCTCGAAATCGCTTCTCATCGGCGGTCTCAATGCCATCCTCTTCGATACATAAAAAATTAATTGAAATTCAAATTAAAACAAAAGTCCGAAAATAGAAACAAAATTACATTGAATAAAAAATCAATATCTCATTTGTAATGACAATTAATTCAAAGAACGAGATCACAAAAGTCATCAAATAATTGAACAAAAGAAAAACAAGATTGCCATCTCTGATTTCCATCGAACCTATGGTCTTCTAGTAGAAAAAAAAACCAGTTTATTGCCGAATAAATCTTCTTTTTTTTTTCGTCGATCTACAAAAGAATTGTGATCGAATAATTTTGAAAAAGTGCAGCCTTGCGATTCCAATCGAACTTTTAAAATCGTGACTGTAATTACGTAAGTAAAAAAAAAAAAATCGTGGCTGTCGCATACTAATAAAAATAAAAATTTGTATCCAAATGGGCCAGCTCGAATGATTCGTGTCAACGTTGTTATTATTAAAATAATTTTTTTTTTTAGTCGGATCCCAATTCGAACTTTTTGCATCTTCGGAGTAAAATAATATCGCGACTGTGGGAGGCTAAGAAAAAAAAATATAAGTTTTTGTCGCTGAGAAGCTCGAAAGATTTGTGACCCAAATATATACCTGCTCGACCTTTATCCCCCGTCACAGCGTATACATTATCACAACTGTATTTATAATTCGTCTATGGAAAGTGTATATATGGGATCTCGAGTGAACGGTGAAACGATAAAAGCGTCGAGATACGCCTCGACCTTCGCTTCCTCAACGAATACATGTGTTTTATAGAAAGAAATACCACGACGATTATAATACGACGATGACCAAAAAAATGAGAGAGAGATGGCTCGTCAATTGCCGAATGAAACAAGGGATCGCAAAACGAGATGAAGGAAAACACCAGTTATTGAACGTCGTTAAGTCGAAATTATTATTTTATATTTCAACACAAACTGGCTAAAAAGCTGTTTACATTTTTTTTTTTCGATTAGTATCTCACATGAAGTCACAAAAAGTATAATTGAAAAAAAAACCTTTTGCACATTGTTTACTATAATCTTTGCGAAAAATCGATTTACATAATTCGTACTAATTTTACACTTTTTCATGACAATCAAATTAATTTTTTCATTTATTTTTCCAACCAAATTAATTTTTTCATTTATTTGCCCAACCAAATTAATTTTTTCATTTATTTGTCCAACCAAATTAATTTTTTCATTTATTTGTTCAACCAAATTAATTTTTTCATTTATTTTTCCAAGCAAATTATATTTTTCATGTATTTGTCCAACCAAATTAATTTTTTCATTTATTTGTCCAACCAAATTAATTTTTTCATTTATTTGTCCAACCAAATTAATTTTTTCATTTATTTGTCCAACCAAATTAATTTTTTCATTAATTTGTCCAACCAAATTAATGTGTTTATTTATTTGTCCAACCAAACTAATTTTTTCGTTTATTTGTTCAACCAAATTAATTTTTTCATTTATTTGTCCAACCAAATTAATTTTTTCATTTATTTTTCCAACCAAATTATATTTTTTATTTATTTGTTCAACCAAATTAATTTTGTCATTTATTTGTCCAACCAAATTAATTTTTTCATTTATTTTTCCAACCAAATTATATTTTTTATTTATTTGTTCAACCAAATTAATTTTGTCATTTATTTGTCCAACCAAATTAATTTTTTCATTTATTTGTCCAACCAAATTAATTATTTCATTTAGTTGTCCAGCCAAATTATTTTTTTTATTTATTTGTCCAACCAAATTAGTTTTTTCATTTATTTGTCCAACCAAATTAATTTGTTCATTTATTTGTCCAACCAAATTAATTCTTTCATTTATTTGTTCAACCAAATTAATTTTTTCATGTATTTGTCCAAGCAACTTAATTTTGTCATTTATTTGTCCAACCAAATTAACTTTGTCATTTATTTGTCGTGGCTTGGTAACCAATTAATTGAAAGGAAAAAAACGAATCGATAAAGTGAGAGTTAAAACAGTCCATCTTGTCCAAGGAATGCCGCATAGACGTGCCAACGCATGAGAGATATTATTAGTAGAGCTATTATTACTAGAAAGATTATTATAGTCTCAAGGAATTCTGGGACTCGAGACTTCGATCAGCGTTGAGTTACACGCCAAAAGATATACAGACAATAATTACAAATCATTTTTTTTTCTTCTTCTTTCAATTATTAATAGAATATCTCCCTCTCTCGATCTGAAATTTCATGAATTGTCTATCGAAACTCCTCGGCAATGTCTTTATATTTGTGCCGAATATTTTGCGCAGCATCATCGCGCAAATGCTAATATTAAAAGTTTGACGGTGGAACGCGATGAGAAAAAGGGTTGGGAATACATTTAAGATACAAGACTTCCAATACACAGATGTATAGACGAAATCAATAATAGTTGTAGAATAAATACTTATATGGGACATTCCACGTGAACCCGACTCAGCTGTTATTCTCGCCACTTTTTATTTATTTTTTCGTTCAAGTATGATATACAGTGACACAAAAAAAATGATCAACACCAAATTTTTTATTATTTCGAAAATTGTTGCGCTCGCAATAATGTAAACTGTTAATTTGACGATACAATAATGCTACGAGCATAAAAAATATATTAAAAACGAGCTGTGCCCGGTGGTTTCAACCGCTTTAAATTTACAACCCCCGATTCAACGCGCCGCCGTCGCCGTCCTTTGGGGTGATAGCATAAAGTCATATAGTGTAAAACCTTCCTAAATAAATGGGCAATCTAATGCAAAAAGAATTTTTCAAATTGGATAAGTATTTCCTGAGATTAGCGCGCTCAAACAAACAAACTCTCCAGCTTTATTTTAGCAGTAAGATATTGTTTTCGATCAAAGGAATTCGCCGTATAAATTTGAACAAAATCGATAACGTCCCTTGCGTCAAAAAAACTGTTTCAATTATTACGAACACACACATTTTCGAAAAACTTTGAAAGTTAGGGTCATTGGTTTGTGTCACTGTATAACTTGAAGGAGAGACAAATGAAAAATGATGAAGATCACTGCCAAGTCGAGTTAGCGTGAAATATCCCATATACATATATATTTCGGTATTCTGCGTGATGGTTTATAAAAACTTTGAGAAACCTGTTGATATTAGTCGATCGTTATTTGGGGTTTACCTTGGAATTATTAACATCTCTGAATATTCGTTCCTGACGACAAGATCCGTGTTCATGACGAACGTCCGACACGAGGCTAAATTCTTCTCGTTTTGTGATCCAAAGAAGAAAATAACATCTCGAAATACAAAGAACGCTTATCCTCCGTCGATAATGTTTGCGGTCAATTAATTATTCGTCGGGACGTTCGATTAAACCAGAGAGAGAGAGAGAGAGAGGAAGAGAAATATTATTTACACGTGTGATTCTTCTTCTTCTACTTTTGGCTTTCCTTCTTCGTATTAAGGGGGGAAATAGGGTTAGGACACCGTTTTCTCAATGATTTTCATGAATTTTTTTATAGTATAAAAAATGAATATAATTTATTGGAACTTTGAGAATATTTTATACATATATTTAGGTATATACTATAAAATATTAGCGACCCCATATTGCAGGTCACAATCAAACTCAGCATTTTGCGTACATTCTGGAAGCCGCAATTTTCATCTAATATCAAACGAGGTTGGAATTTACTTTTATTATATGTCTCTCTTCTATATGAACCTAAATGCTATCAAATAAATAGAAAATTGAATTTTTTACAGGGGTCAAAACAAAAAAGCATGATTTTTTGCCCCTTTTGACAACTTTATTTGCAAAAAAAAAATTATTTTAAATAATGATAATATTCCGATTTTAGGTTCACATAGAGTGCAATACTATGAAGAAAGTAACTGCCAATTTTCAAAACGATTGGTTGAAAACGTTTCAAACTAGCGTGTACGCAAGTTCAAAAAAAGTCGTTTTCAGAAAAACGCGTTTGAAAAAATAGTACCAAGAAAAACGATCAATATGGGGTCGCTAATATTTTATAGTATATACTTAGACATATGTATAAAATATTTTGAAAGTTTCAATAAATTATATTCATTTTTTATACTATAAAAAAATTCATGAAAATCATTGCGAAAACGCTGTCCTAACCCTATTTCTCCCCTTAATGGCTTATAACAATAGAACGAGTCGGAATTTTCATTTAAAATTTTGGGAACATATTTTTCAATAGTTTTACTAACAATTTATGAAATTAAAAAAAAATTGATTTTTTGAACCGTCCAACCCTATTTCCCCCCTTAACCCTCTTCTCCTTCTATTTCTTTTCCTTCTTCTTGTCCTACCTCATTAATTCAATTTTCGTAGCTTAACTTCTTCCTCGTGACTGGGCCATGTATCATTAAATATCAAGAAACATGGAAATGTATTGACGTACAAATATATAATGTCATAAATAAAAATGATATCCGGGAAATCTCCAGTGGCTCACCCGAATGCCAACGACCTGGAATAATCGAAGGACGTCAAAGAGCACAATCTCGTTAATGGAGACAGAGGATCATTGACATTGGTGATTGTATGATCTATCGATCCTCCCACGTGCTGAAAGTGCAGTTTTACGATCACAAACAGTATAGAGCGGTAAATCCTATTGATATGTTTATAAAGCGAAAAGCTTGAAGTGAAGAGAGATTAATGCTCGAATCAGAAAACCATTTGGAATATATTACAAATCGTCTATTATGCATTATAAATTGTTGTAAATGGTTTTCTGATGCAAAGTGCTAAAGTAAGAAGCGTCTTTCGCTTTTTCAACAAAACCAAATATCGTGGCCGTAATTATTGTGGCCGTAAGGGCATTTTGAAAAACGCCGAAAATAAATGAGTAGGGAAAAATTCGCAAAAAAATAATAGCATAACTTTAAAAAATCTGTGAATACATTGAAAAAAATCGTAGCTCAATTAATCAACCGGCAGTTTAAAGGTTAAACGTTTGCGAAAAGAATCAACATAGAATGGAGTGCGAACTGTATCGGAAATTAGCACAACAGAGATTTTAATGCATGATTTTTACCCAAAAGGAACAATTCAACTTCAATAAATCATTACTTCAATAAGCTGAATTATTTGGTTAAATGAAGAACCTATTTGAATAAAATTTGCATCGATTTCATTGAATTTAAATAAAACGATTTTACTCGTTGTCATCGTTAATCTTAAAAATAAAATTACCGACAACAAATCAAGCAAAGATGTTGAGAAAAAAAAAAAAAAACGTAGCGCCGAAGGACGGACAAACATTGCGAAAATTTGTCGACTTTCATTTATATAACGAGATAGGGAATCAATCTGTAAAACTTCACACGGACGGGATGTTCAATTCTAATTCACGAGGATTAATAATAATAAAAAAAGGCGGAAGAAGGTCAAGCGAATCATGATTTTGACCTTTAGTATACCAATCGAATCGATAATGTATCAAAGACATCGAGAATCTACCGAAGAAAATCTATACAAACATGAAGAGCGAGTCAGACCAAAGTATTATATAAAAAGATGTTTAGGAATTAACAGTCGCCAATTCTTTCTTCGACTCACTCTTTATACGTACAATTATACGACGATGGACACTACAACGTCGAATGATATGAATGAAATAAAATGCGAAGTCATCGTCATTCTCGTTCACAGATCTCTAACAGCGTTATGCATATATAAAATCAAGTGTTCACGATTATTGTGCCCAACCCATATTTTCCATGGGAGTTTACCTCCCCATCTCTTTCTACGATCTTGTACAGGATGCACACCTCTCTCTCTCTCTCTCTCTCGTCTTCGTAGCAATAAACCAAACGCGAGGACTTTAGTTATTTGATTAATATTCGATTGAGCTTTATGAAATATCGTTAACCAGGGAATGCTATTGGATAAAATCGTTAAAAATCGTTAAAAAATCGTCGAAAATCGTAAAATTGTAAAAGTCATATAAATCGTAAAAATCGTCTCGATACTCGATAGGTGCTGCCATCCAAATCGTGATACCATGTATGATTAAATAGAATTCTGTCTTTACCGTCAGTAGTTTTTCAGTTATTCGTTAATAATATTGAAAATAATAATAATAACAATTACAAATAACAATAATAACAATATTAACAATAATTGTGATGCCAGGAATCTATTATATTATATGTATGGGTCTCATAAATCATTAGAATTGCCCCTGCTGCTTGATGACCCCCGATGCAAAAGCAGACTCTTCCGCGAGTTAAGGCGGTAGTCTAGTCTAGAAATTTGAAAAAATCGATTTTTTTTTTTTTTTTTTCATTTTCTTATTCCTTAGACCTTTCTTCATACGCTCCTGAAAACCGTTTATTGATATTTCAAAAATTAGCCGAGAAATAAAAATTCTAAGCAAACCGCGCGCTCAGGTAGCGCGGTCGGGAAGCAGCTAACGCAGAGGCTACTGTGTCGCTCATCGGTGTCAAAACTTTGAACGCGTTTATCTCAGAACTATGTTTTTCAAATCGGCGCCCACGATATCTCGATAACTAATGGACCGATCAAGCTCAAATTTGGCACGTACCTTAGGTAGCCTGTTTCTGAGGACTGGTAGCACAATTGAGTCGAACAATAATTTTGCCGACATTTTATAACTCGTCGAATACCCGAAAATGTATGAAATATCATTAATGAAAGTTCAACAGGCCGCCATTTTGTCAAAAAATTTTTCTAAGTACCAATTCTGCTACCAGTGCTCAGAATACTCATACAGATTGAGAATATATATATTTTATTTTTTTCAGATGCATACAACATCGTCCAGAGTGGGCGCCGATTGAGGCAGCTTTCGGCGCACCATGTTGCAACAAGGCAAAAAACTACATGAAAATATTTCAAATAATTGTTTTTTTTATGTACAAGTATTCTCTAAGGATCACTAAATGCACGTGTAAATTTTGATCAAGACAACTTCAACGGTTTAAAAATTATTGCACATTAGAAATGACGTCAAAAATCTCGCTCTAGACCAGACTACAGCGTTAATCTCTATTGTGCATATAGATAGAGCGTCGCGAGAGATTGCACTGTACAGATGATGACCCAGTAGCTCGTGCGGGATCATCGATTCCGAGATCTTTCAGTTTGCACCAGCGTCCAGGAAGGACCTAATGGACACCTGTGCTTTTCTTACCTTGAAGTAGCCATTAACTTTAGCTACTTATATCGATATATCGATCAAAACAAAATCAACTATTTTAAGGGGGCAAATAGGGTTAGGACAGCGTTTTCTCAATGATTTTCACGAATTTTTTTATAGTATAAAAAATGAATATAATTTATTGAAACTTTGAGAATATTTTATACATATATTTAAGTATATACTATAAAATTTTTGAAGAATTTCCTTGAAAAACACCGGAAATATTAGCGACCCCATATCGCAGGTCACAATCAGACTCAGCATTTTGCGTACATTCTGGAAGCCGCAATTTCCATCTGAAATCAAACGAGGTTAGAATTTACTTTCATTATATGTCTCTCTTCTATATGAACCTAAATGCTATCAAAAAAATTGAAATTTCAATTTTTTACAGGGGTCAAAACAAAAAAGCATGATTTTTTGCCATTTTTTACAACTTTATTTGCAAAAAAAAAATTATTTTACATAATGATAATATTCCGATTTTAGGTTCATATAGAGCGCAATACTATGAAGAAAGTAACTGCCAATTTTCAAAACGATTGGTTGAATACTTTTCAAACTGGCGTGTACGCAAGTTCGAAAAAAGTCGTTTTCAGAAAAACGCGTTTGAAAAAATAGCGCTCTCGGGGCCTGAAGGAGAGCTACTCACTTTAATGGCTTATAACAATAGAACGAGTCGGAATTTTCATTTAAAATTTTGGGAACATATTTTTCAATAGTTTTGATAACAATTTATGAAATAAAAAAAAAATCGATTTTTTGAACCGTCAAACCCTATTTCCTCCCTTAACTTTGGTGGCATTTTCATATTATACACGAATCATCGTATACTGACAGTTGTGACCATCACCCATTTTCTCAATTTCCCAGGCAAACATGGGCAATCGCTACATAGTGTTTCCCTTGCATTTCGACAAATAAACAAATAAAACGGCCGTTGAAATACAAAAATTCAATAACAAACCTTATAGTAATTTCTGATCAAAGTGATCGTACGAAATTTTCGTAAAATTCTGGCTTGTCGCAATAAGTCATTCCATCGTTTCAATAATTTTTATAGTCGTTGATCATTCATATGCCTTACACTGGCATGCTGATGGACCTCTCTTACGGACACTCTTGCTTCTATCGTTTACGCTCTCACACGAGCACATTGTGTCCTTCTGTTACTCTCTCTCTCTCTCTTTTTCTCTCTCTCTCTCTCTCTCTCTCTCTCTCTCTCTCTCTCTCTGTCCCTCTTCCTATCTTTCTCGAGATCATGGACCACTCTCACCTTCATTCTTACTCTCGCTCTTTTTTCTCCACTCACCTTCGTCTTTTATCCCAGTTCCCCACTCCGTTACACCGTTGAGGATGAGCACTGGAAAAAGATAAAGAGAGAGAGATGGATTTTACGACGCGTCCTCACCCGTGAAGGGGGAGTCACATACAAGTAGTCGTTTGCAATAATATCCAATGGACCAAAGACATCGAGAAGGGAAATATATCGGTGGGGGAGACACGGGGTGACAACGGTATTGCCCCCACTTTGGATTACCGGTGAATCCTATAAATGCTCAACGATGCCTTAACTGGAAGAAGTTGACTCTCGGGACACAGACTCCCGCGAGACATGTGTTAACTTTCAGTGAATAACATTAGTTAAGAAACATAATTTATTTTTCTCAATTAATTAACTTGGAGCGCTATAAAAAGCGCGTACCAAAATTGAGATGGTAAGTAAAGAGTGCGACGTTTTTTTTTTGTTTTTTTTTTTTTTTCCAATTGAAAAATTCTTCGACCTGTGTCTAGTGTTAAATGATTAACATATCGAGGATTTAAATAAAACGATGAATTTTCGTTTTTTGTTTTTTTTTTTTTCTTCTTAAATGAGGGTGCGCGATCGCCAAGTTCTCGAAGGTCACGATGCAAACAGGGAAAAATATTGTAAATTCCGACGTAATGATAATTATAATTGTGTGCTTATGTTCATCACGCGAGACAAATAACAAAGGTTATCATTGTTCGTGACAACAGTGAAATAAAAAATATTTTGAAGGGTGGACGGGGAAAAAAATAATTAATTACGTGCTCGATAATGAGAAAAATTAACGGGACGCTTCCGGGTATATTGTAGTGAAATATGCGATTTGTCGATCGATGAAAGGCTACATTTTTTTTGTGGCTCGAAGAAAAAGATTAAAGTTATCGTCATTTTTTTTTGCAATTACGGATACGCGGAGGAAAAGTGAAATGTCAACGGAATGTTTCTTCGTTTAACGCTCATTAAATAAATGCTTGATAAAATTGTTAATAAGTATTGAAAAGCTTGTTAATGAAAATAGAAAATATTTCTTAGAATGTAAAGCAGCTTCAATGATTTTCATATCATTATTCGAAGATTTTCGATTTTACGAAGACATCTCCGAAGTGAAATTGCACAGAATGGAATTTTAAAGCATCGAATACCATATGGTGGTATCAACGATTGGAATGTCATCGATCGTCACGTGCGCTCGCACGATCGAGCTCTTATGTACGATCGTGTACTTGGAGAAAATATTGTTATTAACATTTACCGTCGTGCCCGATCGACGATGAGTATATTCAATCGTAATTACTCTTCGCCAGTACAGAGATAGATATTCATTTACTATGTAGGTAAAAAAAATATTTATATGGCACTTCACTTCATCTCAAAAAATTAAAAATTATGTAAGTTATAACCAGGTTATTAATTACACAAATTTATTTATTTTTTTCCTTCCTTCAAGCATCTTATACAAAAAAAGTGACACAACAAAAATGAACCATACTAATTTTCAGCGTTTTTCGTAAATTGATGCTGTCGTAATAATGTTAACTATAAATTTGACGATAAGGGCCATTAGCGATTTTGTTCAAATCTACACAGTAAATTTCTTGATTAAAAAAAGCAACATTTTTGAATATATATGTTGGTTATGCCCATAGATTTATTTTTGGTACTACAACCAAATGAAGATATAATGTTTTTCGACAAAATTTTGAATGTTTATTTTATTATTTATTTCATATTGAAAAAAATATTTCTATCTAACAAGCAGAGTCTGAATTGAAACAATTACATGTCGGGTTACGTTATTTTTGTGGCATTTTTTCACTATAATTTTTTATTCTTATTCACGCTCTTTCCTCGTGGGATAAAAAAAAATTTCAATGTAAAATAAATAAACGAAGACATTCGAAAATTGGTCTGAGTAATTTTTTTTGTATCACTCTATGATATACTTGAGTGAAAAAAAAAACAAAAATAAATAATTATGAGAGTCACAACGGGGTCGAGTTGGGGTGGAATCTTTCATAAATATAAATATATCTTTGTACAGTGTGATAGTATGAAAACCTTCGCTATAATCGACATTTCTCGCTGTATTTATACCTGTGCATAAATAAACGTAAACGCGTCACATTCGCCGTCGTCGTGTGTAATCGGTAAACGTGATATTACGGCAAAGAGAAACGATGAAAATCAGTGTAGAATTTTTGTTTATTCTACCGCGATAGGACCTTATCTATAAATTCAAGAAAAATAATGATTCATTATTATTTTGCTACAAAATAATTTTTAATTTTGTTTATTTTTTTCTTCTTTCATTCAAAACATATTCATCTCGGATTGTCACGAGCTTTTAATGTATTCGAGTAACGAAAAAATGTATTGCTATGAAAAGAATCACGTCAATTAGTTATTACGAAAAAGGTCATAATAATCGTTGACTCATTCCGATATCAACAAGGACAAAACTTGCGTCAAATTCATCGAATAGTCGATAGATTCTTGGGATGGTCGGTTTTTTTTTTCGCGCTATATAAAAAGTCGATGAAACATTCCACGAAAGATCACATATATTACTTTCACGAAATACCGAAGGACAAATGATTATTTATCCAAATGAATTCTTTGAGGCAATAATTATACATTCGAAGAGACAGAATCGATAGAAAAATGTAAACCAACAATTCCGTACATAAACCACCGAAAATATTGTGCAATCGGCATTCCATATGAGATTCCCAATCGAATATTAAATCGAGGAAAAAAAAAAATTCTGACATCAACTCTTTCGATGAATATACGTTGGAAAATGGTCAACAACCGTTTCTCACTTCACAATGCTCATTGGCTCACTTAGCATCGCGGCAAAATTACAAAAGGTTTTTTCTCTCTCTCTCTTTCTGTTTCTCGACATAGTCCGGTGAGCTGACAGTGATTAGCGCGATTTCGCGGTTGCGATATATTTTCAAAGGTCCTATTCGACTAACGCGAAGTAATTGAAATCCGTTGCTTAATCCGGGAGGGGTTAAAGATCGATTCAGATCGAGTATTCTTGATTCACCAATGCTGGTTACCTTTTCGCTTATTTACCTCTCCCGCTCTCTCTCTTTCTCTCTTTCTTCTTCTTTCTCTCCTCGATTGCGCAAGAGGATCGAACATTTCTTTATTTTTTTTCTCGTTTAACGATCTCTGTGAATCTAGTGAGTCGAACACGAGAGAAAATCGGTCGAATATAAGAGTTATCCGGTATATACTACATTGAAAGTGGTGCCGAGGCTCGAGCTAATCGACTTGTCGTTTTTTTTAACCCTTAACGGTCACTTCGGGGTCGGAATGATCCCAGACAAATGCAACGTCAATTTACTCCGATTAACAATGCGAAAACTTTGAAAATAAATCAATGTACTTTTTAAAAACCCCGCCATGTTGCACAAATTTTTTTCTTAAAGTATCACATCTCAAGAGTAACAGGTTAAATTTTTAGCTAAAAATATAAAAAATTGTACGAGTTCTGATTTTTTTTAGTACAAACAGTCGTTTCTCACTTTTTTTTTGCTTTGCGAATTTTTTCATATTCAAAATCAATTTTTATGTACAGTACAAAATCAATTACGTCATACATTAGGATGTTTTGAAGTTATTCTGTAATTCTTTCACGTCAAACATTCAAATAGTTTCATTGCAGCAAGCACTTTAATAGTGGGGGCTGAAACAACCCCCCGGTGCGATCGTTACGTACTTCTCGCTGAAGTGGGTACGATAAGGGGGGAAATAGGGTTAGGACAGCGTTTTCTCAATGATTTTCATGAATTTTTTTATAGTATAAAAAATGAATATAATTTATTGAAACTTTGAGAATGTTTTATACATATATTTAAGTATATACTATAAAATTTGTATGCATATATTTAAGTATATACTATAAAATATTAGCGACCCCATTTTGCAGGTCACAATCAGACTCAGCATTTTGCGTACATTCTGGAAGCCGCAATTTTCATCTGAAATCAAACGAGGTTGGAATTTACTTTTATTATATGTCTCTCTTCTATATGAACCTAAATTCTATTAAAAAAAATAGAAAATTGAATTTTTTACAGGGGTCAAAACAAAAAAGCATGATTTTTTGCCATTTTTTACAACTTTATTTGCAAAAAAAAATTATTTTAAATAATGATAATATTCCGATTTTAGGTTTATATAGAGCGCAATACTATGAAGAAAGTAACTGCCAATTTTCAAAACGATTGGTTGAAAACTTTTCAAACTAGCGTGTACGCAAGTTAAAAAAAGTCGTTTTCAGAAAAACGCGTTTGAAAAAATAGTACCAAGAAAAACAAGCAATATGGGGTCGCTAATATTTTATAGTATATACTTAAATATATGCATAAAAATTTTATAGTATATACTTAAATATATGTATAAAATATTCTCAAAGTTTCAATAAATTATATTCATTTTTTATACTACGCTGTCCTAACCCTATTTCCGCCCTTAATGGCTTATAACAATAGAACGAGTCGGAATTTTCATTTAAAATGTTGGAAACATATTTTTCAATCGTTTTAAATAACAATTTATGAAATAAAAAAAAAATCGACTTTTTGAACCGTCTAACCCTATTTCCTCCCTTAAGGGTTGAGTTGCAGTTACTGTGCGTAGAGTGAAATGAGAATTAAATTTTTCAAATGGTTCTTACAAACTTTTATCAATTAATCGACGGTAATGCGAAATAATGCAAAATTATGGTAATTTCGCAAACAAATCCATCTACCTATTTACCGGAGTAATGAGGGTTGACTTTCGTTCAGTTTTTTTTATCAAAGAAAAATATTCATTCGGGCATTTTTGATTTTCGAAAATCTTTCAACGTTCGTAAAGCCCTCCCTTAAAATTTGTCACTTTAAACAAAACACTAATTTTACAACAATGACCTTTCTCATTATCGTAGATTGCGAAAATGATAAGAAATCTTCTGACAAATAATCCGAGTTATATGACTCATTACATACAAAAAAAAATGTATCAATAACAGATGGAAAATAACAAAATTCAAATCAATCACTTCTCCGAGATTTCGATTTCAAAATTCTGATGTTTTTTTTTCGCTACCACACGAGTTGATGTCCTTACGATGTAAATGGGAATCGTTGTGAGCCAGTTTTGTGTGTGTGTGTGGCAACGTAGGCATTCGTTATATCATCGAGACAAAATAACAGCGATGAACATACGCGTCTTTCCACATAAAACCCACGCCTAATCGAGCAACCTGCTTCACCAGCGGCTGAAGGTCGTTTGAATCAATCATTCAACCATGAGATTATTACCATATGCGTTAAATTTCTGTCTCCCAAATCAAGGCGCCGTCGCCGCCGTTCCCTTAGGTCATAGCATAAAGTTATATAGTGTAAAACTTTCCTGAATAAACGGGCTATCTAATGAAAAAGGAATTT
Organism: Oxytorus armatus; assembly: GCA_958009045.1. Lineage (NCBI taxonomy): Eukaryota > Metazoa > Arthropoda > Insecta > Hymenoptera > Ichneumonidae > Oxytorus > Oxytorus armatus. The sequence continues at coordinate 3,529,156 of OY253750.1, forward strand.
TTCAAATCAGATTAATATTCCCTGAGATTATCGCGTTCAAATAAACAGACAAACAAACGAACAAACTCTCCGGCTTTATTACAGTAATAAGATATATATTTGTGTATATTCTGGTCGAATGCTATTATTGTTTACGATGTATCGTCACTCTAATGACATCCCATAATTATACCTGGTCATGGTTAGTCTCTCGTCGAGCCTCACTCGTATAACCTTTCACCAATATTCAAGAGATTAACAAATTTAAAAAAATGTCTATACACGCAGCGAGGATTAAAGTCAAAGATTCAGCTATGGTGAACGGTGCTCAAAATCAAGCAATCCCTATGTACTACGTATACTATGTATATACATAAATTCGAGTTATTCCGCAATTGCACAACACCGCGATCGGCAAGACCAGCGGGATGCTGGAACGAAGGATAAATTTCGGAGGACCGGTCGATGGTCATCTCAAATATTACGCAACAAAATTATAAATGCCAGTGTCGTTTATTATCTCATTCATGTTCTACTTTTATCTGATATCCCCGGGCGATTTCTTGGACCGGGTTCGTAAACCTGTTACCTTATGAAATCGTCTTCTTCGTTCCACTCAATTTTTATTTTTGCATGTCATTATTATCGAATTCCGTGTGAACTTCGGCATTTGGATGAAACTGGTACGATTCCCTCCGATCCTTTTCTTCGCCGCCTCCGCTATGAAATTAATTATGGAATTATGGAATGAATATTTGTTGAGACGAATCATTGCGAGACGTGAAGAAAAAAAAATGATTTTTCTGCTCGAAATTAAATTTATTTCATTTGTTTTATTATTAAATAGAAATAGATTTTATCTCTCGATATAATTACTTTTCCTCGATGCGTATAATTGACTTTAACATTGGAAAGTTTTCGGCTTGCAGAAAAATCGTCAACAACATTATCTCCACTTTCATATTTACAAATTGTATTTCAATAATCTTTTTGGCTCCAGCTCGCGCTGTCGTTTCAAAGGCTTTTTTGTTCAAAACCGAACTTTTGTCATGTGACACGTTTACGCACTTAAACGCGTGATAGAAAATGTGCGATAAACATGAAACTTGAATCTAAACTCGTATTCCGAAACGTGACGAGATGTGGTCTCGGAAGAAATTATTATCCGCGAGACGATAACTCGCTAAATGCTAAATGATACTCACGAACTACTTTCTCCAGTGCTGTAAAGTTAACACACTTTTTTTTTTCGTCTCTTTCAATGTCTCTCTATTATCTTTTATTATTCATGGCATTAGAGTTTCGTAAGGCCTCTCTCGTTCTATTAACACTGCTTATTGCATTACGAATTACGAATTTTATTTTCGGTCATCGAAGAAACATTTGTTTCAATTCATTTAGCTCCATTGATGAAGAAAAACATTATGAGGAAGCGATAGACAAGTTTTAATTTGCATCATTTTTTTTTATTCCTTAAGTTGATAGTGTAAGGTTTGGTTGATTTTTAATGAATTTTTCGAAACATTTAAAATACGATAAAATATTGAATGTTTTTTTTTTTATTTTCTCTAAATTCAATACCAAATACCTTTTCATGATATCCAATTAATGTGAGAAGTTTGGATTCGATAGTTCAACAATCGGACAAGTTTGAATCTTAACGAACACTAATAGCGATTTTTCGAAAAATTAAACATTCCATAAATTTAGAACGCCTCCATCGATTTTCTCTAAATTCAATAGCAAACAGTATTTGATGATAGTTTATTTGTGTAGAAAGTCTTAGCCTAATAGCTAGAAAGACGCGCGAGTTATGATCTTAAGGGGGGAAATAGGGTTAGGACAGCGTTTTCTCAATGATTTTCATGAATTTTTGTATAGTATAAAAAATGAATATAATTTATTGAAACTTTGAGAATATTTTATACATATATTTAAGTATATACTATAAAATGTTTGAAGAATTTCTTTGATAAACACCAAAGATATTAGCGACCCCGTATTGCAAGTCATAATTAGACTCAGCATTTTGCGTACATTCTGGAAGCCGCAATTTTCATCTGAAATCAAACGAGGTTGGAATTTACTTTTATTATATGTCTCTCTTCTATATGAACCTAAATGCTATCAAAAAAATGGAAAATTGAATTTTTTACAGGGGTCAACACAAAAAAAGCATTATTTTTTGCGATTTTTTACAACTTTATTTGCAGAAAAAAAATTATTTTAAATAATGATAATATTCCGATTTTAGGTTCATATAGAGCGCAATACTATGAAGAAAGTAACTGCCAATTTCCAAAACGATTAGTTGAAAACTTTTCAAACTAGCGTGTACGCAAGTTCAAAAAAAGTCGTTTTCAGAAAAACGCGTTTGAAAAAAAAGTGACCGCTCGGTTATACACGTGGCGCGCTCGGGGCCTGAAGGAGAGCTACTCACTTTAATGGCTCATAACAATAGAACGAGTCGGAATTTTTATTTTAAATTTTGGGAACATATTTTTCAATAGTTTTACTAACAATTTATGAAATAAAAAAAATCGATTTTTTGAACCGTCTAACCCTATTTCGCCCCTTAAGGGTTATGGCCACGATAGCGGGTATAAAATCATGTGGACATTTAACAATTTTTTTTTGTATGAAAAAGTGATTTATTTATAAAACTAATTACACATCTATTTAGTATAAATATCAAGCGAATGGAAATTTTTTTTTTGTTTTTTTGTTGTACAAAATGGCCGAGTACTGCTATTTGCTTCTGGTATCTTTTTTTTGAGGTGCTCCGCTGCGTCACATTTGGCATCCACAATTTTTGACCAAAACCAAAAAAAAAATTCTCGTTAATCTACATCAGAATATCTAGAATTTCAGAATTTCAAAGGTGAATTTCCGTATAAAACTGCTCATAAAATGGAAAGTTTTTAATTAATCAGAAATTCCGTACGTAATTCTCTTCGAAATGTAATTAGAAACTTAATTTTTTAATTTAAAGTCAATCGGGTAAAAATTGTCAAAGTTATTTATCACGCGACGCGCTCGGGTGGTCTTAGGCCGTGCCAGAGTTAGGCTTACGTTATACGCTCAAAGTCGGTGAAAAAAAGTACTACCTTAACTTAACTTAACTTATTTTTATGACGAAGTATCGTTCAAGCAAACGAAAAAACTTAACAGAGCTTTCTGATAAGTTTCAACGTCACGTAAAAAGTCAACGAGTCGAGCCATTCCAAAGTCAAAGAACTTTTTTCAATCTCGTCACACACCCACGCAAACACACATTTTTTGTAAACATATTTTTCCGACATTTTGACAGATTTCGAAGACGTTGCCAGTGACAAGGGTAAAAAATGTTGTTCGCAAAATCAAGGCTTTCTCTACGAGGAAGCAAAAAGGATTCCAGAGGAAAATAATATATTAAAAAATTCTTTTAAACGACGAACGTATATTTCATAATTGCGAAATCGAGAATTATCGTTGATCGTTGTCGTATAAAATGCAATGCACTTTATAATCCGGCATATGTGGGAGTTGGCGAGGAGAGGGATGGAGGGTAGGAGGGAGGGTAGCCGAAGGTGTAACGCATCTTATGCAGAGAAATTATGCAATTTGAATGTTCGCGAAGTGTTTTTCTCGCCTTATACGATTGAGCTCGGTGGAAACGGCCATAAACGCAATATGCTTAAGTGCAGAAGCCGCGTACGCCACGCTTACAATCTTGGTTAAAGCGGTAATTTTGTAAAGGCCATATATATATCGAGGTATTGGTTATCCATTATCGATGAAACGTCATCGGGTGTCGTTCTCCCCTTCTCTTATTGCACTCGGTCACCAGAAAAAACGCGCAACTTCGTCACTTTCTCCGACGAATATACACGAGACGAACAAAGACGAAATCGTGAGGCCAGGCCCCACCGTGGTTTTCATCAGTGTCTTTCAGCATTTGTGAATATGACGAGATGAGCTACCGAGTGTGCGCGATGATTATTACATATTATCGCGACGTGACTCCTATATTTATTACGCCAGTAAAGACGAGAGTCACGCAAGGAAAATCCACAGTTTCACGTACAAAAATATACACGGAGTGACGGTGAATTTTTGAAAGACTCGAGAGACTGGTCTGACTGACTTTGAACAATCATTGTGCAAATGAAGGGTTTGCTGACAGTCGACTAACCAATGAGACGACTGTTTGATCGAATGAGAATTGAAATTCCGTGTAAACATGATAAAAAATAATAATATTCAGCCAATTATTATGTCGTAAAATAGTTTTGAGCAGCGATTAAATATGGCAGTAATTATTAATTGGCGAAAAGTCCGAGAGAAAAGTTGTACGAAAAAATAATAATAAATTAAATTAAATGATAAATTGCTAGAGGTGTCCGTTTTGATTGCCTCTAATTACGCGTATAGTTAAAACACAGCGTAACGAAATATAATCATCAACGCTGAGGAATTCGAAGATTGAGTTTACGAGAGGCATCTACTAGACAGTATTTTTTTTTTTTTTTTTTTTTTTTCGTCGTCGACGTCTCGACGGAGTTGCGTTTATCCGGAGAATTTTACGGTTAAAGGGTACGCGTACGTTGAGAAAATTTTATTCGTACATACCGGTCTCTCGACTTCTCTACCGAGTCTTCATCGCGCGATGTCTTTTTTCTTCTTTCTTTCGTGTTTCTTTTTATTTTTATTTTTATTTTTATTTTTCTCGCTGCATCAAAGCCTTCAGCGTCGTGAAACGTTTGAACAGCCAAATGATGCACGATGTTATGAAATAACCAACAACTGATTTATATATCAAAGAGTCAAAGTGACGACCAGCCTGCACAGAGTGAAGAACTAAATGTCTTCGTACTACACATATCGTTTACTTAAAGCCAAAGGGGCGTATCTTAGAATGTAAAATTAACAGAAGATGTGACCTGACGTTGGGACATTGGGTCGTCGCGTACATGAACACACACACTCATAGCCCATGCTTTTTTATATGTAGAAACACGTAGCGCAAAGTCGTTGATGTCAATGGCCATCGGAGCTTCTCGTCTTCTTCAATCTTTCTTGCACACACATTTAAGAAATTATAATGGGCGATCGTTTCGTAACATTTTCTATGCTCTTACGCGCGATACATCTTACACGAAGAAGTTCGAGCAGTTTTACCTCTAGAACGTCATTACTTCCTGCGAGATGAAAAATCAGGTAGGTCTATTATCCAGTATATCCTTCATATTATTTTTATTATTTATAAAAATAATATGAAGGATCTACTAGAGGTCGGTAGACCGATAGCAAAAAAGAGAAGCCTAATACACGTCGCTTAGCGTGTGAAAGATGATGAAAAACTTCAATAGCGTCGGTAAAGTAGGAACCATTGAAATTTGAGTAACGTCAAAGACACATGTACTAAATACACAAGTTAACCGTGCGAGACGCGATGTACTATGTATTGTGATATCTAATCTACCAGGTAGGACCCTAAAAAGTCACGAAATTTATCTGTAAACTGAAAATTGAGTAACGAAAATGTCGCATTCGAGTCTGCAAGTAGCGCCAGTGGAATGTAAACGAACTAGAACAAAACACTTTTCCACGAACACTGCGTATTTTTTGGCCGAATGCCATTTTGTTAATTTTACAGATACAGCAACAAATAAATGTTCGTTAGTTAGGATTTCCATCCGTCTATATTGTAAGTTTCTAATTTTTCGGAATTACGCTATACAATAATAATTATATGCATTTTTGTTTGACACCTCTCTGTTTTTAACTAAAAATAAACATTTCTATTTTGAATTTGAACATTCTCTGATTCTTACGGTATAGATAGAGGTGTCTAGAATTACTTGACGAAATTTCGAATCATTCGGTTTGATAGTTTGGAAATGGCGTTTGGCCGAAAATTTCAACGCATCCTCTCGGTAATCCGCAGTCGGTAAAACAAACCTTTTGCGTATGCTCTAAAGTGTTAACTCATTCGAAGCCCTTTTGTTTGATTGTATCATAACAAAAAGTTATCTTTGAATTTTCATTCATAACAAGAGATCATTAGGGGTCACAAGACAAAACTCGATAGATCCTTATTCGGACGATGTTTACGTATCGTATATCTATACGCGCGAGTAGTCCGCAATCGAGCGTACCAAGTTGAACCCTACGATCTTATATACACTTGCAGAAGTACCTGCAACGTACAGTTTTATAGAGGATCCTGTGTTTATATACAGAGAACCTTTCACATGCAGAAGAGACAGAGAGAGAGAGACTCCATGGGCAAACGAGCCCAGAGAGACGATATATTTTCTCTCGAGGTTTACAGAGAGCCTATGAGATACACCGCGAGGTCTTCCATATAAATTATGCCCAGTTAAAGGTCACTGGACGTTTTCTTCGAGCTGGAACCACGGGCCGTCGATTTGTAAAACCAGAAAACAAAAGCTAAAAAAAATTAATTCCAGCTAAAAAAAGTACGATAGATTATCATGTAGATCAGAAAATTAATCATGCATAAAATATCAATTGAATATAAAGGTTTTTCGGTTTTTCTGGTTGTACAGGTCCCTGTGATTTATAAAGAAGCGAATAACGTGTAACGGTGGATTAAGAATTACGAAATATTTGGCATAAAATAGTAAATACGCCCGATAAAGAACCGCGGAATGATTTTAACGATAAAGAATGACGATGACGTATTACAAATCCGTAATTGTGGACGAGCGTTAATCAATGAGCGCACAACGAAGAACTTTGTCTGTGGACATTTTCATCGTGATAGTCACATAGTATACGCGCTGGTGAGTCGATACCGGCGAAGAGTAGGCGTCCGAGAACCTTTCACGATCACCGCGCGTTTAAATCCATAGTGTAATATAGCCACTTGGATAATCTTACATAAGAGGAGAGAAGCGCGCGAATGCCCGTGGTGATTGTGGGCGAGGCGTGAGATTATCCCACGGAAAGTGAGATATTTTTCTTATTAGCAAAATAAATATAATAATTTGTAATATTTGGTGAAGACATATCGTTAAAGGGATATATTGGACATTCTGTTAATTATATTATTATCGTAATTTGTCAATTTAATGTATTACACTTGTTAATGCGTTCTCTTAACTTATCACGTATCGTTGGACTTACGATAAGCTTTTATTGTATTATTTAAGTGGAAGCTCTTGTGGACCGCCACTCTCGTGGCGGTGCTCTCTACGTGCGATGTCCACGCCAAGAGCAAAAGGGCGATAGAGAGTTATCCAAGCCCCCAGCAGCAATTCGATGGTTACATTTACAACACGCCTAAGGATCCCTTCACTCTGCCGCCCAAGTAAGAGTTCGCCGTAATCTTTTTTTAAACCTAAATTATTCTTCGAAAAAAAAATGATGCAATTTGATAATTGGATATTGAGGACTCTTTGTGTTAGCGCAAAAAAAATGAGGATCTAATATGCCAGTTTCAATTTGCACCGTTTTTCTCTTCGTTAACTTGTTAGTGTGGTTTGTTTTCCTGACCTTTCAATGTGTTTTCCGGAAAATTGGAAATACCATAAATATAGAATGATTGTATGAATTTTCTCGATACCAAATATCATTCCAAGCCAATTCATGAAGGAAGTTTTGACTAGAACGACCTAAAGCTTTATCAAACACCTATAGCAATTTTTCGAATAATTTTTATCTTCATAAATTTACAACCTTCCGGACGATTTGCTCCAAATTCACTAGCATACAGTGTTTAATGATAGTTTATTTTCGCAGAAAGTCACCGGCCCGTTGACTCAAAAATTTGACGAGTTGGGCTCTTACCAGATATTGTTGGAAAAAATTCAAAATCGTGTTACATCTGAAAAACTTCGGTCCGATCGATTGAACCATTCCACAATACTTTAATGTTTACAACCTCATCACAAACGCACACACAATTTTTTTTATGAATGTGTTCTTTCGATGATTTTGACATATTGTAACAACAGTGGCATTGAAAAGTGGATGAAAAATTTTTCGACGACCACAAAGCTTCCTTCATGAGGAAGCAAAAAGTACTAATATTAACTATAGAAGTAGCGTTATGACAAATAGAGTTGTACAATATTTTGTATGCGTTATATCTGAAGGACTACGCCACAGTACTTACCTCCACCGACCAGGCCTCCACCGCCACCACCGACCAGGCCTCCACCGCCACCACCGACCAGGCCTCCACCGCCTCCACCGACCAGACCTCCACGACCTCCACCGACCAGGCCTCCACCACCTCCACCGACCAGGCCTCCACCACCTCCACCAACCAGGCCTCAACCACCTCCGCCAACCAGGCCTCCACCGAGTCAAGGATACGACTATCCTACTCCAAGGGAACCACTGACTTTCCCTCCAAGGTTAGAATTCTTTGTGTTAATCTGATAGATAATAACGGTAATTCGTTTCAAACGTTACCACGTTCACTTAAATGTATCTTTCATTTTCATTCGTAGCAGACCAACGACACCTGCTCCACCTCCACAACCGACACGTCCTCCACCAACTCAGGGGCCTTACGATTATCCTGCTCCAAATGATCCCATACCTTTCCCAAGGTGAGAATGATATCTGATAACCCAGTTACTTCATTGAACAATGCGTCAAGACGCATTGCTGTATATATAAATGATGTGTTTATACATCCGCAGGCCACCGCCAACGAGACCTCCTCCACCACCTCAGGAGAAACCCTACGTTTATTCCATTCCAAGGAATCCCATAACTTTCCCACCGAGGTGAGATTGATATCTGATAACCCGGTTATTTCATCGAACAATTCGTCAAGACGCATTGCTGTATATATAAATGATGTGTTTATACATCCGCAGGCCACCGCCAACGAGACCTCCTCCACCACCGGTAACAAGATCACCTCTGCCGCCACCGACGAGACCTCCTCCACCTCCTCGGGGACCACCTTACAATCCTGCTCCAAATGATCCCATACCTTTCCCAAGGTGAGAATGAAATCTGATAACCCAGTTATTTCATCGAATAATACGTCAAGACGCTTTGCTGCATATATAAATGATATATTTATAAATCCGCAGGCCACCGCCAACAAGACCTCCGCTGCCACCGACGAGACCTCCTCCACCTCCTCGGGGACCACCTTACAATCCTGCTCCAAATGATCCCATACCTTTCCCAAGGTGAGAATGAAATCTGATAACCCAGTTATTTCATCGAATAATACGTCAAGACGCTTTGCTGCATATATAAATGATATATTTATAAATCCGCAGGCCACCGCCAACAAGATCTCCGCTGCCACCGACGAGACCTCCTTTATCTCCTCGGGGACCACCTTACAATCCTGCTCCAAATGATCCCATACCTTTCCCAAGGTGAGAATGAAATCTGATAACCCAATTATTTCATCGAATAATACGTCAAGACGCTTTGCTGCATATATAAATGATATATTTATAAATCCGCAGGCCACCGCCAACAAGACCTCCACAGGGGTCCCCGTACACGTATAATCCTCCACCTACACCATTCACTTTGCCACCAAGGTAAAAAATTCATTCAATGATTAATGTTAACGTCAAGGAATCCAGATAAATAAAAAATAGCCATAACTGCACACGATTTCGATTGTTTCAATGGATATGTTGAAGTTACAATTTTTGTTCGAATTATGAATAGGACTACACCTAGACCACCACCACCACCACCTACCTCACCTCGGACATACACCCAGCCAAAGTATGTTCCACCGCGAACACCCCCGGTGACTTTCCCACCGAACACGACACCAAGGTAAGGCACTACAATATAATGATAATAAGTAAAGATATACTACTGGACATTTGATTGAAAGAAAAAGTATCTGTATTGACGCCGTGCCACTGGGCCGCACTCTTGATCGTAGTATCAATGCCCTTTTACGCTTAATTGATCCGGAAAAATATGCTAAAGTGTGAAATGCCAAGAACCAGCTGAATCAATTTTCATCTACAACTTCTCTATGCGCCGTTCAATTTAGAATATATTTTAGTAACCACCTACGCACAATGATGAATATCATTTTTCGCACGGGTAAGAAATTCGTAACGTCAATTTTAATTCTCTTCACAGGTATCAGCCGACGACCCAAGGTTACGTTTATCATACCCCAAAGATATCATTCCCACCAACGTACGTACCACCGCAACCACCCACAACAACTCAACGTCCACCAACGAGATACGTACCACCGCCGACGAAACCTCGAGCGCCGGTGACCAATGATTACCTTCCGCCGGTAACGACAACAACAACGCACCGACCAATTACCGTGAGAACGACACCGTACAGACCACCGACAACCCCTAGGCCAACACCGCGATACACTGCTGCTGAGGGTGTACCACCAACGAGATACGTACCACCACCGACGCAACGTCGTCCGTCGGTGAATAATGATTACCTTCCGCCGGTAACGACAACAACAACGCGCCGACCAATTGTTACCGTGAAAACGACGCCACCGTACAGACCACCGACAACCACTAGAACAATACCGCCATACACTGCTGCTGAGGGTGGACCACCGACGACATACGTACCACCACCGACCCAACGTCGTACGCCGGTGAATAATTATTACGTTCCGCCGGTAACGACAACAACAACGCGCCGACCAATTGTTGTCGTGAGAACGACACCGTACAGGCCACCGATAACCCCTAGACAAATACCGGGATACACTGCTGCTGACGATAGACCACCAACGAGATACGTACCACCGCCCACTCAACCTCCAACAACGGTGAACATTGAGTATCTTCCACCCGTGACGAGAACAACTCCACGTCCACCAGTTGTTACCCCGAGAACAACTCCTAGACCAACCACGAGATACCCACCACCGCCGATAACTCGTCCCACCAACGTGATCAATGATTATCTACCACCGAACGGACAATCGCCACCGCCAACCCGACCACCACCTTATCTTCCTCCCTCGTCACCACGACCCGTTTACCCGACCGTCACGCCACCCCCTTATCCATCCGTTATTTTCAGCTTCACTCCAAGCACTTCCACTTTTAGGCCGCCAACTGGAAAAATAGGTCCCGTACCGACTCTTCCGCCTACCACCGCCAAACCCAATCTCGGTTACAACTATCCAATTCCCGAAATTTCATTCGATTTTCGTAAACGTTAATGACTTAACGCCTGAGAGAGACAAAAAAAGATAGTGGGAGATAGAAACAGAGAGAGAGAGAGAGAGAGAGAGAATCAATGAAGGATTTTTGTTTAACTATATGAGCAAACGAGAGCCAGGCACTGCCCTCCAATACTCTCAGAATCGGAACGTAAATATGAAACGAATGTGAGACAAAATTTTACTTTATCAATGGGGAGTGTATACACTATTATATATATACTATACATATATTTACTATGTGTAAAATTGCAACGATTACGCATCCTATTTGTGTACGCTATTTTTTTAAATAATTTTTCATCACTAGAATCCATATGCACAATGAAAGAAAAAAATGCAAAATCCATCATCAGCAGACGAGAAAGATCAATGAACGTGGTTGAAAAATAAATAAATACTTTTGTTTGTACAGTCGAGAATCACCGAGGCCGAGGAAACGCAGAGTCATATCCGTTTTTCCTAAGCTCACATTTCTTCTTATAACTAATCTCTTCTTCTCTCGTTCTTCCGCTGATGCTGCATCTTTTCTCGTTTTTTTATTTTTTTTTACTTGCAGGATAGACAATACATGTAATTAACTTGAGCAATTAATAAAAAAAAACACAACAGTTTTTCCATAAATCATTTGTTAGTGAAGCGAGAATTGTCTCATGTTTATTGAATCATCGATCATTCAATCTACCGTCGCCGATGTATTGTTTTGTTCTTTTCTATTTTATTTTTTTGTCTTCAATTTCAAGCTGACATTAAAATACAAATTATATTTTTTCACTCGCACATCGTATGCATCGTGGATAATTTATTTTTGCGCATGTTACGTACAATAATAACTGGGAAAAGTAAGTAGCCCATAAAACTCTCCTACCAGCGAGAACTCTCAGACGCCCCCACGAGGAGAAAGAAATGTTTTCTACAAGCACGGAGAATCGCGTACAACAGAAACAGCGAAGTTTGTTTGTGAAAACTGTGCGGAGGTGCAACTTGAGATAGATCGGTGTGCACCGGATATCGTGTGATTTTTTTAAAATTTTTCTCGTAGTCATTGACGAGACGTCGTGAGAATAAGATAGCTAAAATTCATAACTCAAATTATATCACAGTTTCGTTATTATTAAATATAAACGTGGTATCGTCGACGTTAAATCCTGTTGAGATCGTTATCACGATTTTTTCTGGCACGGAAGAACGTGATTTCAAAAATTAAGATGATAAAGCTCGAGTGATCGTACGAGGGTCAAAGTTTTTTTTGTTATATTTCGCGTGGTATTTCTTTTATAATTCGCGGATCAGTGAGAGATGTTTGAGACCGGTCGAAGATCGGCAATAAGCACTTCGGAGCTCGGACTTTATTCTGATCGTGGTGATCGTTATAATCGTAACAAATACGGACCTGTCGTGAGAAAATTCGTCATAGTAGTTATGGCCGTGGTTGCTGTGGTATTGGTAAGTATTTTTCATAATAATGGGATAACAAATTTGATGGTTACTTGCGTAATTGAAACGATGACGAGAAAATAAAGCGATTTATCAATCAATGAATAAAATAAAATAATGTTTTATTAAATTTTTCATAACTCATGTCACAAATGGCAATGTCTTAATTATTATTTCTCTCGTAACACGAGAACTATTCTCGCGTCTTCAATTAATCACTGAACTTCTCGTCGTGGTAGTTAACCATAATTACAAAGCCACGAAGCGTTTTTTAGCTCAACGCTCTTCTCTCTTTCGCCTTTTCTCTCTCCGTCTCTTTCTTCCTTCCTTTCTCTCTCTCTCGCGATTCACGTTAAGCCATTTATGTATTAGCAACAACGTGGCGAGAGACTGCAATTGCGATACAATGATACAATGAACAAAATCCCATTGCAATTCGTCTGTGGCATCTTCTCTGTGAAATTCTACGAGTAATGTGGGAAAAGGATCGCCATGGAGCTGCACATTCAACTTTGCGCTTTCACTCTTCTTCTTCTTCTTCTTCTTCTCGTTCTAATTCCCTATGCGTAGCCGGAAGTAGTTTTTCTTAAAATAATATCTCGTGAGAATTTACTGAATTTATTGTCAGTGTTGTTACAATCTTGAAATTACGATGGGGTAGACAAGGTCGAAGACACTTGCGACAAAATAATCTTTATTCGCTCCGACAACAAAGAAATTTTAATAAAACATATTTACGTAATAAATAATGGCTAATTGATGAAATATAATATACAATTATTAAATTTGCTAAATCCTAATGAAAATTCATTTTAATCAACATTTCGTGCCTCGTTTTTTATGAGTATGTATTCAGGTGCTGGAATCGTGTACTGTGAACAAAGTTTATTATCTATAAAAATATATGTCTCGAGCGAGATAGACGGATGACTTTCTCGGGCGCGGACGAGTTAGAAAAAAGATACGAAGATTCTTAATTCAGCATTTCTTTTCTCCTCGCGAAATTCACCGATGCTGATCTCAAGTCGTCGAGTTATATATATATATTTCTGCAATGCACGTATACATTAGTAGAGTCGTGGCAAAAATTTACGTAGCGTAACGACAAGCGTATATATAACCATTCTTCTCTCTCGGGATCACTAACGTGATTTCTGCATGTCTTCACATATAGGGCGTTAACTGTGCTTTGACACGGATTAAACTATTAAAGCCTCTCTTTTATTACACACAGCACCCGCATAAAAGCAGCATTTATAATAGCGAATAAATTTATTAATAATTTCAACGATAGAACGCTGGAGATTCACGCCTTTGAGATTCTCTTAATTGTCCTCTTTCAAGTTGGTCAATCGTAGCCGCTTGAGTTCCCGAACAATTTGTTGCCTCAACACGGAGAAAAATGTATGATTCGTCGTACCATAAGTTTTACTATACTCGATGAATCTTGAAGGATCATGAAATTTTATAATAAAAATCATTTACTGAACAGTGCAAGTATTATGAACCGAACTGAACTATAATGATGGGAACAATAAAGAATATATTTATTTGAATTCAAAGATGGGCTAAATTAATTGTACCCTTTTATTCAAAACAATTCAAAATTTTTTTAGTAGATCGATCCACATTTTTGCTCGCCCTTGCCAAAAATACTGTGGGACACACCAAAAATGGGGGGGCCATGCAAATTAATTATTTTTTTAAAGAAGTTATTTCGTTGTAAAAAAAAACAATATATATATTAGGGTGGTTCTTAATTTGGTGATGTTGGAAATTCTTTGGTATTATTCCTTGAAAGTAATCAACATATCCAGAAAAAACATTGGGCGCAAGCGGAACTTTGTCCAAAAATTCTAACCCACCCCACCGAGCAGTCGAATTTTTATATGAAAAAATGCATGCACTCAAAATTTTGTTAAAAAAATTGTTTATTATTTCAAAACTGTTCATGATAAAAAAAATGTAAACTGTGTTTTTATAGGAAATTTAATGGTCTACTAAAAAGGTATCTTGAAAAATCCTTGTGAATCTAATATTTATCACGTTATTAGCAAAAAACTGTCATTATTTATTCCAAAAGTCCATCATTATGGCCAAAACAGGAGTTTGACGTCGAAAAACTGCAATGTATTCTTCATATGCAATTAGAAATATGAAGAGATACGTAGTGCACTCAATAACAGTATGTGAACGATATTTAAATTTTCAATTTTATCAATTTTAGTATCATTCATGATAAATTTTTCTTCTTTGATCGATAAGGACATTGATTTCTATATCAGTTCCAAATCGATGGCTTTTTTCGAAAGATTTGAAGTCAACTCCTCATTTTTTGATATCGATGTGAGCGAGTGGATTTCTAATGAAAATTATTTACAAGGCTTAAAAATAGTTAAAGGAATTAAAGTGGTTAACGATGTTGCAGAAAGAGGAGTGAAACTTATTACAGAGTACAATGATCGTCTCACTTATGATGAAGATCAGAAACAATTCATTGTACAAATAATGTGAGAATATAAAAAAAAATATCCTGATATTAACAAAGCAACTTTGCTCCAACCGATGTAATTCATTATTGTGAGTTGATTTTTAAAATATATGACATCATTCATTATAATTCACAATAAAATTGATAAAATTGAAAATTTGAATATTGTTTACATTTCATTGTTGAGTGCGCTACGTATTTCTCCGTAATCCTCCATAATCCTCTCCAAACTGCTGTTTTGACCATAATGATCGACTTTTGGAATAAATGATGACAGTTTTTTGCTAATTACGTGATAAATATTAGATTCACGAGAATTTCACAAGATACCTTTTTGTAGAGCATTATATTTCCTACAAAAACGTTATATAAAATTCTTTTATCATAAATGGTTTTGAAATAATAAACAATTTTCTTAACAAAATTTTGAATGCATGCATTTTTTCATATAGAAATTCGACAGCTCGGTGGGGTGGGTTAGAATTATTGGACAAAGTTCCGCTTGCGCCCAATTTTTTTTCTAGATATGTTGATTACTTTTGATGAACAATACCAAAGAATTTCCAACATCACCAAATTAAGTCACCCTAATATATATAGAGAAATATTATTCGTAATAATTCTGTTACAAAATTGTATTCAATTTTAACAGGCTGCAATATTCATCTACGACTTTGCATCGGGTGCTTCGGCAACGAGCAAAGTTAGCCAAGAGACAAAGCACATATACATACTGCAGAATGCATTGAAAAAACCGAGTGGATTGCCAAAGAGACAACCGACAACAACAACGATCTCGTACGACCTTGAGGACAATAATACGAGGTCATTTCGTATGGAGGATCGTTCGGACGACTCTGATCCTCGACAGCTCGCTTACGTCGACAAACCCGAAGTTCCGGAAAAGACAACGGAGTCCAGAAGTCCGAGAACGTTTGACGAACGACCGGAAACGAGAAGTCAGAGTTTGGAAAATTTCATACTACGAAAGAGACTCGTGGAGACCGTCGATGCGAAGGAAGAGACCCAAAAGGTCGAGGGAAAACAATTGTTTAATAATCACGCTGTTGTCTATCGTGTGAGACAGAGGTATGGGAACAATATGATTTTTGATCGAGTGCAATTAAAAGAAAAAACCAAATAAAAACTTGCAAATCGCTTTCTCCTCGTTCTCGAACATTTACCCATCTCCGTGAGCAAGTGGCTTTCTTCATTTTTACTTCCTCATTGAGGAAGCTACAGATGCGAATTTTCGCAAACAAGAAGAAAGCGATTTGCAAGTTTTAACTTCCACCCTTTTTTCCCTTTCTTTAGTATCTTACTAAACTATAATAAAGCTGGAGAGTTTGTATGTTTGTTCGAACGCCATAATCTCAGGAAATACTAACCCGATTTGAAAAATTCTTCTGGCATTAGATAGCCCGTTTATTCGGGAAGGTTCTAGACCATATAACTTCGTGCTGTGACCCTAAGAAGCGGCGATGGTGTCGGTTTATTTTTTAGTTCTTTGGTCCTTTTATTTTTCCACATAATTTCCAGATGGTATTTATAGTTAATGATATCCACGTGATTATGTACTCATAATGCGTATGAGACAGATATACGAGGTCTGTTCAAAGAGTACCGTGAATTTTGAATTTCCCTGGGCTACGTATAATCGATTTTCGATATTTTGTGGCGTTAGTTCGGTACTCATGTCCCTCACTTATGCTGAAAAAATCGGCCATTTTTTAATGTTTAGTTAATTGTTGACAGCTGTTTTGGTTAGACGTGTTTTGGCTTATCTTCGATTTTTGCCTATTCCAAAAACGCAGCTTCCATTGCGATCATTGAGCTTTGGTTTCCACGTCATAACCATGAACCCACGATTCGTCACCAGTTATGACCCTCTGGAGCAAATTTGGATCGTCACGGACCGAGTCCAACAGCTCCTTAACAATGTTAACGCGACACTGTTTTTGTTCGAAATTGAGCAATTTTGGGACGAATTTCGCGGCAACCCGTCTCATGCCCAAATCATTGGTAAAAATCGAATAGCCCGAGCTAATCCATATGTTTAGTTCCTCAGCAACTTCTCTAACGGTAATTCGACGATTGGTCAATATTATTTTCTTCACTTCATCAATGTTTTCGTCTGTTGTTGATGTCCTCGGGCGTCCGGAACGCAATTCGTTGTTCGCATCTTCTCGGCCCTCTGAGAACATTTTGTACCACCGATAAACGTTGCTTTGGTCCAAGGTAGCTTCACCATATGCCACAGTCAACATTCGCAATGCGTCCGCGCACATAATTTTGTTTTTCACACAAAATTTGATACAGATTCTTTGATCCATTTTTTGGAATAGACAAAAATCGAAGACAAGCCAAAATACGTCTAACCAAAACAGCTGTCGACAATTAACTAAACATTCAAAATGGCCGATTTTTTCAGCATAAGTAAGGAACATGAGTACCAACCTAACGCCACAAAAAAATCGACAATCGAATATACGTAGCCCGCGGAAATTCAAAATTCGTGATACTTTTTGAACAGACCTCGTATGATCCAAATTTAACGTGGATGAAACCGCGGGACGCAGCTGGTATTTAATAATAATTTAATAATGTTATATTAAGTTTGAAGGTTGAAATAATTTTTCATAAAATTTCATATTCTATAGAATGTTAACCGTTCACTCGATTCTCACCAAATTTGTTATTAATCACATTCGCTAACGTCAACTCAAGATACAATAATGAGAAAGCAGCGTGCGAGTTTTCAACGTTCACGTCTTTTACCGTTACATCAAAAATGTTGTATTAATTCATCAGCAACGTGTAACGACACTTATTGAAAATAATTTTAGATACAAATATCCGGATCCCGAGGAAGAATTCGACGAGGAAGAATCACGTCCGGCGCCGTTTCACTTCGAGCTGAAAACCCCTCAGCCGGCGTCGTTCAACAAACGACCAAAATTTCCGCAACTCACGCAATATCGATATCCTCACTCGTCCCGAAATATCCAAGATATCATAAAATATTTAACGAACGATCCAAACTCACCGAATCGTGGAATAAAATTCACCGGTGTTTACGTGAATCCAAAGAAATACGACGTGTATCCGGAAGCCGGAGAGATGATGGCTAACAGCGATCGAAACGAGTATCAGGCTGACGGTTCACAGGACGACGAAGAATATAACGATAACGATGACGACGATATTTCGGAAAGTTCACGATACGCCGTAGCGGGAAATAACGGAGATCCTTTCTATCAGTACAAACCAAAACATCCGACGGATGTTAATCTTTTAGCACCGTCGAACGTGAGGTCAGTGTTTTTTTTTTAACATGACAATGACCACAATAATGATAATGACATTTTTGATTTAAGTAGATTTTCTCCATCGGGAACTCACAGATACAATCCGTATCATGATCCATTTTTTCTACGACCCCCATTGAGTTACGTCAAGCCGATTGTGCAGATGCCAATTCCGGAAGTGCCGCATTACGTCGATAATACGGCTGCTTACACTCAGGGAAATTTTGGAAAGAAAAAACCCAAACCATTTAGTGTCATGCTCGATATTTATCCGATAACCGATTTGAACGATCAATCGACCAACAAAGTATCGAGACCGAGACTACCACCTGTTGGTATCGAGGAATACGATCCCAGAAGACCTCTCGCTTACAATCGTGGTCAGAGACATCATTCATCACCGCAGGGACAATCAATTCCGTTGGTAGCTATTCCGGCTGGTCAAACGGGACTTACCGAGGAGGAGGAACGACAACAGATGATATTTCATCTAAATTTGTATCCGAGAAAAAAAAACAAACTCAATAGGTCAGACGAATTTGATAATAATAATGATAATGATTTGAATGATGATAAAGTTAGGAAAAAGGGATTTTTTTTATTTTGACTTCCTTGTAGAGGAAGCTTTGGGTATGTACAACAAATATTAGGGAGCAATATTCATTTTTGAATTTTCCACCTTTTTTTTTGGTTTTAACTTTACAGTGTGAGGTTTGCTGCATTTTCAATGCATTTTTCTGAAAAAAATGCAAATACCATAAATATCGAATGCTTTCATCAATTTTCTTCAAGTTCCAAATGTCCTGTGACGGTACCCAATATATGTAGGAAGTGTTGATACGATAGTTCAAAAATTGTATAAGCCTTAACAAACGCTTATACCGATTTTGGAAAAAAAAAAAAAAAATCCATACATTTGGAACTCCTTGATCGATTGTCGCCAAATTCAATTCTAAATGTTATTTAATGGTACTCAATGCATGTAGGAAATTTTGACACGATAACCCAAAAATTGAACATGTTTTAGCGTTGGCAAACACTTATACCGATTTTGGGAAAATCTAAAAAATCTAAGAAATTCTATGAATTTGGGACTCTTGGATGGATTATTCCCAAATTCAATTGCAAATAGTAATTGGCAATGTTCTACTTGTGTAAAATGATTTAGCCCGATAATTCGACAATTGTAGGAATTACACGCTCTTAACATTTTTGAATAAATTCAAAATAGTGTAAAACCTGGCCAGAGTTGTTCAATCTTCACGAAAATTGTATCGTGACTAACGGGAAGATCTACTTGGCCACAAAATTTCAAAAGGATCGGTTAAGGGAGGAAATAGGGTTAGGACAGCGTTTTCTCAATGATTTTCATGAATTTTTTTATAGTATAAAAAATGAATATAATTTATTGAAACTTTGAGAATATTTTAGACATATATTTAAGTATATACTATAAAATTTTTGAAGAATTTTCTTGAAAAACACTGGGGATATTAGCGACCCCATATTGCAGGTCACAATCAGACTCAGCATTTTGCGTACATTCTGGAAGCCGCAATTTTCATGTGAAATCAAACGAGGTTGGAATTTACTTTTATTATATGTCTCTCTTCTATATGAACCTAAATGCTATCAAAAAAATAGAAAATTTAATTTTTTACAGGGGTTAAAACAAAAAAGCATGATTTTTTGCCATTTTTTACAACTTTATTTGCAAAAAAAAAATTATTTTAAATAATGATAATATTCCGATTTTAGGTTCATATAGAGTGCAATACTATGAAGAAAGTAACTGCCATTTTTTAGAATGATTGGTTGAAAATTTTTCAAACTAGCGTGTACGCAAGCTAAAAAAAGTCGTTTTCCGAAAAACGCGTTTGAAAAAATAGTACCAAGAAAAACAAGCAATATGGGGTCGCTAATATTTTATAGTATATACTTAAATATATGCATAAAATATTCTCAAAGTTTCAATAAATTATATTCATTTTTTATACTATAAAAAAATTCATGAAAATCATTGAGAAAACGCTGTCCTAACCCTATTTCCCCCCTTAATGGCTTATAACAATAGAACGAGTCGGAATTTTCATTTAAAATTTTGGGAACATATTTTTCAATAGTTTTACTAACAATTTATGAAATAAAAAAAAAATCGATTTTTTGAACCGTCTAACCCTATTTCCCCCCTTAAAACGTTCCGAAGTTATAGAAGTTCGGAGCCGCAAGATACACACACACTCATATCCATTCGAGCATTTGTGTAAACGTATTTTTCCGACGTTTTAACCCATGCTGAACACAGTGGCATTTAACAAAAAAAATTTCAAGTACCAAAACACTTTCAGGAAGCAAAAAGGCTGATAATCACACTAATGATGATGATAATGATGATGAAGATAAAGACAATAATAATGAGAGTTTCAGAGACATGAATTTCTAATATTATCGATAAGTACAAAATTATCGATGAAATTCTTCGTGGAAGAGACGAGCATAACAAGACTTTCACTAAAAAGTCTCGTACAGTTCTTATGAGATCGGTGCCGTCAGAGTGAAATGTCAGGTTGACACTTAACACGAATACGTGATGTAATTTGTAAAAAAAAAAACATCGAGAAAAAATGTTCCTAAACGCTGAATCCAAGACGTTTCCACGACTTCTTAATAATCTTGTTCACGCAGCTAATTTCATAATCTCATATGAAATTAAGCGCGTGGAAAAGATTGTTAAAAATTAATCGACAAAAAATCACGGATTAGTTTCTTAAGAAAAATTCGAATGAATAAAAAATAATCATCATTATTTCTTCACATAAACAATATAATTTTTGATTGTGCTAACGATATAAATACGTAATTTTGTAATCGAATTAATGATTTTTTTTTCCATTCTTACTCTTAATAACTTTTTTTTCCCAGAAAGGACATAATTCAAAGATCGGGATCAATGCGACCGGAGGATCGTCAAAAGTTCATGCACAGCGTAATGTCACCCTTCGACGCCATTACGAAACAACTTACCGATCATTCGGCGATCGAGGAGTCAAAGTACGAGGAGTCCGAACTTCCGGAAACGAGTGAATCAACGGTCGCCGAGCAACGGCCGAGTTTTATTGAAATGGAAAATGAGAATGTTGGGACGGAAAAAAATGACGATAAGATTGCCAACGAGAATTCCTCGATTTCCTCGAACATCGAAGAACCGTCGAATAATCATCAATTGATTAACAACGAGGAGACAAAAATTGGGGAGAAAAATATTTATTCGAACGTCGAGTGCAGTAATTGTCAGGAGTCGAAGAGAACGAAGAAAAGATTGACAAATTTGAGCAAAGACATTGACACACCCGAGGGTTTTCAGGCGTTTGCCGATGGCCTTTTGGCAACTGACTAAAAAAAAAGAAAAGAAAAATAGATTAAATTATTTAACGTAATGAAAGAGCCAAAGGTGATTAATTCAAAATAACAACAACGACAAAATTATATATTGTTATTCGATCGATTGGGTGACTGTGAGAAAAGAGAAAGCGCACTGAGAATTTCTCTATCTTGGCTAATTAGGGTAATTAACTCTCTCTCTCGAGAGAAAAAAAAAATTAATAACGTATCTCTCGTGATTAATACAAAAGACGCGATATCACGTCGATTCATGGTCTTATGAACGCACAGGCGTGCGTAACATTTTTTTTTCATCTTTCATTCCACGAGTGAGTAAAAGTTTCTGAGCCACGTGAAAACAGAAAAAAATCCATTAAATTCAATGTTTAACGATACGGGACGCGGACAACCGTAACCCTGACATTTTGAGAAGAGGCAATTTGACGTCGATACTTTCGAGCCGTGTTTTGTATAATTAATTACATTCCCGTGGCCGAATTCTCCATGAAAATGTCAACGTCTAAATACAACATTTAGAATGGTAGTTCCATCTGTGTATTTTTTTGTTTTGACTGTTAAAAAATTATGAAAATACATAATTACGGTAAAATGTACATTTTTCTTTATTTCACGATACTTAAGTTACGATTTATAATACAAAAGCACTTTCTTCTCATCCTGATACCTAAATATTCTCATTTTTTTGTTTTTTTTTTATTTTATTTTTTAAACAATCGACGCGTCGTTTAATAATGTACAATGTTTTATTTTTCGTCGATCAGTAAATACGATAAATGCACGAGGAGAAATGTAGATAACGGGAATAATTCACACAATTCAGGATCGTTCGTGAATCACACACTGCAACACTGAGCACCAAAATCTTTATCGAAGTTTAGGGGGAAAAAAAAAGAAATATATTAGACACCATTTTGAATAAAGAAGCATTACAAATGATTTACCACAATTACGAATAATTATTGCCAGGAAAATTTGAATTATCATTCTTTAAAAAATAATTAAGAATAATTGGAAACGATTATTCATTTATAATGAACGTTATTATTCTTTCGCAATAATTATTTGTAATTATATTGTTGAAGAATTATTTTTAATGATTCTATATTCGAACGATGCCCATCTCTCATAAGCACATCCAAGTACTTCACGGTCTGGATAACGTGCTGGGATGATAGAGCGTCGTGTCGGCTCCCCACTCGTACGGTCCTTCGTGCGGTCCCAGAGTTACCATCGTTCCAGGCCCAAGTGTTCCCAGAGTCGTGTGCGATTGTGCATTCACCATTCCAGGACCCGACGACACAAAACTTAACGGAGGTCTCGTTTGTTCGCGAAGACGAGCGTGCTTCACTTGCCTCTTGTATCTGTAAATAAATTATATTAATAATTAGCTGTCCCCTGCGGTTTCATCCGCGTTCGATTTCTGTCCCCCGATTCAACGCGTTTTCGCCGCTTTTTAGGGTCATAGCATAAATTTATATAGCGTAAAGCCTTTATGGATAAACGGGCTATCTAATGCAAAAAGAATTTTCAAAATCGGATAAGTATTTACTGAGATTAGCGCGTTCAAACAAACAAACTGTCCAGCTTTATTATAGTATCGTATAGATATCGTAGTAAGATAGTAAGATTAGGGTCATAACATGAAGTTATATAAGTTAGAGCCTTCCTGGATAAACGGGCTATCTGATGCAAAGAGAAAATTTCAAATCAGATAAGTATTTAGTGAGATTAGCGCGTTCAAACAAACAAACTCTCCAGGTTTATTATAGTATCGTATAGATATCGTAGTATAGTAGTAAGATAGTAAGATTAGGGTCATAGCATGAAGTTATATAGTCTAGAGCGTTCCTGGATAAACGGGCTATCTAATGCAAAAAGAATTTTTCAAATCGAACTAATATTTCCTGAGATTAGCGCGTTCGAACAAACATACAAACTCTCCAGCTTTATTATAGTAGTAAGCTAGTAAGATTAGGATCATAGCATAAAGTTATATATCCTAGAGCCTTCCCGAATAAACGGGCTATCTAATGCAAAAAGAATTTTTCAAATCGGATTAGTATTTCCTGAGATTAGCGCGTTCGAACAAACATACAAACTCTCCAGCTTTATTACAGTAGTAAGATAGTAAAATTAGGATCATAGCATAAAGTTATATAGCCTAGAGCCTTCCTGGATAAACGGGCTATCTAATGCAAAAAGAAGTTTTCAAATCGAACTAATATTTCCTGAGATTAGCGCGTTCGAACAAACATACAAACTCTCCAGCTTTATTATAGTAGTAAGCTAGTAAGATTAGGATCATATCATAAAGTTATATATCCTAGAGCCTTCCCGAATAAACGGGCTATCTAATGCAAAAAGAATTTTTCAAATCGGTGTAAGGTGACGATTAGAGATTTAAATAGTCCCGCGTTCACCCGTGTGCGGAAAATTGGGAATTCACGAGATACACGCGCATGACGGGTGACTCCTCGTTCCGTCGTGCTTAGGTGGGAGGTAATTTCGATTAGATGATCCTCTTTCGCTCCGGGGACGCCGACGAGTCAACAGAAATATTACCGAAGTCCCGAATACGCTCGATTATCCACTGCGTGGGCTTGTTGCACGAGACGGCGAGGACAGAGACAAAATCACTTAACCTATCATTCCAATCGAACTGGCCAGTCGTTGGAATATCTGGAAGTTATCTTTCGTCACGTACATCAGCTACCCCGGAGCAAGGAAAGAGCCATCGAGGAAGCGTTTCCTTCGACCAACAAGATACGTAAATATATATTGCCTCAATTGATATCTCACCAAGAACAATTCAAAGTGATCTCATAAAAACTGCGAAAGAACGATATGGGTGCGCGTGCGACTCGAATCCGTCGCGAACCCGAAACTTGAATGATATATGTATGTCTTGGATGTGTGTATGCGTGTGTGTAGAATTATCGTTGTGTTATATTAACAAAAAAGTCAAGAAGCGTAAGATTTTAATGGTCTAACTGGCGAGAGGCTTCGATCCTTTCCTCGATGGCCATCCATCTTTTTGTAACATTATTATTTGATCAAAGTCGAGCATTGAAATAAAATTACCATTGTTTGGATTATTCTCGTGTTTCCTTTCGTACAAAAATAAAATAAATAAAAACAGATATCACATCGGATTAGTATTTCCTGAGATTAGCGCGTTCGAACAAACATACAAACTCTCCAGCTTTATTATAGTAGTAAGATAATAAAATTAGGACCATAGCATAAAGTTATTTAGCCTAGAGCCTTCCTGAATAAACGGGCTATCTAATGCAAAAATAATTTTTCAAATCGGACTAATATTTCCTGAGATTAGCGCGTTCGAACAAACATACAAACTCTCCAGCTTTATTATCGTAGTAAGATATTGACTTTTTGCTAGAAATTTATTCGTGAAGCACACTGAAGTATATCAATTCTTATTGTTTGTTAAATTAGAACCAAGTATTCCCATAGAGAAAGCTTTGTTTCTCAAGCTTTTCATAACAAATGTGTGTGTGAATGTATGTGTTTGATTAAGATTTTATTAATTTACAAATTTATCAAAAAATCATTCCAACCATCAAATTGAAGTTACCCACATACTCGAACATACTAATAAGGGCGAAAAAAAGGTGCAAATTGAAACTTGCCCATAGCTACCTCCTCGTTTCCGAAGATTCATATAGCTTCGACTATGAGACAACCTACAATGAAAAAAGCCACTTGTTTATGGAGGAACATTTCGTAAATCCTCGAAAACGAGGTGGCAGCTCTGTACTAGTTTCAATGCGCACTTTTTTATATTGCTATAAAAAAAAACTGCCCTATACAATAAATAAATAAAAATGAATAAAGACAATAATTTACTTGGAGTGCATGCAGCATAGTGTACAACTCGAGACGATAGCAGCGACGCCGACGAGTGCAGCAATCGCCAGGACCCACATCTGCGTCATTGAAGCATCGGCACGAGCAACAATGGCCGCACAATGTTGAACCTTTTCCACGTGATACTTGTCGTAGACCCTTTTGAGCTCATCGTTCTTAGGATCGCGCAAAAGTGCTTTCATTTCTTCGAGATCGTAAGCCTCTCTTCCGACCATCTGGAAGCACGAGCTAGTCGACGAGAAATCCAATGAATTGTCGTCTTTGGAATAAAATTGTGTATCATAGACATTGACGGAAATCGGTAATGAGAGAGCTTGTTGAACGGCTCTCTCAAAGTCCTCGAGTATCTTTCGAACCTCGACCGGTGGTTTGGAAAAGACAAATTTCAACATATCCCTGTCGCGAAGTAAAAATATTCTCAGCGTTACATTAGTCTCTCTCGCATTATTTTCCGAATTATTCGCGGTTATCGGTATCTCCATAAAACCATCGGCATAACCGGCCAACGATCCGGTTGTTCTCAATTCACCGGTTTCCGAGTTTAGAGCGAGATACGATGGAATTTCTCTCTTCGACATTGATGGCTCAGCGAGTGATGTGAAGGAAACTTTGCCCATTATATAATTGATCGGTAGAGAATCGGAATCGTCGTCATAGGCTTCTAGCGTAATGAGACTGGTGTCGATCGGTACGTTCAATCTCACGCCAAGCGTTATGTTGTCTTTGCGAAACTTTGGTTTGTTATCATCGATATCGGTGATTCTTATTAGCACTTGTCTTTCCGACGGATCCTGACGATTGTAGGGTTTCGGTACAACTTCCGATTTACCGATCGGATACTTGAAACATTTGATCGTTAGTAAATGACGATCGTTCGTTTCTCTGTCCAATCTACCTGCCGATCGTACAACTACCGAATTGTTATCGAGACGCTCGACACTAAACAGTGCCGCCTCGTTACCATAAATTATGGCATAATCGATCATTCCATTCTCATTAATATCCTCATCGATCGCCTCAATGACGCCCACCTTGGTACCGATCGGAACTTCCTCGAGTACATTAAGCTCGATCGGTGGACTGTCCAAGGTACGTTTGAAGTGAGGCTTATGATCGTCAATGTCATTAATGATAACCTGAAGTACTCTCGTTGCTTGCTGCGGTGGATCACCCAAATCTTGAGCAACCAGAATCAACGTGTAACTGTCCTTCATCTCTCGATCGAGCAATTTCTTCGTTGTTATAAGACCGGTCTCGCCGTTTATACGAAAAGCACTCGCGTCATTGCCGAAATTACCATCCTCCAGAAATTTAAATGTTATCCTACCGTTCGGCAAGTTTGGATCATCCGGATCCGATGCAACGACTTGAAACACCGGACTACCGATCGTCGAATTTTCAGACACGTAAGCGATCTCTTCCAGTGTCGGCCTAATAAAAAGTGGAACACCGTCGTTGCTTACCACGTCACCGATATACAGTGTCAATGATACGTCGCTGTAGAGAATCGGCATACCGGAATCTTGGGCACGTACCCTCATGTTATACGGCTCCGTACGACCTTTTCCAGTGAGCTTTTTAGCCGATGATATTTCACCGGTCTCGTGATTTATTTCAAAAAGTCCTGAAAGCCAGAAATCATTTTAATAATGTTTCTCATGAATAGAGGGGTTCATCCGTCAATTAATTTGTCATTTATCATCAATGAATCCATTAATCCTCCCCTTTGAAATCGTTAAGGGGGGAAATAGGGTGAGACGGTTCAAAAAATCGGTTTTTTTTTATTTCATAAATTGTTAGTAAAACTATTGAAAAATATGTTCTCAAAATTTTAAATGAAAATTCCGACTCGTTCTATTGTTATAAGCCATTGAGGGGGGAAATAGGGTTAGGACAGCGTTTTCTCAATGATTTTCATGAATTTTTTTATATTATAAAAAATGAATATAATTTATTGAAACTTTGAGAATATTTTATACATATATTTAAGTATATACTATAAAATTTTTGAAGAATTTCCTTGAAAAACACCGAAGATATTAGCGACCCCATATTGCTTGTTTTTCTTGGTACTATTTTTTCAAACGCGTTTTTCTGAAAACGACTTTTTTTGAACTTGCGTACACGCTAGTTTGAAAATTTTTCAACCAATCGTTTTGAAAATTGGCAGTTACTTTCTTCATAGTATTGCGCTCTATATGAACCTAAAATCGGAATATTATCATTATTTAAAATAATTTTGGTAAATATGGAGCAAAGGGGACACACTTCCGATTGACTTGCCTTTAATATATGTTGTGTAGGGACCCTTCCTGAACAACTTTTTCCTCTGACACAATTGGGGGTCGTTATTTATTAAAAAGTTATTAACAAATAAAGTTAATAATTCATATAGCTATTTTCCTTATACCAGCCAGTCCTAATCATCTTGTCCTTCACATTTGTTGTTACGAATACACCCCTGAGTAGCATACGAAAAGTTTTATCCGTCGCTCATGGTTTGTTAAAAAGTTATTAACAAAAAAAGGTTCATAAATCAAAGATGAACTACTTGTTCTAGTGTATGGTGAACAGCACACGCATGAGAGGGGGGGCTGCGTCACCCTGCAATCCTCCACTCGCCAGCCCAAAGACAAACCAAAAACAACGCAAACAAACATATAAACAAACAATTATTTGTTTTATTCATCATTTATATTATGCAGCGGATACATGGTACTCATAATGTCGAAGAAACTGTCGATACGATGGTCGACAGTTTTGGATTTGTTTGTTTATTGGGTTTGTGTTTTTTGGTTTGGGTTTGTTTTGGATTTGTTTCTTTATTGGGTTTGTTTTGGATTTGTTTCTTTATTGGGTTTGGGTTTATGGTTTGGGTTTATTTTGGATTTGTTTGTTGGGTTTGTTCGTTTGGGTTTTGGGTTTGTTTTGGGTTCGTTTGTTTGTTGGGTTTGTCTGTTTGTTTCTTTACGTTACTGGGGTTGTTTGTTTGTTTGTTGGGTTTGTCTATTTGTTTCTTTAGGTTACTAGGGTTGTTTTGAGTTGTTTTTGGTTTGTTTATGGGCTGGTAGGCGGTGGGGGCAGTGGGGCCGCAGCCCCTCCGATCATACGTGTACTGGCCACCATGCAAGTATTTCATATTCTATTTATGAATTTTCTTTTGTTAATAACTTTTTAACAAACAATGAGGACGGATAAAACTTTTGGTATGTTACTCAGGGGAGTATTCTTAACAACACATGTGTAGGACAAGATGATTGGGACTGGCTGCTATAAGGAAAATAGCTATATGAATTATTAACTTTATTTGTTAATAACTTTTTAATAAATAACGACCCCCAATTGTGTCAGAGGAAAAAGTTGTTCAGAAAGGGTCCCTAGACAACATATATTAAAGGCTAGTCAATCGGAAGTCGGTCCCCTTTGCTCCATATTTACCATAATTTTTTTTTTTCAAATAAAGTTGTAAAAAATGGCAAAAAATCATGCTTTTTTGTTTTGACCCCAGAGAAAAATTCATTTTTCTATTTTTTCGATAGCATTTAGGTTCATATAGAAGAGAGACATATAATAAAAGTAAATTCCAACCTCGTTTGATTTCAGATGAAAATTGCGGCTTCCAGAATGTACGCAAAATGCTGAGTCTGATCGTGACCTGCAATATAGGCTCGCTAATATCTTCGGTGTTTTTCAAGGAAATTCATCAAAAATTTTATGGTATATACTTAAGGCAGTCGTCTGGTCTAGAGCGTCATTTTTAATGTGCAATAACGTTTGAACCGTTGAAGTTGTCTTGATGAAAATTCACACGTGCATTTATTGACCCTTAGAGAATACTTGTACATTAAAAAAAAATATTATTTTAAATATTTTCATGTAGTTTTTTGCCTTGTTGCAAAATGGTGCGTCGAAATCGGCGCCCACTCTGGACGATGTTGTATGCATCTGATAAAAAACTATATAGATATATTCTCAATCTGTATGAGTATTCTGAGCACTGGTAGCAGAATTGGTACTTAAAAAATTTTTTTGACAAAATGGCGGCCTGTTGAACTTTCATTAATGATATTTCATACATTGGAATATCATTAATAAAAGTTCAGTTAGGTGAAAAAAAATATATATATATATTCTCAATCTGTATGAGTATTCTGATCACTGGTAGCAGAATTGGTACTTAAAAAAATTTTTTGACAAAATGGTTGCCTGTTGAACTTTCATTAATGATATTTCATACATTGAAATATCATTAATGAAAGTTCAACAGGCCGCCATTTTGTCAAAAAATTTTTTTAATTACCAATTCTGCAACCAGTGCTCAGAATACTCATACAGATTGAGAATATATATATATTTTTTTTTTCAAATGCATACAACATCGTCCAGAGTAGGCGCCGATTTCGGCGCACCATGTTGCAACAAGGCAAAAAACCACATGAAAATATTAAAAATAATTTTTTTTTTTAATGTACAAGTATTTTCTAGGGATCAATAAATGCACGTGTAAATTTTCATCAAGACAACTTCAACGGTTTAAACGTTATTGCTCATTAGAAATGACGTCAAAAATCTCGCTCTTGTCCAGACGACTGCCTTAAATATATGTACAAAATATTCTCAAAGTTTCAATAAGTTATACTCATTTTTTATACTATAAAAAAATTCATGAAAATCATTGAGAAAACGCTGTCCTAACCCTATTTCCCCAGTTAATGGTCAAAATGAAGAACTGACCAACCCCAGGAACTAACGCACATTTTGCAACGATATTCCAACAACGGGACTGCCATAAAGTGCTGTCGAGGTTACCGATTTCAAATTCAGCATCCGAAGTCCGAAATTCAAAACGGTGGATTCAATATAGCTGGCCTAAATGTGTTAATTCCTGAGGTCGCTCGGGCAATCCCCGTCTCAGCCATACGAGGATTAATCACGATATTGAAATTAATTTTTAATTCTTACCATTTGCTTCTCCCTCGTCAATAATTTCGAAATGAACCATTCCACCCTTTCCCTCGTCCGGATCGCTAGCGGTGATATTCACGACGCTCACGCCCTTCGGAGCATTTTCCGGTATAACCGCGGTGTAAGAATCCTGCGGGAAACTCGGAGCATTGTCATTAACATCGAGAACGTCAACGGTAACGAGCGCTCTGGTTGTTCTCTGTTCGGCGCCACCCTGTGGCATATCCGAGGCGACAACGTAAAATCTCAGCACCGATTGTCTCTCACGATCGAGTGTTATGTTACCGCCAATTTGTATATTTCCGCTAATAGAATCGATCTCAAAGAGATTTGCATTTTCGCCGGTTAACGAGTATCTGACCTCGCCGTAACCTCTCTTAACTTCTTGCTCGGTGTTCGAGCTATCGGTGTCCGTTGCTCTAACGTTTAGAACGATTTTCGAGGATTTCGAAGACTCGAGAACGGATATCTTGTAATCGGGATGACTGAATAACGGACTATTGTCATTGGCGTCATGGACCTCGACAATGACAGTCGCTTCGGACATTCTTCGCGTTATGTCGTAATCGCGAGCTAGTGCACGAACTTTAAAACGTATGAACTGTAATAAGAGAGGAAAATAATGATATTGTTTTGAAAAAAAATTTAATTCAAATAAGCAGTCAATGAAAAGTCGAAATAATTACTTTTTGATTCAACGTCTCGTAGTCAAGTCTCTTGCTCAGCACGACATTTCCACTTTGAACTCCAACGTTTACGTAACCCTCGTCGTCGTCATCGCGAACGAGTTCGAATCTCTGCACAGGCCATCCTGTCGTGGGTTCCTTGGCCGAGAGCATCATCAGTGTAGTGCCGAGTGGTTGTTCTTCGGGTACGGTGACCCGTATGATTGGATTATTCGGTGACCAGCCAGGATTCGTAAAACTTGGATTATCATCGCTGTAAGCCTGAATGTATATCGTCACCTCGACCTCGGCCAATTGTTTTTCCCTGTCGACAACCGCGTTCAAATCTCTGGCTTGTACGGTCAGTATCACAACGGCTGCTACTTGATAATCGAGAACTCGATTAACCGCTATCGTGCCGGTCGTTGAATTTATACGAAAAGCCGTTTTGTAGTCGTAAGGAGTTGTGCTCTTCAGAGCCACCCCGGTTTTGTCAACGGCTTTTATCGGCTCGATTAGAGAATATTCGATTATCGAATCCGAGTCTGGATCGGTCGCGGATACTTTCAGCACCGATTCACCTTGTTGAGGATAATAATTGATTGTACCATTTGAAACATTGAATTAATTAATTAATTTAAATCAATTTTAGTTGATTAATGCTAATAACAAGTTGAAATTTGCAAGTTGCTTCAACGAAATTCTACACAACGCTCAAAGCCCTCTCTATAAGGTACTTTATCTTTTTGAATTTTTCTCACAGAGAAAACTATGAGCGTTTTGTGAAATTTCGAGGAAGGAATTTTTAACTTTCACCTCTTTATCCTATACGTATTGTAAAATCCAAAATTGTCGAATAATTTTAAGTTTCATAAATCATAATCGTTTCGACGATTCATGCGAGAAGTTCGACACCAATCGTCGTTCAATTACAGTGGGTCAAAAATGTATTCATACACCTTGTTTTTTTGCGATAACTTTATAGACATAAGCGATACGCAATGAAAGCCAATTTTATTTAATAGTACATCAGGTGCAGAGATAAACTGCAAATGGAGAATTTTTTCCCAGGAATAATAGAAGAATTATGCGAAAAAAACGAAAATTTTCGGGCAAAAAAAGTATTCATACACTTACGATTATAGTGAAAACCTACGTCATCATAGTTCTTAATTATAACTAATGTTTGGTGTGCATCCCTTTTGCTTCAATTATCGCCTCGAGTCTCTTAGGCATGGATTCTACTAGCTTTTGCGTTGTTTCTTTTGCTATTTTCGTCCATTCTTCTAAAAGCACTCTTTGGAGATCGGATTTGTTTGTTATTCTTCTTTTTCTAATTTCTACATCCACCAAGTGCCATAAATTTTCAATAGGATTGATGTCCGGAAATTCTGGTGGTGTAATCAATTGTTTGCGGACATTATAGAGTAACTATTCCCTCGTTTTCATGGCAGTATGTTTCGGGTCGTTATCTTGTTGGAAGTAGAAATTACCATCCAGGCCCATTTTATCTACACTTGCTTTGAAATTGCTGCGCAACACGTCGATATACTTCTGGGCATTCATTGTACCATCTATAAAAGCCAGATTACCAACGCCATAATATCCCATACAGCCCCAAACCATGACGCTTCCTCCGCCGTGCTTTACAGTCGGTAATAAATTTTTCTGCCGGAGCTCGGTATTTGGCTTCCGCCCGACGAATTTTTTTCCATCGGACCCAAAGATATTAAACTTCGATTCATCCGAGAATACGACACGTTTCCAAAATTCTATAGATTTTTTTACGTAGGTTTTTGCGAAACCTAAACGTTTTTCTCGATTTATATTGTTAATTAATGGTTTTATGCGGGCAGTTCTACCGTATATTTGTGCAGAATGCAAAACGTTTCGAATAGTCTGGGGACACACGCTCTTCCCCAATGTGGACGCGACATCATTCGCTAAACTGCGAGCACTTGTGAACGGTTTATTCGTAGCCTCTGTAACAATACTCCGACGCTCTCGTACCGTTAGTATTCTCGGTCGACCGGTTCGTGGCTTATTTTCTTTGCTGTTTGTTCTTTCGTATTTTTTTATTATATATTACACTGTTGCGAAACTTAGTTTAGTTCTTTACTAATTTTTCGATAACTTTGACCGCGTTTCCGAAGAAAAATCACTCTATCTCGCATGGATATTGATATTTCGCTTTTCTTTGCCATCGTGTCTGTTCAGAGTGTAAACTCCATTGTGTAACCATTGTGTAAACGAAGACTTGTTTACATTGTACGCAGAGGTCAGACCGTCCGTGAGTGAATATCGAGGCTTAGCAGCTCAATCGTAAGTGTACGAATACTTTTTTGGCCCGAAAATTTTCGTTTTTCTTTGCATAATTCTTCTATTATTCCTGGGAAAAAATTCTCCATTTGCAGTTTATCTCTGTACCTGATGTACTATTAAATAACATTGGCTTTCTTTGCGTATCGCTTATGTCTATAAAGTTATCGCAAAAAAACAAGGTGTATGAATAATTTTTTGACCCACTGTATATTCTATCTATGTTCAAAATTTTTACCTCGAAATCGAAAAAGTTCGACGCAAATTGCACGAGCTAGAGTTTTAACAAACGCCCACACCGGTTTTTGGAAAAATTAAAAATTCTATAAATTCAAAACGACTTCACCAATGTTCTTCTAATGTATTAGCGAAAATCTTACAGTTAAAAGTCTATTTATCCGGGTTACTCGAAAATTGCTCTGAACACAGAATTAAAAATTTTTTTTTTAATCTCATGAAATCCAAGAAATTTTCGAAAAAATTGTAATGAATTTTCAGCGGGAAATTTCAAAGCAATTTGATGTTACAGCGTTTTTAATTTTCCACCCCTAACCCATACACGCACACACACACACACACTCTTCCATCCGGATAATTTTTCTAAATGTGATTATCCAATGTTTTAGAACATTTTAAACACAGTTCCATTAAAAACACTATTTGACCGATGTTTTTCAAATGCATCAGCGAACATCCTACAGTTAACACTCTATTTATCCGAATTCCTCGAAAATTGCTTTTAACACAGATTTTTGAAATGTTTTAAAATCTTATGAAATCAAAAAAAAAATCTCAAATAGATTGTAATGCATAAAAGACCATTTCCGATTCATGTTTATACAAAATTTCAGCGGGAAATTTCAAACCAATTTGATGTTACAGCGTTTTTAATTTCCCACCCCTATCCCATACACACGCACACATTTATCCGGATAATTTTTTTAAATGCGATTTTCCAATGTTTTAAAACAATTTGAAAACAATTCCATTACAAACACGATTTTTTCCCATGAAGTCAGAGGTTCTTCTACGAAGAAGCAATTTATTACTTTACTTCATTAATTAAGTACTTCTCTGTCATACCGATTGCCGCTCTCTCGGAGATGTAAACCAGATACGTTGCTTTTTTGAATTCCGGTGGTTTATTATTGACATCCAAAACATTAACAGTGACGGTGGTCGTAGCTGTTTCTCTGACGGGTGTTCCAGAATCTACGGCGTAAACAATGACCTCGTATTTGTCGCCTCCGGTCTCCAGGTCCAATCGCGCATCAGGCGAAACAGTAAGAATCCCCGAACTGGAAGAACCATTAATTTGCGAATTGAAACAGAGCGTAAAATTGCTGCAATGATTAATTATAAATTAGTCAGTTGGTACCTCGAGTCTATCACAAAGTTATCCTTAGCCCCAGAGGCAATGTAGTACTGCAGAAGACTATCTCTGCCATCAGGATCGTTCGCCATTACTTTGATGACCTCTGTACCGGGTGTAGCGTTCTCGAGGAGTCTCGCCCGATAACTATTTGGTCCTGGAGATCCAGCCTTATAATTACCACGAAAAATGGGTTTCTGATTGCCCGGTACACCAACGCGTACCAACAACTTGGCGTCGGAATAGAGCGGTGGTTTTCCGGCGTCGGTAGCGCGAATTTCCAATTCATAGAGGCCACGTTCGGTATCACCAGATTTTGCCGGTAGAAGCATCGTCACTTCGCCACTATCGGCATTAATCCTGAAGACATTATCGGTCAGGCTATTGTGACGATTGATCGTATAATTGATCCTTCCGTTACCGTGAATAGGACCATCGATATCCGTCGCTCTGACGAACATTTGTGGATCAAAACTCGTGGCACCCTCGCGTACAGTACGCGAATATTCGCGTTGTTCGAAAATCGGCACGTTGTCATTAACGTCCACGAGTTCAATGAGAATATTGACCGTGGAAACTCTGCCACCTCCGTCCTTCGCCTCCATCGTCAGGGAATAAGACTTTTGTGTCTCGTAATCCAATCGCTTTGACAATGATATACCACCGTTTTTCGAATCGGTACGAAATTTATCGGCGCCAAAACCACGCAGTGTGTAGGTCAATTGACCGAAGGCACCGCTGTCCGTGTCTCTCGCAACAACGTTACCGAAATTCGTGCCTGGTTCCGCGTCCTCCGGTATCGATAACTTGTAAACGGATTGAGAAAATTCTGGCGCGTGATCGTTCGCGTCCATCAATTTTATGTGAACCCTCGACGAAGCGGCCTTTACCATATTTGTTTTTTTTTTAACTCGTTATTGAACGTTAATCATTATAATTGTTAGAGAAATTCAATCAAACTCACCACTCTTCCGCTTACGAGAGCGACCACGTTAAACTCCAATTCTCTCTTGGAAGGATCCTCGACGTCGTAATCCAGGACACTCGTGTCCCTGGCTCTTATCACAACGGGAACTCTACCCTGAGCATTTTCGGGACTCACGGTAAATGCACCACTTATTCCGGGATAATTCGCCGAGTCTCGAAGTTCCAGACGGAATTTCGCATTGTCACCAACATCTTCGTCACTCACGACCATATTTAGTCCTATTAAGGGAGGAAATAGGATTAGACGGTTCGAAAAATCGATTTTTTTTTATTTCATAAATTGTTAGTAAAACTATTGAAGAATATGCTCCCAAAATTTTTAATGAAAATTCCGACTCGTTCTACTGTTATAAGCCATTAACGCGGTAGTCTGATCTAGAAATTTGAAAAAATGTATTTTTTTTTTTTTTTTCATTTTCTTATTCCTTAGACCTTTCTTCATACGCTCCTGAAAACCGTTTATTGATAGTTCAAAAATTAGCCGAGAAATAAAAATTCTAAGCAAGCCGCGCGCTCAGGTAGCGCGGTCGGGAAGCAGCTGCGCGGACGGTGTCAAAACTTTGAACGCGTTTATCTCAGAACTATGTTTCTCAAATCGGCACCCACGATATCTCGATAACTAATGGACCGATCGAGCTCAAATTTTGCACGTACCTTAGGTAGCCTGTTTCTGAGGACTGGTAGCAGAATTGGGTCGGAAAATAATTTTGCCGACATGTTATAACTCGTCGAATACCCGAAAATGTATGAAATATCATTAATGAAAGTTGAACAGGCCGCCATTTTGTCAAAATTTTTTTTTAAGTCCCAATTCTGCTACCAGTGCTCAGAATACTCATACAGATTGAGAATATATATATTTTTTTTTTTTCAGATGCATACAACATCGTCCAGAGTGGGCGCCAATTGAGGCGGCTTTCGGCGCACCATGTTGCAACAAGGCAAAAAACTACATGAATATATTTAAAATAATTATTTTTTTTAATCTACAAGTATTCTCTAAGGATCAATAAATGCACGTGTAAATTTTCATCAAGACAACTTCAACGGTTTAAAAATTATTGCACATTAGAAATGACGTCAAAAATCTCGCTCTAGACCAGTAGCCTTAAAGTGAGTAGCTCTCCTTCAGGCCCCGAGCGCGCCACGTGTATAACCGAGCGGTCTATTTTTTCAAACGCGTTTTTCTGAAAACGACTTTTTTTTAACTTGCGTACACGCTAGTTTGAAAAGTTTTCGAACAATCGTTTTGAAAATTGGCAGTTACTTTCTTCATAGTATTGCGCTCTATATGAATCTTAAATCGGAATATTATCATTATTTAAAATAATTTTTTTTTTGCAAATAAAGTTGTAAAAAACGGCAAAAAATCATGCTTTTTTGTTTTGACCCCTGTAGAAAATTCAATTTTCTATTTTTTTGATAGTATTTAGGTTCATATAGAAGAGAGACATATAATAAAAGTAAATTCCAGCCTCGTTTGATTTCAGATGAAAATTGCGGCTTCCAGAATGTACGCAAAATGCTGAGTCTGATTGTGACCTGCAATATGGGGTCACTACTATTCCCGGTGTTTTTCAAGAAAATTCTTCAACAATTTTATAATATATACTTAAATATATGTATAAAATATTCTCAAAGTTTCAATAAATTATATCCATTTTTTATACTATAAAAAAATTCATGAAAATCATTGAGAAAACGCTGTCCTAATCCTATTTCCCCCTTAAATGACAAAATTTCGTAATAATTAAATTATTGATTGTATCGGAATTGTAAGTTAGTAAAACAAAATGTAGTTTAACGAGGGAGTCTCCACGACTGGAAGAGAAATTCTATTGTTTTAATTTTATCTTTGTGTCCACAAAAGAAAAGGCATCACCGTCGATAATATTTCCAAGCTCGAACCTGAATATCAATCAATTGTTATTTTAATAAACAATTCATGTTAATCAACCTGGAAGAGGAGTGTCAAGTCCAATATCCTCGAATATCTTGATACTGAAGTAATTCTCATTAAACATCGGTGACAAATCATCGACGTCTGTGATTACAATCGTCACCACTGATGTTTCCGTATCGGCGGGTATCTCCTCGTTTATCAGTTCGGTCGCTCTAACGCGAAAACTATAAATTCCACCGTCGTGAAGTATACGAGAATTTTCACGATCCAGCGGTACGTCAGTTGTGACGAGTGTACCGATTGCAATATCACCGTCTCGCGATGTAACGAGCTCGAAATGTCGAAGATCATCGTCCTCGAGGCTTAACAGCAACGGTCTCGATTCACCTGTATCACCGTCGCGCGCTCTTACCGTAAGAACGGTATGACCTTTTGGCGTGTTCTCTGGTATTGCTGCGCTATAAGGAGCGTTCAAAAATGTCGGTGGTTGATCCTGAAATTATATTTATTGTCGTAATGTTCGATTCACGATCTTGATTCCGTCGAAATTGTAGGAATAATTCGGAAAGATCGAGATTTTATTATTCTTGAAGTTATTATTATTATTTATTTTATGGTATCTCAATGGAATTTTTAATGTTTAAATTCATCATAAAGCTTAAAGAGGGGGAGAGAAATAAAGAGGGTTGGCTACTCCACTTGTGTGCCAAATTTGAGCGCGATTGCTGAAATCATTCTCAAGATATAAGCGGTTTAAGGGATAGGCCACCTTAGAGGCCGAAAAAATAGGCTTTTTGGGGGATTTTTTTTGCAGAAAAACTACAAAATAAATCGAGATTACAAAATAGGGTGTTTATCATACATATCAGTGACTGTATACAATAATTTTTTTGAAGCAATTAATTTCAAAATGGCGGCTCTACAGCGTTTTTGCGATGACGTCTCCGTTTTGGATGGCCGGAAACATAACTCAGACAATTTTCAACCGATTCACTTGAAATTTTGAATATATCTTTAAAAATACATTGTCTATAGAAGTGTGTAGTATTTTTCCGGTATATTGATTTTTGGCCAAATGGCGCCACTTCAAAAGTGAAGAGTAAAACATTTGCTTAAAAAAACGTCAGAAAATTTTTAATAACAAATGAACTATGGAATATTTTTGAAAAATCCTACGCACTTCCTTAGACAGTGTATTTTTAAAGATATATTAAAAATATCAAGTGAATCGGGTTAAAATTGTCTGAGTTATGTTTCCGGCCAACAAAAACGGAGACGTTATCGCAAAAACGCTGCGCTGTCGCCATTTTGAAATTAATCGCTTCAAAAAAATTATTGTATACAGCCACTGATATGTATGATAAACACCCTATTTTGTAATCTCGATTTATTTCGTAGTTTTTATGAAAAAAAATTCCTAAAAAAGCCTATTTTTTCGGCCTCTAGAGTGGCCTTAAGGGAAAAAATAGGGTTAGACGGTTCAAAAAATCGATTTTTTTTTATTTCATAAATTGTTAGTAAAACTATTGGAAAATATGTTCGCAAAATTTTAAATGAAAATTCCGACTCGTTCTATTGTTATAAGCCATTAAGGGGGGAAATAGGGTTAGGACAGTCTTTTCTCAATGATTTTCA
Organism: Oxytorus armatus; assembly: GCA_958009045.1. Taxonomy (NCBI): domain Eukaryota; kingdom Metazoa; phylum Arthropoda; class Insecta; order Hymenoptera; family Ichneumonidae; genus Oxytorus; species Oxytorus armatus. The sequence goes on from OY253750.1 coordinate 3,568,674, forward strand.
TGAATTTTTTTATAGTATAAAAAATGAATATAATTTATTGAAACTTTGAGAATATTTTATACATATATTTAAGGATATACTATAAAATTTTTGAAGAATTTCCTTGAAAAACACCGAAGATATTAGCGACCCCATATTGCAGGTCACAATCAGACTCAGCATTTTGCTATTTTTTCAAACGCGTTTTTCTGCAAACGACTTTTTTTGAACTTGCGTACACGCTAGTTTGAAAAGTTTTCAACCAATCGTTTTGAAAATTTGCAATTACTTTCTCTATAGTATTGAGCTCTATATGAACCTAAAATCGGAATATTATCATTATTTACAATCATTTTTTTTTGCAAATAAAGTTGTAAAAAATGGCGAAAAATCATGCTTTTTTGTTTTGACCCCTGTAAAAAATTCAATTTTCTATTTTTTTGATAGCATTTAGGTTCATATAGAAGAGAGACATATAATAAAAGTAAATTCCAACCTCGTTTGATTTCAGATGAAAATTGCGGCTTCCAGAATGTACGCAAAATGCTGGGTCTGATTGTGACCTGCAATATGGGGTCGCTAATATCTTCGGTGTTTTTCAAGGAAAATCTTCAAAAATTGTATAGTATATATTTAAATATATGTATAAAATATTCTCAAAGTTTTAATAAATTATATTCATTTTTAATACTATAAAAAAATTCATGAAAATCATTGAGAAAACGCTGTCCTAACCCTATTTCCCCCCTTAACCCATTAAGAAGCTTGTGACATACAAAAAGACATACACATGCCCCCAAACAAACTAGAACATTCTTTCCAAATGTAATCTTCCGACATTTTGACGCATTTAAATACTTTGCAAGTAAAACCGCGAAAACTTTTTATCCCACGAAAACAAAGGTTCTTCTCTGAACGAAGCCAGCATCGAAGAAAAAAAATAAAGTTCTATAAAAATGTTGACGATAAAAAATTACCTGAACGTCCAGAACGTCCACAGCTACGGTAGCTCGAGCTTGTAACCTCTTGCTTGGATTACTGGCACCATCGATCGCCATTAAACTTATGAGATAAGAATTTCGTCTCTCGTAATTAAGAGGCTTCGCTATCGTGATCCTTACGTCGTACTTTCCTTCCGCAATCTGTTGAGAAAAATTCATACAAATTTGTTCATTGTTTTATAGAGTGGATTCGTCTAGAAAATTCACTTTCAATTTTTACTGCTCTAAGTGTTATTCGTATCGAGGTACCATAAATCAAATGGCAAAGAGTCTTAAAATACGTCGAACGAACCTGTTCGGTCGAAACATCGAAAGTCGAGCAAGTATCGTCGTCCTGCGAAGCGGAAACACATTTTACATCTACATCGGCGTTAACCCCACCGTCACGATCGGTCACTACGATCGTACCTTCCGGCAGCAATAGACCACCGATTTTTGCGCTCTCCGGTACTCTAGTGGCGTACGGACGACCATGATAAACCGGTGGATTATCATTCTCGTCGAGAACAGCGATTTCTCTTCTCAGAGAAACGGTATTGGGCTCGGAACCGGCAATTCCTTCGTCTGTTGAAAAAAATAAATAAATGACTTATAAATTATTCATAAAGTTAATGAATGTGCATTAAACTTCACTTTAGGGGGGAAATAGGGTTAGACGGTTCAAAAAATCGATTTTTTTTTATTTCATAAATTGTTAGTAAAACTATTGAAAAATATGTTCCCAAAATTTTTAATGAAAATTCCGACTTGTTCTATTGTTATAAGCCATTAAGCGAGAAAATAGGATTAGGACAGCGTTTTCTCAATAATTTTCATGAATTTTTTTATAGTATAAAAAATTAATATAATTTATTGAAACTTTGAGAATATTTTATACATATATTTAAGTCTATACATAAAATATTAGCGACCCCATATTGCTTGTTTTTCTTTGTACTATTTTTTCAAACGCGTTTTTCTGAAAACGACTTTTTTTTAACTTGCGTACACGCTAGTTTGAAAAGTTTTCAACCAATCGTTTTAAAAATTGGCAGTTACTTTCTTCATAGTATTGCGCTCTATATGAACCTAAAATCGGAATATGATCATTATTTAAAATAATTTTTTTTTTGCAAATAAAGTTGTAAAAAATGGCAAAAAATCATGCTTTTCTGTTTTGACCCCTGTAAAAAATTCAATTTTCTATTTTTTTTTATAGCATTTAGGTTCATATAGAAGAGAGACATATAATAAAAGTAAATTCCAACCTCGTTTGATTTCAGATGAAAATTGCGGCTTCCAGAATGTACGCAAAATGCTGAGTCTGATTGTGACCTGCAATATGGGGTCGCTAATATCCCCGGTGTTTTTCAAGAAAATTCTTCAAAAATTTTATAGTATATACCTAAAGATATGTATAAAATATTCTCAAAGTTTCAATAAATTATATTTATTTTTTATAGTATAAAAAATTCATGAAAATCATTGAGAAAACGCTGTCCTAACCCTATTTCCTCCCTTAAGAATTACAATTAGCTAGATAATAGCTTATTAAATATATATTAATTGAAATGAACTTTATTATTTACCCAACAAATATGATTAGTGTTCAGTACCCTTTGCCTTGTAGATTAATTGAAAAAAAATGATACTTCATATTTATGGTCATAAGTAGGACAAACGTACCGGTTATACTGATAATGACTTCGATTAGATCCTGAGTTTCACGGTCGAGTGCTTTTCGTAATACGACTAATCCGGTGTCCCGATTAACGGTGAAGTATTCACCGCTGATCGAGTAATGAAGCCTCGAGCCTTCGGGATCCTCGCCTCGTAGAGTGTAAACCGACGAACCCGGTGGTGTACTCTCGGGCACTGCCAATCTCGCCATGTCTCCATGCTGAATGAAATGCGGTGCTCTGTTGATCACTTGAGCTCGCGATAATAAGACACAGGTGGTCACCAGGAATAGCAGAAAAAGCCTCATCGTCATCTGGACAATTACGTACATTCAAATGAGTTTTTCTTTGGTAAATTTCATCGCTAATGGCAAAAGTACAAAAGTAAATTAAAAAAAATGGTGCACATTGAAACTTGCTTATTTCTGTCTCATCAGTTTTACGCAAACAAATTTTCCTCTATGAGCAAGAGGCTTTTCTAATTTTCGTTTTTTTTTTTTCAGAGAGTAGGACAAATGAGGAGAAAGCAATATGGTCATTTTTCACCATCATTCTCTACTATAACTTGATAGTGGGAAGTTTAATTGGGAAAATAAGTTCTATGGGAAGGTTACCCCATTCTTGTAGGAAGGTTTAATCTGTCATAGCCCAAAAATTGCCGGAGCTTTAACAGACACTTGGAGCGATTTTTTTGACAAATGCAAAATACCGTAAATTTGGTATCGATTTTTCTAAAAATTCAATAGTAAACGGTATTTGATGATAGCCTATTTGTGCAAACAGTTTAGGTGTCTGGTAGCTTCAAAATTGGACAAGTTATGCTCTTGAGGGGTTATACGCAGTCAGTAGACCAAAAGAAGCGATTTTTTCAAGAATTTTTCCTGGAAAGACATTCTAATTTATTAATGTAAAAATTTATATACATATTGTGGTACCTTTTAACTTTATTTTCATATTTTTTATTTGTAAAAATAATGATTTTTAAAGCTGCTATAGCGAATCTCCGGCAGCTGCGCTAAAAAAAAGACGGTTTGCGGTGAGCACGATATCTCTGGATTGGATGATTTAAAATGAAAAATCAAAAAAGATTTCGTTAATATAAGGTATTATCTAGTATTTAATCGAAGGACTCAGCAAAATATTAATTTTTACCAAAATGGCGGCTTCTCGAAAAGAAATTTCGATTTTCGATACAAAATGTTGGCCTTAAATTGTTTATAAAATGAAAAATATTTATCTGCGAGAAAAAAACTTCTATTAATCCCTAAAAAATATATTTATAAAGCTTGTGTGAAAATTTGAGACTGATCGGTTTAACCGTTTCCGAGAAATCTTGCTCAACGACTTTAAAAGCACAGTTTTGAGAAAAACGCATTGAAACTTACGACGCTACTTTCAAACGCCTTTACAAATATGCGTGTAACTTCGAGGATATTTGTCAGGTTGACATGAAATTTTCTGTGTATATACTTGAATATATGTACATTACGAAAATAAAATTAAAAAAAAAAATTGTTTGAAAATTCTGACTGCTGTTGAAAAAATTCGAAATCGTTTAAAATCTAAACGAGAAAGTAAAAACTTGTGATTGTTCTACCTTCCTCAATGAGGAAGTAAAAACAATTGCAAGAACGATTAAAATAAATAATTATAACACATTTTCCTGACACCGTACTTTTTCAATTATGTATCCTTTTCATTTTACGATCTACATATTATCTTGGCATTATGAACGTAAGTGAAACGAAATTTAAAAAAATCTGTTTATCGAACATTCTTCCGGGTGCATTATTTTATAATCTCGACCGGAGTTTTAGAAACCGGTAATTTAAGATACCAACCGGTAACGACAATAATAGCTGGTTGTACTTCGAGATACTGTCGAGATATCCTGCGGTTAGATTTATCGTTGAAAGAAGAAGAAGAAGAAGACAAAAAAGGTGATTGCGGCGAACCGAGCTACCGGTTACTCGGTATACGTGTGTGTGTGCGTTTAATGACACGGTAGTCTTACGGTCGCAGTGAAAAGCCGTTAGAAATCAGATTCCATTTCTGGCACGGTTAAGATGAAGGAAGACGGGGAGGACGGACGCGTGAGAGGTTGAAGAAGAAGCTGACCGTTGGTTCTTTTACGGGATAAACCTCTTATGTGCTATATATAGACATTCTGTTGTAAATTGACCGCACGAGAACTTTAAACTCTATGTTAAAAAAATATAAATAATAATAACGACTCGGAAATGGGTACTGGTGACCCACTGACAAACTTCTCATCTTCCCTTTGTCCTGTTTCATCTTCTTATTCCTTTGTTCACTTTACCAAATAAATTTTATGTTTCTTCATGGTCGTAAATGAAAATGGCAGAAATAAGCGCTTCGTTGAGCATTACCGATAGAATGAGATCGCTCGGTCAATTATGATGAAACATAAAACAAGCGATGCCTTTAGATCTTTTTTTTTCTCTACCCCTTCTTCTTCCCTCGTACTCTTTATATTTTCTCGCTAATCAACCGTTAAGGGGGGAAATAGGGTTAGACGGTTCAAAAAATCGATTTTTTTTTAATTTCATAAATTGTTAGTAAAACTATTGAAAAATATGTTCCCAAAATTAAAAATGAAAATTCCGACTTGTTCTATTGTTATAAGCCATTAAAGTGAGTAGCTCTCCTTCAGACCCCTTTTTAACTTGCGTACACGCTAGTTTGATAAGTTTTCAACCAATCGTTTTGAAAATTGGCAGTTACTTTTTTCATAGTATTGCGCTCTATATGAACCTAAAACCGGAATATTATCATTATTTAGAATAATTTTTTTTTTGCAAATAATGTTGTAAAAAATGGCAAAGTCATGCTTTTTTGTTTTGACCCCTGTAAAAAATTCAATTTTCTATTTTTTTAATAGCATTTAGGTTCATATAGAAGAGAGACATATAATAAAAGTAAATTCCAACCTCGTTTGATTTCAGATGAAAATTGCGGCTTCCAGAATGTACGCAAAATGCTGAGTCTGATTGTGACCTGCAATATAGGGTCGCTAATATCCCCGGTGTTTTTCAAGAGAATTCTTCAAAAATTTTATAGCATATACTTAAATATATGTTTAAAATATTCTCAAAGTTTCAATAAATTATATTTATTTTTTATACTATAAAAAAATTCATGAAAATCATTGAGAAAACGCTGTCCTAACCCTATTTCCCCCTTTAACGAATGAATGAAATTATTATTATTATAAACTAACTAAAAACAAAGAATTATGAATTGTTCCTCAAAAATTTGATTTCATCAATTCTCAACTTCCTTTCTGCCTCCGCGTTTTTACATTCCACACAACAGCTGAGAGACTCAGGTAACGTTTAAAGAGGCTCGCAAAAGACTTTCTAGATTCAGAGGTTCGTTAGTACGAGCTAGTTCTGCAAAACAAAAGCGTGCTGCCACACAATGTGGTGTAGAGCCTGAAACACCTCTAAAAAAGGAGTACAGAGTTTCGTGGCTGTATTTCACGCTCCCTCTGCTTGTCGAGTTCTCTCGGCATTACGCAAGTCAATTGTCAGCGGGAACAAGTCTATAAGAATCTAAAATACGTAGAACACTTTCGTAAAGTCATTATCGTAATTTTCTCATTCCTAGGACGTTCTATGTTACCTCTCACTTCTATATATAAACGTGAAAATTAATATTATTAGTAACTCTGAGAATTTTCATTCGTTCAATAATTTGCATAACATTATTGTCATTAAAATGCACTGTTTAGTAGAAAAATAATTTTTAATAAAATAATTTGAAGCCGGTACAGTCGTGAAAATATGTCAAGCATTGGAATCACTGTAACGTTGTTGTCAGAAAGTTTAAATAAATGACTGGTTGTTTGCGATTGAAATAAGAACGCTTCCATTCCTCGCAGTGTCCCGTAACTCCTATATTTGTCTTGTAATCGCAGTTTGAATGTCTTCCTTTTTTAAGCATCATTGGAAATGAACTGCTGGACAAATCAATGTCTACGAAGTCTTAAAATCTTTGTTAGAACCTCTCCTACGGTGTGAGCGCAGCAGATTTAAAATAAAATCAAAATTGCACAAGCTACATTGCTAGGAACGTCATGCTGAAAAAGGAAATCGTAAATTGGCCGTTATTTCTGGGATCAGGGCAAAATAAAATTATCCGCCACGTTTACCCCGCGGTGGAGATTGTAACGAAGAGTTTAAGACTTCGTAAACATTGATCTATCCAGCAATTTATTCACAATCGTGCGGAGAAATTACAGAACAGCAAAATATTCAAACTGCCCTTACTTAATGTTGCGCCCTTCATTTTGCGTCAACAAAATTATAGCGGTTTCAATTTTTGACATATTTTAGTGACTCGGCCTCCTTAAGGGAGGAAAAAGGGTTATACGGTTCAAAAAATCGATTTTTCTTTTATTTCATAAATTTTTAGTAAAACTATTGAAAAAATATGTTCCCAAAATTTTTAATGAAAATTTCGACTCGTTCTATTGTTATAAGCTATTAACGCGGTAGTCTGGTCTAGAAATTTGAAAAAATCGATTTTTTTTTTTTTTTTTCATTTTCTTATTCCTTAGACCATTCTTCATACGCTCCTGAAAACCGTTTATTGATATTTCGAAAATGAGCCGAGAAATAAAAATTCTAAGCAAGCCACGTGCTCAGGTAGCGCGGTCGGGAAGCAGCTGCGCGGACGGTGCCAAAACTTTGAACGCGTTTATCTCAGAACTATGTTTTTCAAATCGGCGCCCACGATATCTCGATAACTAATGAACCGATCGAGCTCAAATTTTGCAGGTACCTTAGGTAGCCTGTTTCCGAGGACTGGTAGCAGAATCCAGTCGAACAATAATTTTGCCGACATTTTATAACTCGTCGAATACCCGAAAATGTATGAAATATCATTAATGAAAGTTCAACAGGCCGCCATTTTGTCAAAATTTTTTTTTAAGTACCAATTCTGCTACCAGTGCTCAGAATACTCATACAGATTGAGAATATATATATATTTTTTTTTTCAGATGCATTCAACATCGTCCAGAGTGGGCGCCGATTGAGGCGGCTTTCGGCGCACCACGTTGCAACAAGGCAAAAAACTACATGAAAATATTTGAAATAATTTTTTTTTTAAATATACAATTATTCTCTAAGGATCAATAAATGCACGTGTAAATTTTCATCGAGACAACTTCAACGGTTTAAAAATTATTGGACATTAGAAATGACGTCAAAAATCTCGCTCTAGACCAGACTACCGCTAAGTGAGTAGCTCTCCTTCAGGCTCCGAGCGCGCCACGTGTATAACCGAGCGGTCACTATTTTTTCAAACGCGTTTTTCTGAAATCGACTTTTTTTGAACTTGCGTACACGCTAGTTTGAAAAGTTTTCAACCAATCGTTTTGATAATTGGCAGTTACTTTCTTCATAGTATTGCGCTCTATATGAACCTCAAATCGGAGTATTATCATTATTTAAAATAATTTTTTTTTTGCAAATAAAGTTGTAAAAAACGGCAAAAAATCATGCTTTTTTGTTTTGACCCCTGTAAAAAATTCAATTTTCTATTTTTTTGATAGAATTTAGGTTCATATAGAAGAGAGACATATAATGAAAGTAAATTCCAACCTCGTTTGATTTCAGATGTAAATTGCGGCTTCCAGAATGTACGCAAAATGCTGAGTCTGATTGTGACCTGCAATATGGGGTTGCTAATATCCCCGGTGTTTTTCAAGAAAATTCTTCAAAAATTTTATGGTATATACTTAAATATATGTATAAAATATTCTTAAAGTTTCAATAAATTATATTCATTTTTTATAATATAAAAAAATTCATGAAAATCATTTAGAAAACGCTGTCCTAACCATATTTCCACCCTTAAGGAAAATCATACCGTAATATGATATTTGATTATTATAAAATTCGCAATAATTGAGAATACATTGAAGTGTATTTTTTTTAAAGAAAATTGACGTCTGATTACGGGGCTGGGTAGTCTCATAATATTTGTTTACCGATGTTCTATCGCACGGTCGCGCTTCGCTGAAAGATAAATTGACAAACGATATATGACAGGCTCGTCGCTACGTATTATCGTGATTTGACGTGGGTAAACGAGAGCGTGGAACATTGCGCATCGTCGAAGTGGGTTGTACCGGTAATTTAACAGTTTCCTCGTGCGTGCAAGCTCAATATACGTATAACTATCTATATAAAATCTGTGCTGTTTGCGAGCAATGGTAATTACCGCGTTCCGAAGATCTCGCGATACTTCTCGTCGATATGTGATTAGAATAAGACAGTGTAACCGGATGTAAACAACTAATGTATTTTCTATAATTCCTATAATAATTTTCTTGATAAAAAAACAAGCAAACTTGTGATTCAATACGATTTTGTAATTCTATTAAATCTACTTGTTTCAGCAATTATCCTTTTAATACCAAATTAAATGTTTGATAATCAAGGGCAATAATGGTGACGAAGAAATGTGAGGAAAAATCGCGCCACCAGTTTCGAGTCACGTTCTGCTTGATCCTCGTGACTCAAACACCGGAATGCTACATCAAGCTCGGGGTATAGTACCGGTTAACATAGGTGCTATACCAGATCAACATTTGCATCCTGCTCTCGCGTACTCTAAGAACTGGTATACGGAGAATTCAAGACCAAACGAGGGAGACTCTTCGTACATTTTCCTTTCACATTCACCTCATCGTTAAATATATTTAACGCGACGATAATGATAATATTAATGATAGTTGAACAACTTATTAGGCAATAAAAGATAATTATGTAGATAATTGTTATTTATAAAATTTTACTCGTACTTTTAGCTGGAAAAATATTTAATTTAAAGTAAAAATGCTCATTAAACAAAATTGATTAACAGATCTTTCAAAAAATTAATTCAAATTCATTTTGTGATTTATTTCATTGCCAAAGAACGCGGGGGCGTCTGGCGTTGCATGGACGTTAGTGAGAAACTTCTCTTGTCCGTGCATTAAAATCACCGAGCACGAGACCAAGAACGTGAGGGAGCGAGAGAGAGAGAGAGAGAGAGATTGGTTTCTGGACTCTCTCCTCGTTTCGTCGAGGAGTTTTTGGCCACAGAGAGGCAAAGAAACTTGTCCATGGTTGTGAGTTTACTGACCATCGCAAAAACATCGTCGTCTCGGTGTATTATACCTCGAGGGAGGGAAAGGTGCTCCGTTCTTTAACGAATAATAGTAACTATTATTATTGTTCCGATAACTTTCGCACCCTGGGGCTAAAAAATCTCCGCTACAATGATAAATAATATTTCATCTGTACGATCGATAAATTCTTTACTTCAATAATCACGATATTGTCGCATCACCGGTTCTTTATAACTGTCCGCGTGCCACACTACTTGACAGTCTCTCGGGTCTCTTAATCGTAATGAAAAAAAAAGGAAGAAAAAAACCGTTATGTCCAACACCACGGACTCACTACGTGCGTTACGTTACCCGCGTGGAATTTTCTATACGAGCATGACGAACGGTGAATGGCCCCTGGTTTTTCAGAAATTTTCTAAATATTATTCGGATATTCATTTTATTTTCGACTTTGCGATTAATTAATATTATTGATATTTTATGATTCGTGGTAAAAAGTTATCCTGGTTCTTCAAAAGATATTTTCTTATCCTAAAAATGGCCAAAAATGGCAAAAATTCCAAAAACTATTTCTTTTACTCCAAAATGCTCGGTACCAACGGTACTAAAAAAAAATCCATTTCATTGATACATTCTGTGATAATGCACAAATAAAAAACTATTTTTTTCAATGACTCACCAAGTCATAAGTTAATCCTTAATCCTCCAAATTTTTGATGAAATACACACACCCACATACAAACACACACGACACGCGAGCGCGCGAAAGAAATAAAAATCACCTCATTATTGTCACAAACAAATTTCAACGTTTCTCCTCACTCATTCGTCCGTCGCATCCGTCCACAAAATTATTATCAAAATGGAAAATGGATAAACTTCAACGGACCAGGACGTATTCTCCTGTGTGCCCGAGAGAGGCTCGAATGAAGTTTCGAAAAAGGTAACCGGTGCTGTCGGCGAGGCAATGGACAGGCGAACACTGGCATCGTGCAAGAAGGTATGCGGCCTCCGTTCACGGAGATTGGAAGGAACGGCGAGAGAGTGAGAGGAGAAGATCGTTGGGTATAAGGAGAGACTCAAAAGGTACGTTCGACTTAACTCTAGCACTCGTACCTGGAACTTTTGTTAGCCTTTTACGATTCGGTGTACCTGAGGGTTTTACCCACGTGAGCGAAACTAAAATGCCCAGATAATGGCGGAAGGGTGCCTTCTATAAATTAATTTTAGGAAACAGAACAGAGTACGGTCTGAGTGATAAAAAAATGATCTGTAACGATATTTGACGTTTACAATGTTATTAAAGGAGGAAATAGGGTAAGGACAGTGTTTTCTCAATGATTTTCTTGCATTTTTTTATAATATAAAAAATGAATATTATTTATTGAAACTTTGAGAATATTTTATACATATATTTAAGTATATACTATAAAATTTTTATACATATATTTAAATATATACTATAAAATATTAGCGACCCCATATTGCAGGTCACAATCAGACTCAGCATTTTGCGTACATTCCGGAAGCCGCAATTTTCATCTGAAATCAATCGAGGTTGGAATTTACTTTTATTATATGTCTCTCTTTTATATGAACCTAAATGCTATCAAAAAAATAGAAAATTGAATTTTTTACAAGGGTGAAAACAAAAAAGCATGATTTTTTGCCATTTTTTACAACTTTATTTGCAATAAAAAAATTATTTTAAATAATGATAATATTCCGATTTTAGGTTCATATAGAGCGCAATACTATGAAGAAAGTAACTGCTAATTTTCAAAACGATTGGTTGAAAACTTTTCAAACTAACGTGTACGCAAGTTAAAAAAAAGTCGTTTTCAGAAAAACGCGTTTGAAAAAATAGCAAAATGCTGAGTCTGATTGTGACCTGCAATATGGGGTCGCTAGTATCTGCGGTGTTTTTCAAGGAAATTCTTTAAAAATTTTATAGTATATACTTAAATATATCTATAAAATATTCTCAAAGTTTCAATAAATTATATTCATTTTTTATACTATAAAAAAATTCATGAAAATCATTGAGAAAACGCTGTCCTAACCCTATTTCCCCCCTTAATGGCTTATAACAATAGAACGAGTCGGTATTTTCCTTTAAAATTTTGGGAACATATTTTTCAATAGTTTTACTAACAATTTATGAAATAAAATAAAAATCGATTTTTTGAACTGTCTAACCCTATTTCCCCCCTTAATTCAGAATGAAAAATAATTTTCTATTTAAAATGGCAAAACGAATTGTCATAGATCGAATCATTATCGAGAAAAACAATGTCGTGTCGAAAATAGTACCATATTGAAGATTTGAAACATGTATTATTATTATATAACTACAGTAATGGTCACGTGAAGTGAGAAAATGTAAGTTCTTTACTAATTTGGGCAAAACTACAATCGATACCGGAAAATCGAAATACCAGGACATTCTTTAATAATGTTTCGAATGAGACTAGTTTTATCACGATCGATTGACAATTGGCCAATTGCGAGATGATTTCGTGAATCGATGCAAAATCGCGATTTGTATGGACTTCACGAAAATCCGGAAAATTGACATTATTCGGTAAACAAACACCTGGTACCATATGACAATATAAAGAGAATCCCTCGGCCTTCAAAAAACATCCCCTATAGTCTTCAATCGAATAAGGTTAGCACCGTAAAGCACCGAAGGCAGCGTTATCACCGATTACCGATAATAATCTGTAGGGGATGTTTTTTGAAGGCTGCGAGATGCACTTTCAATTAGTACAAGTTGTTTGATGGTTTGATAGCAGGCCATATCGATTTTCGGGATTTTTCGCGAAATTAATGAGAATTTTAGTTTTCTATCGATTCACAAAATCCTCTCGCAATGGACCAATTCTCAATGGATCGAGATAAAACTAGTTTCATTCGGAAGATTATTAAATTTGGTAGAATGTACTTTTTTTGTTTTCCGATATTGGTCAAAGTTTCAGGAAAATACCCAAAAAACTATCGTGTCCCACTTCACCTCGCCACAACTGTATATTTTCTCTTTGAATGCTTGACCCAGTGAACGTTCTTAATACGCCCGGAGGATGATTGCTAAAAAGGCTGTTATACGTTCTCCCCCATTATTAAAATTGCGCGTGAACTAACGAACACCACGCAAATTCGTTGGTGAGAATTTCTATAATCGCCAGTATGTAAAGACGTCAGAAAAATAATATTGAATAAATGTTGGGTAATAAATAAAGTGTGTCTAATATGAAGAAGGAGGTGGATACAGTTATGAGAGGCCGCGAGGTGAGCTCGATCCCACTTCTTTTCCATCACCGAGCTATCGACTCCTGATTACATATATAAACAGCTTGTATCAGCTGCTAAAAGTCAGAAGGCTGTATCTCTAAATATGTTTTACATGTAAAATAATGTAGAGCACTTCCTATTGACTTTTAGCATATTAATTCAGTATACCGTATTATAGGAGCTAAGCTAAATGTAAATTACAAATGAGAAGGATGTATTTTTCACATAATTTAACATTTAAGGATGTTCGTTAGCTAGGTCATTTTCTACTCATCGAGCAGAAATTCCTAGATCATATAAAGTAATGTACTTGGCTTTTTTTTTACCCCTGTAAAAAATTACATTTTCTATTTTTTGAATAGCATTTAGGTTCATATAGAAGAGAGACATATAATAAAAGTAAATTCTAACCTCAGTTGATTTCAGATGAAAATTGCGGCTTCCAAAATGTACGCAAAATGCTGAGTCTGTGACCTGCAATATGGAGTCGCTAATATCTTCGGTGTTTTTCAAGGAAATTCTTCAAAAATTTTATAGTATATACTTAAATATATGTATAAAATATTCTCAAAGTTTCAATAAATTATTTTCATTTTTTATAATATAAAAAAATACATGAAAATCATTGAGAAAACGCTGTCCTAACCCTATTTTCCCCCTTAAATTGACGTTAAGCTTCTGACTTTTGAAGTTTAGCACTCGATTAACTATTCTCTAGAAGCTGAGCTCGGCTAAAAGTGAATTAAAAGTCCGTAGACTCGTGAGATACCTCGGGTCGCTCGCACATATATCTATGTACAATTGCGCAAAAGATCATTGCACGAGAGTCTTTCACGTGTGCACCGAGTCTTAAATAAACTACTCGCTCTTTTCTCTCCGAGCGCGAAGAAGAGCGTAGACCTCATCGGACTTTAAGTTCACCTCGGCGTAACGAGTCTGGGAAATAAAAAATTACCGGGTAGCCGGCGTTCTCCGCTAACTCTCCTTGGCTACACTGTATGGTATAACAGAATGCAACCTGTATGAGCTGCACTCTCTGCACCTGTAATAAACGATGTGTAACCCACTTCTCACGACGTCTCTACGACTCTCTTTTCATCCAATAGTCTTTTTCGTTCTCCGCTCGCACAGACACAAAAAAAAAGTTGTATTGTATCGCGTAATGGGCGATTCTACAAATAATTCAATGATATAATACACGACATAACACTATATCTGGTTTTTCTTCAGAAGCGAGAAAAAATTAATTCGTTTAAATTCGAGACTTTATAAATGATGTCGTTTCTTTATGGAAATAATCCAGCTCGTTGAAACAAAAAATTATTAAACCAAATGAAATGTCTTTCTTTCTATGTAAACAAATTTTTTGACGATATCTAATGGAATTTTAATATTTTCCCGAAAAGTTCTCAGTGTATTAATGATCAGGGGATAAAAATACCATCGGGTATATTGAAATAGCTAAAATATTGCTTTCCCATATGACTGAAACTCCACTCTGTGCTTGTTCTCTTCGTAACTGTTCAACCTTTAATATGCCAGCTTGATTCACAGAGCTACGATAATTTTTGAATTTTTTTTACACATTTTTGAAGTTGGACCATCGATTGTTGTACATTTTTTTCTGTACATACCCCTTCTCATTGTTTTCCCCGATTTTCATAGTTGCCTTACGGTCACAATAATTGAGATATCGGGATAAATCAAACGGCATTTTCTAAGTCCACTTGCGGCGTTTTATAAAATCTCTCTATAAGCAAAATCGGTCAAACGGGAACAGAATTATGACGATTTGAATTTTGGATATTTTTAAATCACTAAAAGTGAGCAAAAAATACGAACGTTTTGTTTTTCGCATTTCGTCACGTTTGAAAAGTATATCCGATCAAAAATTTCCTGCTAATTACTAATCACAACGAGTTTGTATCAAAAGCTCGAATTATTATAAATTATTATTAATTATATAATTATTATTATTACATTATTGTATCTATATTATAAATTGCAAGATGATCAATTGAAATTACGATAAAATATAAATTTGAATATTAATAATATGAATTAAAATAAAATCAATAACCAGCTGTGTTTTTTTCCATGGATCTCTTCAGTTTTTCCTTGATCTGTTAGAAGCGCATCTGCTGACGATATTTTAGCGTGTCACCAATCAATTAACCGATATTGCAGTAGTGCGAAAACGCATCAATAAATTATCCAATTAGAGCGAATCGCTAGAGAGGCAAGAGAAAAAAAAAGAGAGAGAGAGAAAGGGAGAGAAACCCCTTTCGATCCGGACTACAGGCAAGAGCAAACGAGGCTTACTTTTTTTTTTAGCGTGAAGCCATTCCTCCACAAACACTATTATACTATACACGACCTGTCGATGTAGAAAATACATTTCGAGCCCGCGGACCATCACCCCTTTTTTTCCTATTTGATTTTCAATTCTTCACGCCCCGAGACCAAATCTTTCGTGTAATTTCCAATAAATATTTTTTTTTAACCCTACGCTCTGTTCACTGGTATATCCGTCGATCGAACATGTGCTAACATTAACGATTTCACGGACGTAGCGATCTTTTTTTTTATTGGTTACTTTTTCACCAATTCGTGGGGAAAAGGGTTCGAAAGGGTGGAAACAGTCACAATTTCAACGATCCCTTCCGAACGATTTTTCTTTATGGCCTAAAAACGTTCCTTGTCACCGATACGATATTCACGGTAATTTATCGTCGTTTTATTATTTAACTCGTTCAATTTGCAAAATATATAATTCCCTTCCTTGTCACTATGAAATCAAATTGCCAAAATGCTTAATAAGTAAATATATTTTCAAATCGAGATTACTAAAAAATAAAAAATTTCAGATTAGGGCAACTTTAAATTGTAATTAGGTTTTACGTTTGCGGAGAAAGTTCAGCGCGTCCGGAGTCACGTTAAATTCTCGCTCTCCACTTTTAATAATTACGCAACGTGATCATTTCTCATTGTTACAGAATTTCACGTTTCACTGAATGATTTATGCAACTCGTGGCCATGAAAGCTGATAAAATTCGTTAACTGCCACGGTAGCGGGTATAAAATCATGTTCACTTTTAACAATTTTTTTTTCTATGAAAAAGTGATTTATTTATAAAACTAACTACACATCTATTTAATACAAATATCAAGCTAATAAAAAATATTTTTTTTTGTTTTCTTTTGTCAGACTAAATGGCCGACTACTGCTATTTGCTTTTGGTATCTTTTTTTTTTCGGGCGTGACATTTGGCATCCACAATTTTTTACCCAGAACAGAAAAAAAATATTCTCATTAATCTACATTAGAATGCCTAATGACGTACGTAGGGAATTTGAAAAATATTGTTTTATTCGAATATTGTAGGCATTTGAATTAAAAAGTGAATTTTCAGTGAAAAATTTCGAATAAAACTGCTCATAAAACGGAGCAAGTTTTTAATTAATCAGAAATTCCGTACGTACTCCTCTGCGGAATACATTTAGAAACATAATTTTTTAAATTTCAAGTCAATCGGGTAAAAATTGTCGAAGTTATTTATCACGCCACACCCTCGGGTACTCTATGGCCGTGCCAGAGGTAGGCTTACGTAATACGCTCAAAGTCGGTGAAAAAAGTACTACCTTAACTTAACTAAACTTATTTTTATGGTAATGAAGCATCGTTTGAGGAAAAAAAAATATTGATTTTTTGAAAATTCTACCGTGGCCATAACCCTTAAGGGGGGAAATCCCTATTTCCCCCCTCGAAAAAAATCGATTTTTTGAACCGTCTAACCCTTTAGACGGTACAAAAATCGATTTTTTCTAAATTTCATAAATTGTTAGTAAAACTATTGGAAAATATGTTCCTAAAATTTTAAATGAAAATTCCGACTCGTTCTATTGTTATAAGCCATTAAGGGAGGAAATAGGATTAGGACAGCGTTTTCTCAAGAATTTACTACAAAATATCAGCGACCTCATATTGCTTTTTTTTCTTGGTACTATTTTTTCAAACGCGTTTTTCTGAAAACGACTTTTTTTGAACTTGCGTACACGCTAGTTTGAAAAGTTTTCAACCAATCATTTTGAAAATTGGCAGTAACTTTCTTCATAGTATTGCGCTCTATATGAACCTAAAATCGAAATATTATCATTATTTAAAATAATTTTTTTTTTGCAAATTAAATTGTAAAAAATGGCAAAAAATCATGCTTTTTTGTTTCGACCCCTGTAAAAAATTCAATTTTCTATTTTTGTGATAGCATTTAGGTTCATATAGAAAAGAGACATGTAATAAAAGTAAATTCCAACTTCGTTTGATTTCAGATGAAAATTGCGGCTTCCAGAATGTACGCAAAATGCTGACTCTGATTGTGACCTGCAATATGGGGTCGCTAATATTTTATAGTATATACTTAAATATATGTATACAAATTTTATAGTATATACTTAAATATATGTATAAAATATTCTCAAAGTTTCAATAAATTATATTCATTTTTTATACTATAAAAAAATTCATGAAAATCATTGAGAAAACGCTGTCCTAACCCTATTCCCCCCCTTAATGGCCACTAGCGAGATTTATAATCTTCTGTGTTTATAACACAACGATTTTTCATTCGCCGTTTCATCATCCCGAAAAAATTTGTCACGGAATCTTTAACACGTAGTGTCCTACATAATATTGATGAACACTCGAACAAAAGAGCGTTTTGATTATTTATGAGGCCACTGGGCTACAATGATGGTGGGCATCGAAAATCGTAAATATGCGGGTTGTTTGAATGGCAAAATCTATCTTTCTCTCTCCCTTTCCATCGCTCTTGTATCTCGTACCGTTATGCTAATGACGCTGTGACGGTGTGTTTCCGAAGTCGATGATCTCCTCTCTTCGAAACGGGGATTTAGTATATAGAATAAGTATGTCACAGATCGACACACAAAGTGCAAGCGAGTGAGAGAAAAAGAGAAAGATATTTATAGATATTTGCCTCAACACGAGACATTCCAGGCCAAAAAATCCTGATCATTTATAATTATAATTATTAAACAAAAAAAAACGGAAATAATTTTCATTACTAAAGAATTTTTTATTTTTTAGTGGTGGAAGAGTAACTTTCTTTTCATGAAAATTGTATTTCAGTTTTCAATACCAAAACAACAATATGTCATTAAACATATACAAAAAGCTGAAAGTCGATAGTTGCAAATTGCTTCCTCAAAATTTCACACAATGCTCAAAGCCTCCTCTATAACAGACTATATCTATCACAATTTTGGCTTCCTAAATATATAGATTTTTTATTTTTCGAAAAATATGTGTGCAGTCGATTTGTAAAGGCATTCTCTAATTTTAAGAGCTGTTAGGTCGAAACTTTCTGAATAAATTGGATACCATTAAGGGGGGAAATAGGGTTAGACGGTTCAAAAAATCGTTTTTTTTTTATTTCATAAATTGTTAGTAAAACTATTGAAAAATATGTTCCCAAAATTTCAAATGAAAATTCCGACTCGTTCTATTGTTATAAGCCATTAAGGGGAGAAATAGGGTTAGGACAGCGTTTTCTCAATGATTTTCATGAATTTTTTTATAGTATAAAAAATGAATATAATTTATTGAAACTTTGAGAATATTTTATACATATATTTAAGTATATACTATGACATTTTTATACATATATTTAAGTATATACTATAAAATATTAGCGACCCCATATTGCTTGTTTTTCTTGGTACTATTTTTTCCAACGCGTTTTTCTGAAAACGACTTTTTTTGAACTTGCGTACACGCTAGTTTGACAAGTTTTCAACCAATCGTTTTGAAAATTGGCAGTTACTTTCTTCATAGTATTGCGCTCTATATGAACCTAAAATCGGAATATTATCATTATTTAAAATATTTTTTTTTTTTGCAAATAAAGCTTTAAAAAATGGCAAAAAATCATGCTTTTTAGTTTTGACCCCTGTAAAAAATTCAATTTTCTATTTTTTTGATAACATTTAGGTTCATATAGAAGAGAGACATATAATAAAAGTAAATTCCAACCTCGTTTGATTTCAGATAAAAATTGCGGCTTCCAGAATGTACGCAAAATGCTGAGTCTGATTGTGACCTGCAATATGGGGTCACTAATATTTTTGGTATTTTTCAAGGAAATTCTTCAAAAATTTTATAGTATATACTTAAATATATGTATAAAATATTCTCAAAGTTTCAATAAATTATATTCATTTTTTATACTATAAAAAAATTCATGAAAATCATTGAGAAAAAAACCATTGAAAAAATCATGCTTTTTTGTTTTGACCCCTGTAAGAAATTCAATTTTCTATTTTTTTGATAGCATTTAGGTTCATATAGAAGAGAGACATATAATAAAAGTAAATTCCAA
Source organism: Oxytorus armatus (assembly GCA_958009045.1). Taxonomy (NCBI): domain Eukaryota; kingdom Metazoa; phylum Arthropoda; class Insecta; order Hymenoptera; family Ichneumonidae; genus Oxytorus; species Oxytorus armatus. The sequence goes on from OY253750.1 coordinate 3,588,148, forward strand.
CCTCGTTTGATTTCAGATGAAAATTGCGACTTCCAGAATGTACGCAAAATGCTGAGTCTGATTGTGACCTGCAATATGGGGTCACTAATATTTTCGGTATTTTTCAAGGAAATTCTTCAAAAATTTTATAGTATATACTTAAATTTATGTATAAAATATTCTCAAAGTTTCAATAAATTATATTCATTTGTCATACTATAAAAAAATTCATGAAAATCACTGAGAAAACGCTGTGCTAACCCTATTTCCCCCCTTAAAGGATATTTCGTATGTAATTTAGAGACAATCGATAAAAATGTTTTACATATATTTTTAATTTTTACGAAAAATCCATTAAAAAATCAAGCAAACTTTACACAAAGTTAAAAGAGAGAGAAAGAAAAGAATGTAAATTGAAACTTGCATTGCATTGTCTGATGATTTTCGCGGCATGCACAAAGCGTTTCCTGTATGAGGAAAATAAAATTGAAAAAGTTCCTCGTTCATAGCGAAAAATATGTGAATTTGCAACAATGATGAGGAAGCAATATGCAAGTTTTTAAATTCACCTTTTTTTTTACTCAATTAATACCCACTATTCACGTCCACAATTATTTTGAAGCGTCTGACACACGAATATCTCGAAAAGATTTTGCGGCGAAAAACAACAATAACTGAAGAGGCAAAAATTTATAATAATATTACCCGTCTCGAATAAATTCTATTTGCATCTGACGAAGAAATTATTGACAATACACTCGTGAAATATATAGATTTGTGAGAAAAAAAATAAAACGATAACGAATCGTTGAGCAAACAGTTGACACGTGCTTACCATATTTTTCGTTCCCGTGGATTATAATGTACATTAGTGAACGAAATCTTACGGTATATCGATTACAATAGCACGCATTCGAGGATATGGATTTTTTTTTCTGAAATTTCTTCGCTGTCCTTTTCTTTTTCATAGAATGCAAGTGAACGGTTTCTATAGAGATCTCGCGGTATTATCAACTGATTAGCGTAGGTGAACATATGGCCAACGTTAGCTTTATTAGATTATATCTTTCGTTGAATTTTTATTTTTTTATTTTTTTCTTCATTTTTCAATCACCCGAAGCTACACGGTGACAAATCATTTGTGAGTGGAACGGCGCGAGGAAAGGTGTATTAAATAATTATCGTCGCTCGAAAATAACGATTAACATTTTTTTTTCGTTTAATTTTCAGTTCGATTAATAATCAAGTATATTTTTTCAATCGTGATGAAAATTATACTGTCGTAAACTGTGATCCATCGACTCTGAAACAAATAAAAATCAAAAGGTACGTAGAATAATTTATTTTTTATTATTTAAACCTTTTGTCAATTAAATATGGAAATAAAATTTAATGACCGTAATGTAAATCGTGTGGCGTAGCGTGTAAAAATTAATTTACTTTTTTATATATCCGGGTATACACGAGACGTTTAATAACGTCAGGGGTGTATTTAGTCTCGCACACTCGGAGGGTTGTACGACCAATCGTAGAGCAACGCTAATTCCGCGGCAAACCGTAAAGCAACACTAATTCCTACTTCCTATCGTTACAATAAACGACCAGAAACGGAAAGTGAAGAAAAAAAAAACGAAACCGAAACTCGCTTACACGATGGTCTGATACACGTCGAGGGGCTGATTTTCTCGTTTTCTCTCCGACTCTCACTCTTTTGGGGCGTCGTAGGGGTTGCTCGAGAATAGGGGCACTCTTGGGCATCTTGTAATCTTTTCACGCCACCGTTCATGAATTCACGAGTAACCAATCACGTTAATCTCGACGGTCGATCCGTATCGAAAGAAAAAAAATCTTCGATTGGTGGCTTCACTCTTTTTTTTCTTTACTCAAGTTGATAAATAACCTACGTTATGTAATTGCAACTTCGTATAATCGTAAATCCATTTTTCACTTCATTATATATTCCGGATATATTTTTAAATGAATTTAATAGAAAATCAACCCTTACTCAAACAAACAAACAAAAATCCATTCACAATTCATTAGAAATATGATAAATTTATTTACTTTTTTTAATTAGAAACTTGCACATTGCTTCCTCATTATTTTCTCTCACTCACAAATCCTCTTCCATGAACAAATTAGTTCTACAATTTTAGCTTCACCATAGAGGAAGCTGCGCGAGCGAGATAATATAATGAGAAAACAATGTGTAACTTTCTGAATTGCATCTTTATCTTTTTTTCTTCGCTCGACACTTTTAGTAAATCTCGAATCTTTTGGTAACTAAATCGGTCTCGAACGATTTTCGAATATTTCAATATGACATTAAATTTCTAATCCTCAAGTAATTCTAATGCCAATTGTCTGCAAAAAATGGAGGTACGATGCCCTAAATCTGTGCAAAGTTTGCAAGAAATCGGTGAAGTCGTTCTCGCGATATAACCAGTTGAATTTTTGGAGCCTATACATCACGTACACATACGCACGAATTTTTTTTTTTCTAGATGTGATTTTCCAATATTTTGACACACTTTAAGGAAGGAAATAGGGTTAGGACAGCGTTTTCTCAATGATTTTCATGAATTTTTTTATAGTATAAAAAATGAATATGATTTAATGAAACTTTGAGAATATTTTATACATATATTTAAGAATATACTATAAAATTTTTGAAGAATTTTCTTGAAGAACATCGAAGATATTAGCGACCCCATATTGCAGGTCACAATCACACTCAGCATTTTGCGTCCATTCTAGAAGCCGCAATTTTCATCTGAAATCAAACGAGATTGGAATTTACTTTTATTAAGTGTCTCTCTTCTATACGAACCTAAATGCTATCAAAAAAATAGAAGATTGAATGTTTTACAGGGGTCAAAAACAAAAATGCATGATTTTTTGCCATTTTTTACAACTTTATTTGCAAAAAAAAATTATTTTAAATAATGATAATATTCCGATTTTAGGTTCACATTAGGGCTGTTACTTTTATCCGGGTTAGCCGGATACCCGAAAGTATCCGGGTATCCGGGAAATCGGATCCAACACTTCACATTCGAATAACCGAATATCCGGGTATTCTAGTACCCGAATATCCGGGTATCTGGATATCCGAATAATCACGAATCCGGGTAACCGGGTAATAACGAATAATGTCGGGTAATTACCCGATTTTTCGCGTACAGGCTCAAATAGGACCGCCGGCGTAAAAAAAAATAATGATATTGTATTAGTCTGGTCATCAAATAAGCCAAAATATCGGGCGTTAATAGTTACCATTGAAAAAAATTGGAAAATAACTTGTATCAAATTTGCTCTGTTCAAAGAAATTGTGCAAAACTACGGTAAAAATGTAAACTTAGCGTTGACGAATCAGACGTCACGGTTTTCCAATTTATAATAATTGTGTATTTACTCGGGAAAACATTTTACATGTGACTCCCACAATTTTTTAGAATCCGCTGTTACGATCACAATTTCTTGCCTGCGCATATTAAGAATAGCCGAGATCTGCTTCTTCACATTCTATATTTTCTCTCCAACTCTAAAGTTCATAAAAACTGCACACACGCCCATAAAGCAAATATACATTTCAGAAACTAAGGATATTTATTAAATAATAATAAATCGTGATGAAAAAATAATATTAAAGATGCAAATAGTGCAGGTCAATGTTGATTAAGTTCTTATGAAATGATCATGTGTTTCCCTAACATTGTATAGAAGATTATGTCATTGCTTTTTTAATCTACACAAGAATGTTTTATTGAAATTGTAGTTTTTGTCGGATGTGCATTACAGTAAAGAAATAGTTTGGTAATAATAGTAAATGCGCTTGCAAGATTCTTTCCAAGAATCTTCGTTATAATGATAATCTAATTTGTTTAATATTGATATCAGTCGGTAAAAATAAAAAATGGTCAACTAAATGATCGGACATGAACACCGATATAATCCCGGTTTCTCAATCCTTCCGGTAATGATTTATTATTCATCTTATAAATGTACTTCGCAAACATTGTTCTTGGCAACATCTACGCATGCCTCACAAATCGTGTAAATTGAACAATTATTTTCAGCATTTTCGGCATCAATTATCGGCGGTAATTGCCCAATATTATCCGTTATTATACGAGTACCCGGTTACCCGAATACTCCGAAACTATCCGCATACCCGAATCCGTTATTACCCGGATATTATCGAGTTATCGTGATATACGGATTTGAAGCGTCGGATCCGTGAAACCCGAATTACTCGGGTATCCGGATATCCGGAAAAGTTCAAGCTCTAGTTCATATAGAGCGCAATACTATGAAGAAAGTAACTGCCAATTTTAAAGACGATTGGTTGAAAACTTTTCAAACTAGCGTGTACGCAAGTTCAAAAAAAGTCGTTTCTAGAAAAACGCGTTTGAAAAAATAGTACCGCTCGGTTATACACGTGGCGCGCTCGGGGGCCTGAAGGAGAGCTACTCACTTTAATGGCTTATAACAATAGAACGAGTCGGAATTTTCATTTAAAATTTTGGGAACATATTTTTCAATAGTTTTACTAACAATTTGTGAAATAAAAAAAAAATCGATTTTTTGAACCGTCTAACCCTATTTCCTCCCTTAAGGCCGGTGACATTGAAAACTCGATTATTTTTCTTCACGAAACAAAGCTTCCTCTACGGGCAAGCAAAAAGCATTAAAGTCTAAAGGGAGAAAGAATTTCTTTTTTGGAAATAAGATAAATAAAATAAAACCATCCGACTGAATATGAAAGGGTGAAAAATTGAGAATTTCTGATTAACCACTTCCGCGTATCTGCCGGAAATTTGTGCAATCGTCCTCGAAGCTTCTAATCCGAAAACGAGGCGTCCAAAGTAGACCTTCGGGTGGCACGCGTCATCGTTGATTCTCCAGAAGGGCAACATTTATTCCAAGCCAAAAAGAGTGCGAGAGAGGGAGAGAGAGAGAGCGGGAGCAAAAAAAAAGAGGGTGGAGCATCGACGTACCCCTCGGCACGCTGCCGATTACGGGGCAAACTCTTGGGGGTGCCCCGTCTGGTGCACCAGTACTCGTCATGTGTGTAGAAAAAAAAAAAGTAATAGGGGTGGGGGTTGCTTTGAAATACCCCTACGTTCGTATATATGTCCTAAGAGACCCTTCTCACATGAACAGTAGTAAATCGTACCCCGAATTGAACGGTAGCCATTGCCAGGGTCGTTCCTCCGAAGTTTGGTCAGCGGCAAAGTTCACCGGTATAGAAAAACGAGATTTCGCGGCCACCGACAAAATGTTTAAATAATTATCACAGATTAAATAAGAAAAAAAAACAATTGTGCAGTGTCGACAGTTAATTCGAAAATAATTTAAAAACTCTACCCACTGATTGTTCGGATAAATATTTTTTCAAATTGTCGTACGAGGTGAGTTTGGGAATTAAAAAAAAAAAAATGTTTTCAATTGTAAAGTTATTGCGTCAATTTTTAATCCATAAATAAATTAATCATCTTTGTCTCGCTCGACTGTTTTCAATTATACAGTGATCACAGCATCGATGATATTTTTTTTTTTTTATTTACAATCAAATAATCTGTCCGTAATGGCCTTTCAAAAATTTGTCATTAAAAGAATATCGTAAACCCGGATCAATTGTAAATTGTCATATACTTTCGAATCCGTCAATTAATCAACATTTGATATTATTCATTTTCAGTGGAATAACTCGTCGCGAATGAAATTGGAAATGTCCTCGGAGTATTCGTTCTGCAGCGAGGGTGGTTTCGACGAGCTCTCGAGTTCATCGGATTCGGGCTTTGACGTGAGTTTCGAGTCGCCGAAGCACGAGACAAACGGCGACGCGTTGTTTGCCGCTGTTAAAGAGGAGAAGAGAAAAAAATCTCGTAACACACGTTGCAAGAGTCCGACGCAGGTGAGAATTGATATTTAAAAAATAATAATAATAAAAATCGTCGAAAAAAAAGGATGAAGAAAAGCAAAAGAGAAGCAAAAAAAAATCTTTAAATAATCCTCGTTTCGGTCCGGAACATCCTACCGTCTATCTCATCGTTATTGTCCATCCTTTATAACGAAAAAAAAAAAAAAAAAAAATGTTTCAGGTACTCAAACTGAAAAGAAATCGTCGAATGAAAGCGAACGATCGGGAACGTCACAGAATGCACACCCTCAACGACGCCCTCGAGCGTCTACGCGTTGCCCTGCCCACGTTTCCGGAAGACACGAAACTCACGAAAATCGAGACTCTACGCTTCGCTCACAATTACATATGGGCGCTGTCACAGACACTTGGCAATAACGAGAGCGGCGAAATAACCGTTAACGTCGGTAACGTCACCGTCAGTATAAGCGACAATGGTAATATGATAACATCGTCGACGGGAAGTTGCGCGGTTGCCGCGCAGAAGAGGCTCGGACCCGCGCACTCGTCGTTTCCTTATCCTCAGGAACGTTTTATGCCCGAATGGCAGGAGTACGATTGTTACAGCGATCAGAGCGTTAGTCCGCCGATTCATCAGCAGTACCAAACGGCATCGGTGACTAATTGTTACGATCAGAGAATGTACGCTAATCAACATAATTTACATAATAATTTGCATCATCATCATCATCATCATTTATCACAGCATCCAATTCCGTCGCAGTCGCATCTCATTGGACATCACAATAACAATATGTATCAGTGTCTCTAGTGACAATACTTAAACGTGAATACTAAAGTGTTTTTGAGTCTTCGTCTTCAAAAATCATCATTGAGCATCGGTGGTTCGATAGATAGGGGTTGAAAACATTTAATTTGTGCCCCTCGATGAATTTTCCCATCGGTTACCCGACGGGCCACAGTATGGCGACGGCGTCATAGCCGCGAAGAGTGACGACTGTAATGTGTTAAAAAAAAAAAAATACGACAGATTATCGTTATCTACTTTGTAAGAGAATATTTTATTTTAATGAAAAATATGCGATTTTATGACAATCGGAGAATATCAATTTTTTTTTTCCTTTCTTTTGCAATTATCGAAGGTAGTTTTGTGTTACCTCTCGGCACAACGATTCCTCGCTGTTCTAGTCAACGATATTTTTATTCTTTTTTTTCTTTATTTCTTTTAAGCTCGCGCTAAACACACCATTTAGTGTAACGCGCAACGATCTCAATTATATTTTCCATCTCGGATTTTTCTTTGTTCGTGTTCACCAATTGGAGAAAAATTATTTCAATGGAATCGTAAAGTTAGATATATTTTAATGAATTCTTAAGTAATTGATGAAATGACGAATGCCTCTACCAGTGCTCTTATAATAATGAAATTGTCGATTCAGGGAATTTATATTATTGTACAGAATTTATACTATATACACACATATATATATATATTTCAATAAATCATATTTTATGAAAATAATGATAATGATGTTTTAGAAAATATTTGAAATAATTTCCTTGTATCAGGCTCCCTTGTACCATAGTTATTTTTTTGAAAATCATGGAATCCGATCCACTTTGCAGGAACGAGACTTGACAAGGAAAGTAACCGAGGCGTCCCCCTCCGATTTTGCTGAAACTCATGGATGTTATAGAGCATTGATAACTAAGCGACACGTATTTTTTTTTATCTGCGGAAAAACGATTTCAAGGGGTGAAACTACCCCCTAAAGTTACACAGGGCCGATTTTGCAGTTTCACATACAAGCAGTGCATCGATTTTGATGAAACAAAAATTAAAATGTTTCTTATGCGAAGGAATGAAGAACCCAGCAGATAATGGAGAATAAACATTTTTCAAGGCGTTGAAACACCCTTGAACATGTACTTCTTGAACACTACATTGAAAACTTGCGAATCGATTGGAATGAAAATTATGCTATTTTATAGCGAAAATAAAATTAAAGTTGACGTATTTTTGTGTTTGCGGAATAAAACACTTTTAAGGGAGTAGGCTACCCCTATTTGAGTTTTTACATTCGACTTGTCTCCTTGTTATTCCAAATGTGTTTGTCGATACGAACTCTTCTCAAAATTTCATTAAAAATCGTCCAAAAAGTGATATTTTTCGTTTTTCGCCCTTTTCACATTGATTTTTTGAGATTTCGACTAAAACTCGGTGTTATTCGTAATCAGCGGGAAATTTACGATCGAATAGGGTATCAAAACATTGAAAAGAGAGAAAAATTTTTTTGTAATTTTTTGCCCACCTTTTCGAAAACCTAAAAATCTCGAAATTTCAAACGGTCATAAGTTGGCTCCGGTTTCATCGATTTTAGGTTTTGATGAGCGTTTTCAAAACGTCTCGAGTAGACTTAGAGAATGCATTTTGGATCATCCCGATATCTCAATTATTGTAGCCGTGAGAACAGGTTGTAAATCGGCGAAAAAAATGAGAACGGGTATGTATGGAGAAATTCGCAAAAATCGATGGTCCGACTTTAAAAATCTGTGAAAAATCGTAAAATAATAATAGCACAATGATTCAAGCGCCATTTTAAAGGGTTTTCGATCACGAAAAGAATGAGCACAGAGTTGGGTTCCAACTCCATCGGGAAGCAACGTTACAGCGATTTTAGTGAAGCCACTTCTTTTTGGCCAAAATGCAAAAAAATTGTTTATTTTTAAATTTTCTTTTAGGGAGCTACATAGATGTATTTTGACTCGCTGATTACTAATTCAGTAGCCATTTCTTTGAGAAACTCGAAATTTCATTGAAAATCGTCGAAAAAGTGATTTTTTTCGTTTTTCGCCTTTTTCTCATTGATATTTTGAGATTTCGACTAAAATCGGTGTTATTCGTAATCAGTGGAAAATCTCCGATCGAATAGGGTATGGAGACATTGAAAAAAAAACAAGAAAAATGTTTTCATTTTTTGCCCACCGGAAACTTAAAAATGTCGAAATTTCAAATGGTCATGACTTGGCTCCCGTTTAATTGTGGGTTTTGATGGGGGTTTCCAAAACGTCTTTAGTAGACTTACTGAGTCTTTTGGGTGAAAAGTTATACGTGGCACGTGTGCCCTTCCGCCGGCACGTGTCCACCATTGTCAGAAATATTAAAGTCTCTTTGTAAATACGTACGGAACCAGGTGTATCACAAATCATCGATCTTGTTAGCTCCACGTAACAAAACGAGCTAATCCAACGAATTACATTTTCGACATGCTTTTTTTTTACCGTCTGGAAAATTTCTTGTATAGACTTTGAAGTCATAATACATACACACCTGAAAAGGTATACAAACAATGAAAATAAATATATATTTATCAAAGAATGGTTAAAAAAATCCGATTTTGAGATAACTAGTTGCCATTCTTTTTTATAAAAAAAAAAAAATAGATTTAACGAAAGCCTGTGCAATTCGAAAATTCGTATATTTTCTGTAGACATAAACATGTCCCAAAGAGTCACGCGGAAATGTGAAAAAGTGTATGGGAAGCCATTTTATCAAAGAGTATATGAAAATTAGTATTTATGAAGTGGAAAGTATTTCAGAGGGACAAAATTCACAACACAATTTCCATAACAAGAACGGCATTAATTTTGGTGGGGTAAAATGTTTCAGGGTTAGCGTCCTCTTTCGGCCGAGCAAAATCAACCCTGGTTCGAGTGGCTGTAATAATAAACAACTCTGACGTTCGATCAACGAGTGTACATAGGCGTGAATATAGGCTTCTCGTCATCTATCAAAATATTTTTGGATAATTCGACTCGAGAATGAAAAAATATTATTCATTGGGACAAGAGTTAATGGAAAAATGTGGAATATTGATTGGAAATTATGTGAAATGAATTTTCTCCAAATTTTACTTTAAGGGCTCACATACCCCTGCGCGCGCTGAAAACCGAGTAACTTTGAAAAATTATTATAAAGCTTATATGGTGAAAAAATAAATAAATTGTTGATTTCACATTTTTCATTAACCTTTCAACTATAAGAAAAAAAATTAAAAATGTTGTTTTTTTATTATTAACATTATTTTTCACGGGTATAAATGGACTACTGATGAAAACCATGGCGTCTTCTTGTCGACATCATAACTTCAATTAAAATTATCCAATCTGTAAAAATAAAAAAAGACTCTAATAAAATACTGTATTAGTAATAGCCTGACGGAGGGATTTTTATTTTTTTTCAAAAACAAAGAAATTGCAGTATCCAAACTTTAGTATGCAATTTAAAAAAAAAGTTAGTGTTCAATAATTGATAAAAAAATTGTTCACTCAAAAAATTAAAAGAACCTCTCGTCAGACTATAGAGAAAATGATTATCAAGATTTGAAAAAAAAACGTTAAAAAATATAAAAAATTTACTGAGTTATCCTGCTGACACTGTCTAAAAACATAGTTGCGAGAAAAATGCGTTTAATAATGTGAATATTTAAGAAAAAGAATTAAAAAAATATGTTTCTTATTGTTGAAAAGTTAATAAAAAATGTGAAGTCAACAATTCAATCTTTTTTTCATCATATAACCTTTGTAATACTTTTTCAAATTTACTCGGTTTTCAGCGCAAGCAGAGGTATGTGAGCCCTTAACACACGATCAATTAAAAATTACGTAAAAGCAAATTTTGTTCATTGAGTCTACGTTACTTTGAAATAATAGCTGAAATAAAATGTTCTGCCTATAGAATCGAGACATTTTTTTATATAATTTTTCAAACATATCTATATAGCTGTTGAGTAATTATCCGATGCATCGATCATCGCGGTAATTCGCTACGTCGATTTAACTCACGTATCAACGATCACGAATATATATATACGAGCCCTATTTGCAAACAACGACGGCAAGCTGCAACGAATCGGTTAGCACGCTTGTGGATCAGACAAATTTTTCCCCAAAATCACGTTTATAGTGCCACGAGGAAAACTATTATGTTCGATGGGATTTATGTTATATCGTTGTGTACACAACGTATGGAACGACAGACGGGGAATCCCAGTGGCATAAAGGTGTTGAATTTTGGGGTGTTTTCGTCGGTTTTTACCAACACCCAAAGCGTTTCTTCGGCTACAACGAATTATTGGCAGAAAAAAAGGGATTACTGGTTGGAAGAAAAAAAATGCTACATGGGAGTGCGAGGAGAATAAATGTATAAAATCGAAGGACGAGTCCATCGATAAATTGCGACGACTAATGATAAATGCTTGATTAAATTGTTTATTATTAACTTTACAGGGACTTCTTTAAAATCATCAATGATTTATTCATTATTGATTCATTATTATTGCCGTTAATTCATTTAACTTAAACATCAACTCAATTAAATAATTTAAGGGGTATAGCCACTTTTTTTTTGTACGGAAAAGTGATTTATTTATAAAGCTAATTACACATCTATTTCTAGCTAATAGAAAAAAAAAATTTTTTTGTTTTTTTGTTATACAAAATGGCCGCCTACTACTATTTGCCTTAGGGATCGTTTTTTATTTTTAAGCGTGACATTTGGCATCCAAAATTTTTTACCTAGAACAAAAAAAAAATCCGTCAATCTACATGAGAATACCTAGAGAAGTGCGTAAGGAATTTGAAAAATATTGTTTTATCCGAATATTGTAGGCAATTGAACTTCAAAGTTGAACTTCCAGTGAAAAATTTCGTTTAAAACTGCTCATAAAATCGAAAGTATTTAATTAATCAGAAATTCCATACGTACTTCGCTGCAAAATGCAATTAGAAACATAATTTTTAAATTTCGAAAGGGCTTACTGGTTGGGAGAAAAAAAATTCTACCCTCTTGGAAGTGCGAGGAAAAAAAATGTTTAAAATCGCAATACATTGATAAATTGCATACCAGACAACGACAAATGCTTGATTAAAATTTTTTTTATCAATTTTACAGGAGCTTCTGTAAAATAATCAATGATTTATTCATTATTGATCCATTATTATTGCCGTTAATTCATTTAACTCAAACATCAACTTAATTAAAACTCAACTTAATATAAAATCATGTTCACATTTAACAATTTTTTTTAGTACGGAAAACTGATTTATTTATAAAAACCAATTACACCTATATTTAGTATAAAGATCAAGCTAATAAAAAATATTTTTTTTTATTTTTTCGACTTGAACTTCCAGTGAAAAAGTTCATATAAAAGTGTTCAAAAAATCGAAAGTATTTAATTAAGGGGGGAAATAAGGTTCGACGGTTCAAAAAATCGATATTTTTTTTAATTCATAAATTGTTAGTAAAACTATTGAAAAATATGTTCCCAAAATTTTAAATGAAAATTCCGACTCTTTCTATTGTTATAAGCCATTAAGGGGGGAAATAGGGTTAGGACAGCGTTTCTCAATGATTTTCATGAATTTTTTTATAGTATAAAAAATGAATATAATTCATTGAAACTTTGAGAATATTTTATACATATATTTAAGTATATACTATAAAATTTTTATACATATATTTAAGTATATACTATAAAATATTAGCGACCCCATATTGCTTGTTTTTCTTGGTACTATTTTTTCAAACGCGTTTTTCTGAAAACGACTTTTTTTGAACTTGTGTACACGCTAGTTTGAAAAGATTTCAACCAATCGTTTTGAAAATTGGCAGTTACTTTCTTCATAGTATTGCGCTCTATATGAACCTAAAATCGGAATATTATCATTATTTAAAATAATTTTTTGTTTGCAAATGAAGTTGTAAAAAATGGCAAAAAATCATACTTTTCTGTTTTGACCCCTGTAAAAAATTCTAGCAATTAGGTCTAGCAGCTAGCATTTAGGTTCATATAGAAGAGAGACATATAATAAAAGTAAATTCCAACCTCGTTTGATTTCAGATGAAAATTGCGGCTTTCAGAATGTACGCAAAATGCTGAGTCTGATTGTGACCTGCCATATGGGGTCGTTAATATTTTATATTATATACCTAAATATATGTATAAAAATTTTATAGTATATACTTAAATATATGTATAAAATATTCTCAAAGTTTCAATAAAATATATTCATTTTTTATACTATAAAAAAATTCATGAAAATCATTGAGAAAACGCTGTCCTAACCCTATTTCCTCCCTTAATCAGCAATTTCATACGTACTTCGCTGCAAAATGCAATTAGAAACGTAATTTAAAAAATTTCAAGTCAATCGGGTTAAAAAAAATGTTTCTCGTTATAAATCGAATAGTAACTTATTTTTGTGCTGATAAAGCATCGCTTAAGCAAAAAAGAAACATCGATTTTTTGAAAATCGTACCGTGGCCATAATCCTTAAATACGTTAACTCGTCGAATTTCGATATAAAATTATTGATCCGTTTTATTTTTTTACATAAATTCTGACAGCGCAAAAACTTTGATTTAAGTCTGATCGACCGGTCGCGCGTTTGGTCGTTCCTGTGGAGTGCACATATCGATCGTATAGACACACGTATACACGTAATTTCTACAGTTCTCTCTCTGTCATTGTACTGGGGTGCTGGTCTGTACAGTGACATACTGGTGGCCTATAGGACATACGACCGGTAAGAGCGAGCAGAAACCATTTATATGTATATATGTATAGGTTTAAGTTCACCCTCTTTTTTCTCCGAGGGTGAGACGGGGAGTTGCAACGAAGAGGGTGGCTTTTGGAACGTATACTCAACGACTCTGGTACCTCAGGGTGCACACATATACTTTCCAAAAACGATCTCTCTCTTTCTCTCTCCGTCTGTCTATCTGATTTTCCCTAATTCACGAAAATTCGTAAAATCACCCCTGACCGATTGTCGAGAACTTAATCGATGATTAATGACTATTACCGCTCGTAGTTCTCGATTGACAGTAAGAAATATAACGACATTCACCGTCCCTGCTGCACATTATTATTAATTTTACGCAATTCCGTGATTGAGGTCAAGTCACGTATATATTTAACGACAAAAAACTATATTTACGAGACTTTAATACAATAGAAATAAAAATATTATAAAGAATTAAAAATTGAAAAATAGATAATTTATCAATACATTGAAATATTGTTTTTGGCAAATTTTATTAATAATAATTGGTTTACTGTAACGATGAAATTTTGAACAACTGCTCAATTGGTTCTATCAATTAGGATAAAATATTTTCTATAGCCGTAGACAAAAACTTCGGGACCCTGCCAAGTTGTTTGCACAACAGAAGATTCTCAAAAAGGCTAACGAGATCTCGACGAGAATATGAAATTATGAATTATGAAAGTAATTATGAAATTATGAAAATATGAATTGAAAAATTGTTTTCGGCAAAATTTTATCAATAACAATTGGTACCGTAACGATGAAATTTTGAATAATTGCTCAATTGGATCTATCGATCAGTATAAAATATTTTCTATGGACGTAGACAAAAATTTCGGGACCCTGCCAAGTTGTTTGCACAACAGAAGATTCTCAAAAAGGCTAACGAGATCTCGACAAGAATATGAAATTATGAATTATGAAAGTAATTATGAAAATATGAAAATATGAATTGAAAAATTGTTTTCGGCAAAATTTTATCAATAACAATTGGTACCGTAACGATGAAATTTTGAATAATTGCTCAATTAGATCTATCGATTAGTATAAAATATTTTCTCCAGCCGTAGACAAAAACTTCGGGACCCTGCCAAGTTGTTTGCACAACGGAAGATTCTCAAAAAGACTAACGAGATCTCGACAAGAATATGGAATTATGAATCATGAAAGTAATTATGAAACTATGAAAATATGTATTGAAAAATTGTTTTTGGCAGAATTTTATCAATAACAATTGGTGCCGTAACGATGAAATTTTGAATAATTGCTCAATTGGATCTATCGATTAGTATAAAATATTTTCTATGGACGTAGACAAAACGTTGGGACCCTACTGAGTTGTTTACACAACAGAAGATTCTCAAAAAGGCTAACGAGATCTCGACGAGAATATGAAATTATGAATTATGAAAGTAATTATGAAATTATGAAAATATGAACTGAAAAATTGTTTTCGGCAAAATTTTATCAATAACAATTGGTGCCGTAACGATGAAATTTTGAATGATTGCTCAATTGGATCTATCGATCGGTATAAAATGTTTTCTATGGCCGTAGACAAAAACGTTGGATGTTTGCACCCTACCGTGTTGTTTGCACAACAGAAGATTCTCAAAAAGGCTAACGAGATCTCGACAAGAATATCCTAGTCAAGAGCGTGAAAGAGAGACAAGTGTGACGTGAAAATGAAAGAAGAGATAGAACGAAGAAAAGAGGACGAGAATTCGACAAATATCTTTGAGCTTCGTATTTCAGCATCTGTTTGATATATATATATATATACAAAATAATACCTATGTAAAATCTACCAGGACTCTAAAACCCATAGCTACAGACATATATACATACAGTAAGTATATAGCTCGCTGAATAAGGTCCACAGAATTTCTTCTACGGTCGTTGTGCTAGGGGTGGTCGAAGGCTTTTGTAAGTTGGCATTTGCAGGCCTTTGTGGTAAACCGCGAACAAAGGCAGTCGAGAAAGACAGAAAGATCACATGTTCGACTGTATAAATGGACCGTCAGATAAATACGCGCGCTCTTTTCTAAGAGAAACTATATACACGCGTGGGGTGTTATAGTAGAGGATGAATTTTCATGGCTGATGGTGCATCGCGCAGAGGGTGTATTACCGTATCCTCAGCAAATTCGTATTTGCGCTCGGGCACTTCACTAAAATATGGAAAGCTTGTTTGCCACGAAGATCCCTGAATTGGGACCTAAAACCTTTCGCAGAAAATCGTCGATCGATCCGTTCAATTGCGAATACCAAATAGATGGATCGAATGCTTGTTTGCACGCGGGAGGGCATTAGCCTGGAAGGTATTGAAAATTAATGAACGGTTCGATAATAATAATATAATCATGAAAATTAATTTTTTTTTGCATATGATACTATATAAAATTACAATATTATTTGTATTATTTGTAACGAGTTACATAGTGTTATACAAAAACGATAACATTGGACAGTGAGGTTTCGTCGGTGTCTCTTGTTAAAGTAGTAGTCTGGTAACTTAAGCCGATTTTCATGTCTTTTTTGGAGGGCGTTTTTTTGTAGGAAAATAAAAATGAATCGTTTTGGATATTTAGGATGTTTTTATTTACATATTAAGGATACAAAAAAAAATTTTTTTGAAAAAATGTAATAGTTTATTATTATTATTATTATTATTATTAATTATTATAATTATATTATTAATAATATATGAAAAAAAAAGCGCGTGGGTGGCCCCGGTGATTTTGGCTCTTGATGTTATCTGAAATAAAAAATTCTTGATAATTCTTAATCTATAGACATGTCATTCTGGTCGGTTTGTTATTTATCCATGAAATTTAACTTCAATAGTTCCGAACAGAATGACATGTCTATAGATTAAGAATTATCAAGAATTTTTTATTTCAGGTAACATCAAGAGCCAAAATCACCGGGGCCACTCACGCGCTTTTTTTCGAGGTGCCAACTTCGATCAATAATAATAATAATAATAAACTATAAAACTTTTTCAAACTAATTTTTTTTTGTATCTTTGATATGTAAATAAAAACATCCTAAATATCTAAAACGATTCATTTTTATTTTCCTACAAAAAAACGCCCTCCAAAAAAGATATGAAAATCGGCTTAGGTTACCAGACTACTACCTTAAGCAATATTTACCGCCGTTGTATGTTGGGATGGGTGACCGCATAGTCGCACACTGGCCTTTTGTATACTAACTAGCGAACGGGAAGTAGTTTTTCTCACTACCACTAAAACTACGGTGAAACGAGGTCGTCTTTATCGGCAAGGTTTCTCTCAGTTTCCCGGTGCCCTCGTGCAAATGCATCAGGAAAAAGTGGCGAGATTAGGTGGGCTGGGGGGGAGAAAAAAAATGGAATGGAAATGAAAACTAAGGGGAAGGTACGTAAAAACCTGAAAATGTATACGATGAAAATACTAATAATAAAAAAAATGATAAAACCACAATGCTAGTATTTTCGGCAAATGAAAAAATGAGACTTTGCTTAATTTTTTGACTTTTTGACATCGATCACTTGAGTTAAACAAAATCTTGGTGGAATTAGTTGATCAGCGGAAGTTTGAAAGTGATCAAAGACGAAAAAAGAAATTTTTTATTTTTTTGCTCACTTTTGTAAGAACCGAAAAACATTGAAATTTGAACTAGTCATAACTCAGCTTCCGTTTGACCGATTTTAATTATAAAGAGGGGTTTTTGAATTCGCGTAAGTGGAGTTAAATAGTGTCGTTTGATTCATCCCGATAAATCATTTATTTTGGGCGTGACGTAACATTGAATATCGGTGAAACAAATGGGGGTATGGGGAAAATTGGCAAAAATCCATGATCGGATGTTAAAAATACGTAAAAAATTTTTTTTTAAATCGTAGCTGCACGAATCAAGCGACATTTTAAAGATTGCACGGTTACGGAGAGAATGAGGGCAGATTAGAGTCTCGACTATATCAGAAAGCAAAAATCCAGCGTTTTCAGTGCGTTAACTAATTTTTTTTTACCAAAGAGGTTAAAATAATTGGATTAAAGATTTTTTTCTCAGGTCCCTGTATCGACATTTTTATCCACTTGATCACTAGTTCACTAAACATTCTCTCGAAAAAACTAAAAATTCCATTACAAATTAAAAAACATGTTTACTTGGCAGAAAAAAAAAGTTCAGTAACAATAATTTGTTACTAACGATTTTTATGTTCAATTATGAAAATAATGATTATCATCATTAGAAATATTCGAAATAATAATAATACAATTCGATGAAAATTGATATTTTCTCTCTCATCTGGAAAAATCAGCGAAACGATTCACATCCCCCTAGTGCTCTTTTTCATCGGATGCCTCTTTGCACCCATCTCTTCCTGTGTTTTGAACTCTCTGGTTTGACTCTGTCGCCATGAAAATCCTGTTTTTTTCTCTGTCTCCCTTTCTCTCTCTCTCGATCTATGGGGGTCTGTGATCGACGACGACGATGAGAGACGCCGGTGGGACAGATGTCTACGAGGGGCAGGTGCGTATATACTATATACCCTGGGTATATACGCGTGCCAACCAACCCCCCGTCGCGTTTGCCATTCAAGACTATAATTTACTTGAAGAATGCCCGCGGGGTGGACCTCGGCGTGCGCTACCGATCGAATCCTCTCGGCATTCATCCTATGGATGACGTGCCTTCCAAATCGGAAACGATCCGCACAAAAATCGGGACCAATTCTGTATTATATGTATATTGAACTCGAGTTCTTATTATAAAAGTGCATTTAGTGTACACCACTCGTATTCACGACGCGGAAATTCGTGATGATAAATTCGCTATCGTTGCGAATTAAATTAAATTCATCCATATACGACTGAAAATGAAAACTATCATTTAAATTTAATTATTTTGTATGTCAACATTTTGTTAAAAAATATCCACGATTATCTTGAATGAAAATAAGAAATTTTTCGTTCGAATTTTTTGAAATAAATATACAATATGTATTTTATACGTTTGTGAGTAATTTTGTTGAAAAAAATTAAACATTATTTCGTACATGTTTTTGAATAATTATTAGTGATAAGAAAAATTATTTAAATATAGTTTTGAAAAAGTTGAATATTGTCTCCTCATCATTTTAGCACAATCAAACACATTTTTCTCTATGAACCAGTGGTATTTTTTTTTCAATTTGAGCTTTTTTATAGAGGAAACTATGTATATGCGCAAAAATGATGAGGAAACAATATACAATTTTTATTTGTACCATTGCTCTTTGCTTTAATTAGATGATGTGAGGTTTGTTTTCGATTTTGGATGGATTTTTCGAAAAATAGATGATACTACTAATATATAATGGTTTTATTAATTTACTGTAAATTCATTATCAAAAATTTTTCCATGGTACCAAATCCACGTGGGAATTTTCGACCCGACAGAACTTTTGGTTCGATATGATTTTTGTAAAATTTTTAAGACTCGTTTGGACTTGAACTTTTGGTTCGATCGAATTTTTGTCAAGTTTCAAATACTCGTTTGGACTTGGCAGGATTTGGAATTTTTTCAAAAACGTTCTGTTACGAGCTCAACTCTTACAATTTTCGAGTTATCAGGCTACAACTTTCTACTGAAGTGGACTATCATAAAATACTGTTCGCTATTGAATTTTCATAAAATCGATCGAAACGTCTTAAATTTATGGAATTTAACATTCTTCAAAAAATCGCTATCGGTTTTTTGTTAAGGTTTTAGCTCGTGTAATTTTTTTCCCAATCATTGAGTGCTTTATATTTCACTTTTTATTTATTCATATTGAAAAATGAGAAGAATCTAGACACCCAAATAGCAATCACTTATTATTGAACATAAATTGGTATAACTTTAATTATTTTTAATATAATCATTTTTTTTTGTCCATGGTAATACACGTACTTCTTTAAGCCATTCCAGAACTATAAACTTTCATTTTCAACTTTTCACACACACACATACATACATCCATCCGGAAAATGTTTGTAAATGTGTGTTTTCCGACGTTTTAACACATTTTGCAAGCACTGTCATTGAAAACAAAATTTCTTCCATGAGAAAACAAAAATTATTTACTGTAACACTTTGTAGAATCAAAGAAACTTGTATAATATGAGTTTTTTGTTAAAGTTTCAGCTCGTGTAAATTTTATAATATTGTCCACTATTGAATGTGCATAAAATCGATCGAAACGTCTTAAATTTATGGAATTTAACATTCTTCGAAAAGTCGCTATGAGTTTTTGTTTTTAGCTCGTGTAATTTTTTTCCCAATCATTGAGTGCTTTACAGTTCACTTTTTATTTATTCATATTGAAAAATGAGAAGAATCTAGGCACCCAAATAGCAATCACTTATTATTGAACATAAATTGGTATAGCTTTAATTATTTTTAATATAAGCATTTTTTACTGCATAGTAATACTCGTACTTCTTTAAGTCATTCCAGAATTATAAACTTCCATTTTTAACTTGTCACACACACACACATACATGCATCCATCCGGACATTGTTTGTAAATTTGTGTTTTCCGACGTTTTGACACATTTTGCAAGCATTGGCATTAAAAACTGTAAAAAAAAAACATCTTCAGGAAGACACAGCTTCTTTCATGAGGAGACAAAAGTTATTTACTGTAACACTTTGTAGAATCAAAGAAACTTGTATAATATGAGTTTTTTGTTAAAGTTTTAGCTCGTGTAAATTTTATAATATTGTTCACTATTGAATCTGCATAAAATCGATCGAAACGTCTTAAATTTATGGAATTTAACATTCTTCGAAAAATCGCTATGGGTTTTTTGTTAAGGTTTTAGCTCGTGTAATTTTTTTCCCAATCATTGAGTCCTTTATAGTTCACTTTTTATTTATTCATATTGAAAAATGAGAAGAATCTAGACACCCAAATAGCAATCACTTATTATTGAACATAAATTGGTATAGCTTTCATTATTTTTAATATAAGCATTTTTTACTCCATGGTAATACTCGTACTTTTTAAGCCATTCCAGAATTATAAACTTTCATTTTTAACTTGTCACACACATACATACATGCATCCATCCGGACACTGTTTTTAAATGGCTTTTCCGACGTTTTGACACATTTTGCAAGCATTGGCATTGAAAACTGTAAAAAAAAAACATTTTCAGAAAGACAAAGCTCCTTCCATGAGGAAACAAAAATTATTTACTGTAACACTTTATAGAATCAAAGAAATTTGTATAATATGAGTTTTTTGTTGAAGTTTCAGCTCGTGTAAATTTTCTAATATTGTTCACTATTGAATCTGCATAAAATCGATCGAAACGTCTTAAATTTATGGAATTTAACATTCTTCGAAAAATCGCTATGAGTTTTTGTTTTTAGCTCGTGTAATTTTTTTCCCAATCATTGAGTGCTTTATAGTTCACTTTTTATTTATTCACCCAAATAGCAATCACTTATTATTGAACATAAATTGATATAGCTTTAATTATTTTTAATATAAGCATTTTTTACTCCATGGTAATACTCGTACTTCTTAAAGCCATTCCAGAATTATAAACTTTCATTTTTAACTTGTCACACACACACAAACATGCATCCATCCGGACATTGTTTGTACATGTGTGTTTTCCGACGTTTTGACACATTTTGCAAGCATTGGCATTGAAAACTGTAAAGAAAAACACATTTTCAGGAAGACAAAGCTTCTTCTATGAGGAAACAAAAATTATTTACTGTAACACTTTGTGGGATCAAAGAAACTTGTATAATAAAGTTTATAATACCCGATTAAAGAGTCCACCTGCATGGCAATATTGTACATACGTACTCTAATTTACCATGCCGAAAGCTTTGACACTTTAACTATTCTTACTGGTCTCCCGTTTATAGACTCTAATATATTACGATCACATGTAAAACCGGGATTAAATATCCACGAGAGAGATCTAAAAGACCCGTTGTACAAATCGATGATTTGGCTCGCATTTCGGGGAGACTTTTTCACGTTTATACACACACACATACACACATATTGATAAATCCCTCTTGTGATCGCAGGGCGAGAACATAAGCTGGGATTACACTATGACGAGTGGATTTGACCTGGAATCGCAATCCCTCGCAGAGTCTATATAACGGGGCTTGCACCCACACGTTATTTTAGGCAGCCAAATAAAATTAAGGCTATCAACGTTTTTTTTCTTCTTTCTTCACTTCACCATATTAATTTTTTTTAAATTCAATTTATCACTTTTCTGTTGCACCATAATGGAAATTGATACATTCATATTGAAAAATCATATTTTAAATAAAATATCAATTTTCCATTTCGTCAATTATCGAATTTCAACGAAAACGAAAGTAATATCAAATTTCTAGGCTCCGCACCTTAATTCGCAATTATATTTTCTTTCAATAATAGTTTTTCCATTGATGAAAGATGAGCCGAGAATAATGAAAATTATTACCTATATCGCCTGTATATTATTAGCCTCTCCTGTAACCCAATATATTTCTTATGTACAGCTGACCGTTATGCGGTCACTTCGTCAGTTTACCTGAATGAAAATTTTTCATCTATTTATCTCTCTCTCGCTGAAAAATTTCACGGACGCGTTACTTTTGTGAATGGACCCCGGCCCATACTTTGACGCGTGTCTAACGGTGTCGTGGCAAGTTGATCGTAAAAATGAACGAATGAGATGTAACGAAATGAAAACAAAAGAAATACGATAAAAATATTACTATTTTTATTCACTACGAGCTGTGCCCCGCGATTTCACCCGCGTTAAAATTTCGTCCCACGATCCAACGCGCGCTGCCGCCGCTGCTCAGGGTAAAAGCATAAAGTTATTATAGCGTAAAGCCTCTCTAAATAAACGGACTATTTAATGCAAAAAGAATTTTCCTAATCGGATTAGTATTTCCTGAGATTAGCGCGTTCAAACAAACATACAAACATACAAATTCTCCAGCTTTATTATAGCAGTAAGATTTCTGACTATATCGTATTTTTACAAAAAGATTAACGATCTAACAAATTTACTTTAAAAAAATTTATAATTCATTTGCAAGCAACGCGAAGCTTTCGAGATTTAATTGAAAAATTTGCAATTGAACAATAAATGAGTCGATGCATCGAAATCACTGTATCGTTTATACTCTACCGATTTGTTTACAAACAAAGGAAGTTCGTTGCCAAAAATTTGTGCAAAGTTTGCTAGAAATCGGTTAAGGTAGTAGTCTGGTAACTTAAGCCGATTTTCATGTCTTTTTTGGAGGACGTTTTTTTGTAGGAAAATAAAAATGAATCGTTTTGGATATTTAGGATGTTTTTATTTACATATTAAAGATACAAAAAAAAATTTATTGAAAAAATTTAATAGTTTATTATTATTATTATTATTATTGTTCGAAGTTGGCAGCCCAGGTCCTAACTTTTTTTCTACCGAACCGATTGCTTTCAAATTTTAACAGGCTACTCTACACACTTATAGTTCTCGTCGAAACTACCAAGAAATTTGTTCACCCTTAACTTTTTATTTTACAACCCCTTCTTTGCTAAAATAAAAGGACTTTAGCAAAGAAGGGGTTGTAAAATAAAAAGTTAGGAGTGAAAAAATGTATCGGTAGTTCCGACGAGAACTATAAGTGTGTAGAGTAGCCTGTTAAAATTTGAAAGCAATCGGTTCGGTAGAAAAAAAGTTAGGACCCGGGCTGCCAACTTCGAGGTGCCAACTTCGATCAATAATAATAATAATAATGAACTATTACATTTTTTTAAACAAATTTTTTTTTCTATCTTTAATAAGTAAATAAAAATATCCTAAATATCCAAAACGATTCATTCTTATTTTCCGACAAAAAATCGCCCTCCAAAAAAGACACGAAAATCGGCTTAAGTTACCAGACTACTTCCTTAAATCATTCTGGAGATATAGAAAATGGAATTTTTCCATGGTTTCACACATTTTAATGACAATGACATTAAAAACTGCACATTTGACAGCGTTCTCTGTGACGAAGCAAATTGATATCTCATAAAATTATTACTATATTTAATAAAAATGTTTATAGCATATTTGTGTTTTTTTTCAAATAAAAAATGTGATTTTTCAAAAAATCGTCGAATAAACATTTCAACACCCATATACTATATCGGTTTCGTTTTCACAGTCTCTGTAAATGGCGTGCAGAGAGCGTTAACCACTGAATATGCAATGTGTTATTCCAACACTTTACACGCTATGCGAGCGTTCTTCGACAAACAGTCAAGTGGGTGACGTTGATGGTGGTCGTGCGCCCCATTTCGAATTCGCTTTTTCAAACAGACCAACTATATCTGTGCGTGTATATAAGCCGTTAAAAGTAAAAAGGGCGTGCTCTACGTTACGTTAAAAGACTGAATGATGGACTAGAGGGCCATCTGACTTTTAGAAATTCATATATATATATGTTCTTCGGCTGTCAGTAAGCCTTGCATCGAGGCTGCATGCCCAAGCGACCCTTTCACGAGCGAAAAATCGTTGAGGGGGTGTTCCCTCCCCGTCCCAATGGCAGTGGCGCACAGGCAGCTCATTAAACACCCACGGCACCCCTCGAAAGACTCACACACCCTGATTTAACAATTGTTTAGCCACGTCGACTCGTTTGCAATGTGCATGTGTGTGCTCATAGGGAGTTTTTCGTCCGGTACCATGAAACCCAGTACAGCTTTTTTTTTTCCTCGTTGGATTGACGCGAATCAAGTCCACAGCCAGAGTTTCGATGCAGGGTCTCTGGTTTCATGCGTGTATACATGATTTTTCTGAATACTTTCAGGTATTAGTATCGTCCACTACTGTTGACTAAGAGAACGGCGTAATTAACAACATTTCACGTGTTAGAGCCCGATGAGCTTGGTCCTTTTGATTCTTAAAAATTTATACGGATGTATGTACGAGCTTGTACGTTTGTCGATATAGTGCGGTGGTCGCGAATAGGCTCAAACGAAGGATTGGGGCACGAGCCCCTGCCATCTGTTCATATATGAGTTTCGTGTTTGGTTCTATACTTTCCCTCTCTCTCTCTCTCTCTTTCTCTCTCTCTATATATATATACATATATATACCAACTTTATAATACTACATGTGGTGAATACACCTAGTGCGTTTACTTAAACGCAAAAAGTTCATGGATTCGTTGGCTTAGATACGTATGTACACGCATATTTATAAGAGCTAAAGTTTCGCGCTTTTGCTAACTCGTAGAGGAAGCGTAGGGGGATGTTTCCATCAGGAAGCTTAAAAGGACGTTTCCATGAGCAAGTTTAGAAGGATATTTCTTTGCGGAAGGTTAAGAAAACCTTTCCATGAGGAAGCTTAGAGAGACGTTTTCCCAAGGAAGATTCGGGAAACGTTTCCAGGAGAAAGCTTAGGAAGACGTTTCCATGAGGAAGCTTAGGAGGTTCTATGAGGAAGCTTCGGAGGACGTTCCCACGAGGAAGATTAGGGGAACGTTTCCATGAGCAAGCTTAGGACAACGTTTCGATGAGGAAGCTTGGGAGGATGTTTCCATGAGGAAGCTTAGGAGAAGCTTTCTATGAAGAAGCTTACGAAGACGTTTCCATGAGAAAGCTTGGGAGGACGTTTCCATGAGGAAGCTTAGGAGAACCTTTCTATAAAGAAGCTTACGAAGACGTTTCCTCGAGAAAGCTTAGGAGGACGTTCCCATGAGGAAGGTTAGGAGGTTCTATGAGAAAGCTTAGGAGGACGTTCCCACGAGGAAGATTAGGGGAACGTTTCCATGAGCAAGCTTAGGAGAACGTTTCCATGAGGAAGCTTGGGAAGACGTTTCCATGAGGAAGCTTAGGAGAACCTTTCTATCAGGAAGCTTAGGGGAACGTTTCCATGAGCAAGCTTAGGAAGACGCTTCCATGAGGCAGCTTAGAAGAACCTTTCTATAAAGAAGCTTACGAAGACGTTTCCACGAGAAAGCTTAGGAGGACGTTCCCATGAGGAAGCTTAGGAGGTTCTATGAGAAAGCTTAGGAGGACGTTCCCACGAGGAAGATTAGGGGAACGTTTCCATGAGCAAACTTAGGAGAACGTTTCCATGAGGAAGCTTGGGCAGACGTTTCCATGAGCAAGCTTAGGAAGACGTTTCCATGAGGCAGCTGAGGAGAACCTTTTTATAAGGAAGCTTATGAAGACGTTTCCATGAGAAAGATTAGGAGGACGTTTCCATGAAAAAGGGTAGGAGGACGTTTCTATGAAGAAGCTTAAGAGGAATTTTCTATGAGGAAGCTCAGGAGGACGTTTCCACGAGAAAGATTAGGGGAACATTTCCAAGAACAAGCTCAGAAGGACGTTTCCACGAGGAAGCTTATTAGAACCTTTCTATGAGGAAGCTTACGAAGTCGTTTCCGTGAGGAAGCTTAGAATGATGTTTCTATGAGGAAGTTTATCAGGACGTTTCCATGAAGAAATTGAAACTTGCATATTGCCTCCTCATTATTGCGCATAAACAAAGCTTCTTCCACGAGGAAGCTAAAATTGAATAAGCCCTAGTTATACTACAATTTTGATGAACACCCTCCCGAGCTCCTCGCACGAAAGTGTGAATTATTTGTTTCCTATTTTTGATACAATCATGTCTTGCGTACCACCGGAAATGGATTAATAAAATGACGTATTAACGGCAATTTGTGATTAATTATATATTCTAGCATTTAACATTATGTCATAGCCAATTTAACGTAATATTGAAACAATTTATTATTTAAATTCGATATTTACTTGGCGCGTTAGTTACAAATATATAAAATTATGAAATAATCCTCCTTACCTTTGCTATCAATTATCGCACCTATATTCAAGATTTACATTTTATTTCTCCCTCTACCAGTTCACTAAAAGTCACATTTCACACGAAGCTCGAATTTCTCGCTAGTTCCACGAGAAAGAGTGCGGGTGGGTGACCGCAGACCCGAAAAAGTCCAAGTAAACGTTTCAACTTCAAAATATTGTCACGCCTCAATCTCTCCCGGACCACCGGTGACGGAAAAATCGTCGTTAACATCTACGCGCCAACCCATGAGAAAAACTTTCGAAGCAACAAATCGTTAACATATCTTTCGATATATACTTTGATTTTTTTTTTAGTGCTCTCGTCGGCGTGCGCCCAGGGTTTAACGCTCGTTTTACCGACGGCGAGAAAGAGGAGTATACGGTGGGCGAAGTGAAAAAAAAATGCCTACTTACAAGTAGACAGGAGCGGAGGGTTGAAACCGCAGAGGCGGCTTCTTTGAGTCTCATCTCGCCACTAACTCTCGCGCGAAACGCCCACGCGGTCGGTAAAGATCTGAGAAAATTTTTGGGGCAAGGATTTTCGCGCTCTTGAGCTCTCGAGCAACGATATTATAACTTTTTTTTTCTTCAAACTATCGTTACATAATGTACAGCACGGATTATCTGAGAAAAAAGAAACGGAAAAAAAATTGTCAATATGAGCGTGAGACTCGAGTATTCATTTCCGGGATACTATTTTATTATCCGATATTTTTCATTCACAATTCCGTTCGATTAAGGGTTCTCGAGACTTAACAATTCCACCCTCTCGCTTCTCTCGCGCGGCTGGATAAATAAAAAAATTTCCAAAATCTCATTTCCTCATTCATCATCAAAATATGATATACGAAAAAAGAAATTATTGTTGGGATGGGACACGGGAATACAGGAAATTCTAAATCTTGATAAAGCATGACTGAACCTGCGGAGAATTTTGTTTTTCCGTCTCTTGCTTTAAAAATTTATTTTACCGGATCCGGATGTTGATAAGAGGACGAAAAAAATAGTGTCTGATTGCGGAGGGTGAAGTGATTGGGTGGGAAAAAAAAATCGTAGACTTGGCGCTTCATCTCGAATCGTAAAATTTTTTCTTCTCTCTGTATTTGACAATTTGACGGTTCTCACTCGTGCCGAGGCTCGATTGAGTACGAGATACGACACGCAACAGGGGTTGAGAATATTTCTTTCGGGGACGATACATATATGTGTCTGGTGGTTAAAATTTTTTCCACAGGGGAGAAAATCGTATGGGGTATAGGAACGTCGAAGGAGCGTAACAAATCGATCGGATTCGTGGGTATAGATCCGACGCCCTTCAACTTTTCTCGCTAGTGTAATGTTGCTCCTCCGCTGGACCGCACACGGATTGTCCAATTTCAAGCTACTTAAGCCATTTAACGGAATATTATGTTCGCGTAACTGTCGCGCGTGAATGGGGAAATATTTTTCACGATTTTTCTATATGATTCGTCGTTCCGTGTCATTTGAAACAAATTGTCGAATGAACATTCGACAATTTTTCAAATTTAATATGCATATGGCGACGTACAGACTAAAGGGGGACATTGTAATTGAGCAGAACAACTTTTATAATTCGTTGTAAATAGGTAAAGATTATTTTTTATGTACTGCAAGCATTATTATTATTTTTTATTTTTTTAGGTTTCCGACAACGTGGGCAAAAAATGAAAATTTTTTTATTTTTTATTTTTTTCAATGTTTCGATACCCTATTCGATCGGACATTTTCCACTGATTACGAATAACACGGAGTTTTAGTCGAAATCTCAAAACATCAATGGGAAAAACGCGGAAATCGAAAACATCACTTTTTGGACGATTTTCAATGAAATTTTGAGCTTCTCAAGGAAACGGCTACTGAATTGGTAATCAGCGAGTCAAAATACATCGATATAGCGTCCTGAAAGAAAGTTTAAAAATTGAAAATTTTTTTTGCATTTCGGCCAAACCGAAGTGGCTTCACTAAAATCGCTGTAACGTTGCTTCTCGATGGAGTTCGAACTTCAACTCGTGCTCATTCTTTTTGTAACCGTTCAACCTTCAAAATTCCGCTTTATTTATTGAGCTGCGATTTTTTTTCGATTTTTCATAGATTTTTAAAGTTGGAACAACGATTTTTGCGAATTTTTCCATACATACCCCTTCTCATTTTTTTCGACGATTTTCAACCTGCTCTCACGGCTACAATAATTGAGATATCAGGATGATCCAAAATGCATTCTCTGAGTCTACTCGAGACGTATCGAAAACACCCGTCAAAACCCGAAATCGATGAAACGGAAGCCAAGTTATGACCATTTGAAATTTCGATATTTTTAGATTTTCGAAAAGGTGGGCAAAAAATTACAAAAAAATTTTTTTCTCTTTTTTCAATGTTTCGATACCCTATTCAATCGGAAATTTTCCGCTGATTACGAATAACACCGAGTTTTAGTCGAAATCTCAATATTTCAATGAGAAAAAGGCGAAAAAAGAAAAAAATCACTTCTTGGACGATTTTCAATGAAATTTCGAGTTTGTCAAGGAAACGGGTACTGAATTAGTGATCAGCGAGTCAAAATACATCGATATAGCGTCCTAAAAGAAAATTTAAAAATTGAAAATTTTTTTGCATTTCGGCCAAACAGAAGTGGCTTCACTAAAATCGCTGTAACGTTGCTTCCCGATGGAATTCGAACTTCAACTCGTGCTCATTCTTTTTGTAACCGTTCAACCTTCAAAATTCCGCTTTATTTATTGAGCTGCGATTTTTTTTCGATTTTTCATAGATTTTTAAAGTTGGAACAACGATTTTTTCGAATTTTTCCATACATACCCCTTCTCATTTTTTTCGACGATTTTCTACCTGCTCTCACGGCTAAAATAATTGAGATATCGGGATGATCCAAAATGCATTCTCTAAGTCTACTCGAGACGTTTTGAAAACACCTGTCAAAACCCGAAATCGATGAAACGGAAGCCAAGTTATGACCATTTGAAATTTCGATATTTTTAGATTTTCGAAAAGGTGGGCAAAAAATTACAAACAAATTTTTTTCTCTTTTTTCAATGTTTCGATACCCTATTCGATCGGAAATTTTCCGCTGATTACGAATAACATGGAGTTTTAGTCGAAATCTCAAAATATCAATGGGAAAAACGCGAAAATCGAAAGCATCACTTTTTGGACGATTTTCAATGAAATTTCGAGTTTCTCAAGGAAACGGCTACTGAATTAGTAATCAGCGAGTCAAAATACATAAAAGAAAATTAAAAAATTGAACATTTTTTTGCATTTCGGCCAAGCAGAAGTTGGCTTAACTAAAACCTTTCCTATACTTTCCCTTTTTTTTCCTATACCTGAAAAGTTAATAAAAATCTGTGAAATAACAATTTAATTTTTTTTTCACCATATAACCTTTATAATAAATTTCATACAAGTCTAGAAAAAATGGTATCGATCCTTTCTTTTCTTACAATCCACATCGTTAATAAAAAGATTCCTTATTATTAATAAAAATTTAATTACAAAGGTCCTATCGATTTGTCCACGAATCGCCCATATATACATACGTACCAGAGACTCGTCGTCAAAATTAGCCTATTATTATAATTATTATTATTATTATTATTATCATTGGTACCTAAACTCCGGCAATAAAGAGTTTAGTTACGGTTAAACACGCCTCGAGGACTCTCGTATAATTCTCGTTTACCAGCCAATTGCTCGTACAGCAACAGGAAATTTAGATATTCCAGAGAGGCGTTACGCACGTTGATCCTTAGATCCTTCGACTACGAGAGAGCCACGTGCCGGCCACGTGTCCTGACACGCGAGTTTGCGTAACTTTGCTCCACTCGCATTATCGACTATCTGGGAGGCAGAAAAAATCTAACGCAAATACATTTGCTCGTTAAATTGAGCGAGTTACGACCTTTTCTTTGCAAACAATCGATGTACATTCTATATACCATATACATTTATATATATCCATATATATCCTGTCTTTCCTGTAGGAGTACGCGAAACACGTGTCGCGGTTTAACGCGAAGACCACAGATAGCGAGATGGTGGTGAATTGTCCGGACGATCGCAAATACCCAACCCTCTAAAGGGATAAGAACCAGATCGGGGGGGCCGAATATCCTTCATTCTCTTTTCTCACTCCGACACTTTTTTTTTATCAGCTTTTAGGCTCGCCCGAGTGTACAATAAATATATAATAAAATAATAATCCTATCATACGGGACTAGCGAATTTTTTCGAGTCACGTGTCGTCTCGAGATTCATAAAAAATATAAAAAATACAAAAGTAATAAAGGTTATTATTAAAAGAATATATCTTTCGACACGTGCTTGCTGGAGGATTATTTTATTCCTCTTCGGAGAACCTCGAATGAAAAGCCATCCGTACAATAAACATTATCGTTATTTGTTATATTAAGGGCTCACATACCCCTGAAATTTTCAAAAAAATCCATCTTTTTTTTACAGATTTTTGTTCTTTATACTTTTAAGAATTAAAAAAAACTTTTAAGAAAATTTCATTGCTTGACAAAGTTGTAGTGAGATAAATGTGACCGGACATCGGGTTGAGACGGCTACCAAAAACCTACCAAAAACTTTAAACGTGTTTTTTCTCGAAACTATGTTTTTAGGCAGTGTCAGCACGATACTCAGTCAATTTTTAATATTTTTTAGATTTTTATTTATTTATTATTGCATACTAAAGTTTGAAATACTGTAATTTTTTTATTTTTGGAAAATAAAAAACAAAAAAATAGTCCCTCCGTCAGACTATTTTATCTCGCTCCTAAAGCTTCACAAAATCGAAGGACTAACTTAATCATGGAGAGGGATTTGCGAACGAGATAAAATAATAAGTAAGCAATCTGAAAATTTCGAATTTGCATCTTTTTACTTATACAAAAGCGATCCTCTGTGAGTAAGAAATTTCTTCAATTTTTACTCCGTTCTAGAACTTTTTATTCTCCGCTATAAATAAAAACCTTCAATTTTTTGAAGTTTTCTCATTTTCATCTCCCCGCGCCCCTCCGTTCTCAATGTTATACGACTATGTCACTGTTATTTTGATTTCCCACAAAGTCTGTGGGACATTAATCAGATTATATCGTTTACTTTGTGGGTTCACGGTGAAAGAGTTCAGATTATATTAAATTTTGAATTTAAAAAATGTTCACTTTTTATGTGAAATTGTATGTTTGTTTAACTTTCTAAAATTTTTAAATGCCTAGGCACTAAAAAATTCCATAAAAAATGGGTCAGGAGATAACGACGTTGGGGTTTGAGTTTTAAATGAATTGGTACATTGCTTCAAGATTGGTAAAAAAAATTGGGATTCTTGGACTTTTGTATATAATGCAAAATCTTTGAATTGATCTGACTTTAGTACATTTCGCAGAATGATAACGAAGAATCATACAAATTTGCAATCCGCGGTACCTCAGAATTACTTAAGGGAGGAAATATGGTTAGACGGTTCAAAAAACGATTTTTTTTTTATTTTATAAATTGTTAGTAAAACTATTGAAAAATATGTTCTCAAAATTTGAAATGAAAATTCCGACTAGTTCTATTATTATAAGCTATTAAAGTGAGTAGCTCTCCTTCAGGCCCCGAGCGCGCCACGTGTATAACCGAGCGGTCACTATTTTTTCAAACGCGTTTTTCTAAAAACGACTTTTTTTGAACTTGCGTACACGCTAGTTCGAAAAGTTTTCAACCAATCGTTTTGAAAATTGGCAGTTACTTTCTTCATAGTATTGCGCTCTATATGAACCTAAAATCGGAATATTATCATTATTTAAAATAATTTTTTTTTTGCAAATACAATTGTAAAAAATGGCAAAAAATCATGCTTTTTTGTTTTGATCCCTGTAAAAAATTCAATTTTCTATTTTTTTTATAGCATTTAGGTTCATATAGAAGAGAGACATGTAATAAAAGTAAATTTCAACCTCGTTTGATTTCAGATGAAAATTGCGGCTTCCAGAATATACGCAAAATGCTGAGTCTGATTGTGACCTGCAATATGAGGTCGCTAATATCCCCGGTGTTTTTCAAGAAAATTCTTCAAAAATTTTATAGTATATACTTAAATATATGTATAAAATATTCTCAAAGTTTCAATAAATTTTATTAATTTTTTATACTATAAAAAAATTCATAAAAATCATTGAGAAAACGGTGTCCTAACCCTATTTCCCCCCTTAAATCGAATTAATTTAAAAAAAATATGCAAATTGGAAACTCGCACATTGCTTCTTCATTATTCTATCTCACTCACAAAGCTTCACAAAATTGAATAACCGATTTACTCACGGAGAGGGATTTGCGAACGAGATAAAATAATAAGTAAGCAATCTGAAAATTTCGAATTTGCATCTTTTTACTTATACAAAAGCGATCCTCCGTGAGTAAGGAATTTCTTCAATTTTTACTTCGTTCTATAACTTTTTATTCTTCACTAAAAATTAAAACCTTCCATTTCTTTGGAAGTTTTTTCATTTTCATCATCATTTTCACCGTTCACAATGTTTTACGACTATGTCACTTTTATTTTTATTTCCCACAAAGTCTGTGGGACATTAATCAGATTATATCGTTTACTTTGTGGGTTCACACCCGTTTAATCTATTCGGGGTCAGTGCTTCGATGCGTTTTCTATCATTTTTTTTCTTTCTCGAACTCACGCTCGTGCAACGAATTAACGTATCACACCCACGACACGTGCCGGAAGATTCGCGGTCTCGTGTAATACATACACGAGAAAGATATAATACGAGGACGATCCTGGGGGGTGAATGAAAAGTGTTCGGAATAATTCTACGCCTACGCCACGTGCGTCGAGAAATCGATCCTCGTCGACACGCGACCAAACGTGTGCAATTCGACAATCCGTCGATGTTCACACTCCTTCGCTACGGCCCAACCGAGCTTTGGATGCAACTCGCGTGTAATTGAGATATCATTGCGAATCTAATTCGCCTGTTAACGATGATATAATTTCCTGGGAATATTCGTTCGTGGGGTTACTCTACTTTTTTTTTTACGAAGATTTTTCTACTATCCATCGTTGCGTCGTGAGGTTTTCTTTTGTTTTTTTTTCCTTTCTTTTTTTGCAATACCCAAAGAAATTTTTTTAGGTCGATTCGCAGTTGTTTTTGTCGAATAAACATACAAAAATAAATAAACAATATAACTTTAAAGTATGACTGAAAATGTATGACTGATTAAGCAATAGAAATAAAAATGTTATTTGTTTACATTATTTGTAATTTAATTTTTAAACTTTGCGTTTTACAAATACGATTTTTGCCCTGAGGTTATTTGAGGCTGGCGTCGCTGCTCGGCAAACTCCAACGATCTGGACCGTAGTTTGGGCCACAGCACGTGATCCGCTCCAGGCCATTTACCGAAGCTTTCAATTAGCTCGCCTCATGCTCCTTTGAATAAAAATTGTACGGTGCACTGGACAAAATTACCTCGCCACTAAACAAGCATACATTTACGTACTCGCGAATGTTTGAATTACGCATCACTCGATTGTTCAACTGAATGATGAGAGAGGATACGCCCAGGAAAAATGTTAAACCTAATATAAACGAGCAAATAAAACGTATAACGAGACATATTGGACAAAATGACATTTGAAAATGTTGAATGTCCGAGGTTATTCATTTCAATGGACACAATTATTCGTTTAATATAATTGAAATTAACATTATTATAAAATCACACCTTTATAATATTTTCAAAGTTCCCAATGAATTATGTTCTTTATAACTCTTGGCATTATCTGGATTTTTTTTGGCCTTATTCCCATTTTCAAATAATTCTAACAACACTCTCAAAAACGGTCCTGTCACCATACGAGGAATCATCGTTTCACGTTGTTTTTGATGAGCTCATGCTCATCTAAATTCTTTCGGTACTAGTGGAATTCTTTTTATTTATAAAGGATCGATGTGTATCGCTTAAAGGGGGAAATAGGGTTAGACTGTTCAAAAAATTGATTTTTTTTTATTTCATAAATTGTTAGTAAAACTATTGAAGAATATGTTCCCAAAATTTTAAATGAAAATTCCGACTCGTTCTATTGATATAAGCCATTAAAGTGAGTAGCTCTCCTTCAGGCCCCGAGCGCGCCACGTGTATGACCGAGCGGTCACAATTTTTTCAAACGCGTTTTTCTGAAAACGACTTTTTTTTAACTTGCTTACACGCTAGTTTGAAAAGTTTTCAACCAATCGTTTTGAAAATTGGCAGTTACTTTTTTCATAGTATTGCGCTCTATATAAACCTAAAATCGGAATATTATCCTTATTTAAAATAATTTTTTTTTTGCAAATAAAGTTGTAAAAAATGGAAAAAAATCATGCTTTTTGGTTTTGACCCCTGTAAAAAATTCAATTTTCTATTTTTTTGATAGCATTTAGGTTCGTATAGAAGAGAGACATATAATAAAAGTAAATTCCAACCTCGTTCGATTTCAGATGAAAATAACGCCTTCCAGAATGTACGCAAACTGCTGAGTCTGATTGTGATCTGCAATATGGGGTCGCTAATATCCCCGGTGTTTTTCAAGAAAATTCTTCAGAAATTTTATAGTATATACTTAAATATATGTATAAAATATTCTCGAAGTTTCAATAAATTATATTCATTTTGTATACTTTAAAAAAATGTATGAAAATCATTGAGAAAATGCTGTCCTAACCCTATTTCCCCCCTTAAGGGCTCACAAATCGCTGCGCGCCCTGAAAACCGCGTAAATTTGAAAAATTATTATAAAGGTTATATGGTGAAAAAAATTAAATTGTTGATTTCACATCTTTTATTAACTTTTCATCTATAAGAAAAAAAATTGAACATTTTTTTTTTCAATATTAACATTATTTTTCACGGGTTTAAATGGACTACTGGTGAAAACCATGGTGCCTCCTTGTCGACATCATAAATTCACCGAAAATTATCCAATCTGCAAAAATAGAAAAGATTCTAGTACAATAATGTAGTAGTAATGGTCTGACGGTGGGAATTCTTTGTTTTTTCAAAAATAAAGAAATTGCTGTATTTCAAACTTTAGTATGCAATGTAAAAAAAAATAGTGTTTAATAATTTATAAAAAATTGTCCAACCAAAAAATTAAAAAAACCTCTCGTCAGACTATACAAAAAATAATTATCAAGATTAAAAAAAAAAATTAAAAAATATAAACAATTGATTGAATTATCAATCAATTGATTGAAATATGATTGAATTAATGTGTCGTGCTGACATTATCTATAAACATAATTTCGAGAAAAACGCGTTTGGATAATGTTGAAATTGAGAAAAAAAAATTTTTAATTTCTTTTCTTATAGTTGAAAAGTTAATAAAAAATGTAGAACCAACAATCAAATTTTTTTTTCACCATATAACCTGTGTAATAATTTTCCAAATTTACTCGGTTTTCAGCGCGTGCAGGGGTATGTGAGCCCTAAACTGAACTGACTATTCAGCAAAACGCTTTATGTACTTGCGGAAAAATGAGCCAATTAACAACAACAAAATTATTAATTTTTTGGCAAGTATATTTTGTTTAAGGAGGAATACTTTTTTCCATCGTGAATACATTTTTTTAGGAGTGTGAATAACAATAACAACAATAAGAATAATAATAATAAAATAAAAGCCAGGTGAAGCAATTGGAGCACGTAATGTTTTTTGACGTTAACGCCATAGCTCTTATCCCGATACATATAAACGGTAAATATATTATACACTATTTCGTATCCGTGAAGCCTCGAACACCGCGTGTACGCACTCTCAACAATGGCCCGAGAAGATTTTAATCTGGCGCATTAGTTGCCGCTTTACCCCGAGGAACGTCCCATTACCATTATGTTCTCGCTATACGTTAGTATTCCTATGAACGTGTGCGTGCTGCCCGAAGCAACTATCCGACCACTATCACTTGAAGCATTGTTTAACTTATCTGATTACGGCGAATATCGAGGTACACTTCACGCGAAAGAACCCGGATTACCATCGACATTTTCTGGTTACATTTCTCATTTATCTCTACAATCTAATGGATCATTCGGTGATCGATCGTATCGTGTGTATTGTTACAAAAGTTTTCTAAAAATAATCCCTTTTATCAGAAAGCTTTAAAAAATACCATATTTATTCAAATTTTTTCGAATTTTTTATTGTCACTGTCGAACTTACGATAAAAATCGTAATTATTGTCGTCAATATTTCGTGAATAACGAGAAAAAAATTAAACACTATTTTTTTCTGTTGGACTTACAGTGAAGAGAAAAGAAATGGTTGATCAAAATGGCCGTAACTCTGCTTGCCCACGAAATGGCGGCTCCACTTGGTCGCCATCTTCTTTCCCAATTGACGAAGCTTTAAAATGTACCTATTTCCATCAGAATTCTAGGGTTTTTTTGTTGTTGTTGTTTTGTGCCATTTACGCTCAAACAACGAATTAATGTAAAACCTTCGTTGCAACTTTGACGATACGTTGCTGAATACGATAAATATAATATAATAAAACTGCGAAGAGATAGTCCTTTTGTTACTGTGATACAAAGAGAGATTGGAGAAAGAGCGATCTTTTTCCCTCGGTCACACATCCCGAGGGAATCATCTCGTATTATGTTCCTCGTATATGTACCGATACACATTTATATACGAGTGCACGTCTATCTGCCCTCGTAGGAACGATCATTATCTCTTTAGGAAAGCGATGAGGGCGAATATTGGACTTTTCGAGTGACGCCGCGCGCGCGTGCTTACTTCTATATGGAATAGTCCTTTCTATTAACTGGGCTATGTTGAGATCCAAGGATTTCGAGAGACTGAAGTCTGAGAGAGGGTGAGAGATAGAGAAATAGCAATGGAAGGCAAAGGACCAGCCAATAAATGCATCCACGACAATTTGGATTTTATCAGAAGGGGATGTCGATGAATCAACCCTCGATTTGTCGAATATTCAACGATACCATTGTCATCGAAACAAATGCATCGATCAAATTATAATATCTTACGGGAGATTTAAACAAATTAAAAATAAACGGAATTGATTATTAATTATAGCAAAAAATATAAAGCTATTGAACTTGTAATATAACATACAAAAATTGTTATATAAAACAAAAACGAATATCCACTTCTAGAAACAACTTATACTCTTTTTCATTGTTTCACGAGCTTATGTCGCAATTACACAATTAATCGATTTAATACACGAATCAAAATATAAAATTTGCAATTATAATACTACACTGCATGTTTATTAAATTTCACAAAAAAAAATCTAACACTTAAACGATGAAACTACTAATTTCTGACATTAGTGCAAAAATTACGGATAAACAACGTTCTTTTTCGCTTCCGTATTAAAAAATAGCTGTGCCCCGCGGTTTCATCCGCGTTCAATTTGGGCTATATATCTGTTTCATATGCATTATGAGTACGTAACCAAGTGCATCTCATAAACTATAAATACCATCCGGAAATTATATGGAAAAATAAAAAGACCAATCTTTAAAAAATGAACCGACGCCGCCACCACTGCTTGGGGTCACAGCATAAAGTTATATAGCCTAGAACCTTCCCAAGTAAACGGGTTATCTAATGCAAAAACAATTTTTCAAATCGGATTAGTATTTCCTGAGATTAGCGCGTTCGAACAAACATACAAACTCTCCAGCTTTATTATAGTAGTAAGATAGTAAGATTAAAATCATAGCATAAAGTTATATAGCCTAGAGCCTTCCCGAAAAAACGGGTTATCTAATGCAAAAAGAATTTTTCAAATCGGATTAGTATTTCCTGAGATTAACGCGTTCGAACAAACATACAAACTCTCCAGCTTTATTATAGTAGTAAGATAGTAAGATTAGGGTCATAGCATAAAGTTATACAACCTAGAGCCTTCCCGAATGAACGGGTTATCTAATGCAAAAAGAATTTTTCAACTCGGATTAGTATTTCCTGAGATTAGCGCGTTCGAACAAACATACAAACTCTCCAGCTCTATTATAGTAGTAAGATATATCGCAATGTCTATTCATAGGTTACGAACACGGAAGATCTTTCGCTCTTTACACCTGGATAATTATTACATTAACGAATTGCAAATAAAGAAGAAAAACTCGTGTTTGTTACAGGCCTGCCGAGTAACTTGGCGTTACGAGACTGCGTTTTACACGGAGTCAGGCGTAACGCGGGCGCATATTATTGCGCCATACTACATCTATATAATCCATTATATTTATACAGTCTATAGTTGCAGATGTCTATCGTTACCAAACTCGACGAGAGCTAGACCATTTCCAAGCACTCCAATAACAAGTGGACCGTCGTGAAACTCGTCCCCCTCCCCCACGGCCGCCCCTCTTGCATATTTTTTTCTTTTATCGTGATATACTCAAACAGTTGCACATCGAGAGAGCGCCCACCAACTAAAATAATACCCTTACTTTAACAATAAATACTAAAACTCGCACGCGTCGTTGGCTTTTTCATTCTTTAGCTCAAGTGCACCGCGCGCACGCTACGATGAACTGCTTCCGCGCTTTTGTATAACCTAAAAAAAAAAAAACGTAACAGAGTGGATAAGATACGTAAAAAAAATACGAAATAGAAACAGACTTTCGATGAGAGATTAAATTAAGGTCTCACATACCCCTGAAATTTTCAGAAAATCGATTTTTTTTTACAGATTTTTATTCTTTATGCTTTTAAGAATTCAAAAAAAGAAACTTTTAAGAAAATTCCACTCCGTTACAAATTTATAGCGATAAATGTAATCGGACATCGGTTTGGGACGGCTACCTACCACAAACTTTAGACGCGTTTTTCTCGAAACTATGTTTTCAGACAGTGTCAGCATGATAACTCAGTACATTTTTTATATTTTTAACTTGTGTTTTTTTAAAATCTTGACAATTATTTTCTCAATAGTCTGACGAGAGGTTTTTTTAATTTTTCGGTTAGACAATTTTTTATAAATTATTAAACACTAATTTTTTTTTTTAGGCGGGAAATAGGGTTGACGGTTCAAAAAATCGATTTTTTT
The DNA here is from genome assembly GCA_958009045.1 of Oxytorus armatus. Taxonomy (NCBI): domain Eukaryota; kingdom Metazoa; phylum Arthropoda; class Insecta; order Hymenoptera; family Ichneumonidae; genus Oxytorus; species Oxytorus armatus. Next base: position 3,627,563 of record OY253750.1, read on the forward strand.
TTATTTTCATAAATTGTTAGTAAAACTATCGAAAAATATGTTCCCAAAATTTTAAATGAAAATTCCGGAGGAAATAGGGTTAGGACAGCGTTTTCTCAATGACATTCATGAATTTTTTTATAGTATAAAAAATGAATATAATTTATTGAAACTTTGAGAATATTTTATACATATATTTAAGTATATACTATAAAATTTTTGAAGAATTTCCTTGAAAAACACCGCAGATATTAGCGACCCCATATTGCAGGTCACGATCAGACTCAGCATTTTGCTATTTTTTCAAACCCGTTTTTCTGAAAACGACTTTTTTTTAACTAGCGTACACGCTACTTTGAAAAGTTTTCAACCAATCGTTTTGGAAATTGACAGTTACTTTCTTCGTAGTATTGCGCTCTATATGAACGTAAAATCGGAATATTATCATTATTTAGAATAATTTTTCTTTTGAAAATAAAGTTGTAAAAAATGGCAAAAAATCATACTTTTTTGTTTTGACCCCTGTAAAAAATTAAATTTTCTATTTTTTTTCTAGCATTTAGGTTCATATAGAAGAGAGACATATAATAAAAGTAAATTCCAACCTCGTTTGATTTCAGATGAAAATTGCGGCTTCCAGAATGTACGCAAAATGCTGAGTCTGATTGTGACCTGCAATATGGGGTCGCTAATATCTGCGGTGTTGTTCAAGAAAATTCTTCAAAAATTTTATAGTATATACTTAAGTATATGTATAAAATATTCTCAAAGTTTCAATGAATTATATTCATTTTTTATACTATAAAAAAATTCATGAAAATCATTGAGAAAACGCTGTCCTAACCCTATTTCCACCCTTAAATTGCATACTAAAGTTTGAAGTACTGTAGTTTCTTTATTTTTGAAAAAAAAAAAATGCCCTCCGTCAGACTATACTACTACATTATTTTACTAGATTCTTTTTTATTTTTGCAGATTGGATAATTTTTCGTGAAGTTATGGAGTCGACAAGGAGGCGCCATAATTTTCATCAGTAGTCCATTTATACCTGTAACAAATAATGTTAATATTGAAAAAAAAAAAAAAAATTTATTTTTTTTCATATAGTTGAAAAGTTAATAAATAATGTGAAATCAACAATTTAATTTTTTTTTCACCATATAACCTTTATAATAATTTTTCAAATTTACTCGGTTTTCAGCGCCCGCAGCGCTATGTGAGCCCTTAATGTATTCAATGCCCACCAAATCAACTTCCCTCTGTCATTAGTCTTCGTTTGAGTACAATGATTACGATAGATGCAACAACCTCGATTTTTGCATCGTTACATTAACAAGCATAACAAGAATAATGATAATAATAATAATAATAACAATAACTATTTTCATTATTATCATATATTCGCCAGAGGATAACTCGTTTTTCTTACCTTCTATAACTCATCATGTCCGAAATCCCTGGAGTTTCTAGATTCTTTTTTATTTTTGCAGATTGGTTAATTTTTGGTGAAGTTATGATGTCGACAAGGAGGCGCCATGATTTTCATGAGTAGTCCATTTATACCCGTAAAAAATAATGTTAATATTGGAAAAAAAAAAATTTTTATTTTTTTTCTTATAGTTAAAAAGTTAATAAAAAATGTGAAATCAACAATTTTATTTTTTTTTCACCATATAACCTTTATAATAATTGTTCAAATTGACTCGATTTTCAGCACGCGCAGCGCTATGTGAGCCCTCAATGAATCCAATGCCCAACAAATCTATTTCCCTCCCTCAATTAGTCTTCGTTCGACTACAATAATGACGATAGATGCAACAACCTCGCTTTTCGTTACATCACCAACAATAATAATAATAATAACAATAACCATTTTTATTATTATCATATATTCGCCAGAGGATACCTCGTTTTTCTTAGCTTCTATAACTCATCATGTCCGAAATCCCTGGAGTCACACCGGCGTTTGCGTCACCATTTTAGCCCCTTTGCAGCGTAATGCACGTAGAACAAGGAAGAAGTGTTTTACTCATCACTCGTAGACTCTCATCTATTCGCGGTCCCTCGAGAGACGAAGGAAGAAAGAAAAAAAAAATTATAACGTACCCCGCGAAAACAAGTCGACGTGTTTTTTCGTTCCGAGAGGGGTATATATATATATATACAGGGGTCGCTGCACCCGTCGAAATATTGTTTCTCCCTCTCTCGCGCACTAACCCCTCGAACCAGAGCACGAGTTTCAATCGCGATCGTCATCCCCATCTTTCTGCGGAATGACAGAGTTCCATTTTTTTTTTTTTTTTTCGTTCTTTCTGTCTTTATCCTTCTCCCCTCCTCCCCCATCCCCTCCCCGTGCCATCTCCCGCCTGATCTGACGTTGTTCGGGTACCTGCCCCAATTTTACATCCCCCGCGGATGAACGTCTTTACGGACGAACGCGCACGAATAATGAAAAAACGAGACTACCGGTTCTCTATGGATTTTGTATATATATATATTGATGATGAAATAAGGGAGAATGATTTTGCAAGAGCGAGAGAGATATCCTATGGGCCTGGTAATCCCTTTCCCTTTGGATAATGAACTCCAATGAGCCACGTACATATATAGCCCGCTGGACCAATTCAACGAGCACGCTTTTTTTCTCTATCTCATCTCCTTTACTCGTTCTCTCACTCTGTCTCTCGTACTCCCTTGTTCATGCTAACGAGATCGTAATGCGATCGTGCTTAATGATATTTACCAAACGATATATAGGCGCACCCGGTAAACTCTATTATCTTGCCTATCTGCACAGTGGACAATTTTATGATGAATAATGGATCGTTTTTGTTTAAGATGTAGCAGTGGAATAAAAGAAAAATTGACAACTCCGTTTATTGCGAATGGAAAATATATTGATCATTTTGTAGAACAAAATATTTTATGGAATATTTTGTGGAACAATATAGATTGATTTATATTGATAAAAATTATTGTTAATTTAACTAACGCGAAATGTGCCTTTTCACTAAAAAATAACAATTTATCCTGCGTGACGACAGTTTGAGAGACTAAAAAACTTTATTGTTGTTTTTTTCCATCTGTTTTTCGTACAAACACTCCGAACTAAGATATTCCATATTTTATGGAACAATATAGATCCATTCATATTGATAAAAATTATTGTTAATTTAGCTAACGCGAAATGTACCTTTTTACTAAAAAATAACAATTTATCCTGCGTGACGACAGTTTGAAAGAATAAAAAACTCTATTCTTGTTTTTTTCCATCTGTTTTTCGTACAAACAGTCCGAAATAAAATATTCCATATTTTATGGAACAATATAGATCGATTTATATTGATAAAAATTTTAAATTTTAATTGTCATAAATTTACAACGCCTATATCGGATTTCTCCAAATTTAATTTGAAACGTCTTTCGATGGTACTCAATGTTTGTGGGGTATTTTTCAATGGATAGCCCAAAAATTGTGCGAACTGAAGGCTTAAGGGGGGGAATAGGGTTAGGACAGCGTTTTCTCAATGATTTTCATGAATTTTTTTATAGTATAAAAAATGAATATAATTTATTGAAACTTTGAGAATATTTTATACATATATTTAAGTATATACTATAACATTTTTGAAGAATTTCCTTGAAAAACACCGAAGATATTAGCGACCCCACATTGCAGGTGATAATCAGACTCAGCATTTTGCGTACATTCTGGAAGCCGCAGTTTTCATCTAAAATCAAACGAGGTTGGAATTTACTTTTATATATATGTCTCTCTTCTATATGAACCTAAATGCTATCAAAAAAATAGAAAATTGAATTTTTTACAGGGGTCAAAACAAAAAAGCATGATTTTTTGCCATTTTTTACAACTTTATTTCCAAAAAAAAATTATTTTAAATAATGATAATATTCCGATTTTAGGTTCAAATAGAGCGCAATACTATGAAGAAAGTAACTGCCAATTTTCAAAACGATTTGTTGAAAACTTTTCAAACTAGCGTGTACGCAAGTTAAAAAAAAAGTCGTTTTCAGAAAAACGCGTTTGAAAAAATAGCGCGCTCGGGGCCTGAAGGAGAGCTATTCACTTTAATGGCTTATAACAATAGAGCGAGTCGGAATTTTCATTTAAAATTTTGGGAACATATTTTTCAATAGTTTTACTAACAATTTATGATATTTAAAAAAATTTCAAATAATGATAATATTTCGATTTTAGATTCATATAGAGTGGAATACTATGAAGAAAGTAACTGCCAATTTTCAAAACGATTGGTTGAAAACTTTTCAAACTAGCTTGTACGCAAGCTCAAAAAAAGTCGTTTTCAGAAAAACGCGTTTGAAAGAATAGTACCAAGGGGTCTGAAGGAGGGCTACTCACTTTAATGGCTCATAACAATAGAACGAGTCGGAATTTTCATTAAAAATTTTTGGAACATATTTTTCAATAGTTGTACTAACAATTTATGAAATTAAAAAAAAATCGATTTTTTGAACCGTCTAACCTTATTTCCCCCCTTAACCAACACACACATACCGCAAGTTTCAATTTGCATCAATTTTTCGCTCCTTTAAACTTACTAGTGCGAGGTTTTGTTTTAAAATTGTTGAACCATTCTTCGAAAAATTGAAAATGCCATAAATTGACATCGCCCATAAAAAACACGATAGTTATAAATGTCCAAAAATTTCTTTTCGTTGTAGCCCCTTAAAGAATGCCTAAAAAGAAAAACAAAAAATTGCAAATTTGCAGAATCGCAAAACGAAGAAAATGAGACCTGAGCGAAGTCTATGCGATTAAAAACACGGTAGTTATAGCTGTCCAAAGATGAAATTTTGTCCGATGCAGATATCTTCAGGATCATTGTTATTGGGTATTTTTCAATGGATAGCCGAAAAATTGTGCGAACCAAAGCCTTAACCAACACACATACCGTTTTTATACCGATAGACGAAAGTTTTAGTGAATAAAAAAGGTTTACCATTGTTTTTTTTTGTCATTTTTTTCGTACAAACACTCTGAACAGGACGTTTCTCTGGACAGACCGGAGCTTCCGGTCGATCGATCTCACCCTGGCTCGCACAGTGCGAGCTCGAAGAATAAAGCGGGTGTGAAAATCCCTCGTTGCGTAAAAAAAAGTGAGTGAATAAAAAGATGGTAGATAGATTCTGTTGAAAAAAAAAAAAAGGCCCAAAAAAAATGCATCCCCCTTCCTCTGTATTCTTGTCCGTTCTTTCCGGCAGCTGGTGACAAGTGGAGCGTGAGTAAAATTCAGTGGCAAAAGCATCTTCGTCCGTGTAACGATCGCGAAATCAGATTTCTGGAAGACTGAGTCTGAGTTATGCTAATCGAATTGAATATCGATCAGGTGTTTACTCGTCGCGAGATTGGACTCACTTGCGTCATCCGGCAAGAATGATAATTCGATCTTTCGGCGAAATTACGTGGGGCGTGAAGCGAGAGGACGAGGTATACACTTCAGTGATAGAAACAAACGTTATGAAATCAGCATTATCGTGTAAGTTTTCATAGCCTCAAAATTACAACCCTTGTTCAACGACTTTTGTTACCACGGCCACAGTACGTGGTACAAATAAATTTTACACAAAAATAAGCAATGAAATAAATAAGGGTAGTTTTTTTTAAAATTATTTCTCTATTATTTTTTATTATTTTTTCTCATTTGTTGTACCACATTTTCTTCGTTCGTGTAACATAAATTAAGAGGGGAAATAGGGTTAGGACAGCGTTTTCTCAATGATTTTCATGAATTTTTTTATAGTATAAAAAATGAATAAAATTTATTGAAACTTTGAGAATATTTTATACATATATTTAAGTATATACTATAAAATTTTTATACATATATTTAAGTATATACATTAAAATATTAGCGACCCCATATTGCTTGTTTTTCTCGGTACTATTTTTTCAAACGCGTTTTTCTGAAAACGACTTTTTTTGAACTTGCGTACACGCTAGTTTGAAAAGTTTTCAACCTATCGTTTTGAAAATTGGCAGCTACTTTCTTCATAGTATTGCGCTCTATATGAACCAAAAATCGGAATATTGTCATTATTTAAAATAATTTTATTTTTGCAAATAAAGTTGTAAAAAAAACAAAGTCCCAAAAAATGTTTTGTGACTTTTTGTTTTGACCCCTGTAAAAAATTCAATTTTCTATTTTTTTGATAGCATTTAGGTTCATATAGAAAGAGAGACATATAATAAAAGTAAATTCGAACCTCGTTTGATTTCAGATGAAAATTGCGGCTTCCAGAATGTACGCAAAATGCTGAGTCTGATTGTGACCTGCAATTTGGGGTCGCTAATATCTTCGGTGTTTTTCAAGGAAATTCTTCGAAAATTTTATAGTATATACTTGAATATATGTATAAAGTATTCTCAAAGTTTCAATAAATCATATTCATTTTTTATGATATAAAAAAATTCATGAAAATCATTAAGAAAATGCTGTCCTAACCCTATTTCCCCCCTTAAACCTTCAGTTCGCAAATAAATTTTACACATAAATAAGCAATGAAATAAATAAGGGTAGTTTTTTTTAATTATTTCTCTATAATTTTTTATTATTTTTTTTCATTTGTTGCACCACATTTTCTTTGTTCGTGTGACATAAATTAAGGGGGGAAATAGGGTTAGGACAGCATTTTCTCAATGGTTTTCATGAATTTTTTTATAGTATAAAAAATGAATATAATTTATTGAAACTTTGAGAATATTTTATACATATAGTTTTTATATACTATAAAATTTTTGAAGAATTTTTTTGAAAAACACCGGTGATATTAGCGACCCCATATTGCAGGTCACAATCAGACTCAGCATTTTGCGTACATTCTGGAAGCCGCAATTTTCATCTGAAATCAAACGAGGTTGGAATTTGCTTTTATTATATGTCTCACTTCTATATGAACCTAAATGCTATAAAAAAAAATAGAAAATTGAATTTTTTACAGGGGTCAAAACAAAAAAGCATGATTTTTTGCCATTTTTTACAACTTTATTTGCAAAAAAAAAATTATTTTAAATAATGATGATATTCCGATTTTAGGTTCATATAAAGCGCAATACTATGAAGAAAGTAACTGCCAATTTTCAAAACGATTGGTTGAAAACTTTTTAAACTAGCGTGTACGCAAGTTGAAAAAAAAGTCGTTTTCAGAAAAACGCGTTTGAAACATGTGGCGCGCTCGGGGCTTGAAGGAGAGCTACTCACTTTAATGGCTTATAACAATAGAACGAGTCGGAATTTTCATTTAAAATTTTGGGAACATATTTTTCAATAGTTTTACTAACAATTTATGAAATAAAAAAAATCGATTTTTTGAACCGTCTAACCCAATTCCCCCCCTTAAATCAACCACGAAGAGCTAGAGACGAGAGAGAGTGAAGATAAAATTGTTGCTGTTTTTTTTTTTGGCCGCCCACCGTGAAAGATTTAAGTGACCAGAGAGAAGTGCACACCAGTCAAACGTTAACGACCGCACGTATAGCGTTAAAAACAACCCTTGTAACGGGCAACGAGACAAAACAACCCTCACCCGTGTATATTCTGGCTGTCATGGATTTTAGAGGATTACACGTCGATTACAAGGATTAATTTTAAACTCACTCACTCGTCGGTCTCTTCCCTCATCTCTCGTGCGCGTACGATTCTGGCTCGCTTTTTTTTTTTTTTTTTTTTTTTTTCTTACGTGACGGTATTGAGGGGAGGTGCTTTATACATTTTGTAGCTGCAACCCTTTGTGGGTTACTCCATGGTTTTACAATCAGTCATCCGTGCTGTGACACGCTCAAGGGGGTTGTAGTTTCTCTCCTTTAAAAAAGCGGATTAGAATTTCATCCCTTCTCTTATATGTATACGTGCGGAATAAGGGATGCGAATTCTCGCGTATATATATATACCTAAGCTTCGTCTCCTAAAGTCTCCTTGCTAGAATTGACATTTTATTTTTTTTGATCGATGAATCGACGTACCTCTCGAACATCCCCGAGATTCGGCCCTTTTACAAAAAGTTTCGCGGTTTCATACCCCTTCCTTTATCGTTTATGATTTTTATTTTATTTTTTTCATTGTTCTCATTCAACGCATCGTCATCTTCACGATTTCGCGTGTCACTGTTTACGTTACGCTCGAACCCCATGCCCAAAAACACACTTTATCCACGGCACACCCCATCTTCGTATCCGGACTTATTTTCTCGTAAAGGGGTGGTTCAAACTGATTCTGCGATGTAACCAAATAATGACAATAATCGTAAGGATCCGTGTACCATTTAGATTCCAAAAGGAGGACATTACGGGAAAAAAAACTCCAAAATTGAATGTAAAGAAATAGAAAAAAAAAATGTTGTTTGTTTTGTGAGTGGAAAAACTTCCCTTGTAATCCATACATTTAAAGGGGGAAATAGGGTTAGACGGTTCAAAAAATCGATTTTTTTTATTTCATAAATTGTTAGTAAAACTATTGAAAAATATGTTCCGAAAATTTTAAATGAAAATTCCGACTCGTTCTATTGTTATAAGCCATACCGAACTACCGAGAAATTCTTTCACCCCTAACTTTTTATTTTACAACCCCTTCTTTGCTAAAATAAAAGGACTTTTTTTCCAAAGTCCGCCATTTTGTTATTTATCCATGTAATTTAAATTTCTCGGTAGTTCCGACGAGAACTATAAGTGTGTAGAGTAGCCTGTTAAAATTTTAAAGCAATCGGTTCAGTAGAAAAAAAGTTAGGACCCGGGCTGCCAACTTCGAGCTGCCAACTTCGATCAATAATAATAATAATAATAAACTATTAAATTTTTTCAAAAAATTTCTTTTTTGTATCTTTAATATGTAAATAAAAACATCCTAAATTTCCAAAACGATTAATTTTTATTTTCCTACAAAAAAACGCCCTCCAAAAAAAACATGAAAATCGGCTTAAGGCCGTAGTCTGGTCTAGAGCGAGATTTTTGACGTCATTTCTAATGTGCAATAACGTTTAAACCGTTGAAGTTGTCTTGATGAAAATTTACTCATGCATTTATTGATCCTTAGAGAATACTTGTACATAAAAAAAAAATGATTTTAAATATTTTCATGTAGTTTTTTGCCTTGTTGCAACATGGTGCGCCAAAATCGGCGCCCACTTTGGACGATGTTGTATGCATCTGAAAAAAAAAATATATATACTCGTATATTCTCAATCTGTATGAGTATTCTGAGCACTGGTAGCAGAATTGGTGCTTAAAAAATTTTTTTGACAAAATGGCGGCCTGTTGAACTGCCAACTTCGCGGTGCCAACTTCGATCAATAATAACAATAATAATAATAAACTATTAAATTTTTTGAAAAAAATTTTGTATCTTTAATATGTAAATAAAAACATCCTAAATATCCAAAACGATTCATTTTTATTTTCCTACAAAAAATCGCCCTCCAAAAAAGACATGAAAATCGGCTTAAGTTACCAGACTGTCCCGAGCGCGCCACGTGTATAACCGAGCGGTCACTCATTTTTTCAAACGCGTTTTTCTGAAAACGATTGTTTTTTAACTTGCGTACACGCTAGTTTGAAAAGTTCTTAACAAATTGTTTTGAAAATTGGCAGTTACTTTCTTCGTAGTATTGCGCTCTATATGAACCTAAAATCGGAATATTATCATTATTTAAAATAATTTTTTTTTGCAAATAAAGTTGAAAAAACTGGCAAAAAACATGCTTTTTTGTTTTGACCCCTGTAAAAAATTCAATTTTCTATTTTTTTGATAGCATTTAGGTTTATATAGAAGAGAGACATATAATAAAAGTAAATTCAAACCTCGTTTGATTTCAGATGAAAATTGCGGCTTCCGGAATGTACGCAAAATGCTGAGTCTGTGACCTGCAATTTGGGGTCGCTAATATTTTCGGTGTTTTTCAAGGAAATTCTTCAAAAATTTTATAGTATATACTTAACTATATGTACAAGATATTCTCAGAGTTTCAATAAATTATATTCATTTTTTATACTATAAAAAAATTCATGAAAATCATTGAGAAAACGCTGTCCTAACCCTATTTCCACCCTTAAAATATATAAAACCGTAGTTGAAAATAATGATTAAAATTTGTTATCGAAATCTCGTGTACGCGCTTCTTCGTATGACGAGAGAAAATTTTGTCCTAGGTGCTCGTAAAATCGGAAACCTCCCCTTTCTCGTCGTTCCAACGCGCGTCGATCGAGCTAGGTGCCCCTGGCTTTTTCTTTTTTTTTCTACGACACACACGTATATATATATATGAATGATGATGTATGGATGTTGGCTATGGGTGCTAGGGGCACGGTAAAGGGTTCCATTGTTGTGCGAGGCACCCCTACGGGACCAACGACCCTCTCGCTCTCTCGCCCCATGCCTAGGGGTTGCCACCATCCCGGACCACGTGAAATATTGCCGACGCGAGCAACAATCCACATTTAGGTACTGTATGTGTGCTCTGCAACTATTTTATGTATATACATTCTATATATATGCAAAAGTTGTACTTTGAAACTTCAATCGTCCCCTTTCCACTCTTCAACCCACATTATTATAAATAGGCTGTTAATTTTATTCTCGGAATTTTTTTTTCTTCTTCATCCCTCGTCATCATCCCTCATAATTCTTCCCCATCTTTCTCTTCAATCTATTGTCGTAAATATTCGTGCAAAAAAAAACAACAATAATCTAAAATCGCGAAAATTCGTGTGATGGACACTTTGCTATAACGATCTTCGGATAATATGCATAAAACGGTAATTCGAGAAGGATCGGATAAATTCTTTAGTACATTCGGGAGTCTGTTCATCGAACTATGTATATACGCGTGGTATATTACGAAAAAAAAAAATGCAAATGCTCACAAGAGAATCGGTGTAATTCGATCGAGAGCCAAAGAGAAGCTTGCACCCCGTTCGGATTTTCCGGGAGAATAAAACGAAAAAAAATGACCGCAATTAATGGGGGCTCTGGAAATCGGAGACTCGTTTCGGGGTCGAGAGACTTTTCAGAACGACCTCTCACAATCTTTTTGATGGGACTAGTGTTTTTTTTTTTTTTATATGCAAATACGATCGGACATGGTTTTAAAAATTCGTCTCGCCTGTAATATATTTTCTACGCACATAGGTACTTATTTACTTTATATAGGTGTGTATATATGTGTTGTAGAATATAGTATATATCGATAGTCTACGTACTCTAGTCGTACTCACAATGGAACGCTGACTCGTGCCTCGTTTCGACAATGAAAAATAATAAACCGTGATAAATAGCCGAGCAAATAGAAAGAGGAGGACGGTGACTAAGGTTCACGGTATATCGGCGAGTAGTATAACTCCAATCCTTTATAAATGTGTGTACACTATTATAGTAGCACTGTCTCACTCTCCAGGTGCATATATATCGTAATATCCGAATTCTTTCTATACTTCGTACAAACACGACTATACCCAGTCCTCTCTGGACAAATAACGTAGGCAAAAGGGGTGAATATCGTCGTTCGAGTTTTCTCTATACGTAACGTAATAACAGGATCCATAGAACTCGTCATTTAATCGGCACGTTTGTGTAAATAATTATTCAAAATGAATCACGATAATGATCTTAAAAGCGATATTTATTCCGAATCGGTGATGATAATAATAATTTATAAACAATAAATAATACCAAGTATCAATTGTTCGAAATATCGTTATTTTGCTTTCTTAACGATGAAACTTTCTGTGAAACTTAGTTTTTTCCAGTTTTCAATGTCAATGTGTTTAAGATGTACTGAAAGTTCGGTAAAACACGTTTACAAAAAATGTGTAAATTGTGAAAAGTTTTTTATGAATTTTTCGAAAAATTCATTAAAAATTAAACAATCCTCGCACTAATAACTTAAGGGGGAGATAGGGTTAGGAGAGCGTTTTCTCAATGATTTTCATGAATTTTTTTATAGTATAAAAAATTAATATAATTTATTGAAACTTTGAGAATATTTTATACATATATTTAAGTATGTACTATAAAATGTTTGAAGAATTTTCTTGAAAAACACCGAAGATATTAGCGATCCCATATTGCAGGTCACAATTAGACTCAGCATTGCGTACATTCTGGAAGCCGCAATTTTCATCTGAAATCAAACGAGGTTGGAATTTACTTTTATTATATGTCCCTCTTCTATATGAACTTAAATTCTATCAAAAAAATTAAAAATTGAATTTTTTACAGAGGTCAAAATAGAAAAGCATCATTTTTTGCCATTTTTTACAACTTTATTTGCAAATAAAAAATTATTTTAAATAATGATAATATTCCTATTTTAGGTTCATATAGAGCGCAATCCGATGAAGAAAGTAACTGCCAATTTTCAAAACGATTGGTTGAAAACTTTTCAAACTAGCGTGTACGCAAGTTAAAAAAAAGTCGTTTTCAGAAAAACGCGTTTGAAAAAATAGTACCAAGAAAAACAAGCAATATGGGGTCGCTAATATTTTATAGTATATACTTGAATATATGTATAAAAATTGTATGGTATATACTTAAATATATGTATAAAATATTCTCAAAGTTTCAATAAATTATATTCATTTTTTATACAATAAAAAAAATTCATGAAAATCATTGAGAAAACACTGTCCTAACCCTATTTCCCCCCTCAATGGCTTATAACAATAGAACGAGTCGGAATTTTCATTTAAAATTTTGGGAGCATATTTTTCAATAGTTTTACTAACAATTTATGAAATTAAAAAAAAATCGAATTTTTTAACCGTCTAATCCTATTTCCCCCCTAAAGAGAGGAAAAAATACAGCAAATTGAAAATAGCAAATTCCTTGCTCACCAATTTTTGCAGTTACAAAGTTTTTATGTAAGGAGCCTTTTTTTTTTAAGAAAGCCAAAATTGAAAAACCCTCTTGGTCATTGACAAAAATTTGTGAATGCGCAAAAAATGCTGACAAAGCAATAATACCCAAATTTCAATTTCCATCATATTTTTTTATTTTTCTGATATTAAAAAAAAATGTTTTATTCCCTCGCTAGAATAATTTTTGTCATTTAAATTCCACCTATTCTTGGATTAACGAGAATTCATTGGCAGAAAAAAAAATGCTGTGCGTAAGTTCCAATAAAAAAAAAATAAAAAAAAAAGAAATGGTCCACCGAGACAGATTGAGGGGCGTTTCGTGCTAAATCAGTCGTCATTGTTTTATCGTACCGGTTATATATATGTATATATATATATATATATATATATATATATATATATATATATATATGTATAACCTACGGTCTCAAAACGGCCGTTGGGGATTCCTCGACGAGAACGATAGTGACGTCCATTCATTATTACACACAGGATCTGTACTCGCACACCCCACAGCTGCATGAGAGCGAAAAAAAAGGCTCGTCCTGTGAGATATGTGTAATACGTAATCAACGGTTCTACGGATATACAGAGGAACTTGCAAAAGTAAAAATGAAATGTTAATAATGGTAAAGAAAATTGAGTAAATTAACGAAATTAAATTATTAACAATAATTTGGTAATAATTTAAATTCGTTGATTTACTCAATTTTCTTTACATTATTAACATTTCATTTTTACTTTCGCAAATTTAACAAATTTAAATTATTAACAATAGTTTGTTAATAATTTAAATTTGTTAATTTAAAAGAAACTTCAAAGAAGAAATTTCAAATTATCTTCATTATTTACATTAAATAATACACTTGGAATATAATGTTTTTAAAGTATTAACTGTTTAGCGAAAAAAATTATGACAATTTTGGCATTCAACACCATTTTTATAGTGTTATTTAGAACTGTCGATAGAAATTTCAATGTTTTATATTCGTTGTCGTCATCAGCGATCGTCATAGGCTTTTAATCACATCGTCACCCTTCTCATTGACGTCCAAAGAAGTTAAGCGGTGCGTTGCGTTGGAAATCATTCGAATTAATGTGTTTGGAGGTGCGTCATCAAAATGTCTCGCATTATTACCCCGAATCCCTGAAGTATTCGTGACGATTCCCTCGATGAACTTTCAATCGATTAACTGTCGAACGTTATATACGTTATGGATCCCTTTAATCACAGCCGGAAACGTCACTGAAAGTTCGCTGATCCAAATGGAAATGGAATCTCGACATTCAATTAAACGAATAAAACAAAAAATACAACAGAAATCGACAATGAATTAAACATGAAAATTTCGAAAATCTTCAATTGAAGAACGTCGGTCATTCATATTTAAAAAATTTACGACTAAACCTATTATATAATAATTACAAAATCAAAGTAAAAAAATCTTTGTTTACAATGATCTTAAATTTTTCAAAGTACCACGTATTGAAAATTGCATATTGTTTCCTCATCATTTTTATAAATACCCAAACCTTGCAATATGAGTAAATGAATTTTTCAATTTTGGCTTCCTCACACAGGAAGCTTTGTGTATTCGCAAAAATAATGGAAAAGCAATGTACAAGTTTCAATTTGCATCCTTTTTCTCTCCTGTAACTCAAATGTCTGACGTTAGCTCGATTTTGATTGTTAAAGCATTTTCCGTATAAATTGAAAATTTCATAAATTTAGAAAGCCTAAGGTATCGATTTTTTGAAAATTCAATTCCAAAAGTTTTTTTGACGGTTCCCCAACTTTTGTAGCACTGTGCATGCAATGAAAAATTTAGCCGGATAGCTGAAAATCAGCGCGAAACTCAACAAGAATTTTTGAAAAAATTCAAAATTGTGCAAAATCTGAACGAGCTGTTCAATCCCCATAAAAATGATATCGAACAAAGAGGGGTGGTAGCTTTAATTGAGTAAAAAACTTCGGCGCGATTGGTTAAGCCATTCCAGGATTAAACCATTTTTAATTTTTACATCCATCGACACACATACATCCAGACCTTTGTTATAAATGTTTCCCGCCACTTTTACACACTTTCAATACCTTAGAATTGATAAGTGGAAAAAAGAATATTTCACCAAAACAACCCTTCCTCCGCGAAGAAACAAAATATATTTTAATAATAAAAAAATATTTACGCACTTCCTTTTAATGCGGTCCTAAAATAAAAAATTATTTTTCAACAGATATCTCATTTACCGACAGCGGTGGACGCGTGGTCGGTACGCGGCTGCGGTCATCTCTCATGTTAAACAGTATTAACCGCAATCGGTACTGGGATGGGTGACTGATCTGTAGTACACCAGCTTGCACACCAGTTACTGAGCGGGAAGCAGTTTATCTGAGTTTCTTGAAATAAGATAACTGAAACTCAGTAAAAAATAAAAAGCCTACTTTATCGACACAGATTTTCCGCAGTTTCCCCGTGCCCACGGCAAATGCGATAGAATGTAGCTAAAGAGCAGCTGCGGACACTAAGGGAATTAAGTTGGTTTAGGATGGTGCGGGCAGGGAATGATAGGAGGGAAATTGGGAAGAGTCATACGTAAAAACCCGCGAGGGTATACGTTGGAATACGCAATAATAAAAAATTTAAAAAAATATATATCTCATTTGTTTCTAGTGCCCAATTGGAGCTAATGAAAATTTAATCTTGGTTTATGATTCATCACAATATACTGTTTGTTATTGTACATCGTTTTCTGTAAATATTCTTATATCAGGACTGTTATATAGACAACGGTCCAATACAAATTATCTTAGTTTACTCGCGATCGTCCGGCGTTATGTTTATATTTAAAACCGATCGGTGATTGTATTCTCATTATTGTACTACTTTTAAGATATATGTATATATATATATATATACAACTGTCGCGAGCAATGATCAGTCGTTTGCGAATCTTTGCCCTTCGACATTACGTGTATATAATCTTACGGACAGACGATATGTTAAATTTATTCTTCGCGTTAAATAAGCCGTGTTTGCTTGATTAATGCATACGTCTGTCTCAAATAGTATTTATACGGATGCTGGATTGGTTAAAAAAAAAAACAATCGTGTCAAGACGACTTTTGCGCCTCTTTATATACATATATAAAGTCTGAACCACAAAAGATACGTATTAGCCAGACTCTTCCAGTTCGCTAATACGCAAAATGTTACTCTCGTTCTTTTTTCTTCGCCATCCATGGTCATGACTAAATTTAACCACACATGTGTATAAACTAGCAAAAATATATTCAGTTCATTCGATTTGAATTGATTTTAGTAAATAAAAAAATGTATATATTCTAATTAGACAAATCTACTTGGGTCGAGGACTTTTGCTTAAGGTAGTAGTCTGGTAACTTAAGCCGATTTTCATGTCTTTTTTGGAGGGCGTTTTTTTGTAGGAAAATAAAAATGAATCGTTTTGGATATTTAGGATGTTTCTATTTACATATTAAAGATACAAAAAAAAATTTGTTTGAAAAAATTTAATAGTTTATTATTATTATTATTATTGATCGAAGTTGGCACCTCGAAAAAAGGGCGCGTGCGTGGCCCCTCTGATTTTGGCTCTTGATATTATCTGAAATAAAAAATTCTTGATAATTCTTAATCTATAGACATGTCATTCTGGTCGGAACTACTGAAGTTAAATTTCATGGATAAATAACAAAATGGCGGACTTTGGAAAAAACAGTTTTTTTCCCAAAGTCCGCCATTTTGTTATTTATCCATGAAATTTAACTTCAGTAGTTCCGACCAGAATGACATGTCTATAGATTAAGAATTATCAAGAATTTTTTATTTCAGATAACATCAAGAGCCAAAATCACCGGGGCCACCCACGCTCTTTTTTTTCGAGGTGCCAACTTCGATCAATAATAATAATAATAAACTATTAAATTTTTTCAAAAAATTTTTTTTTTGTATCTTTAATATGTGAATAAAAACATCCTAAATATCCAGAACGATTCATTTTTATTTTCCTACAAAAAAACGCCCTCCAAAAAAGACATAAAATCGGCTTAAGTTACCAGACTAGTACCTTAAGAGATTTGGCCACGGTCGCGGGTATAAAATCATTTGCACATTTAACAATTCTTTTTCTGTATGGAAAAGTGATTTATTTATAAAACTAATTACACATCTATTTAGTGTTAATATCGAGCTTATAAAAAAAATTTTTTCCGTTTTTTTTGTTATACAAAATGGCCGACTACTGTTATTTGCTTTTGGTATCTTTCTCCGCTGGTTTCAAGTCGCTATGAAATCATGGCGACTTGAAACCTCGTAACACCCTTAATTCATTTTTATTGTACTCGCAAAAATTTGGAGAGTTCCTGCAAGTATCAATAAATAAGTTGGAAAAGACTGATGTTGAAATATTTAATAGTACCTATGAATTTTCTTCTTTTACAAACTCGCAAAAAAATTCTCCCTTAGACTAGATGACTGCCTTAAGGATCCAATGAAACTTTTGAAAAAATCATTAATGTCGATGCTGACAAACATTGGTTGTACATAATGATAATGCCAAGAACTCATGAATAAAATATTTAAAAAACTTGTTTAACAAATCGTCGGTAAAGTTTTTTTTTCGTCTTACGAAAAGGAACTCGCTTATTTTTCTCGAGTACATGTCTATCGTTAAATAACTTTCTATCGTTGTTGATTGTTTTTTTTTTCTTCTTCAATCATAAAAAATCCTCGAGGCATCTTTGAATCAATGAATTTTTTTTATTTATCCAAACGAACTGAAAACAACTTTTCTCGCGTTACGACCGCAGTCGCGAAGTTTCTCGGCTTCGCCGTGAAACGGAGACGCGTCGTGTGATGAGGCGCGTTTAATACGGATCAATTTTCTTGAATCCGGTGATGGTGACAAGGTGTCGGAGAACGAGGTGACACGCACAGGTGTAATGAAGAGAAAAAAATAGAAAAAACAAACGAGGTAAAAGAGAAAAAAAAAAGGTGAGGCGTATTCTGTAGAGCTTCTCACAATACGATGTCTGCTTCGCAGTATTTATTAAGATCTCACATACCGCTGCGAGCGCTGTAAACCGAGTAAATTTGAAAAATTATTATAAAGGTTATATGGTGAAAAAAAAATTCAATTCTTGATTTCACATTTTTTATTAACTATTCAATTAAAGGAAAACAATTTTTTCACAACATTAACATTTTTTTTCACGGATATAAATGGACTACTGATGAAAACCATGGCGCCTCCTTGTCGACATCACAACCTCACCAAAAACTATTCAATCCGCAAAAATAAAAAACCATCCAGTAAAATAATATAACAATAATAGTCTGACGGAAGGAATTTTTTTTTTTTTCAAAACCAAAAAAATTACAGTACTTCAAACTTTAGTGTGGAATTTAAAAAAAAAAAATTAGTGTTTAATAATTTATAAAAAATTGTCCAACGAAAAAATTAAAAAAACCTCTCGTCAGACCACAGAGAAAATAATTATCAAGATTTAAAAATAGAAAAAGTTATAAAATATTACAAATTGTCTGAGTTATCGTGCTGTCTAAAAACATAGTTTCGAGAAAATCGCGTTTAAAGTTTGCTGGGTAGGTGCAACGTGAACTTGCTAGTCTCACATTCCAGCTATGACTTTGTAACGGAGTGGAGTTTTTTTAAGTTTTTTTTTTCATTCTTAAAAATATAAAGAATAAAAATTATATAAAAAAATCGATTTTTTGAAAATTTCAGAGATATGCGAGATCTTAAGGGGGCAAATAGGGTTAAACGGTTCAAAAAATCGATTTTTTTTAAATTCCATAAATTGTTAGTAAAACTATTGAAAAATATGTTCCCAAAATTTTAAATGAAAATTCCGACTCGTTCTATTGTTATAACCCATTAAGGGAGGAAATAGGGTTAGGACAGCGTATATTATATATTTAAGTATATACTATAAAATTTTTATACATATATTTAAGTATATACTATAAAATATTAGCGACCCTGTATTGCTTGTTTTTCTTGGTACTATTTTTTCAAACGCGTTTTTCTGAAAACGACTTTTTTTGAACTTGCGTACACGCTAGTTTGAAAAGTTTTCAACCAATCGTTTTGAAAATTGGAAGTTACTTTCTTTATAGTATTGCGCTCTATATGAACCTAAAATCGAAATATTATCATTATTTTAAATAATTTTTTTTTGCAAATAAAGTTGTAAGAAATGGCAAAAAATCATGCTTTTTCGTTTTGACCCCTGTAAAAAATTCGATTTTCTATTTTTTTAATAGTATTTAGGTTCATATAGAAGAGAGACATGTAATAAAAGTAAATTCCAACCTCGTTTGATTTCAGATGAAAATTGCAAAATGCTGAGTCTGATTGTGACCTGCAATATGGGGTCGCTAATATCCCCGGTGTTTTTCAAGAAAATTCTTCAAAAATGTTATAGTATATACTTGAATATATGTATAAAATATTCTCAAAGTTTCAATAAATTATATTCATTTTTTATACTATAAAAAAATGTATGAAAATCATTGAGAAAACGCTGTCCTAACCCTATTTCCTCCCTTAAGAAGAGCTAAAATAAACTCTGAAGTCTCTCTCTTCGTCGAGTTTGATAGTCAATTTGGATTGATAAATCGGGTGTGAAATTTTTAAAAGATACATTTATTCAATAATTAATTATTCATTTAATTAAAACCTCTATTTTTCACAGTTTTGATTATAGATTATAATTCAGTGAAAGACGATTTGAAAAACCGGTTCAAAGTGCAGCACAAAGTGCATAGCGCTTGTCCCACTTCCATATACCTTTCTCTCGGCTCCCAACGCCACCCACTCCGTCCCCACGCGAGACGAAGGATCTTATGATAAGGTATAATTGCGCGGGCGCGGGTCAATAGTCAGGCGCACGTTGCCTGGGCGACGCGAGCCTTTTTACTCTCGGTGCGCACGTTCTATTCAGCATCTCAACTCTCACGTACGCGGGAACAGATTCTTGGTTTCAATCTCACTCTCTCTCTTTCTCGCTCTCTCTTTCTCTGTCTTTATCTCTCTCTCTCTTTCTCTCTCTTTTTATCTATCTTTCTCTATATCTCTCGTGCTGCGATACCATTTTCCCGACGAACTCTGGCCAGCAAACAGCAATTCAGAAGCCCGTCGTTCGTCTTTCGTAAAACGTCATCGCGAACACTTCGCGGTCCGAGTGTCCTTTTCATTTCGAAAAATCACGATGAAAATCCTTTAACAACGAAACGAGTGTTATTATCGCCGAAAGTTCAGAATCCAGTTTTTTCATCTAGTGCAGGTAAGAAATCAAAGCGCATGGAAGAAATTTGAACGCACGTGACATTGAGGAAAAATGATTGTATTTTATTTTTTTCTTAACATTCATTTTTTAAAAATATTATCATCATTCTTACAAACGGACGTCTTATTTTTGCCGAAAATAATTTTATTCATTCGTAATATCGCTCATTTCGTTATTGTTATTGTTATTATTATTATTATAAATTTGCATTGATTTTGATGTGAATAGAAAAATATTTTTATTATATCTGACATATATTTCTGTATAATTCGAATATACTTTAGTTTCATGGGGATTTTCAAAATATCATTAGAGGATATTTATTCGTGAATAACTAAAAAAGAAAAAATTTATATATATATATATATATTAGGGCGATTTTTTTTCGACGTGAACTTTAACTTATGAGTAGTATAAAATTTATAAAATATGAAATATTGAATAATAAAAAAAATAAAGTTCAATATCTCAAGAAATATTAATCTAAGCAATTGGGTCGATAGGACCTTTTTTGTAGGAAATTAAATTTCCAACAAATTTTTCATTTACATTTTTTTCGTAAAGTTAATTGTTTCGGAGATAACAGCAAAAAAACGAGAATTTTGGGTAAAAATCAACTTCAGTGACCCGTACCAACTCACCAGTACAATTTACACTTTCGCCGCAAAAGGCACTTTTTTAGATTGTTTTATTCTGAGTAAATAGAAACCAAGAACAATATGATAGCATAAAATGCGGCTGAGTTATAGAAATTTGAAGAAAAAAAAAATTCCATTTCCGTGTATTTTAGATGGAAAATCTTCTCACGCTTTGGGAGAGTACTTAGAATTAATATTAAGGGCTGTAACTTTCAGGGAATTTCTTTTTCGACATATCCAACAAAACTTTGGGTGGGGACTGAAAAAAAAAAAAGTCGAAAAAAAAATCGCCCTAATATATATATATATATATACTTGTATATATAAAAATGATTTTATTAATTTTTTTTTTCTTAGCACTCATTTTTTTTTATATTATCGTCATTTTAGAAACGCACGTCTTATTTGCTAAAAATAATTTTATTCATTTATAATATCGCTCATTTCGTTATTATTATTATAAATTTTCATTCATTTTGATGAGAATAGAAAAATATTTTTACTATATCTGACATATATTTCTGTCTAATTCGAATATACTTTATTTTCATGGGGATTTTCACAAAATTTTTGCTCTAATGATTCGTGAATCACTATTTAAAAAAAATATACATATATACTTGAATACAAACATTATCCACACTTGTAGACTGCACGTGCTGTATGGAGTAACGTCCGCTCCTTAATTTGGCATGAAACTATTTTTAACGGCCAATTCAATAAAGCCCTCATCTTTTCTAGCTCAGTATAGCTTTATAACATATATTCTATATATTTTTTGCTCTACAAACATACGTTATACATACTATTCTGTAAAAGATAAATCATGGCTGGATTTGAAGTTTGTGAGAGCACATTTAGCTCTGCTTCAATAACCTCATGTTAATTCTCTTTAAACTACAAAATTAGAAATATTCTCTCGAAACTATTGGCCTAAAAATTTTTATTATCCTTCATAGAGAGTGAAAAACATTTTATTAATTTTCCTTCTTAAGGAAGTGAATTCGGTTGAGCCATTTCCAAGTTATGGAACTTTGATTTTACAACCTCATCACCCACACACACACACATACACCCATTAGTGCGAAAATTTTGTTTTGCAAAAAACAAAGCAAAATGATGGAAATTGAAACTTGCATATTCCTTCATTCAATAGCCTCGTATGAATTCTCTTCAATCTACAAAATTTAAAATATTCTCTGGAAACTATTGGCCTACAAATTTTTATTATCCTTCATAGAGAGTGAAAAATATTTTATTAATTTTCCTTCTTAAGGAAGTGAATTCGTTGAGCCATTTCCAAGTTATGGAACTTTGATTTCACAACCTCATCACCCACATACACACACACACATACACCCATTAGTGCGAAAATTTTGTTTTGCAAAAAACGAAGCAAAATGATGGAAATTGAAACTTGCATATTCCTTCATTCAATAGTCTCGTGTGAATTCTCTTCAATCTTCGAAATTAGAAATATTCTCTGGAAACTATTGGCCTACAAATTTTTATTATCCTTCATAGAGAGTGAAAAATATTTTATTAATTTTCCTTCTTAAGGAAGTGAATTCGTTGAGCCATTTCCAAGCTATGGAACTTTGATTTTTACAACCTCACCAGACACACACACACACATACACCCATTGGTACAAAAATTACTGTAAATCTGTTTTTCAGACGTTTTGAGACATTTTGAGAAAACTCTATAAAAACAATTTTGTTTTGCAAAAACAAAGCAAAACGATGCAAATTGAAACTTGCATATTGCTTAATTATCACTTTTGCTCATGCACAAAGCTTCCTCCATGAGGAAAGGCAACATTGAAAAGACCTCTTGCTCGTAGAGGAAAATTTGTGAATATGAAAAAAAAATTATGAGGAAGTAATACATGTAAATTTTGGATTTGCACAATTTTGTAAATACCGCAAAGTAACGGATTCGTTAATCCATGTTGAATCTGAAACGATACAATTCACGCTTAAGTTCTCGAGATTCGAAACTCGAATCTCCTATGTACAGTGCAACTTACTCGCGATCTGATACACGTGTCATCGTCCCCTTCCCACCTCCGCCTCGCGAATTTCGTGGCGTCGTAAAATTGACGAATTAAACTAGTTTATATAGCGTACAAACGAGTCATAAGAACGCTATCTGAATCTTTATGTAATTTATTGTGATCACGTCGATGTCCTGAACGGGTACACGTGAACTTGGGTACGGTACAGAGTGAACTTTAATTAATAAAAATCCCTCAATAATTCGTTCTACGTGCACGTTATAAGCGATAAGGGTATAAACGTGAGGGTGATGGAAATATGGATTTAAATTGCACTGTTATTTACGTAATTTCAGATTTCAACAAGGAAATTCGTCGCTTCACATGCCACGAAAAATAATGAATTCCGATGCGTCAGATCGTTCGTTACTGAACGAAAAACACGATGACAAAATCGACGAGGAACAATCAGCTTTTTGGTCACGCAAGATTGTATCATCGTTTTGTCACGTACGCAATAGTTTCGAGAGAACTCAAGGATTTCAATTGAGAGATTTAACGAGTTTCGAGAGATTTGTCAGACTCATGTATCGACCGACCGATCCGGCGAGTCTTGGAATAGCAAGAGCACTTTTTGGTAAGTTTACATTTTTTATTCTTTTCATTACACTAATAATTTTTTCTTTAATAGAGTTGCAATAACTCAAAATGTTCCTCGCTATTTTTATGAAAGCAAACAAAAGAACGTATTATTGTTTCATTCGGTTACAAACATTTTTAGTGCGACAACTTAATTTTTGCCAAAAATAGAAATTTTATATTTTGTTAATCCCGACTGCGTATGATCCGTTAATTTTTACTTTTGGCAAAAATGAAGTTTTCTTAAGTTGTACATTACAAAAATTAAATTAAAAAAGAATTTTTTTTTTATTTCATTTTCGTAATGTACATGTGTTTAAGGTAGTAGTCTGGTAACTTAAGCCGATTTTCATGTCTTTTTTGGAGGGCGTTTTTTTGTAGGAAAATAGAAGTGAATCGTTTTGGATATTTAGGATGTTTTTATTTACATATTAAAGATACAAAAAAAAATTTTTTGAAAAAATTTAATAGTTTATTATTGTTATTATTATTGATCGAAGTTGGCACCTCGAAGTTGGCAGCCCGGGTCGTAACTTTTTTTCTGCCGAACCGATTGCTTTCAAATTTTAACAGGCTACTCTACACACTTATAGTTCTCGTCGGAACCACCGAGAATTTTTTTCACCCCTAACTTTTCATTTTACAACCCCTTCTTTGCTAAAGTCCTTTTGTTTTAGCAAAGAAGGGGTTGTAAAATAAAAAGTTAGGGGTGAAAAAATTTCTGGGCGGTTCCGACGAGAACTATAAGTGTGTAGAGTAGCCTGTTAAAATTTGAAAGCAATCGGTTCAGTAGAAAAAAAAGTTAGGACCCGGGCTGCCAATTTCGAGCTGCCAACTTCGATCAATAATAATAATAATAATAATAAACTATTAATTTTTTTCAAACAAATTTTTTTTTTGTATCTTTAATATGTAAATAAAAACATCTTAAATATCCAAAATGATTCATTTTTATTTTCCTACAAAAAAACGCCCTCCAAAAAAGACATGAAAATCGGCTTAAGTTACCAGCCTACTACCTTAAGTATATGCACAGAAAATTTCATGTCAATCCGACAAATATTCTCGAAATTACACGCACATTTACAAAGACGTCTCGGAGCGTTTGAAAGTAGCGTCGTAAGTTTGAATGCGTTTTGCTCAAAACTGTGTTTTTAAAGTCGTTGAGCAAGATTCCTCGAAAATGGCTAAACCGATCAGTCGCAAATTTTTACATCAAGCTTTATAAATATATTTTTTTAGTGGTTAATCGAAGATTTCTTCTCGCCGATAAATATTTTCCATTTTATAAACAATTTAAGGCCAAAATTTTGATGGAAAATTGAAATTTTTTTCTGACAAGCCGCCATTTCGTTAAAAATTAGAATTTTGCTTAATCCTTCGATTAAATTCTAGATAATACCTTATATTAACGAAATCTTTTTTGTTTTTTTTAATTTTAAATCATCCAAACCAGAAATATCGTGCTCACCGCAAAACGCCTTTTTTTAGATGAGCTCCCGAAAATCGGCTATAGCAACTTTAAAAATTAATATTTTTACAAATAAAAAATATGAAATCAAGTTAAAAGTTACCACAATATGTATATAAATTTTAACGTTAAAAAATTAAAACGTCTTTCCAGAAAAAAATCTTGAAAAATCGCTTTTTTCGGTCTCCTGACTGCGTGTTTACTCCTTAGAAAATCTTCGGATTCCTATATCAATCTTTTTTTTGTCACAAAAAAACCGTTTCTTTGGCTTTTCTTTTTATTCAATCTTAATGTATGATATACATAAGATTTTGTACTGATAACTTAATACTCGTGACGTATACACAAGACTATGATTCATCGTCTTTGAACAATTGAAATGATGACTGGTCCTCGCGCTGCTCGACCGAGGAGTAGGCGTTCGAAGAACCCCTCTCGTAGAAGGGACAAGAGCACCGAGACGATTTGCCGATTAGGAAGCAGTTTAAAATCAGAGCCACGACAAAGCTCTCACGTGGCACAGAATCAATTCCGCTATCTTGTTTAATTCCGAGTCCAATTGGCAATGTAAAGAGTCTAGGACGAGACACATAGATTAGTGTGGAAGGATGAACAAAATAATGTGACGATTGACTGATAACGTTAATTAAGGAGGGGAAATAGGGTTAGGACATTGTTTTCTCAATGATTTTCATGAATTTTTTTATAGTATAAAAAATGAATATAATTTATTGAAACTTTGAGAATATTTAATACATATATTTAAGTATATACTCTAAAATTTTTGAAGAATTTCCTTGAAAAACACCTAAGATATTAGCGACCCCATATTGCAAGTCACAATCAGACTCAGCATTTTCCGTACATTCTGGAAGCCGCAATTTTCATCTGAAATCAAACGAGGTTGGAATTTACTTTTATTATATGTCTCTCTTCGATACGAACCTAAATGCTATCAAAAAAAAAAAGAAAATTGAATTTTTTCACAGGGGTCAAAACAAATTGATTGTTTGCCATTTTTTACAACTTTATTTGCAAAAAAAAAATTATTTTAAATAACGATAATATTCCGATTTTAAGTTCATATAGAGCGCAATACTATGAAGAAAGTAACTGCCAATTTTCAAAACGATTGGTTGAAAACTTTTCGAACTAGCGTGTACGCAAGTTCAAAAAAAGTCGTTTTCAGAAAAACGCGTTTGAAAAAATAGTGACCGTTCGGTTATACACGTGGCGCGCTCGGGGCCTGAAGGAGAGCTACTCACTTTCATGGCTTATAACAATTGAACGACTCGGAATTTTCATTTAAAATTTTGGGAACATATTTTTCAATAGTTTTACTAACAATTTATGAAATTTAAAAAAAAACGATTTTTTGAACCGTCTAACCCTATTTCCCCCCTTAATGGTGAATCAGACACATGCTCGCGTTAAGCTTCTCAATTGTTTTGCAGAACGAAGCTCTAGAGTTGTAGAATTATGAAACATAAATAAAAACGATTTGTAGGAATACACGTGTCGGTGTGAAGGATGAAACGAATTTATTTACACTCGTCAAATATTTTTTTACGCAAATGCCCGCTAGAGATGTGCAGGAATTGGTAGTCGCAGATATTATTCAGCTTTTCGCGTTGTCACAGAAAAAAAATCAATGACAATTTTGACGTGGTTTTAATTTTCATCTGAACTCCGCATATGCTTTCACATATGAGAATTATTTCAGAATTTTCAATGCGGTAGTTTCGAAATTAAGAGAGGCGAGAGTGATGCAGTGGAAAACGAACATATTGATGGATATTGTTAAAAATATTCATCGAAAAAAATCTAATAAAATATTTTTTCAATCCTTAATGTAGTAGTCTGGTAACTTAAGCCGATTTTCATGTCTTTTTTGGAGGGCGTTTTTTTGTAGGAAAATAAAAATGAATCGTTTTGAATATTTAGAATGTTTTTATTTACATATTAAAGATACAAAAAAAAATTTGTTTGAAAAAATTTGATAGTTTATTATTATTATTATTATTGATCGAAGTTGGCACCCCGAAAAAAAAGCGCGTGGGTGGCCCCGGTGACTTTGGCTCTTGATGTTATCTGAAATTTAAAAAAAAAAATTTTTTTTGTATCTTTAATATGTAAATAAAAACATCCTAAATATCGAAAACGATTCATATTTATTTTCCTATAAAAAAACGCCGTCAAAAAAAGGCCTGAAAATCGGCTTAAGTTACCAGACTACTACCTTAATTTGAGCCCTTTCAAACGATACCCCACTCGCCTGGACGGACATTCTTTTGTTTTTGAAATGACACACTTTAGCTTCTCTAAATTCTGGAAAGAATTTTTTTTTTAAATCGCTCCGGAGCCACTTTCGGAACATTTCACTCTAGCTGCATGCCAAATTTCAAATTAATAGGTTAAACCGTTTAGGAGTTAGAGACCTGTGATAGAAGTACAGACGGACGGACGGACGGACGGACAAGCGAGTGCCATCGTAAGAGATCCGATTTTCGATACGTAACCGTTAAAATTAATAAAACGAATGAAAAATGAAATAAAATATGTATACATTTTTGTTTTTAATTCATTAATTCATAGAAATTTATTGGAATTAATTGAAATGTTATATTATTAATAACGTTATTGTTAATTAAAATCCGTTATTCGAAGGATTAATTTTTATTTTTATTAAATTGAATTTACCTTCGTTGTAATTGTACATTGTTCGTTATTCACGATTATTTATCAATTTAAATAATTTTTCTTCAACATTTAACACAGGATTCTGCATGATCCTTGACGTTGTCGAGGAACGTGGACTCGCCGATATTGATTTGAAATGGGGCGATCCAAATGGCTGTCACTTTCCACTTATTCACGGAATGGAACGTCCACCTCTTCCGATAATGATACTCATTTATGCGTTAATGTGGCTCGGAGCGTTTGGCATTATGCTCGGTTTTTGTTACAAAATTGCCTGTGCCTGTTTCGCTATACCATACTGGTACATATTTCTCCTGGACAAGAGCTTTTGGAACAATCACACTTATCTTTACGGTATCGTCGCAATTCTATTTTGGGGCACCGGAGCCAATCGATACTGGTAAGTAAAAATCGATACGTCATATCGAGGACATAGCCCGTTATTTTCTTTCATATTTAATCAAAAGTTTAGACACAAAATTGAAATAACAACAATTGTTATTATTATCTATAAGAGTAACAGTAAATTATAATAGAATTTTGATCCTGAATTTACAATGAATTTTTATTTAATGCATAACTTCAATTTATATTCTAACTTTTATTTCCTCTTTATTTTTTGTTTTAGCGCGTTGGATGCAAAAATAGCAAAGCACAAAAACGCCAGTGTTCCACTATGGAATTACTTCATTTTGAAATTTCAATTTTTCACTTTGTACTTCATCGCTGGACTTAAAAAATCGAGCAAAGAATGGCTCGAGGGTTACGCAATGACGAATCTCTCGAGGCACTGGGTCTTCGATCCCTTCAAGTGAGTAAAAAAAAGTTTGACGAGGAAAAAAAAATGACCACATCAATAAACAATAATTATCTGGATAAGGAGATTATTATATTAACATTTTCAGGAGCTTTCTCACTACTAAACAAACGGATTTTCTCGTAGTTCACTGGTTCGGTTTCATCTTTGATCTTACCGTTGGTTTTTGGATGCTCTTTCCCAAAACGAGAATTCCCGCTATGTTCTTTTGCACGGCTTTTCATTTGATGAACTCGAGACTCTTCAGTATAGGTAAAATTCCGAGAGATAAACAAAAAAATATTCTTTTAAATCATTCATTTCTAAGAAACCTCAATGGCAGAAAACTGTTTTATCATCAGAGAATTGTCGCATTCGCGATTTTATTGTGATACGATAGAAATTAAACAAAAATTGTATTCTAGGAATGTTTCCGTACGTGTGCCTTGCAACAATGCCACTTTTCTGTAACTCCGACTGGCCAAGAAAAATAATTGCCTGGTTCACCGGAAGTTCGATCTACCTTTCCAACTGCGAAACCTACGAGATCTGCAAGAAAATAGCGGATTCGAACGAAACCATTCGTAATCCTCGTGATGAGAATTCCGACGTTGTCGAGGAAGAGAATAAACATCGGAGCGATCGAGAAGTAATCGAAGACGCTGATGGAAAAATAATAGATAATTCGTTTAATTCGTCCATCGTGAATAATTCAACGACGGATGTAACGTTGGAAGGAAGAAAAACTCGCGTCGAGGATGATGATAGTAATTGGTCCGAGGATGACGAGAATAGGGTAAGAGCGTGGCGGCACAAGAGCGGTGAGAAGAGAAAATTTCAACGTATCACAAAGAGAAAGAAATTCGTCGTTACGCTTCTTCTTCTTCACGTTGCAATACAATTTTTTCTGCCGTACTCGCACTTTGTCACCAAGGTATATATTATACGATATAAGATGCATAATAATAACTGTGTGAAATAAATAATGATAGCGACGACTCGAGATTGACGCGTAATACCCTGTTTTTAATAAAAATTCTTATTATTATATTTTTCTTCAGGGTTATAACAATTGGGTTCCGGGACTTTACGGATACTCATGGGACATGATGGTTCATTCCTGGGACATTATACTCGTCGTTATAAAAGTTCACGATAACGCAAACAACGAGGATCTATTTATGAATCCTCAGGCATGGGTTCAGAACGATAGATGGGCGAAACACGGTGACATGGTTCGACAGCACGCCCAATGTCTAAAAGTACGTGAATTTATTTTTAAAAATACTTAAATACTTTTTATAGGGATACCATTAAATTTCCCATCAAATCCATCAAATTCAGTATTTCGTTGTTCGATAAAAATTCGAAACAAATAATATATGCAAATAAAGATACTAAAAAAATTGTTATTATTTAAAACCAATGTTCTCAATGATTTTTGACTAATTCTCTAAAGTTTCTTGACGATTTGTTAAACAATTAACAAATCGTCGGAAAACTTTAGAGAATTTTTAAATGCTTCTTTAAGGTAGTAGTCTGGTAACTTAAGCCGATTTTCATGTCTTTTTTGGAGGGCGTTTTTTTGTAGGAAAATAAAAATGTATCGTTTTGGACATTTAGGATGTTTTTATTTACATATTAAAGATACAAAAAAAAATTAGTTTGAAAAAATTTTATAGTTTATTATTATTATTATTATTATTATTGATCGAAGATAAAATAATAGAACTTTAGCAAAGAAGGGGTTGTAAAATAAATAGTTCGGGGTGAAAAAATTTCTCGGTGGTTCCGACGAAAACTATAAGTGTGTAGAGTAGCCTGTTAAAATTTGAAAGCAATCGGTGCGGTAGAAAAAAAGTTAGGACACGGGCTGCCAACTTCGAGGTGCCAACTTCGATCAATAATAATAATAATAATAAACTATTAAATTTGTTCAACCAAATTTTTTTTTGTATCTTTAATATGTAAATAAAAACATCCTAAATATCCAAAACGATTCATTTTTATTTTCCTACAAAAAAACGCCCTCCAAAAAAGACATGAAAATCGGCTTGAGGCCGTAGTCTGGTCTACAGCGAGATTTTTGACGTCATTTCTAATGTGCAATAACGTTTAAACCGTTGAAGTTGTCTTGATGAAAATTTACACGTGCATTTATTGATCCTTAGAGAGTACTTGTACATTTTTTAAAAAAATTATTTTAAATATTTTCATGTAGTTTTTTGCCTTGTTGCAACATGGTGCGCCGAAATCGGCGCACACTCTGGACGATGTTGTATGCATCTGAAAAAAAAAATATATATATTTTCAATCTGTATGAGTATTCTGAGCACTGGTAGCAGAATTGGTACTCAAAAAAATTTTTTGACAAAACGGCGGCCTGTTGAACTCTCATTAATGATATTTCATACATTTTCGGGTATTCGACGAGTTAATAAATGTCGGCAAAAGTATTGTTCGAATCAATAAAAAATTTGTTCGAAAAAATTTAATAGTTTATTATTATTATTATTATTGATCGAAGTTGGCACCTCGAAGTTGGCAGCCCGGGTCCTAACTTTTTTTCTACCGAACCGATTTCTTTCAAATTTTAACAGGCTACTCTACACACTTATAGTTCTCGTCGGAACCACCGAGAAATCTTTTCACCCCTAACTTTTCATTTTACAACCTCTTTTTTGCTAAAGTTCTTTTATTTTAGCAAAGAAGGGGTTGTAAAATAAAAAGTTAGGGGTAAACAAATTTCTCGGTGGTTCCGACGAGAACTATAAGGGTGTAGAGTAGCCTGTTAAAATTTGAAAGCAATCGGTGCGGTAGAAAAAAAGTTAGGACCCGGGCTACCAACTTCGAGGTGCCAACTTCGATCAATAATAATAATAATAATAAACTATTAAATTTTTTCAACAATAATTTTTTTTGGATCATCAATATGTAAATAAAAACATCCTAAATATCCAAAACGATTCATTTTTATTTTCCTACAAAAAAACGCCCTCCAAAAAAAGACATGAAAATCGGCTTGAGGCCGTAGTCTGGTCTAGAGCGAGATTTTGGACGTCATTTCTAATGTGCAATAACGTTTAAACCGTTGAAGTTGTCTTGATGAAAATTTACACGTGCATTTATTGATCCTTAGAGAATACTTGTACATAAAAAAAAAAATTATTTCAAATATTTTCATGTAGTTTTTTGCCTTGTTGCAACATAGTGCGCCGAAATCGGCGCACACTCTGGACGATGTTGTATGCATTTGAAAAAAAAAAATATATATATATTCTCAATCTGTATGAGTATTCTGAGAACTGGTAGCAGAGTTGGTACTTAAAATTTTTTTTTGACAAAACGGCGGCCTGTTGAACTTTCATTAATGATATATCATACATTTTCGGGTATTCGACGAGTTATAAAATGACGGCAAAATTATTGTTCGACTCAATAAAAAATTTTTTAAGTACCAATTCTGCTACCAGTGCTCAGAATACTCATAAAGATTGAGAATATATATATATTTTTTTTTTCAGATGCATACAACATCGTCCAGAGTGGGCGCCGATTTCGGATTTGCAACAAGGCAAAAAACTACATGAAAATATTTAAAATAATTTTTTTTTTTATGCACAAGTATTCTCTAAGGATCAATAAATGCACGTGTAAATTTTCATCAAGGCAACTTCAACGGTTTGAACGTTATTGCACATTATAAATCACGTTAAAAATCTCGCCCTAGACCAGACTACGGCCTTAAGTTACCAGACTACCACCCTTAATGAAATGGGATGAATGTCCCTCAAACTTTTTCTAATGCAACAATAGAACATTATGAAAATATTGAAAATTCATAACGTCGACAATTTAAACTATAAACATGATGATTGTTATTGTTTCTTGTTTTGTTGTTAAGAATAATCTGATGCGCCAGAAAGAAGGAGCATTGAATTCTCCTCAAAAATCAAAGGACATAGAGAAATGGTCGAGACTCTCGACGAATCTCAGTATTTACGTTGACGTATGGTGTTCGTTGAACGGACGATTTCAACAGCGTATATTCGATCCGAACGTTGATATGCTCACCGTTGATTGGAATCCATTCAAACCAATCTCTTATCTAATGCCGCTACTAACGGAATTAAGCTCGTACAGAAACAAACTCGACCAGATACAATATCACGTTTACACTTGGTCAAATTATACCGACGTGTTGTTCGTCGCTGATTATCCAAAGATGGAACTTGAGAATTACATAAGCAACGATTTTTCAAATGTTTCGGTGACGGTTCTCGAGGGTAGCGTCACTTATAACGAGGAAGGATGGAAGGACAAAACAACGGTGACCAAAGGCGATTGGGTGCCCGTTAAAACCGGCAAATTTCATACAATTACGACCACCAGTGCTTATCCATCGTGTTACATGTACACGTACACGAATCAAACGGAACAGAAAACGACAATTAGCGGGTAATTATATTTTTATAATTTTCATTCGAATGGCATCTCTCTTGAAATTTCAAATGTTAAGCATTTTTTTATAGTATTGACTCTGGCAGTTTGAATTTTTTTATTTTGAATTTGAATGATAGATCTACTAGATTAAAGAGTCTTAGAAATTAATTTTCATTACAATTGAATCGTTCAACGTAATTTCCATTATTATATTGACTCCACCATTATGAATAGTGATATTTTTCCATTAAGGTAAAAATAAGGTACTTTGATCGATCCAGATTGCTAATAATCATCGAAAACATAAAACTTTGTACATTTTCGATCGTTCATATTGATTCGGCGATTTCGAGTTCTTGAATTTGAATTTGTACGCCGCGAAAATCTACTTTTCGTTCATTTTCTATTATTCTCACATCTTACGTAGATCCACGATATATTTACGCTCTGAATACTCGTTATAGTTATAATATGACAATTATTACGAAAAATTGTTGAAATTTTTGGTTTTCAGTAGCACAAAACCTTCGAAAACGAAGAAAGAATCACCGCCGATCGTCAAGGTATTACAGTCCAAAGTGAAGGCATGGCTCCGAGCTTTCGGACACATAGCTAATTCGTTCGTTTATCTAGTCTACGACGTTCCCGTGATGAGAAGAGTCAGGAATTACTAGGAGAAATTTTTGACGGAAAAAAAAAGCCCCGATCTCAGAGTACGATATACGTAGACGAAGAACTTATCAACTTTACGTTTTTTTAATACAAATTCGATAAAGATAAATGCTTGTGATATTAAGTGGACAAATTAATTCGGTGACTTTTTTTTGCCTGAATTAAAGGTTAAGAAAAAACAAAATGGAAACACATCTTACTGAACGACGTTGTACCCATCATTGTACACCATCTGTCGGACAGCTGACGAACTCGCGGGAAAAAAATAGCGGTTTCGAATCGATGTAGTTCAAATATAAAAAGGCACCGAATTCACTTGTACATCTGATTATATGGATATTGAGATAATTTGTTTTCTAGCACTCGCTGTGATATTGTAAACGTTAAAAACATTGAACATTGTGCGGAAGGGAAGTTTGTCTGATTACATATATATTTTTCATCGAATGCACGCAAGTTATAAAGATAGAGACGAGAGGGAAAGGGAAAATATATTGTTTCGTACATGGTTTCATACGCATTAGTAAAGTAAAACGATTGAATTATAAAGAACGGACGCTCTTTTGAATGTAAAGAGGATATATATATATATATTTTATATACGTTTAAATGTATTTATGTATAAATCAAAGATGGTAATATACAGTTTCGATGCACAATTCGAAATTGATGAATGGCGATCTATATGTATTGTATATCATATATTTATTGATAATCGGTGTAATTAAATGAAGATAAAGGCCTGTGTGATTAATGTGAAATATTTAAATATGCCTATATATTATATGTTCGATATTATAATCATTTGTTTGCTTGATGTTCACGAACAAATAGCCATAATATTCAACAAATTAGGACTGTTAAAATAAAGCTGGATGGTGAATTGATATCGTTTAATGAAAAAAATGTCGTCATTACCGGACCAATATTATGAATTATTCTTTGAATAAACTTAATAAAAGTACGCTTCGTCTTGAAATTGATATAAACTACTTGATTTTTTTTTACGAATCCATTGCTACAAACACTTGTCCATTTTACTGACACATATGGCAGTACCATTTATCTTTTATCACTATCAATTAATGCCTAACAATATATATCGATACGATTTAAAATGTTTGGCAATGATTTCATTCGTTTTGAGGATTTCGCAGCAAAAACGGAACCCTTATGATAAGATTCGATTCTTCGTCCGTCCGTCTGTCCTTTTGTTCCATCATCTTGTACATCCACCGTTTTACTACAGCGCTGTCGAAATTGTTATTAGTTTTTGAGATATATAAAATTTAATGGAAATATGTCGTGCCTAGTAACGGTAAACGACTTCACTTAAGAGAGAATGGTACAAACCTTCGGCTCATAAAGCCCACAGACGGTTTTCCTCTTGACCGATCGAACGCGTGGGTTTATGCTTGAACCTTTTTTTTTTATATTTTAAAATTCATAAATTGGCGCGCTCAACGATGGCGCCGCCAGGCTGAGCAGCGTGGTACTATTTTAAAAGATGGCCCTGACAGCTTCACGCAGCTGGGACGCGTTGGGATGCGTTTGCTATATACTGCTATATACTCCCTATAAACTCCCTCAAATTTCGCTCGTAAGCTTGTAAGCTTGACCCTTTCGCGAACTATGTCGTCATGATTAAAATGCTGCTCGTATACACGATCCGTCTTTTGTAATTTTACAACATTTTACAAGGCCTGGAATAGACTCTTTCCACTT
This sequence comes from Oxytorus armatus, assembly GCA_958009045.1. NCBI lineage: Eukaryota > Metazoa > Arthropoda > Insecta > Hymenoptera > Ichneumonidae > Oxytorus > Oxytorus armatus. The sequence continues at coordinate 3,662,836 of OY253750.1, forward strand.
TTTCCGCATATCAGTCTTTTGGCACGTGAAATGTAGAACATTTATTCTTTCTTTTGCTGCCGGTTTTGCAATTTGGGACCACACACTGATATCTCATTTTCAATATAATTATCGAGGGGTTTTCAGGTTATGCCTGTTGGCATTATAAGTTCGCAACTAAGAACGGAACGCCTCTAGTGGTTGGTGCAGCAATTAAACTTGACTTCGTTAAGGAGGTCACTTTCAGCGGAGGAGTTCCAGACCTGTATACAAGACTGTGCTATATACATACATTTGTGAAAAACGATCGGTAGACTGCGAATAAATAAACAAACATAAATAAGCTTGATGAAAATAGATATGCAAGAAGTATTTGTGATAACTTCGATTACAAATTCCAATATATCCTCAATTAAGTTTCTCGGTGTTATCGGCGTGGTGACGTAATAGTAATTACAAATGTATAGTAATTACGAGTGTCATTTTCCTAAATGGCTTTTCGTCAATTCGTCAATTGAGTGTGAGAAACAAGATCTATTATTATATCATAAAAACACTACACGTCTGGCAATTCGTGTTATTATTGAGTGTAAAAAGAGGCGACAATGGACACGAAGGAAACAAATGAGAAGGATAGACTCTTGATGATTTTGGACAAATTGGGCAAAGGATCGAAATTTCTCTGGATCGTATTTATTCTCACTCTAACGCCTACGATATTCAATGGCATGCACTCCATGTCCTATGTTTTCACGACTGAGGTTTGCATGAGCAAGAAATAACGAAAAAAAAAAAAAACAACCAAGTACTATTTAACAAAATGTTTCTATTAATGGCCTTGTTATCGCTAATTTTTCATAAGATTCCACCTTACTGGTGCGCTGTTCCGGAACTAACGACCGCTAATTGGACCGTGGAACAGATCAGAGCTGTATCGTCCGCAAATTCATGCGAGATGTATAATTATAATTATACGTATTTTGCACATGTGGGTTACCGGAACGCTTCCAAGTATATTGAGGCTCTTGTTAACAAACCAGATACTTCATCCTGTTCTCAATACAGCTTCAAAGACATTGGTAGAACAACGATCGTCGAGGAAGTAAGTACTTTTGGAAATCTTTACAAAGAAAAAGTTTTATTGATAACAAAATTAACTTAGATCCGTACATATTTATGTGCGACTAAATATTTATGAGCGACTAAAATGGTTTATGTATTCTTAATGGTAAATTAGCGATAAAAGCGTTTGCATAGAATCGGGCGCGATCGATTTAAGTGCCAAAAGTAAATTGTTTGCGTTCAAAAATTTTTACAGCGACGTTAAATCTTAAATATCGGTTGAATAATCAATCGCCATTGTTAATTATGATAATGATGTTTGAAATAAAATAATGAAACTGAAAGTTTAAATATGCCACATTGTTACTTCAAAACTTTACTTTATTCACGAAGCCAGGAGATTTTAATACTTTCTCATACACAAAGTTTTGTTAAAAAGTCAAAATTATTAAGGTAGTAGTCTGGTAACTTAAGCCGATTTTTGTCTTTTTTGGAGGGCGTTTTTTTGTACGAAAATAAAAATAAATCGTTTTGGATATTTAGGATGTTTTTATTTACATATTAAAGATACAAAAAAAAAAAAATTCAATTTTCAAAAGTCAAAAGACAAAATTGTTAATTAGCAATGTGGAAATTTCCAATGTGGAAATTTCAAATTTCAAATATTTTTGTCGATCTTCGTTATATTATATTGTACATATTTATTCAACGCGCAATTTGAACAATTTATATCCATTAATATAACACATTCAACGTACGAAATTTGGTTAAAATGAGAATTGAAGTTTTACCTATAGTTTTGTGAATAATGTAAACGACTGAGAATTCAAATAATAATTTAATTAGTTGTCTAATTGTCTTACAATGAAATATGTTTCAGTGGAATCTCGTGTGTGACAGAGCGGCGGATCGTGCAAACACCTACATGGCTCTGTCACTTGGAAAGTTAATTGGTGCCGGACTTTTCGGTATTTTTGCCGATCGTCACGGTCGGAAAACAACATACGTAATCGGTATATTTATACTGATAATAGCCGGTCCAACGACCGCTTTTGTACCCTGGTTCTGGGCTTTCTTGATACTACGGTTTTTCACCGGCGTAAGTTTGTCCGCTGTTGGATACTCGTCAATGACAATTTGTGAGTTTTTTCAATCTCTCGATCGTATATAAATATTTTTCTGATAATATAACGTTTTGATCGGCAAGCATTTTTGTTTTTTTTTTGTTTCACAAAAATTTGTTGTTTGTATCAAAGTGACCGAAGCGTCTGGCAGTAAGCATAGACAGTGGATGGGCATTGCTTTTAACGCTGGTTATCCCTTTGGTACGGCTCTGCTATCCGGATTAGCTTATCTAACGAGCGATTGGAAACATCTTCAATTAGTTGTCTCACTGCCGTCTCTGATTCTGCTTTTTCATGCATGGTACATACAGCGAAATTTTCTAACGAATATTCAAAAAGAAATATATAAATAAAATTCACGTTATTATGTGTTTTCAGGTTTATGCCAGAATCTCCAAGATGGCTGTTGTCTCAGGAACGTCGCGACGAAGCACAGCGAATTATTCATCGATACTACGATCCTCCGCACGAATCTCGGAAGAAAAAGCCTTCCATTTCTGATGATCAAGAAATTGAAAACAAACGAGGGCATCTTGAGAACGAAAAGAACGTGATAAATGACGAAGGTTTCATTCAAAGTAATCTCAAAAGTCTGAAAATTTTATTCTCACACTTTGATCTCAGAAAGAGAGCGTTCATAATGTATTTCTCGTGGATGACCTCGTCGCTCTGTTACTACGTTATAGGTAAAAACAATAATAATGTCGGTCTATCGCAACAATCTGAACAAACGCAGAACGTAACTTTATGAAACTTTTGAAATATGGAATACTTGTTGATTAAATGTCATGACATTAATTCTAATTGTCCTTTTCTTTTAAATGCAGCTCTAAACGTCGACAATTTTTCCGTGGATCATTATCTGTACGTTCTCGCAATGGGACTGACGGAAATACCTGCTTATTTCGTACCTTCGGCAATATTAATGATAATGGGACGTCGTCAAGCTGGTGCTCTTCTCTATATTATCGGTGGCGTCTGTTTACTGTGCATTTTGGGATTACCTCACGACAATACAGCGGCTATAATGAGCGTCGCACTTATCGGAAGATTCGCTCTATCAGCCGTTTACGGTATAATAATTTTATACACCTCGGAACTTTTTCCCACGGTTGTTAGAAATTCGGCCGTTGGAATGAGTTCGGTAATGGCCCACGTTGGTACGATAACAGCTCCTTACATCGCCGATCTTGTCGGTCAAGTTTTCTGGTGGGCACCGAGCACACTTTGCGGAATTCTCGCTCTCGTTGCCGGTATATCTTGCCTCGTACTTCCGGAAACTCGTGACAGATCGCTCGCCGATACCGTCGAGGAGGAAATTGCCGAAGGACGAGACACAGTTTCATTCGTGAAACTATGTTCGAAGTGAACAAATTTTGTCTCTCACAAACATACATATGTCAGTTTGTAGATAGATGTATTTTTTTTTTCGAACACGTTAGTTATATGCGCAATTAGCATTTATTAATTGTTCCACATTGTTTTTGAATGTTTGAAACTTTTGATACAAATTTTACGAATGTTACTTAAGGATCATATTTTTTCCATATACATATTGTAAAAAACTTTTTTTAAATGGCCCTTTATTAAATAATCATATTGGATAATGTATCGTGAGGTACAGTGAACATTTTTTCTATCTGGTTGCTACATATATAATCAACATTTGTAAGTAAGGTAGATTTTTAAGTCCGGAGCTGCTTTTTCTAAGTGTATAAATTGAAATAAATAAAAACTCATTCGAAAACATGGCGCGGTTTTTGTAATTGGTTCTTCGATCGACAAATCCACGATGAGCTCTGGACCACATGGTCGCAGTGGCATATTTATATTCATCAAAGTTAACAAGGTTATGTTCGCTTGTTTAACCACGCGGTTCACGTCTAGCAGCGGGAATAACTTGTGAATTTCTGAATTTTCATTGTACTCAAAATACATTTTGCACGGTAACAACAGTAGCAATTCGCGTGTATAAAAAAAATATTAATTTCACGAGCTAAGAATCTTTTTGTAACGTTGTAAAATTACAGATGACGAGATTCGCCAGAGCGAAAGGTTCCAAGTCTTCGAACGAACGAGTGCCAAACGAGGCGACACCCTGGCACGTCATGAAGGGACAACTTGAGGATAATGTAACGATGAAAAATAATCAAACGCCAAGGTCGAAGTCAGCGAAGGAATTATTGAGCGAAAAAGACGAGCCTTATTACTATGACTCGACGGGAAACGTCAATAATCAATGGGCGGAGTTTGACACTCCTGGCGTAGAAATAAAGTCGTCAAAGAAGAAGATTAAGAAGGAAATCATGAAATTTGAAGTTAGCGAAGAATCTAAGAACCAAAAAATATTGAAATTTGAGAATATAGAAGCGTTGGAGACATCTGTAACTAAACAGAAAGATGTGAAATTGAAAGTAGAGCCAAAATCTAAAAAGAAGAAGTTGCCTCAATCTGGGGCACCTGAGAATGGTAACTGCGATGTACAGCCTATCTTCATTAATCATAACGAGATTGATCAACAAAAGATCTCCAAAAAACGAAAATCTAACGCGCATATTAAAAGCAAACTTGCAGAAGACTCGGAGAAACTTGAAGAAGCGGAGACAAAGCCTAAAAAGATGAAAAAGAAGAAAAATAAAAAGATCAATTTGTTAGAAGCGCAAAGCGCAGAAGCCCCCGAGTCTAGAAAAGAAAACGAAGAGAAAGAGAAATCTACAAAAAATCACGTACGCAAAGATGACAAATCAACAATAGAGAAGAAAAATCACGAAACAGCAAAATCCGAGATTAAAGTGTCTACCGGAAAAATAAGTAAGCGCCACAAGAGAAATCAGAAGCGTATAAGTAAAAACGCAATGGAAAAAGCTGCCGCTGATGCGTCGCGTCAGAAAAAACCGGAAATCGCAATTTCCGGTGGTTTCGATGCCGCGGGCAATGATTGGACCAGCAACGTTCATTTCGGTAAACGCAGCGACGAATCAAAAGATTCCGCGAGTCAAGATCAGCGCCATAGCGAGAACGGAGGTACTAAAGATTTCAAGAATCGGTGTAATCGTCCCAATGCCCAAGATAACAATGGAACAAAAAGAAGAGTGGCGAAAATCCGTGACGATAAAGAGCACAAACGTCGGAAACCCGATACCGGCTCGATAAAATGTATAATCAACGGGCTTGAGGTGGAAATCGTGAAGTACGATGGTTTTCCCGTGAAGAAAGAGGACGCCGAGAGGCTCAAGGAATTGAGAGAAAAAATGACGATGAAAGGTATACCAAGATCGGAAATAGACGCTGCCATGAAATTGGAACGACGCAAAGCCGAGAAAGCACTGACACGTGTGAAGAAACAAGTTTGCTTTCATTGTCGCAAGGCCGGACACAATTTGTCCGATTGTCCGGAGCTCGGTGATGAAGAATCGGCAACGGGTATATGTTTCAAGTGTGGCTCGACCGAACACACGCATTTCGAGTGCAAAGTGACGAAAAAAGAGGAATTTCGTTTTGCGAGCTGTTTCATTTGTCGGGAACAGGGACATATTGCGAAACAGTGTCCCGACAATCCAAAAGGACTTTATCCGCAAGGTGGAGCTTGTAAAATATGCGGTGACGTGACTCATCTCAAAAAGGATTGTCCCGATTTGACGAGAGAGAAGGAAGAGACCACCGTTACACTTGGCACAATTGCGGCGAAAACTCTAGAATCATTGGACGATGATTCGACGAATAGAGTCACAAAGGACGAGAGTAAAAAGCCACGAAGTAAAATTGTTAAATTCTGAAAAAAAAAAATCGTAATATTAAAATAAATCGAGCACTCGTCTATTTTTTATTTCCGAATTCAGTGTTTATTGAGAAAATTCATACGTACAAGTCTCGATCCTCCAATCGCGTCAACGATCGTCAATGAAATTCGATGCACGAGCATGCTTACGTTACAACGGAAAATCGGATGTCAAACGATGTACATTTAGATATCGTGAGAGAGGTGGCGAGGAGAAATATCGTGTCAGGGCGGTTGTACAGTTTTCTGTTTTTTTATAACTTACACAAAAAATGTCTATGTACACGGCTTAATTGAGATTTATAAAGTGTATGAATTCGTATCTAACGTCATTCCCGAAATACATGTCGTACCTTAAGTCTAAGACTTACATAGGAAAGAAGAAAAAAAAAAGAAAGACCCTCGAAGACTCGCTCTGACCAAAATAACCGTTCGCGAAGTATGAGGGGAAATTTTTGTCATTTGTACACAATATTCAGTCGCTTGTTCAATTTGTTTTGTTGATATTCCCGCGAAACGCGCAAACTTTCAACTAACCGCGAAATATTCAACATATATTTATACTCCTTAACTATTTTACATTTGTCCTTAATCTAAGCTAACTCTCTCTTCCTCCTCTGTCTATATATATATATGTTTTTTTTTAATGTATATATATATATATAAATTATCCTTTTCATATTAGTCTACGGGTATTACGAATTGTTAAGAATTGTCAGAATTACCATTTGCGGTAAAGCGTTAGAAATTCGAAGGTGCTAAAGTGGATATTAAGGTCTGTGAATTGTATAAACTGTGGTGAACCGCGCAATTGTTGTTTTTTTTTTAACCCAGAAACTGGAGATTATCCCGCACAAATGCAGGCACGATGTGCAAATTACTGGATCGCTATTTAAACACTTCGGAAACCGTTCTGCAAAGGGTGGCGAAGCGAAGGGAAAGTGTTTCGATAAGCTAAATTGTTCCGAGAAGCAGAAAAAAAAACGAAAGAAACATACAGTCGACCGGATAATCGCGGCAGTGATGAGACACTGGAGAAAGAAAAAAAATTGATTCGAGTCCCTCGCGCGTCGTTTGTTGACGAAACGAAGAATGAAAAACGCGTTATCTTACCGATTGATCGTATGTCCGACGATTTTTCCGCTCTCGTTGCACGCTTTTTTGTTTCTTTCTCGCTCGACAACATTCCTCCCCAATGGGCACCATCTTTGGCAACGTGTAATATCGTCATCCAACACAATCTTTCGCACTTTACTCGAAAGACAATGAAGATCGCGAAAGTTAGCAACATATACATTTAAACGGGGCGTGAGAGGAATATGAGCGAAAATTTCGATAATTTTGTCTGTTTGTTTTTCAACCCGTACTCGATATCACGATAATAGATCGTTATTGGCCTCGACTGCTAGGTAGCCTCTGCCTTGTGTGCCGATTCTATGATCTCCTTCAGGCATCTGCCGAATTCCTCGATTATAAGTCTCTGCGATGTGTCCTCGTCGAGCATGTTACGCTCGGCCTCTTCGGCCTGTGCCAACAAACACTGACACGTTATCTCGACGACTTTGTCCGTGAGAAAATTGAACGTTTGCCTGTTCGTACGAGGGGAAAAAAAAAAAAAAAAACGAAACGTAAATTGTTGGAAAATTGCATTGCAAATTTTGATCCATGAAAATTCACGAAAAATCGAATTTCTGTGTGTTTAACGAAGTAAAACAATGAAACGCGTTAAAAAAAAATTGAAAAAAAAAAAAACTTCATACCTGGCTCCAGTGTTCGAGGTAGCTTGAGGTCTAAACGCCATTTCCGTGAGTTGCTGAATCTTAGCTTTGTTAAGACTCAATTGTGCCGTTCTCACCTCAACCGCTTCGGCCAGATCCTTGAGTGATTTTTTCTCGAGCGCCGGTTCCTCGACGTTTCTACAGCCTATGCACTTACAATTCGCCGAGCACGGTATTTTGGCCTGCCAGAAAAAAAAAATTACCCACATGTAAAATAAACTCGTTAAACGACGATTAGGGGGGGGGGGGGGGGGGGGCGTTTAAAAATACGGCAGTGGCAGCAATTATTCGGACGTGATCATCTAAAATGAAAGTTCATTTGTTGGATAATAGTTTTCCCCAGGTAACGCTAGGAGGGTTTTTCGAAATTTCAATTTTTTAATTTTTTGGAACATTTTGAAGGGAAAAACGCGATTTTTACGAAAAAAAAAAATCGCGTTTTTCCCTTCAAAATGTTCCAAAAAATTGAAAAATTGAAATTTCGAAAAACCCTCCCAGCGTTACCTGGGGAAAACTATTATCTAACAAATGAACTTTCATTTTTTCATTTCGGATGATCCAGTACCAAGTTATAAGGGACACCGCAATTCTACTTTTTTCCGACACACGTCCGAATAATTGCTGCCATTGCCGTATTTTTTAATATTTCTTCGTGAAAATTTTATATAATATTCTTCGAATGTCATATTTTACTGTACCATTAGTTTTAATAAAGAGATTTTAACTGCGTCGTCACAAAAAAATCACAAAAACATGCCTTTTTTTGTACGAATTAACATTACCCCCCCCCCCCCCCCCCCCCCTTAATAATGTATGCAATAAAATAACGCGTAATTATACCTCGTAGCATTCGCAATAATTCTTCAGGCAGCCGCTACGTTTGCAATTGCAACCTTTGTTGTGACGTCTTATGTCGTCGCCGGTGTCACGTCCTTTGCCGATTTTCGGACGAAAAGCATTTGGATTACGCTCAAGGCACGACTTAATGGCCCTTTGTCTCTCCTCCTCGTTGCCCAGGTTGTTGGAACAGTTGTTGCAATTGCACATGTGACAGAACTCACCGTTCGCGAAGCAATCACAGTATCTGGGAGCAATCATAGTCGCGAATATTAGATAAAATGAAAGAGAAAGAGAAAAGAACGTAACGGTCGAATTTTATCGTCTCTTCTTAAAGCTCGTTTCAACGTCAAAGATACGCGAGATCGCCACGTCGAGCTACGATCCGACGACAACGGCGAGAGATAGAGGGGAAAAAAAAAAAAAACGACGATTCTATTCACTCGCAATAAATACGTTCCGTGTTCTGTAGGCGTGTGGCGATCTGGAAGATATCGAGATCGTCTTTTGTCCCTCAATGGAATGCTAACAAAAGAATAACGAAGACGTCAATGCCTCCTGCGTAAAACCCACTCGACCAATTAACGAAACAACATGGCCTTCTAAAATACTTTGAAGCTCGATTATAATCTTGAGGAAATTTATCGAAGCGCCGAGAATTACGAACACACGGAAACTCGTGACATTAGTGATAGTTTCGATTGGAGAAAATTAAGCTTGTTGAAATTTTGAATTTAATAACCTTTTAGCTCAGTTTTGTTGTCTTACTTTGTTGAGCTTTATCGTTTGTCGCTATTTTCACCGTTTAAGGCGTAAATAATTATGATTAAATGCTTATACCCTAATATATGATAAAAAATTCAAAAAATTAATACGTAGAATGGCGGGAAAAAAAAAGTAATTTAAACTTACAATTTGAGACATTGAGATTTTGTACAGTTGCACGGTTTTCTCGGTCTTATGCCATTTGGTTCCGCGGCAGCGTACGCTCTCTGTGAATTTTTCGTCTCATTGATCGAGCTGGCGGATAAATTTCCCGACGAACTCTGGGAACTCTGCGAGCTGCTCAAGAGGCTCGGCGTTGTTGGCTGTGATTTTCCCTTAGTATCGTCCACTCCCTGTTGTATATATTGAGCAGGTAAAACAACGATATTTCCGACGCTCGCGCTCGTCGATATTACTGCCTGACCCGAGGCAAGTTGGCTCAACGCTGATGCCGGTATTGCTACGGTATTTTTCGTGTTACTTAGTGCTCCGGAAGCGGGTATCAAAATTCTCTGACCACCGGTGTTCAACGAAGATTTTGGTGCGACTGTTCGCAAAGGCTGATTGCCAGTGTTCAGTGGAACGACCTGTACAAAACAAAAGATTCGTTTCGTTAAAATACGAGTAATTAAAAAATGGTAAAACAATTTATTTAATATCCATCATGTTTAAAATTTATTTTGGTTTTCAAAAAATTGAGACCAAGTACAAAGAAGCGTGAAAATTAGAAACTTGCATGTTGCTTCCTCACTAATTTATCTCGTTCCAAAAGTTCCCCGTCTATGAGCAAGATCTTTTCTCAATTTTGATTTCCTTGTGAGGAAGCTTTGTCAGCGAGATAAAATAATGAGGAAGCAATGCGCAAGTTTCTAATTTGCACGTTTTTTTCTCACTTCGATCTCAACAATTACAGAACTTTTTTTTTAATTCAGAAAAGTTCAAAGTCTCATGACATCTAAATCGTTTCATCGATTTGCCCTAAATTCAATACCAACTATTAAATTCTGATACTCTAAGAATGAAAGAAAATTTGGTCCTGTGTCGCAAAAATTGCGGAATTTAGACTGATCAGACGTTTGAAAAAATTTAAAAAAAAACCGTAATTTCATCAAATCTGAACTATTTTACCGATTCGCGATTAGCTCAATACCAAAAATTTGAGCCGGAGTACAGTCATTGGTCGAAACATTCCAAAATATATAACAATCATACGCTTTGACCAATTTTTGCCGAATTCATTACAAACCGTATTTTACGAATATTCTGTTAATAAACAAAATTTAACTCGATATCTCAAAATTTACGAAAGTTGGACCAATCACAAGTATTTTTTGACAATAAGCCAGTCGTTTAAAATTTAACATAAGTTATAAACTTTTCCAAAAATTTAACAGGTTTGATATGAAAATCATAGCTTCCTCTATGATAAAGCAAAATTCATCATGAAAAAAAATTACACTTCGTTAAGAAAAGAAATGTATATTTCAAGAACAACATTTTTTTTAACTTCATTTTTTAAATTTTTTAACATTTTTTTTAATTTTATTGTGTTCTTCACTATCGATGATTTCATTCATTTTTCAACATTAATACATTTATTGAATTGTTGATTTAATGAATTTCTTTGCTTACTTTAACGATTTGTTGCTGTCCACCAATTTTCTGCGTGACCCCGACCGTTTGAAGGGTCCCTTGAGTCTTCGGTTTGCCGACGGTTACGACGTTAGTCGTGCCGGACGAAGGTGTACTAACGAGTCTCACGTATTGTACCTGTCGTCCGGGAATCTGTATCTGATGTACCTGATTAGCGCCAGTTACGATATTTTGATTAGCCGGTATCCTTATGACTTGTCCACTGCCCAATACAGTGCCGGGTTTCAATGCGCTCTGGAAATTAAACAATTATAACGGCAATTGTAACATTTTTAAAAGTAGCGTCGCTACTGTCGAAAAGAACATCAGTTACACGAAAAAAAGAATGTGAAAAAGATAGAAAACGATGAGAAAGTTTACCTGTCGTATTATAACTTTCTGTGGACTTTGTTGAATCGTCGTTTTGCCAGAAGTCGAGTAAGTAGTTTGAGAATTGGGTGGTCTTATCTGACTCGTCATTGTCGGTGCGGGTAAAATTTTTGTCGGTGATTTTGCGCTACTCGTAGGTATCAGAGTCAATTTGGGCGGTTGAGAGCTCGACGATTGGATAAGTTTGTTAACAATTATACCCTGTAAGGAAAAAACGATAAAAAAAAAAGACCGTTAATTTTTGTTACTTCGAAATTGCATAAATCCCGTATGGCAACAATGACATATATAGAATTTTTTTGAATCCTCAAAATTAACATCGATAGGTACCCGTTTCGAAGTAATGAGAAAAATTAACTCTGAGCATGTACGAACCTGCTGTTTCTGAGGCGACGAAGGTAATATATGTTGCACCTTGGACGTGATCAGTCCCATTTGTTGTGCCTGGGCGAAAGTGATGGTTTTCGTAGCCGTCGATATTCCCTGATTTCCCGTGGTCGTGCTCAAAAACTTGATAGTCTGAGGCTGTTGACCCTCGCTCTGGGAGCTCGCTATCAGTACTTCGCCGCTCGGTTGCGCTTGATTACCGCTGATTATCATTTTCGTATAAACATTTCTATTCTGCTGACCGCTCTGAGCCGGACGTTTCATCGATTGTACGGTTTTAACCGTTTGCAAACTTCCGAGAGTTATATTACCACCTTGTCCCGTTGACATGAGAGGTTTGCCCGATTGGGCGGTTCTCAATTGTACGATATTGCCATCAGCCGATTTGGCCGTTATCAGTGTCTGAGCGAGAGACTGAAGTTGTCCGGCGGAGGCAGAGGCGGGATGTGAAATTTTGAGAATTTGACTGGCGCCCTGACCACCGGCCGGCGATACGATCATGATCGATTGACTCTGAGCCGCGCCCTGACCAATGTTCGGCTTGTTGACCTGCACAGCCGTTATGGGAACTCTCTGGAGAGTAGGTTTCGTCTGAAATATGATATTTTGACTATTCTGACTGGGCGTCGTGTATATTATCTGTTCCGATTGTACATCCTCGGAAGCGTCGGTCATCTCGATGTCCGAGGTCAGAGGTTCCGCCTCGTTATTCTCTTCTATCGTAGCGTTATCATGCTCCGTGGAAATTACTTCCTCGGAGTTCATACACTCCAGCTCGGCTTGTATACTGGCAAAAGTTTCAAAGTCATTGGACGTATATTGCTCCGCATTGTGAGTTAAACTCAACGCACTGAGATCGCCATCGCCGAAAGTCCTCGAATCCAGACTCACAGGCTCGGCGAGAGCTCCGGCTCCTGTACTTTTGTTACCGGACATCACGATAAGTCGAAAATTTGTCCAGTGCCAATTTCCTGAAACACGAGTAAAACAATTTTGCTATTTCACTGCGCGTCGAATACTATAGCGTCGATCTTACCCAAGCTTTGAGATTCCCAACCAACCCCCTGCCTGATTAACGAAGGATTTATCAAGAATTTGGCGCGCGAGACAAAATAATGTTTATTCTTAATAACAATTACGACAAAATTGAGCCTGCGGTTCCTGTTATTCATGATAAAACAAAAATGAGTCAATCATTGGGTGTGAATTTAAAAATTCAAAAATTCAAACGCTTCACTAGCCAATTGAGTTTCGGGAAAACTCTTGAGTGCCAGAAAATCGTGAAAATTCATGACCAAACGATTAAACGAGTGAGCATTTGGAAATTCAAAATTGGAACGAGATTTTTCGAGCGGTTATGGAAAAAATTCGAAGCTCAACAAAACGGTGTACATTAGCGCCATTTATCGCTCGAACGCGCCATTTTCTGTTGATCAAACTTCAACGAGCTCGCGCGATTAAGTCTATAAGCCGTGAAATTGTGAAATATTGAAAACCGAGTCAATTGGATCATTGGGATTACGTGGCGTATTTGACAATGACAATTATCTAACGAGAACAACTTGTAAATTGGTGAAAACGAGACTTAACCTAAAAATCATCAGTTCGTATGGAAGTGCGTACTGTGCAGGGTGGGGGCGTGACTCGCGAGCGCAAACTTTTTTTTTCACTAACTTTTTACACTTTCATTTACAACAACGACACACTGCCTTTTCGTAGATTATGTTAGCCCTATCAGTTGTTCAATTCACATTAATATTAACATACCTGATGCTTGATATTGATATCTCGAATTTGTTCAAAATCACGCGCCCACCATTGCTGGCCCAGAGTACATTGCGCACTGATCTGTGGTATAAACGGACGTAAAGGACGTTTTCTATTGTAATGTCCTACTTCGATGAAAACTCGTTGTTCAACGAGCGAACGTGAATAATTAAAAATCAGCCACTAACGCAAGAATAACTGTCGTGAACGCGCGACGTAGTGCAATTTATAAATGATAAAAGTCACGTATTTTCGCGCACTTTGACTTTTTCGATTTCGCCATATTTCGGCTCTGAACGCGGCTAAAAACACGTCGCGCCTATTACCCGCGTCAGCCAATCAAACATTACCGAGCGATATACCGCCCCGAAGCGTCGTAAATTTTTATCGACTCTTTTAACGTTATTTATCGATCTTCATTGTCGATAAATTAATGAAAATTATATGTAAAAAAAACTAATGACGCTTGTTTAACAAATAAAACTTAGATATTGTTGTAAATTATCGTTTGACGCGATGAAATTAGGAAAAAATGCTATAACGAAAATGCCGAAACTAGCGACATCTGCAACGATCGCAGCGCCCGGCAAATTGCTGTGTAGGACGGTGCATTTGACAACTTTTCGAGCATATAGTTTCTTTCGAGTATACAGTAAAATCAGGGGATGTTCACTTGCATGCAAAAACCACGGCTCTATTATTAGTTCACGTGAGAAGGAACGCGTCCAGAGTGCGACACTATCGACGCACAGCTAGCGCGCCTTACGTGGTAGGAGCGAAAAGTAGAACTAGAACATATGGCAAGCTTTTACCCGTTTTACCGACTTATTTAGTCGTAACATTAGCACCAGTTTTGCTAAGATATAATAGAATATTACAAAATTGTTAAATATTTCGTTATTTATGATTATTGTAATTTCCTCGAGGTGTGTGCGTGTCGTGAAAATGACTTGGCTCGATCTTCTAACCGTCGTCGCGTGGCTCGATGAAATTATTTCCATCGAAAATCTTTCGTTTGAAAATTCCCAATGATTTTTTCTAACAAGTTACAATTCAGTAATTTTTCGTTTTCTTTTTAAGCATAATCCACTTTGATATTTCAGCTATTGGGATTTATGTTCGGCTGGTTAACGTTCTATCGTCAGGGTCGCGAAGTTGACAAAGACTTCAAGCTGTACATAACGGAATTGCAATTGAAAATACAAATGGTAAAATATACTAAATAAACATTGTGAAAATCTTGTTCATAAGGTCGTAAAATTTTTTTGTGAATACCCGAATTAATGAATCTTGAGCCAGTAAGTCGGTATTTATTTATGAAGCGATTTACATCGATAGTTTTAATTTGAACATCCATTTATGTGAAATTGTAGTATCGTAACATTGACCATGTGGCTAGGATCGGGAATCTTGTTACAACAGAAAAATTGAATTTCTTTTCAGACTTACGCTCCGCAAGGTACATCGGACTATTCTTGACGAAAATGGCTCTTCATTCGTTTCTAGATGTATCACTGCTCTCGAAAATAAGGGTACGTCTGTTATCTGACAATTAATTTTTAATTATGAAGTTATTTTTCCAAAGCTTAAGCATTATACAATGTTCCAACGAACAAAACTTATTTAATTAAAAATTAGTAATTAACGAATAAATTCATTTCAGCGTCGCGAACAAGCGCAACAAGAATCTGATGACTGTGGGGAGTTTGGCGGTATGTTTTGGTCCGATTTGTTGCGACCCGAGGAGGAGACGGTAGCTTCGATAATCGACATCAAATTTTATAATACAAATCACGTTTTATCCACTTAATATAAATGAATGTAAATAAATACATATATATATGTATATATACATTTATACATATATAAATGATTTGAAAATAAATCATTGGAATAACTTCTTTTTTTTTTCATTTCTTGAAATATTCGTCTTTGATCTACTGTACCGACCGACTATTTATTTTCATGCCCGCTCTTCATTCAAATGGCGCGCCACGGCTGGATGTATATCTTTTTAGTTCCGACTCCAAAGAACGTGCATAGGTAGCGCTGCAAACAGTGGCTGCGCTGTTTAACATGGGAGTTTCCATACCCTGAATAAAATATAATGGTAAAAATGGTGGTGAGTATGTCACTTGTCCGTCAACAGCTCACTCATTTAACACACTCCGGCGGTTCTCACAAGGATCAAGCCGAAAAGTAAGCCCGAACAAACATCACGCCGATAGTTCAATCGTTTTATCATTAATTGTTCAATGTCAATTTTAGGTATCGCGCAATTTTAGATGCCGTTCTCTCGTCGTCCGGCCACGAGCTCGTTGACATTTTGAAGATCTTCATCGAAGCTAGTAAATTCATTTATATGTTTCACTCGTCATATACATGAATTAAATGATGTCTATAGCGAATTCTTTTCTTCGCATTGCAAGTTTTCAAATAATCATTGGTCAAATAATTCGTATATTACTGACAATAAAGATGTCTAAATGTCAAACAGAGCTTGCTCATCATTCGTTTCAAACAAAGTTTCTCTTCTACAGTTGTCAACGAAAATGTGAGTCTGGTAATATCAAGGCAAGTCCTCACCGATGTTAGCGGTCGATTGTTAATGTTGCCGGATGAAATTTCCAAAGCAGTATCACACTATACACTGGACAAGGTAGTTTTGTCTTTACGTTTCGCCATTTCCGAGCTTATTTAAGTGTGAAAACTTACAATCTACCGAGACATTGTCCCGCAGGTTCAACCACGAGTGATTTCTTTTGAGGAACAAGTAGCCGGTATAAGACAACATTTGTCAGCGATCTATGAGAGAAATCAGGATTGGAAACAAGCCGCCAGTGTATTGGTTGGCATACCGCTTGAAACTGGACAAAAGTATGATAATTTGAGGGCTTGTAGAAGATAAATATATTTCAACGAGTACTCTTTGTTTCAGGCAATATACGGTCGATTACAAATTGGAAACATATTTGAAAATTGCCAGGCTCTATCTGGAGGATGATGATCCCGTACAAGCTGAAGCTTTCATCAACAGAGCGTCTCTCTTGCAGGTCAGAATTAAATTTAAAAAAATTTGCAATAATGTTTCGTACATAATTGAGAGAAATATTCAAACTCTACATTAAACAGGCAGAGTCAAAGAACGAACAACTACAGATATATTACAAGGTTTGTTACGCGCGAGTTTTGGACTACAGAAGAAAGTTCATTGAGGCTGCGCAGAGATACAACGAATTATCGTACAGATCGATTATTCACGAGGACGAGCGAATGACCGCATTGAGAAACGCTCTTATATGCACTATTCTCGCGTCTGCTGGTAATTTACGATCAAAATGATAAACGAGGACGAAAAATTTGAAGATTCATCCGTTTAAAGTGATATTTAATTTTGAACTAAAATTCCACAGGACAGCAGAGAAGCCGTATGCTCGCGACTCTCTTCAAGGACGAGAGATGCCAACAATTACCGGCTTACTCGATCCTCGAAAAAATGTATCTCGATCGTATAATACGACGTTCGGAGCTCCAAGAATTCGAGGCTTTGCTTCAGCCGCATCAAAAAGCTTGCACAACCGACGGTCTCGGCTCGACGATACTCGATCGTGCCGTTATTGAGCACAATCTCTTGTCGGCGAGTAAACTCTACAACAACATTACGTTCGAGGAATTGGGCGCTTTGCTGGAGATACCGCCGGTTAATGCGGAAAAAATTGCCAGTCAAATGATAACGGAAAGCCGAATGAACGGATACATCGACCAAATTGATTCGATCGTACATTTTGAGAGTAAGTATTGCGTTTAAAAAAAACGTTTTTTCCCGAATGAAAAGGAAAACATTTTTTCACTATTTTTTTTTGTTTCAATACGATTTATAGCTCGTGAAATTTTGCCAACTTGGGACAAGCAGATTCAGTCGCTCTGTTATCAAGTGAATCAGATAATTGAGAAGATTGCACAGACCGAGCCAGAGTGGATCGCGAAAGCGAGCGAGGATCAGATGGTCCATTAAATTATAAGTATTTATCGATCTTTGATTAAACGTTTTTCATCTCGTCACCCGAAGTAGAGAGCGCATTCGGCGATCTCTTAGCGTTTTGACAAAAATAAAAAAAATAAAATAAAATAAAGGTGACATTTAGAGGCTTTTGTAAAAAAAAGTTTTATTGAAACGAAGCGTATTCTAAAGTATACTTAGGGAGGGCGATTGGGCGAAGTGTTTACGCGTGAACGATCGTCGGAACACCTCGAACAAATAACGCATCCCCGAGCAAATGCACTCTGAAAGGGTAAAAAAAAAGCCGTATAACTCTGTTTTCTATGTAAATAAACTACTATCAACACACTCAACGTAACAACCGTGCTATGTACTTTATTATTACGTTCAATTTTCCAAAGAGCCTGTTAAATTTGTCTCTTGTTCCCTTATGTACTCCCTCCACTCGTATTCCATCTCTTTCCGCTCCCTCGACGTTCTCGCTAAATGATCTCGACGAAACTTCGTTAAATAATTATGTTCCAGTATTTCGTTATTAAATTGAGGAAACGGAGGAAAAAAAAGGTACAGTATTCACGTTCTTTTGTCTTTTAGGATCGGCTGTCGGTGAACTCGAGAAAGCGAAAGGCTTGCACCGAGTAAAATACTTAAAAAAAAATCAAGTCTATGGGCAGAAATTTATTTAAGAAATTACGTATAGTTACCAAGTCAAATTAAGTGTCGGTTTAAAAACAACAAAAATGAAATAGCCGCACGTCGTTGAAGTTTCATTAAATCGGATGAAAATATGAAAACACAATGAACATTATTCAAACTGTTTTGATCGGAATCGAAGAGAATTCGCGTCTTCGGAAAATGTGCCGAACGAAATTCGAATAAATAATTTTTTTCGCGCTGTGCTTCAGCCAGGAACGATAAACGGTGATGATTTTTCGTTCGAAAACTAAGCGATATAGGAGAGTACTCTATCACTGAACAGCTAACGTTAGTTGTTCGAACACGATACCTGCACTCTAATTGCACGATTATAGGATTTTTTTGTTTTGTTTC
Organism: Oxytorus armatus; assembly: GCA_958009045.1. Classification (NCBI taxonomy): domain Eukaryota; kingdom Metazoa; phylum Arthropoda; class Insecta; order Hymenoptera; family Ichneumonidae; genus Oxytorus; species Oxytorus armatus. The sequence goes on from OY253750.1 coordinate 3,681,385, forward strand.
CAATAATAGTACGCTTTGATGTTTTGTTTTTTTTTTCTCATCTGAGTTTACACTAAGTTCTTTTTTTATTGACGAACCTCGTTTCGGCCCTTCTTCTTTTTCCTCTTCATCAATAACGTGTAACTGTTCCTATATACAGCTATGAAGCTCAATTGCAACTTACGCTCGACAATCGATGGAATTATTACAGACACATGATTAATACAGATTAGCTGTCTCTCAAACGCAAAACTATCTCGTATTGCGGTTCTCGACGATGAACTCCTAGTGTCCGGTCAAAATCCTGCACACTATTGTTTGAATTGGTTATTGCTTTTTTCATTGAATTGTCGTTTTTCTTCTTCTTCTTTACTCTCATTCGTTTTGGTGCGTTCTCGATCGAACGCGCGTGATACTGCGAGGCGCCCGTATTTAATTTAATTTTTATTTACGGGTAGAACTATCTATGTTCTGATCATGTCATTTCATTCATTTTTTAAGCATTTAAAACAGAGATTAATACTCGAAAAAACGTGCGTGGACACACGTTTCGTCATGAAGTAACGAGATCTCATTTCCCTCTCTCTCTCTCTCTCTCTTTCTCTCTTTGACGATGGCGGACTTTACGAAGTTTTGTATTGAGTGGGACAGAGTTTACTGTATATTTCTGAAAACATTCATCTCTTTGCTCCCTCGTTCCTCGTTCGCATCGTTGTGTTTCTTCGTTTAGTGCACATTTTAAGCCGCGAGATCCAGAGCGAAACCGATCTTGTGACCTCCTGAACCAAAGTTCTTTCCATCGATATTGGTCGACAGACTCAGAGTGACTCCTGAAAACACACGTACAAGCAAAATATACATTGTTTTCCGTTGCGTTTCTTCGCGGATCGACATCCACGCAGTTATATGCACAATGCGACAGTGCTTCCTTCGAGAGCTTTTCGAGCTAGCCGAAAAAACCCCGACGAGACACAGAGACGCATCAACGTTCCTCATATAGAATAGTCACGTGACAACTTCTATAAATAGCGATCCTTTTTCAACGTTCGTAGTCTACGCATCAGTGGGGGGAGCAGAGGGCAACGTACCACCTCGTGGTTCAGACAAGGCCGCAGATTTATGATCTTTTGACCGCAGCAACAATATCATACTGCCAATATCGCAAAGCGCGACTAACTTACTACGGCATTTTCAAAAAATACTTTTTTTTTCTTACTAAATTTGATAAAACAACCGATAGTAACGAAGTGTGGCCCGGCATTGATGAACTTTTACGAAATTTGTAAGAGTGCTATTTGTAAATTTATCGAGTTTTGCTAATAAGTGAAAAATTGCCGTTTTTTGTAAACTCAAGAAGTTAATTTGGATATAGGAACCTTGAACGTAATCAACGAAATTCTGTGCCCTTTAAAACTCACCGTCACGTAGCTTCTGCTGATATCCCAAACCAATTTGAAGCTGAGAATTGACCTTGGCCCTCAAGCATGCCTCGCGATCGAGATCGTACTTGGAGCCGAGAGCGAACTGCGTTACGTTGTTGTTCGAATTCCACGCTAGATTGACAGCACCCTCGAGGCCGGGCTTAATCTTGTGATAAATCGAACCGTTAAACTCACGGCCGTTGTCACTGGAAACACAACGAGATTAATATTTATAGGATGTTTAACGATTGAAACGTGAGTTCTCGGTCATAAGTATCGATTATTATTATCCAAACTGTCGAATACTCACACAGCAGTGTGAAGGGCAAAGTCGGAGGCAGTGAAACCAAGAGCCAAATTGTTCTTGGTGATTTTGTTTCTCTGCGAGTCAAAACTCGCCTGATAACCGGCCAACCATCCTGAACGAAAATTTTATCAATATTCATGAGCATTTTTCTTTTTTTTTTCGAGAATTAAACGAAACTTTTGAAGTATGAGACTCGTTCGTCGTTAAAGTCGAATTTCGAGCACGGGAATCTGGGAAAGGGTAATCGTATGAGTTTTGGTGCGTTCAGGGAAAATGGGTTTGTTTTTTTTTTATGATTTTTTATTTTCGTCGAACATAGCTCACCTTGATAACCGACGACGCCGGTGGCGTTAACCACGGGACCGGCGGTCAGGCTCAGATCAAAATCGGCAGTGGCAGATACGTTTTCGTGTTTGTACGTAGTTTTGAGCTTGCCGGTCTTGCTCCTATAGATTAAAAAAATAAGTAATGGAACTCAGATGCAAGAATACTTCGAATGAAAAAATTAGCATTATTCAAAATTTTTTGAATGAATTCTTTACTAATAATAATTTTGAAAAATGATAATCGAATGATAAAACGATAAATGACAATATTGATGAAACTGAAAAATTCAATTTTCATCATCTATGAAAATAATTATGAATAACTACCCCATAAATATAAATGTTTGGTACAAAAAAATAACTATTTCGACTTATTCTTAATTCATGGAAAAAAAATTATAATCCTTATTCGTTCTCGTAATAATTAATCGCACTTATATTGTCACGAGACAATTTCGAACGATTTTTCATTGAATGGTATAAAAAAAGATGATGCAACATTTTTTTTCATTATGGATGTCTTACCCGGTTTGAGGGGAGAAAGTACAGCTGTAACCGATGCTGAGTCCCTGAAGAAGTTTATCGGCAATGGTGATATCGGTACCGAGGAGATTGTCAGTGTTCCATTTCTCGGCGAAAGTCAAACCGTACTCTTTGATCTTGTACTTAGTCTCTAGGGTGCCGACAACCATGCCGGTGTCCTGATTGGATATACCGCCGCTAGAGAACTCAACGCCAGACTCAGTTTTGGTCTTGACATCGAGTTTGAAGAGGCCAAAGTGGTAACCCTTACCGAAAACGTCGCGGGCATTCTTTCCCAAATCACCGTACGTTGGGGGAGCCATATTCTGCCCAACAAAAGTATTATTAATTTTTTTTTTAATCCTATAATCTGCCCAACAAAAGTATTATTAATTTTTTTTTTTTAATCCTATAATCTGCCCAACAAAAGTATTATTAATTTTTTATTGTTAATCCTTCTATAATCGTATAGAACGAAAAGAAGTTAAGATAGAAAATAGGACATGGTGAAACAAGTGAAGTATTGAAGTTTTGCCAATATAGAATTTTGTATTTAAGGCGACGGCTCAGGTGTACCACGTGACAAATGGGTGCGAGAGAGATAGCTATAAAATTAGAATTCTTCTTACAAACGGTTAATTATTTTCAAACAGCAAAAGTTTAGCCACTTTTTGACCCAATGCGACTCGAGCTAAACTAGTTTGAGACCAAACAGTTTTGCCGTTTTGAAGAAAGTACAATCCCCATTTACAAAGTGTAGGGTATGCACCCATGTCTTAAAGGTGTTGGATGGGTGCCGTAGTCACAAAAGTGCATAAAATTGATTATATATGAAAATGATTAAATATGAATATAGTTATATGATTACATCATATAATTGAGAATAGCAAAATTATTTTAAACTTTCGAATGGCCTTCGAAGCTCGCCAAAAAGTACACCGTATTAAATGTATCTTCAAATAAATGACAAAAAATATCTAGCATAGCGTTATTGAAGAAGTTAAAGAAAATTCCTATTTCATATCAACGTAGCAAAGGAATATGATATTTTAACGAAACAAGATAAGCCAAAGTTCCAAGGAGAAATTTATCAGAAAGATAAGACAAATGATGTGCACAATTTCGTTCCATTCTTCGTAACAATTCATATTTAAGTTTCTCAACAATAACTCTGAGGGCGGCCAATCCCAATTTTGTTTGATAGTGACCCGATTTAATAAACTCAAATCACCCGGTTTGGCCTACTTGACTCTGAAACCTTGAAAATCCATAAAACTGCAACACATGAAAAAAAAATCTTAGCACAACGTAGAAAAAATAAAAGAAAAATAAATTATGATTTACCAAATGCGAATGAAAAGCAAGAATATCCTAAATCGAAAAATCTATTAAATAACGTGTCACACGGATTACTCGTTCATTGGCACACAGGCATAGACGCTATAACGCCGGATAGAAGCCGCGCGCGCTGTATTGACCTGTCCGAGAGGGGTATTACATAAGTCCGCGTTGATCTCGAATAAAATTCTCTTCAATCACCGAGAGTCAATGAACGGCAAAGTCAGTGACAACGTGACGAGTAAGAACGCGAGATCTCCCGCAGAGTTTTTCTGTCTGAACGAGGGGGAAAAAAAAACGCTCAAAGTTCAAGGGACGATAGGAAAAATGTTCGGTATTGGACGGAGCGTGTAAAAAAACGCACAGCAGTCGTTAGGGTAGGAAGTAAATCGTTTCGAGCGAAGGTCGATTCAAGGCAGACGACATCGAGCCCGTGCAATGAGAGAAAAAAAAAAGAAAACTCGCTGCCGGCTTATATCGTCAGAATTTAATCGGTCGAACGAGACAAACTTAATACAATATAATGACAGTTTTGTTAACGTGGAAATTTGTCTTTTTTTACAGAAAATTTCGAACAATTCAGCTTTGTACTCACGGATTACGTGTGTCTTTTTTTTTCGTCTGTCTTTTCGCAAAAGTTGAACAGGACAAATTTGCGTGAAGTCTTCGCACGAGAGCTCTCTCTGCTGCGCGCTAGATAAAACGTTCTGCCGGCCACAAAGGGACAAGGGAGATGGTCGCTCGCCGAACGCCATTACGCATGCGTGAATTAGAGACTTTTTTTTACGAACGATTGTTCATTAAAACATTCCATTCGGTGGATCAATTGACATGAAAATATTGTCGTTTTTTTCTTGCTCAATGATTTATGAGAAAATTGTAGTTTTTCCAGGGAAAATGAAGATCATACGGTTGCACTTTTGATATCGTGTGTTTCTTCAATGGTTTCCGGGTTACCTCGAGGCGACGCGCGCAACTAGCGTAGGCGTGGATCTCGCTCACTTCCGGTACACGAAAGTCTCGGGCTTTTTGAAGATAGACGAGCGCATTCGTTTCTCGGGGCAATAGTTTTTTTTGAATTTTTGGACGATAATCGTTTGGATTGAAGAATTATGATATATGCTGTGATATAATATACAATTCTTAAGAACTTTTGTGTATTATTTCACTCAGATAATAAAATTGTCGATGAACTTTCGAGATTTAGTAATTTGAAGACTTTTCTGCCCCTCGTGACCTCCAAGTCCACACATTATTAGATTTTAACTTCGTTTTTTTATTTTATTTACGATTTCATTGCATAAATATATAAGTATATAAATAATAGGGCTTTTACTTTTATCCGGGTTAGCCGGATACCCGAAAGTATCCGGGTATCCGGGAAATTGGATCCAACACTTCAGATTCGAATACCCGAATATCCGGATATTCGAGTACCCGGGTATCCGGATATCCGAATAATCACGGATCCGGGTAATCGGGTAATAACGAATAATGTCGGGTAATTACCCGATTTTTCGCGCACAGGCTCAAATAAGCCGGCGTAAAAGAAAATAATGATATTGTATTAGTCTGGTCATCGAATAAGCCGAAATATAGGGCGTTGATAGTAACCATTGAAAAAAATTGGAAAATAACTTGTATCAAATTTGCTCTGTTCAAAGAAATTGTGCAAAACTACGGTAAAAATGAAAACTTAGTTTTGGCGAATCAGACGTCACGGTTATCCAATTTATAATAATTGTGTATTTACTCGGGAAAACATTTTACATGTGACTCCCACAATTTTTTAGAATCTACTATAGATGCTTAGAATCGCATATTAAGAATAGCCGAGATCCGCTTCTTCACATTCTATATTTTCTCTCCAACTCTAAAGTTCATAAAAACTGCACACACGCCCATAAAGCAAATATACATTTCAGAAACTAAGGATATTTATTAAATAATAATAAATCGTGATGAAAAAATAATATTAAAGATGCAAATAGTGCAGGTCAATGTTGATTAAGTTCTTATGAAATGATCATGTGTTTCCCTAACATTGTATAGAAGATTATGTCATTGCTTTTTTAATCTACACAAGAATGTTTTATTGAAATTGTAGTTTTTGTCGGATGTGAATTACAGTAAATAAATAGTTTGGTAATAATAGTAAATACGCCTGCAAGATTCTTTCCAAGAATCTTCGTTATAATGATAATCTAATTTAGTTAATATTGATATCAGTCGGTAAAAATAAAAAATGGTCAACTAAATGATCGGACATGAACAACGATATAATCCCGGTTTCTCAATCGTCCGGTAATAATTTATTATTCGTCTTATAAATGTACTTCGCAAACATTGTTCTTGGCAATATCTACGCATGTCTCACAAATTGTGTAAATTGAACAATTATTTTCAGCATTTTTGGCATCAATTATCGGCGGTAATTGACCGATATTATCCGTTATTATCCGAGTACCCGGTTACCCCGAAACTATCCGCATACCCGAATCCGTTATTATCCGGATATTATCGAGTTTTCGAGATATACGGATTTGAAGCGTCGGATCCGTGAAACTCGAATTACTCGGGTATCCGGATACCCGGAAAAGTTCAAGCTCTAATAGTTACCATTGAAAAAAATTGGAAAACAACTTGTACCAAATTTGCTCTGTTCAAAGAAATTGTGCAAAACTACGGTAAAAATGAAAACTTAGTTTTGGCGAATCAGACGTCACGGTTATCCAATTTATAATAATTGTGTATTTACTCGGGAAAACATTTTACATGTGACTCCCACAATTTTTTAGAATCTGCTATAGATGCTTAGAATCGCATATTAAGAATAGCCGAGATCCGCTTCTTCACATTCTATATTTTCTCTCCAACTCTAAAGTTCATAAAAACTGCACACACGCCCATAAAGCAAATATACATTTCGGAAACTAAGGATATTTATTAAATAATAATAAATCGTGATGAAAAAATAATATTAAAGATGCAAATAGTGCAGGTCAATGTTGATTAAGTTCTTATGAAATGATCATGTGTTTCCCTAACATTGTATAGAAGATTATGTCATTGCTTTTTTAATCTACACAAGAATGTTTTATTGAAATTGTAGTTTTTGTCGGATGTGAATTACAGTAAATAAATAGTTTGGTAATAATAGTAAATACGCCTGCAAGATTCTTTCCAAGAATCTTCGTTATAATGATAATCTAATTTAGTTAATATTGATATCAGTCGGTAAAAATAAAAAATGGTCAACTAAATGATCGGACATGAACAACGATATAATCCCGGTTTCTCAATCGTCCGGTAATAATTTATTATTCGTCTTATAAATGTACTTCGCAAACATTGTTCTTGGCAATATCTACGCATGTCTCACAAATTGTGTAAATTGAACAATTATTTTCAGCATTTTTGGCATCAATTATCGGCGGTAATTGACCGATATTATCCGTTATTATCCGAGTACCCGGTTACCCCGAAACTATCCGCATACCCGAATCCGTTATTATCCGGATATTATCGAGTTTTCGAGATATACGGATTTGAAGCGTCGGATCCGTGAAACTCGAATTACTCGGGTATCCGGATACCCGGAAAAGTTCAAGCTCTAATAGTTACCATTGAAAAAAATTGGAAAACAAAGTGTACCAAATTTGCTCTGTTCAAAGAAATTGTGCAAAACTACGGTAAAAATGAAAACTTAGTTTTGGCGAATCAGACGTCACGGTTATCCAATTTATAATAATTGTGTATTTACTCGGGAAAACATTTTACATGTGACTCCCACAATTTTTTAGAATCTACTATAGATGCTTAGAATCGCATATTAAGAATAGCCGAGATCCGCTTCTTCACATTCTATATTTTCTCTCCAACTCTAAAGTTCATAAAAACTGCACACACGCCCATAAAGCAAATATACATTTCAGAAACTAAGGATATTTATTGAATAATAATAAATCGTGATGAAAAAATAATATTAAAGATGCAAATAGTGCAGGTCAATGTTGATTAAGTTCTTATGAAATGATCATGTGTTTCCCTAACATTGTATAGAAGATTATGTCATTGCTTTTTTAATCTACACAAGAATGTTTCATTGAAATTGTAGTTTTTGTCGGATGTGAATTACAGTAAAGAAATAGTTTGGTAATAATAATAAATACGCCTGCAAGATTCTTTCCAAGAATCTTCGTTATAATGATAATCTAATTTCTTTAATATTGATAGCAGTCGGTAAAAATAAAAAATGGTCAACTAAATGATCGGACATGAACACCGATATAATCCCGGTTTCTCAATCTTCCGGTAATAATTTATTATTCGTCTTATAAATGTACATTGTTCTTGGCAATATCTACGCATGCCTCACAAATTGTGTAAATTGAACAATTATTTTCAGCATTTTCGGCATCAATTATCGGCGGTAATTGACCGATATTATCCGTTATTATCCGAGTACCCGCTTACCCGGATACCCCGAAACTATCCGCATACCCGAATCCGTTATTATCCGGATATTATCGAGTTATCGAGATATACGGATTTGAAGCGTCGGATCCGTGAAACCCGAATTACTCGGGTATCCGGATACCCGGAAAAGTTCAAGCTCTATTAAATAATACGTTTTTTTGCAAATTCATTATCCATCTTACCGATGACTTAAACAGGGTGTCCCAATAACTATTAGCACCTTAGATATCTTCGAAACTATAAGGTGTCGTCAAGTGTAGTTGGTACTTCTTTGTACACTTTATCTTCCAATGTTCCCCATAGAATGAAGTCCAAAGGTGTTAGGTCTGGGGAACGAGCTGGCCACGATATTGGACCGCCGTGTCCAATCCAACGATTTCGAAATTTTTCGTCGAGTTGCCTTCGTGCAATCAATGAACAATGTGCTTGACATCCGTCATGTTTGATACCACATGGTTTGTCGTGCAAGTAAAGGCAACTCTTCTAGCTAAAGTCCCAATGTATCTTTGATAAAATTACTGTAGATGTTGCCATTCAAATTTCCATTGATAAAAAAAGGACCAATAATTTTAGCACCTATGATTCAGCACCATACATTCACGGACCATTGTCTCTGGTGTTCAACCTGCCGCAGCCAATGTGGATTTTCCGTTGCCCATAAATGCATGTTATGCAAATTAACATTCCCATGATTTGTAAATGTTGCCTCATCGGTAAATAAAACGGTATTAAAAAATGACTCGTTGTTTTCGATCTGACGTTGAACCGTTCGACAAAAATCTACGCGATTCATGAAGTCGTTCCCATGCAATTCTTGGTGAAGACTAACATGGTACGTGTGAAATTTGTGACGGTGCAAAATGCGATGTACGCTAGTCCTGCCAATGCCAGATTCATTTTGAATTTGTCGCAAACTAATGTGAGAATCTCGATACGAACTTGCGAGCACACCGATTTCCATTTCTTCATTCGTTACACGTTTCTGGCGTACACTACTACGGACAAACGGGCAAACCGGTGGTTTAACTACCGGTTTGCCGAACTTTATCACACACATTTTTAAATGTTTGACGCGAAGGCTGAGACCGATGTGGATATCGTTCGCCATACAAGGTTTTTGCCCTTACAGAATTTTGTTGGCATTCGCCATAAATGAGAAGCATATCGACTTGCTCTTCAAACGGATACATTGCACTCGATTGACTGATTTATCGATACTAATCGTATCATGTTTATGTTATCCTGTAAACTTATTAAAGTGTCCTTGAAACAGTGTCTATTTTCAGTGAAGTAAACCATAAGTATTATCGCCTTTCCGTACTTTCTGCACCTTTCTGTCGAAGAAATGTAACAAAACATTGTAACATTTGTAACATTGTAACATGCGACAAATTCAAAATGAATCTGGCATTGGCAGGACAAGTGTACGAGGGGGGACCCAAAAAAAAACGGGAATTGCGCTGCGGCGGGGTGGGAGAGTGGGGGAACCCATTGCTCTTTTAAGGGGGGGTAGGGTTTTAAAGGCGAAAAAAAAGTATATTGTTATGATTTTTTGCGGCGACATGAGTAATATAATTTTATTAAATAGAATTACATATTATTGTACAACTATTGAAGTATCTCAGAAAAAATTTTCAATGAAAAATATTGATAAATAAGCCGGTGACGTTGAATCTCCAGAGGCGCCTTGAAAAAAAGTGGTTTTGCGGTGAACATTATAACTCGTTACCGGATCATCCGAAACATAAAAATTGATATGCATTTTAAAGGTGATGTATTTCTCGAGGTAATCAGGAAGAATTTTTTTTTTTTTTTTTTTTTTTTTTCTATTTTTTGCAGCACTTGGAAGTGAAAAACGCAATTTTAGCTAAAAAAATCGCGCTTAATTTGTTATTAAAAAATTGAAAAAATTGAAAAAAAAAAAATAAACTCCTGATTACCTGTTGATTTATGTGAAGAAGTAATGTTTAAATTTTCAGAAGGATCGGTTCAGTAGATTTTGAGTTCTAATGTTCACAAACTTCAAAAATGACGTTTTCGGGAAAATCGATTCAAAGTTTTTTATACGTGAACCCGTATCACGTAATCGTAATCGTTTGAAACGCTGTAACTCCGTTAGTTTTACTCCGATTGACTTAAAATTTATACACAATATTCTCGACATATTGTTCATTCAGAAAAAAAATTTAAAAAAATGCACAAAAATCATTTTAAAACCCTACCCCCCCCCCCCCCCCCCCCCCTTAAGACCAGGTGTCCGTTGAGGACACGTCTCCTGAGTTAGTGTGCGAAGTTCCGTCGCCGTGAGTGCATCGGTTCGCCCGTGGGAATTTTTTTAGTGAAACAACTTTTTCTATTTCGGCGAAAACGTGATGGCCGATTGTCGAGAGCAACGCGCGGCTGTTAAATTTTGTTTCCTGTTGGGGAAATCGGCCGCGGAAACTACTGCAATGCTTAAGACTACTTATGGAGATGCTGCCCTAAGTAAAACCAGAGTCTACGAGTGGTTTTGCACGTTTTAAAAATGGAGAAATGTCAATTGAAGACCAACCCCGTTCAGGACGCCTCTCAACGTCAAGAAGTGACGAAAACGTCGACAAAATCAATGCTTTCATTCGTGAAGGCCGTCGCCGAACCATTGATAAACTCTGTGAGATGTCTGGGATATCATGGAGTTCAATTCAGTGGACTTTATCCAAAGATTTGCACGTGAGCAGAGTTGCAGCCAAATTTGTCCCTCGCCTTCTCACAGACGAGCAAAGGGAGCGTCGACTTCAGGCATGTTTTCAACTTCAAAATCAGCTCGAACAGGACCCTGAACTTTTTTCCAAGGTGATTACTGATGATGAATCGTGGTGCTATGGATACGACCCCGAAACAAAGCGGCAATCAAGCGTTTTGCCACTGTGGAGGAGGTAAAACAAAAATTGCTGGAAGGCCTGAAGAACATCCCGATAAGTGAATTTAAAAAATGTTTTGAACATTGGAAGGATCGTTTTCAAGGGTGCGTTGTGATCGAAGGAGAATACTTTGAAGGTGATCAAAATTTGGTGTAAAAATATTAAAAAATAAAGAAGTTATGACGAAATTCCCGTTTTTTTTGGGTCCCCCCTCGTACATCGCATTTTGCACCGTCATAAATTTCACACGTACCACGTTAGTCTTCACCAAGAATTGCACGGGAACGAATGGGAAGAATTATTACAGCCTGTGCATCAATAAATTCTGACGCTGTAAAACTTGCGAGTCAATCAATCGAAAGAAGAATCCATTATTGCATTGATACAGATGGTCGTCATTTCGAGCACTTACTATAAACGTAGTAATTTTATTTACTACCGAAACTGTAAGTATTATCGCCTATCTGTACTTTCGGGGATTTTTTGTGATTGCAGCGCCGTCTATCACGAATCGAAAAAAAATTTTTTAACAAAAGTTACGTATTTTTTTTATGGGAAATCCGAATCTACAATAAATATGGGGGTTCCCATTTAAGATTTCAAAGTTGCTCTACCCCCAGCCCAGGGGGTGGGGGTGGGGGTGAGTACTTTGGTACCATTGGATGGTCCCCTTCGTACTGTGCAATTTTGATTCAGCAAATATTTCTGTGAACCTTATAGTTTCGAAGATATCTAAGGTGCTAATAGTTATTGGGACACCCTGTTTAGTGCAACAATTGATATGAAATTTAATTGTTTGTCGCTGTTCAAAAATTCATTTGAATGTTAAAGTTGTATTTTTAAAAATTATTAAAAAATACTCGAAACCTCGAGAGACGTCAAGTATCGAACAATGAAACTTTTGAAACTTTCTGTACGCTTCGGTCGCTTAAAATAAACTCGGAGTGGACCCTTGCACGTCGAAGTACCTCGTTATACATATATATGCGAAGCGAGAAACTCCTAGTAAAATCTTGAAAGCACGATTGGCAATGTGACCGAGTGTGGCTCCGTGATATTTTTAATAGAACTACGAGACGTTATAAAATCGTGGCGTTGAGGTTCGCCTGTTTGTTTGATAGCGACAAGCGCGACGGACACGAGTTTAAGAAAGAAGTCGCTTAAATAATTTGTGATTTTGCAAACGTGAAGTGAACACTATGTCGGAAACGGAATCGGTGAATATATTTGGACTTTATGAAGTAAAAAAAAAATGTATTCAGACTTTAATTGAAGAATATAGAAGTAAAAAATGTTTATTTTTCTTAGCCGGCTTACAGCATCTTGCAAAACGATCAAGTCGGAAGATACCTCGTTGCAAGCCGAGATCTCGAGGCAGGCGAAGAGATTCTCGAGGTGAAGCCTTTCGTTATCGGTCCAAAGCCGTCATCCTATCCGCTATGCTTATCTTGTTACGCACCCTGGCCACCATCCGAGGAATCTCGTCCTCTGTGCTCGAAGTGCGCTTGGCCCGTTTGCAACGAACAATGCGAAAATCTTTCGCAGCACAAAGACTACGAGTGTCAGGTAAAAAATTGCAATAAGTGTTGAAATGGAGATCGAACGCAAATGTGAAACATAGTTGAAATGATACTTGAAGTGAAGCTTGAAGTTAGACTCGAAGTAAAGCTCGAATTAAAGTTTTAAGTAAAACTTTTAGTAAAACTTTCACTAAAAGTTTCTGTGAAACTTTAAGTAAAACTTTAAGTAAAAGTTTCAGTGAAACCTTAAGTAAAACTTTAAGTAAAAGTTTCAGTAAATTTTAAGTAAAACTTTAAGTAAAAGTTTCAGTGAAAGTTTCAGTAAAACTTTAAGTAAAAGTTTCAGTGAAAGTTTCAGTAAAACTTTAAGTAAAACTTCAAGTAAAAGTTTCAGTAAAAGTTTCAGTAAAACTTTAAGTAAAAGTTTCAGTAAAACCTTAAGTAAAACTTTGAGTAAAAGTTTCAGTAAAACTTTGAGTAAAACTTTAAGTAAAAGTTTCAGTAAAAGTTTCAGTAAAAGTTTCAGTAAAAGTTTAAGTAAAACTTTAAGTAAAAGTTTCAGTAAAAGTTTCAGTAAAACTTTAAGTAAAAGTTTCAGTAAAACCTCAAGTAAAACTTTGAGTAAAAGTTTCAGTAAAACTTTGAGTAAAACTTTAAGTAAAAGTTTCAGTAAAAGTTTCAGTAAAAGTTTCAGTAAAACTTCAAGTATAAGTTTCAGTAAAAGTTTCAGTAAAACTTTAAGTATAAGTTTCAGTCAAAGTTTCAGTAAAACTTGAAATAAAGCTCGAAGTAAAACTTGACGTAAAACTTGGTGTAAAACTTGAAGTATAACATGAAGTAAAACTTTAAGTAAAGCTTCAAGTAAAACTTTAAGTAAAACTTTAAGTAAAATACGCAAAGAAACATTAAACCTCGCACTTCCTTAATTCTCTTCAGGTATTCGCGAAAGTGGGTGAAAGATTTAACGTTGAATCGGCACTGGAGGAGACATCGGTGAACGGAGTAGCTCAGCTCGAGTGTGTAACGCCACTGAGGCTACTCCTCGAATCGGAGAAAAATCCCGAAAGATGGATTACCGAGGTAAAAGATCTCGAGGCTCACGACAAAGCGAGATGCGTGCGTAAACAATGGAACACCGACAACGTGAACGTCGTTCAGTATCTGCGAAATCGTCTGAAGCTCGATAGATTCAGCGAGGAATTTATCCAAACAGCTTGCGGTATACTGGAGATAAATACCCACGAAGTTAGAACGTCGTGCGGTGATTACACAGCGAGAGGATTGTATCCGATAGCGTCGTTGTTGAATCACGGTTGCGTGGCAAACACGATACACAGTATAACGAATGATGGATTGAAAATTCAGCTGAGAACGAGAACCAGAGTATCAAAGGATTCGCAACTATTTGCAAATTATACACCCTCGTTGTTGCCGACTCTCGTTAGAAGAGAACAACTTCTCGAGGGTAAACACTTTTTGTGCGCTTGCACCAGATGCTCCGATCCCACGGAACTTGGAACACATTTGTCTTCACTTAAATGCAACAAATGCGACAATGGAATTGTCGTTTCTCTTGATTCACTCGGTAATTCGACTTTTCAGTGTTTTCACTTCAGTCGCACAATTTTTCCAGTTTGCTTTTATCATCATTTTACCAATTGTTCTTACGTTGCTCGTTCAAAAGTACAATTAACTTTAGCGTAAAAACACTTACAGATTCGGAGAGCTCGTGGAAGTGCACACACTGCGAATTCACGACCAGTGGCCAGGCGGTTCGTAAAGTCTTTCGAATAATTCAAGCCGAGGTTGACGCCGCCGAGTCGATAAGCGGTTGCGAGGGCGCCGATGCGATACAGATTCGCGAAGCCGTTATTAAGAAATACCACTCTGTTCTACATCCTCGTCACGGTTTTCTCACTATGCTAAAGTGAGTTGTATATGTATCCGGAAGAGTGCCCGTCAATTATCGACTCGGTTCATCCACGTGTGAATTTACAGAAAGATTTATTTTTCTCTCGGGCTTCAATATATGGCTTAGGGTTCAATGACTTTCGACATCGAGGGCATTATCCTGTTTTTGTACAGTACTGAAAAATAAAATAAAAAACAATTACATCTAATAAATCCCGATAATCACTTTTTTTCAGGTATTCGCTGTGTCAGCTTTACGGAAGAGTTGAGGAATATCAGCTCGATGATTTGCCCGATGTTGTACTCGAACATAAAGTCGACATGTGCAGGTCTTTGCTACAAGTACTTGATGTAATTGAACCAGGCTTTTCGAGAATGAGAGGTAAATATTAATTGAATAATTAATCAATTATGGTTAATTGATCAATTGATTAATTGATGAATTGATCAATTAATCAATTGATCAATTGATTAATTGATTAATTGATCAATTGATCAATTGATTAATTGATTAATTGATTAATTGATCAATTGATTAATTGATCAATTGATCAATTGATCAATTGATCAATTGATCAATTGATTAATTGATTAATTGATTAATTGATCAATTGATCAATTGATCAATTGATTAATTGATTAATTGATTAATTGATTAATTGATTAATTGATTTATTGCTTTATTGATTTATTGATTTATTGATTTATTGATTTATTGATTTATTGATTTATTGATTTATTGATTTATTGATTTATTGATTTATTGATTTATTGATTTATTGATTTATTGATTTATTGATTTATTGATTTATTGATTTATTGATTTATTGATTTATTGATTTATTGATTTATTGATTTATTGATTTATTGATTTATTGATTTATTGATTTATTGATTTATTGATTTATTGATTTATTGATTTATTGATTTATTGATTTATTGATTTATTGATTTATTGATTTATTGATTTATTGATTTATTGATTTATTAATTTATTGATTTATTGATTTATTGATTTATTGATTTATTGATTTATTGATTTATTGATTTATTGATTTATTGATTTATTGATTTATTGCAGTTTATAAATGGCAATTATATTTCTTCAGGTATGATATTGTACGAGTTACACGCTCCACTCTTATTTCTCGCAAAATCCCAATGGAACGCCGATGTAATTGACAATGCCGGATTAAAATCAAAAATGGTCGAGGCTGCTATTATACTGAAGGAAGCTGTGACGATACTGAGCTTCGAATTGCCGAATACCATGGAAGGACAAATAGCATCCGCGGCCAGAATATCTCTGGCTCAGCTCAACGAGTCAATTAATGACCTTTGAATTGTCCAACTTTACGGATAATTTGAGGAAAACAATTTTGTAGTTAATTAACTGAAATGTACTGTATCCCGAATAAAACTAATTTGTACGCTGATAAATTGAAGACGTTGATTTATATCGTCGAAGAAGTATATACCCGAGTAGATAATTTTTTTACTTTTATTGTATTCGCGAGAGGTTGGATCAAGTTCTAAATTTAATGCCTCTGTAAGAGAATCCAAGAGGTTGCAGTCGGAGTCTTTGAGTAGTCTTAATTCACTCTCATTGGTTCATCTAATAATACGACAGTCAGTCGGGCAGGTGAATTCTACGAGGATCATTAAGCCCAAGGAACGCTGTGGCCCCGAGTGTTTTTAATTAACCACTTGACAAAATTAATTTATCATTTCTTCAATTAGGTATACAGAAAGCTTCGGATAAATGGGTGGACAAATGGAGAAAGTTCAAAAATTTGACGAGTCCGAGAAACCCGAAAAATATAAATTCGCTCATTCGGAAATTCTTGGCAGGTGCAGATCGAAAAATGAAATAAATTTTATTCATAGAGTACGAGATCTTGTTATTTTTTGTTTTTCTTTTCTAATCGATTAATCCGATATTATTTTCTACTCCAAAGGTATTTCGTTGCTGCGAAAGATTTGGCAGCCGGTGAAGTGATCCTTCGCGAATCCGTGTACGTTGTCGGACCCGGTGCTTTTAACAAAAATTACATGTGCTTTGCTTGTCTGAGATTGCTACCGGACGTTAACACGTCAAAGAGACTTTACTCGTGCGGAAGTTGCAACGTGGCAATTTTTTGCGGTACCGCTTGTCAGGTAATTGACAATTGCCTGATAATTGAACGATTTCATTGAAATTGCAATTGTACTACAAAAATAATAATCATTTAATAAATACCCCGATTCCTTACTAATTCATTTTTTAATTAAACAACAAATAATTCTGTTCGTTATTGAATTATTAATTGGTATTACGTAATTCGTTACAAGATAATGAATTAATTATCAAAATATTAATTTATCGAATCATTAAATTGGATTAATTAATTACTGAAATATTTTATTTCATTCAAAAATATCTGATATTCATTTGATTGATTGAAAATCAATCAAATTGGTGATATTGTGTCAATTGATTTTTTAGGATCAAAATGTTCATCATACGAAATTCGAGTGTGATGCTTTTCGTAGCAACGAGAGTCTGTCGAATATCGATAAACTTCCTATGGTAATGCAAATTTTATTGCCTCTGAGAGTTTGGTTATTACAAAGAGGTGATCGAGTAGCGTGGAAAAGAGTATTGGAGATGGAGGCGCACGTTGACGAGAGACGCGATACGGCAATTTGGATCAACAGGGAAATCAATGTTATTGAGGTGTTAAATAATTATTACGAATTCAAAAATTTCTGTCAAATATATCGTTTTAAAAATGTATTAATTATTTTTTTTTTAGGTTCTAAGAAGTTTAGGACTAGTGCCAGAGGAATCGAAAGAACAGCCTGAACTTCTTCAACGTTTGTGTAGCATTTTAGACGTTAATTCGTTCGAGCTTAGACCACCCGGTGGTCTCGAGGATTCTCCACTTCGTGGATTGTATCCTGACACTGCTATAATGGCTCACGACTGTATTCGCAATACGCACATTACTGTCGATGATAAATTTCAACTCACGGTTTACGCCTCTCTTCCAATCAAGTCGGACGAACCGATATTCGTCAATTACACATCACCACTTTTGGTGAGAAAAGAAAATTTACTATTTTCAACGACGCAACAGTAAGATCATTGAATTTCCCACTCAAAAATAAATGAAGAAAATTATAAAGATCTTCCATATCATTATCTTCAATACTTTAATTTTATAATCGTCAAAACCGAAGATTTAAGGGAGAACACCACTGTGACCCCCTGTTTTTTTTCACATTTTTCAAGAATTTTTTTTTCTTGGGAAAAAAAAGATATTCGAAAAATGTTTTTGGGTTTTGTTCCTTGTTTATTAATGTATCAAAAAACATTTTTTTCACATTTTTCATGCCGCATGGTGGCGCTGGGGAAGCTCTCGCGTCAGGTGCTGTCATTTCCGCGGCACGCAGCAGAATTCTCTTCAACGTCGATCTGAAAAAAAATACTGAGTGTTTTCGTTAATAATATGATATTTTGAAGAGAAGTACATAGGGATTTGGAAAAATATTGTTTTAAAAAAAATAGGCACGCCTTTGAAATTAAAGTTAATTTCAAAGGCGTGCCTATTTTTTTCAGATCGACGTTGAAGAGAGTTCTGCTGCGTGCCGCGGAAATGACAGCACCTGACGCGAGAGCTTCCCCAGCGCCACCATGCGGCGTGAAAAATGTGAAAAAAATGTTTTTTGATACATTAATAAACAAGGAACAAAACCCAAAAAAAATTTTTCGAATATCTCTTTTTTTTCCCACGAAAAAAAATTCTTGAAAAATGTGAAAAAAAAACAGGGGGTCACAGTGGTGTTCTCCCTTAAGGGCTCACATACCGCTGCGCGTGCTGAAAACCGAATAAATTTGAAAAATTATTATAAAGCTTATATGGTGAAAAAAAAATTAAATAGTTGATTCCACATTTTTTATTAACCTTTCAACTATAAGAAAAAAAAGTTAAAATTTTTTTTTTTTCAAATATTAACATTATTTTTTACCGGTATAAATGAACTGCTGATGAAAACCATGGCGGCTCCTTATCGACATCATAACTTCACCAAAAATTATGCAATCTGCATAAATAAAAAAGAAACTATTAAAATAATGTAGTACTAATGGTCTGACGGAGGGATTTAATTTTTTTTTTCAAAAATAAAGAAATTACAGTGTTTCAAACTTAGGTATGCAATTTAAAAAAAAAATTAGTGTTTAATAATTTATAAAAAATTATCCAAACAAAAAATTGAAAAAAACCTCTCGTCAGACTATAGAAAAAATAATTGTCAAGATTTCAAAACAAAAGAAAGTTAAAAAATATAAAACATTGACTGAGTTATCGTGCTGACACTGTCTAAAAACGTAGTCTCGAGAAAAACGCATTTAAAGTTTCTGGTAGTTACAACATGAACTTACGGCTCCCACTCATTGCTATAACTTTGTAACGGAGTGGAATTTTCTTTTTTTATTTAATTCTTAAAAGTATAAAGAATAAAAATCTATAAAAAAATTGGGTATTTTTAAAGATTCACGGGTATGTGAGCCCTCAACATTTTGATACTTTTTTTTTGACGAATACTATTGATTGAATACTATTTATTGATTTATTTATTTATTGATTTATTCATTTATCATTTATTCATTTATTCATTTATTCATTTATTCATTTATTCATTTATTCATTTATTCATTTATTCATTTATTCATTTATTCATTTATTCATTTATTCATTTATTCATTTATTCATTTATTCATTTATTCATTTATTCATTTATTCATTTATTCATTTATTCATTTATTCATTTATTCATTTATTCATTCATTGAATTATTGATATAGTATGCAATTTTAAAAAAAGAAATTAGTGTTTAATAATTTATAAAAAATTATCCAAACAAAAAATTAAAAAAACCTCTCGTCAGACTATAGAAAAAATAATTGTCAAGATTTTAAAACAAAAGAAAGTTAAAAAAATATAATAAATTGACTGAGTTATCGTGCTGACACTATCTAAAAACGTCGTCTTGAGAAAAACGCGTTTAAAGTTTCTGGTAGTTACAACATGAACTTACGGCTCCCACTTATTGCTATTCCTTTGTAAAGGAGTGGAATTTTCTTTTTTTTTTTAATTCTTAAAAGTATAAAGAATAAAAATCTATAAAAAATTGGGTTTTTTTTAAGATTCAGGAATATGTGAGCCCTCAACATTTTTATACATTTTTATTTCATTTAGCAATTTGTCCTTTGAGAAAGAAAATGCATAAAATATCGTCAACTTGAACCAACGACGGTAAATAATATTATTCAAGGGTTCGGACGAGCGAAGACAACATCTGAGAACTGGTAAATATTTTGAGTGCGTTTGCGCGAGATGTTCGGATCCAAAGGAGCTCGGTTCGAATCTCAGTACTCTCGTGTGTCCACGCTGTAAAAAGGGTTTTGTTACGAACGATAAACCATTGAGAAAAAATGTTTACGACGACAACGAGAGTTGGCAGTGTGAAAAATGTAAAAGTCAATTGTCCGGAAAGCTCGTTAAGACGACACTGGTTCTAACGAAATCGCTCATTAACGAGACGGATATGAATATAAAAGTGATAACGACAGAGTGAATAATTTTTTTTTTTTTCATTTTTCGTATTAATCATCGATTGCTAATTTATTGATTATTTTTTAGAGCGTCGAAGAATTATTGAAGAAATTAACGTGCTCCTTTCATCCCAATCACTTTTTCGCTGTATCGCTGAAACAAAAACTTTTGGAGCTCTATAAAAAAGAATGCGCTTGCTTGAATCCCGATACAGTATTTTTGAAACGAGTGGTAGAGCTTTGCCGAGACGTTATAAGTGTTCTTGAGATCGTTGAACCTGGAATATCAAGATTAAAAGGTGATTTGTAATTTTTATAGTAATAACTACTTTTCGTATTATTGGAGTAATTTCATTTTGCGACGGAGATGGGATTGGCAGCAATTTCTTTTAAAATTGTTTACATCGCTTCATTCATTATTTTCGTAATTAGAGCTTAATAATAAATTTCTATTTTATGAATAATAAAATAAAATTACAGGAATATTACTGTGGGAGATGCATTTACCGTTAGTTCTATTGGCTGATCGTGATTATACGTTAAAAAAAATTGGCGCCAACAAGTTGGTCGAGCGTCTCGAGGACGCCGCTAGTCATCTGAAGAGATCACTCACGATGTTACTTCTCGAGCCAGCCGATACCCCGGAGGGTTTATTGGCGAAACAAGCTATTCGGGATTACAAATCATTGCGAGAAACTGTCGCTCAGGCAAGGCTTCTCGAACCGTCCGTGAAGATTCACGAAAAAACGAAAAGTTCTTGTAATAAAAAAAAAATAAATAACTCTGAATAACGGACCACCGAGTACGTTAAAAGAAAAAACGCGAGAACCGGATGCTGAAGCGCATGACTCGAGTAGTGAAATATATAAAACGTTCGAATCGCAATAATTGTCTATCAATACGTTTGATGTAATTTCATTCGATAATGAGTATATAAATAAATGTAACAAAATACAATTTAGCCGACTTTAATTAGAAAAAAAAACGAATTATAAATCGACGCTGCTTACGAAAAGTAGCACGATTCAAATTTCTCACGAAAACTAACAAATTTCGGATTCCACCACGAAAATCAACACGTTTCGATATTCGACGCGAAAACTAGCATGTCTCGGCTTTCACCGCGAAAACTAGCACGATTCGGCTTCTGCCGCGAAAAGTGACATTTTTCGGCTTTCATCGCGAAAACTAGCATATTTCGATTTGCACTGGAAAAAGTAGTATATTTGCCGAACTAAATCGAATAAGATTCAGAACTTTCACAAATGTTTTAATAATTTTTTCGGGAGCACCATAAGGAATAAATGAAAAACATTAAGGGTGCATCGCCCGTACACCCTTAAACATTTATATTCGTTTTCTATTAAAAAAATAATAACATTATTGAAAATACGATTCGCAAATACGATACGCAATATTCCACCACTCAAAAACTAAAATTGTTCATCAATGATATTTTTCATGACTTCAAGTTTCGGAGTCAGCGATGAAATTAAACAAAATTATTGTTTATAAAAAGTATATTCTACTTAGAGTCTGAAGAATCGTTCATTGTTTTTATTTCATAAAAAAAAACACAATCTTGGAGTGATCAACGACTAAAGTATAAAGTACAGTATAAGTATAAAGTACAGTTGACAAAATCTTCAAAACAATCGATTGAGATATCTCGAGAAATGTACAGGTCTTGGACGAAGTAGCAAGAGGGAAGAAAACTGACATTGTTAACTTTGCATACACTGCAATTGTTTTCGATTTTATTTTCTCTAATTTTTTTGACCGTGGTTTTTTTACTCCAAAATGACGAGGCGTTTGCCGTTTGCCATCTTATGATGAGCCTAGCGGACCAAAATTCAAACAGTAAAATATGTATGAAATAAATTCAAACAAAAAATAAAACAGTATAAAATGACAAGCATAAATATTTCGTCAATTTGTAATAAAAAAGAATGTTCAAAAAACGTGGAGTAAAAAATGAGAAACACTTCCGGTGATACTGAAACGTGCTAATTTTCGCGATGAAAGTCGAAACCTGCTAGTTTTCGTGGTAAAAGCCGAAACATGCTAGTTTTCGCGGCGAATATCGAAATGTGCTTGTTTTCGTGACGAAAGCCGAAACATCCTAGTTTTCGCGCAGATATCAAGCGTGCTTGTTTTCGTAAGAAATCTGAAACATGCTAGTTTTCGTAAGCAGCGTCGATATGATCTAATAAGAATAACAATGAGTAGAAGTAAACATATATAGTAGTGGTAGTAGTTTATTACCACAGTATGGGTTTGTTTGGCCTTATACGAGGTCTGTTCAGAAAGTATCGCGAATTTTGAATTTCCGCGGGCTACGTATATTCGATTTTCGATTTTTTTGTGGCGTTAGATTGGTACTCATGTCCCTCGCTTATGCTGAAAAAATCGGCCATTTTGAATGTTTAGTTAATTGTTGACAGCTGTTTTGGTTAGACATGTTTTGGCTTGTCTTGAAAATTGAAAATCGAATATACGTAGCCCGCGGAAATTCAAAATTCGCGATACTTTTCGAACAGACCTCGTACATACAATTTCCCTTATGAATCTATATAAAGACGATAAATTTATGAAACTAAAATCTTTACAATCACGAAAAACTTTATTTGAATTAAATCCAAACGAGGCGACGAATATATAAGAGAAAGACAACAAGAAACATCCAATCCTTTACACACTCATCACTCAATTTTCCGCTGTACGAAAGAAGAATCTCAAAATCATCCAATCGCCCATGAACCCATCACTATAATGTTTGTCCCGTCCATGAGAAATATACTTGAGCATAAGAAGCTCTCATCCAATCGTTCATGGATCCATCATTCTTCTAACCACTTATAACGCTTGTAACAGAGTGAACAAATTCAACAATGGCGCTCGTTTGAAGCCGCTACAAAACACCGTTAATTAATACAAGAACGAACAACTCGAAAAATGTGTCATTCACCAACATGGTGTCAATGGTCCTGAATCGTCGTAGGTACATGTAGTAGTTAGTGAATATTGAAAAAAATACGTGCTTAATACTCAACGAGAAGGGGTAATTCACGTTTTTATTGATTTTGTTTTATTTTTCTTCGTAATGATCTAACCTCTTCGTCTCTGTTCCCAGTGAACGATAAACATATATTCGTCTTATTTGTTGATAAAGGGTGAA
Source organism: Oxytorus armatus (assembly GCA_958009045.1). Lineage (NCBI taxonomy): Eukaryota > Metazoa > Arthropoda > Insecta > Hymenoptera > Ichneumonidae > Oxytorus > Oxytorus armatus. The sequence continues at coordinate 3,704,865 of OY253750.1, forward strand.
ACAACGAAGGAGAAAAAGTAATTACGACAATATGTTGGATCAGAGCGTCATTGTGATATGCTTCCTAGTCTGTTTAGCGACCGTATTTAATTTCTCGATACACAGAATTGACGAGGGTCATGTGGGCGTTTATTTCCGCGTGAGTAATGATCGAATGTTTTTTTTTTTTTTTTTCATCAAAAACAAAATAATGATAAGCATTTCGTTTATCAGGGAGGAGCTTTGCTGCCTCATATTAGTAATCCAGGATTTCACATGATGATTCCGCTACTGACGTCGTTTCGTTCGGTCCAAGTTACTCTTCAAACTGACGAAGTGAAAAATGTCCCTTGCGGCACCAGCGGCGGCGTTATGATCTATTTTGATCGCATCGAAGTCGTAAATATATTGGATGCCAATAGCGGTGAGTTTATTACAAAAACAAAAGTTAAGACGCTTTAACAGTACCAGGGACAAAGTTTCACGTTCTCCTCTGTATATTTCTTTTTTGTTTTTTAAATTGAACACTGTTTAAGCAAAGAATTTGGAGACATCGAAGATCATTTTAATTTTTATTACATATTTCTTCAAGATTTCTCTGGTGCGACAACCGTTCTGAAAAGCGACGTCTGTAAATTTAGCGAATGACATTTTATTTAAAAAATTTAATATTTTCTATTTCAGCTCACAGTATGGTGAGAAACTTTACCGCCGATTATGACAGAACTCTGATATTCAACAAGGTTCATCACGAGTTGAATCAATTCTGTTCTGTTCATACTCTTCACGAGGTCTACATAGATCTGTTTGATCAGATTGATGAAAACCTGAAGACCGCTTTGCAGAAAGATCTGAACGAATTGGCGCCAGGGTTGAATATACAGGCTGTGAGAGTAACGAAACCAAAAATTCCCGAGACTATACGAAAAAATTACGAGCTCATGTGAGTAAAATGATTATTTAATTATTATTACTTTATCATTCGTTCTACTTGTGTTTCAAGGCCTAAATTTACGAGTGTATTATGATAAACAAACATCGATGTACTTTTATCGCTGGACAATTGTTTTTATTTTCAGGGAAGCTGAAAAAACGAAATTATTGATATCGACGCAGCATCAAAAAGTCGTGGAGAAGGACGCGGAAACCGATCGTAAAAAAGCACTTATAGAGGCGGAGAAAGAGTCACAGGTGGCGAAGATTCAGTACGATCAGAAGATAATGGAGAAAGAGTCTTTGCAACGAATGGCATCGATCGAGGATGAGATGCATCTTGCTCGTCAGAAGAGTCATTCCGATGCTCATTTCTATCAGATGAAGAGTCAAGCCGAAGCAAATAGATTGTTACTGTCGCGTGAATATCTCGAACTCAAGAAGTACGAGTCACTTTCGCAAAATTCGAAAATTTACTACGGCCAAGATATACCGAAGATGTTTGCAATGGGCGGTTGCTCGAACGATCCGAACTTGGGTAATCTATCCGCGGATATCGCGACTTAAATTCACGGACAATAAATATAAATGTAAAAAAAAAAACAACAAATTTTCCACATTTCTGTTCCTTTAACGATCTAAGTGTCTGTAAATAATTGTAATACTACGATTTTAATTGTATTTCTGTATGAATAATAAAGAAATTTAATAAACTTCGCTCGATAGAGAGTTCGATAATTTTTATACGAATGATTTTATTTAGTTGATTATATTTATAATAAATATTCTTCTCGTAGTCCTTGTTTTATTCCTTGATCTATCGTTCATCTGAAAAGTGTCGTCTGCGTGTTTTCATTCACCCCTCCACTCTGCTCTTGTGGTTTGTGTAGAACTCCCGCCAAACGCTAAATAACTGTCAGCCGTTCCTCAACATTATTTTCTCTGAATTTTCAACTGAATATTATGAACAAATAAAATAAAATGAGTGGCAACGCTCGATAAATATTACAATGCGTTTCGCGGATAAGGAATTTCCACGCACTGCCAGAAAATTCATTATACATACTGGTCCGAGAGTTTTATAACCTTTATGAGAGAGAAATGCACGATTCCTCCAAATATCAATGATTATAAAAAACATATATCCAAAATTTGTACTACCTGTAAGTTTGATTTTTCAATTATAATACTTTCTCAATCAAATTCTTCGTAAAATAAAACAAATGCTGAATTGTAACTATTATTTTACGTAAGAACTGAATATTTTCTGTTTCGTACAATTTAATTTTGATTTTTACGTTAATTTTATGTGTTTTTAGATTTTGTTCACCTTTTCTTGCTCGTTATCTCGAATTCTTTAATTTCTTTGCAGTACACACCCGAATCAATTGTATTCAGTAGCGTCATGTCTTTGGCTCTGAGTAAATTAAAGAAAAGGCCATACGTCGATGCGACATCAAAGCCAAAAAAAAAGATAGACAGATTCGACGGTCTCACGGAGGAGGAGGTACAAAAGTATACTCTCAACGATATCCTAGAGCCTGATCTTGATCTAGTCTTTGTGGGAATAAATCCGAGTTTAATGGCCGCTCATCGTGGTAGATACTACGCTGGACCGGGAAATCATTTTTACAAGCTATTGCACGAATCCGGTCTGGTACCTAGATTCGTGAGTTTCGAGGAAGATCACAAATTGCTCAATTACAAAATTGGCCTGACGAACATAGTAGCGCGAGCCACAAGATCGTCCGCCGATCTGAAAAAACCTGAGATCAAAGAAGGCTCTGACATTGTGCGCGAGAAGCTCGTGGTTTACAAGCCCAAAATCGCGATATTCAATGGTAAATGCATTTACGAAGTGTTCGCAAATAAAACAGGAAAATCCGAATTTTATTTTGGCTTACAGCCAGAAAGAGTCCACCAAACGTCAATATGGGTTGTTCCATCGAGTAGCGCACGTTGCGCTCATTTTCCAAGAATGATCGACAAGCTACATTTTTATTTGGCGTTAAAGAAATATTTGAGTTATCTGAAGGGCGAAATTAACGAAGTGAACATGATGGAATTTCGTTTTGAAGGAAAATGCAAACAATCGATACCCACCACATCGAAAATGTGGAGACGAAAAGATGTTTCCGCCTTTTTGTACGGTGGTAGAGTGGCTAACAAGGAAACTGTTTGTTTGGACACGTCCGAGGAATATAACACAAGTGGAAAAAGCACGGACTTTATCGTCACCGAGATTCTCGGTAGAAACGACGAAGATTCGAAGTTTCCTGATCGCCAAAACATCGAAATTAGCCCAAATGAAAATAATATGAAGAGAGAGAGCTCGGATGAGCTGGACAGAACGGAGGAGAGTTTGAGTGAGAAAAAAATGATCGAAGAAACGAAAAATGAATGCAACATATCACCTTGCATTTCCGAGATTTCCTCGGAACCAAAGACAAACGAAAATAGCTTGAAACGCTCCTGGAAACGATCATTCGTCGATAAATCCTCTTCGCACACCTTTAAACCTCGAGATAACAATAATTCTGTGGATTTCATGAACCTGATAAAGCAGAGATTGTCGGAAAAGAAAGATCGAATGAATTCCGAGGAAAAAATAGCCGAAACCTCTTTAAAGTCAGTTAAAGAAGGGAAGAAATTGAAATACGCTAATCTGAGACTAAATAGTAGTAAAAAAATGCTCAATGTGATAACAGATGGACCAGAAACTTTATCAGAATCCAAAGATCCAGATAATCCAGTTTTCAGCGAATAAAGCGCAATTCTTCATCGTATACATACTCATCAATCTATTTTTTTCTAATGTGCACATAAGAAGTTTTAGAGAGCGAATTTTTAAACCATCTACCTGAACAAAATACATTTATATCATTCTTGCATGTCCTGTATCCTGAAACTCTTCAAATATTCGAAATAAAAAGATTATTTCAATTGAAAGACAACGTTTACGATTTTCTTTCGTCGCTCATTTCACGCAACAGCGATACGTAAACATCGAGAAAAAAATGTCTTCTTGAAAGCTAGTGAAGTAAAAAAAAAAGGGTCGAGAAGAAATGGGCGAGATAATAAGAGATTGGTTACGCACTCGTCTCGGTGTGATAATCGATCTGAGTCCGGATATTTTTGGTCATTACGCGAGAGATGGAACACTTTTGGCAAAAGTTCTTCACAGTTACGACGTGATAAACGATAGCCAATTGAGCACGTTACTAACGACACAGGATCCGGCACTCTGCAGAGTGAATCTCAAGCATTTGAGAGTATGGCTGAGATTCGTGGGTATCGATTGTGATTCTGATTGCATCGACGACATCTCAAACGGCAAAGGAACGATGTCACTTCGTTTATTTTACAAGGTATTTTTGTGTCTCGAGAACAAAGACAGACTGCACTTTATAACGCTGCAGAAAGAGCGGGAAAAGTATGTGCCAAGTTCGTCGAAATTCGACGTTACGACGGTTTCGGAGGAATCGGAAACACGACAATCGGACGATCATCCTTACGCCGAAATGTTGCGAGAAAACGGGAGTCTCATAAATTGGCAGAAGAAAAAGTACGAAGAATTGATCGAGGGCTGCAAGAAGGAGCGTGAAAGATTTCGTTCCACTCAGGAAGAAAATAATATCGCAAAGACACATTCCAGTAAGGAAAAAAAGACCTTAGCGACGAGAACAGTTAAGTCGTTGACGGAAGAAACGGAAAAACGTGAAGTCGATGAATTCGCGCGGAAGCACAGAGTGAAGGAATCGAAAGAGCCTTCGGATCCTTGCGAGGATATCGTTAAACACAGTCCGCGAAGATCAAAAACTCCTAAGATTGATCATGAAGCAGCGAGGGCTTATACAAAATCACTGAAGAGTAAACATCGTCAGGAGGCTCTGACGAAGAGTTTCAAAACTCGTTTACAAAAGAATCTTCTCACGGATCTTTGGCAAAAGGTTCTCGACGATCAGGAAATGGAATTTGACGAGATTGTCGCGAAAAAGGTTCTACATCAGTCGGAGTATGAGAAACAGCTTATTAGAAAAATGTGCGACGTTAGAAGTCAGAAAATGAGAATGGCCGGTAATCGTGAGATTGTCGAGGAGCTTTTGGAGAAAACGCGAGAAAACGAGATGCGTCAGGAGCAAGAGAGAGCGAGAGAAGTGATGATCAGAGAGAGCGAAGAGGTCGAGGCCGAGAGACGAAGAATCGAGGAGCTTGAGCGTAGAATCGAGGAACAAACGAGACGACGGAAGGAAGAAAAACTTCGGAGATTCGGCGAAAAAATAGTTAACGATCTTGTTGATATTTCCATGAAGGTTGGAGAGTACAAAATTACGAGTAACGAAAATGACGTTCCAAAATCATTGTTGAACGTGTGGAAAGCACTTTTCTTCAAGAATCAACCGATCATCGATGCGGAGGATCTTATCGTTGCGAGAGACGATGGCGAGGATGAAGAAATTCGTGAAGAAATCGTGGAAGAAGACGAGACGAGAACGGAAGTTTTGAACGACGAGGATTTTCAGAATTATCACAATATGAAACTACCGTGGAAAGATTTTGTTCCTAATGTGGACGACGAAGTTCGTGAATATCTTAGTCTCGGTCGCAATGTTCTGGGATACATAGTTCATAAAACTCTGGAGAGTCTTTATCCTGAACATCGAACGGTAATAATTTTGTAAGAATGAAATTTTTAAAATTTTAATAACTGAGATTGTTATACAGATTATTGAATGAATTAAATAAATATATTTCATCGTTCAGGAGTCTTTGGAACCTCCACTTCCGGCAATGAAGACAAGAGCAGTTTTACTTGGTGTACCTGACTCGTTGCTTTACGAGCCGATTCAGGAGCTTTTGAAAAAAAGCAAAATTCATCTGGTACGCGTCGAAGAAGCGATAAATCATTGTCTCGGTCAGTACAAAGCGGAAATGAAGGATTTCGAGTATATAGATCTTGATATTATAGCTGCTACGAGAGAAGCGTTGAATACTTCGTCGTCTCCGTCCGAGGCCGGTGAACGTGGAGGTAAAGTGAGAAAGATTGAAAAATCCGTCTCGAGTAAGCCAAAAACTGGCAGTTCGTTGCATAAAATCGTATCAACGAAAAATACCATTGACAAAGTGACTCAAACACCTCGAGTTATTCCCCACGAGGATATGGATCCGTTGTTAAGTGATTCGGCGTACATTGGCAAATGGATTCACGAATTTTTAACACTCGGACAACCGATCGCGGACGAACTAAATTCTAGAATAATCGTCGAATATCTCAAGAGTCTCGACGACATCGAAGGTTTTGTTCTCGTCAATTATCCAAACACTTGTCGTCAGATGAATTCGTTGGAATTCGCCCTGAGCGGACGAAAAATGCCGGATAATCGTGATAAATTATTGACCGGAAGTGAAGATACGAATATCGATGAGATCGATTTTATTGCCCCGAGAATAATCTACGAGGGAGAGGAAGATAATTCTAAGGATCTCTGGAGAGAATCGAGACTCGTTCCTAATCCCATTAAAACTCGCTACTCCGATGGTAATTCTTATCTCACAGCGTTCGTGAGAATAAAACAAAAATCCGAAGGTTTTCCGATGAATGATGCCGACGATATATGGGAAATAATATCGGAAGACGCAAGTTCCGTTGATGCTTTTTACGTCGATCAGGAGATAGCATCGATTCTCTATTACACAATATTCGATCTTAAAACTCTCAAGAAACTCGTTAGACTCGCAATTGCCGGAAAATACGAATTAACAGCGAGAGCATCGTCTCGCGAATTATTCGGCGAATATTTGGAATATTTCGAGGGACGCAGAGACGACGATCATACGGCGAGTAAAGCTCCGATAGTGAAAAAATTATTGAGATCAAGAACCAGCGATTATTCGTTGTGCGAGAGTCAATTTTCCGTATCGATGGAATCGAGGGAAGAAATGAATGTTGGAATATCGGTCGAGAGATCGAAAGATTATCCAACGTTGCCCGGCGAGGCTGAATGGTTTTGGGCCAATTTATCGCAGCCACCTCAGCTTCTCGAGAGTCTCGCGAATATTTGGCAAAATCTCGAAGCCTCTTACGTTGAAAATTTGAAAGAAATATTTCACACTAAGAGAATGCACTTTGGCGCTATTATACCTTACAAGGATTTTGTGACGAGACACATGAAACAATTTATCGACAGGCCCGATAAGAAACAGGATTTACTTCACGAATTTCATCGTGCTTTCAACGACATCGACGAAGATATTCGCGATGATCCGGCGATCAAGAGAGAATTACATTGTCGCGTCGATGATTTTCAGACGAAACTTTGGGAGATATGTGACTCACGTAGACGCGACGCTGAGAATGAGAGAAAGAGAATTATTCAGGATCATTGGACAACGGTGGAAATGATAAATATTGCGAATGTATACATCGATATTTTACAGGCTGAAATCGATCGTTGCAACGACACTGTACAATTTATTCAGGACTATTATACGTCGATGTTGGAACGTACTCTTGTAGACATTCGTTCGAGAGTAATGTTGAAAAAAATTCTTCTCGAAACTCAAACTTCTTGCTCCAGACAGGACATTCTTTCCGTTGGTAATGGCTCGACGAGGAGTGTGAAGGAGAAAGAAAGGAAGGAAGTAAAAATGAAAATGAGCATCTCGAAAGTTACTCAGTCTCCTAATGCACCGGATGAGAATCTCGTGAAGGAAGAAATAACGAAGCTTCTCACTATGACTGACGAAGAAAATTTTCTTCCAACCGAGACAATTTGTTACAGAGCCATAGAAACGAATATTCAGTATGTTCAAAGTATCGTGGAATCTTTGGCTTCACGGGTACTCGATAATTTGAAAAAAGAAGAAACAACCGCGTCAAAATCACCGATTGATTTGCGCGATAAGAAAGGATCGACGAGAAAAACTTCTCGTTCGAGCAAAACCGAGCAAGATAATGAGAAAATACGAATTCAAAATTGTATCCTCGAGTGGCGTTACGCATTAATGTTTGAGATTAATCGTATTCGCGTTAGATTAAAAATTTTGGAAGCCTCAGCGAGACACGATATTAATTATCTTGTTGACTGTGTCAGACGTGTTTTCCGGGAAATTCAGAAAAATCTTAACGACAGATACAAGAGAGAAATTAAGAGCGTCAACGATATGTCTACGACATTTCGTTTTGCCGTCGAGGAGGCTACACCGATACAGGAAGAAATGTTATTGGATAATGATCGTTTTATCGTTCGTTCGAACGTTCTTATGTTTCCCGACAAACCTGATATTCCATCTTTGCCGATTCGCGAAGAAATTCACGCTTCGAGATTCAAAATTTCACAACTTGCTCGTCTCGTCGATATCTTTCGTCGATTAGCACCAAATGGACATTTGCCGGAACGCTCGTTCGTCTATATACTTCAAGATTTAATCGTTTGCGACGATGATAAGGGTGAAAATTCAACTTTGCCATTGTCCTGGCTGGAATTGCGTGCCTGTGACGTTACGAAAATCGTTAATGAGATATTTGGCAATGTGGAATTCGTAGATTGGCGTGAATTTATTATTTACGCGATGGATCTCGATGTACCGAGTGTCGATGAAATTTTACATGATTTTCGAGCTTTTCGTAAAATCGACGAAAAATCTGAGGAATCTGTCAGTTGCGAGGATTTTTTTTTAATCGGACTTTGGTTCTTCGAGGAGAACGTGAGCGAAGAGAATTTCTCGAGTTTTCGTTTGCACGATAATTTTCGATCTGACGAGGCGGACACTTACGAGGAAGAAATTAAGGGAAAATGCGACTGGCCGTCGATGATGATGATGTCGAGAAAAAATTCCAAATTCAAGAGAGACGATGTTAAGCCAGAAAATTGGATGAGATTTGCTCTGGCGAAGAAATTACTCTGCGAGATGTTTTTGTCGAATTCTCAGAGAGTCAATTATATCGCTCTTTTGATGGCTTTTTGCAAAGACGAGAAACCCGAAATTGGCCTTGGAAAAGCTCTCAGTCTCGCGATTGGCAATAAAATTTGTATCGATTGGACGAATGGTGAAAAATACGATGAAGAACAAATCGAGGAGAGACGCAGAGCTGCTGAGGGAAGATCGAATGAAAATGAACTTCGCGAAGAAGCTAGGAAGGTGATTTTGCTTCATAATAGGCAAAGCCCTGTTTTCGTGATGTTTTTTCGTGTTATCTAAATTGGAGTATAAACATTTTATTTCTATACTTTATTTTTTACTGCAAAGGAAAATTTTTCACGTTCGTTTCGCAAATCTCCGAGTCAAATCAAGTATTAAAATTTATCAAATCTAAACGAAGAGACCGGAAAGCTTTTTGTACTGTTACGTCGTGACATTTCCCCGGAGCAATATCTTATTTCATTATATTTTTAATTTGACGTGTAATTTCTCGTTTTCCATTTATTTATAAGAAATTCCTTCCAAACCGTGAGAGCGGATTTCGCCGCTCAAATTTCTGCATATTCCATTTTTGGCAAATTTATAAATCACCCGAGCTCTCGATCGTTTAATCGTTGAGCGAACGCTTAATATCAGATTTTCGCTGACCAATTTCTGCCGCAGCGAGGTGCGAACGAGTGAAAAGGAGAAGGAGGCCTTCTCCTTTTCACTCGTTCGATCCCTTCCACGATTCCTAATTTTTGCATATACACGTGCCGTGATAAGTCAGCACTTTTTCGTTACCGTTTCACGACAACCGAATCCACCTTCTTTACTTCAGTCTTCACTTAACACCCGTGGCAAGAAGTCCGCTTTTAAGGGAGGGGTAAGGGTTTCAGCGTAAAAAAAAACACTTTTTTTGCGATTTTTTTTCTCAAATATGGATTGAGCAATTTTATTCGAACCTTTTGTACATTATTGAGCATACTTTTGACAATGTTGTGTAATTTTTTCATGCAGAAATATTGAAGCATAAGCCCGTAACAGAGCTTCCCCCAGAACGTCTTGGAAAAAAAACAATTTGCGGTGTTCACTATAACTCGGCCGGAAATTATCTGAAAATGAAAAACCATGAAAATTTAGTCAAATTATAATCAAATCTTCCCCCCAACGTTCTCTGATAATTTTTTTTTTCATTTAAAAATTTTTGGCGGCCATCTAAAGTGTGAACTGTTATTTTCCACGAAAAATTCCGCCATTTTGTGGGTGGGAAACACGCTTGATGTGAAAAAAAAAAATTTAACTAAACGTTGGGGGGAGGTATTTTATATGTAGAAAATGTGTACAAAGTTTGAAATGAATCGGTCAAGTAGTTTTTAAATGGCAGTGAACACGGACTTTGAAAAAGTAGTTTTGAGAAAAACGCGTCTAAAGTTTATAAAGTAAAAAAGTGAAGAAAAAAATGTTTTTTTCCAACTTACACAGAATCATCGATTCCAGCTCCTTTCTTCGCTCGTTTCTTCTTTTAAAATATTGTAGTGTATAGTATACACTATATACTATATACACAATAGCATTGAATAAACTGTATACCTGTTCGACAGCTGTGCACTGCTAGCCCGACCGCCCGCAGCTGTTAGATGTATAGCGTTAAGGCCTTACATACGTCGAGAATTTTCAAAAAATCGATTTTTTTTTGTTTACAGATTATTATTCCTTATGGTCTTAGGCGTATTTCTGTGTAAGCTGATTGTAAAAATTCCCCATAGTTCAAAAGTTATTGTAGATAATGTGACTGCCCGACGAAAGGACAAAGGTCTGAAACACGCTCGAATCAACGCTACCAAATCAACAAAAGAGGCCAGAACAATTCGTCGATTAGAAAAAAATAAACAACAACAATTTTTTACTGACAAGGAAGGCGTACAATATGAAGCTGGAATGGGAGATTAGACGTAAGTTAACTAAATAAATTAAAAAAATTCATAAAGTTCTTGCTCCAGCCGCGCGCGACGTCGAGCGAAACGCGCTTGAAACTTTAAACGCGTTTTTCTCAAAACTACTTTTTCTGACACGGTCGGCATGATAACTCGTACGGTTTTGAATATTTTTTGATGATTTTTTTTTTAAATATTCGGAATTGTTTTTTCTATAGTTCTGTCGAGCCGGATTTTTAAAATTATAATTAGAAAATTTTATAAAAACAATTAAAGTGTGACTTTTTTGACACAAACTTAACATTTTTTTTTAAATTACCGTAAATTGTTTAATTTTTCAAATTTCAAAAATCCGGCTCGACAGACTATAACTACTACCTTATTTGACAAGAATTTCTTTACATTTTGCAGATCCGTCAACATTTGAGGAAGAAATACTGCCGACCGTGGAGCAACTTTTTTTTTACAGTGCTTCAAAAAATGTGATTTTTCATGTTGTAATTTTTGAAAAAAAAAATTGAAATAAATTTTTTTACAAACTTAACACAGTAATAAACAATGTGTAAGAATTTTTTTATCAATTTCTATTTCTATCCCTCCTAAAAACAGTTTTTCTTTTGGTACGTTTTCGGTACCGCTGGACGTATGTAAGGCAGGAGATTAATAAGACAATAACTTCAAGAATATTGCTTAGATCGGTTTAAAATTTTAAGGACATATTCTTGAAATGTTAAACAATAATATAAGACAAAGAAAAATTCGATTTTTCGAAAGTGAAAACCCTTACCCCGCCCTTAACTGGCACGTAACACGTACAATCTTTTTTTCGTAGATTACCGAAGAAATTTTGAATCGCCTGTTGAACGGACTTTTTCGTTCGAGTCGATCAAAAATCGAAGTAAACAGCGTTACACTGACGAAGGAAGAACACGAAGATTTTGATGAAAGCTCTATTGAAACTGAAAAATTGGATGCCCCTGGTGATTTAACTGATCCAGCAGATTTACTTCCAACGTTGGATAAAACATCGTTATCGGGTCGTAGCGAAATCACGACGAGTGGTGAAACACTGGAAGAGAGAAAAAATCGTGGATTGTCGGATACCTTAAGTTTGCGGGAAGATATTGAGACGAAGAAGCGTTTTCGTACTGACGAGCATGGAATTGTTCATTGGCTTCATTATGACGTCTGTCAGGTAAAATAATTCCTTGTAAATAATTAATTATAACAATTTGTTTGAATATTGGAGTAATGTTTTTTTTTCTCTTAATTTGACTTCCTCGTAGTAAACCCTTGGTTAAAAAATATTATTTCGAGATTTTTACAACGGACCCCTTTTAAAACGGTCCGCAACGTCGAGGAAACATATTTACAAAAAATGTACAATTTACTTTACAAAATTAATATTACAAATTTAATATTACTTTACAAAGTTAATATTTTGAAAACGACTCAACCGATCGCGTTCAAACTCTCCCCACACGTTGAGCATCAAATTTGTTTGTTGTAATTTTGCGGAAAGGTTATAACGAGTGACAAATTTTGCATGGCTTTGATTTATGCGAAAAAATCTTGTAGTTGCTCTGATTTTCGTAAATTCCAAGATATCGAGGTAATTTTTTTTCTTATATAAATAGAGCATTATTGCACAGTTGGTATTGAAATTGGTCAAAATCGGTCGGAGCGTTCGATTGTTATGAATTTTCGAATTTTTCGAAAAATTACTGCGATCGCTCCAACTTTCGTAAATTTTGAAATATCCAGCGAAATTTTTTTTTACAAAAATACAGTAACATCGAAGAGCATTTTGTATTGAATTTAGCGTGAATCAGTGGAAAGTTTCGAATTTGATGAAATTAATATTTTTTTTCAATAAAAAAAACGTGTGATCAGTCTGGACCTGTGGATTTTTCGTAATGCAGAACTAAATTTGTGATAGGATTTTCAGAAGGTTCGAATTAAAAAAAGAAAAAAGTCTGCTCGTTGAAATCGAAGCTGAAAATCGATTATGGGATAGAAGGGATTCGTAAGAGAGATAAAATGACGATAAAGCAATGTGGAAGTTTCTAATGAAAACGTTTTTTTCTTCAGTCAGTTTTAGCTGCTATGCTGCCAAGTCACGCGACACAACCGGATCTTCTCGAGACCGGTAAGAGTCTTCGTGAAAATCTCGAGCTCGTGTATCTCGAACTTCAAGACGAAAGCATCAACGACGACCCCGACGTGATACTTTCTCATCGATTTCTTCATCACGATTTTGTGATTAAATTGCTCGCGGATACGAGTAAATTCACGACCAAGTATCTGGGAAATATAATTGATAAAATTATTCGTGATAATCGATGACTGAACAAGTTCCATAACGTTCCTGTAAATATGCTAGAATAATGAAATAACGTGAAAAAAATTATAAAATACCAAAGATATCCTTCCAACGTTATTTATTGTTCCATTACATCGTAACTGTATAGTCTCGAGAATTTCATTCTCTTATTACAGACGCACACATACACGCATTCTCTCGTTTCAATGAATAAAATCCAACGAAGTTGGAAGGAAATTGACGGGGTAAAAAGCTGGGCACGAGGATATCAAAATGAAAGAAAAAGAAAATCGTAGTATTTAGGGGGGGGGGGGGGGGGTAAGGTTAATTCGTACAAAAAAGGCATGTTTTTGTGATTTTTTTTGTGACGACGCAGTTAAAATCTCTTTATTAAAACTAATGGTACAGTAAAATATGACATTCGAAGAATATTATATAAAATTTTCACGAAGAAATATTAAAAAATACGGCAATGGCAGCAATTATTCGGACGTGTCTCGGAAAAAAGTAGAATTGCGGTGTCCCGCATAACTTGGTGCTGGATCATCCGAAATGAAAAAATGAAAGTTCATTTGTTAGATAATAGTTTTCCCCAGGTAACGCTGGGAGGGTTTTTCGAAATTTCAATTTTTCAATTTTTTGCAACATTTTGAAGGGAAAAACGCGATTTTTACGAAAAAAAAAAAATCGCGTTTGTCCCTTCAAAATGTTCCAAAAAATTGAAAAATTGAAATTTCGAAAAACCCTCCCAGCGTTACCCGGGGAAAATTATTATCTAACAAATGAACTTTAATTTTTTCATTTCGGATGATCCAGCACCAAGTTATGAGGGACACCGCAATTCTACTTTTTTCCGAGACACGTCCGAATAATTGCTGCCATTGCCGTATTTTTTAATATTTCTTCGTGAAAATTTTATATAATATTCTTCGAATGTCATATTTCACTGTACCATTAGTTTTAATAAAGAGATTTTAACTGCGTCGTTACAAAAAAATTACAAAAACATGCCTTTTTTTGTACGAATTCACCTTACCCCCCCCCTTAATATAATCGTATAATTGGGCCAGGTTTTAGAATTGCCACAGCACTAAGTAGTAGTCGCACGAGTATTAAATGTACAACTTTGTTTTTTATAAACTTTTATCCATAAAAAACGTTATTTTAATGTGCAAATCCTCGTACCCATTTTCACCAACAACACTCGTCGATAATACAACGAGTCTCTGCACCTTATATAATAGCAAACAAAAAATCTTATTCTCACGACGATTCTTCGTGTTTTCTTAACATTATTTCATCGTTTTCACTCTCTCACTCTTTTTCTCTGTCCTCGTTATTCAATATTATTGTATCCTTTCGACGATTACACGCGACTTTATACGTCGAAACTCTAGTGGTTATCGTTATAAATACTTAGCTCGATTATCTATCGTTCATATCGCGTTATCTTAATAATCCATAGTATCACTATCTTGTCTTTGCTGATTGGTATATTTTTTTCCTTCTTCTTTTTGTTTGTTCATTTTTTTTTTTTCATTTTCGTTCAAACGGTACATCATTCGTTCAGCAGTCTCGTCGAAACAGGAAGTATCGTTATCGTATAACAACTGTACGTGGAGATTCGCTAAATGTTATTTTTATTTTTTTTACTGCGGCTGGAAGACATTGAAAATAAATTGATATTACGATGACCATTGAGCGTTCAAGGCGAGAAAATAAGGATTTTGAAAGAAAAAAATGTGATAAATCGATCGCGGAATTTTTGACAAATTGTACAAAGAGTTAACTCTCGATAGGTCGAATGGACAATTTGCCACGCATTCACTTTCTGTTTCGACCCGACAATCTGCCTATTAAGTTGCATTTTCAATTTTCTTTTCTCAACTGTTAGTTGTTTTTTTTTTTTAATCTCCCGCTCCAATTTTCGTATTCGTACTTGATGACTTGTTTGTGTTTTTTTTACAATACCAAACGAATCAACAGCTTTTTCACAGCCCGCAAACTCGCCATAATTATGTATATTATTATTGTTATTATTATTATAGTACCTCTTAAGTATCCCTTGGCGCATTTCGATGAGATGCGACTCTGTACAAGCGTGAAACGCGTTATTTTTCTTTTTCTTTTTTTATACACGTGATATGTGACGTGGACGTGACCTCTGTCTTTATTGTATCTTGTCATTCGCCCTGTCGATGTTTTTGCTTTTTTTTTTCTTCTTCTCAGTGTTTCTTCCCTCATTTTTCAGGCACCACCAGTGTCCCATTTAAACGTGTTTTCTATTGAATTGATATTTGATGGCGTCAATGGTTGAATTAGTTCTATTAATATATAAATTTTGTCTCCAGCACAGAGCACTTAAGTATCGTTCCCTCGACGCGTTTCGTACTACACACTAAGGAGGTTCAAAAAAGAGTTAATTTAAAATTTTTATTCCTTACGTTTTTCCTCAATTTTATTTTCGTTACTCGTCGAATTTTTTGAGCCACCTTACTACACACTATATAATAATGATGATAATTTATTTTCTCATTATTATCATTATTATTATTATATATAATTACAATATGGACGCAACGTCGCGTTATTTTTCATGATATTTTTTTTCCTCTTCTTCCGGAATCTCATTATTTCACCCCTTTTTCCCCGTTCTTCGCGTCGTAAATCTCGTTAAAACGAAACGTCAAACGTCGCGCAGACTTATTATAATAAAACGAGAGAACAATATTAATCCCGCGCACGATATATCGCGTTAACGTACCGGAATTAACGAATGTAAGACGATAAAAAAATAAGCTCGACTATCTTACTCCCCCCGACTCTATCGTTCCTTTTGTTTTACTATCCATTAAAAACTATTATCTCGAAATTTTCACATCGTCGTTGGAGGATATTCTCGAAAAGTCGAGCATCTCTCTGCTTATAACCCTCACGATCCTGGTCGTGCAAATTTCTTCATTTCTTAATCTCTTTTTAAAGGAAAAAAAAAAAAATCTCGCATTTTTCCTTTTGCCCTCTCCGAGCCTCCCTCACGATCACAATATAGAATCGCGTTTCGTTAACAGCCCGAGAAAGTTCGCGTGTGCTCGATCTTTCGCCAGGCAATGGCGCAAAGAAAAAAAAAAACGAAGAAATACGTTTCTCGACCTCGTTTATTCGCTTAGCGAAATAATCGAGCGACAATAATAATAGTAATAATAATAATAATATTATTGATAAAAAATAAATGGCTATCAACACGAGAAATCGCAATAACGATCGATAATTATATACGATGGCGTGTGTGCCGACGAACACGAGAAAAATGAAATTCAAGAGAGAACAAAACCAAGCACCACACCCGACCATCTCGTTTCGCGCCTAAGACACTATTTTTTCTATTTCTCTCTCTCTCTCTCTCTCTCTACTCGACTTTACACATTTTCTTCTCGTTAATCTCTCGCATTATTATTTGGCACGTTTTATATTTCGTCATTTTCGATCATTCTCTTCCTTAATTTTCTTCGTCAATCTTAACTAACAATTTTCGGCACACTCTGGACAGTGCGTTATACACATCTAGAGGATTGATAAAGGGATGATAAAAAAATATGGGGAAACGGCGAGATTGGGCAACGATACTTGGAAAAAAACACGAAACACGTGTTCGTTCTATCGTGTAACTCGTTCACGCTCGTCTATGCACTTTTGCCATCAAAGTAGCAAAAAAAAAATCAATTAACTTTCAACGACGGGAACGATCGTTCACAAGATCGTTGTTGTCTCAATTATCTCCTTGTTTTTTTTCTTCTTAACTCTTCACCTCTCACTTGGAACATTTACTCTTACTTTTTTTTTTAAATGCACGATCCAATAGTGCAGTGTGTCTCGGATGTAGTTTATCCAATCAGCGATCTCATTGTATTCTCATTACTAACGTTCGGTATTATTACATTTTTTTTTATATTGAAAGTTCAGGAATATATGGATTTTGGCGTCGTATATTCGTTTCTCTTTTCTAGTAGTAGTAGTAGTAGTAGTAGTATATGCTGCATTATAATATATGGAATTGGTGTGTTTGTGTTTGTGTGCATATATAACGTGGCCTTGACCGTGTCGTTGCGCAATTGTGTTTTGGCAAAAATCCTCGCGGATCGCCGAGCATCCCTGGCTTTTATACAAAAACAAATTCAAGAGAGAGAGAGAGAGAGAGAGAACAGAAAAAAATAACGTAGCGAAATCGATAAGAATATGTTTAAATATATATTTTTTAAAACTGAATCGATTTGGCGGTACTTGTAAAATTCAATCTACATAATATTGGATCACATTTTGTAATGAGAAAAATTCTCACTGCTCAGATTTATTAAAAAATATTTATTATTTAAAAAAATCGTTTTTTCTTTCTTCAAACTCTGATCGATGAATTCGGAATAATAAAAAATTATTCCAAGTTGTTCCAAATTATTAGAAAAACGAATTCATTGATTCGTAACAGAAAGACCACGTTTTTTCCAATGAATAAAACGATATATCAAGAACAAAAAAAAATTGGAAAGAATGAATATTGGAAAAAAACTCATTCAATATGTGACCTTTGAAGAATTGACACGACTCAACGAATTTGCGAGTAATGTGACGTCCCAAAGTTTGTAAAAACATTTTTTTTTTTCTCAATTTAGGACTTACGCCACGCTAAAGAATAAAATCTACGATAAATAAAATAAAAATGAGTAAGGTACTCTTAGGCCAATATACATATAAAATTCTTTTTTCAAAATTCCCATTGAATCAACAAAAAAGAAAAACAATTTTTGTTATCTATCAGGAATGGAATTATCAAATCGTCAGGATTATCCTGTTTCAAGATGCGAAGCACTTTTTTCTTCTTTCACATTTATTTTAAAGGGATGCCGAGCGATTCGTCACCTCGAATAATGGAAACGCGATAATTTCCGCGTTTTCGTTAATTTTCGGTTCGAGAAATACGCGAGGATTTTAACCAATCCATGGTAGCCATCAGCTGGGCTGCGGAGGTGTGAGCCTCACGTGTAACCAAGTGTAAAGTTTGAGCCTTTGCTTGTCGACCAATTCGTACTGTAAATTGCTCAGACCGTCAATCGAAAATCTCTTTTTGCCAGTTTTCAGGAACTCGTACCTTCGGGGATTGGCCTTTTCCTTTTTGTGCGTTAGCATCTTGTAACGCGCTATATTCGCCGGATATCTCGATATGTGAAGACCACGAGCTTTTATACGATTCGCCATATCGTCGTCCTCGCCGCCCCAGCCCCAAAAAACATTGCTGAAACCGTTCACCAGACGAAAATGTTCCCTCGACATTGCCGATACTCCGCCAAACAGATCGGAATAGGGTAGTCTTCGAATCCGATGAAAAGAAGAGAACAAAAAAAATGTATACAATTATTCGGTCATTAATTCAATTAATAAATCGTAATTTCGTTATTTTCTTATTGAATAATCTATGGTCAAATCAATAAATAAACAATTACAACGTATTTGGTTGATTTTAAAATGAAGAAGAATCAATTATTCGGTAATTTCGATTAATTATCGGAAATAATTTCCGATCGATTTGACTAATGGATTTTGGAAATAGTTAAAAACATTATTTTCATCAGAAATTGATTTAAAGCTCGATAAATCACTTACTCCGTGTTATCGACAAAAACGACTGTGAAAAATATCGTATGAATGATTTTAGTTTCGAAATCCTTTAAGGTGGTAGTCTGGTAACTTAAGCCGATTTTCATGTCTTTTTTGGGGGGCGTTTTTTTGTAGGAAAATAAAAATAAATCGTTTTGGATAATTTGGATGTTTTTATTTACATATTAAAGATACAAAAAAAACATTTTTTGAAAAAATTTAATAGTTTATTATTATTATTATTATTGATCGAAATTGGCACCTCGAAAAAAAAGCGCGTGGGTGGCCCCGGTGATTTTGGCTCTTGATGTTATCTGAAATCAAAAATTCTTGATAATCCTTAATCTATAGACATGTCATTCTGGTCGGAACTACTGAAGTTAAATTTCATGGATAAATAACAAAATGGCGGACTTTTGAAAAGGACTTTTTTTTCCAAAGTACGCCATTTCGTTATTTATCCATGAAATTTAACTTCAGTAGTTCCGACCAGAATGACATGTCTATAGATTAAGAATTATCAAGAATTTTTGATTTCAGATAACATCAAAAGCCAAAATCACCGGGGCCACCCACGCGCTTTTTTTTCGATGTGCCAACTTCGATCAATAATAATAATAATAATAAACTACTAAATTTTTTCAAACAAATTTTTTTTGTATCTTTAATATGTAAATAAAAACATTCTAAATATCCAAAACGATTAATTTTTATTTTCCTACAAAAAAACGCCCTCCAAAAAAAACATGAAAATCGGTTTAAGTTACCAGACTACTACCTCAAAGCCGTAAAATTATTAATGGTCAGTCTCACCTATATTTGAATTTGTCGACAGCTACGGACATGTGTCTGGGTTGCTCGGGACACGTATAAAGATTTCTATCGTCCTCGGGCAGTAGATCGACGTCGTGAAAGATAAAACAGTCGAATTGTCGTTCCTTGAGTGCCTCGACGTATCCGACGTTCATGAGCATCGCTCGGTTAAATTGACCGGTGCCTGAAAGAGGGAGAAAAGAAAAAAAAAATTGTCGTTACGTTTGAATTCCTTCGTTGTACCGTCATGCGGAGTCGAGGAATTGGAATTTTAATGGCAATTTGTATGAAATAAGGTCTTCGTGTCACGGTACACGATCGTCAATGCTCGTTCTCTCGTCACATTATACACCGTGGAAGGACTATGAAAAAGGCAAAAGGATTAATTACTTGTTCCTCATTGCCGAGCTAACGAAACATTGAAAATTGTTCCTGATATTATATGAAGTTAATTTTTTTTTTGCCTGCTTAAACGTAATTCAAAAAAGCCTGCACGTTGAAACTTCCAAATTTGTTTCCTCGAAATACACGCAATGCTCAAAGTCTACGTGGAACTATCTTTATCAATTTACTGCTTTCTCATGGAAGGAAGCTTGGAGCATTGTTTGAAATTTCCAGGAAGAAATTTGCAAGTTTTAACTTGCAGCTTTTTTCCCTGCGTGTCAAAGATTTTGTGAAAAATAAAAAATTTCATCAAATCAGAAAGGTGTTTATCGAATAAATTCATGAGTGACTAATATTTAAGAGCTCACATACCCCTGGAATTATAAACAAATCGATTTTTTTACAGGTTTTTATTCTTTATACTTTTAAGAATTTTTCAAAAAAAAACTTTCAAGAAACTTCCACTCCGTTATGTTTTTAGACAGTGTCAGCACGTTAACTCAGTCAATTTTTAATATTTTTTAACTTTTGTTTTTAAATCTTGATAATTATGTTCTCTATAATCTGACGAGAAGTTAATTTTTTGGTTGGACAATTTTTTATAAACTATTAAACACTATTTTTTTAAATATTGCATACTAAAGTTTGAAATACTGTATCTTTCTTTATTTTTGAAAAAAAAAGAAGAAAATTCCCTCCGTCAGACTATTACTACTACATTATTTTACTAGATTCTTTTTTATTTTTGCAGATTGGATAATTTTTGGTGAAGTTACGATGTCGAAAAGGAGGTGCCATGGTTTTCATCAGTACTCCATTTATATTCGTAAAAAATAATGTTAATTTTGAAATAAAAAATTGAAGAAAATGTTTTTCTTACAGTTGAAAAGTTAAGGAAAAATGTGAAATCAACAATTTAATTTTGTTTTCACCACATAAGCTTTATAATCATTTTTTAAATTTACTGGGTTTTCAGCACGCGCAGCGGTATGTGAGCCCTTAATTTTACTCGATTTATTTGAAAAGTTTTAACGCGATTCGTTCGAAATTGAAAAATTCAAAATTCCATAAAATCTGCCAAATACAGCATCAACCATCCTTCGATGATATTTTATTTATATAAAACAAGTTTTTCCAAAAATATATAAATATTTGGCGGGAGGTAGTGCGAGCTCAATAATTTTTTGAAAATTCTAATATTTCATAAAGTCCGAAAACCTCTGACTGATTTCCACCAAAATCCATAACGACAACTGTTCTTCAATGATACACACTTCGTATAAAAAAAATGTTAGTCCTATACCTCAAAATATACGAAAGTGAGAGCGAACTCAAGCATTTTTTTTTAAATTCAACATTTTAATATAAAATCAAAACCGCGTTCGTCGACTTTTAAACTCAATACCATCCATCCTTTAATCTATTGTATATAATCTATTGTATATGAAAAAATTAGATCGAAATCTCAAACTTTGCGAAAGTTAGAGAGCGTAGAGATTTTTCATAAAAATTCAAAAAGCCCTAAAATTTCGTCTCCTTCGTGAATGTCTATAAAAATTGCAGTAAATAAATGAGACGTACTGCTTTATTTCCAGCACTGCAGCTCAAATCGTTCTCGAAGCTACGACCTTTCAATTTCGCACACACCCGGATATTTTTTTCCAAATGTCATTTTCCTATTTTCGAACATTAAAAACAAAAATTGCACCATCTCAAGAACTTTGTCCATGAAAAAGCAATACTCAAAAAAAAAAAATATCTAATACCTTGTGCTAGTACGCAATAAAAAAAATTTCAATTGAGGCCATCTTATTTTAATAAACTAGATTTTTTTCTTTTATACGTTTCTCTATTCTGTCGCACGTGACAGAAAAAGTGGGTCGCGTGTGTATAATCTCTGCCAAGAAGTTCTTTATGCACGCTCGCGTTTTCGGGACTCTCCTGTATTGCGCTTCGCTCAATCTCGAGAGAGTTATTATTCCCAACACACGTATTATACACATATACGAGGCTCCTTTATATCGTCTACCCCTCCCGAGGACAAAAGCACTCGCTGCAGAGAGAGCCTCGAGTGGTACATCGACGAGAGACACTATAAAAAAGTAACGAATCTGGGTTCTCGTATGACGTCATCGAGAGATTCGTTCCCCTCAACTTTTTTAAAAACTATTTTTCCTCTTCTCTTCATCTCTCTAAAAAGGAAATATCCGAGATCCTTTTTGTAGAGAGATGGAGGAACAACTTTGACAATCGACGAAAAATAGAAATTTGGAAAAAAAATAAAAGATGTCCTTTCACCAAAAACAAATCAGCTTCCTTCGTGAGGAAACGAAGAAAATAACGTTTATCGCCAAAAATGTGTGATCCATAATAATAGAAAAATCAAATTTGTAAAATCATGATTTAAATTCATAAACATTTAACGCAAAGAGATTCCATTGATTTGAGGTAGTAGTCTGGTAACTTAAGCCGATTTTCATGTCTTTTTTGGAGGGCGTTTTTTTGTAGGAAAATAAAAATGAATCGATTTGGATATTGAAGATGTTTTTATTTACATATTAAAGATACAAAAAAAAATTTTTTTTTCTCCAAAGTCCGCCATTTTGTTATTTATCCATGAAATTTAACTTCAGTAGTTCCGACCAGAATGACATGTCTATAGATCAAGAATTATCAAGAATTTTTTATTTCAGATAATATCAAGAGCCAAAATCACCGGGGCCACCCACGCGCTTTTTTTTCGAGGTGCCTATTTAATAAAAATAGGTGCCTATTAAAAAAATTTAATAAACTATTACATTTTTTCAAAAATTTTTTTTTTTGTATCTTTAATATGTAAATAAAAACATCCTAAATATCCAAAACAATTCATTTTTATTTTCTTACAAAAAAACGCCCTCCAAAAAAGACATGAAAATCGGCTTAAGTTACCAAACTACTACCCTAATGATCTAGTAATCTGTCATTTAAGAACGTTTCCAGAAATATAATTTTTTATTAACATTTTTTTAATACAATTATGTAATGATTGTTATTGTTGTTGAAAATAAAATCTGTAAAATAAGGTGAAACATAAACGTTGCCTTGTGATTGTCCAAAAACTTTTGTTGTGTTTTTATTTACATATTAAAGATACAAAAAAAAAATTTTTTTTTCCAAAGTCCGCCATTTTGCTATTTATCCATGAAATTTAACTTCAGTAGTTCCGACCAGAATGACATGTTTATAGATTAAGAATTATCAAGAATTTTTTATTTCAGATAACATCAAGAGCCAAAATCACCGGGGCCACCCACGCGCTTTTTTTTCGCGGTGCCAACTTCGATCAATAATAATAATAATAATAAACTATTAAATTTTTTCAAAAAATTTTTTTTTTGTATCTTTGATATGTAAATAAAAACATCCTAAATATCCAAAACGATTCATTTTTATTTTCTTACAAAAAAACGCCCTCCAAAAAAGACGTGAAAATCGGCTTAAGTTACCAGACTACCTTAATGATCTAGTAATTTGTTATTTAAGAACGTTTCCAGAAATATTATTTTTTATTACAATTTTTTTAATACAATTATGTAATGATTGTTATTGTTGTTGAAAATAAAATCTGTAAAATAAGGTGAAACATAAACGTTGCCTTGTAATTTTACAAAAAAAATCATAACGCTCTACGAAGGGTTAACGTCGATTGGTAAATTTGTAAAACTACCCCCTCGTAGAGCTTTGCAATTTTCTTTTGGAAAATTCCGACAAGGCAACGTTTGAGTTTTAACTTATTTTACAGAATTTATTTTCAACAACTGTAACAATCATTTATAATTGTATTTAAAAAATATTAATAAAAAATAATATTTCTCGAAACGTTCCTAAATAACAGATAACTAGATCATCAAATCGATGGATTGTCTGCGTTAAATGTTTTCTCCAGGTTTAATAAATAACAATATTTTTTTGTATTTTATTTCAAATCGATCGAAACAAGCTTATCAAATGGTCGTGAGCAAACGACGAAGGCGTGTATTCCACGATATATAGGTAGGCGTACATAAGGCTCTATAATGTATAACAGAGGGTTATGACCGCGATAACATCGTGCCCCGTGGGATCAACGCAGATATTAGGCACGAGAGAATGATAAATGTTCGTTTTTTTTTGCTTCTTTTTTTCAAGTGTCATTGAGAGATTTGTCGGTTCCGACCTTTCCATGTCTGTCCGAGTCTCGACGTATCGGTGATATTACTATCCATTTTTCAGAGGTTTTTTATCACATGAGAATTCGGAGCAATTCGTCGGTCTCGCTCAGTAATAATATTCCCGATGTAATAAATCTTTTAATACATTAATTTTTTTCTAAACTGAGATATCTCTCTGTGAATTAATAATTATTAATTTTCAATTGAATCATTAATTTGAACCAAACAGAGGAATAGCTAAGATGTTGAAGTTTGCATCGTTGGAATGCAACGAAAATAGATTGTTTTAGACCATTCATCCTCCTTAAGGATGGATTTTCGAAGACAAAACCGTTAAAACGTTTTTTGGGGTCTTCTTTGAAGAGCTGGGCCTAAATGGGCAAAAGAAGCGAGAGCAGTAGTGAAAATTACAATTTAAAAAAAACTATTTTCGTTGCGTTCCAACGATGCAAACTTCAGCATCATGAATAGCTCATGAAGCTGATATAAATAATTTAAAAAAAATCGTTCAAACACGAAGACGTGTGCCGAGGGACATAGCGAAAAACGAAGATTTTGATGGATATTGTTGAAAATATTCATCGAAAAAAATATTAAAAAATATTTTTTCAATCGTTGAAGTCAGCCCTTTCAGACGATATCCTACTCGCCAGTACTGAACGGAAAATTATTTTTGTCGTCACTCATTTTGGTCCATCAAAATTTTCGAAAAAATATTTCTTTCAAAAATTACTCGGGTGCCCATCTTCGGAATATCTGACACTAGTTGCATGCCAAATTTCAAGTTAATAGGCTAAACCGTTTAGAAGTTAGATTCCTGTGAGAGAAGAACCGACGGACGGACAGACAATCACCATAAAGATTGTGTTTTGAATTTCGGATTTTGTAAATGAAATTGAATTTTCTTTAATTTTTTTAACATTAATGTACGAACAATTTTGAATTATATAAAATGACCTCGTAAATCAGTGAATTATCATTTCGCCCCCAATGATCTTTTCGTGACTTTAATGAATTTGCTACATTTGATATATGTAAAAAAAAAAACGCAGATAGCCCAGTTTTAATCTGCGCATAAATAATTCAAAGATTACCCGGGTCTTTCTCGATATTCTCCTCGCTACGTCGTCGCACGCTCGCGCGTGGCATTTTATACTAAACACACGAATGAATCCAGATCGTAATTTTTCGAGCAGATATTTGTGTTTTTTTTTTAATTTTTCTCAAACGCATTAGAACGGAACGTGTCACGAATTGGGTATCCGGAGGAAGAACGTGAGAGTTTGTACCAATAGCAAAAGGGCGTCTCGTTCTCGACGAGACGAGGTAGGTATACGTGACTCTAATTGCGCGTCGAGAGCATCGTTCATCAGTCTCAATGTATACTTGACTCTATATATATATAGTGAATGTATATGGGGTACTACACGCGAATTCGTTATTATAGAAAAAATTTCTAAAGCCAAACCTAAACATTATTAAGTTTTCTAACGATTTTACAACAAATGAAAATCATTGATTTAAAAAATAAAATAAGTGTTACAATAAGAAATTGAGATTAATTTTTTTTTCGTAATTTTTACGACACTTTTCTTTATTTGTTATTTTAAATATTCTGATAAAACAATCATTGAGTATAATTTAAGGGAGGAAATAGGGTTAGACGGTTCAAAAAATCGTTTTTTTTTATTTCATAAATTGGTAGAAAAACTATTGAAAAATATGTTCGCAAAATTTTAAATGAAAATTCCGACTCGTTTTATTGTTATAAGCCATTAAGGGGGGAAATAGGGTTAGGACAGCGTTTTCTCAATGATTTTCATGAATTTTTTTATAGTATAAAAAATGAATATAATTTATTGAAACTTTGAGAATATTTTATACATATATTTAAGTTCATACTATAAAATTGTTATACATACATTTAAGTATATACTATAAAATATTAGCGACCCCATATTGCTTGTTTTTCTTGGTACTATTTTTTCAAACGCGTTTTTCTGAAAACGACTTTTTTTCAAACTTGCGTACACGCTAGTTTGAAAAGTTATCAACCAATTGTTTTGAAAATTCGCAGTTACTTTCTTCATAGTATTGCGCTCTATATGAACCTAAAATCGGAATATTATCATTATTTAAAATAATTTTTTTTTCGCAAATAAAGTTGTAAAAAATGGCAAAAAATCATGCTTTTTTGTTTTGACCCCTGTAAAAAATTCAATTTTCTATTTTTTTGATAGCATTTAGGTTCGTATAGAAGAGAGACATATAATAAAAGTAAATTCCAACCTCGTTTGATTTCAGATGAAAATTGCGGCTTCCAGAATGTACGCAAATTGCTGAATCTAATTGTGACCTGCAATATGGGGTCGCTAATATCTTCGGTGTTTTTCAAGAAAATTCTTCAAAAATTTTATAGTATATACTTAACGGAGAACACCACTGTGACCCCCTGTTTTTTCATATTTTTCAAGAATTTTTTTTTGTGGGAAAAAAAAGAGATATTCGGAAAATTTTGTTGGGTTTTGTTCCTTGTTTATTAATGTATCAAAAAACATTTTTTTCACATTTTTCACGCCGCATGGTGACGCTGGGGAAGCTCTCGCATCAGGTGCTGTCATTTCCGCGGCACGCAGCAGAACTCTCTTCAACGTCGATCTGAAAAAAAATACCGAGTGTTTTCGTTAATAATATGACATTTTGAAGAGAAGTACACAGGGATTTGGAAAAATATTGTTTTAAAAAAAATAGGCACGCCTTTGAAATTAAAGTTAATTTCAAAGGCGTGCCTATTTTTTTTATAACAATATTTTTCCAAATCCCTGTGTACTTCTCTTCAAAATATCATATTATTAACGAAAACACTCGGTATTTTTTTTCAGATGGAAAAATATTGTTTTAAAAAAAATAGGCACGCCTTTGAAATTAAAGTTAATTTCAAAGGCGTGCCTATTTTTTTTAAAACAATATTTTTCCAAATCCCTGTGTACTTCTCTTCAAAATATCATATTATTAACGAAAACACTCGGTATTTTTTTTCAGATGGAAAAATATTGTTTTAAAAAAAATAGGCACGCCTTTGAAATTAAAGTTAATTTCAAAGGCGTGCCTATTTTTTTTAAAACAATATTTTTCCAAATCCTTGTGTACTTCTCTTCAAAATATCATATTATTAACGAAAACACTCGGTATTTTTTTTCAGATCGACGTTGAAGAGAGTTCTGCGGCATTCCGCGGAAATGACAGCACCTGACGCGAGAGCTTCCCCAGCACCACCATGCGGCGTGAAAAATGTGAAAAAAATGTTTTTTGATACATTAATAAACAAGGAACAAAACCCAAAAAAAATTTTCGAATATCTCTTTTTTTTCCCACAAAAAAAAATTCTTGAAAAATGTGAAAAAAAACAGGGGGTCACAGTGGTGTTCTCCCTTAAATATATGTATAAAGTATTCTCAAAGTTTCAATAAATTATATTCATTTTTTATACTATACAAAAATTCATGAAAATCATTGAGAAAACGCTGTCCTAACCCTATTTCCCCCCTTAATGCGTATTCTATTTCTCTAGAACATTTATTAATGTATGTATTTATTTTATTTCTCTCCAATAACCTGAAAAGTATTTTGTTTTATGGTAAATTTGATGAAAATTTGAATTTTTCGAACAATTATTTGAACTTGAAGGCAAAATAATTATTCACCACGGCGAATAGGGCGAAAAAAGAGGTGTAGATTAAAACTTGCACATTGCTTCCTCCTCGTTTTCGAAGATACACTTAGCTTCCACTATGAAAAAGCCAAAAAGAATAAAATCCCTTGTTCATGAAGGGAGATTTGAAAATCTTCGAAAACGAGAAAAAAAAACGATGTGTAAGTTTCAATTGCCACTTTTTTTTCACTTGCAGGAATGCTCACTAATCCCATCGACGATTCTCTTTTGTTTTCTATCACAAAACAAAAAATATAAGCTTCATCCTTCAGACCTTATCGATTCTGAAAAAAAAAATGTGACCTCAACACTTTGGTTGATAAAAAATCGTAGGAATTTACGAAAAAAAAAAATCTAAACAATGATGTTTACTGTCGTTTCGTACTCCAATATCTAATCTTACAACATACCGTAACGTGGAAAAAAATAGTAATGGTCCAAGCTCCTATCGATTTAGTTTGGAATGTCCCATACGTATAAACAGGTCTTTCATACCACCCCTCGTAATTGCATTCGCCAAGCTGCACCGGCACGAGCTCAGCAGTGTGCTCGTGACGCAAAACCATTTTTCTTCCTAACCGGCTTCATTTTACACGAGGAAAAGTGAAGAGATGTGAAGAAGGAAAAAATTTGAAGAACACTAGATTAAAAAAATAGCACTCAAGTTTCATCAAGGACTTATTTGTTTGGTCCTGAGAGAAGTATGACGTTGCTCGAGTAGAACGCATCTTCATCGGACGTATTGCGTGTGAGTTTTTTGCTTTTTTCCTCGTAGCCTTCATTGGGGATTTCCCTTCTCGGGTTTAAATAGCCGGAGACGACGTTTACGCGCTAAAGCCTGGACAATAAAACATGTAATTATATATCTTTGAGACAGCGGTTGAAGGATTAAACGGGGAAGAAAGAAAAACTGTCGCTTATTTACTTTGCAAAACATTGGGCTAACTATAGTCGTCGGGATTCCGATTATCGGGTTTGTATTTCTATTTTTTTCCTTTCAGTAAATTCTCAGTAAATACTCCGCGCGAACGATCGATGGCTGTTTATCCAAGATATTGGAACGTCACGAGTATACGTTTAACACTAAGCTTCACGTCCGCGCATTCATTCTCTCTGTTTGTCGCCCGTATCTTTTCTTTCGCGAGCACATATGGATAAATACGTAACTTCGCAGTCCTTTTTTTTTTCAAATCAGCGAATTCATTTATAAAAGAAAGGTCTTTTTTTCTAAGTCTCCGTAAATTCCTCCTCTTCGGCATTAGGGATATTTGGTCAGAAAAATTGCTAAAAGGCATCCTATATAAAGTGTAATCGATGAATTACAATTTTTATATCGGGAAGCTGCGCTGTTCTTCCTTAAGGGGTCATACGCAGTCAGGATTTAAAAAAAAAAAATTTTTATTTCATTTTCGTAATGTACATATATTTAAGTATATAAACAGAAAATTTTATGTCAACCCGACAAATATTCTCGAAGTTATACGCACATTTGTAAAGAGATTTCGAAATTTTGAATTTATCGCAAAACTGCGTTTTCAAAGTCGGTGAGCAAGATTCCTCGGAAACGGCTAAACCGATCAGTCTCAAGTTTTTACACAAGCTTTGTAAATATATATTTTTAGTAATTAATCGAAGGTTTTTTCTCGCTGATAAATATTTTCCATTTTATAAACAATTCAAGGCGAAATTTTTTATCAAAAATCGAAATTTTCCTTTGAGAAACCGCCATTTTGTCAAAAATGAATATTTTGGTCATTCCTTCGATTAAATACTAGATAATACCTTATATTAACGAAATGTTTTCGGTTTTTTCATTTAAAATGATCCAATCTTACCGCAAGACGCCATTTTTTAGACAAACTCCCGGAGATCGGTTATAGCAGCTTTAAAAATCATTATTTTTACAAATAAAAAATATGAAAATAAAGTTAAAAGTTACCACAATATGTATATAAATTTGTCCGTTGATAAATAAAAATGTCTTTCCAGGAAAAATTCTTGAATAATCGCTATTTTCAGTCTCCTGACTGCGTATAACTCCTTAAGGTAGTAGTCTGGTAACTTAAGCCGATTTTCATGTCTTTTTTGGAGGGCGTTTTTTTGTAGGAAAATAAAAATGAATCGTTTTCAATATTTAGGATTTAGGAAAAAAAAATTTTCCAAAAAATTTTTTTTTTGTATCTTTAATATGTAAATAAAAACATCCTAAATATCCAAAACGATTCATTTTTATTTTCCTACAAAAAAACGTCCTCCAAAAAAGACATGAAAATCGGCTTAAGTTACCAGACTACTACCTTAAATAGATTTGAAAAAAAATCCACTTATCGTACAAACAAATGTCGCTCAAAGATTTTTCTTGATAATTGAAAAACGAGGATACTCACCCTCTTGCTCAACGACGAATATCTCATAATCAATCTGTTGTCTCAGTAATATCGGATGAAGATTGTAAAGGAGAGTTTGAAGATGCTCCGGTCGATTGCGATATGGTATTACGATGGCGACACGATAACGAGCAACGCAATCGGTTGGCCAGCCTCTACCACCGGGCCTGACCCTGACGAAACTCGTTTCATTCACCGCGTTATCCGGTGGAGTCTTGATCACGAGTACTGGACCAACTTCAAATTTATAGAGAATAAGAGAAATAAATATTGTTTAGTAAATTCGGATAATTGAGGTAAACGGTCAAGTATCTGACACCATCTTATTTTTCTAAAACCGACATTTACACGATTACATTTAAATTCATAATCAATAAAGTTCTCGTGAAATAACCAAAAGGATTTTACAAGAAATCTTTGAGTTTTCCCCAAAAAAACTCGATGTCAATACTTACTAGCGGTACATTTCCGGTCGTTACGATTTTAATAGTGTGTTCAGTTGATTTGCTACTTGTTTGCAAATTCTCTTGAAAGATGGCCGCATAATTGAGTGTACTTTTAGACTAGTCAAATAGGGGAGAAGTATGTGTAAATAATTTCTAATCTCTTGGAGTCTTATTACCCTGCTTTTCTGTAGACTTAAGAGGGGATTTAAGTTGGTAGAGAGAAAATGCACGAGTGGTTTTCTCATTTCTTCTTTTTTACTAATATCTATGTACATATATAAAACGACTATTTGCTATTTATCTTTGACAAGGAGAAACGTAGAACTCACCGAGATTCGGAGGTACGAGGGGACATCGTTGAAGTGCAGGAAGCTCGGTTATGTTTGTCGCGGGGGTGCCGGAGCTCTTTGACGGCGAGGACGTCTCCAGCGTTCTCGAAGCGTTAGTGAGATTGAAGAGTCTTGATGCAAGCGGTACGTAAAGTGTCGTTGCCGATGAGGAAACATTCGGGACAATCGGAAAACTTGTGGCTGGACCGTAAATTATCAAACCTTGGGGATGATTACTGTACGCGTGCTCTGCGTATCTGAAACACGAATAAAAATAACGAAACATATTTAATTAATGGTTCTTCACGAAAATCGCAATTTTTATTTTGTTCCATCATAGAGAACGCTTTGTTTTCGTTAACTACAAAGATTGTCGGGTTCTTAATGACAATGTGTGTTAAAATGTGCCGAAAAATCGAAAAACCACATCTCGAAAGAAAAATGTCCCTGCGTATTTTTCTGTTTTCGGCTCCAAAAATTCAACTTGTGATATCTCGAGAATGCCTTGTAGGATTTCTTGCAAACTTTGCACAGATTTGGGAATGAAAGTCCATTGTCTGCGGTAATTTTCGTTGGAATTATTAGAGGGTTAGAGATTTTATGCCATTTTGAAATAAAAAAAAATGCGTGTGATCGCTGTAACTTTTGTAAATTTTCAGCTATCGAGTCAAAACTTTGTACAAAGAAGGATCAGGAGACGAGGATGTTTGGTATTGATTTTGCCACAAGAATCGCTTGAGGGGTTCAGACTTTAGAATTTTTAATTTAATTTCCAAAAGCTTTGAGATATCGAATTAATTTTTCTTTCATGAATAGAGTATCATTGAAGGACGATTGATATTGAATTCGGTACGAATCGATGAAATGTTTAAGATTGTATTAAGGGGGGAAAAAGGGTTAGACGGTTCAAAAAATCGATTTTTTTTTAATTTCATAAATTGTTAGTAAAACTATTGAAAAATATGTTCCCAAAATTTTAAATGAAAATTCCGACTCGTTCTATTGTTATAAGCCATTAAAGTGAGTAGCTCTCCTCCAGGCCCCGAGCGCGCCACGTGTTTCAAACGCGTTTTTCTGAAAACGACTTTTTTTAAACTTGCGTACACGCTAGTTTGAAAAGTTTTCAACCAATTGTTTTGAAAATTCGCAGTTACTTTCTTCATAGTATTGCGCTCTATATGAACCTAAAATCGGAATATTATCATTATTTAAAATAATTTTTTTTTGCAATAAAGTTGTAAAAAATGGCAAAAAATCATGCTTTTTTGTTTTGACCCCTGTAAAAAATTCAATTTTCTATTTTTTTGATAGCATTTAGGTTCATATAGAAGAGAGACATATGATAAAAGTGAATTCCAACCTCGTTTGATTTCAGATGAAAATTGCGGCTTCCAGAATGTACGCAAAATGCTGAGTCTGATTGTGACCTGCAATACGGGGTCGCTAATATTTTCGGCATTTTTCAAGGAAATTCTTCAAAATCTTTATAGTATATACTTAAATATATGTATAAAATATTCTCAAAGTTTCAATAAATTATATTCATTTTTTATACTATAAAAAAATTCATGAAAATCATTGAGAAAACACTGAACTAACCCTATTTCCTCCCTTAAAGGTTGCGGCCACGGTAGCGGTTATAAAATGATGTGCACATTTAACAATTTTTTTTTGTATGAAAAAGTGATTTATTTATAAAACTAATTACACATATATTTAGTATAAATATCAAGCTAATTAAAAATATTTTTTTTGTTTTTCTTGTTATTCAAAATGGCCGAATATTGTTATTTACTTTTGATATTTTTTTGAGGCGTAACATTGTGCAGCCACAATTTTTTACCCAGACGAAAAAAAAAAAAAATTCTCGCTAATCTACATCAGAATACCTAGAGAGGTACGTACGGAATTTGGAAAATATTGTTTCATTCGAATATTGTGGGCGTTTGAACAAAAAGTGAATTTCCAGTAAAAAATGTATAAAACTGCTGATAAAATGGAAAGTTTTTAATTAATCAGAAATTCCGTACGTACTTCTCTAGGTATACTGATTTAGATTAACGAGATATTTTTTTTTGCTCTAGGTAAAAAATTGTGGATGTCAAATGTCACGGGGCGGAGCGACTCCAAAAAAAGATACCTCAAGCAAATAGCAGCAAACGGGCATTTTGTATAACAAAAAAAAGTATTTTTTATTAGCTTGCTATTTATACTAAATAGATGTGTCATCAGGTTTATAAATAAATCACTTTTTCAATAAAAAAAAAAATTGTTAAATGTGCACATGATTTTATACCCGCTACCGTGGCCACACCTCTTAAATGTAAACGTTAATTTTTTTTTTTAATATCTTATCAAAAATTCTATGTTTGCTTAACTTTCTTAAATTTTCAATTATAAAGGCGGTAGTTGCCATAAAAATAGGTTAAAGGATAGACACTTTGGGTATTGAGTTTGGAATGAATTGGTAAAGTGCTTCAGGGTTGTAAACAAAATTTGAATATTTGGACTTTTCTATATTTTGGAAAATCAATGAATCGCTCCAAATTCGGTAAATTTAGCAGAATGATAATAAATAATCATAGATCTTTACAACTCACGATACTTTAGAACTGTTCAGATCGAATACATGAAGAAAAAAAAAGATGGAAATTAGAAGCTTGCACATTCGTCATTATTTTATCTCACTCGCAAAGCTTCCTCTGTAAGGAAGCGAAAATTGAGGAACTAACTTGCTTATAGAGGGGGATTTGTGTGCGAGATAAAATAATGAGGAAGCAATGTGAAAGTTTATAATTTGCAGGTTTCTCATATCGTTTAGGAATCACGTTATACTTATCGGAATTTCGTCATGAGAAATGTAATATCAGGTATCGAAATTCGAGTATATCCTTCGTATCATGATTGCAATCCCTCAGAGAGCTAAAGAGGGTTCATATACATGGGAATCCCGATTTAGGATCATCAATTTGCCAGAGGCCAGTTTGCTTCGTTATTTACGGGGAATTGAGAGAGAGATGTGACCAATTAAGTTGGGAAACCTGGATAGCGTGTTCTCTACGATTCGCCTCCTTGTCGTCGTTGTCGTCTCGCATCCCGACGACGACGTGGACGAGCCCCAAACCATAAACCATTATAGTGTTGGTTTGGTGGAACATTCTGGCATTGGCTAATCGCATCGGGAACGGTTCACCCACCAATTTGCGACTCCATCGCAAGCATTCTCTTTGTAAATTGCAATGCATCTAACTGTGTATAGTTATACACTGGTATTTAAGTCTCGGTGTAATTAACGCGACCGATTCCATATATCCGACCTCTCCGGTATACTGTATAGTACTTTGATGCCTTTATGAACAATTTTCCTAACTTACGAAATCGCCGAAAATCCGAAGTATGTAAATTGAAGAGGAGCAGCCATTAATCTTCGTAAATTGTAGATAGCTCGTTTGAAATGCTCGAAGTTTCATTGAAAATCGTCCAAAAATTGATTTTTTTTTCGTTTTTCGCCTTTTTCACATTGATATTTTGAGATTTCGAGTAAAACTTGGTGTTATTCGCAATCTGTGGAAAATTTCCGATCGAACAGGGTATCGGAACGTTGAAAAAAAAAAAAAAATGTTTTTTCATTTTTTGCCCACCTTTTCGGAAACCTAAAAATCTCGAAATTTCAAATGGTCCTAACTTGGCTCCCGTTTCATCTATTTTGGGTTTTGACGGGCGTTTTCAAAACGTTTCGAGTAGACTTAGAGAATGCATTTTGGATCATCCCGATATCTCAATTATTGTAGCCGTGAGAGCAGGTTGAAAATCGGCGAAAAAAATGAGAAGGGGTATGTATGGAAAAATTCGCAAAAATCGATGGTCCAACTTTGAAAATCTATGAAAAATCGAAAAAAAATCGTAGCTCAATAAACGAAGCGGCATTTTAAAGGTTGAACGGTTACGAAAAGAATGAACACAGAGTGGGCTTTCAACTACAGCGGGAAGCAACGTTACAGCGATTTTAGTGAAGCCACTTCTGTTTGGCCGAAATGCAGAAAAATTTTGAATTTTTGAATTTTCTTTTAGGATGCTATATCGATGTATTTTGACTCGCTGATTACTAATTCAGTAGCCATTTCTTTGAGAAACTCGAAATTTCATTGAAAATCGTCCGAAAAGTGATTTTTTTCGTTTTTCGCCTTTTTCAAATTGATATTTTGAGATTTCGACTAAGACTTGGTGTTATTCGTAATCAGTGGAAAATTTCCGATCGAATAGAGTATCGAAACATTGAAAAAAAGAAAAAAAAATGTTTGTAAGTTTTTGCCCACCTTTTCGGAAACCTAAAAATGTTGAAATTTCAAATGGAAATTTCAATATAGAGTGCAAGAAGTAGATGTTCAAGGGTGTTTCGCCCCCTTAAAATAAAAAAAAGGTGGCTCATTAATCCTCGGTTAATGATAAGAGTTCGTATCGGCAAATAAATTTGGAACGACAAGGAGACAACTGGAATGTAAAAACTCAAATAGGGGTAGCTTGCCCCCTTAAAACTGTTTTCTTGCACAAATACAAAAATACGTGAACTTTAATTTTATTTCCGCTATAAAATAGCATAAATTTCATTCCAATCGATTCGCAAGTTTCCAATGTAGGGTGCAAAAAGTACATGTTCAAGGGTGTTTCGAACCCTTAAAATATTATTTTTTTCTCATTATCTGGTGGGTTCTTCATTCCTTCGCATAAGAAATATTTTAATTTTTGGTCCTCAAAATCGATGCACTGCTTGTATGTGAAACTGCAAAATCGGCCCGTGACCTGTATAACTTTAAGGGGGTGGTTTCACCACTTAAAACCGTTTTTCCACAAATAAAAAAAAAACGTGTTGCTTAGTTTTCGATGCTTTATAACATCCATGAGTTTCAACAAAATCGGAGGGGGACACCTCGGGTACTTTCCTTGTCAGTCAATTTTCAATATTATATTTTTTAACTGTTTTTTTTAAATCTTGATAATTATTTTCTCTATAGTCTGACGAGAGGTTTTTTTAATTTTGTGGTTGGATATTTTTTTCTAAATTATGAAACGCTAATTTTGCTTTTTAAATTGCATACTAAAGTTTGAAATACTGTAATTTCTTTATTTGGGGGGAAAAATAAATAAAAATTCCCTCTGTCAGACTATTACTACTACATTATCTTACTAGATTCTTTGTTATTTCTGTAGATTGGATAATTTGTGGTGAAGTTATGATGTCGACAAGAAGGGGCCATGGTTTTCATCAGTAGTCCATTTATACCCGTAAAAAATAATGTTAATATTAAAAAGAAAAATTAAAACATTTTTTTTCTTATAGTTGAAGAGTTAATAAAAAATGTGAAATGAACAATTTAATTTTTATTTCATCATACAACCTTTACAATAATTTTTCAAATTTACTCGGTTTCTACGCGCGCGCAGCGGTATGTGAGCCCTTAAGGGGGGAAATAGGGTTAGACGGTTCAAAAAATCGATTTTGTTTAAATTTCATAAATTGTTAGTAAAACTATTGAAAAATATGATCCCAAAATTTTAAATGAAAATTCCGACTCGTTCTATTGTTATAAGCCTTCAAGGGGGGAAATAGGGTTAGGACAGCGTTTTCTCAATAATTTTCATGAATTTTTTTATAGTATAAAAAATGAATATAATTTATTGAAACTTTGAGAATATTTTATCCATATATTTAAGTATATACTATAAAATATTAGCGACCCCATATTGCTTGTTTTTCTTGGTACTATTTTTTCAAACGCGTTTTTCTGAAAACGACTTTTTTTTAACTTGCGTACACGCTAGTTTGCAAAGTTTTCAACCAATCGTTTTGAAAATTGGCAGTTACTTTCTTCATAGCATTGCGCTCTATATGAACCTAAAATCGGAATATTATCATTATTTAAAATAATTTTTATTTTGCAAATAAAGTTGTAAAAAAATGGCAAAAAATCATGCTTTTTTGTTTTGACCCCTGTAAAAAATTCAATTTTCTATTTTTTTGATAGCATTTAGGTTCATATAGAAGAGAGATATATAATAAAAGTAAATTCCAACCTCGTTTGATTTCAGATGAAAATTGCAGCTTCCAGAATGTACCAAAAATGCTGAGTCTGATTGTGACCTGCAATATGGGGTCGCTAATATTTTATAGTATATACTTAAATATATGTATAAAAATTTTATAGTATATACTTAAATATATGTATACAAATTTTATAGTATATACTTAAATATATGTATAAAATATTCTCAAAGTTTCAATAAATTATATTCATTTTTTATACTATAAAAAAAATCCATGAAAATCATTGAGAAAACGCTGTCCTAACCCTATTTCCCCCCTCAATGAAAAACAAGAATCTGACGTACTGTGTATGCACATACACAGTTTTCGTGTGTCGATGTATTATATAGTAGTTACGCGTTCAGAAGTGCTGAGCTAGGTTTGTCGAGCGGATACAACGAGAGCGCGTCGACGTCCAATATCATCCTGACACGGATTAGCCAACACAGCTGGTGATACAGCACGTGTCTCTGGGTGGGTTTCTGGTTGTCTCTCGTGTTCTCCTCGTGTTGAGGAGTGATCGCGACGTTATTTGCACGATATTGTACGTATATACACGTGAAAAGCCAGAAACACAATATCCGGGTAACGCCTCTCACGCGCTGTGTTACATCGTCGTCACACGAATGTACCAGAGGCCGATAATTATAATCACTTCCACGTTAAATACGTACCGCGTATTTATAGCTCAGATAAACCAGTGATACGAAATCGAGTTGCTCTCTCATATAGGTTCTCATATAGGTATATTCGAGCGTTTCTATTTTCACTATCGAGTTTTGTCATTTATGAATGGTATCGATAAGCTACAATCAATCAAATTTCTCCAATATCGTTCGATCAAGGAATTTAGATATTTAAAAAAAATATACACATATACCATTCGAACAATTCTATTGAAAATATAATTAAGGTCTCACATATCCCTGAAATTAAAAAAAATCGATTTTTTTAAACAGCTTTTTCTTCTTTATACTTTTAAGAATTATAAAAAAAAAACTTTTAAGAAAATTCCACTCCGTTACAAAGTTATAGATATAAATGTGACGGGACATCACGAAATAATCGTTGATTTTTCGAAAGAAATTCTTAATTATTAAACGAAATAATTCGTAACGTAACTACTGATTTCTAATAAAATAATTAAATGAATTTACAGAAGATCAGATGAGCGAAAGAAATAACAATGAATGTACGAATTTAAAGTCAATTTTGAATGGGATCATTTGACTCCCGCTTGGTACGTTTAGTTTTAATTATGGTTGGTTTGAAAAAAAATCTGAACTACAGTGTGCTACAGTATTTTTTATGAAATTACTTCGCTTTCGAAATTCTCAGAATCCAAACATCGTGGTTTGTCAATTTTTCAATCGTTACTATCAATTCACTTATATGGACTCGTTTCAAAGGACATAAAGTGTTTGACTATGGTGTACAAAGTCTACGAGCACTGTAACGCTATATATGTGTGAAAGAACGAGATAAAGGTGCCTCTGTGTCGCTTTCACCTCGTCGTTAGTGCTTTAGGAATGTGTTAGACGTGTTTGAGCTCTTTCTCTTCCATCTCTCTGTTCTCTAACCGGCAGAGGCTTCGTTTATAGTTTAGTTTCATCCACTTTGAGCGACCAACGAACACGTAATAGAATTTCACATAATTGGATCACGCGGATCGATGCTTCCGGTAAAAAGCAGAGTCTAATATATATATATCTATATATATGTACGGGGTGCGGTTTTGGTGGCGCCCTCATAACCCTCATTCCCTCCAAAAATACTCGTTATCTCCATATACCATCAAACTCTATATCCACTATTCATGATATAACTATATTTTCATCCATCGTAGTTCCATTTTCGTCTCCCGGGGACCTCTTTCATAATTCAATTTGCGCACAATCAATGTCGAGCGTCAAACGATTTTCCACTCTTCCACTGAGCCTGAATTAAAATTCGCGAGACGAATTCACCATTTTTATTTTTGTTCCATCTCCCGATATGCCGTTAAAGTTTTTTTTACCCACAAAGCACAGGTTCTGAATGTGGCGGTCTGATTAACAGAGCAAAAATTAATTAATGGTACACCAACGACGTCGACGTAACCGCCGAGATGAAATAAACCGCAACGTTCGGGAAGAGAGCTCGATTAAACGCAATTTTCGTCGATAAGATGTTATAGACCCTTTTTTTTTAAATGAACACCCTTAACTCATATTTTTTTCCCCTGTATAGTATTTTCTCTGTATCTCTCTGTCTCTGACCAAGGAGTTTTTTCGTTGAATTTTTTTAATTGGTTAAAAAAAAACGTACTAATTAGAAATTTGCATATTTCTTGCTCATTATTTTGCCTCGCTCACAAATGCTCCAAATTGTTTTTTCAATTTTGGCTTCCTCGTGGAGGAAGCTTTGTCAACGAGATAAGATAATGAGGAAACAATGCGCAAGTTTCTCATTTCAACGTTTATTTTTATTATCGAATTCGATCTGTACAATTCTAAGGTGTCACGGGTTACAAAGTTCTATTATAGTTCGTTATAGTTTTGCAAAATTTACGACAGAGCGATCACCGTTATTTTTCGAAAATCTCGAAATTCCGTAAAATCTCTAAAGATCAAGTAATTCGAACGAAAATGTTATCAAACAAAGAAGATTCGATGCCCGACATCATATATATATATACTAGGGTGATTTTTTTTTTGACTATTTTTTTTTCAGTCCCCACCCGAAATTTTGTTGGATATGTCGAAAAAGAAATTCCCTGAAAGTTACAGCCCTTAATATTAATTCTAAGTACTTTCCCAAAGCGTGAGAAGATTTTCCATCTTATATACACGTAAATCGAATTTTTTTTTTTCAAATTTCTATAACTCAGCCGCATTTTATGCTATCATATTGTTCTTTGTTTCGATTTACTCGAAATAAAACAATCTAAAAAAGTGCCTTTTGCGGCGAAAGTGTAAATTGTACTGGTGAAGTGGTACGGGTCACTGAAGTTGATTTTTACCCAAAATTCTTGTATTTTTTTGCTGTTATCTCCGAAAAAATTAACTTTACGAAAAAAATGTAAACGAAAAATTTGTTGGAAATTTAATTTTCTATAAAAAAGGTCGTATCGATCCAATTACTTAGATTAATATTTCTTGAGATATTGAACTTTTTTTATTTTTTATTTTTTTTATTATTTAATATTTCATATTTTATAAATTTTATACTACTCATAAGTTAAAGTTCAATATCTCAAGAAATATTAATCTAA
Source organism: Oxytorus armatus (assembly GCA_958009045.1). NCBI lineage: Eukaryota > Metazoa > Arthropoda > Insecta > Hymenoptera > Ichneumonidae > Oxytorus > Oxytorus armatus. The sequence goes on from OY253750.1 coordinate 3,745,184, forward strand.
GCAATTGGGTCGATACGACCTTTTTTGTAGGAAATTAAATTTCCCACAAATTTTTCATTTACATTTTTTTCGTAAAGTTAATTGTTTCGGAGATAACAGTAAAAAAACGAGAATTTTGGGTAAAAATCAACTTCAGTGACCCATACCAACTCACCAGTACAATTTACACGTTCACCGCAAAAGGCACTTTTTTAGATTCATTTATTCTGAGTAAATCGAAACCAAGATCAATATGATAGCATAAAATGCGGCTGAGTTATAGAAATCAAAAAAAAAAATCGATTTACGTGTGTTTTAGATGGAAAATCTTCTCACGCTTTGGGAAAGTACTCAGAATTAATATTAAGGGCTGTAACTTTCAGGGAATTTCTTTTTCGACATATCCAACAAAATTTCGGGTGGGGACTGAAAAAAAAAAAAATCGTCGAAAAAAAAAATCGCCCTAATATATACACACGGACATCTTTTTATAAATGCGATTTTTCGACGTTTTCAGCACATTTTCAATATACTGGCATTAAATACTGGAACACATTTTTTTTTCTCACCCAAACAAAGCTTTTACTATTAGGAAGCAAAACAAAATAAACTTCTTTGGTAATATAAAATTATAATAATGCGATTACACAAGAAACGATAAATTAAATTGTTATTATTATTGTATGACAGGGATTGTTCGCAGCTCCTTCGAAGACAGCGTCATAAGAGATAAGTAAGAGGTAAGTGACCGATAAATATTGTGAAAATTATGATGGCACAATTTGAGCCCCGAATTTCATTTATAATTCTCGTGGAACACGATAATTCTCACGGTACGCGAGAGCTATCATCCCGGGCTAATTACTTTGTAACGAGGAAGTACAGAGCGCCCACCCGTGTGCTCATGGCCGAAGTAACAAAGACGCAATTGCCCCTTGGGCGGTCTTCAGACTATACCAACAACGATAGTAAAAGCCCCTCCTCTCCACCACAGGCACAAACATTTAGGTTGATTGATAGTAATGTTCCCCTGTCTCGTAATAGTAACAAACGCGAGACTTATTTCGCGCACAACGATGTTTTCCCTCGTTATCGTTCATTCTCCTCTCCATTCTTCCTTCTGTCTGACGAATCGCAGGTTTTTACTACTGAAGATGATAATCCACAATTTCATCCACACGTATCCAATATTTCATAATTATGGGTTTTTAAGCCCACCGAAAATGTGCTTTTTATTAGAGAGAGAGAGAGAGAGAGATTATGGTTTAATTATGGAGTGAAGAGGGCCGACCATTCGAGGGATTTACTACTGAAAAATATAGAATAGCGAGGAAAATTTTCCTAAAACTGTACTTGCGATTTTTCAAATTTTACGATCTCTGTGAAATAGTCTGAAAAATGTCTAGACTGTTGCTAGTATGAATGAAAAAAAAAAAATCAACCAGAAACTTTCGAATGTCGATCATTCACAGGGATATTTTGCTGGAGCTTTAAGAAAATAACTGTTACGTTGAAAAATCAAATATCTAGAATAATCTAACATGTTTCATCGTCAGTTGATTGAAAATGTTTGCGAAATAAATATTATCGTTAGTCTGATGAGTTTATCGTACGAATTGGCTGTCACTAGAGACGAAGCAGGTACATTGAAATAGCTGAGAGAATCGGAGATGGAAATGTCCGGTAAGCGATAGCCACAAATGCAGAAATCTATATGTCTATATACAGTGATAGACGAAGGACGTCCGATAATGGAGGCGACAGAGACAAGTGTCACGTGTTGCCATTCCGATAAGGGTGGATACCAAAGCGCGAAAGCTCGATTTTGTCCTACACCCATACAGATCAACGTTTACATTCCCGCGTCTGTAAACATCATTTCATTCTCTCTTCACCCTCGACATAAAAACGAGAATAAAAAACGAAATATCTATATAAAATTCTCCGCGAAATCGTGAAAATTTTTTTGCTGATTCTCATTCCATTTGTACGAGAGCTGGCGTACGATGGGGCTGTAAAATTCACAAACCACTGGATGTAGCTTGGAAATTCCATTGCAGGTCGAAATGGCGAATCCCAACGTGAAATACAACGAGAGATCATAAATAGTTTGGCAATCTCCCGCTCTGCGGATACGTCGAAACGTTTGAAGACACATATATACGAGAACGATAACGGGAGTTTTGTTTATGGCATTGGATATCGATTTATCTCTCTCGATGGATTTGATTTGTTATTTTTATTTTTTTCTTTACGACTTGTTTTTAATATTTCGGTGAAGCTTATATCGAATCATATGAAAAGTTTTGCTCAATCGTCTAGAGGATTTTTGTGATCAATTGATTGGCAAAAAACTGATTCCATTAACTAATTTTATCAAGAGAAATAACTATAGTGAATTATGTCTTCAGATTGCAAGTTTTCAATGATTTTGCTTCCACATAAGAAGCTTTGTTTTTTGGTTTTGTTTTTTTTTTTGAGACTTTTATACTAGACGAGATGTTAACTCTTCCAAATAGTCAGAAGAACATATTTAGAACAAAATGGCTAAACATTTGTGGGCACGAATGTATGGGGGTCAGCCTAAAAAGTCAAATAATGGGTATATCTCGAAAACGACTTGACCTATCTCGCTCAAATTTTGTACACATATTTGAGCATCAATCTCGTTTGTTTGCCAAAATTTTTGTCAAATTTTCTAAAGCCTGTTAAGTTTTACACGACTTTGACCAGTCAAAAAATGTTTTTGGTTGCTCTAACTTTCGCACATTTTGCGATACCAATTTAATCTTTCTTTTATCTTCAAGTAGAACATTATTGAAGTACGACAACATGTGCAAATATATTTGTTCAGAAAATAACGCCAAAAATCTCGAATCAAAAGGATTAATAGTGCCGACCATTTTCCAAAAGTTCGTTTCACTAATTTTTCCTGACCAGTTTTATACTTCCAGACATTTTTTTGATTTCCCTGTTCAATTAAAAATTCCCTGACGTTTCCAGGTTATCCGAGTTTACGCCGATCGCCTGGCCACCTTTAAAATGTGGATTTTCATTAAACCGTCATTTTGCTAACTTCGTATCTCATCGAGTAAAGTATAAATAGTTTCAAAGAGATTTCACGTAAGTTTAGATGAAAATTTCATTATAACCTGTTCTCGCTGACGAAAGAAAGAGTAATTAAGGGCGGGGTAAGGGTTTTCACTTTCGAAAAATCGAATTTTTTTTGGTCTTATCTTATTGTTTAACATTTCAAGAATATGTCCTTAAAATTTTAAACCGATCTAAGCAATATTCTTGAAGTTATTGTCTTATTAATCTCCTGGCCTTTAACGCTATACCTCTAACAGCTGCGGGCGGTCGGGCTAGCAGTGCAGCTGTCGAACAGGTATACAGTTTATTCATTGCTATTGTGTATATAGTATGTAGTGTATACTATACACTACAATATTTTAAAAGAAGAAACGAGCATCAGGAGCTGGAATCGATGATTCTGTGTAAGTTGGAAAAAAAAAAAAATTTCTTCACTTTTTTACTTCATAAACTTTAGACGCGTTTTTCTCAAAACTACTTTTTCAAAGTCCGTGTTCACTGCCATTTAAAAACTACTTGACCGATTCATTTCAAACTTTGTACACATTTTCTACATATAAAATACTTCCCCCCAACGTTTAGTTAAATTTACTTCAAGGGTGTTTCCCACCCACAAAACGGCGGAATTTTTCGTGGAAAATAACGGTTCACACTTTAGATGGCCGCCAAAAATGTTTAAATGAAAAAAAAAAATTATCAGAGAACGTTGGGGGGAAGATTTGATTATAATTTGACTAAATTTTCATGGTTTTTCATTTTCAGATAATTTCCGGCCCAGTCATAGTGAACACCGCAAATTGTTTATTTTCCAAGACGTTCTGGGGGAAGCTCTGTTACGGGCTTATGCTTCAATATTTCTGCATGAAAAAATTACACAACATTGTCAAAAGTATGCTCAATAATGTACGAAAGGTTCGAATGAAATTGCTCAATCCATATTTGAGAAAAAAAATCGGAAAAAAAGTGTTTTTTTTTACGCTGAAACCCTTACCCCTCCCTTAATCTACACTGAGAAAAAAAGTCGGAGAAAACCACAACAAAACTTTTTTCTCAGTATAGATGTGAATGAAAATGGAAAGAAAAAAAAAGTTGATATAATTGTCTCACCTGGTAGCGTTAATGGCGAATATAGTTTCGATCGAGCGACGATCGAGAGCTCCGCTCAGCAGATATTGGAGTGCAATGAGGGCCAAGACGACGCAGGCGAGCGCCTTGTAGAGGTGGGCCCGGTGCCACAGTGCCACGGCTGCGGCCACAGTCATCGCATTCAGAAGACACCATAACTTCCTCCTGTCGGTGGACGAACACTTCTCCTCCTCCCTCTTATCGCTCACTCGTTAGCACGAATAATCATAAAAATTGCTCGTTATCAAAGCACTATTTGGAAATTGTTGAGCCAAGAGAGAGAACAGATGGAACCTGCTGAGAGCAGGACACATCAGTCGGACATCGAAACTTTGTCGTTAAATCGTTCACACTTTGTGATCTGAAACATAAAGAAAAATTCGATGTCATTGAAGAAGTTGGAAGGAAGATTTAAAAAAAAATGATCTAATCATGCTAAATTGAACGATGCCGATTGAGCTAATGAGGAATAAAAAAAAGGCTCTTGTCTCAGTAAACCGTTCTTCTCTTTCGAAAACTTCCTTCCATTATACCGAGGAACAAATTATATTTATACTTATAGAATGTCTATCCTTCTTGATAATATTTGTTTCTATCCCAATGAGGATTAGCTTTTGGTATTTTCCATATTATCCAACTAATCGTATTATACAGACATACTGTAAACTTATATATATATATATGTATGTTACATAATACTACGATGGAGTTTCCCTTGACACGAACACTGAGAGGATTGTCATCGAGAGGAGAAAGTAGGAGTAGATCCGCACTTACAGTGTTCTCTCTCCCTGTCTCTCGTTCTCTGAAAGTTCTCGAGCTTTCCAGGAACAAAGTTTTGGGATAGAAGCGAAACATCATCTTCTCAGCTGGGAATCAACTTACGAGAACAGCGATTTCAATCGCTACGTTTCTCGGCATGTATAACATCCGTTAGAAAGATCAAAGTAATTTTTCCACTCGTATGTTATCGACACGAAGGGAATGAGTAATATTTGTATTAGCACATTTTCAAGGAGATACCTTTGGTGTTTTCGCATCGCTGACAAAGAAGACAAACGATTTTTTTAATTATTTTCTATTGTACGTATTCCTAAAATAGTTATTTAATCCGTAAGTGTGAAGATAGAAAAATGGAAAGCATAATAATTCCCTGTTGGATCCTTTTTCATTTAGTATTTTATTTGTTCTTCTTTAAAGCTAACGCTGCGGCGTTTATTAACTTGGAATTTGTCGGCGTTGATGTACACGAAGCGCAGGAGAATCAACCTCGAAAGGTCGCTGTATACGTTCGAACGTTGATTCCCAATTCGTATTCAAATCCGGAAGGACAGAGTGAACGTTGCAAATATCTACGTGCTTGCATCGCGTTTGTATTTACAGTCGCGCTCCACCCGCGTCGGTTCTCGCGTCGTTGATGTGGCTCGATGGATTTCTGATAACTGTCCCGGACGGTTCATTAATATTCCAGCAAGCGTGAATAATTCAAAGATATGTTTATTTCTGGTGGACGTAAGGTGTGATTCTATTCTGTTCACCGAATCAATTTGAACATCATGAGCGAGGCATGTTATTTGGAAAAGTAATTCCGTCCGTGTATCGATCATGTCAGCAAAAAAAAAAAATACCTCGACAATTGTATAAATCTATTCGAAGAACGAAATTGTTCGATTTTTCGAGGGGTAGTTCACGAAATAGTCTGTTTCCGAGGGTGTTAATAGATCGAAGGGGACATTAGGGGAGGATTGACGAACAAAATGTCTTGGGGTCGCTGAGTAATAACTAATTCATGGTGAGGGATGTGTAAAAAGTCAAAGAGCGATGATGCCCCAGTGTTGAACGAAGGGATGGTCTATATTTAGCGCCGGTCGATTATATTCAGATATTCATGAAATTATTATCGTATTCGCATGATCATTAAAATATTCATAAAATTATTGATTTTAGTTTGTAACAAATGTTTCACACTTATTAACGAGCAGAGCAATTTTCATGGAAATTTTACTGAGTCTTTTGTTGTTTTCAACTTGAAATTGTTACAAGTTTCAAAGTCGTTTACACGTTATTCGCTGAGACATCTGTGAAAGAACAGGATCATTTCTGAAAGTTTATTTTGTCATCATTGAGTTTTAATCTTTGATTTAAGGTAGTAGTCTGGTAACTTAAGCCGATTTTCATGTCTTTTTTGGAGGGCGTTTTTTTGTAGGAAAATAAAAATGAATCGTTTTGGATATTTAGGATGTTATTATTTACATATTAAAGATACAAAAAAAAAAAATTTTGAACAAATTTAATAGTTTATTATTATTATTATTATTATTGATCGAATTTGGCGCCTCGAAAAAAAAAGCGCGTGGGTGGCCCCGGTGATTTTGGCTCTTGATGTTATCTGAAATCAAAAATTCTTGATAATTCTTAATCTATAGACATGTCATTCTGGTTGGAACTACTGAAGTTAAATTTCATGGATAAATAACAAAATGGCGGGCAAAATAAAAGGTCTTTTTTTTCCAAAGTCCGCCATTTTGTTATTTATACATGAAATTTAACTTCAGTAGTTCCGACCAGAATGACAGGTCTACAGATTAAGAATTATCAAGAATTTTTTATTTCAGATGACATCAAGAGCCAAAATCACCGGGGCCACCCACGCGCTTTTTTTTCGAGGTGCCAACTTCGATCAATAATAATAATAAACTATTAAATTTTTTCAAAACAATTTTTTTTTGTATCTTCAATATGTAAATAAAAACATCCTAAATATCCAAAACGATTCATTTTTATTTTCCTACAAAAAAACGCCCTCCAAAAAAGACTTGAAAATCAGCTTAAGTTACCAGACTACTATCTTAAATGTTTATCTTGTTTTGATGCGCGATGAATGAAACGAGGGGGCAACAAACAAAATTACAATCGTGAATTGCTTGCTGTTGTCGGATGATGAGTTTTTATTGAGTCTTAGGCTACGACATGAACGTTGTCTCTGATTAATAAGTAGTCTATACAATAATGTGAGGAGGATAACGACCGAGATAACGATCTGGCAATAAACGTCCTTGGTGAGTTCTCGTTCCTTGGAGAGTGAGGGAAATCGTGCTGACTTTCTGGTGGCGATGTTTGAGAGTATGGTCATAGAAGCCACGCGAGAAAGGTATATTAGGGTAGGGGATCGAGAGGAAAGCACACAGACTTGGGGGTCTCTCGTCGCGGCTTCCGGTGGTGATTATAGGTCGGACATTAGAAGCACGCGTCTCTCTTTCTCTCCCTTCTTCTATCGTTGCTATATATATATATTTACAAATGGTGTAGTATATATAATAATAGAGACAAGCATCGCTGAACCATATAAGAGCTTAGACTCCATATGGTAGTAAAGGTTTGCAGTGTTATTAGCTTCTCGGAAAGTCTATCGTGGAGCACACAAGAGCTAACCCCTTGACACGAACCCATTAGAAGCCTCCGGGAGGGAGAGGTTTCTCTCGCCAATTTCAAACTGAGCTGCCTTCGTTTATTGACGCAGCGGGAGGTTTTGTTAAACATGCGATGAAATTTCGTGTCGATTTACCCCTCGGTTGACAACATTTTTTCTCTATTTACCAAGCAAATTTTTGTTTAAGGGTGTAAAAAGGATTTTTTTTTTAGCTGAGAGCTTAATTATTATTCACCGAAATTCCTGTGTAAATTCTGTGTCTCAGTATGTAAAGACAATGGTTTTTTTTTTTTTTTCAAAATGATGCTCTATCTCGCTGCTTTTCCATTATCGCTGATTCTCCCTTATTTCACATTTTATTGTCATTAAACTTTCTGTTTTCCTCTTCGCGTCATTTTATTCCTTCGTTCGGTCTTGTTCCGGCGGCTCTGAAAGCTTTGCAGGCATTCTCGAGTTTCCCGATTCGCGGCGACGCGACGATGGAAGCCCCGCCGTTCCCCTGGGCACGCGGGGGTTGTGCAGCTGCGCCGGAGGCCACCGAGGAAACTACCCCCGCGACCCGACGCATTGCAGTCTGCCACGACTCTTCCTCTTCTCGTTTTCTCCTCTCTCATCCTCTCACCAACTCAGCCAAGAAGCCCGAAGCTGGTAAGAGTGGCAAGACCACTTTATATAGACATATAGTTAAAGGTTGAGTAAAAGAGAGAGCGAGATAGAGAGAGAGAGAAAGAGAGAGGAAGTGAACGTTATATTCGTACGGAAGTTTAATTAACAAATGGACGTAGCCCTAGTCCTAGATTAGTCCTAGATTTTGTTGAAGACATCCTCGAATTGGAATACCAGTTGATGGAACATTTTGGAGGTGTAATTATCTCTCTCGAAGCGGATTCCGAATTAGGGAAACTTCAGAATTGAAGTTTCGTCAAATCAGTATTAAACCTTTGAAAATTGTCTCTACACAAATTCAAAGGAAAACTGATGGAAACTAAGATGAGCCTGTGTCAAAGAATACTTACGTAATATATAAAACAGTACTCAACTCATTACACACATTATTTAATGATTGACAGCTCATTTTGTTCGTTGAAAAAGTCTCTGTCAATTATTGCTCCTTTTTCTCATTTAAAGTAGTAGTCTGGTAACTTAAGCCGATTGTCATGTCTTTTTTGGAGGGCGTTTTTTTGTAGGACAATGAAAATGAATCGTTTTGGATATTTAGGATGTTTCTATTTACATATTAAAGATACAAAAAAAAATTTGTTTGGAAAAATTTAATAGTTTATTATTATTATTATTATTGATCGAAGTTGGCACCTCGAAAAAAAAGCGCGTGGGTGGCCCCGGTGATTTTGGCTCTTGATGTTATCTGAAATAAAAAATTTTTGATAATTCTTAATCTATAGACATGTCATTCTGGTCGGAACTACTGAATGACATGGATAAATAACGAAATGACGGACTTTGGAAAAAAAGACTTTTTTTTCCAAAGTCCGCCATTTTGTTATTTATCCATGAAATTTAACTTCAGTAGTCAATAACAAAATGGCGGACTTTGTAAAAAAAAGTTTTTTTTTCCAAAGTCCGGGGCCACCCACGCGCTTCTTTTTCGAGGTGCCAACTTCGATCAATAATAATAATAATAAACTATTAAATTTAAAAAAGAAAATTTTTTTTTGTATCTTTAATATGTAAATAAAAACATCCTAAATATTCAAAACGATTCAATTTTATTTTCCTACAAAAAAAACGCCCTCCAAAAAGACATGAAAATCGGCTTAAGTTACCAGACTACTACCTTAAAAAAAACGTGCCAGTCCATAATGGATTTGATTGTTGTATACGAAAGAACGTTCTTGATATTAAAAAAAAAATCACTTGTAAGCTGTATAGAAGTTACGAGCGAGTTGACTACATCACGGCAATTACGTAGAAGAGATAACGTTGGCGAAAGAAACATGAATATTTAATAAGTTGCTGATGAGTGCATTAAATAAATTGAACGGAAAAAGTGGAAGCTCCAACCGCAGAGAAATCAAGCCAAGAGGAAAAAAAGAGAAAGTGTATGTATATAAGTATATGCAAGACGATGAGTTTAATTGGACAAGGTCTTGCTGCTAAACCAGCGAAGAAAAAAGTATCAGAATGCCTCTAATTAATTTAATTCTAGTCCTGCCAGCATTAAACGAACTTGCTGCAGTCTGAATTTTACTAGAATCACATTTTTTCTAGTTACTAATCACAAATTTATCCTACACATCTCGATTCTCCACATCATTCATTCTTCACATTCAATTTTCTACGTTGCCGGCCTCTACACACCTTTTGTTTGTCGACATCTCAATTCTAAATGCCCTTCCTCCTTCCCCGACACATTTCGATTCTACACCCTCTCGTTCGGACACATTTGGATTCGACACATCCCTAGCCTCCACATTTAGGTCTCCATGTTCCCAGTTCTCCACACTCATTTTCCTTCACATCTCGATTTTACATCCTCGCTGTCCGAAACATTCCAATCCTTCATATTCAATTCTCTAACTTATCAGTCCTCCAATTCTCGATGCTAAACACTCCTTTTCCCCCGCATCGCGATTCTACACACTATATTTCCGACACATTCCCATTAGTCGTAATTCGAATTCTCCACATCTCGATTCTACACATTACCACTTGTCGATAACGAACCGTTTAAGATAACTGCCGGTGGTAAGGAAGAGATCGCGCGCAGCTAGATTTGCGCGCAAAAGATGGTTCCGAATTCGATTTGACTCTTGCTGCTACGAACAACAAAACGGAAGAACCGAACGTGTTGGATCGGAATATGTCGAATCGTAGTAGGGTGAAAATATAATGTGTAGAATCATGATGCGAAGCATTGGGAACGTGGAGAACTGAATGTGGAATATCGGGATGTGTCGAATCGTAATGTGACGGAAGGAGAGTGCGTAGAATCGAGATGTGGAGGAAAATGCGTGCGGGCGAATAGAGGGAATGTTTTTGTGATTAATAAAAATGTATCATATTCAACGTTTTCGATTAAGCAACTACCGAAGACTGCCAGGTAACTATACATTTCTATGAATAACACGCTGATCGTCATATACATAGTTTTAGTAATATCAATGACATACGCGTACTCTAGCGGAGAAATCGAGCCCGCTGGCTATATTCGTCTAGCCTTCTATGTATTCCTATCTTGACTTCTCCAACCGTGGTTCTTCCCTGGTTGTTTGCGAACCGTCGCGTATCCCGAGCACGTAGAATATTTGCCGGCTTGATTTGCACGCGGATTTTCACGATATATATGTATATATACTGTATTATAGTGAATCTTATATAAATACGAACAAACTCACGTGTCGATGTGCAAAAAGAATTATCTTCGAATTTTTTTTCTCGATCATCCTCCTGACTATAGTGAATTTTTTCTAGTGTACCAAGAAAAATGTTACTATTCGATACGAGCAAATTTTTCTTCAACTCGAATAAAAATTTATTTTGTATATGAAACGAAGCAATTTTTCTTGGGTGAGGAATGTTTCAATTGAATTTACGAAATGACGGTATTGCTGCACAAAATGTGATGGTACGTGGGAGTGTATCCGGAGCCAAGTAGGGTTTGTTCCCAAGAAATTTCCAGAAGAGAATAAACTTGGACGTAGGGGTACCAGTTATGCGAAGCACGCGAGGGTAGCTTGCGGAATATTTCACGCAGTTGGAAGGTCGACATTCTCGACGTTGCGAGAGACATGTGTGATGCTCCTGGTTTACATACTACTATATATATTTTGGAGTAGGTAATATATGTATTGGGGTAGTTAAAAAAACGATTTTTTTTAAGTCGTTAAAACACGTTTTTTTTACGTGGTTAAAAAAAGTATTCTTTGTCAACTTGATTCCGAATTGAAATTTTGAATGATGATTAAAACATGGCTCATACACGTCTGAATTTTGCAACTACTGCATCGACATTAAAATTTCGAAAAAAGCTAAATCCAACAATTACAAAATTACTGATATTACATTCTCCAATATTATCAATAAATTATTTTATTCATAAACGACGTTTAGTATCGATGAAATATCGATACAATAAATTCGTCATTCACTATGTGTTCACTGAGCATTCGGGAATTAATTTTAGTTAATCATTTTAGCATTAATTTTCCAAACGAACTAAAAATACACGTTTCTCGCCATCAAGGAGGTAAATAATGAGACCAAAGTGCCAATGTTGAAATGAGCATCCAAACGTCGTAGGCGTGATTCACAAAATTGCGTACACGACGCATCAAAGGGTTAACGACGAACGTGCCTGATGGAAATTCAATTTGAATTCGCGAGTGCGTAATTAACGACGAATTTGTGGCTGACGAAACGTCGATTTCGATCACTGACGACTATAACTTTTCCAATGTTCTAATTCTCCTTTACGCTCCACTGGCAGGCTTTTCGGGTCGTTGAAAAAACGAAATGAGAATGTGAATTTGCAGTGCAATATTGCAATAATCTTGACAATCCACATATTACTATATTTTACTTTTTTTTTAATCCTTAGTTACACATTTATTACATTTTATTTTTGTATTTACCGATGACATCGTCGAAAAATTGATTTATTTGAATTCACCGAAGTCCACATTAATTTTTCTTAAATGAAGTCAACACTTTGTCGAAGTAATTTACTTAATCAATTAAGGGGGGAAATAGGGTTAGACGGTTCAGAAAATCGATTTTTTTAAGTTTCTTAAATTGTTAGTAAAACTATTGAAAAATATGTTCCCAAAATTTTAAAGGAAAATTCCGACTCGTTCTATTGTTATAAGCCATTAAAGTGAGTAGCTCTCCTTCAAGCCCCGAGCGCGCTATTTTTTCAAACGCGTTTTTCTGAAAACGACTTTTTTTGAACTTGCGTACACGCTAGTTTGAAAAGTTTTCAACCAATCGTTTTGAAAATTGGCAGTTACTTTCTTCATAGTATTGCGCTCTATATGAACCTAAAATCGGAATATTGTCATTTGAAATAATTTTTTTTTTGCAAATAAAGTTGTAAAAGATGGCAAAAAATCATGCTTTTTTGTTTTGACCCCTGTAAAAAATTAAATTTTCTATTTTTTCGATAGCATTTAGGTTCGTATAGAAGGGAGACATATAATAAAAGTAAATTCCAACCTCGTTTGATTTCAGATGAAAATTGCGGCTTCCAGATTGTACGCAAAATGCTGAGTCTGAATGTGACCTGCAATATGGGGTCGCTAATATCTTCGGTGTTTTTCAAGGAAATTCTTCAAAAATTTTATAGTATATACTTAAATATATGTATAAAATATTCTCAAAGTTTCAATAAATTATATTCATTTTTTATACTATAAAAAAATTCATGAAAATCATTGAGAAAACGCTGTCGTAACCCTATTTCCCCCATTAATTAATATCGAAAGAATTAAATTCATTGTTTTGATCTTCTGATGGGAGGGTGCACGTTTTCGACGTATAAGAACGTGAGATTTCCGTATGCATTATTTCTACATTGACGAAGCTTCTACTCGTAGACTGGGATGTTGGCGATGCATCAAGGCTGCCTGAAAACACACTATTCACCGTAGCGAGACCGCGCGAGAGGGATTTATGAATAATTCATTGAGAACGAGAGGCGAGCTTAACGAAAAGAAGCACGAAATAAAAACCGATGTTATATAAATATTACATACATATATTTATATATAGAAAATGTTTAGAGTGCCAGAGAAAGTCTCTCACATCTCGGCTAACCGAATGGTTACAGAGAGAGAGAGAGAGAGAGAGAAAGAGAAAGAGGCTTAAAAAAAGAGAGAAAAATGAAAATGAATCGTATTTCAAGGATTTTCCGAATTCTCGTGAGTTCTCGATGGCTCTGCCATTCGGTCTGTCTCCCCATATGAACATTACATTACACTTTATCGAGGAGCACGATTCACTCTTACTTCCACATTTTAACTCTTCCGGGAGTCCCGATGAACGAGCTCGGGGATTTCGTTCCTTTATTTCTCACGTTTATTCAGTTTTTTGCCAAGTCCCATTTACGTGTTCCTCATGCATAATGCACCTCTTTTATCCTCCTCATTGAAGAGACAAAAAGCTTTATTTCCATAAGGAAAAAAACAATCGTGTCTTTATTCTCATTGTCTTTAAAATTATACAAAACGTCGAAAAATCGTATTTAGAAAAAAATGTCCGAATAGTTGAAACTGCTATGCTTTAACTTTGAAAGCTTTCGGGCTAAAATTCGGCCGAGCAAGTAAATCGGTAACAGCTTCTTGGTCACTACGATTTTTTTGATTAACAGATATTCCTTTCGGTTTCTACAAGATTTTACAAATGTTTATAACAGCAAAATATCGGAAAATTGTAATGATAAAAAAGTGTTTGAATGCATGTGCGTGTGTGACAGGGGTGGAAAATTGAAATTCAAATTGGTTTGAGTTTTTGGCCTAAAATTTGGGCACACAAGTAAATTCGTGAAGATCCTTTCTCCGATACGATTTTTGTGACGATTCATACATTTTTGTTCTTGTTTTCACAAGATATTTTTGTTGAAATTCTCTTTTGATATAATTCAGTCATTTTATTTCATTGCAATTTTTTATTGTTGCACTTGATACGAAAGGCCCCGTGCACTTTTATAAAATTCACGAGTCAAAGAGGTCTGATATGTCAATGAGAAAATACGTCGAGGGGTTGGGAGATTGTGAACTTTGTGCGAGAGGGATTAGAAAAAAGAAATGTGATTGAAAAGAGTCTTGCAAAGTACGAACTATATGTTCGTCATCTCTTCCTCTTTGGAGAGGCTCACAGCCTCTCGAAAGAGTAAGATTTTGTATGCTCCGCAATTAGTCTCGGTGGCCTTTGCTCTCGCACACTTTTTTCTTTCTTTTGCGACGCGCGAAGATGACTATACTCTCTGTTTTAAGCTGACGCAAAGACTGGCGTCACGTAGTGCGTCCATCGGAAGAGGAAAGCGAAATGGGGGAAAAGCCACCACAAACACGAACCCTATGGACATCAACGTAGCCCGCCAAGAATGTATAGACCCTGAATATGTAAACACTCTACCACCCCCGTGACCGCAATCGTGGGAGGAATAATTATGAGTACGAGAAATGTTGTTTTGAAATCGTGAAAAATTTATTCTTCACAAAAATTCTCTAATTTAAAACATTTAAAACATTTAAAATCTATGTGTCATTCTAACGTTTTATTTTAATAGATTCAATGATTCTATTGACTTCGAATGAATTAGTTTAAATCGATGTCATTAGTAAATATTAAAAATAAAACTATATCCGTATCTCGAGAGTTAAAAAATTCAAATTAAACTCGAGAGTTTATAAACTATTGTTTATATATAGATTTGCCAAGAGTGTATTTCATAATCAATATTTTTCATCCAACATAATTTTTCAATACGTTTCAACTACCCCCTTACTTTCTAAGTGACAATCTGTATTTTATCTTCTCAATTTTTTTTAGTCTGCAAAATCTCGTAATCGTCGTTAAGGCCGTAGTCTGGTCTAGAGCGAGATTTTTGACGTCATTTCCAATGTGCAATAACGTTTAAACCGTTGATGTTGTCTTGATGAAAATTTACACGTGCATTTATTGATTCTCAGAGAATACTTGTACATTAAAAAAAAATATTATTTTAAATATTTTCATGTATTTTTTTGCCTTGTTGCAACATGGTGCGCCGAAATCGGCGCCCACTCTGGACGATGTTGCATGCATCTGAAAAAAAAATATATATATATTGGTACTTAAAAATTTTTTTTATTGAGTCGAACAATAATTTTGCCGACATTTTATAACTCGTCGATACCCGAAAATGTATGAAATATCATTAATGAAAGCTCAACAGGCCGCGATTTTGTCAAAAAAATTTTTTAAGTACCAATTCTGCTACCAGTGCTCAGAATACTCATACAGATTGAGAATATATATATATTTTTTTTTTCAGATGCATACAACATCGTCCAGAGTGGGCGCAGATTTCGGCGCACCATGTTGCAACAAGGCAAAAAACTACATGAAAATATTTAAAATCATTTTTTTTTAATGTACAAGTATTTTCTAAGGATCAATAAATGCACGTGTAAATTTTCATCAAGACAACTTCAACGGTTTAAACGTTATTGCACATTAGAAATGACGCCAAAAATCTCGCTCTAGACCAGACTACGGCCTTAAGAAATATTTTTTATGCTCTGTTTCTTATCGTCTCGTTGATATATTACGTTATTCACATTATAAATTGTTGAAATTGCGGAGTATAAAGCCGGCGGGGGTTAAGAAGAGGTGAGGTCCTTTCGCAAACGTTTATACGGCGACGACGAGGACGAGGAGGAGGAAGCGAGAAGAATGGGCTGGTAACGAGAGAGGATACCGCGAGAGGTACTGGAGAAAGAAACAGAGATAGAGAGAGAGAGAAACAGGATATTGCGGAGGGTCGGTGCTTGCGGGTCCGGAGAGCGAGAGGATCGATATCCATCGTCATGGCGACCATCGCATCAACTAGTCCTTCGCATCGGGCTTTCCCTCTCTCTCTCTACGTTCTTTCGTTTTCTTTCTCACTCTTCTGCATCCCTCAAAAATCTGATGGACCAGTAATAATTCTAAATAACGAAATATTTCATTTAAATTGATCCTTCAGTATCATATATACCCATAATCACGGGCATCACTACTTAAAAAATAAAAAATCATTCGTCAAAACACAAAATGATAAATTTATTGAAAAATAGCGATGAAAAAATATAATAAAAGATATTGATCAATGTTGCGTCTGTGTTAAAGAAGAAAATGACGTAAAAGAAGGATTTAGGATGTAGCGAGTATACGACAGAGGGACGAAACGACAAAGAGAAAATAACTTAAGATAAGAGGGATGTAATCTCTCACGAGTTAAGCCTGGAGCACGTTTCTCCAATGTTTGGCTATACGCAGAGACACAGGTTCACTTTATGTGGCTACTATCAAATAGAGGCTGCAGCTGAAAGGCCTTTAAGGGGAGAAATAGGGTTAGGACAGCGTTTTCTCAATGATTTTCATGAATTTTTTTATAGTATAAAAAATGAATATAATTTATTGAAACTTTGGGAATATTTTATACATATATTTAAGTATATACTATAAAATTTTTATACATATATTTAAGTAAATACCATAAAATATTAACGACCCTATATTGCAGGTCACAATCAGACTCAGCATTTTGCGTACATTCTGGAAGCCGCAATTTTCATCTGAAATCAAACGAGGTTGGAATTTACTTTTATTATATGCCTCTCTTCTATATGAACCTAAATGCTATGAAAAAAATAGAAAATTGAATTTTTTACAGGGGTCAAAACAAAAAAACATGATTTTTTGCCATTTTTTTACAACTTTATTTGAAAAAAAAAAAATTATTTTAAATAATGATAATATTTTAGGTTCATATAGAGCGCAATACTATGAAGAAAGTAACTGCCAATTTTCAAAATGATTGGTTGAAAACTTTTCAAACTAGCGTGTACGCAAGTTCAAAAAAAGTCGTTTATAGAAAAACGCGTTTGAGAAAATAGTACCAAGAAAAACAAGCAATATGGGGTCGCTAATATTTTATAGTATATACTTAAATATATGTATACAAATTTTATAGTATGTACTTAAATATATGTATAAAATATTCTCAAAGTTTCAATAAATTATATTCATTTTTTATACTATAAAAAAATTCATGGAAATCATTGAGAAAACGCTGTCCTAACCCTATTTCCCCCCTTAATGGTTTATAACAATAGAACGATTCGGAATTTTCATTTAAAATTTTGGGAACATATTTTTCAATAGTTTTACTAACAATTTATGAAATAAATAAAATCCTCCCTTAAACGTTGAATGAATTTTGTTGAATGATTAGTCTGACGAAGCAAAGGTGAATTATTGTTTAAAAATAATTCAAAATTACTCCTTTGCGTAATTAAAGGTAATTTGGAACAATAATTTATTTACGATTTTTTTCCAAGTCCGATAAAAGCATGACTATGATATCCGAATGAAAAATATTTAAGTTTAACGGATGAATGGTTTTTTTTTTAGAATCGTTATTGTCGTTCAAAATTTGACGATTTTTGAGTCAGAACTTTAAACTACTCACAAATTCTTTTCTCCTACTAATATCTCAGGATTTTAACCATTAAGTGCATCCATTATATTTATATCTCCAGGCTTTTCGTTTTTTCGGAGACAGTTTCTTTTTTCTGTCGTTTTTTTTTTTTTTTTTTTTCAAAGTGTACGCGTGTCTTCGTTCTGATAAATCCTCTAGCATGGGACACGGGAACATTGTGAGGTTCTTTGCTTTTACCTACGGAGAGAGAGAGAGAGAGAGAGAGAGAGAGGAAGAGAGAGAGACGTCTGTGAGCTTTTGCCTATGCTGTTGCTGATGCTGTGCGGGCACGGAAATCGAAAACTTTTAAGCCGACGTGTACGGAAGTATAGCGATATAGATATATACAGAGGGAGCTTACTGTTTGGTACACAGAGTTCGCTGAGCCCTCGAGCGTGAGACACGAGCAAAATAGGAGCAGCTACTAAAAGCTGCTGTACAAAAACCGGAACTTCCAAATCTCCGACAAGTATTTTCATGTTTTAAAAAGGAACAAATTTATAAACATTTCTTTGCTAAAAATATTTTTGTTTTTATGAAAATAGGGGTTGTAAATAAATGATGCTTAACCGTTTTTAATGCCAGAGATTACGGTATTAGGGCGATTCACATAGTTTGTCATTAGTCTATAGGGGGGGGGGGGGGGGGGGTGGCAATTGCCCACAGGTAGGATTTTTCGTTTGAAAGAGAAAACAAAATGGTGCAAATTGAAACTCACATATTGCTTTCTCATCATTTTTGCACATACATACATTTTTCTTTGTGGGTGAAGGGCTTTTTTCAATTTTGGCTTCCTCATAGTGGGAACTTTGTGCAAACGTTGAATTGATGAGGGAGCAATGGCGCTAGTTTGAATTTCTACCACTCTTTTCTCTCGTTTAACTCGACAGTGTGAAATTTCGCAAAATTGATAATATCGTCAATTTTCAACGCTCATATCAATTATCTCCAAGCTTAATATATACGTCTTGATGTTTATTAATTCACGCAGGAACTTTTCACCCGGTAACCCCAAAAATTGTGCGAACTAAAGGCAACAAACACGTATATTGATTTTTCAAAAAATTCAAAATTCCATACATTCCAAACGCCTCAATCGATTTTCTCTAAATTGAATACCAAAAAAACATTTGATGATATAGTCAATTTATGTGAAAAGTTTTATGCTCCCACATCACTTTTACTTATGCAGAAAGCTCCAACTATGGGGAAGCCAAAATTGAAAAAGCTCTTCACTCAAAGAGAAAAACATTTGATGATATAGTCTATTTATGTGAAAAGTTTCAACCTGCTAGCTCGAAAATTACACGTATGAAAAAATACCGTATCGTGTAAAATCCGAACGAGTTATTCAATCGTGAGGAAAATTATTTCGCACAAAGGCTGCTGGCAGTTCCTATTGCGCGCAAAATTCTCACCCGGAATAGTTATAGGCGTTTGAATGTTGCACACACTCACACACAAAACTTTTTTTTCTATAAATGCGTGGCTTTTCAACGCGTTAACAAATTGTTCAAATTGTTTAACACTGTCACTGTTTAACACTGTCATTGAAAACAGAAAATTAGAAATTTTCACGAAAGCTTCCTCCAATTTGAGAAAGCAAAAGTAATTCGTTTATTTCATGTCTGTGGCTGACATTAAACAAAGAAAACTTATGAAACCATCATAATCTGCCTGAGGACATTCGAACAGTTGAATTGTATCGAAAAAGTGCAACATTGCCCTTGGACGTCCGTTATGTAGCTCGTTCACCCTTATTTCAATGAAATAAAAAATATTTCGGCTAAATATTTCAATTTATTCACCAGTCAAATTTCAATGCATATTTCCCTAACGTATAAAATACTCATTCTAACAAGTAGAAATATGTCAGAATGCAATATGAATTTAATTTTGTCGTGGGCAAATGACGTATATAAAAGTCTCATAAAAGTAGAAGTGAAATGTAAGACTGTCGATATAAAGGCAAGAGGGATTTTTCTTCGAGAGTCGGTATAAACGTTATGGAAATATCTCTCGACAATTTTCTCGCGATCGAAAGAGAAGACCAAGAGGATTTCTAGGCGTGAACGACAGAGAGACTGTTACGAATAAATTTCGTGCTATATGGTAAAAGTCAGAAAATACTTTGTGCCATAGAATTTAGCCCTGGAACATTGTGGATGGAGAGAGAGAGAGACAGTGACAGAGAGAAAGAGACGAGATACTTTGGGTGCACGATCGAACGAATAACTTCCTTGGGGATTTCACGAGAACCTCCTGTGTGCGCTTCGAAAGTCGAGAGGGATATAGAGGAGTCACTGTGTCTCTACGACTCAATATAACCGATCGCCAAGAGCGAAATACCCGTCTCACTCTTTCTCATACACATAACTTTGGCTGTACGACTATTGACCTTTCGTCGAACGTCTCACTCGACATCCTTCGATGCTTCTAATATAGAACGATGCCTCTGGCCGGACAACTTTGTGAAATAAGACGTCTAGCTATATCGAGAGACACACGAGTCAATTGAACTAAAATCAAAGATTCATCGTGGTTACCCTTCGTCGAAACAGCGGAACGGTAATCGTCGGGATACAAAAGTAACGACACTGGCCGAGTCTTTTGGAAATTTACGTTATATAAAGAAGGAAAATAACGAAATAAACAAGTGAAAAGTGAAACTATCATTTTATTTTATCAAGATCTTGTGTTATAGAATTACTTGCCAAATCGAGACAACGAAGCGTATTGTAATGAAAATTCGACAAAAAAACGTAACGTATTTTTTTATATTGCATAGTTAATTTGTTACTAACAATTTTCTGACGATTTTTCAAGCAAATTTTTCACTTTTCACTTTAGAAATGCGCCACTTGGCCAAAAATCAATATATCGAAAAAATCCTACGCACTTCCATAGAAAATGTATTTTTAAGTATATATTCTAAATTTCAAGTGAATCGTTTGAAAATTGTCTGAGTTATATTTCCGGCCAACGAAAACGGAGACGTCATCGCAAAAATGCTGCACAGCCGCCATTTTGAAATTAATTGCTTCAAAAAAATTATTGTATACAGTCACTGATGTGTATGATAAACACCCTATTTTGTAATCTCGATTTATTTTGTAGTTTTTCTGAAAAAAAAAAATCCCCAAAAAGCCTATTTGTTCGGCCTGTAGAGTGGCCTAACCCCGTAACTTAATAATACCTTGTATTTCGCAGAGAACGTATCACTGAAATTGAGACAACGTAGAGAGGTATACTGTAAAAAAAAAAAAAAAACAACAATAGCGAGATTGTTTCAAGGCTTTTTCGTAGATTGATTCGTTTCGACGGATTGCCATCGAGTCAATCTGATCGTTACCCGTTGAATCTCCGAGTTGATAATCAAATTCACATCGACCTATATACTCGTACAACAATGACTGTACTGTCAGTGGTTTAGAACACAATAGAGACGTAAAAAGTTAGTGCATAAAGTGACTCTTTCAATTTGAGAAACGCAATCTGTTCGGCAATCACAGATGAGGATACAATATTTTCACTTAGTTGATTCAATCGATTTACGTGTATTTTAGATGGAAAGTCTTTTCACGCTAAGGGAAAGTACTTAGAATTAATATTAAGGGCTGTAACTTTCAGGGAATTTGTTATACGACATATCCAACAAAATTTCAAGTGGGGACTGAGAAAAAAAAATAGTCGAAAAAAAAAATCGCTCTAATATACATGAAGAGAAAAATAAGAGTAATAATAATTTTTTAAACAGTTGAACAAACACAGTTTACAAAACTCAATGAATCGTGTGCAAATTAAAAATTTGCGCATTGCTTCCTCGTTATTTCATCTCACCCACGATCCACCTCAATGAGAACTTTATTTTTTTTAATTTTGGTTTCCTCATAGAGAAATCCTTCAGAGCGAGTTGAAATAATGAGGAAACAATGTGCAATTTTCTAATTTTCGCACTCCTCTTCTAACATCCATTTCGACAATCAGACGTTCATTTTTTAATTCAAAAAGTGCAAAATTTCACAGAATCCGAACACTTTCACCGATTCGCTCTAAATTCAATACCAAATATCATTTGACGATACTGTATGCACGAAAGAAAAAAAAAACGAAGATCTGTAACTAAAAAAATTGTTATGGCCATTATTTGACATTTTAGTCTGACCACGTACGTTCAGATTTTCTTTTTTAATATATTTTTGTAACTAGTAGGGACATTTTGAACGGTTTGATATGAAATTCTTGGAAAATATATTTATCACGAAGACAAAGCTTTCTGTATGAGGAAGTAAAGTCCTTTAGATAAATATATAATAAATAGATATTGAAATATGATTAAGATTGCCTAAACAGGACTTTAAAATAGATTTTAGTGGTTCCCTGTTGGAATTTGTGAAGAAATTTTTACTTTAAACACTATTAATAGTATCTTCAGGGCTCACATACCCTTGAAATTTTCAAAAAATCGATGCTATTTTTACTGATTTTTATTCTTTGTACTTTTAAGAATTAAAAAAAAAAATTTTTAAGAAAATTCCACTCCGTTACAGAGTTATGGCTGGAATGGGAGACTAGCCGTAAGTTTACGTTACGTACCTACCCAGAAACTTTAAACGTGTTTCTCTCAAAACTACGTTTTTAGACAGTGTCAGCACGATAACTCAGTCAATTTTTGATATTTTTAAACTTTTTTTTCTCTTTAAATCTTGATAATTATTTTCTCTATAGTCTGACGGGAGGTTTTTTTAATTTTTTGGTTCGACAATTTTTTATGAATTATTAAACACTCATTTTTTTTTTTTAATTGCATATTAAAGTTTGAAATACTGTAATTTCTTCATTTAAAAAAAAATAAGATAAAAATTCCCTCCGTCAGACTATGACTACTACATTATTTTACTAGATTCTTTTTTATTTTTGCAGACGAGATAGGTTTTGGTAAAAAATAATGTTAGTCTTAAGAAAAAAAAATTCTTTACATTTTTTATCTTATAGTTGAAAAGTTAATAAAAAATGTGAAATCAACAATTTAATTTTTTTTTCCCCATATAACCTTTATAATAATTTTTCAAATTTACTCGGTTTTCAAGGCGCGCAGCAACATGCGAGTCCTGAAGACGGATTGATCGTAACGAACATCCTAAGGGCATATTGATGAAATGAAAGAAAAGTGCGTTTCTATGGGGTCAGTCGATACAAACGAACAAGGTCGTTATATATCGCAGGATTTACGCAACGATAATTGTACAGGGGTGTCGCTCCGAATAGCACGTATATGTATATACGTGATCGTCGTCGTATATCCCTGCTGTGCATAAATCAACGGTTTCATTCATAAACTCGGCTCATTCGGTCAGTGGTCCACGCACACGCTTTGTATGCACGCATATATTTTATATGCAGTCATAATATAATATATACCAGTATATGTCAAAAACGCACTGTATCAAATTGTTACGATGGAATAATGAGGAAATTTCACGCCCGGAGCCGGAGTAATTAAAACTTTTTTTTTCTTCCCTCGCGCGTGCTAAGGGTCTCACTGGAAAAGGTCGGAAGTAGAGCTAATCTCGTTTTCATCGTAAATCTTCGGTTGTCTGACAATGAGAGAACTTCGACGTAATATTTTTTTACCTCTTTTTTAAACGTTTCCGAACGATTTTCCTCTTTTCTCTCTCTCGTCTTATTTTTACGTTTTTTTTTTCTCATTGTTTTACGAATGATTTTCTTCTTTACGTTTTTTTTTTTCATCAATATTTTATGAACAATATTTTGATGTCTTGTGGTATTTTTATATCAATCATTTTTCTAACTCGTTTAACTTTTTCGATTTACTCCCACAAGTGCAACCCTATATTTACGATTACAATTGCACAATTGTTGCCCAGAAAATTTTATGTTTATGCCAAAAACACTTTGTAACAAAATTTTCTACTGGAAGTGGCCATATCATCGTCTAACCGGGAAACCAAGAGACTCCCATCGATTTTTTCTAACTCCGAGCCCCAGTAGATTCTGCCCTCGAATGCAGTGCACTGTTGTGCTCTGGACGAGAAATAAAGATTGCTCGACCGTACGAAAAGATCCCCTGCGGGCATGTGCAATTTTCCCGCATCGACTGACTCGGCATACAATATAACCCACGATTTCCGTCTCGGCGAAACTGATTTTTACCCCTTTGACGATTGAGCAGAATGATGCAATATTTTTGTCTGTTAAATCATCGACTCGTGATATCGAAAAATGTACGAATTGCTTGATTGCTTTTCTACGAAAATTGCAATCAAGTAATGTTCTTTTTTTTATTGTCAAAATTCAGGAGGTACAAAAACTAATAAGCAAAATTGTGTAAATTAGAAACTTACACATTGCTTTATCATTATTTTGTCTCGCTCACAAAACCCATTTTATTAGCAGGATAATTGGAGGAAGCTTTTCGTGAGCGAGATAATATAACGAGGAAACAATATGCAAGTTTCCAATCTGCACGTTATTTTTCCGACTTCGATTTTAATAGACTTTTTTTTTAAATACAGACAAACCCAAAGGTTTATAAAATCTAAAACCTTTCATCGATTTTTCCTAAATTCAACGTCAAATATCGCTTGATGATACTCTATTCATACGTTAAAAAAATTCATTTCTATATCTCAAAAATAGCAGCATTTAGAATGATTACAGACTTATTTTCAAAAATTGTTTTTAACTCGAATTTTCATGAAATTAGCACCTAAGACCCGATTCTCACCAAGGACATCAACCATCCTTTGACGATACTGTATTAATATGAAGAAATTTTAGCCGGTTGTCTCAAAATTTGCGAAAGTTTTTAAATTAATCTTTAAAAAATTTCAAAAATTTATAAAGATCAAACGCTTCGACCGATTTTGACCAAATTTAATTCCAACCGTACTTTAACAATGTTTTGTTTATAAAAAAAAAATCAGTTCGACATCTCAACATTTACGAAAGTTCGAGCAACCACAAGTCTTTCTTAACTTGCCAGAGTCGTAAAAACTTTGAATTTAGAATTTTTTAATAGAAGACTTGATACATCGAATTTGTACAATTTCTGCTGCGAGTTAATAGTGTTTAATAACTAATACTTATAGCAGTTATTAGCGAATCTTTAAGACAGCAGCAGAGCGAACGAAAAATTAGATTCACTCTGCATCGACGACGACAACGTCGCGATGTTCTTTCTGGGTCGTCGGGACATTGGATTTGCGATAAGAAATCGAGCAAACTCTAAAACAGTACCATAACTTATCCGACAATCGTTAACGCGCCTGAGAAGTGTCGTTAAAACCGGTGGCGACACGTTTCTAATTTGCACGTTTTTTTTTTCAACTTTGGTTTTAATAGGCTGTTTTTTAAATACAGACAAACCCAAAGGTTTATAAAATCTAAAACCTTTTTACCGATTTTTCCTAAATTCGTCAAATATCGTTTGATGATACTCTATTCATACGTTAAAAATCTTAATTTCTATATCTCAAAAATAGCAGCATTTTGAATGATTACAGACTGGTTTTGAACATTTTTTTTAATTCGCATTTTTATAAAATTCACACCTAAGACCCGATTCTCACCAAAGACATCAAACATCCTTTGATGATACTGTATTAATATGAAGTTATTAAGTTATTAGTTATTAAAGTATTTTTTCGAAAATTTCAAAAATTCATAAAGATCAAACGCTTTGACCGATTCTGTCCAAATTTAATTTCAACCGTACTTTAACAATGTACTGTTTGTACAAAACAGAACAAATTCTCAAAATAGTAATTATTCCAATTTTAATGTTACATTAATAGATATTCAGATTTAGTTTTTTTTTTAAGTGCGAGAGCGGAACCTTTTTCTAAACATCATTTATAGAATTCCGAACCGTAAAACGGAACCCTTATGGTAAAATACGATCGTTCGTCCGTCCGTCTGTCCGTCCTTATGTCAGAAGCCTCTAACTCCCAAACGGTTGAACCTATCAACTTGAAATTTGGCATGTAACTAGATTAGCATGTTCCGAAAATGATCGCTTAGTCATGTTTGAAGAACTATTTTTCCGAGAATTTACAGAGGCCAAAATGTGTGATTTCAGAAAAAAAAAGTTGATTTTCTGTTCCGGCGAGTGGGATATATTTTGAAAGGGCTCGCATTAAGGCCGTAGTCTGGTCTAGAGCGAGATTTTTGACGTCATTTCTAATGTGCAATAACGTTTAAACCGTTGAAGTTGTCTTGATGAAAATTTACACGTGCATTTATTGATCCTTAGAGAATACTTGTACATTAAAAAAAAAAAATTATTTTAAATATTTTCATGTACTTTTTTGTCTTGTTGCAACATGGTGCGCCGAAATCGGCGCCCACTCTGGACGATGTTGTATGCATCTGAAAAAAAAAAATATATATATATTCACAACCTGTATGAGTTTTCTGAGGACTGGTAGCAGAATTGGTACTTAAAAAAAATTTTTATTGAGTCGAACAATAATTTTGCCGACATTTTATAACTCGTCGAATAATGAAATATCATTAATGAAAGTTCAACAGGCCGCCATTTAGTCAAAATTTTTTTTTAAGTACCAATTCTGCTACCAGTGCTCAGAATATTCATACAGATTGAGAATATATATATATATTTTTTTTTTTCAGATGCATACAACATCGTCCAGAGTGGGCGCCGATATCGGCGCACCATGTTGCAACAAGGCAAAAAACTACATGAAAATATTTAAAATAATTTTTTTTTTTATGTACAAGTATTCTCTAAGGATCAATAAATGCACGTGTAAATTTTCATCAAGACAACTTCAACGGTTTAAACGTTATTGCACATCAGAAATGACGTCAAAAATCTCGCTCTAGACCAGACGACGGCCTTAAGGATTGAACAAATATTTGTTAATATTTTTTTAATGAATATTTTCTCCGATATCCAGCAAAATGTTCGTTTTTACTATGTCAACCCAGCTCGCCTTTGTTTCGAAACTGTTGCATAAAAAATTCCGAAATAATTCCAACGTACAAAGGCACATGGGAAGTTTAGAGGAAAACCAAAGTGATGTCGAAATTGTCATTAGTTTTTGAGACATATGAAATAAAATGAGTGTCTCACAATCGTGTTTTTTAAATTTTCATCGACGAGATTGTATCGACCGTTTTTTAAAATATATTTTCATAAAATTGTATGCAAATTAAATAAATCGATTTTCTTGTTCATAAATAATTTGTCTGTACGATTTTATATTAAAGCAACGTTAAACGCGATTTGTTCGGAAAATTTATGATACTAGAGGCTGTCGATAAAATCATTATAATTACGTAACGAAGGTGAGTGATATGGAGAAGAAAAACGTGCGACCAATAGAGAGAGAGAGGTTGATGTGTGTGACCTCGTCATTGTTCAATCTCCGACAATAAAGTCCAGCACGGGTCTAGCGAGTTTCAATGCTCATTATCCTCCTCGTCGTCGTTAATTAACAAATTTTCCGCTAGTTAAGGATCATTAAAACCGCGCCTCATTTATTCTTTTTATTTCCTCACGCGACATACAAATCTCATTCTGTCTCAATTCCAATCGTTGCTAGATATACTATTTTTGGGTTGAAAAAACTTTGCTGACAATTTATAAAGTATAATGTATCATACATTCACGACTGTGTTTGTACGAGGAGATAAGATACACAGGAGATAACGTTACTTTCAACTCTCAAACATTACATTTAATATATAGTCGAGTATTAATCCATTTAATAGATAGTAAAGTATTGAATCAAAAGGGCGTATTTTTATTAAATTATCGGGCAAATTACGACCATCGAATTTTTATCGATCGACGATACGCCGAAACAAAACCACTCGTCATAGAATTTGAATGTCTCGAGTAATTAATCAGATCGTTGCACTCGTGAGAGACGATAAGATTGCGATATTTATTTTATTTAAACAGTATTTTAATAAATCAAAATGTATTTAATTTAACAAAAATGTTATTCTATAAATTGATGCAAATCAGTTAGTTCCACTGTGAAGAGAATTAACGTAAATTGTTTAAAAGGACGTGGATGGTGGAAAATATAAAATTCTTTTTTAAATGAAAATATAGTTGATGAAATTGTCAGTCAGCGACGATCGGGAGATAATGAATTTTCATGACATCGGCTTTGAGCTGTGAAACTTTTGCTTACTGACAGTTGATTTATGAATTTTCTATCACACAAAAGGTCCAGAGTTTATGGTGACATTCAGAATAGTTGAAATAACTTCAACATGTACATTAGGGTGGGTCAAATAAAATGACTAATTTTTTTTTCCTCGATATAATGAAAAATGTATTGTTTGGTATCTCAAAAAAACCCTCTGCAAGTATGAGCCCTTCATATTTAAATTAAGAGGTCCCTCATCGCGAATTTTCATTTCCCATTTAAATAACATGGAAACATTTTTTGTTTAACTTTGGAATTTTATTAGACTTAAACCGTTGATGTTAGGAGAGTCTTTTGGCACCTTTTTATAGAACATTTGATGCTCTACAAAAAAGCTCTCTTGTGTCTAATCGATAAAAGTAACCGTACAAAAAATAATCGGTGATAATTAGCTCTGGATTCTACTTATCGCGTTTATTAGTATATAAATTTCAAATTTGTTAACGTTTAGTTATCGATATGAATAAATATACTACTAATATATTACTAATATACTAATCTACTACTAATACATTACTAATTGTTTTCAAACAAATATGAGAGAATCCAGAGCTAATTATCACCGATTATTTTTTGTACGGTTACTTTTATCGATTCGACACAAGAAAGCTTTTTTGTAGAGCATCAAATGTTCTAGAAAAATGTGCTAAAAAATTCGTAACATCAACGGTTTAAGTCTAATAAAATTCCAAAGTAAAAAAAAAATGTTTCCATGTTATTTAAATATGAAATGAAAATTCGCGATGAGGGACCTCTTAATTTAAATATGAAGGGCTCATACTTGCAGAGGGTTTTTTTTTGCGATGCCAAACAATACATTTTTCATTATATCGAGGAAAAAAAAAATTAGTAATTTTATTTGACCCCCCCTAATATACATATATGGGGGAGACCGGGGTATAACGGTCCTCTAAGAAAATATCGCTGCCGGAACCCTGCCAATAAAATCAATTCATTGCTTGTCAACCAAAAATAATATTTTTGCCTGACCTTTGGTGGGAAACACCCTCCCATCAAAATTTGTCCATTTCTCCAATATCGACGGTGCTTCCGTTAATGGCGCCTTTCTTTTGAATGTCAATTAGCAACGGCGTCGTTTAACATTCGAACATTGTCTCGACTCATTCAGAATGATCCTCAAAAGACGGGAAACCGTGTTTCTAATTTTTTCTTCGACGACTTGAAATTTTCGAAACAACAAAAGTTTCAATGAGCGCAGATTTGGCGTTAGGACTCTAATCTTACTACTATACTAAAGCTGAAGAGTTTGTATATCTGTTCGAACGCGCTAATTTCAGAAAATATTTTTCTAGTGATTGATGCTTTTATTTTTTTACATAATTTCCTGATGGTATTTACAGTTAATGAGATGCACTCGGTTACTCATAATGCGTACAAAACAGATATATAATTCAAATTTAATGGCAAGTGAAATAGCGGGGCAGAGCTGGTTATGAATATTTTCGAAAATTACAATTATTGTTTGTTAATTAAGCCTATTTAAAAAATTTTTAATATTTTTTCTAATATTTTTTTTTTTATAATTTTGAACAGGATCGTTTTGACTCCGTCTCCTATATACGAGGTGTGTAAATTAAGTAATGAGACTGGTTTTTTTTCATTTTTTTTATTCAAATAGAATTACAATTTTATATTGTCACCCTCAAAATAACTTCCGTCTGAAGCCACAGAGCGCTGGAGACGGTTCTTCCAATCCTCATAGCAGTGCTGGAACTCCGATAATGGAATAGCCTTCAGCTAGTCGGTTTGAATGTTTGAATGTTTTCGAGGGTCCCAAAATAAGTTCCCTTGAGGTGATTTTTCAATCTCGGGAAGAGAAAAAAGTCACAAGGACTCAAGTCAGGCGAATCCATATTCGCCTGACTTGAGTCCTTGTTACTTTTTATTAAAAACTCGTTTATTGAAATTTCTGTGTGACAAGGAGCATTATCGTGATTGTACTCATCCCCAATTCATTGGTCAAAATCTGATGAACGATGGTGTGAGTTAAATTCAACTCTTCCCCGATCATTCTGACTGTCAACCGACGATATGAACGCACAAGATCCCGGATTCTGTCGACATTTTCATCGGTTCTTGAAGATGAAGGCCTTCCGCTTCGTGTTTCATCTTCAATCGACTCTCTTCCTTCTGAAAATGCCTTAAACTACCGAAAAACCTGGGCTCTTGACAAAACACTGTCTCCGTAGGCCTGCTGAAGTTTAGCAAAAGTTTCCGTTGCAGTGTGCCCAAGTCTGAAGCAAAACCTGATAGCACACCGTTGCTGGAAATGTATATCTCTCATTTTTAGAACACAATAGAAAAAAATGTTTGCCAAAAAAATCGTTACGGACAACCAAATGACTCGAGCGAGTTCAAACCCGTACTGAAGGCGTATCACATGTTTCCCTGCCGCCCCTCCAAGCCCAGGGCCTTAAGTGTTGCCAGCTCGAACGCTACGTTGCCAGTCTCATTACTTAATTTACACACCTCGTATGTCTGGGGGATCTAATATTGCAATGACACGATTTCACGAAACATTCAACAGTGAGCTATGCTCAGAAGGTCTCTCGTTCCCACTTTCTCTCTCAATCTCTCGCTCCCTGACTCGCAAAACAATCGTCTCGAAACTTTCATAACGACGTTACGACTTCATCGCGAGCCAGTTTTCAATTAAATTCGTTATAATTGATCTAATGTGTCTCGGTTCGTTTGCCCGTTAAATTTCTAACAGTTTACAATTAGTAACATCAGATACTTCGAAGCCACGTCTCATAAATTGCAAAATTAAAAAGTAAAGCAACATATTTTCTCAAAAAACTTCCATCCGACTATTTTTAAAGATATATTGAAAATTTCATGTGAATCGATTGAAAATTGTCTGAGTTATGTTTCCGGCCAAGCAAAAAACGGAGACGTCGTCGTAAAAACGCTACACAGCCGCCATTTTTTAATTAAGGGGGGAAATAGGGTTAGGACAGCGTTTTCTCAATGATTTTCATGAATTTTTTTATAGTATAAAAAATGAATATAACCTATTGAAACTTTGAGAATATTTTATACATATATTTAAGTATATACTATAAAATTGGTATATACTATATACTATATACTATAAAATTTAAGTATATACTATAAAATAAAAAAGACTCAGCATTTTGCATTCTGGAAGCCGCAATTTTCATCTGAAATCAAACGAGGTTGGAATTTACTTTTATTATGTCTCTCTTCTATATGAGCCTAAATGCTATCAAAAAAATAGAAAATTGAATTTTTCACAGGGGTCAAAACAAAAAAGCATGATTTTTTGCCATTTTTTACAACTTTATTTGCAAAAAAAAATTATTTCCAATAATGATTCCGATTTTAGGTTCATATAAAGCGCAATACTATGAAGAAAGTAACTGCCAATTTTCAAAACGATTGGTTGAAAACTTTTCAAACTAGCGTGTACGCAAGTTAAAAAAAAGTCGTTTTCAGAAAAACGCGTTTGAAACACTTGGCGCGCTCGGGGCCTGAAGTAGAGCTACTCACTTTAACGGCTTATAACAATAGAACGGGTCGGAATTTTCATTTAAAATTTTGGGAACATATTTTTCAATAGTTGTACTAACAATTTATGATATAAAAAGAATCGATTTTTTGAATCGACTAACCCTATTTCCCCCCTTAATCGCTTCGAAAAAATGATTATATACAGTCACTGATATGTATGATAAACAACCTATTTTGTAATCTCAATTTATTTTGTAGTTTTTTTGAAAAAAAATCCTCAAAAAAGCCCATGTTTTTCGGCCTTTAGAGTGTCCTAACCCCGTTAAAAAAAAATGAGAAATATCATTGAAAAAAAGATCTTGACCTTGGTCATTGAATGTTCTCGCCCGCAAACACGCGCCGCAAGAATTCCCCTCGTTTTCTCGCGACTACAATTTCACACGATGATACATATTAGCCCCGTCGAGACTATTTTCACCTTGGTGATGCTTCGTTTCGCACACTTCCGTTTCTCTCGTCCATTTTTCTTCGCTCACCGCCCTCTTTTTCTTCTTCATATATCCTCGAACACATTATGTTTTACCTTGGTTCGAAATAAGGTCTGTGCGAAGGGTTCGGAGTGGTGCTCTCGTGTAAGGACTGCGGATGATACTCGGGCACGCAATCTACATAACTCGTCCCCTTTGCTCTAACTATATATATGGGACATTTCAGACCAAACCGAAAGATCCACAGGCTCACTATTTGTTTTTCCATTTAGTATATGCGATGCTAAAAAATTTAATGATTTTTGTCTCGCATAATGTCGACTATTTGCATCGACACTGTTTTTTTTCTATCGTGAAATATTTCATCAAATATCAACTATATTCGTTATAACAAAAATATTAAAAAAGAAGGAAGAGAAATGCATAAATTTTCCTTTTGTTTTGTAACTCCTGAACTAAGTAAACAATTTTATTTTTTAACGATGCATTGACTGTAGAAAATGTCAGAACAGTCGATGATATTCAATATTGATTTGAGGGTTTAGGCCACTTTAGAAGCCGAAAAAATAGGCTTTTTTGGGGATTTTTTTTAGAAAAACTACAAAATAGGGTGTTTATCATACATATCAGTGACTGTATACAATAATTTTTTTGGAGCGATTAATTTCAAAATGGCGGTTGTGCAGCGTTTTTGCGATGACGTCTCCGTTTTTGTTGGCCGGAAACGTAACTCAGACAATTTTCAACCGATACACTTGAAATTTTGAATATATCTCTTAAAATACATTGTCCATGGAAGTGCGTAGGATTTTTTTCGATATATTGATTTTTGGCTAAATGGCGCACTTCTAAAGTGAAAAGTGAAAAATGTGCTTAAAAAATCGTCAGAAAATTATTAATAACAAATGAACTATGCAATATAAAAAAAAAATCCTACGCACTTCCATAGACAATATATTTTTAAAGATACATTAAAAATTTCAAGTGAATCGGTTGAAAATTGTCTGAGTTATGTTGCCGGCCAACAAAAACGGAGACGTCATCGCAAAAACGCTGCACAGCCGCCATTTTTAAATTAATTGCTTCAAAAAAATTATTGTATACAGTCACTGATTTGTACGATAAACACCCTATTTTGTAATCTCGATTTATTGTGTAGTTTTTCTGAAAAAAAATCCCCAAAAAAGCCTATTTTTTCGGCCTCTAGAGTGGCGTAACCCAAACACATTTTGCTTCAGAACTATCGGATGAATTTTTGAATTTTTTCGCTTCGCCCTGCAACGTGCAGGTAGGGAAAATAAAATAGTCAAGATTCTGTCGATTTGCGATAAAATGTCCCGTACATTTAACGAGACAGTGTCGAGTAGATAGCGAGAACTCGAGGGGGGCATTAAAGAGCGCTGCGTTCGCACGAGATCACGAGACCATCCGAAAAGGTGTGCGAAAGAAAGACGAGATTAAAAGACGTGAAAAAAAAAGAACGAAGAAAAAACGAGGCATCCTGTCGACTCACCATCGGAGGTACTACGGAGTTAATACCAGGTATATCCGGCTTTTAGTTATAGTAGGGGAGGTATTTTTTTGTGAAAATATACAGGAGAGGGTATCCTGATATTTGTTTTGTTTGCCCACAGTGCATTTCAATAAAAATATAGTTTGAACTCGTTTTATGAATAGTTTCATTAACGATGTTGAAGTTTTTATCGTTGGAATGCAACGAAAATAGATTATTTATACCGTTCATCCCTCTTAAGGTTGGATTTTCAAAGACAAAAATCATTCAAACGATCATTGAAACAAAAATCATTTTTTAAGGGTCTCTTTTAAAGAGATTAATCAAATGGGCAAAAGAAGCGAGAGCAACACTGAAAATGAAAATTTAAAAAACCTATTTTCGTTGCGTTTCAACGAAACAAACTTCAACATCATATTTTTCAACGTAATTATAAAAAACTTGAAAGTTTTTTTTGCTCTAATTAAATCAAACGAACGTATAAATATTACGGACTCTACGAAATATCTCATTTTCAATATGTTCTACATGACAAATTTCATATTTTAATTATGGCAATTCAATGATTTTCATTTACGTAGCTTTTAATATTAATTAATATAGATTAAACATTAAGTTAATTAAATGAATGAACGTTCTCGTCTTTACTAATTAATATAATAATAATTATTCGTCGAGTGTGCTTTCGAAATACGTAAAAGTTGAATACATTTAACGTGAGAGACACAGAGTGAGAGTAATCTCGTTGAGCAGAGGAGCTTTTCAATGGATTTTCAACGACCGGTACGGATAGTCTGTATGAAGAATAAAGAAGAGGTATATAAGGGGATGATAGAGGGAGAGAAACGACTAGAGAGACTCAATCTCGTTTTGAAAGCCGCCAGCCGATTCGTATCCCCCTTTTTTTATCTCTCTCTCTCTCTTTTTCTCCCTCTAGAGTAGAGAAAAAGTTTTTCAACCGGGAAAGAGATAAAGAGAAGCAGGCAGAGAAGAGACCCACGAACGGAAAAAGCATACAGAGAGAAAGAGACTTACGATCTCGCATTAAGAGAAGTTTCACACAGCAGGTACCAGAAATGGCCCCCCAGCCCCGCTAACGCTTCGGGACTTGAAACTTTTGTCCGGTATGCCATTTCGAAGATTGGATTTCCCATTGGAATATCGATTCTCCTGTGGCTATATGTACTCTCAATCTCGCCATAGTCGCTATCAAAATGTACATTAATACATTACTCTTTAATTAAGGGGGGAAATAGGGTTAGACGGTTCAAAAAATCGAATTTTTTTTTATTTCACAAATTGTTAGTAAAACTATTGGAAAATATGTTCCCAAAATTTTAAATGAATATTCCGACTCGTTCTACTGTTATAAGCCATTAAGGTAGTAGTCTGGTAACTTAAGCCGATTTTCATGTCTTTTTTGGAGGACGTTTTTTTGTAGGAAAATGAAAATGAATCGTTTTGGATATTCAGGATTTTTTTATTTACACATTAAAGATACGAAAAAAAAATTTGTTGAATAAATTTAATAGTTTATTATTATTATTATTATTTATCGAAGTTGGCACCTCGAAGTTGACAGCCCGGGTCCTAACTTTTTTTCTACCGAACCGATTGCTTTCAAATTTTAATAGACTACTCTACACACTTATAGTTCTCGTCGGAACTACCGAGAAATTTTTTCACCCCTAACTTTTTATTTTACAACCCCTTCTTTGCTAAAGTCCTTTTATTTTAGCAAAGAAGGGGTTGTAAAATAAAAAATTAGAGGCGAAAAAATTTCTCGGTAGTTCCGACGAGAACTATAAGTGTGTAGAGTAGCCTGTTAAAATTTGAAAGCAATCGGTTCGGTAGAAAGAAAGTTAGGACCCGGGCTGCCAACTTCGAGGTGCCGACTTCGATCAATAATAATAATAACAATAAACTATTAAATTTGTTCAAAATTTTTTTTTTTCGTATCTTTAATATATAAATAAAAACATCCTAAATATTCAAAACGATTCATTTTTATTTTCCTACAAAAAAACGCCCTCCAAAAAAGACATGAAAATCGGCTTAAGTTACCAGACTCCTATCTTAAAGTGAGTGGCTCTCCTTCAGGCCCCGAGCGCGCCACGTGTTTCAAACGCGTTTTTCTGAAAACGACTTTTTTTGAACTTGCGTACACGCTAGTTTTAAAAGTTTTCAACCAATCGTTTTGAAAATTGGCAGTTACTTTCTTCATAGTATTGCGCTCTATATGAACCTAAAATCGGAATATTATCATTATTTAAAATAATTTTTTATTTGCAAATGAAGTTGTAAAAAATGGCAAAAAATCATGTTTTTTTGTTTTGACCCCTGTAAAAAATTCAATTTTCTATTTTTTTGATAGCATTTAGGTTCATATAGAAGAGAGACATATGATAAAAGTAAATTCCAACCTCGTTTGATTTCAGATGAAAATTGCGGCTTCCAGAATGTACGCAAAATGCTGAGTCTGATTGTGACCTGCAATTTGGGGTCGCTAATATCTTCGGTGTTTTTCAAGGAAATTCTTCAAAAATTTTATAGTCTATACTTAAATATATGTATAAAATATTCTCAAAGTTTCAATAAATTATATTCATTTTTTATACAATAAAAAAATTCATGAAAATCATTGAGAAAACGCTATCCTAACCCTATTTCCCCCCTTAAGGAAAATCATACCGTAATATGATATTTGATTATTATAAAATTCGCAATAATTGAGAATACATTGAAGTGTATTTTTTTTAAAGAAAATTGACGTCTGATTACGGGGCTGGGTAGTCTCATAATATTTGTTTACCGATGTTCTATCGCACGGTCGCGCTTCGCTGAAAGATAGCTTCGCTTCGCTGTCAGATCGAACGATTTTTGGGTGTTACGATTTTTTTTCGTACCTTTTCTTTGCACTTCTTAAATGGTGAAAAGCTTTCTAAAAACTTGCTGTTGGAACTATCCATTTTATTTAAATTTCCATTTTTTGAAAAAAAAAAAAAAATCTGAATAAAACATTATATGATTATATTGGAAGTTCTTGAAATGCCAATTCAATACTTCGTCTGTAAACATTTTTTCCGCACCTCCCGTCTGTAAGCGTGGGTCT
Source organism: Oxytorus armatus (assembly GCA_958009045.1). NCBI lineage: Eukaryota > Metazoa > Arthropoda > Insecta > Hymenoptera > Ichneumonidae > Oxytorus > Oxytorus armatus. The sequence goes on from OY253750.1 coordinate 3,781,810, forward strand.
TTCGCGTCCGGCCATTATTTCACCCCCCTTAATGCACTCAAAAATTCTGAAAAAATTCATGCTACTTTTCGAAATATTAATTTTGAAGTACCAATTGCAAAATTCTCGCAAATTTAATTTGTTCATAATTTTTTTTGTTAAATAAATGAAGAAATTGGTAGAAAAAAAATTGATTTAAAAAAAAAAATTGTAACTAAGAGAAAAATGAAGATAGCGTAATTTTGCAAATTGCAAATTAAAGGTGAATAGTGTAGCTTTAAGAAAAAAATTATTTCGTTTCGTTTGTTTGAAGCTAAATGCTCAAATTTTGGACATGAAAACAGGCAATAAATTATGTACGATGCATTATGTACAAACCAAACGTGTTTTTGCTCGGACACGAACGACCGAGGTTTACAGACGAAGTGTTAAGCATGGAGAAGTAAAATGTCGTCGGGTCGCTTATATCTGGTCTCGCAAGAAGACGAATTTTTCGTTGGCAACATCAAAAATTCAAACTTCAATACCACGGATGTTGAAATAAATTAATAAAATTCTAAAATTCAATAAAATTCAATAAAACTCAATAAATTAATAAAATTCTAGTAAGCGAATAAATATATTTGTATTCCATTAAGTGCATTGCTGTTTAGAAATTCAATGATATAAAAAAGCATTGCGGTGAAGCGAATGCGGTTTCATTCGTGTAAATTTTAATGGACATGATTACGAACAAATTTGATGTTCTCTCTCTTTCTCTCATTCGTTATATATTTTCACACACACACACATTGAACGAGCCCGAAAGCGACCGCGGTGGACCAATTAAGCCTCGCGGACGCGCGTCAACTTTGCGTACCGCGAGAGAGAGAGAAAGAGAGAGAGGAGAGACAGGAAAAGAGGACACGAATTCACGCTTAATTAGGCTCGCATCCAGGTCTCGCGGGTAACCCAGCGAGACCCGGGCAGCTTACTAAATTTACTCGACCATGCATGCACTCAAAGTGATTGGAATAAAAAAAAAAAATAAATAAATCATATACGTGTGTAAAAATATTTATATATATATTTTTTTTTTATTTTCCATCGTCATTTTTCGCATGAAGAAAATTTATTCATTTTTATTCGGACCATCGGTTTCTGCGGGTCGCCCGACAGTCAACGTGTCCGACAAAGCTCTTTATTCTCCTGTCCGACGCGTGTGGCAATTTTTATTCCCCCCCAACTCGATTTGTCAGAAGCCGGAGGTGCTTCGGAAGAGACCTCGAACAAAAGCTTCGATTTTTCGACACGCGAGCCGTATTACTGTGTACACCTTCCTGCATCGTATATCTACGAAATGTCGAGATAAATCGAATAAACGAGCACCCAAGTTGAGTGTTGTATAGAAAAGTGTGGCGAGACGCGTTTACGACGTGTCTGGCATCCGAATGGTAGGGGTGGCCGAAAAATGTAGTGGGGAGGCTCAACGACTAAAATTTGAAAACAAAATTTTTGTATTATAGTTAAATTTATCTAACATATTTCATCGAAATTTTCTCATTTCATTAATTTACTTTGCAACGCGCAAAAATCGTATGTGAAAATTTCCGAGCGAGGGATTGTTCGAAATGCTTTTCTGACGATGCAAAAAAAAAAAAAAAATATTCGCATCGGTATATAAAAAAGGAAGAAGGAAAAGGAAAAGTTTTCCTCTATAAATATTTGTATGATTTTGAGAAAAATTCTCCTTTGAAAAATTTGTATGTAATGCACCAATTTCAATTGGACGCGATAATCATTCAATGTAACATTGTAAGAGGCAGGGGAAGCGATAATAAAAAAATTAAAGTCGAAAAAAAAAAAGATATGTTACGCAACGAACGAGACTGGTAAAAATTCATTGTGGATATTATACAATTCGCGTAATACCGGAATATTACGTTCACCAGTTTGCAACTGTCCATTTATATGACACTACTGAGAAAGATAAGAGAGGGAGAGAGGGGGAGAGGGAGAGGGAGTGGGAAAGGTAGTGGGGGTGGGAGATGGAGAGAGAGAGGGAGAGGTAGTGGGAGTGGGAGACGGAGTGGGAGAGGGAGAGGGAGAGGGAGAGGGAGAGGGAGAGGGAGAGGGAGAGGGAGAGGGAGATCAGCAATTCCACGTGGACTTAAATGCCCTAGGCAACCCTTATACATACAGTTATACATAATCTCATTTCTCTTGACATATACATACGTATGTATAATTCAGCAAAGGGTGTATAATTCAGTCAGAGGGATGAACAGGATCTCGTCGTCTTCTCATACTCCTTCTCTCTTTGTAGCTTAGCGAGACTGCAGCACGTAGACACGGGAGTACATTATCTGGTTTGCGCGCGTGTGAGTGTTTGTATGCACGTGTGTTTGTAAATTGACCTCTCGTGAGTCGTCTATCTAAACTGCAACATTGACGGAGTACGAATTTCACTCGTGATGCTCGTTACTGGGAAAATTATTCGAAGCTATTACACGTACTTGTGGAAATTGTTCACCACTCAAGTGGATTACGAATTTACGGCGAGTTGCGAACGAATAATTCGGGCACGCATAACTTTTCATTGATCATAAACCCGAAAATTTGTTTCATTTCTCATTTATTCGTCGCACTTCATTATTATTTCATCGTTGAAAGAATGATTTTTTGTTCGGTCTATTAATTGAATTGTATATTTTTTACTCAAAAACGAAATTCAATTTAATTCTAAAATGTTTCATCAATTTGAGTAATTTTTTTTGTTCACCTGATGTACCGACTGAAAATTGGTGTATTTAAGAGTGGGATTCCGTGGTGTGGTGCTTGATGAAAAATAAAAAATATAAAACACGTTTTTTCCCGATGATTAAAAAATATTCGAAAGAGTTGGTTAAAAATTGGTCTTTTGTAATAACGAAAGAGGAAAGCAGACTTTGACGACTATCGTGAAATTGTTGTAATTCAATTAAACCGTGGCTTCGCCGCACACAGAGACCGAAAGAGCGAAAGAGAGAGAGAGAAAGAGAGCAATATACCCTTACAAGTGCTCCACGTTTGCACCTTTTTCCTCGCGCACACTCGACACTCCCCGCGTGTCAATTTCAATTAAACCTTTCGCTGCCCTCCTTCATCGGCTCACAGACCTTGTCTGCACGCGTGCTGACCTTTATTCCGGTATAGAAACCACGGAAGATCAAACTGTGAACTCGATTACGGGGCAACAGGAGCGAAGCTCGTTTTTCTAGAAGTATCGTTATCTCTCGCTCTCTCTCTCTCTCCAATTTCTTCATGCTGCATGACACGACCCCCTGAATTTGGAAATCCCGTATTCGGTTATTTCGTCCCGTATTTGGACGATAAATTATCACCGGAGCCCTGGTATCTTCAACTGATTTACGAGACACCCAGAACCGGTAACATGTATGTACATTTATATTATATATATATACTAGGGGGACTTCGCCCCCCGCGCGCTTCGCGTGCCCCTCACCGGCCGTTCCATCCCCCCCCCCCCCCAACTCTTGTACACGGCGGCGGTGGCGATATATTCATATAATATAGAGAGATTAGAGGGGCTGCGCGCTAAACCCCCTGAGAACCAATCAAACCCGAATTTTTTTTTTTTCATTTTTCGCAATGTTTCGATACCCTATTCGATCGGAAATTTTCCGCTGATTACGAATAACACCGAGTTTTAGTCGAAATCTCAAAATATCAATGTGAAAAAGGTGAAAAACGAAAAAAAATCACTTTTTGGACGATTTTCAATGAAATTTCGAGTTTCTCAAGAAAACGGGTACTGAATTAGTAATCAGCGAGTCAAAATACATCGATATAGCGTCCCAAAAGAAAATGTAAAGAATGCAACATTTTTTTGCATTTCGGCGAAAAAGAAGTTTTAGTGAAGAGGCTTCACTAAAATCGCTGTAACGTTGCTTCCCGATGGAGTTGAAACCCCACTCTGTGTTCATTCTTTTCGTAACCGTTCAACCTTTAAAATGCCGCTTCGTTTATTGAGCTACGATTTTTTTTCGTTTTTTCATAGATTTTCAAAGTTGGACTATCGATTTTTGCGAATTTTTCCATACATACCCCTTCTCATTTTTGTCGCCGATTTTCAACCTGCTCTCGCGGCTACAATAATTGAGATATCGGGATGATCCAAAATGCATTCTCTAAGTCTACTCGAGACGTTTACAAAACCCCCCTCAAAATTCAAAATCGATCAAAGGAGAGTTAAGTTATGGCCTTTTGAAATTTCGACATTTTAAGGTTTCGGAAAGAGTAGGCAAAAGATGACAAAAAAATTTTTTTAATTTTTTTCAATGGTTCGATACCATTTTCGATCGGAAATTTTCTGCTGATTACGAATAACACCGAGTTTTTTGTCGAAAATTCGAAAAATCTATGTGAAATTCATTTTACGATCGTTTCATTTTGCCATTCTCTCGCCGTTTCATCCAATCTAAACTAACCTCACCCGACCTATTCCGCCTCCTCTCAACTCTTGTACACTGCGGCGGTGGCGATGTATTTATATAATATAAATATATATACACTAGGGGGGCTTGCCCCCCCCCCCCCCCCGTTCCATTTCGCCCTGGCCTACCCTCGCTCCATCTCGCCCCGGCCTCACCCCCCTAACTTTTGTACGAGGCGGCGGCGATATATTTATATAATATAAAGAGATATCTATACAGCTCGTTCGCTCTAAGCGACACCACGTGCTCCCACCTTCTGCCATATATGCCGTTTAAGGTAGTAGTCTGGTAACTTAAGCCGATTTTTATGTCTTTTTTGGAGGGCGTTTTTTTGTAGGAAAATAAAAATGAATCGTTTTGGATATTTAGGATGTTTTTATTTACATATTAAGGATACAAAAAAAAATTTTTTTGAAAAAATTTAAGTTTATTATTATTATTATTATCGATCGAAGTTGGCACCTCGAAAAAAAAGCGCGTGGGTGGCCCCGGTGATTTTGGCTCTTGATGTTATCTGAAATAAAAAATTCTTGATAATTCTTAATCTATAGACATGTCATTCTGGTCGGAACTACTGAAGTTAAATTCCATGGATAAATAACAGAATGGCAGACTTTGGAGAAAAAAGTTTTTTTTTCCAAAGTCCGCATTTATCCATGAAATTCAACTTCAGTAGTTCCGACCAGAATGACATGTCTATAGATTAAGAATTATCAAGAATTTTTTATTCGAGACGAATCGAGACGATTTTCGGGAAAACGAAAATCGTCTCGAAAATCCGAAACGAGCGACAGTTTAAAATGCTTCCCCGATCATATGAACGAATATTGAGATGCGAATCTTTCAAAAAATTGTAGTAACAAATGCTTTTGTTTGAAAAATGAGAGAAATAATTTAAAAAATAGAAATCATCTTAGTATTTTTTGTAAACCGATCTCAATATTTTTTTTTTATATGATCGGCAAAACATTTCGAACAATATCTCATTTGGGCTTGTCAATGCGAGAAAACAAATTTTCACTGACTTTTCAATCACGGAGTCCCAAGAATTTTCGTACTGTTAGTGCAATTATTCCTTGAGAAGTGGAGTTTCAAGGAATTATTTGTAGTACTTGAATTAAATTAAGATGAAAAATACTTTTCTTTTTAAACACGAAGACCTAATAATTAACCCTTTTTGTTAGTGGGGCATGAATGAGAGTGGGGAAAATGATCCGAAATGAAATAAATATATGAGAGCAACAAATGGCGCTGGACAATCGTTGTTTCGTCGTTATACGAACGCGCACCTTATACGCTGTGGAATTAAGAGAAAACGTTATTGTGCACGAGAGTATAAATGCAGCGAAAGAGAGAGAGAGAGCGAGAGAGAGGAAAAATGTAGGTAGCTGATAGCGAAGAGTTTCCGGGCAGCCACCTGGAAAATTACCGGTATTATCACAGGTATCTGTGCACATGTGGAGCTTTTCCTTTCCCAAGCTATACACACAAACGTCTATCTAGCCACCCGCTAGAAAACATTTTCCTTCTCTCTTTTATTACTCGATTATCCTCATTTTCGCCTTTTCACCTCGTTTAACATACCTTTACGTTTAAGGATATATTTTCGAATGAATAGCAAAAGTTTCATCAAATTGATATTTAACTTTTTTTTTAAGCTTCTTTACATTATGTTTTGGAAAGCTTTTAAAGGTGCTCTCGCGAGGAAACTTCCTTGAAAACAGGATGATTGATCCTGTTATCAAGAAAGTTCCTTGATACCAGGACAGAGTTCACTAATTATTTCGCCCTTTCAAAAAAAAAAAATGCTCCAAACGTCACACGAAATCCGTTAAACGGGAAAAAAATTATAGCCATTTGAGAAATATTTAATTCTTCCAAATTTTGTGACTTTACTTTTTAAACATTCTCATTGATGGCATTTGAAAGTTGAGGATAAATCGAATATCATTAAACTATAGTTGGTATTGAATTTATCAAGATTTGATGAAAGTGCTCGTTAACTTAAGAGCTCATATACCCCTGAAATTTTCAAAAAATCGATGTTTTTGTTACAGATTTTTATTCTTTATATTTTTAAGAATTAAAAAAAAAATTAAGATAATTCCACTCCGTTACGAAGTTATAATAATAAATGTGACCGGATATCGGGTTGGGATGGTTACCTATCAAAAACTTTAAACGCGTTTTTCTCGAAACTATTTTTTTACACCAGTGTCAGCACGATAATTCAGTCGATTTTTTAATATTTCTCAAATTTTCTATTTTTTAAATCTTGATAATTATCTTCTCTATCGTCTGACGAGAGATTTTTTTTATTTTTTCGTTGGACAACTTTTTATAAATTATTTAACACAAATTTTTTTTTACATTGCATACTAAAGTTCGAAATACTGTAATTTCTTTATTTGGAGAAAAAAAATAAAATCTCTCCGTCAGACTATTACTACTACATTATTTTACTAGATTCTTTTATATTTTTGCAGACTGGATAATTTTTGATGAAATTATTATGTCGACAAGGAGGCGCGATGGTTTTTTCATGAGTAGTCCATTTACACCCGTAAAAAATAATGTTAATATTGAAAGAAAAAATTAAAAAAAAATTCCTTCTCATCGTTGAAAAATTAATAAAAAATATAAAATCAACAATTTAATTTTTTTCTCACAATATAACCTCTATAATAATTCTTCAAATTTGCTCGGTTTTCAGCGCGCGCAACGGTGTGTGAGCGCTTAAGGGGGGAAATAGGGTTAGACGGTTCAAAAAATGGATTTTTTTTTAATTTCATAAATTGTTAGTAAAACTATTGAAAAATATGTTCCCAAAATTTTAAATGAAAATTCCTACTCGTTCTATTGTTATAAGCTGTTAACGGGGGGAAATAGGGTTAGGACAGCGTTTTCTCAATGATTTTCATGAATTTTTTTATAGTATTAAAAATGAATATAATTTATTAAAACTTTGAGAATATTTTATACATATATTCAAGTGTATACTATAAAATTTTTGAAGAATTTCCTTGAAAAACACCGCAGATATTAGCGACCCCATATTGCAGGTCACAATCAGACTCAGCATTTTGCTATTTTTTCAAACGCGTTTTTCTGAAAACGACTTTTTTCGAACTTGCGTACACGGTAGTTTGAAAAGTTTTCAACCAATCGTTTTGAAAATTGGCAGTTACTTTCTTCATAGTATTGCGCTCTATATGAACCTAAAATCGGAATATTATCATTATTTAAAATAATTTTTTTTTGCAAATAAAGTTGTAAAAAGTGGCAAAAAATCATGCTTTTTTGTTTTGACCCCTGTAAAAAATTAAATTTTCTATTTTTTTGATAGCATTTAGGTTCATATAGAAGAGAGACATATAATAAAAGTAAATTCCAACCTCGTTTGATTTCAGATGAAAATTGCGGCTTCCCGAATGTACGCAAAATGCTGAGTCCGATTGTGACCTGCAATATGGGGTCGCTAATATCTGCGGTGTTTTTCAAGAAAATTCTTCAAAAATTTTATAGTATATACTTAAATATATGTATAAAATATTCTCAAAGTTTCAATAAATTATATTCATTTTTTGTACTATAAAAAAATTCATGAAAATCATTGAGAAAACGCTGTTCTAACCCTATTTCCCCTTTAGTGAAATTTTAAATTTCCCAAAAAATCCTGGGATCGACAAAACGTGCAGGGTAAGAGCTGGAAGTTTAGGCTCGCAACTTGCTACCTCGAAACTTCTCACAACGCTCAAATGTGCTTCTCTGCGAGGAAGCCAAAATTCAAAAGGACAAATAGGTGCAGAAAGGTTTCAACTTGTAGCTTTTTTTGGATTTGTGGGATAAAACAAAAAATTTGTTATACATGCATACGTAGATACATGCGGTTGGCGGGATTCAACGGGTACTGGGTCGGCAGAGAAATAAACGATGAATAATTATATTGCCGCTATATTTTCCTATGTTATCATCACACCGTCTATTACCATATATACTTCGGGCATTTCGTGCACACGCACATGTACGACGCTTATGTTTACGCCGATCCGGTGTGAGCGAGTAATCGTGAAAATTATAATGTTTCACAAAACAGTACGAGAGATAGAGCGCGTGTTGTTGGCGTTAGTTGATCTAACAATTAACCGGTCGACTATTACGTGGACGTATATGTTTATGACGGTAACGCGAGATCATCGCGAGAAGATCGGATCTTCCGTACGTTGACCACGAGAGATACTGTACACCGAGTTAATAACAGTAATAACAAACGTAACTGTGACTTTATTTTTTTTCATCTCTAAATCCGGAATTTCTATCAATGTTTCCATACCGTAGTAATAATGACTTTGTAAATGCGTTGTAATCGACCAGCAGTATTGGCCCCGTGGTCAATACTGGGATTGGATGACCGTTCGACCGTGCACTGGCTTGCACGCCGACAACTTAACGGTCTGGAGGTACTGAGCGTTTTATGAGTTTTTCATGGTAATACAATTGATAATCAGTAAAATATAGCCCGTATAGGTGAGGTTTATCACAGGTTCCTTGTGGCCCTCGTGCAAATGCAACGAAGTGATGCATTAGGAAACAGTGATTGGGCACAATGAGATGTGTATGGGGAGGCTCAAGGGATTCAAGGAATTGAACGAAAATGAGAACGAAGGGAAATAGACGAAAAATATTAAATAAAGCACAAAATGGAAATACTAATAATTTATAAAACTCGAAAAAGAAACGTACAATTTAGAAACTTGCACATTTTGCCTCTCTCATTACTTTATCCCCTCCATAATTTTCTGTCTATTAGCGAGGTTCGTCAATTTTGCCTTCCCCATGGACGAAAATTTGCGAGCGAAAGAAAATAACAAATAACCAATGGGTTAAGATCGCGTGCTATTCTTATGATTTCCATTTCAACAATCATAAACTGCTTTTTTGGAATTTAAAAAAAAATTAAGTTTCATAATATCGACGCTGCTTACGAAAAGTAGCACGATTCAAATTTCTTACGAAAACTAACACTTTCGAATTCCACCACGAATATCAACACGTTTCGATATTCGACGCCAAAAACTGGCATGTTTCGGCTTGCGTCGCGAAAACTAGCATATTTCGATTTGCACTGGAAAAAGTAGTATATTTGCCGAACTAAATCGAATAAGATTCCGAACTTTCACAAGTGTTTTAATAATTTTTTCGGGAGCACCATAAGGAATAAATGAAAAACATTAAGGGTGTATCGCCCGTATATCCTTAAACATTTATATTCGTTTTCTATTAAAAAAATAATAACATTATTGAAAGTACGATACGCAATATTCCACCACTCAAAAACTAAAATTGTTCATCAATGATATTTTTCATGACTTCAAGTTTCGGAGTAAGCGATGGAATTGAACAAAATTATTGTTTATAAAAAGTATACTCTACTTACAGTCTGAAGAATCGTTTATTGTACTTTTATTTCATTAAAAAAAACACAATCTTGGAGTGATCAACGACTAAAGTATAAATAGTACAATCAATAGGGAGCCCGTTACTCCTGTCAATTTCACATTAAATTACAAGAGTTATTTTTTTTTTTAATTAGTTTCAGTATCACGGACTGAATGTAAATAAACAAAATCCTTACAAATTAAGTGACCGCAAGTGCCGCCATTTTGAGGAAAACCGTATCGGCCAATATCTCCGTTACCGTGCACTTTAGGCCAAAAATGGTAATAACCTTTCTTGTAGATAATTGAATTTCCCATCTTTTTTTCTGAATAATTTTTTTTGTATCACTTACCGTTTACGACTTATACGACTGTTTAAATTTATTCATTCACTTTTTGACCTGTATCTCTCTTAATAATAGTTTAAACAATAAAATGCTAATAACTTATCTTTTAAATCCATAAATTTTCCACAACTTTTATTTTCTAAAATTAATATTCTCGAAGTTATAACGCGTTTAATGTTGCGCTACTGGGTGCAAGGCTAATAAAAACGCGTTATAACTTTGATAATATTAACTTTAGACAAAAAAGTTTAAAGAAAAAGGTGTGGGAAATTTATGGATTTAAAAGATAAGTTATTAGCATTTTATTGTTTAAACAATTATTAGGAGAGATACAGGTCAAAAAGTGAATAAATAAATGTTAACAATCGTATAAGTCGTAAACGGTAAGTGATACAAAAAAAATTATTTAGAAAAAAAGATGGGGAATTCAATCATCTACAAGAAAGGTTATTACCATTTTTTGCCTAAAGTGCACGGTAACGGAGATATTGGCCGATACGGTTTTCCTCAAAATGGCGGCACTCGCGGTGACTTAATTTGTAAGGCATTTGTTCATTTACATTCAGTACGTGATACTGAACCTAATTCAAAAAAAAAATAACTCTTGTAATTTAATGTGGCACAATATTCTCTATTGATTGTACTAAAAGTACAGTATAAGTATAAAGTACAGTTGATAAAATCTTCAAAACAATCGATTGAGATATCTCGAGAAATGTCAGGTCTTGGACGAAGTGGCAAGAGGGAAAAAAACTGACATTGTTAACTTTGCATACACCGCAATTGTTTTCGATTTTCTTTTTTCTAATTTTTTTGACCATGGTTTTTTTACTCCAAAATGACGAGGCATTTGCCGTTTGCCATCTTATGATAAGCCTAGCAGACCAACATTCAAACGGTAAAATATGTATGAAAGAAATTCAAACAAAAAATAAAACGGTATAAAATGACAAGCATAAATATTTCGGAGTAATTCCAATTTGGAGTAAAAAAGGATGTTCAAAAAACGTGGAGTAAAAAATGAGAAACACTTCCAGTGATACTGAAACGTGCTAATTTTCGCGGTGAAAGTCGAAACCTGCTAGTTTTCGTGGCAAAAGCCGAAACATGCTAGTTTTCGCGCAGATATCAAGCGTGCTTGTTTTCGTAAGAAATCTGAAACATGCTAGTTTTCGTAAGCAGCGTCGATATCTACTCTATTGAATTTTTTTTTTTAATATTTGTCTTGCAAACAAAATTTAGACCGATGTCTCAAAGAATGCGAAAATTAGAATGGTCACAGATTTTTTTGTAATAATAAAAAACATTTGAGCATTCTTAGATTTGAAACCATAGATTGTCGGTAAGTTAAATACCTAGTATACTTTGATGATACTGCATGAATGTTAAGAAAAGATGTTGCTGGATATTAAAAAATTTGCGGAAGTTAGAACGATCGCAGTGATTTCTCGGAAAAATTCGAAAATTTCACAAGTCCAAACACTTTCACCGATTTTGTCCAAATTCAATACCAAAAATCGTACCTTAATAATGTTTTATTTATATCTAAAATAAATGTATCTCGATGTCCCAAAATTTACGAAAATTAAGAGCAAACACAAACGTTCTATGACAAGTCAAAGTCGTGTAAAATTTTATTCCTGCTATAAACTTTCTCAAAAATGTTAACAAACGAGGAAGGATCGATGCTCAATATGTGTGGAAACATTGAGCGAGATTGGTCGAGTCATTTTCACCATAGAACGTTTTTTTTTACTTTCCAGACTGTGCACTCGCATAAGTACATAAGAGGCAGACATTTTTTTCTAAATATGATTTTTGCGACTATTTCAGACATTTTTCACAATCTGGTATAAAAATCTTGATAACAAATTTGTTCACAACAACAAACCTTCTTCAAAGAGGAAGTAAAAATGTGTTGTACATGGAAACGTAATATTTTCATATTTGTCCGAGATTTTTATCGTACTTGCACCGCGGACGACATTAATATAATGACTATCTCGAGCAATATGTATTTTTCATTTTTGACATACAATGTGGCAAATGGTTACGTAACAATAGTTACAAAATGGAAAAAAAACCGGACGAGTCTATGCGAGTGCAAAATGCAAATTATGACAGTGGTATCTACGTGAAGAAAAAAAAAGAAAAAATAGTTTAACAATAATTCATTGGAATGGTCGTGGGACTTCTCTCTCGTTCCCTCATGCACATTTGTATTGTCATTGCTGCATAAACAACAGATGTACATATATATATATATATATAGACATTAATATTGTAATGCGAATGGGGAAAATACTCGGAGAGCAATGTTTTGTTTGTCTCACGTAAATATAATATGAGATACATATACGACTGGTTGCCTCGATCATTCTTATCAGCAGAAGACTTAATAAGCTTCATCTGGTCCCATTGTAACATCGTGGTGTATATTTGCATAATATATATGTATATATGTGATGAATGGATATATAAGGCCGATCGAAGTTGACTATACCGATCAATTAAAAGTACACACATCAATATTACTTATTATTATTAATTGCACTTGGTCACGACTGTTACTAACAGCTAGTTAAAACAAAAAATTATATCGCTCTATGCTCTTTTCCTTTTTCCCCGTTTCGGAGTAGTCTTATTCCTTAACGTATAGAGCTCTTGTTACGTAAATAGATACATTGAGAAAAAAGTTCGAAAGAATGTCAGACCCCGCGGTCGATAAATAATATTCAGACTAATCATGTACAGTAAAAATTATGAAACGACGAAAAAATGTTTAATAACATTTTTTTATAATGAAAGTGTAATAGGATGAAATTTAAATGTTTTAGTGGGAATTAATAGAATGTTTAATATTAATAAATTTAGAAAGAGTGGATAGATTAGATTTATTTCATTGAAATAAAATTCCATTGGATGCGATTTTATGAATATGCTATTATTCGCGCATAATTTGATTTAATTAGAATTTTTATTCCTCAAGATATGTAAATTGGCAATCGAGAGATTTTTCAACCGAGATAATTTTGTATAAAAGACCACGGGATTTTTTTTTTATAACAGAGCAAACAGTCAACCGGATGCGGTGAAAGTGGAAGTGGTCTCATGTGGCCAGGACAATACGACAATGGTATTTTCTCCAGATAACAAAAAAAACTCGAATTTTTCTTCATTTTGTCTTCGTGTATCGGGCACGGGTAATCATTGGACATATACACCAAGGACGGGTCAACAATGATTTTAGAAGATAATAATTATGAATAATTATTACAAAGAAGATTAAATACTACGAAGTAGTATTTAATCACTCAAGAAATATTGATCTAAGCAATTGGGTCGATGGGACCTTTTTTGTAGGAAATTAAATTTCCAACAAATTTTTCATTTACATTTTTTTCGTAAAGTTAATTGTTTCGGAGATAACAGCAAAAATAACGAGAATTTTGGGTAAAAATCAACTTAAGTGACCCGTACCAACTCACCAGTACAATTTACACTTTCGCCGCAAAAGGCACTTTTTTAGATGGTTTTATTCTGAGTAAATCGAAACCAAGAACAATATGATAGCATAAAATGCGGCTGAGTTATAGAAATTTGAAAAAAAAAAATTCGATTTACGTGTATTTTAGATGGAAAATCTTCTCACGCTTTGGGAAAGTACTTAGAATTAATATTAAGGGCTGTAACTTTCAGGGAATTTCTTTTTCGACATATTCAACAAAATTTTGGGTGGGGACTGAAAAAAAAAGTAGTCGAAAAAAAAAAATCGCCCTAATATGCATATTATACAGAATGGTGAAAATCTAATAACGAATTAGAGCCAAGAGAGTCTTGATCGAACAGCGAACGAGAGCGGACGTCTCTCACTAGCGCCCCGGTTGAGTGAGTTTATACCTCGAAGCACGATACAATCGAGCTATCAAAGGGTAAACCATTACCAAACATAACGCGATCAAAACAAGTAACACAGTGGCAAGCGACGGTGAAACTGAAAAATGGGACGGGACTGCCACCGGATCCGATATGGATGCCATAAGTGCAGTCCCTCCAACAAAACAAAACCACGCAATCAGCCCAATCGTAATAAACACCAGAACAAACGTAATTCGGAGGAAAAGAAAAGGCGAAATAGCCAACACAAACACAATGGATTTCAAAGTCCTCGGATCTCAAACCTCACTGTCATCGATACATCCAGAAAATCCGGATCTCACTCCAGCGAAAAAACGTAACACAGCCAACAACAAAATATACAAGGGAAGACCACCCCCAATCATAATTCAAAAACCTGACCTGCAAAAGGACAGGGCTAAACGCACTGCCCTCCACGAGCAAGTGAAAAAGATAAACGCCACATTTCGCACTGACGGAAAAGGCAACTGGCGAATTGACTGCGAAACGCAACGCCAATGGGTTTCCATGGATAACTGGCTCGTCACAGAGAACATCGGACACCACTCGTACGGTCAGAAAGAAGATCGCACCAAAAAGTAATCATCAAGGGTTTCCCCAATGAAGACTATGGCGAAGAAGAGCTAAAAACGATAATCGCAGAATACTGGCAAGTACAACCAATCAAAGTCATAAAGTTCTCCTCTGGCATGTCAACACTCGTCGTCGTGCCAAAAGAAGTAGACTTGAATAACATCTACGAACATAAATACTTGGATGCATGCAAGGTACACATCGAAAAGTACAAAGAACAAGAAGACAACAGACGTCCACTGGTTTGCAGCAAGTGTCTACGCATCGGGCATCGTGCCGCCTACTGCAAATACAAACAAGTCAAAACATCCGAAACAACGCAATCCGGGCTAACGTGCACCGCATGCAATAAACCCGGGCACGCAGCACACTCAACCAAGTGCGAAGAGTTGCAGAGGAGAATTATCGAGAAAGCAGGCATGTCAAACGATCCCGAAAAGTCCTACGCCGATGCTGCGAAAGCCATCTCCAAACCAAGACAACAAAGACCTAAGTCAAACATCAACAAAAACAAACGTCAACACCAAACGCTACACACAGCGCGAGCCTCCCGAACGACGGAGCAGAACGAGTCTCACACACATTCGCAAGCAGAGCAAAACATATTAGTACCGACTACACAGTACCAGCTACAGGCAAACTCACAACAACAGGTAAACCTCATAACAACACCATCGGATCGACGGGCACAACTCGACAAATGGAAAAAAAACGTGGAACAAATTACCGAGGCAACATTCCGCCTACTGGAAACTACAAAAATCATTAACGACGACATCGCGACAGTGCTAAAAGTAATGGACATTATAACCCTAGCATTAAAAAACATCCAAACTACAGGCGCGCTAGGCACGATTACAACAATAGTAGCAGCAATAGCCAAAGTATGGTAAGAAAACTCAAAATAATGCAAATTAACGCAAGAGGTCTCAGCAATAAAATGCATGAAATCAAAGACTTAATTAACACGCATACACCTGACATAATAATAATAAACGAAGTAAAACAGTCCACCAAAATGAAAGCACACATTCCGAATTACTGCAAATTCACCGATCAAAAAGATAAAAATTGGGGCACAAACATGTATATACACGAATCACTGCACTGGACCCAAACAGCGTCGATGCGATATCTCGAGTCATGTATTATCCTACTGGAACTTGAAAATAATAGAAAAATAACCGTAGTAGGAATGTATGCAGCTCCATACAAACCATCTATCTCGGAGCGATACAATAAGATAACAAAAGACTTAGAAACCCTCCTAAGAAAAACAGACATCATCATCTGTGGAGACTGGAACGCTAGGCATAGATATTTTGGTCACTCAACAGACACAAACAGAGGGAAAATAGCACTAAACGCCATCAACAACCGCGGATTTTATTACCTAGGCCCCTTAGACGGTAGCAGACCAGATATTCAGACGCACAACACAATACTCGACTTCACACTCACAGACTTGTGTACAGACGGCGAGGGCGACTTTAAAACACTGACAGACGTCGGCAGTGATCACCGGCCAACACTCTCAACCATTAACATTGAGACACGCCGAACCCAACCAGCGAGACGATCACTGAAAAATGTAAACTGGACAGAATTTCGAGAAAAAACAAAAATAACTCCTTTAGAAGTTAACAATAACACGGAGCTGAGCTTTGCCATTGACGTAATCACAAAAAAGATTCAAAGAACAATCACTGACTTGAGCGAAAAAATAACAGCAGGCAAGAGGAAACCCTTGCCCCCGGAAATCAAAAATATTGTCCGTGCCAGAAATAGAGCCAGACAAGCTATGAAAATTCAATACGAAAACCCCGAAGACTTTCACATAGCTCGCAACACCTACCACGAGCTCAGGATAGAATGCATGGCGAGACTGACGGAACACAACAATAAAAAATGGTCGGATATCATAGAGTCAAACGAAGACCACCATAAAAAACTGTGGAGAATCCAAAGAGCCATGAAGAGACCGCCCACGATTGCCCCGATATTCCCGGGTTGCAACTCTCAAAAAGACGTAGCAACAAAACTCCTTGACGCTTCCATGATCACGCATACAAGCGTCAAGGATGAGTTAAAAACCGACACTGAATTTTGGCCTAGCAAACCTCTGAAACGAACGAACACGCTAGAAATAAGGAAGGCAATATCCAAATTCAAAAATGGCAAAGCTCCAGGTCCAGACAGCATTACAGCCAAACCTCTAAAAAATGTACACTCCACCATTATTATCACACTCGGAAATATTTATAACTTCTGTCTCATAACCAATTACTTCCCTCACGAATGGAAAACAGGGACATGCATATTCTTGCATAAGCACCTGAAACCCCCCGAAGACCCATCATCCTACAGGCCAATAACACTCATCAATCTGCTAGGCAAAACACTCGAGCGCATTATTCTCAACAGAATGGATGCAATAAAAAACCTAGCGCCAAACTCTCAGCACGGCTTTCGTAAAAAACTAGGTACGGCAACCCAACTAACAAGAACAATCAACTTTATACAAACTGTAAAGTCCAGAGGCAGAACCGCATGTGTCGTGTCGCTGGATCTATCTAAAGCATTTGACAGCATAGACCATCTCGCACTGAACACAAAATTAATGACGAAAGAAATAGATTCTGGACTCATTAAAATACTACAAAGCTACCTGCAAGGCAGAAAAATTCAAGGACAATATTTAAACGAGCTCAGCGATCCAAAGACACAAAGATGCGGTGTGCCCCAAGGCTCGATACTAGGTCCTGTAATTTTTAACGCGTATATCTCAGATATTCCCGAAGAATGTAGTATGCTCTCGCAGTATGCCGACGACGCGTGCATAATATCAGAATCAGCGAACGCGAGACTGGCAAAATTGGAAGCCGAAAAAGCAACACGAACTCTCATAAAGTACTACGAGTCCTGGGGACTCCAGTGTAACGGCAGTAAAACACAAGCGATGATTGTAGGACGCAAACAAAATCAACGAACAATAAAAATTGGCGACGAACACATTCCGCTACGTGATAGCATCCGGTACCTAGGCATCGATCTTCGCTGTACACTGAACATGGCACGCCACACCAAAACAATCATAGATAAGGCACGCAAAACAACATATATGCTGTCCGGAATCCTAAGCTGGAACAGCAAAATAGACGAACACATAAAATACAAGCTTATCAGAGCCTGCATATTACCGATACTAGATTACGGCCTAAGCTGCATGTATCCACTGTACAGCGAAAACAATCTTAATAAGTTAGAAATAGTCTACAAAAAAGTCATTAAAATAGCAGGAAACCTACCTAGGAGCTTCCCAACAATAGACCTGTACGAAATGCTCGATGAAGTAAGCTTCAGAGAAAGGGCGAAGACTAACTTCAAATGTCACTTATGAAGGGTAGCAGCATTAGACCAAAATCTTACTGGAATTGACAACGAGGTCCCACGACCGCAAAACTCTGTACTAACCTTACCACGTTAGCATCATCCATTACACCATTTGTAAATAAAATCTCACCCCACACCATCACCACCACTACTCTAAGTTATAAAACGCACCAACAAAACAAGTTATTAAAAAACAATAAACAACACAGCACTGTCGCAAGACAAATCTGCGAGAATTATAAGGATCTCATCACACTTGTTTGATCAATATAAGCCTAACTGGCATACTGTAAATATAACCGAAACATTGAATAAAAATATTAAAAAAAAAAAAAAAAAAATTAGAGCCAAGGCTACGAACAAAGACAATTTAATTCCTTACAACTCGTCACGTGTGTCTTATATTAATATGACCGACGGTTAATAATCATATCTCGTTCCTGTATAATATTATTTAACGGATATTATTGTTGAATTTCTAGGAAAGAAGTCGTGTTCAAAGAGTTAATCTCAAATATCTTTTTGACATATTTCACACGTCGTAAAGTTATTTAGACTAAGATTGCCCTGTTATGTACGACCGCACGGCGAGCGACAATGAGTACAGCAAGAAATAGAAAGAAGAAGAAAGAGAGTTTTTATCCTAAGAGGTCCAGAACACTTGTCCCTTGTTTTTCTTCAGTTCAGTCTTCGAGTGCACAACCCAAGAGTCAAGATCGTGATGCATCCTTTGTGGTTTTATAAAATAAAGAAGTCAATGTAAAGTTAAGGGGGGAAATAGGGTTAGACGGTTCAAAAAATCGATTTTTTTTTATTTCATAAATCGTTAGTAAAATCATTGAAAAATATGTTCCCAAAATTTTAAATGAAAATTCCGACTCGTTCTATTGTTATAAGCCATTAAAGTGAGTAGCCCTCCTTCAGGCCCCGAGCGGGGCACGTGTTTCAAACGCGTTGTTCTGAAAACGACTTTTTTTGAACTTGCGTACACGCTAGTTTGAAAAGTTTTCAACCAATCGTTTTGAAAATTGGCAGTTACTTTCTTCATGGTATTGCGCTCTGTATGAAACTAAAATCGGAATATTATCGTTATTTAAAATAATTTTTTTTTTGCAAATAAAGTTGTAAAAAATGGCAAAAAATCATGCTTTTTTGTTTTGACCCGTGTAAAATATTCAATTTTCAATTTTTTTGATAGCATTTACGTTCATATCGAAGAGAGACATACAATAAAAGTAAATTCCAACCTCGTTTGATTTCAGATGAAAATTGTGGCTTCCAGAATGTACGCAAAATGCTGAGTCTGATTGTGACCTGCAATATGGGGTCGCTAATATCTTCGGTGTTTTTCAAGGAAATTCTTCAAAAATTTTATAGTATATACTTAAATATATGTATAAAATATTCTCAAAGTTTCAATGAATTATATTCATTTTTTATACTATAAAAAAATTCATGAAAATCATTGAGAAAACGCTGTCCTAATCCTATTTCCCCCCTCAACTCAATACGTTTTGACGAATTTTTAAAACATTACCATTGAAAGCTTGAAAAAAAATATGTTGACGAAAACAAAGGTGCTTCCTGTACGAGGAATGAAGAATTAACAAAAAAAATTAATATACATTTAAAAGTTTGCGTGAAATATATTGTTTTACAATTGGTCAAGTAAATGAGTATTGCACAGTCTTCGATTTTTATGGTATAACGATCCGGCAAAATGTTTCCTTTCGCTAATTAATTTCTTCCATTGTGAAATCAACAGCTCTGAATATTACGCTCGTTATTGAACTCGCCAGACAATGTAATTTTCCTCACAAAGATGTTTTATTTTTGCAAACTCATCGCACAAACAAATCCATGCGGATATTTTTTTATAAATGTGCGTCTTCCGACGTGTTGACAAATTTTTAAAATACTGCCATTGACAGCTTGAAAAAAAAATATGTTAACGAAAACAAAGGTGCTTCCTGTACGAGGAATGAAGAATTAACAAAAAAAAAATATTAATAAAGATACATTTCAAAATTTGCAGGAAATATATTGTTTTACAATTGGTCAAGTGAACGAGTAAAAATGTTTCCTTTCGTTAATTTATTTTTTCACTATGAAATGAACAGCTCTAAATTTCACGCCCGTTATTATACTCCGCGTACAATGTAATTTCCTCGACCAAATGTTCCGTTAACATAAAGGAAAAACTTATACATACACAGCGAAAATATAATTTGTGTCCTCCAACCTCCCGGCCCCTTTATACACAATAATGTTTAATTAACGGGTACAGAAAGCTCTCTAATGGACTGTTGATAATATTAATTTAATAAATGACAAAAGGGACTCTGAAAATATAATAGAATAATGGTGTAACGTCGAGTCTCGATTTTCCACGTGGTTATACGCGTTGAAAAGTTTATTGTGCAACTCGTACGAGCACATTTTGTACAGCAGCGTAAAAAAATGCGCGTGTGTGCGCTCGTAACGCATAACGGTGTTTTCGTTCCGACAAAACGTTCCACCGTTCAGCATATCTATTGTAATTATTTCTCTATCTTTATGCGGTTGAATTATTCAACGATTGAAATCCGCGACTTAGCCAAGTCTGTTCGGTAGCTTTAGAAAAGAGAGAAAAAAAAAATTGTTTTACCATTTGAAGGAAAAATATTCTTACCTCGAGGCTACGGAGACACCGTGCCGTGTAATGGCGGTAAAAATTTATTGAGAATTGAATTGAGAAGAAAAAAAAAATCTAAAGATTATTCTGATTTAAATATTTAAAAAAAAAACTTCTCATAACAAAAAGCAAAAAAACTGTACTCATTGTTTTAGAACATATATTCTCTTTGATATCTTAATTTAAAAAAATAAATGTGATTAAAGTTAAAAGAAGAAAAAAAACATCTACGATTATTTCGTTAAAATATTGTATAATCTTCGGAAAGATTTTTGTCGTTTCTTTCGAACGATTTTTTTTTCTTTTTTTTTCTTTCTATTCTTCTAGTTGAAACGTATAATGTCGATTCGTGATCGACTTGTAACGCGATTGTTATCGGTCAATTCGTATTCGTGCATGCAAATGTAAAAACTTTTTTTTTCTTCTCGCACTTTTACGAGAATGACCGTCGTCTCTAGTGGGCGAACATACGTTATCACGCTGTCTATGTGTCATTCGTCGCGTTAATATCAGTGCCGAGATTGCGTCGGACAGAGAGAAAGAGAGAGAGAGAGAGGGAAAGAGAGAGACCGACAGAGACGCAGATTTGAGCGCAAAAGTCGGAGGAAAAGCCCCGACCTCGTCCCTCTCGACGATGGCAAGGTCTTGTATCGCACACCACGCACCGCCCCAACATCCAACCCGTTCCAAAGCCTTGGCCTCAAGTTTAACGAGTTCCACGAGAATCGTTTCTCTCGCCACTTACCCAATCGAGACGGGGCCCGAATAAATCGGACGACCTCTTGAGAATTCACGACTATACATAACTATTTATATATATATATATATATGCAGATGAGCGAGAGTCGTAAAAATATTAAGGATTACCAAGATGTAAAATTTCCATCAGCTTCACTCTCTCCTGTTTAAATCATCGTAAAAAAAAATTCCCATACGACTATATATACAACAATAAGAAATTTCATTTTTTCTTTTTATTGATAATTAATTTTTTTTTTTCAAATGAAAAATCGAATTGACAAAAATGTTACATTGGATTTTTAATTTTGCTTCCTCATAGAAAAGGCTTTTTTTTTCGTGTGAACGAAAAAAAAACACTCTCCGAATTTTTTCAATGGTTCAAAAAATCGATTTTTTTTTTAATTTCATAAATTTTTAGTAAAACTATGAAAAAATATGTTCTTGAAATTTTTAATGAAAATTCCGACTCGTTCTATTGTTATAAGCCATTAAAGTGACCATATTATGGTCACTTGGCCATAAAGTGAACATATTGTTATAAGCCATTAAACTTGCGTACACGCTAGTTTGAAAAGTTTTCAACCAATCGTTTTGAAAATTGGCAGAGAATTTCTTCATAGTATTGCGCTCTATATGAACCTAAAATCGGAATATTATCATTATGTAAAATAATTTTTTTTTTGCAAATAATGTTGTAAAAAATGGCAAAAAATCATGCTTTTTCGTTTTGACCCCTGTAAAAAATTCAATTTTCTACTTTTTCGATAGCATTTAGGTTCATATAGAAGAGAGACATATAATAAAAGTAAATTCCAACCTCGTTTGATTTCAGATGAAAATTGTGGCTTCCAGAATGTACGCAAAATGCTGAGTCTGATTGTGACCTGCAATATGGGGTCGCTAATATCTTCGGTGTTTTTCAAGGAAATTCTTCAAAAATTTTATAGTATATACTTAAATATATGTATAAAATATTCTCAAAGTTTCAATAAATAATATTCATTTTTTATACTATAAAAAAATTCATGAAAATCATTGAGAAAACGCTGTCCTAACCCTATTTTCTCTCTTAAAATGTCCTAGAACGTCGAAAAATCTCATTTATAAAAAATGTCCTCGCGTATGTGTGTGTGTGTGTGTGTGTGTGTGTGTGTGATAGGTTCCCAAAAAATTTAATTTGCTATACCTCGAGAAAGACTACCGATTTCGCGAAAACTTTGCAAGGATTTCGGGCATCGAATCTCCTTTTTTTGTTACAATTTTCAATTTTCGTTCGAATTACTTGAGTAGAGATTTTACGAGATTTAGAAATTTTCGTTAAATATCGGTGATTGCTCGAATTTTCGTTAATACTCAACTATCGAGCCAAAAAATTTCTATACAAATTGTTTAGGGGACAAGAATGTTTGATATTAAATATGATGTGAATGGGCTTGAGGCGTGCAGATTTTATAAAATTTCGAACTTTTCGAAAAATATTTGTGACTGATGTAATCATTAAGACTTCACAGAAATCGATCTGTTCAGCAGTTTATTCATAATCACGTGCATAATTTATTAGGAACGAGAAAAAAAAGAACAAACTGCGCTTTCAAGACAAATATAGGAGTTGCAGATTTCTGCCAGGAAGAAAAATGTCGTTTTTTTTCCACCGCAAATAACATTCTTTGCTGGTCATTCATTAAAACTTCGCGGAAACAAAATTACGGTGGTTTTAATTTTCTTAATAAATTTTGTAGAATAACAATGAAGAATCGTAAAACTTTGCAACCCGTAGTATCTTAGAATCTCTCAGATTCAGTATAGTAAAAAAGAAAAACGAAAGAAAACAAATGTGCCAATTAGAAACTTGTTCAAAAAGCCAAAATTGACGAAATAACTTGCCCATCAAGGGGAATTTGCGATCGAGAGAAAATGATGGAGCAATATCCAAGTGTCGAATTTTGCACTTTTTTTATTTTTTAGATATTTCGAAAATCTACGGTTAAAATGTACGTCTTTGGTATCAAAGTACCCGTTAAAAAATATAATATACAGGAAATAAAATATTTTAAGCCAGTATCGAACGATTGGCTTTTAAAACTTTGTGGAAACAAAATTAATGTGGTTTTATTTTTCTTAATAAATTTTGTAGAATAGCAATGAAGAGTCGTAAAACTTTGCAACCCGTAGTACCTTCGAATCGTTTCGAGTTTAGTAAAAAAAAAACAAAACAAAAAAATGTGCCAATTAGAAACTTGTGCAGGAAGCCAAAATTGACGAACTAACTTGCCAATCAAAGGGAATTCACGATCGAAAGAAAATGATGGAGCAATGTGCAAGTTTCGAATTTTGTACTTTATTAATTTTTTAGATATTTCCAAAATCTACGTTTAAAATTGACGTTTTTGGTATCAAAGTACCCGTTAAAAAATATAATATACAGGAAATAAACTATTTTAAGCCAGTATCGAACGATTGGCTTTTAAAACTTCGTGAAAACAAAATTATAGTGGTTTCATTTTTCTTAATAAATTTTGTAGAATAACAATGAAGAGTCCTAAAACTTTGCAACCCGTAGTACCTTAGAATCTTGTCGAGTTTAGTATAAAAAAAAAAATAATAAATGTGCCAATTAGAAACTTGTGCAGAAAGCCAAAATTGACGAACTAACTTGCCCATCAAGGCAAATTCGCGATCGAGAGAAAATGATGGAGCAATGTGCGAGTTTCGAATTTTGTACTTTATTAATTTTTTAGATATTTCGATAATCTACGTTTAAAATGTACGTCTTTGGTATCAAAGTACCCGTTGAGAAATATAATATACAGGAAATAAAATATTTTCAGCCAATATCAAACGATTTGGTGAAAAATATTTTTTATAGAAATAGTTTTCATTCTATTATTGCTATTAACGATAATAACACAATTAAATCAATAAATGCGACAAAATAATCAATTAATGTATTACTGATAAAATAATTCGGCTATTAATCTGAAATTATTCGTAATATTAATATTATTAATAACGTTATCCGTAGATTAAATTGTCAAATAATTGCGGGAAGGTCCCACGAATAGCCAATAGTTAATAGATAGGGGAAAAAAAAAAGGAAATTTCCCCACTCGAATAATTACTTTCTAATGAAATAATGATTCGATAACTGACCTGGACGAATGTGTAAATACGCGTGCCGGTTTTCAGAACCCTCGTAAAGTCTTCCTCGTCATCAGCTGATATTTACTCCCTCTCGGGTTTCCCTTTTCCACAACGACGTGATATCTTTCCCTCCAGTTCCTTTTCTCCTACCCCTGTCTATAAGCGTACACTCGGATTTTTTTTTCGTTCTTCTTAAAATTTTCTCGACTCCACTGCAATTTATGTTGTGACTTTTTCACCGGGAAATTCGTTTTTTTATTCACGAACGTTAATCGAAAAATTGTCTTTGTTAATTGATCACGGAAATTTCACCCAATATCGATATTACCGAATGTTTTTTTATTTATCGCGCCCTCTCGTAAAATACTGTTTGTAATGAAATTACAATTTTTTTTTAAATATTTTACATTCAAGCATAAACGCGTACCGTTATGTTACTCGATCGTTCACCGATTGCTGATAAAATAAAAAAATTCTTATCAAACGTTATCATCGACATCGATAAATATTTAGCTGTTTAAATGAGCAAAATTAAATACCACGCTCATGCTCTATGTTTCACGCCCGGTTTTTGTCCTTCACCACTAAATCTCTCACGGTTCGAGGAAAATTTATAACATTAAAAATAATCGCTTCGCGAGCCCGTGCCGCACGGAATCTCAGCGGCGACTGGTCATTTGACAGTCGGACCCGGTAACCGCGCGCATTTCTATGTGCCTCTCTTTGCTCCTTCCCGCTTCTCGTATATATCCCACCACCAGACGCGCAAACGGCAGCGCCAACGCCGCACTAACCTCGGAGTAAAGTTTATAAATATATATCTATATCTATATCTATATCTATATTTATATATATATAGGGTGTTTTATACCAAATCGACCAACCTCCGGAATCTCAATTATTATTCGACTTTTATCGGATTGGTTATTTTTTAAATATTATTTTTCAAAAAATTGATTCAAACATTTTTTTCGAGTTTTTGAAAGACAAAACAGAAAAATTATAAAATGTTGTTAGTGCTTTCACACAAAAATATTCATTGAGACGATCAAATTTAATTTTATTCGATTTTTTTCTGATTCGAAATTCTTTTAATATTGTTTATCCAAAAGACCCGGAGTGTAGCGTTCTTTTTTGTCGTTCAAATATCGATTGAAAATTGTTGTGATGTTTTGTTCTTGAATTCAGAATGGAGTATATTTTAAAAAATTGATTTAAACATTTTTTTCGAGTTTTTGAAAGATAAAACAGAAAATTTAGAAAATGTTCTTAGTGCTTCCACACAAAAATATTCATTGAGACGATCGAATTTAATTGTATTCGATTTTTTTCTGATTCGAAATTTTTTTAATATCATTTATCCAAAAGACCAGAGTGTAGCGTTCGTTTTTGTCGTTCAAATATCGATTGAAAATTATTGTGATTTTTTGTTTTTGAATTTAGAATGGAGTATATTTTTAAAAATTGTTTAAAACATTTTTTTCGAGTTTTTGAAAGATAAAACAGAAAAATTAGAAAATGTTGTTAGTGCTTTCACACAAAAATATTCATTGAGATGATCAAATTTAATTTTATTCGATTTTTTTCTGATTCGAAATTCTTTTAATATTGTTTATCCAAAAGACCCGGAGTGTAGCGTTCTTTTTTGTCGTTCAAATATCGATTGAAAATTGTTGTGATGTTTTGTTCTTGAATTCAGAATGGAGTATATTTTAAAAAATTGATTTAAACATTTTTTTCGAGTTTTTGAAAGATAAAACAGAAAATTTAGAAAATGTTCTTAGTGCTTTCACACAAAAATATTCATTGAGACGATCGAATTTGATTGTATTCGATTTTTTTCTGATTCGAAATTTTTTTAATATCATTTATCCAAAAGACCAGAGTGTAGCGTTCGTTTTTGTCGTTCAAATATCGATTGAAAATTATTGTGATTTTTTGTTTTTGAATTTAGAATGGAGTATATTTTTAAAAATTGTTTAAAACATTTTTTTCGAGTTTTTGAAAGATAAAACAGAAAAATTAGAAAATGTTGTTAGTGCTTTCACACAAAAATATTCATTGAGATGATCAAATTTAATTTTATTCGATTTTTTTCTGATTCGAAATTCTTTTAATATTGTTTATCCAAAAGACCCGGAGTGTAGCGTTCTTTTTTGTCGTTCAAATATCGATTGAAAATTGTTGTGATGTTTTGTTCTTGAATTCAGAATGGAGTATATTTTAAAAAATTGATTCAAACATTTTTTTCGAGTTTTTGAAAGATAAAACAGAAAATTTAGAAAATGTTCTTAGTGCTTTCACACAAAAATATTCATTGAGACGATCGAATTTAATTGTATTCGATTTTTTTCTGATTCGAAATTTTTTTAATATCATTTATCCAAAAGACCAGAGTGTAGCGTTCGTTTTTGTCGTTCAAATATCGATTGAAAATTATTGTGATTTTTTGTTTTTGAATTCAGAATGGAGTATATTTTTAAAAATTGTTTAAAACATTTTTTTCGAGTTTTTGAAAGATAAAACAGAAAAATTAGAAAATGTTGTTAGTGCTTTCACACAAAAATATTCATTGAGACGATCAAATTTAATTTTATTCGATTTTTTTCTGATTCGAATTTTTTTTAATATCATTTATCCAAAAGACCAGAGTGTAGCGTTTTTTTTTGTCGTTCAAATATCGATTGAAAATTGTTGTGATGTTTTATTTTTGAATTCAGAATGGAGTATATTTTAAAAAATTGTTTTAAACATTTTTTTCGAGTTTTTTAAAGACAAAACAAAAAAATTAGATAATGTTCTTAGTGCTTTCACACAAAAATATTCATTGAGACGATCAAATTTAATTTTTTTCGATTTTTATCTGATTCGAAATTTTTTTAATATTATTTATCCAAAAAACCAGAGTGTAGCGTTTTTTTTGTCGTTCAAATATCGATTGAACATTGTTGTGATGTTGTGTTTTTGAATTCAGAATGGAGTATATTTCAAAAAATTGTTTTAAACATTTTTTTCGAGTTTTTGAAAGATAAAACAGAAAATTTCGAAAATGTTGTTAGTGCTTTCGCACAAAAATATTCATTGAGACTATCAAATTTAATTTTATTCGATATTTATCTGATCCGAGATTTTTTAAATATTATTTATCCAAAAGACCGGGGTCTAGCGTTTTTTTTGTTGTTCAAATATCGATTGAAAATTGTTGTGATGTTTTGTTTTTGAATCCAGAATGTTTGAATCATTTTGAAGAAATGATTTAAACATTGTTTTTGAGTTTCTGAAAACAGAAAATAAAAATAAAAAATATTCATTAAGACGATCAAATTTTATTTCATTCGATTTTTATCTGATTCTAAATTTTTTGAATATTATTTATCGAATAAACCGGAGTGTAGCGTTTATTTTTGTCGTTCAAATATCGATTGAAAATTGTTGTGATGTCTTGCTTTTAAATTCAGAATTTAAAAAAAAATGATTCAAACATTTTTTTTGAGTGTTTGAAAAATAAAACAGAAAAATTAAAAAATGTTCTTAATGCTTTGACACAAAAAATATTCATTGGGACGATGAAATTTAATTTAATAACTTTTTACGATATCGCTATACTATTAATATGATATTGATTGTACGTCATTTCATCGAAATAATGAAAAAATTATTACTCCGAAATTGAATAAAATAAAAAATCTTTAAAAATTTCGGTTCTCTACTCTCTTCGTTGAATATTATGAATTCAATTTTTTTAAATTGTGGCAGTTGGAGGCTGGTTGAGTTGGGATGGGATGCCCCATATATATGTACATATATACATATTACTACAATATAGAGTTAGAGAGTGCATTGCAACTGCTGATTGTGCGCCAGCGCGACTCTGCCGCTGCTTCGTCGAAGAGAAACAGCTAGAGAGTTACTCGTCGTCTGTTTACGAATGGCCCTTTCCACTTGCCACACAGTCACGATTCCCCGTCTGCTGATTTTGCCCATTGCTACTTACTCACTCTCTCTCTTTTGCTCGCTGCTTACCGCACTTATATATAATTTTCCAAATGTAACACATATCCCGTTACATTACATATATTTGATACCTACTCTGTTTCTACTTATTCGCAGCTACGCGAACGAATTGTATACAAGATTTGTAAGAAGAATAAAGTTACGCCTTTGAAGACTGCACGACATTTATTACTCATGGAAATAGAAGAAAAAAAAAATATAATTAAAAAATATATATATTAGCTTATAAGTTTGAACTTCACGACCCTTTTTGGTATGTCGAGAAAAAAAATCAAATCGACAACTCCGAAACGA
Organism: Oxytorus armatus; assembly: GCA_958009045.1. Classification (NCBI taxonomy): domain Eukaryota; kingdom Metazoa; phylum Arthropoda; class Insecta; order Hymenoptera; family Ichneumonidae; genus Oxytorus; species Oxytorus armatus. Next base: position 3,810,797 of record OY253750.1, read on the forward strand.
GCAAATCTTGAAAATATTGCTGCGATCGTGTAAACAAATATTTAGATTTCAAAACAAACAATGTTGTCAGATAACCGAGAATTTGCGGAAATTAGAACGATCATAATGATTTTTCTAACAATTCGAAAATTTATCAAACGCTTTCACCGATTTTGGCCGAATCCAATACCAACCGTACTTCAATAAGCGTTCTATTAATAGAACAGAATTTAGCTGGACATTTCAAAATTTACGAAAGTTAACATTCACAAATATTTTTAGACACGTCGACAATCGAAAAAAAAAAATGGTTGAAAATGTATATATGTGAGCTTATAAGTTTGAACTCCACGACCCTTTTTGGCTTGTCGAATAAAAAAATAGAACCGACGACTCCAAAACGAGCAATTCTTGGAAATAATTGCTACGATCGTGTAAACAAATATTTAGATTTGATAACAAAAAAATGTTGTCAGATAACCGAGAATTTGTGGAAATTAGAGGGATCACAATAATTTGTCGAAGAATTCCAAAATGTATCAAACGCTTTCACCGATTTTGGCCGAATCCAATACCAACCGTACTTTAATAAGCGTTCTATTAATAGAACGAGAATTTAGCTCGACATTTCAAAATTTACAAAAATTAGCAATCAAAAATATTTTTAGACACTTCGAAAATCGTGTAAGCTTTGACAAGCGTTATAAACTTTTCCAAAAATGTTCAACAAACAAATTGGAGTTTGAAGTCGGAATGAAAATTGATAAAAATTAACGCATTTATGGGATAAAATAATAAATTTGAAATTTCTAAATGTCACATTCTAACGCATAGTTATTGTGATTGTAGATATTTCTTTCGAGTATATTCTTTAGGTTTATTAAGAAAGGTAGAATTGTTGTAATTTTCGCGTCGTGTATAAAGCCCCTGTACTTTAGTTTTTGTTGCATTTTCTAGTTGTATACGTATACAAGTAGATATGTACCGGTGACTCGTGTCTCGAGGGTACAATATTCCGGAATTGTGCCTCTTATCAGCTGGCATATATAAATATATAAATACGAGGTCTGTTCAAAAAGTATCGCGAATTTTGAATTTCCGCGGGCTACGTATATTCGATTTTCGATTTCTTTGTGGCGTTAGGTTGGTACTCGTGTACCTCATTTATGCTGAAAAAATCGGCCATTTTGAATGTTTAGTTAATTGTTGACAGCTGTTTTGGTTAGACGTGTTTTGGCTTTTCTTTGATTTCTGCCTATTCCAAAAAATGGATCAAACAATCTGTATCAAATTTTGTTTGAAAAACAAAATTAAGTGGGCGGACGCATTTCGAATGTTGACTGTGGCATATGGTGAAGCTACCTTGGACGAAAGCAACGTTTATCGGTGGTACATAATGTTCTCAGAGGGCCGAGAAGATGCGAACAACGAAATGCGTTCCGGACGCCCGAGCACATCAACAACAGACGAAAACATTGATGAAGCGAAGAAAATAATATGGGCCAATCGTCGAATCACCGTTAGAGAAGTTGCTGAGGAACTAAACATATCGATTGGCTCGTGCTACTCGATTTTTACCAATGATTTGGGCGTGAGACGGGTCGCTGCGAAATTCGTGCCAAAATTGCTCAATTTCGAACAAAAACAGTGTCGCGTTAACATTGGAAAGGAGCTGTTGGACTCGGTCCGCGACGACCCAAATTTGCTCCAGAGGGTCATAACTGGTGACGAATCATGGGTTTATGGTTATGACATGGAAACCAAAGTTCAATCGTCGCAATGGAAGCTGCTTTTTTGGAAAAGGCAAAAATCGAAGACAAGCCAAAACACATCCAACCAAAACAGCTGTCAACAATTAACTAAACATTGAAAATGGCCGATTTTGTTCAGCATAAGTGAGGGACATGAGTACCAACCTAACGCCACAAAAAAAAAATCGAAAATCGAATATACGTAGCCCGCGGAAATTAAAAATTCGCGATACTTTTTGAACAGACCTCGTATACCGTGAGAACATGAGAAAGGGAGAGAGAAGGAAAAGGGTGATATCCGGAACGACGTTGTACACCATTTGGTCTACCCCAGCGTATATCTAACCACGACCTATACACCCCCTTCACCCCGAGATATCTACTCTCGTAGCACCGTTAATTACACATACACATACACAACACATACACCCCCATATACGCAGACGATCCACTTGTCTAACTTATGGTATTTCGTAAACTAAAATTGCTAAATGACTTTAGAAAATTACTCGTCGATGTCTTCATCTATTTCGACTGAATACATTTCGTTTGATGAAATTGTATGTTATGCAATTTTTTTTTGCCTTTCCGCAAATTTCGATCCTTCATTACAGGTCTTGCGGATATAATTACCGGGTGCTCATATACCGATAGTTGGGAATTCGGTCGTTTCCGGATCCGGTACCGGAAACCTCCACGTTCTCCGTTATCCCCTTTTGTTTACCTCCTTCTCGACATATATGTATATATATATCGCGGGTGCCCCTCTGATATCGTAACAAAACGTGGTACTTACGTATAACCGTCAGATATATATACGCACGTACCCGATTGCAAACGGTGACGTTATAAATCGCGAGCAATAGCAAGTGAGAAAGCAAAATGGGCGTGTGTAACGTAATATATATGTATATAAGTATATATAAACATATACAGTACATGTATATATGATTTTTCGAGGAGTATATGTAACATCGCGGATATGAACGTCCACCGATGGCGTTACGGCTCGTATAACTCTCTGCGTAACTGCAATGGAGAGAGGGAGAGAGAAATAGTGAAAAGATTGAAGTGGAAAAAGCAAACGAATACGAACGAAAAAGTAGTAGGAGGCGCCAACTCTCGTTTCTCTTCTCCGGCAAACGCGAAAGTTTTGTGTTTTATGCATTACGACAATAGCGAACGTTTCGTATAATCTTCCCTGTGAAATAGAGATTGTCCCTCCTACTGCTCTTTCCCACCCTCATTAAATTTTTATTGATTTCTCGTTAATAGATATTCCATTCGAAAATTGGGTTTTACAGATTTTTCATATTTTATTTTGGCTCTTAATTCTCAGTCAATAAGAAATAATTCACTTTTATTTCACTGTACATGTTCTTAGGGTTTTGTGACGAAAAAAAAACGGAACCCTTACGGAGAGATTCGTTTGTCCGTCCGTCCGTCCGTCTGTCCTGTTAAGGCCTATAACTCCTGAACAGCTTAAGGCCGTAGTCTGGTCTAGAGCGGGATTTTTGACGTCATTTCCAATGTGCAATAACGTTTAAACCGTTGAAGTTGTCTTGATGAAAACTTACACGTGCATTTATTGATCCTTAGAGAATACTTGTACATTCAAAAAAAAAATTATTTTAAATATTTTCATGTAGTTTTTTGCCTTGTTGCAACATGGTGCGCCGAAATCGGCGCCCACTCTGGACGATGTTGTATGCATCTGAAAAAAAAAAAAATATATATATTCTCAATCTGTATGAGTATTCTGAGCACTGGTAGCAAAATTGGTACTTAAAAAAAAATTTTGACAAAATGGCGGCCCGTTGAACTTTCATTAATGATATTTCATTATTCGACGAGTTATAAAGTGTCGGCAAAATTATTGTTCGACTCAATGAAAATTTTTTTTAAGTACCAATTCTGCTACCAGTGCTCAGAATACTCATACAGATTGAGAATATATTTTTTTTTTTTTTCAGATGCATACAACGTCGTCCAGAGTGGGCGCCGATTTCGGCGCACCATGTTGCAACAAGGCAAAAAACTACATGAAAATATTTAAAATAATTTTTTTTTTTTCATGTACAAGTATTCTCTAAAGATCAATAAATGCACGTGTAACTTTTCATCAAGACAACTTCAACGGTTTAAACGTTATTGCACATTAGAAATGACGTCAAAAATCTCGCTCTAGACCAGACTACGGCCTTAAAATAATTTTTTTTTGCAAATAAAGTTGTTAAAAAATGGCAAAAAATCATGCTTTTTGTTTTGATCTCTGTAAAAAATTCAATTTTCAATTTTTTTTATAGCAATTAGGTTCATATAGAAGAGAGACATATAATAAAAGTAAATTCCAACCTCGTTTGATTTCAGATGAAAATTGCGGCTTCCAGATTGTACGCAAAATACTGAGTCTGATTGTGACCTGCAATATGGGGTCGCTAATATCTTCGGTGTTTTTCAAGGAAATTCTTCAAAAATTTTATAGTATATACTTCAATATATGTATAAAATATTCTCAAAGTTTCAATAAATTATATTCATTTTTTATACTATAAAAAAATTCATGAAAATCATTGAGAAAACGCTGTCCTAACCCTATTTCCTCCCTTAAGTAAGTTTTCTCAAAACGATACCCCACGGGCCATAACTCGTGCAATGTTCAAACTATCAGGCTGAAACTTTCTATACGAAAAGACTTTCATCGAGTACCGTTCTATATTGAAATTGGAAAAAATCGATCGAGGCGTTCTATATTTATGGAATTTTGAATTTTTCGAAAAATCGTTAGAGCTGTTTCCACTTAAGCTCGTGCACTTTTTGAGTTATAGAGTTAAAACTTTCTGCATCAATTGGATACCACGAAAGGGTGTTTGGTATTAAATTTCGAGAAAATCGATAATAGCATTGTATATTTATAGTATTTTTAATTATTTGAAAAATTTATTAAAATCCAAGTAAAACTCACACTATCAAAATTCAAGGAAGATAAAAATGATGGAAATTGAAAGTTGAATGTTGCCTCATCGTGTTTTGCACATATAATACACAAAGTTTCCTTTATGAGGAAGACAAAATTTCAATAGCTTTTCGTTTATTCATGAAAAATGATGAGGAAGCAATATGCAAGTTTGGATTTGTCTTATTTTTTTCTGTTCAATCATTCCGCTATTTTAGATACTTATTTTTCTCTATTTTCCATTACTATTATATTATATTATACAATAAAATTTGTCCCACATTGTCGAATTGAATTATTAATAAATAAAATCAAACGACACATCAATCTCGCGCGCATATAAGTACAAGCTTCTTATTCAAAGAGCCATTTTATAACTTTGTTTTTTTTTTACAAACAAAAAAAGAATTTTTATTACAACCCGGCAATGTTTATCGGTTTATCGTCGTTATGCTCGACGAATCTTGTGTTGTTGGGAGAGAGGAGGAATAAAATCGATATTCAATTAATGCAAACGCCTCGCGGTGAAAAACGGGGTCGAGAGACTTCCGGGAAGAAGAGAGGGGGAGAAGTTGCCGAGGAAGCGGAAAGAGACCCGAGAGTATATAGAATGACGACAACGAGGAGGAGAGAGAGAGAGAGAGAGAGCCAATTAGGGAGGCCTATAGGAAGTCAGAAACTGTATATATGAAGTAGACGGGTTTATTGTTATATTGCGTTTATCACGCTGATTACTGCAACAATTAATCAAGAAAGAGCCACGTCTGATTCGTCTCAGTCGCACATTAGATAATAATTGAATTTTCTGTTTATTTACATTTGATTTTAATTGAAATAGTTGCCGATTTCCGAAATCGGCAATTAATTAGCGGTATATTTTAATTTCTTAAATTTGTATGATGTTGAAGTTTGGATGTTGGAATGCAACGAAAATATATATTTTTATACCAATCATAATCCTTAAGGTTGAATTTTCTAAGACAAAAATTGTTAACACGTCCTTTTGGGGTCTCCTTCAAGGGGGGAAATAGAGTTAGGACAGCGTTTTCTCAATGATTTTCATGAATTTTTTTATAGTATAAAAAATTAATATAATTTATTGAAACTTTGAGAATATTTTATACGTATACTTAAGTATATACTATAAAATTTTTGAAGAATTTCCTTAAAAAACACCGAATATATTAGCGACCTCATATTGCAGGTCACAATCAGACTCAGCATTTTGCGTACATTCTGGAAGCCGCAATTTTCATCTGAAATCAAACGAGGTTGGAATTTACTTTTATTATATGTCTCTCTCCTATACGAACCTAAATGCTATCGAAAAAATAGAAAATTTAATTTTTTACAGGGGTCAAAACAAAAAAGCATGATTTTTTACAATTTTATTTGCAAAAAAAAATTATTTTAAATAATGATGATATTCCGATTTTAGGTTCATATGGAGCGCAATACTATGAAGAAAGTTACTGCCAATTTTCAAAACGATTGGTTGAAAACTTTTCAAACTAGCGTGTACGCAAGTTCAAAAAACTCACTTTAATGGCTTATAACAATAGAACGAGTCACAATTTTCATTTAAAATTTTGGGAACATATTGTTCAATAGTTTTACTAACAATTTATGAAATTAAAAAAAAAATCGATTTCTTGAACCGTCTAACCCTATTTCCCCCTTAAGGACCTGGGCTCAAATGGTCAAGAGGAGCGAGAGCAATACCGAGAATTAAAATTTTAAAAATGCATTTTCGTTGCGTTCGAACGATGCAAACTTCAACATCATAAATTTCTGTACTTTATAATTTTTATTTCTGTATTATATTTAACGAAGAGAAAAAACGCGAAACTTTGTTTATCCTTGCGTTTTTTTCTCATCGATATTTTGTGTCTTCGGCTAAAACTCAATGTGATTTATAATGAGCGAACATTTTTTTCCCATCGCCTATAGATTCCATACGTGATAAAAGATGAAAAAAACTATATTATTTTGCACTTCCCACTTTTCTGCGAATCTAAATCCCGACTATAAGAAAAAGTCACGAAATATCTCGAAATGCGATTTATTTCTGGAGCCGGCTAACAACTCATCAATTTATGATTGGCTGCCGTGCTCTCGGAGTTCGATCATGCGCGCACTTCAGATCGCACGATCGTAAACGACGAACCTAACCTACAATAGAGCGCGCGAAGAGCGGACACCGATTGTACTATTTTGAATCTTCAAATGACCGTAACTGTGCTCCCATTTATACAATTTCGGCTTACAGAAAGGATTTTGAAAACGTTGAGTGTAGACTTAGAGATTGTGGTTTGCTGATCTTGTTTTGATTGCAGTACCGAAAATAAAGCTACGGGCACAAATGATATTCGGATAAAAAAATGTTGTTTTCTATCAAAGAATTTATTGTGTAAATTTGAACAAAATCGACGACTGTCCATATCGTTAAATTAACACTTTAAATTATTACGATCAAACCAATTGTCAAAAAAATCTGAAAATTTGTGTGATTCAATATAGAGATAAAGTAATAATAAATAAAGAATGGAAAGAGTGCTTTTTCTATTATACTTACACATTGTAGGTGTAAGTAAAAAAGGCAACGAGTTTCGAAAGCGCAAGTAAAACAGTTGCTTCAACTTTTTTCTCGTGACATTTTTCATCGGCAGTTCCCTCTTCGTGTTCCACTCAAGTTTGTTTTTTTTTTTCCCCCGCCGAACCGAGATGAACTCGAATAACGATAAATTATAACGCGACGTGCACTCCAGGGCTAATACGAGAACTCTCCGTGAGAGTTGGAGTTACTATAACCCCGCTGGACCTGCACCTCCGGCGAAACGTTTATTAACGAGAAAGATTTTTAATAACTGCGAATAATATATTACGGCCCGCTCTATGCCCGGCAAGAACAAAAAAAAAATCTGAAGAAACGAGGGAACGACGATTAAGCGTAGGAAGCGGCAGGAGCGTTGAAGAAAAATTGCAAGAGAGATCGTATTTTCATCGGTCGAGACCGTTTGCTGTAAAAACTTTTTCCATTCGTACGTGTTCCCGGGTATCGGCGTTGATGAACGAGATTTTTATGCAATTAGCGCGAACGTTATTTATCGAGAAGACACGAGTATATCCACAATGTTTGTGTATACTCATACAAATCGTCCAATGTTTTTATATTTTTTTAATTACTTAAAGTTAATTGACGGCTCGAGGATTTTACGGGATTTTCAAATTATTGATAAGTCTCTGATAAATCTCTGATAAATCTCTGTAATCACTTTAACTTTCGTATATTTTCAGCTATCGAATGGCAAAATATTTATACGGATTATCGGACAATGATGTTTCGTATTGAATTTGACGAAAATCGTTTTAGAGGTTTAAATTTTATCGAATATTGTTTTTTTTTTTTTTTTTTTTTTTTTGGAAAAATGGTTGTGGTTGATTTGACTTTGACGTATTTTGAGATTTTGGGTTAATTTTTCTTTCACGTATAGAGTAACGATAAGGGATTATATTCAATTTCAGCGTGAATCTGTAAAGGTATTAAGAATTTTATTGAATTTCGCATTCTTTTGAAATTTTCATATTTTATGGGAAATTGTATAATTGTTTAAGCCTTCGTAAATTTATAACTATAGAAGCGCAACTAGCCACAAAAATAGTTTAGGGGATAAACATGTTGGGTATTAAGTTTGAAAAGTATTAGTGAAGACTTTAATTGTACAAAATTGTAAAGGTTTGAAATTTTTCATCCATTTTGAAAAATGAGTGAGGTCGCTCTAACTTGAGTACATTTTTCAGAATAATAATGAAGATTCATCAAATTTTGTAATCCGGGCTCCCTTAGAATTGTTCGGATCGACTTCAATAAATAGAAATCTGCAAATAATAAACTTCCACATTGCTAATTAATTTATCTCTTCTTCACAGAATTGCCTGTATGAAGCGACAATTAAAGAAATAATTTGTTCATGAAGCAGGATTTATGAATGAGATAAAATAATGATAAACCAATGTGCATGTTTATAATTGTGTTTTTTCGTTCGGCCATTTTGAATTATCGTTCAATGTAATGTTCGTTGTTGAAATTTTATCGAATTTTGTTTTTTTGAACAAATGTTTGTGGTTGATTTGACTTTGACGTATTTTGAGATTTTGGGTTAATTTTTCTTTCACGTATAGAGTAACAGTAAGGGATGATATTCAATTTTAGCGTGAATCGATAAAGGGATTAAGAATTTTATTGATTTTCGCATTCTTTTGAAATTTTCATATTTTATGGGAAATTGTATAATTGTTTAAACCCACTTAAATTTAAAACTATAGAGGCAAAGCTTGCCACAAAAATAGTTTAGGGGATAACCATGTTGGGTAGTAAGTTTGAAAAGAATTGGTAGAGAGTTTAATTGTATAAAATTGTAAAGGTTTGAAATTTTTCGTCCATTTTGAAAAATGAGTCAGCTTGCTCTAACTTGAGTACATTTTTTAGAATAATCATGAAGATTCATCAAATTTTATAATTCGGGCTCCCTTAGAATTGTTCGGATCGACTTCAATAAAAAGAAATCTGCAAATAATAAACTTCCACATTGCTAACTATTTTATCTCTTTCACAGATTTTCCTGTACGAAGCGACAATGAAAGAAATAATTTGTTCATGAAGCAGGATTCATGAATGAGAAAAAATAATGAAAAAGCAATGTGCATGTTTATAATTGTGTTTTTTCGTTCGGCCATTTTGACTTATCGTTCAATGTAATGTTCGTTGTTATTTATCGTCAAATTAAGTTTCTAATTGAAAGTCTGTAGAATTACATGAAAATTCGTTTCCCCGTTCGACCATAGTAAGCGTGACAAGCAAGGCTACAACGAGAGTGAAATAAAAAAGGAAGAGTTACAACGGAGCAATTATGGAGTAAACAATTTTGAGAAAACGTTGAATAAACATTTACGTGATAAATTCTCATGACCTGCCGTATAGAACGTTTCGCTTGATTATACGTCTAGTCGGTATGTATAATCGTGGAAGAAAATAAGAACCTGCCATTATTTTCCCTTCGCGGATACCCTCGTTATCGTTGCCATATTGGAGTTTCATTACTATGCAAAAAAAAAAACGTGGCGAAAAGTTATGGCGAGAGGCTGAGGCGATTTACTCGAGATGTAATATCGCCTCGATGAATTTACGGGTCAATGGGTATTGCCAAACGCACCTCGGTAAAATGACCGCATGTTGCGTCCTCTATGGGACTTTCATCCTAAAATACATATATGTATAAGGGAATAACGAAAACAGCGAGGAAATTATCTTAGAATACCCGCCATAAACTTTGCCGACTCTTATTTGCATATAATTTCCATGACAGGAACAGTAAAGTCCAAAAAATAACAAGGAAAGCGTGATTTACATTAGCAGCGTTAATTACCTTGTGTTCTCGCGTCTACGACACGGCATCCAGCACCCGGGAAACATTTTCACTCCTGCACACTGTCCGCTTCACTATGGCTATAGAGAAAAAAAATTAAACACGCATTTTTTAATAAGATCTACTCGTTTATTCGCGAATCTTAAGAACCCACACGATTATTTGCTCGAACGTTAATCACTGTCGACAAGCGACGCTAACGTTAAATTCGCGTAAGATCTTTTGTTATTATTGACAGTACGAAGCACGTTTTTTTACTTTCAATGCCATGCTCGTCCATCGTGAAACACGGAACTAGCAATATCGTAGATGGACCAGTCTAATAGTGTATATCGTCGTTCGATCGACGCGACATCAGTCGTTAGCGTCGATTTTTGAGAACTATCGTGTGATGGCGATTCGTATGGTGGCGCACTCATCGCTTCGCGTCTTTCTCTCGTCCGTGGTCGTGTCACGAAGATAGCACCAGTGCGCACGAAGAAAGATCAAGAAAGATCGAGAAACTTTCATGCTCGACACTCGACGACAACAGTTCGTGTTGTGTTACGACGATGTTAAAGATCGGATCACGAGATATTCACGCGACGTTTAATCGGTTACCGAGGAAAAGGTAAAGAACATTTATTTCCTTACACGCATTTCACCGATCTTTCGCGTTCACAAAATCAATCGCCACGTCAGTTTTTCAGTGTAAAACAGGTTAAATACGACTGCCGTTCGTGTGTGTTTTTTTTTTCGGTGCATAAAATGGCCGAGAACGCCACGTTCCGTGACTCGCGTTTGTTTTTATTTGTAAACGGTTTCGTTAATCTTTTTCACTGAGAAATAAGCGAGATTTGAGTTGAAAATTGGTTCACCATTTTTCGTGTCGTCACTTAACTTTGACGTTCGTGCGTGGTATAGTTCGCGTTCAACGAGATTTTCGTAGCGATCATAGAACTTTTTCGTGAATTCTTCGGTTTTGTCGTGTTTTGTCCTGTCGATTCAGATTAACGAAATATCAAATAACGTAGTTTCCCATCGCGAGCATGTGAGGGAATTTTTTTCGTCCCAAGACGAAAACGATATAACCTATAATCGTGATGACAAAATTTAAAAAAACAAACGAACTGTGAAAAGTCGAAAAACTCTTGGAGAATTCTTGGCGTACACACAATGGTTGGTTCTTGAAACATTGAAAAACATTGAAAAATTGACACTTTGCGTCGTTACAGATTCTTCAAAAAAATCATCGAAATTCATATCGTCTCGATTTCTATTGAATTGAACTTTTTTCTGTGTAAATTGAACATGTTGTTCCGACAAATAAAATACGATTAACAATTATTGTTTTTCTGAATCTCAAGGCTGCGGCGTGTCAACAGAGTTGTAGAGACAATCGCTGAAACCTCTTGGCATCATCGGCGACAACTATTGTCAATGTCTGAGAACATTGAGAAGACGTACAACAAGTGGAAAGTCGTGAGTAACATGGTAAATTGAAAAATTATCCTGATATTTGTTTGTCGAAGGATTCAACGTTAATCGATAATTTCTAATATATGTTGTTTTGTTACAGTTAGTGTTTCGATGAAATTAATTACGTATGTCAAAGGAAAAGGATCGACGATGCCGGAAGAGATTGCGAACATTGGAAATTTATTGCAAACTCAGTGTGACAAAGAACACCGGACGGCGAGGGGTGAGTGGCAAAGTCTCTAATTCAATTTCACAAACTTTCGTGACGTATAAAAATCGTGCTGATATTTCAGTTTGGTGATTAAAAAAAAAAAAAAAATTCCTTCTAAGCGATTAGATTAGATTTTTCAGAAGGATCTCACGTTTTTTTTTTTTTTTTTGCAAACTCATAACGCTCGCACGTCGTATATATATATGTGTAGATGTTCTGCAGTTACGGAGCAGAGTATATGGGATTACCGATTCGACGGAGAGATACCCGCTTTGACACGCGACAGAGTGAAAAGACACGCGATTACGAGTCCAACAGTAAAATATTTATATATATATATGTGTATACATATATATGATTTGATTAGTACCGTTAGTCGCTTTATAATGCGACTACGCCTCGTTGTCGTCACGAGAAACAAACACATCTACATACAGTCGGCCCAATTAACGGTGCAATGTAACAATAACCATATCTACACGGAAAAGTCGTTGCAACACTTTATTCAACGATTATCGTCAACGATTCAGTAATATCCGCACTTTATATACAAACACTTGTATTAAAGGTCAATGTCCACGATCTGTTTTGTTCAATATGATGATAATTTTTGGGTAATCAGATACATTTCCGTGGTTTAAAAAATTTAACAGTCTCGATTAAAGGACTAGACAGGATTTTGCTGGAAAATTTTTTAATGTACATACACTTGTATCGAAGGTCAATGTCTAGGACGTGTTTTGTTCAATATGATAATTTTTCGGTATGCAGATACATTTTCGTGGCTTAGAAAATTTAGTATTCCCGATTAAAGGACTAGAAGAAATTTTGCTTGAAAAATTCCTCATGTACAATATATGAGGTATACTTGTATTAAAGGTGAATGTCCAGGACGTGTTTTGTTCAATATGATGATAATTTTTGAGTAATCAGATACATTTTCGTGGTTTAAAAAATTTAACAGTCTCGATTAAAGGACTAGACAGGATTTTGCTGGAAAAATTCCTAATGTACATACACTTGTATCGAAGGTCAATGTCTAGGACGTGTTTTGTTCATTATGATAATTTTTCGGTATGCAGATACATTTTCGTGGTTTAGAAAATTTAGCATTCCCGATTAAAGGACTAGAAGAAATTTTGCTTGAAAAATTCCTCATGTACAATATATGAGGTATACTTGTATTAAAGGTGAATGTCCAGGACGTGTTTTGTTCGATATGATGATAATTTTTGGGTAATCAGATACATTTCCGTGGTTTAAAAAATTTAACAGTCTCGATTAAAGGACTAGACAGGATTTTGCTGGAAAATTTTTTAATGTACATACACTTGTATCGAAGGTCAATGTCTAGGACGTGTTTTGTTCAATATGATAATTTTTCGGTATGCAGATACATTTTCGTGGCTTAGAAAATTTAGTATTCCCGATTAAAGGACTAGAAGAAATTTTGCTTGAAAAATTCCTCATGTACAATATATGAGGTATACTTGTATTAAAGGTGAATGTCCAGGACGTGTTTTGTTCAATATGATGATAATTTTTGAGTAATCAGATACATTTTCGTGGTTTAAAAAATGTAACAGTCTCGATAAAAGGACTAGACAGGATTTTGCTGGAAAAATTTCTAATGTACATACACTTGTATCGAAGGTCAATGTCTAGGACTTGTTTTGTTCAATATGATCATTTTTCGGTATGCAAATACATTTTCGTGGCTTAGAAAATTTAGCATTCCCGATTAAAGGACTAGAAGAAATTTTGCTTGAAAAATTCCTCATGTACAATATATGAGGTATACTTGTATTAAAGGTGAATGTCCAGGACGTGTTTTGTTCGATATGATGATAATTTTTGGGTAATCAGATACATTTTAGTGGTTTAAAAAATTTAACAGTCTCGATTAAAGGACTAGACAGGATTTTGCTGGAAAAATTCCTAATGTACATACACTTGTATCGAAGGTCAATGTCTAGGACGTGTTTTGTTCATTATGATAATTTTTCGGTATGCAGATACATTTTCGTGGTTTAGAAAATTTAGCATTCCCGATTAAAGGACTAGAAGAAATTTTGCTTGAAAAATTCCTCATGTACAATATATGAGGTATTAGGGCGATTTTTTTTTTTCGACAATTTTTTTTTTTCAGTCCCCACCCGAAATTTTGTTGGATATGTCAAAAAAGAAATTCCCTGAAAGTTACAGCCCTTAATATTAATTCCAAGTACTTTCCCAAAGCGTGAGAAGATTTTCCATCTAAAATACACGTAAATCGATTTTTTTTTTTCAAATTTCTATAACTCAGCCGCATTTTATGCTATCATATTGTTCTTGGTTTCGATTTACTCAGAATAAAACAGGAACGAGATATGATTATTAACCGTCGGTCATATTAATATAAGACACACGTGACGAGTTGTAAGGAATTAAATTGTCTTTGTTCGTAGCCTTGGCTCTAATTCGTTATTAGATTTTCACCATTCTGTATAATATGCATATTAGGGCGATTTTTTTTTTTCGACTACTTTTTTTTTCAGTCCCCACCCAAAATTTTGTTGAATATGTCGAAAAAGAAATTCCCTGAAAGTTACAGCCCTTAATATTAATTCTAAGTACTTTCCCAAAGCGTGAGAAGATTTTCCATCTAAAATACACGTAAATCGAATTTTTTTTTTTCAAATTTCTATAACTCAGCCGCATTTTATGCTATCATATTGTTCTTGGTTTCGATTTACTCAGAATAAAACCATCTAAAAAAGTGCCTTTTGCGGCGAAAGTGTAAATTGTACTGGTGAGTTGGTACGGGTCACTGAAGTTGATTTTTACCCAAAATTCTCGTTTTTTTGCTGTTATCTCCGAAACAATTAACTTTACGAAAAAAATGTGGAATAAAAATTTGTTGGAAATTTAATTTCCTACAAAAAAGGTCCTATCGACCCAATTGCTTAGATTAATATTTCTTGAGATATTGAATTTTAACTTATGAGTAGTATAAAATTTATAAAATATGAAATATTAAATAATAAAAAATAAAATAAAAAATAAAAAAATTTCAATATCAAGAAATATTGATCTGAGCAATTGGATCGATAGGACCTTTTTCATAGGAAATTAAATTTCCAACAAATTTTTCCCTTACATATTTTTCGTAAAGTTAATTGTTTCGGAGATAACAGCAAAAAATCGAGGATTTTGGGTAAAAATCAACTTCAGTGACCCGTACCAACTCACCAGTGCAATTTACACTTTCGCCGCAAAAGGCACTTTTTTAGATTGTTTTATTCTGAGTAAATCGAAACCAAGAACAATATGATAGCATGAAATGCGGCTGAGTTATAGAAATTTGGATAAAAATAAAAAATTCGATTTACGTGTATTTTAGATTGAAAAATCTTCTCACGCTTTGGGAAAGTACTTAGAATTAATATTAAGGGCTGTAACTTTCAGGGAATTTCTTTTTCGACATATCTAACAAAATTTCGGGTGGGGACTGAAAAAAAAAATAGTCGAAAAAAAAAAATCGCCCTAATGAGGTATACTTGTATCGAAGGTCAATGTCTAGGACGTGTTTTGTTCGATATGATGATAATTTTTGAGTGACATTTTCGTGGTTCAGAAAATTTAACATTCCCGATCAAAGGACTAGACAGGATTTTCCTTGAAAAATTGCTCATGTACAATATACGTGTCTAGGACGTGTTTCGTTTTGGTAGAAAATTTAACATTCCCGATTAAAGGAACAGAAGTCCGTGCAAGGTTGGCCACGAAATCGGTCAAGTCGTTTTCAAGAAATAAAAAATTGATTTATTGTTAATTGTGATTTTCCGATTTTTTCGTAGATTCTGAACATATTGACAACTCGAAACATTTTTCTGTCCATTCGTAACGAACGTTGTTCTATGAGGAGTCAAAATTTCCTAAATCATGAATTTTAGCAGTGAAATTCTGTTTTCCTCTAGTAATTAATGTAAAAATGTCGTAAATCATAAATTTCACCACTATAATTCCATACGAGCGGTATAAAATTCAATTTGCGTCACAGTGAAATTGTAACGGGTGGTCGGGTTCCCCTGTCGCAGGTCAGAGTTTGAACAGGCGCGTTTATTATACGTACACCTCTGCTGTCCTCTGCACGTGTCATTATCTTAATACTCCCATAATAGCATTTCTCTCACCTCGTAGGATATCTTTCTGTTCAGCTTTCTTTATATATGTATTTTTTTTTGTTTCCGTTCTACCTCGTGCACGTTTACTGTACTATCTCATCCCCTATCTGGACTCTTTTTTTTTATCTGTGTCCTTCAGCAGTCGGACTTGTCTCGCGAGCGTTCTGTTATACACGCTCGATATGATCTCACCTCACCATTAATATTGTATTCACTTTTAATGTCGTTTCGTTGTCCGTCACGAGTTATTGACTCGTGAAGGTCCCTCGTCGTAAATTAGTCCCAGGAGCTGGCGGGGGTAGCGGTCAAATGAGAGAAAACATTTTTTTCTTCTTTTTTACTTCACAGGACGTCGCGATAATTGTTTCGTGACGAGACGAGAACGAAAATGGGACAAAAAAACCTATTTTTTTCTTCTTTCGTCTCTTACACGATACATAATGGGGAAAATGGAAAAACTGTACTACACGAACTCTTTTTTTTTTCTCGCAATAATATCCTTCGGTTGGTTAAAAAATCCGTGTCATTCCACTTTGCGTGTATATTTCGTCCTAGATAAAAAAAAAAAGGTTAACACCATGTGTACATTGTATTGTGTGGTTTTTTATGGATTGCGTGTCAGTTCGAGTGTTTAAAAAAATTTCTCAATTACTTCGCCACGTACCATCGCAAGTTGAGAGTCTAGTGTTTTGTTTATGATTCTTTTTAACGTTTTTTTTTTACGTCCTCTATACTATCTCTCGTTCGCACTTTTCACTCTCTCATCTCTGTGTACGAGGTCTGTTCAAAAAGTATCGCTAATTTTGAATTTCCGCGGGCTAAGTATATTTGATTTTCGATTTTTTTGTGGCGTTAGGTTGGTACTCATGTCCTTCACTTATAATGAAAAAATCGGCCATTTTGAATGTTTAGTTAATTGTTGACAGCTGTTTTGGTTAGACGTGTTTTGGCTTGTCTTCGATTTTTGCCTATTTCAAAAAATGGATCAAAGAAGATGTATCAAATTTTGTGTTGAAAACAAAATTAAGTGCGCGGACACATTCCGAATGTTTTGGCATATAGTGAAGCTACCTTGGACCAAAGCAACGTTTATCGGTGGTACAAAATGTTTTCAGAGGGCCGAGGAGATACGAACAACGAAATGCATTCCGGACGCCCGAGCACATCAACAACAGACGAAAACATTGATTTAGTGAAGAAAATAATACCAATCGTCGAATCACCGTTAGAGAAGTTGCTGAGGAACTAAACACATCGATTGGCTCGTGCTATTCGATTTTTACCAATGATTTGGGCATGAGACGGGTCGCCGCGAAATTCCTGCCAAAATTGCTCAATTTCGAAGAAAAACAGTGTCGCGTTAAGGGCGGGGTAAGGGTTTTCACTTTCGAAAAATCGAATTTTTTTTTGTCTTATCTTATTCTTTAACATTTCAAGAATATGTCCTTAAAATTTTAAACCGATCTAAGCAATATTCTTGAAGTTATTGTCTTATTAATCTCCTGGCCTTTAACGCTATACCTGTAACAGCTGCGGGCGGTCGGGCTAGCAGTGCACAGCTGTCGAACAGGTATACAGTTTATTCAATGCTATTGTGTATATAGTATATAGTGTATACTATACACTACAATATTTTAAAAGAAGAAACGAGCGAAGCAAGGAGCTGGAATCGATTATTCTGTGTATGTTGGGAAAAAAAATAAAATTTCTTCACTTTTTTACTTTATAAACTTTAGACGCGTTTTTCTCAAAACTACTTTTTCAAAGTCCGTGTTCACTGCCATTTAAAAACTACTTGACCGATTCATTTAAAACTTTGTACACATTTTCTACATATAAAATACCTCCCCCCAACGTTTAGTTAAATTTTTTTTTTTACATTAAGGGTGTTTCCCACCCACAAAATGGCGGAATTTTTTGTGGAAAATAACAGTTCACACTTTAGATGGCGGTCAAAAATTTTTAAATGAAAAAAAAAATTATCAGAGAACGTTGGGGGGAAGATTTGATTATAATTTGACTAAATTTTCATGGTTTTTCATTTTCAGATAATTTCTGGCCGAGTTATAGTGAACACCGCAGATTGTTTTTTTTCCAAGACGTTCTGGTGGAAGCTCTGTTACGGGCTTATGGTTCAATATTTCTGCATGAAAAAATTACACAACATTGTCAAAAGTATGCTCAATAATGTACAAAAGGTTCGAATAGAGCCATAGAAGGCTCAATCCATATTTGAGAAAAAAAATCGCAAATAAAGTGTTTTTTTTACGCTGAAACCCTTACCCCTCCCTTAACATTGCTAAGGAGCTGTTGGACTCGGTCCGCGACGACTCAAATTTGCTCCAGAGGGTCATAACTGGTGACGAAACATAGGTTTATGTTTATGACGTGAAAACCAAAGCTCAATCATCGCAATGGAAGATGCTTTTTTGGAATAGGCAAAAATCGAAGACAAGCCAAAACGAGTCTAACCAAAACAGCTGTCAACAATTCACTAAACATTCAAAATGGCCGATTTTTTCAGCATAATTGAAGGACATGAGTACCAACCTAACGCCACAGAAAAATTGAAAATCGATTATACGTAGCCCGCGGAAATTATGATGTTGAAGTTTGCATCGTTGGAACGCAACGAAGATAGATTTTTTTAATTTTTATTCTCGGCATTGCTCTCGCTCCTCTTGACCATTTGGGCCCATGTCCTTAAAGGAGACCCCAAAAGGACGTGTTAACAATTTTTGTCTTAGAAAATTCAACCTTAAGGGGGATGAAAGGTATAAAAATATATATTTTCGTTGCATTCCAACGATGCAAACTTCAACATCATCGGGAATTCAAAATTCGCGATACTTTTTGAACAGACCTCGTATATACTTGTCTTGCATATCGTATACTCGCGTGGTTGCCTCGGAGATTACAATCGTTTGGAAATAAAAACGGACACTCTTATCATCACTCTATCACGCAATATCGAACATCAGTTGAGTATACAATTTGCGCTCAGACCTTGAACTTTTCTCCCTTGTTTTGTTTTTGGAAAGAAAAAAAAATGGAAATTATGGTTGAATAAATTACACGGGACTCGGCCGACGAGCTACGAAAGATCCGCGATAGAAAATAGTGATTTATTATTTTCCTAATGCTCGTGTTTCGAATCTTGAGGAAATTAATTGCAAAATTTATTATCGATTGAATCTGAATGTACTCCTTAAGACACAGGCATATATTTTTCTCACGATTATTTGCCTTTAACAAATACAACTATTTGTTTACGAGAAATAATCAAAAGACGGTTTAATCAAACATATTACTGTACTTAACGAGATGGCTAATCTCCTTCCCCTCGTATTTTTTTGCACTTGTGCGAAAGAGAGGCGGAAAAACTTGCTAACACATTTTTTTTTGAGGATATGTTGACCCTTAGCCTCCCCTTTTTAACTCTTAATGGTCACTGTGGGTCAGTTTGACCTCAACAAGAGGGGGCCGGGTCGAAGTTTCGAACCGTAAAAGCTTCGACGGTGCAAAACTCCGAATTTTAATAGTACGAATTACATGGTTCATTCCGACGACAGTTTGAATAATCGACTGTAAATAACATCGAACGGATATGAATCGATACCAAAAATGATACGAATTTAATATCGTCGAGTGAATATTTTTTCGAAAGATCACGCAGACGACAGAGCAATTTATCGAACGGTCAGTAGTACTACTTGAAAAATTCCGAATTGGTGATTTTTAGACATCCGCAATGTTCCGGAAATTATATTATCGAACAAGAAACTAACGGAAACTGCGAACGTAATAAAATTGAAGAAAAGAATTCTCGGGTATACGAATTTTTCGGACTCCGAAAATTACAGCGTCGACGATGCAGTATTCCGAAAATAAAAGTTCCGAAGGGGCAAAATTCTGAAAATTTCCAATTCGTGCGTTTAGATGGCAGCGCCACTGTTACCCGTCCTACACGTGATTCTCGTTTTATTCTCTTTCGGAATTTTGCCCTGTCAGAATTTTGCCCCGTCGAATTAATACACTGTCGTCTGTTTACCCTTTTCGGGACATACAAATTCTAATATGTTTGGCTTCGAAATTTTTTTTTCTGAACCTTTACAGGTATAAAACTTGACCGTTCGGCGACTCGAGTTTCTGACACCACAATTTTTCGGAACTTTACGTTTTTACGTTTTCTAATCATTATAATACGATTTTTTAAGTAGTAGGATTTTTTATTTTCGATACGTTTGCAGGTCGGTCCCATAATTATTCTTGTCATTTAAGATAGTAGTCTGGTAACTTGAGCCGATTTTCATGTCTTTTTTGGAGGGCGTTTTTTTGTAGGAAAATAAAAATGAATCGTTTTGGATATTTAGGATCTTTTTATTTACATATTAAAGATAAAAAAAAATTTTTTTGAAAAAATTTAATAGTTTATTATTATTATTATTATTATTATTGATCGAAG
The DNA here is from genome assembly GCA_958009045.1 of Oxytorus armatus. Lineage (NCBI taxonomy): Eukaryota > Metazoa > Arthropoda > Insecta > Hymenoptera > Ichneumonidae > Oxytorus > Oxytorus armatus. The sequence continues at coordinate 3,831,209 of OY253750.1, forward strand.
TTGGCACCTCGAAAAAAAAAGCGCGTGGGTGGCCCCGGTGATTTTGGCTCTTGATGTTATCTGAAATAAAAAATTCTTGATAATTCTTAATCTATAGACATGTCATTCTGGTCGGAACTACTGAAGTTAAATTTCATGGATAAATAACAAAATGGCGGACTTTGGAAAAAAAACTTTTTTCCAAAGTCCGCCATTTTGTTATTTAAAAAAAAAACTTTTTTCCAAAGTCCGCCATTTTGTTATTTATCCATGAAATTTAACTTCAGTAGTTCCGACCAGAATGACATGTCTATAGATTAAGAATTATCAAGAATTTTTTATTTCAGATAACATCAAGAGCCAAAATCACCGGGGCCACCCACGCGCTTTTTTTTCGAGGTGCCAACTTCGATCAATAATAATAATAATAATAAACTATTAAAATTTTTCAAAAAAATTTTTTTTTGTATCTTCAATATGTAAATAAAAATATCCTAAATATCCAAAACGATTCATTTTTATTTTCCTACAAAAAACCGCCCTCCAAAAAAGACATGAAAATCGGCTTAAGTTACTAGACTACTACCTTAATCCTCGATGTATAACTATTCTTCGCAATGACATTTCTGTTTTAAAAAGGACGGATTTTAAGAATTTCGAAAAGTTTTAAGATCGTCCCACATAAATTGGGAGTTTTCAACCGTCGAAGATTTACGGTTCGAAACTTCGACCCCGCCCCAACAAGAGCTTTATTGGAAGTTAAGGCGCATACTATCGCATCATGTTTTTTCAAGTGCTATGTTCATACTCTTAGAATGGTATTGAAAAATATTTCAAATACTGAAAATTTGTTATTTTTTAATTGGAAGAATCATTGCCGAGGGGGGTGAAGAGGACACAGTAAAAAACGAATATTTTTATAGATATTGTTGAAAATATTCATTGACAATAATATTTAAAAAATATTGTTTAAATCCATAAAGTAAACCCTTTCAAACGATATCCCACAAGCCAGGACAGAATTTTTTTTTTCTACTTTCGAATCACACATTTTGGTCCCTCGAAATGTCCGGAAAATATATTATTTGAAAAATGTCTCCTAGACCATCTTCGGCACATCTCACTCTAATTGTATGCCAAATATCAAGTTAATAGTTAATAGGTATCAAGTTATTTTTATGGATATTGTTGAAAATATTCGTTGACAATAATATCAAGAAAATATTGTTTAAATCCTTAAAGTAACCCCTTTCAAACGACATCCCACTCGCCAGGACAGAATTATTATTTTTTTGTTTCGAATCACACCTTTTGGTCCCTCCAAATTTTCGGAAAATATATTATTTGAAAAATGTCTCCTGGACCATCTTCGGCACATTTCAATCTAATTGTATGCCAAATATGAAGTTAATAGGTTAAACCGTTTAGGTTCAATAGGCCTGTGACAAAAAGACAGACGGACGGACGGACAACCGAATCTAAATCGTAAAAATTCCGCTCTTCGGTACAGAATCCTAATAAATTGACAATGTTTACCGACTTTGGCAAAAATCATTTTTTTTTGTTCCTCGGCATTCATACGATCAGGAAGTATAGTCTGTTCCGTTGAAAATCCGTATCAATTGCGTCTGTTCGATAGATCAACGTCGAAGTGTATAAGCAGTATTGAAATTCCACGATTACAATGAATTTACAATTGATTAGGAATTTTTTTTCTCTCGCATTTACCCAAAACCTATATCCTTCGAATTATACGTAATATTACGTAATCCGTTGACTCATCGAGATTCCAGCTTGGTTTCCCCTTCGACGATATCCGGAGAGGGATATTAACAGGTTTTCTACTCGAGCAGGTATTTCATTGCTCGTCGTTCGAGCTACCTCACGAGAACTCGTCGATATATAGAATCTGCGTTCCTTTCGTCATTTTGTCAAACACGAAGAGTAGCAAAGAGAATTTAGTAGAGTGTAGGAAAAAAAATACGACTTGAAAATGTTTAAGTTAATTTTTTTGTTAGTCAAGAGAATGTACGATCGTTTTCAACTTGGCGAAAAGAAAACAAAATCTTATGAAAAATTGTAAACGAGCGATTGTTCGAAATGCTTCTACGATCATTGTGACCCAAATATTAAGATTAGAATCTAATAAATTGTACGAAGAGGTAGACGTTTTTTTTTAAATTACACAAATATTTAACATTTTTTTTAATTCAATTTTAACTTTCAATTTTTCATATACCAATCGGAATATTGGTTTACATGACAAGTAAAGCATTTTGAACGACATTACGTTTGAGAATTTTTTTTTTAATTTCAATTTTAATTTAATTTTCATAAAATTGGTGGAAATAAAAAAAAAAGCATGGAAAGTCATAGGATTCGAAGTATGATCGACACGTGTCGAATTAATTACAGAAAATGAAATTAAAAAAAACAGGTTTTTATGAACAAATAATCCCTTTCGAATTTCATGAAATTTCACAATCCACTCACGTTTCTCGGTTTTTCCGTCGATTTCCATGACAATTGAGTCGTCAAATTTCATCGAGTCTGCTCGAGTCGCGAAAGTTCATTCTCTCCTTGTCGATCATCGCGAACGAACGGATAACACTATTTTCATTATCTTCTTCATTCTCGTAATTCGACAACATTTCGTTGATTAAAATTTTCACTGATTACAAGCAAAACGAAGAAAAAAAAATCACTACCCGGTCTGGCACTTCAGGCGTTCTTTATATACCGAAGTAAGTTTCTTTTTTTTTTCCTCCCCGATAAAACAGGTTTCTATCCGGCTAAATCCGCATGCTGGCTCCTCAGTCTTTAACGAGATTTATCTCGTACCTCGTTGCCACTGCAAACACGATATTTCATTAATAAATGTTTATTATTGTCAATTTTCTCACGCTATTCGTTACCTCGCACTCCACTGTCGCCATTCGATCGCGAACTAATCGCAATACAGAAAAAAAAACGTACGCTTGTAACGGTGTTACTAAAAAAAAAAAAGACGGTCTCTTGTATATTATGTGAGTGTGTCGCAGAACCACAATATTTTGCCCCTTGTCGCCAACGATGTCTATCCATCGGCGAATGAACGAAAAAAAAAAGAAAACTGCTTACACACGTGTGAATGTGCACTGAAACGTTCGCACGGTAAAACAGTCGAGGTAACGCGATGTTTAGTCGTCTTTTTTAGCGGGACAAATAGAGATTTTTCGTTGGTCAACGAATTCACGTGATCTCGTTGAGTCGTGTGGTCAAGATCTCGCGCGATTATTGGGATGTAAACAAGTTTTCGATACTTATCTTCGCGATTAAAATGTTTCACGGATATTTCGAACGTTGCCAAAGGACCAACGAACGTTCGACCATCGCAGCTGGAGCCCCAGTGCTGCTGCATCATACAATCGCCCATATATTCATCTGTATGTATATATATGTCGAAATATCGATTGTCCAGATTCATAAAGTCTCAAAAGTGTACATCCATAGAGCCTCGATACGTCCCTTCCACTCCGAGTCAACTATAACGATATCTATATAGGCATGCAATACGCTTTTGGCTACATATCGATGTACTCGGAGTCGAAAGAGCGTTTCGAGGATCCAAAAACATTGAACCATACGCCATTTTCGTAGCAAACCATCGTGTAGGCTTTAATACCCTCGAGCGTTCAGTGAACGTTCGATGAAAACGTCTCCAGGTTTTCTCCAACCGTACTACCACTCGTCTGCGCCATCTAGCGTCATAAAATGTCGATAAATCTCACGATTTAGAGCGCCCATCCTTATCCAACGAGTCCGGTGATCGATTTTTCTTTTTCTTTTGCGAATTCTCCACTGGAGCAATTTTTGGTTTTGCTCAACTCAATGACCGTTCAATGGTCAGTTAGAAAAATATGATTTTCTGACATTTCGAAAAGGGAGGATGTCAAAGTCCCGACAGTCAAAATCCCGACAGTCAAACTCCCGACACGGCCTATCGCGCGTGTACCGACTGTTTTTGGTACGTGTACAGCCGCGAGATGGCAATAACGGGTAAAGCGCAAACACATCGCGGTTAGGCAATGAACGTAGTTCCAAGTGTTGGGGTTCTCAATAAAACCGAAGGACGTGACTGACTAGCAAATTATTTAATCAAATAATACACGCGGGTTCCTTTTGGCTATATCGGAGCGAGAAAATGTTAAATAACATAAACAACTGTTTTTGGTTGAATTTCTTATAAACAATTTGTTAACAAAACCAAGAATAAATAGTATTATAATTATTGCCATTAATTGTTTAATGAACAAATGGCAAATGAATAAGTAAATTGTCCAAATAAATTGAAATAATTGTTTTTTTTGTCGTTGTTATTATTATTAATACATTTCGTGGCAAAGATTTGACCGGATAATACACGTGGGTTCCTTTTGGCTATATCGGAGCGAGAAAAAGTTGAATAACACAAAGAAGTGTTGTTGGTTGAATTTCTTATAAACAATTTATTAAAAAAACCAGGAATAATTACTATTATGATTATTGTTGGGTTTCGTTTAAAAATGTGTACCTCTGTTCCCTGAAGATTTTTCGATGATTACACAAAAATTAACTTTTTTTTACCTAATAATAAAAACAACGACAATAAAAACCATAATTTTAATTTATTTGGACAGTTTATTTATCCATTCGCCATTTGTTCATTAAACGAAACCCAACAATAATCATAATAGTAATTATTCATGGTTTTTTAAATAAATTGTTTGTAAGAAATTCAACCAGCAACACTTCTTTATGTTATTCAACTTTTTCTCGCTCTGATATAGCCAAAAGGAACCCACGTGCATTATCCGGTCAAATCTTTGCGACGAAATGTATTAATAATAATAACAACGACAATAAAAACAATTATTTCAATTTATTTGGACAATTTATTTATTCATTTACCATTTGTTCATTAAACAATTAACGGCAATAATCATAATACTATTTATTCTTGGTTTTGTTAACAAATTGTTTATAAGAAATTCAACCAAAAACAGTTGATTACGTTATTCAACTTTTTCTCGCTCCAATATAGCCAAAAGGAACCCACGTGTATTATTTGATTAAATAATTTGCTAGTCAGTCACGTTCCTCGGTTTTATTGAGAACCCCAACACTTGGAACTACGTTCATTGCCTAAACGTATGTGTTTGCGCTTTAACCGTTATTGCCATCTCGCGGCTGTACACGTACGAAAAAACAGCCGGTACACGCGCGATAGGCCGTGTCGGGAGTTTGACTGTCGGGACTTTGACATCCTCCCGAAGTTTTTTGTTTTGCTAACTCAATGACCCTTCAATGGTCAGTTAGGAAAATGTGATTTTCCGACATTTCGAAAAGAACCCTGCGAGAGATTCGACACAGGGCCGGTTGGCGTCTCCAACGAAAAGTCGATGGGCAGAAAATTGGCGATAAAAAAGGGAACTTGAATGGTAAGTTGGAAAAAATCACTGATATTCAAACATTCGAGATTTTTTCATGTTTCTTTTTCTTTTTTTTTGTTTATCTTTGGTAAATCATTTGGGATCATTGCGATCATTACCGAATGTTTGAATGTAAAAGGGATTTTTCTCAATTTCTCCGCAAATAAGACGAATGCTGCTCGATATATGATTTACACATTTTCTTTTTAAATTAACGACACATGACACTGGTACAATATTTTGTATGTAAATAAAAAAAAATATTTGGTGAAAAATAGATGGATACGAAGAACGCTGTTTTGTAAATTTCATCTTATTGATATCCGTGCACTTTTTGTATTGAATAAATCCTGATGACATTTTCATTTCCTCGGGGCTATACACGAACGCATTCATGATGAATGCAGTACTGTGAACGTAGAGGGAAAGAAAACATAATGATTTTTGAGAAAATAGTTAGTTTGGAATAAATTCTTTTGGGAAAATAAAACAAAAATATTTATAGAAACTGGTATTTAGTGAAACCATTTGGATGGGACTCACCCGATCGAATTCGTCATTTCGGTCGTTACATGGCGTACCATCGTGTGCCGCAATACCGGTTTTTGTGCAAACACCGTCACTTTGGCGACAGTGAATATTCACGCAAATGTCCACATCGGGACTCTGGAAAAATAAATACAAATAATAACTCCACAGACGATACTTGGGCTTGGCTATTGAATATCCAAGAGATTGAATTGAACTCCGTGATGATACAATAAAATTCACTTACTCTACAGGGCAGTCCAAGATCATAAGCTGAACATTGTTGTTCCAGACTCATAACCCTTCCGGGCATTAATTTCGGCATTATCTTGCCGTTTACTCGTGGCGTCCGGTACATACATTCGAGTTTTCGATCGCTGCGAATTAAAACAGAACAAATATGATGCAAATTAAAACTTGCATGTTACTTTCTCATTATATTTGCGGATACACAAATTTTTCTCTGTGAGGAAATTTAACGATTCTGGCTTCCTAATATAATGGGAGCATTGTGCGTGCGCAAAAATGACGAGGAAACTATATGGAAATTTTTATTTGCCACACGTTATCTCTCCTTTAACTTGATAGCACGAGAATTTCTTTAAGGGGTCAGGCCACTCTAGAGGCTGAAAAATAGCCTTTTTTGGGGATTTTTTTTTTCCAGTAATACTACCAAGTAAATCGAGTTTACAAAATAGGGTGTTTATCATACATATCAGTGACTGTATACAATAATTTTTCTGAAGCGGTTCATTTCAAAATGGCGTCAGTGCAGCATTTTGCGATGACGTCTCCGTTTTTTGTTGGCCGCAAACATAACTCAGACAATTTTCCACCGATTCACTTGAAATTTTGAATGTATCTTTAAGAATACATTGTCTATGGAAGTGCGGAAGATTTTTTCGATATATTGATTTTTGAGCAAATGGCGCACTTCTAAAGTGAAAAGTGAGAAATTTGCTTAAAAAATCGTCAGAAAATTGTTAATAACAAATGAACTATGCAATATAAAAAAAAAAATCCTACGCACTTCCATAGACAATGTATTTTTAAGAATGTATTCAAAATTGTAAGTGAACCGGTTGAAAATTGTCTGAGTTATGTTTCCGGCCAACAAAAATGGAGACGTCATCGCATAAACGCTGCACAGCTGCCATTTTCAAATTAATCGCTTCAAAAAAATTATTGTATACTATCACTGATATGTATGATAAACACCCTATTTTGTAATCTCGATTTATTTTGTAGTTCTTCTGAAAAAAAATCCCCAAAAAAGCCTATTTTTTCGGCCTCTAGAGTACGCGGCCTAACCCGTTAATTTTTAATGCATTTTTTGAAAAATTTAAAGTATCACAAATATTGAACGTTTATATCGATTTTTTTTTTCCACATTTCAGAGCCATAATATCTTTTCATGGTAACCGATTCAGACGGGAAGTTTGAGCTATCGCGTCAAAACAATAATTGCACGGGTTAAGGCTCTTAAAAATTGCCTATAGGGGTTACTTTCGAAAAATTCAAAATCACATGATTGTCGAACGCCTCGATCGATATTCTTCAAATTCAATAGCGAACAGTGTTTGATAATAGTTCGTTTATACAACAAATTTCAGCCTGATAACTCGAGAGTCGCTCAAGTTATGATTCAATTTCACAAAACAAAGGACAAAAGGACCTGGCAGCATCATTTGCGCGCAAATTTTTCGTTCCATCGATCAAGTCATTCTTGAGTTATAGAAAATTCATTTTTACAGCCTCATCGCCCGCACATACGAGGTCTGTTAAAAAAGTATCGTGAATTTTGAATTTCCGCGGGCTACGTATATTCGATTTTCGATTTTTTTATGGCGTTAGGTTGGTACTCATTAGGATGGTTCTTAATTTGGTGATGTTGGAAATTCTTTGGTATTGTTCCTTGATAGTAATCAACATATCCAGAAAAAAAATTGGGCGCAAGCGGAACTTTGTCTAATAATTCTAACCCACCCCACCGAGCTGTCGAACTTTTATATGAAAAAATGCATGCATTCAAAATTTTGTTACGAAAATTGTTTATTCTTTCAAAACTATTCATGATAAAAAAATTTTATATTGTGTTTTTATGAGAAATTTAATGCTCTACAAAAAAGGTATCCCGTAAAATTCTTGTGAATCTAATATTTATCACGTTATTAGCAAAAGACTGTCATCATTTATTCCAAAAGTCAAATCGATGGCTTTTTTCGAAAGATTTGAAATCAACTCCTCATTTTTTGATATCGATGTGAGCGAGTGGATTTCTAATGAAAATTATTTACAAGGGTTAAAAATAGTTAAAGGAGTTAAAGTGGTTAACGATGTTGCAGAAAGAGGAGTGAAACTTATTACAGAGTACAATGATCGTTTCACTTATGATGAAGATCAGAAACAATTCATTGTACAAATAATTGAAGAATATTAAAAAAAATATCCTGATATTAACAAAGCAACTTTGGTCCAACCGATGTAATTCATTATTGTAAGTTGATTTTAAAAATATATGACATCATTCATTATAATTCACAATAAAATTGATAAAATTGAAAATTTGAATATCGTTTACATTTCATTGTTGAGTGCGCTACGTATTTCTTCATCATCTTATATACATACGAAAAATAAATTGCAGCTATTCGACGTCAAACTCCTGTTTTGACCATAATGTTCGGCTTTTGGAATAAATGATGACAGTTTTTTTGCTAATTACGTGATAAATATTAGATTCACGAGAATTTCACGGGATACCTTTTTTGTAGAGCATTATATTTCCTACAAAAACGTTATATAAAATTCTTTTATCATAAATAGTTTTGAAATAATAAACAATTTTCTTAACAATATTTTGAATGCATGCATTTTTTCTTATAAAAATTCGACAGCTCGGTGGGGTGGGTTAGAATTATTGGACAAAGTTTCGCTTGCGCCCAATTTTTTTTCTAGATATGTTGATTACTTTTGAGGAACAATACCAAAGAATTTCCAACATCACCAAATTAAGAACCACCCTAGTACTCATGTTCCTCACTTATGCTGAAAAAATCGGCCATTTTGAATGTTTAGTTAATTGTTGACAGCTGTTTTGGTTAGATGTGTTTTGGCTTGTCTTCGATGTTTGCCTATTCCAAAAAAGCAGCTTCCATTGCGATGATTGAGCTTTGGTTTCCACGTTATAACCATAAACCCATGATTCGTCATCAGTTATGACCCTCTGGAGCAAATTTGGGTCGTCGCGGACCGAGTCCAACAGCTCCTTAGCAACGTTAACGCGACACTGTTTTTGTTCGAAATTGAGCAATTTGGCACGAATTTCGCGGCGACCCGTCTCATGCCCAAATCATTGGTAAAAATCGAATAGCACGAGCCAATCGATATGTTTAGTCCCTCAGCAACTTCTCTAACGATGATTCGACGATTGGCCAATATTATTTTCTTCGCTTCATCAATGTTTTCGTCTGTTGTTGATGTGCTCGGGCGTCCGGAACGCATTTCGTTGTTCGCATCTTCTCGGCTCTCTGAGAACATTTTGTACCACCGATAAACCGTTGCTTTGGTCCAAGGTAGCTTCACCATATGCCACAGTCAACATTCGGAATGCTTCCGCGCACTTAATTTTGTTTTTCACACAAAATTTGATACAGATTCTTTGATCCATTTTTTGGAATAGGCAAAAATCGAAGACAAGCCAAAACACATCTAACCAAAACAGCTGTCAACAATTAACTAAACATTCAAAATGACCGATTTTTTCAGCATAAGTGAGGGACATGAGTACCAACCTAACGCCACAAAAAAAATCGAAAATCGGATATAAGTAGCCCGCGGAAATTCAAAATTCGCGATACTTTTTGAACAGACCTCGTACGGGCGATACTTTCTGTAAATTCGGTTGTCCTGAAGTATTGGAATATTTTGAAAGTATTGGCCTTGAAAAATGTAGAAATAAAAATATTTTTCACGAATGGAAAAGTTGCTCGAAAATTAATTCGTTAACGAGGATAAAGAAATAATTTCAATCTTTTCGTATTAACATGTAGAAACGTACTCGAGTTGTTTTTGAATGTCTCGCAGCGAACAGTGTGAGAACGACGACGAATTCTTCGTGAACCACGGTGTGAATGACATTATAAAGCCATTGTTGTACATACAATTCTTAATCTTGTCCGTATCATGCCCCATGCCTAATCTGTTGGTGCAAATATCATTGAAAGCTCGTTACAAAGTTTATCGTTGTCTCTACTTTTTTTTTCATTAAATGTGATAAATTCAATTCTCACAAATGTCCCAATTCATGAGCTGCCGTGTGAACACCCGAAAATGCACCGTTGTCTTGGCCTATCGCGACGGCATCCATGCGTTCCCATTTTGAACTATTTCTGCAAGTAGTGCCTGTCCATGCCATACCTGAAAAATCGATGTTTACGACGTTGCAATTCATTGAAATTAGGGTAAAAAAAAATTGACAATTTATATGCCCGAAAAGTGATGCAGATTTTTACCTATAACACCACCGGTCAGTCCGAAACGCAGCCTATCACAATCATTAATAATCTTTGTTAATTTCATTATCAATTGTCAATTGAACATCGGGATGGGGGGATCCACAAACTTTTTAAAAATGATGAAAATCGTATCGATAATCCCCAAACAAACGATTATTGGAAATGTTTGTACGAATCTTATGAATATTCAGATTCAAATCTTAAGAATTCTAAAAGAAGATCCGTTTTTTTTTGCACAATGAACTGTATTTTTAAAAAAATAGAATTCCACTTACAATTTTTTATATAACGATCTGAATTTTTTTTTCACACGATCGGAAAATCATTTCGAACAATCTCTCGTTTGGACTTTTTGATACGACTTTTTTTTGCAAAATAAAAAAATCAAATGACGATATTTGACCAATTTAATTGCGATATCCTTAAGGGAGGAAATAGGGTTAAACGGTTCAAAAAATCGATTTTTTTTTATTTCATAAATTGTTAGTAAAACTATTGAAAAATATGTTCCCAAAATTTTAAATGAAAATTCCCACTCGTTCTATTGTTATAAGCCATTAAGGGTTAGGACAGCGTTTTCCCAATGATTTTCATGAATTTTTTTATAGTATAAAAAATGCATATAATTTATTGAAACTTTAAGAATATTTTATACATATATTTAAGTATATACTATGAAATTTTTGAAGAATTTCCTTGAAAAACACCGAAAAAATTTATGACCGCCCTGACTTTGTTTTTCTTGGTACTATTTTTTCAAACGCGTTATTCTGAAAACGACTTTTTTTTTAATTGTTTGAAAATTTTTCAACCAATCGTTTTGAAAATTGGCAGTTACTTTCTTCATAGTATTGCGCTCTATATGAACCTAAAATCGGAATATTATCATTATTTAAAATAATTTTATTTTTGCAAATAAAGTTGTGAAAAATGGCAAAAAATCATGCTTTTTTGTTTTGACCCCTGTAAAAAATTCAATTTTCTATTTTTTTGATAGCATTTAGGTTCATATAGAAGAGAGACATATAATAAAAGTAAATTCCAACCTCGTTTGATTTCGGATGAAAATTGCGGCTTCCAGAATGTACGCAAAATGCTGAGTCTGATTGTGACCTGCAATATTTGGTCGCTAATATCGTCGGTGTTTTTCAAGGAAATTCTTCAAAAATTTTATAGTATATACTTAAATATATGTATAAAATATTCTCAAAGTTTCAATAAATTATATCAATTTTTTATACTATAAAAAAATTCATGAAAATCATTGAGAAAACCTTAATATCACCGTTTATATTAACCGAAGAGTTGTCTTTTTACGGTTGTTTTTTCTATCTTCCCAACTCACCTAGTCATCGTGAAAGCAATGTCGTAAATTTCCAACGGTATTGAGCGTCTTATCTGATAAAAAAAGGATTTTGCATCTATCATCGCTTGTCCCGCATTAAAAGCATTGTCGCTTAGCATGACATTCGAGATGAATTGTGCGGCTTGATTATCCTGAAGAAGAAAATTTGCCACATTAAATTTTCCCAATAATTCGATTGACTTTATTTCCTTCTGTCGTCTTCTTTCGATTTTCATTAATCACCGAAACTCACCATTCCGATAACTATCGCGGAAATGTGTAATCTAACTCTCGGACTTTCGAGAACACGGTATTTTAGATCAACACCGTTCCAAAATGCCAGAAGATATTCGACAAAGCCATAAACGTCATACGCCTGTCCCCTTAAATCGTACAAATAAGTGTATAAAAAAAAAACCGTTCGATTTTCTTATTTCGATCGTGAAACTTTTATCTTTCTTCTCTTTCTCACACTCACTTGTAGATACTATAATCCGCGAATAGGAGAATTTTCGGATGAATAGTATAGGGAACTTCGGCATTCGTTTGGTCGTTGTTTCCTCGTAACATCGTTTCGTTAATGGCTGCAGAGAAAAAAAAATGAATAAGTTATTATTTTTTTACTATCCGAAGTGAATGAAGAAAAAAAAAATAATTTTCTTACTTGAATATTTTCACGATAGATGCGAATGTAAAAGAAATTCGTTTGATCGAGATTATAGAGGACAAAATCGACTCACCGCCGTTTACATAAAATTCCTCGAGCTCGTCGTTGCTTCTGTAGATAACATGATACGTCGAATTTGAGAAAACATTGACCGGATGGTCGATCGAATTACGCTTTATCACATAGTCGTTGACAACTTCCTCGGGCAACGATCTGACAACTAAATTCTTTGATTCTATTCGACCGTTCTATATTTAGAAAAAAAAATTATAACAATTAAAGATCACAAACAAGCGAACAAATACATTGATATTTTATTTTTTTAAATTGAAAAATTTCCATACAACTGTCGTTCTCCCACGGCCGTCCGTGCCGATTACCAATGAAGCCAAATATTCAGGATCCTCATAAACTCTGCCGACTACGCTCATCAACTGTCCGAACAAACAAATTTAATTCAATTTATTTCACGTTTTGGAAAGAATTCATTTTGCTTCCTCATACAGAAAGCTTTTTGTGACCATGAACGTCGTTTTTTTTTTTCAAGTTTTCAATATCAATGCTCTCAAAATGTGCCAAAACGTGGGGAAATCACATTTGAAACAAATTTTTGAACATGTGTTTGTGTGACGGTCCTCCAAAATTCAAACGTCTACATCTAAAGAATAGTTTGGGCTACAGCGTGGCAATTTCGCACATAAGTAAAGTAGTAAGTCTCCTTTGTTTATTGCAATTTGTATAAAAATTCATCAATCGCTCCAGATTTTATGACGTTGAATTTTTTGAAAAATTTCTACGCCTTGTAGCTTCCATAATTTTTGAGATATCGGGCAGGACCGCGGTTCTACAGATTCCAACTGTACAACTACCCAACTGTCACGACCAAACTGACACGAGCGTACGAATATTTCGCAATATTGTCACGACAAAACTGTTCCCGAACAAAACTCTCACCATTAAAACTGTCACTGCACAAACCGTCACCACTCAACTCTCCTGAATCTCTATTCGACACGTGCAGAAATCTTCACGAACAAAACTATCACCGTCTAAACTGTCACGGTCTCAACTGTATTCTGCGCAACTGTAACGCAGCAGAATAGTCTACACTGTCAGGGCGTCTACTGTGTTCTGCACCAACCGTCACCGTTCCAACCGTCACCGCGCAAAACTGTCACCGGCAAAACTGTCACCGCGCCAAGGCGCGGTAACTAACTCACACGGGTATAAGCTGAACTCGTAGATAAGAGCGCCGGGGTTGCTTCACCAAACGCGGCGCAATAGCGCGCGATATTTCGTGCGTGTCCGCTATTACCGATCGCTGGGCACAAGTAAGTTCGCGCGGTGCGAAGGCTGTGGTTGAGACGACAGCGGCGAATGACGTAAGTTTTAACGGACACGCACGAAATATCGCGCGCTATTGCGCCGCGTTTGGTGAGGCAGCCCGAGCGCTTTTACCTACGGGTACAGCGTCTACGACTGTGAGTTGGGTAAATCTCGCGTTAAGCGGTGACGGTTGGTGCCGTGTACAGTTTTTCCCGTGACAGTTTTGCCGGTGACAATTGCCGCGGTTACAGTTGCTGCGGTGACAATTTAAGCGGTGACAGTTTGAACGATGACAGATTAAACGGTGATTGTTTAGCCGGTGACAATTTAGACGGTGACAGTTTAGATGATGAAGGTTTAGACCGTGACAGTTTAGACGGTGATAGTTTTGTTCGTGAAGATTCTGCACGTGTCCAATAGAGATCGGGGAGAGTTGAGTGGTGACAGTTTGTGCGGTGACAGTTTTAATGGTGAGAGTTTTGTTCGGAAACAGTTTTGTCGTGACAATATTGCGAAATATTCGTATGCTCGTGTCAGTTTGGTCGTGACAGTTGGGTAGGTGTACAGTTGGAATCTGTAGAACCGTGGTCCTCCCAGATATCGGACTACTTTTTTTTTAAATATCTATATAGACTAAAGAACCATTAAAGAACGGATGGTATCGAATTTGGCGGAAATTAAAGGGTTTATCATTTCACAAAATTTTGAATTTTTCGAAAAATCCTTGTGGTTGATCTAACTTCAACAAATTTGGAGTTGTCAGAATAAAATTTTTTATATGAAGAGAGTATCATTAAGTTAGTAGTCTGGTAACTTAAGCCGATTTTCATGTCTTTTTTGGAGGGCGTTTTTTTGTAGGAAAATAAAAATGAATCGTTTTGGATATTTAGGATGTTTTTATTTACATATTAAAGATACAAAAAAAATTTTTTTTTTTAATTTAATAGTTTATTATTATTATTATTATTATTAATCGAAGTTGACACCTCGAAAAAAAAGCGCGTGGGTGGCCCCGGTGATTTTGACTCTTGATGTTATCTGAAATAAAAAAATCTTGATAATTCTTAATCTATACACATGTCATTCTGGTCGGAACTACTGAAGTCAAATTTCTTTTTATTTTACAACCCCTTCTTTGCTAAAATAAAAGGACTTTTTTTTTCCAAAGTCCGCCATTTTGTTATTTATCCATGAAATTTAACTTCAGTAGTTCCGATCAGAATGACATGTCTATAGATTAAGAATTATCAAGAATTTTTTATTTCAGATAACATCAAGAGCCAAAATCACCGGGGCCACCCACGCGCTTTTTTTTCGAGGTGCCAACTTCGATCAATAATAATAATAATAATAAACTATTACATTTTTTCAAACAATTTTTTTTTGTATCTTTAATATATAAATAAAAACATCCTAAATATCCAAAACGATTCATTTTTATTTTCCTACAAAAAAAACGCCCTCCAAAAAAAACATGAAAATCGGCTTAAGTTACCACACTACTACCTTAAAGAACGGTCGATACCGATTTTTACGGAAAACGATAAAGGAAATTGAATTGGGTGATATTTTGAATTTTATCAACACTGTCTGTTAAGAGCATAATTCGTGCGATTTTCAAACTATAAGGCTAAAACTTTCTACGATAAATAGACTGTCATCAAGTACCGTTCGCTATTGAATTTGGCGAAAATCGATTGAGGCGTTTAAAATTGATGGAATTTTTTATTTTTTCGATAAATTCTTATGACTATTTGTGGTGACTCTTGTTAATGCATTTTTTTGGGGGTTATCGCATCAAAACTTTGTACACGAATTAGGGACCGTAAAATGATATTTTAAATTGAATTCAGAGAAAATTGAAATAAACATTCGATGCTTATGGTATTTACAATTTTTTTTAAAGTTCATTAAAAATAAAACAAACCTGACGCCATTAAGTTGAAGGAAAAAAATGGGCAAATTAAAACTTGCATATTGCTTGCTTATAATTTTATCAAGTACACAAAGCTTCCACTATGACAAAGTCAAAATTGAAAAAGTTCTTTGATCATGGAGTAAAAATTTGTGAATGCTAAAAAAAATGATGAAAAAGCAATATGCAAGTTTTAATTTGCAACACTTTTTTTTTAATGTTCGTAAAAATAAACTTACCCCGTACTGTCGTAAGATGCTGACATTTCCCGGTCTGCCAGGCGAATATTTGCTATAGTAAACGGGGGTCTCTTCGGTAAACAAAATCGAATCTCTCGGTTGAAGCCAAAGATCGATGTTATCGCCGAAAACTTGAATTTGCATGCGTGTACCAGTCGGCATTGTCGTCTCGGAAAATGATCTCTTGTGTAATCGTTCAGAAACGTCAATATTCACTAACTCGTGTTCCGGCGCTATTGAGAGAAAAAGAAGCGTCATTTATTTATTTTTCCACACGATATATTAACGAAATCAATTGACGAATTGCAAGTCTCGAAAAAGTCAATATATTTACGTGATTTGCCGTTCAGTTGCAAGAACTCTAGAATCGGATCTGTATTTGCGTTCATCTGTCGATAAAATAAAGTTTTTTTTCCTTTAATTTCCCTGTTCATTTTAAATCAAAGTACAATGGTCGATAAACGAAAAATATTGAAAATGTGAACAATCAAATTTATCTTACTTCGTCATTGCAGTGAGATTGTTGCGCGATGGCTAAGCAAAAAATTGCAATAATCAACGGTGACATGGTCGTTGCAAGTATGAAATTCTTTTTTTTGGACTTCTAATTTTATCCGCGTTTGCAATTTCTTAACGTTCACGATGAGACTGAGGAAGTTCACGTCGCTCACCAATCTTTATAAAGATCTTTCGCGGACAGTGTTAGATCGTTTGCGAGTAATAGCGACCATCTGTTGAATGTAAAATTGCCGAGCGCCAAGTTTGTTTATAAATTGCATCGCGACATTAATTATCTCGGCCAAAATTTTAATAGAACAAAATTAATATATATCGATCAATGATAATTTTGGACACACCGACGTATCGTGTGTTACCCCGATCTTGTTCAATCGTGTGCATCCTTTAATTCGATCGGTATTCGCCTCATTTCAGTTTATATTCAATCGAACTAGAGACTGGATCAAATTAAACTCGCGATAATTTTTCGTGGCATTGCCCACGACTTTTTTCATCAACAGGTGCAGAAAAAAGGCTCATCAGTAGATACGGTTCGTTGTTGAAATCGCTGTTCCAGAAGACGTTGATATTTCGCGTTTTCGGCATTATTTTATCGTGAATGCTTCTTCGATTTGATCATCCTACTTTTACGTTACTACAAATTCACTTAAGGGGGGAAATAGGGTTAAAACAGCGTTTTCTCAATGATTTTTATGAATTTTTTTATAGTATAAAAAATGAATATGATTTATTGAAACTTTGAGAATATTTTATACATATATTTGAGTATATACTATAAAATTTTTGAAGAATTTCCTTGAAAAACACCGAAGATATTAGCGACCCCATATTGCAGGTCACAATCAGACTCAGCATTTTGCGTACATTCTGGAAACCGCAATTTTCATCTGAAATCAAACGAGGTTGGAATTTACTTTTATTATATGTCTCTCTTCTATACGAACCTAAATGCTATCGAAAAAGTAGAAAATTAAATTTTTTACAGGGGTCGAAACAAAAAAGCATGATTTTTTGATATTTTTTACAACTTTATTTGCAATAAAAAATTATTTTGAATAATGATAATATTCCGATTTTAGGTTCATATAGAGCCCAATACTATGAAGAAAGTAATTGCCAATTTTCGAAACGATTGGTTGAAAACTTTTCAAACTAGCGTATACGCAAGTACAAAAAAAGGCGTTTTCAGAAAAACGCGTTTGAAAAAATAGTGACCGCTCGGTTATACACGTGGCGCGCTCGAGGCCTGAAGGAGAGCTACTTTAATGGCTTATAACAATAGAACGAGTCGGAATTTTCATTTTAAATTTTGGGAACATATTTTTCAATAGTTTTACTAACAATCTATGAAATTTAAAAAAAATCGATTTTTTGAACCTTCTAACCTTATTTCCCCCCTTAAAGCGACGATTTCCATATTTGTTCCAGCGGTGGTGAAATTAGTTTTATCGGCGGTATAATACGGTTTCTGCTAATCGACCAAAAGACTGCAAATAAACCAGAAAAGTTTTATGTTCTCGATTATCCACGATCTGGCAACGATTTATTGCAATTTTTATGAATGAAATTATGATGTTTCAAAAGAACGCGCATAATCCTCAAAATTTAATTATTATTGTCACGAAATGTTGGAACAGAGCTCGAGATTTGTGATGCATAATTTAATATGTTTTATAATATTTTATTATTAAACATCGGGCGCTTCGTTCCCTCGCATTTTTATAAATTAAAAAAAAACCACACACTTTCTATTTTCGCGTTTTCCCATCGATATTTTAAACTTTCCAAAGAAAAAACTCGGAGTTATTCGTGATCAGCAGACAATGTCCGGTCGAATATACATTCCAAATGTGATAAAAGAAGAAACAATAATTTTTCCTTTTTTGCTCATTTTTCTAGAAACCTAAAAAATATATAAAGTTCAAATGTTAATAACTCTGCTTCCATTTGATCAATTTAGGCTTATAGTTTTGGAAATGTCACGATTGGACTTAGAGAATTTGATTTGATTATTGTGACGGTGAGGGTACTTTAAAAATTGCCGAAAAAATGAAAAGGAATAGATATCTATGGTCCGCAAAAATCAATGGTCCTAATTTAAAAAATCCGTAATAATTTAAAAAAATATCGTAACTCAATGAATAAAGTGGCATTTTAAAGGTTAAACGGTTACGAAGAGAACGAGCACAAAATGGAGTACGAGGTCTATCGAGAAGGAACATTACAGCGATTTTAGTGCGTCAACTAATTTTTGGGCGAAATACAGAACAGTTCTGGTTTTTTAAATTATTTTCTTCTAAGACTCCATATCTATCTATATTGATAAATAACAAAATGGCGGACTTTTGAAAAAAAAGTATTTTTTTCCAAAGTCCGCCATTTTGTTATTTATCCATGAAATTTAACTTCAGTAGTTCCGACCAGAATGACATGTCTATAGATTAAGAATTATGAAGAATTTTTTATTTCAGATAACATCAAGAGCCAAAATCACCGGGGTCACCCACGCGCTTTTTTTTCGACGTGCCAACTTCGATCAATAATAATAATAATAATAAACTATTAAATTTTTTCAAAATATTTTTTTTTTGTATCTTTAATATGTAAATAAAAACATCCTGAATATCAAAAACGATTCATTTTTATTTTCCTACAAAAAAACGCCCTCCAAAAAAGACATGAAAATCGGCTTAAGTTACCAGACTACTACTTAACATTAGTTCTGTCGATTTACCCTCTGTACACGCAATTTTAGAAATGATCTGCTAACTTCCGCGAAGTTAGCAGATCATTTTTTTTTAACTATCTAATTTTGTAGATTTCAGCAAGCCTGACAGTTCTATATATAAAACAACAATAGTTCTGCACAAATAATATTAATTATGAATTATTTATGCATTTATCACAAACGATCTCACTCAGGCTCCTCAGTTTGAAGTTATTGTATTACCGAGTGTATTGTACCGCAGTTCATATTCTCGTGGATGATAAATTCTGGCAACCTAATAAATACTCTGAGAGTTCTGGCTTAAAGACTTTCAATTAATGATTAGAAATGTTTATCAGCATGTCAATCGAAAAAACGTGATCTGCTGATAATCGGAAGAGAGTTCTATCCTTTTCCGCAGTTCTAAATGATAGTTCTCGTTCCGTTACAACACATTCCACAGAGTTCTGGCTTTAGAACTCTTTTAACTATTACGAATTTTCATCAGCATATCGATCGAAAAAACGTGATATGCTGATATTTCAATAAGAGTTTTGGCCTCTTCTGCAGTCCTAAATGATACTTCTCGTTGTTTTGCAACGTCAGAACTTTTTTTATTAATTATTACAAATTTTTATGAGCATATCATTCGAAAAACCGTGATCTGCTGTTATTTCTAAGACAGTTCTGGGCTCTTACGCGGTTATAACTAATAGTTCTCGTTGTGTTACAACATGTTCCACACAGTTCTGGCGTCAGAACTCTTTAAATTAATTATTATGAATTTTTATCAGCAAATCGATCGAAAAAACGTGATATGCTGACATTTCAGAGAGAGTTCTGGGCCCTTCTATAGTCCTATATCATAGTTTTAGATGCGCCTTAACATATCTCACGGAGTTCTGGTGCCAGAACTCGTTCAATTAATTTTTACGAATATTTTTAAACTTACTGGTTTAATCGTTTCCGACAAATCTTGCTTAACAACTTTAAAAACATAGTTTTGAGAAAAATCATTCAAACTTTCAAAATCATAGTAACAGACGCTCCGAGACGTTTTTACAAATATGCGTGTAACTTCGAGAATATTTGTCGGATTGACATGAAATTTTCTGTGTACATACTTAAATATATGTACATAATGAAAATGAAATTAAAAAAAAAATTATTTTGAAATTCCTCACTGCGTATAATTCCATAAAAAAAAACGTCTCGAGAATTCAAAAGTTATGAGTATGAATCGACAGCTTCGAAGGACAGGCAGACATCACGAAAATTTAGTCACTTCAATTTAAATATATATAAATATTGTTTATTTCACAGTATAGATTTGCATTTTTGTTTAAATTAATTACATTATTGTCATTCTTACAAACATACATTATGATATACCTGGGATTTCCATATAATTTAATACAATTATTATTCAGTTGCTGAATTCCATGTCCCAGTTTGCCCTTTCATATCGCAACCATCCCAGTCCTTTATTCCCTCCTCGATATATATTTTATTTTTATATTTACTTAACGATCGACGTAATAAATTATTTTAAAACATTCTGTTGAAATGTTACGGCTCACATTATAATAGATAAAAAGTAAATTTTTTATTCATCGTGTTTTCGAAAATTCCGATCACGTGTAGTTTCTCGAAACCGGATATACACGGCTTTGTACAGGAACACATTGGCTATGAACGCAGTACTAAAAGTAGAAAAAAAACAGAATGTACAAAAATATTCAATGTTGGAAATGTTATGTTTCACCCGATTTATTGATCGTACTCACCCGATTTATTGGTTCATTTTCATTACCACATGCCGATCCTTCGAGTGCTGCAATACCAATGTTCCGGCAATTATTACTGTTTTTTTGCAGGCAGTAAAGGTTCGCGCAGATATTCACTGTAGAAACCTGAAATAGAAAACAAGAAATGCTTAAACAAATGATAATGATCTCAGAGAAAACTTTTCCATCGACTCTCATGTCCAACTTAGTTTGAATGAATTACGTGAAAATATAAAATGCACGTACGTAACAGGGCAATCCCCATCCATGAACAAAGCACTGTTCTTTCAGACCCACGACTCTTCCGGGCATTAATTTCGGCAAATTCCTGCTGTATACCTGTGGTGACTCGTACATACATTCCAGATGGTGTGAGCTATGAATTACGGTAAAATAAATATATATTATGCTTACGAATATTAAAAAAAAAATAATTCAATCAAGTAGAGAAATAATTTCAATTTCTTTGTATACGCTTGTTGCAGACGTACTCGAGTTCACGTTGGAAGTCTTGAAGGGAACAAGCCGAGAACGATGAGGAATTCGTCGTAAACGATGGGATGAACGACATAATGAAACCATTAGAGTAGTTACAATCATCGGTCGATTTTACATCGTGCCCCAAACCGAACCTGTCGATTCAATCATTTAAAAAATGTTATATATATCCATATATTTTTTTCTTCATAAAGGAGGTTGTTCTAGTGAAAAAAAGGTTTTTTTTTCGACATTTTCATGCCAGACTGTTTAAGTGGGGAATAGGGTTAGACGGTTCAAAAAATCGATTTTTTTTTATTTCATAAATTGTTAGTACAACTATTGAAAAATATGTTCCCAAAATTTTTAATGAAAATTCCGACACGTTCTATTGTTATAAGCCATTAAGGGAGGAAATAGGATTATGACAGCGTTTTCTCAATGATTTTCATGAATTTTTTTATAGTATAAAAAATGAATATAATTTATTGAAACTTTGAGAATATTTTATACATATATTTAAGTATATACTATAAAATTTTTTAAGAATTTCCTTGAAAAACACTGAAAAAATGTATGACTGCCTTGACTTTGTTTTTCTTGGTACTATTCTTTCAAACGCGTTTTTCTGAAAACGACTTTTTTTGAACTTGCGTACACGCTAGTTTGAAAAGTTTTCAATCAATCGTTTTGAAAATTGCCACTTACTTTCTTCATAGTATTGCGCTCTATATGAACCTAAAATTGGAATATTATCATTATTTAAAATAATTTTTTTTTTGCAAATAAAGTTGTAAAAAATGGCAAAAAATCATGCTTTTTCGTTTTGGCCCCTGTAAAAAATTCAATTTTCTATTTTTTTGATAGCATTTAGGTTCATATAGAAGAGAGACATATAATAAAAGTAAATTCCAACCTCGTTTGATTTCAGATGAAAATTGCGGCTTCCAGAATGTACGGAAAATGCTGAGTCTGATTGTGACCTGCAATATGGGGTCGCTAATATCTTCGGTTTTTTTCAAAGAAATTCTTCAAAAATTTTATAGTATATACTTAAATATATGTATAAAATATTCTCAAAGTTTCAATAAATTATATTCATTTTTTATACTATGAAAAAATTCATGAAAATCATTGAGAAGTCGCTGTCCTAAGCCTATTTCCCCCGTTAAAACGTCCTCAAATGATCAGAAAATCATATTTAGAAAAAAAAGTCTGATCTTATAAATGTACCTATGTAGCAGGCCTAACAAGTTATGAATATATATCTCAAGAACTATTCGACCGATTTCGCTCAAACTTTGCACAAATCTTGAGCATCAAACTCCCTTATGTTTCCTGACATTTTTAGAAAATTTTATAACTGGTTTCCGGTTTTTCAGCGATTTCTCTTTTACCAAAATGTTCGTCGTTGCTTTAACTTCCGGAAATTTTAAGATATCGAGTTACATTTATTTTTGAATATATGGAACATTATCAAAGTAATATTGAATTTGCCTAAAATCGTTAATAGCATCGGGATATTATTAGTTTCCGAATTTTTTCGAAAATCGACTGTGATCGCTCTAACTTCCGCAAATTTTGGGATAATCAGCTGTATTTTTTTTTTCACACGGAATACAGCAAATTAGTTATTGAGTTTGGATTTTATGAAAATTTGAATTAAAACAAATAGTCTGTGTTCGTTGACATCGATGTCAAAGAGTAGCGAGCAGATTAGAAAGTTGAACATTGCTTTCGCATTATTTTATCACTCTCGCAAAGTCTCCTCTTTAAGGAAGAAAAAATTGAGATAAATCGAGATAAAATAATTGAGGAAGCAATGTGAGGGTTTCAAATTTTTTAATAAATTTCCTTATGATACTTTCAATGCTTACACATGTCCCAGTTCGTGAGCCGCAATGTGTACACCAGAAAATAAACCGTTATCACGGGCAATCGCGACGGCTTCCATTCTTCCGTAACCTGTGCTATCTAAGCATACACTGGCGATCCAACCCAGACCTGATGAGGATCGATATCAATTCATCACATTTAGTCCCATTTAAATTTGATATATAAAATTTATGAGCATAAGTAACCGAAATTCTTACCGACAATATTAGCATCGTCGTTAAGTCCAAAGGCCAACCTATCAAAGTGTTTGATAATATTTTTAATCGAGGATTCCATCGGATAAATATTATACTCATATTAGCTGAACCAGATCTTTTTTTCTAAATGATTTTTGTTTACCTAGTCATTGTGACAGCAATGTCGTAACTTTTCAACGGAATCGAATGTTTTATATTGTAAAAAAAATGTCTTGCATTTATCATCGCTTGTCCCGAACCAAAAGCGTAATAACCAAGCATGTAATTCGAGATGTAAGGTATGGCTTTAGGATCCTGAAAAAATAAAAAACGAAATTTTCACATAAAAATTCCCAATATTTTCGTAGACACTGGTGTTGTTTTATTGTCTTTTTTTTTTTTTTTTTTCATTCATGTCGAAACTCACCACCCCTATAACAATTCCGGAAATGTGAAATCTCACTCGCGGTGCTGTGAAAGCACGATACTTGAGATCAACGCCGTTCCAAAAAGCCAGAAGATATTCCAAAAAACCATTAATGTCACGTCCCTGTTCCCTGGAAACGTACGTATAAAAACGTTCGATCTTCGTAACATTTTGATCGTTCATCACTCGTGCTATTTTTTTTATCTTTTTTCTCGTAAATCACACTCACTTGAATACACTATAATCCACGACTACGAGAATTTTCGGATAGAGGGTAACTGGTGTTCCGGATATCGATTGGGCAACTTTTTGTCGTAGCATCGTTTGATTAACGGCTTTAAAAAAAAAACATATATTATCAAGTTATAATTTATCTATCGACAGCTTTTACAAAGAAAATGGTCTTTGATCGAAAATTGTAATTTCTAATCGTTTTGAAATTAACGCGAGGTCACAAATTTTTTTTAATTCTGTGAAAATCAGCAAATAAAAAAAATATTGTCCCAGGAGTTCGATAATGGTTTATTTATTAATATTATAAAGTATCTTTGTAAATCATAGTACGAACTTGACAATAAGACAAGAAATTACTTTTGATCATTAAATGGTTTTATAAAAAATTTGATTTTATTTTGAAAAGAAAAAAAAAAGATTAGATAATATATGTCAAAATTGACTCACCGCCGAGCGAATTATTTTCATCGAAATCATCGTTAATTCTATACACCACGTGATACGTGACATTCGAGAAATTGTTGTCAATCGATCTACTCTTTCTCGCGTACTCGCTTACAACGCTATCGGGCAACGATCTCACAATTAATTTCTTTGATTCGATTCGACCATTCTGTATTATAATGAAAAAAAAAATCTATAAATATTATTCAACACAATAACCAAAAAAATATGAACATAGTGAAAGAATAACAAAAAAACATATTATTAGTTTGGTATATTATAATTATTTCTTTTTAATGTCCGTACAACTGTCGTTCTCCCGTTGCCGTCCGTGCCAATTACCAACGAGGCCAAATGTTCAGGATCCTCCAAAATTCTGCCAAGACCTTTCATTAACTGTGCAACGAATAAATTTGACAATTTAATTCAATAATTTTGATTTTTTTTTTCGTTAAAACAAACTCACTCCCAACTGTTGTACGATGTTAACATATCCCGGTTGGTCCAGCGAGTATCTGCTGTAGTAAACGGGTGTGTCTTCCGTAGCCAAATTCGAATCTCTGGGACGAAGCCACAGATTGACATTATTGCCAAAAGCTCGAATTCGCATTCGTCTTCCAGCTGAAATTGTTTTCCCGGTAAATGCTCTCTTATGCAATCGTCCGAAATGTTCAATCTTGACGAAATCGTATTCCGGTGCTATAGGAAAAAAAAAGTGGTGCAAATTGAAACTTGCATATTGCTTTCTCATTAATTTTCCGCAATCAAAAAATTTTCCTCTATGAACAAAAGGCTTTTTCAATTTTTACTTTGTCCTAGAGATAGCTTTGTGTATTCGATAATAGGAAATTTGCTTGATGTCAAATGCATTTTGGTGAAAAATTGAAAATACCATGAATATAAAATGGTTTTATCGGTTTTTTCCAAAATCAATAACAAATATCCTTCCATGGTACCCAATTTATACAGAAAGTTTTTGCTTGACAGTGCAAAAATTGTACAAGATGAAGCTTTAAGGGAGAACACCACTGTGACCCCCTGTTTTTTTTTCACATTTTTCAAGAATTTTTTTTTGTGGGAAAAAAAGAGATATTCGAAAAATTATTTTGGCTTTTGTTCCTTGTTTATTGATGTATCAAAAAACATTTTTTTCACATTTTTCACGCCGCATGGTGGCGCTGGGGAAGCTCTCGCGTCAGGTGCTGTCATCTCCGCGGCACGCAGCAGAACTCTCTTCAACGTCGATCTGAAAAAAAATACCGAGTGTTTTCGTTAATAATATGATATTTTGAAGAGAAGTACATAGGGATTTGGAAAAATATTGTTTTGAAAAAAATAGGCACGCCTTTGAAATTAAAGTTAATTTCAAAGGCGTGCCTATTTTTTTTAAAACAATATTTTTCCAAATCCCTATGTACTTCTCTTCAAAATATCATATTATTAACGAAAACACTCGGTATTTTTTTTCAGATCGACGTTGAAGAGAGTTCTGCTGCGTGCTGCGTTAATAATATGATATTTTGCAGAGAAGTACATAGGGATTTGGAAAAATATTGTTTTAAAAAAAATAGGCACGCCTTTGAAATTAAAGTTAATTTCAAAGGCGTGCCTATTTTTTTTAAAACAATATTTTTCCAAATCCCTATGTACTTCTCTTCAAAATATCATATTATTAACGAAAACACTCGGTATTTTTTTTCAGATCGACGTTGAAGAGAGTTCTGCTGCGTGCCGCGGAGATGACAGCACCTGACGCGAGAGCTTCCCCAGCGCCACCATGCGGCGTGAAAAATGTGAAGAAAATGTTTTTTGATACATTAATAAACAAGGAACAAAACCCAAAAAAAAATTTCGAATATCTCTTTTTTTTCCCACAAAAAAAAATTCTTGAAAAATGTGAAAAAAAACAGGGGGTCACAGTGGTGTTCTCCCTTAGAGCTATGTGAACGGTCCATTCGAACTCTGTCCGCACACCGAATCTTAGAACTAACTTTTCACAAAGGTACACTCATTTTTCATGAAAAAAAACGACATCCTGTATTTATCTTTTTTCTGAAAATTCGCAACACCATCAAAAAACTTTGATTACAGTTTTTGTTGCTGTCAGTCGGTATTTCACATGATCTCTTAACAAGCGTCTTCAGAGATTTTGTGGAAAAATTCAAAATTTCATAAATTTACAACGCCTCAATCGATTCTCACCTTCGAAACACCTTCGAAAAACTTTGATTACAATTTTTACTGCTTTCAGTCGGTATTTCACATGATCTCTTAACAAGCGGTTTCAGAGGTTTTGTGAAAAATTCAAAATTCCTTAACGCGGTAGTCTGGTCTAGAAATTTGAGAAAATCGATTTTATTTTTTTTTTCATTTTCTTATTCCTTAGACCTTTCTTCATACGCTCCTGAAAACGGTTTATTGATATTTCAAAAATTAGCCGAGAAATAAAAATTCTAAGCAAGCCGCGCGCTGAGGTAGCGCGGCGCGCGCGCGACGGTGTCAAAGCTTTGAACGCGTTTATCTCAGAACTATGTTTTTCAAAACGGCGCCCACGATATCTCGATAACTAATGGACCGATCGAACTCAAATTTTGCACGTACCTTAGGTAGCCTGTTTCCGAGGACTGGTAGCAGAATTGAGTCGAACAATAATTTTGCCGACATTTTATAACTCGTCGAATACCCGAAAATGTATGAAATATCATTAATGAAAGTTCAACGGGCCGCCATTTTGTCAACAAATTTTTTTAAGTATCAATTCTGCTACCAGTGCTCAGAATACTCATACAGATTGAGAATATATATATATTTTTTTTTTCAGATGCATACAACATCGTCCAGAGTGGGCGCCGATTTCGGCGCACCATGTTGCAACAAGGCAAAAAACTACATGAAAATATTTAAAATAATTTTTTATTTTAATGTACAAGTATTCTCTAAGGATGAATAAATGCACGTGTAAATTTTCATCAAGACAACTTCAACGGTTTGAACGTTATTGCATATTAGAAATGACGTCAAAAATCTCGCTCTAGACCAGACTACCGCCTTAAATTTAGAACGCCTCAATCGATTATCTCTAAATTCAATAGCGAACAGTATTTGACGACAGTCTATTTGTGTAGAAAGTTTTAGTCCAAACTCGAAAATTGCACTAGTTATGCTCTTAACAGACATTCTTGATTTTGCACGATTTTGAAATATTCAAAATCGTGTAAAATCTTAATGAGTTGTTCAAACTTCACGAAAATTATATCAACAAAAGGGAATTGGCAGCTCCATTTGCGTGTTATAATTTTGAGACAATCTTTGAAACCCTCGCAGAGTTATAGAATTTTGTTTTTTTAACTGCTTTATCTACACTAACGAAATCCAACACCAACTATCTTTCAATAATATTCTATTTATATAAAAAAGTTTAGCCTAACAATTAAACATTTGTGGTAGATAGCGCGATCATCGTCATTTTTGAAAAATTTAAAATCAATTCAAATTCAAAAGTTATTAAATTCGGTAATAACCGTTCTTTAATGATACTCTCTTCATATACGAAATTTTATTCCATCTAAAAATTTGTGAAAATTAGAGCGATCGACGATTTGCACGTGGGGTGAAAAGATGGAAAAAACATTTTCACGAAAACAAAGCTTCCTCCACGAGGAAGTGAAATCATTATAAATATAGATATTATATTTTATTTAATTCTGTCCATTTAAATTATTCTAAAAAACGAATTGTCGAAGTAATTGAAGATTTGCAACGATTTAAACAGCAATATATTTACGTGAGTCTGCGTCCAATTGTAGAAACTGTAGAATCGGATCTTTGCTTGCGTCGATCTGTCAAATAAATTAAAAAAAAAATTAGCTCTCTTGATAAAGTCACTAAAAATTGGAATTGCAAAAAATGAAATCTTTCTTACTTCGTCATAGCAGAGAGAATGTTGCATCATAACTAGGCAAAAAATTGCAATACCCTGCAGAGACATGATCGTTGCGGGAAATGAAAAATGTTTATTTAAACGTCAATTTCTGTACGCGATTCGCAATTTCGTAAGCTTCACGACGACTCTGCGAAAATTTCGCGTCGACACTGATCTTAATAAAGGTTTTACGACTGTTCAATATTTCACGATGCTCAGACACTGTCGGTGAATGTAAATTTGCATGCCATCAATCTCTTCAAACTGTGTAGGCAACTTTGAATTACTTCGGCTGATCTCGTTTTAATCGCGCCTATTCATACTTCAATTCCATCAATATTTGCTTCATTTTAATTTATGCGAACAAACTAGAGACTGGGTCAAATTAACTTGTGATATTTTTGGCTGTTATGATGCAACACATTTTTTTTTATCGACAGGTGTAAAAAGGAGGTGTTATATAGTGGTTACGCGATACGGAGAGCACATTTTTATAAGATAAGAAATTTATTATCGAATAGGTACACGCATTTATTGTACTTTTTGAGAAGCTCCTTTTCCTATCAGTTTTTTTTTTTTTTCGATTTTCAAGAACAATTCTGTTGGTGCAATTTTAATTTCCGTAAGAATTTGTTCTTCGATGAAATTTTGGGTCTACTTTGTCCGTTGAATTTCATGATTGGTAGATCTAGGATCGAAGAACGAGATTTTTCCGAGTTCCATATTTTTGTGCGGCTTCTGGAGACGTTCGACGAGCACGTTATATTTTGCTGTCCAATAGTTGCGGATCAATGTATTTATGAATACTGTCGAATTCCAAACGAACCGAAAAATCATTATGACGTATCAATTCTTCGAGCGGTTGTTACACACGGACGCATTGTTGATGAACGCAGTACTGTAAAAGTAGGAGGAAAAAAAAGAATATATGAAAACATTCCATTTTTGAAATATTACTTGACGTGAAACATTGGCAAACGCTTTTTACCCGTTTCGTTAAGACTCACCCGAACTGATTTGTCATTTGGGACGAAACATTCCGTACCATCGAGTGCTGCAACTACACTTTCCTCGCAATGACCGCTATCTTCACGGCAGTGATAATTGACGCAGATATCCGTAGTGTGAACCTAAAAAAAAAAGTGTTTCAATCTTATTGCATATCCAACCATAGTTTCATTGAATTTCATGAGAATCTCCATGCATACAAATGAAAGTGGCCAAACTTTTCAACCTTTCATTTCTCGATATATGGATACAGTTTTGTATTTTTATTTTTATCGAACACATTGAAAAAATTGATTTATTTGAATTCAGTTGAATCATTTACTTCATTGAAATAAACGTTTGTTTATAAATAAATCAATTGTTTTTTCTTGTCTCGGGGAAAAACACGTTTTCGACAATTTCTAATGGATTTTCAATTGTTTTGTGCGAAAATGACTAGCGGATAAAAGTACATCGTTAGCGACTTAAAATAAGTTGAAAAATTCCAAATTTTTATCCATTTTAGCCGAAAATTTCTGAACGTACCGAAACTCCTGTAACATTACTCAACGACGTTTTTTCGCCACAATAATTTCAATACCGTGATGATTCAAACGGCATTCTCTAAATCCAATCACGACATTTTCACACCCCGCAGCCCCATTTTGAAATGACGATATTGGAAAGTTTTTGAAAAAGTGGTTAAGAAATGTTGAACATTTTTTTTTACGACGAGTCATAACGAATGTTTATCGAAAGCGCAAAAATTCGCTTGGGAAAGCATAAAATAACGTAAAAGTTTGACGTCTTTTTCGTTATATTAATAGCTAGAACACAATGAAATGCACGCACGTTACAGGGTTGTCCGAAGCCACGAGCCGAGTATTGCTTCTCCAGACTCATAATTCTTCCAGGCATGAATTTCGGCAACGTCCTTATTTGTGGCGTATCGTACATACATTCGAAATGTCGTTCGCTGTGAATTACAAAGAAAAACAAAATTATACTATACACTCGTGGATTAGAATAGAATAATTGGGGAACGAAAATCGCGAAACATTGGAAATTCTTCGTATTCACATATCGAAACCTACTCGAGTTGTTTTTGTAAGGTTTTCAAAGAACAAGTTGAGAACAGCGACGAATTTGCCGTGAACCACGGAGTGTATGACATAATGAAGCCATTTGAGTACTTGCAATTCTCCGTAGACGGATCATGTTCTAGGCCAAATCTGTTGGATGCAAGGGCCATTTTAAAAAATCGATTTTTTTTCTTTTCCTTTCAATCCTATCAATTCAACACTTACACGTGTCCCAATTCGTGAGCCGCGACAGATATACCCTTAAATGCACCGTCGTCGGTAACGATTGCGAGGGCTTCCATTTTTTCGTTAGCCGAACTATTTTTGCATACACTCGCATGCCATCCCTGACCTGTAATTTAATAATCGTTCACGATATTGATTGTCATTAAATTTTTCAATTGCGTTCTGTAGCCAAAAGTAACGCAGATTCTTACCTAAAACAGTGCTCTTCGGTCGATAAAAGGCCAGTCTATAAACATTATTAATATTTGTTTTAAATTAAATAATCAATTAGAAATTTCATACTTTTCGATTAAACATTTCCCATAGTGTTTTTTCTCAAAATTTTATTATTTCCATCGCACTCACCTCGTTATCGTGAGAGCAATATCGTAACTTCTCAACGGAAATGATTTTTGTATTTTGTAGAAGAAGTCTTGTGCAGGTATCATTTCTGGATCTGCGTTAAAATAGTCATCGCCGGTCATGTAATCCGAGATGTAAGGTGTGCTCTTAGGTTCCTGCAAATTTTTTTTTCCCCAAGACCCGTCACATCAAATTCGTTTTTCAATTCATTATTTGTTTGGATTATCGTTTATGACTTACCACTCCTATAACTATTGCGGAAATGTGTAATCTCACTCTTGGAGCTTCGAGAGCACGATATTTGAGATCGACGCCGTTCAAAAAAGCCAAAAGATATTCCAAAAAACTATTAATATTGCTTCCTTGTTTCCTGTAATTGTACGAATATACAAATAAGAAAATGTTCGATTTTCATAATATTTCGATCGTTCGACTGTTTCGTTTTTACTCATATCACACCCACCTGTACATGCTATACTCCACGAGTACGAGAATTTTCGGACGAAGGCGATTCGGAATACTGGAAGTCGATCGAGCGAGCCTCTCCCGTAACATTGTTTCGTTAATGGCTGAAAGAAATCATTATTTACAAAACTTAGCTCCTTTTTGCCACGATTTTACGCTTGGACTAAGCTAGTGTGAACCTGATCAATTGTACCGTTTCGGAGAAACTACAATTTCCGTTTTCGAAATGGTTGAAGGGTGTGCGACTTCGCCTTAAGGTAGTAGTCTGGTAACTTAAGCCGATTTTCATGTCTTTTTTGGAGGGCGTTTCTTTTAGGAAAATAGAAAATGATTCGTTTTGGATATTGAGGATGTTTTTATTTACATATTGAAGATACAAAAAAAAAATTTTTTGAAAAAATGTAATAGTTTATTATTATTATTATTATTGATCGAAGTTGGCACCTCGAAAAAAAAGCGCGTGGGTGGCCCCGGTGATTTTGGCTCTTGATGTTATCTGAAATCAAAAATTCTTGATAATTCTTAATCTATAGACATGTCATTCTGGTCGGAACTACTGAAGTTAAATTTCAACGATAAATAACAAAATGGCGGACTTTGGAGAAAAAAACTTTTTTCCAAAGTCCGCCATTTTGTTATTTATCCATGAAATTTAAGTTCAGTAGTTCCGTCCAGAATGACATGTCTGTAGATTAAGAATTATCAAGAATTTTTTAATTCAGATAACAACAAGAGCCAAAATCACCGAGGCCACCCACGCGCTTTTTTTTCGACGTGTCAACTTCGATCAATAATAATAATAATAATAAACTATTACATTTTTTTTTGTATCTTTGATATGTCAATAAAAACATCCTAAATATCCAAAATGATTCATTTTTATTTTCCTACAAAAAAACGCCTTCCAAAAAAGACATGAAAATCGGCTTAAGTTACCGAACTACTATCTTAATAGCATGTGAAAGGCGATGAGAAACTCCAACAGCATCGAGTATAGCGGTGACCATTTAAATCGTGACAATGTTGAAGGCACATTTGCCAAATCCGCAAGTTAAACGTCCTAGAAACATAACTCAGACAATTTTCAGCCGATTCACTTGAAGCTTTGAATATATCTTTAAAAATACATTTTCTATGAAAGTGCGTAGGATTTTTTTTATATTGCATAGTTCATTTGTTATTAACAATTTTCTGACGATTTTTTGAGCAAATTTTTCACTTTTTACTTTAGAAGTACGCCATTTGGCCAAAAATCAATATATCGAAAAAATCCTACGCACTTCCATAGACAATGTATTTTCAAAGATATTTTCAAAATTTTAAGTGAATCGGTTGAAAATTGTCTGAGTTATGTTTCCGTCCAACAAAAACGGAGACGTCATCGCAAAAACGCTGCACAGCCGCCATTTTAAAATTAATTGCTTCAAAAAAATTATTGTATACCCTCACTGGTATGTATGATAAACATCCTATTTTATAATTTCAATTTATTTCGTAGTTTTTCCGAAAAAAAAATCTCTAAAACAGGCTATTTTTCGGTCTCTAGAGTGACCTAATCCCTTAATGCGAAGTGCAAAATTAACTCACCGAGGGGTGAATTTTCTTCTTCCTTCATCGTATAAACCACGTGATGTGTCGAGTTTAGAAAATCGTTATCCAGATCGTCGATCGAACGACGCTTTCTCACGTATTCATCAACAACGCTCTTCGGCAACGATCTGATAGCGAGTTTATGTGATCCGATTATACCGTTCTGTATTTCAAAAAATCAATCCACAAATCTCATTAAATACAATTGCTAAAAACCGGAACATAATGAAACGACACAAAAAGAAAACATACTTAAGTATTGTATAATGAATAAACAAAAATTTTCATACAACTGTCATTCTCTTTGAGCGGTCCCTGCCGATTACCAACGATGCCAACTGTTTAAGATCCTCCATAATGCTTCCAAAACGTTCCATCAACTAGCCGTCAAATGAATTGACGGATAAATTTCATTTTATTCATTTTTCTTTTTTAAACGTTTTTTTTTCATTTCGCGAAAACACACTCACGCCGTACTGTTGTTCGAAGTAGACATTTCCCGGTCTTCGTGGCGAATATTTGCTGTAGTAAACGGGAGTGTGTCGTGTAACCAGAATTGAATCTCTCGGATGAAGCCAGAGGTTAACGTTACTGTCGAATCTTCGAATTACCATACGTTGTCCAGCTCGCAGGGCTCTCTTGGTCAATCGTTCGGAGTGTTCAATCTCGACGAACTCATGTTCTAAATAGAGGGGAAAAGAATGTATCTACTGTAATTCATCAATCTGGAATTACATTCGAAAGACTAAACTATTTTCTATTTTTAAATAGAATTTGAGAAATGGCAATATAATATCATAACTGGAAGATGAAAAATAAAATTTCCGTTGTCAAATGAAATTGAAACAAAGGTACCTCTATGAGGAAAAAGATTAGAATATGCCGAATTCAAAATCTTCTGATGGTTAATCTATACGACTAGGTATTGAGGCAATTGAAGTTTTTTTTTTGCTGTTAGCAAGTGTCTAAACGGTAACATATTTACGCGAATCAGCGTCCAGTTGCAAGAATCGTCGAATCGGATCTTCGCTCGCGTCTAACCGTCGATAAAATAATTTGTTTTTTTTTCTCTCTTTTATTTCAAAGTCACAAAAACGTGAATAAAAATTAAACAAAAAAAACGAACAATCAACTCTTTCTTACTTGGCTGTAGCACGGTGAATGTTGAACAATGACGAGGCACACAATTGCGATAAATTGCAAATACATGATATCGTTGTACGAAAACTTTTTTTTTCACAACAATTTTGATCCGCAACCGGAAAGCTCGTACAGGTAGCGACGACTGTATTGAAATTTACGAAAACGCGGATCCAATATAGGGCAATCTCACGTCATAAATAACGTCATCTAAC
The DNA here is from genome assembly GCA_958009045.1 of Oxytorus armatus. Taxonomy (NCBI): domain Eukaryota; kingdom Metazoa; phylum Arthropoda; class Insecta; order Hymenoptera; family Ichneumonidae; genus Oxytorus; species Oxytorus armatus. The sequence continues at coordinate 3,865,831 of OY253750.1, forward strand.
GTTTTTATACAAATGAAATATCGATCGATGTATGATACTTTTTGACACATATATATTTCTTCTTTTGTGTAATTTATCTTGTACATTTGGGTACATCTTTCTATTCAGATGATGTTCGGTTCTTTTAAATTTATTCGCTCGAACTATAGAGACTCACTAAAAACCATCTGGTAAATTTTATCCCGTTGCTACGAGTCTTTGCGCATTTTTGTTATCATCAAATTGGGGATGTACGAGGTCATAGTGTTTGTACAGCTCGCTCGCTACTCATGGAATTTTACGATCTGACATAGAGAATATTTTTCTTTGTAATTTGACATTTTTCCACCAGCCAAACAGTCCTTTATCGTACATACTGCGAAAAATAATCATTTACATTACGGAGCTACAGAATTATAGAATGCAGTTACAAAAACTGCAGGTCATTTATAGAAAATAATTATTAATCACATAAATGGTGCAAATTTGGAAACTCGAATATTCCACCCTCATCATTTAGCCCATTCACAAATTTTCTCCTACGAGCAAGGGGCTTTTTCAATTTTGGCTTCCTCATAGCTTCGTGTATGCGCAAAAATGATGAAGATGCAATATGCAATTTTCAACTTTCACCATTTTTTCTCTCCTTGAACTTGATAGCGTGAAATTTGCTTCATTTTTTAGTGCATTTTAAGAAATGGTGAAAATACCACGAATACCGCTTACATCCATTTTCTCCAAATTCAATGCTTTTCGACGGTACCCAATTCATATGTAGAAGGTTTTGTTTCGATAATTCAAGAATGGTACCAGCTAAAGTCTTAACACCTGTAGCGATTTTTTGATATATTGAAAATTCCATGAATTTGGAACGCCTCCATCGTTTTTCTTCAAATTCAATAGCAAACAGTGTGCGATGAAGAGCCATTTGTGCTGACACTTTTATAGCCTGATAACTCGAGAAATGCTCGTAGTTATGAAACATCAGTTTTACCGATTCTGTATTATCAACAAAATCCAATGAAATTTTTCGCTAAACGGCATTTAAAAACTATTAAACCGAATGATTTGAAATTAATTCTGAATGCCTTTATCTAGAATGTAGTGACTAGAAAATATAAGAATAAAAATGTACATTTTCAGCTGAAAACGGCAAGGTTTAGAACTAAAATGGTTATAATTAATATTGCATAGCGTAATTCTAAAAAATTTGACCGTTACGTTCTAGGCGGATATAAACCCTAACTAAGGAGCATTTATTTGTTGCTGTATCTGCAAAATGAACAGAACGATACTTGACCTAAAAATCCCCATTAACTGCGAAGAAGTTTTTTTGGTTTACTTCGTTTATACTCCGTTACTTGAATACTTGGTGCACGTTCTTACTTATCCCGACAAATATTGGGATTTTTGTTGGGTATTAAATACGATACGATTATAGAAAGTAGACACGGACATATTTCCATACAACTTTTTTATTTTCCAATTTTTTAAATATATATATATATATATATATTCGAATGTTTTTGAGACTCAGCACGAATGATATTATCATACAATAAAACAACGATGATATTATTTCTATTTTTAAACAAAAATGTTATTAATATCTTAGATCTACTGTTATTTTTTCCAATGACACACTTAATTCTTCTCGGATATAATTATATATAGTTTTTTTTTCTCAACCATTTATGATCACTCCGTACATTCGAGAGTTATTTAAATTCGTAAAAACTTAAACGATGATACGTGCAATTTTCTTTTGCTTTTGTCGGAAGTACGAGATAAAATGAATTTGGGGAAAAAAAAATTTTTAAACAAATAAAACACAGCCTTGTATTGTTCACTGTAAACATTTTCCCTTTTTTTTTAAATATTATACTTATTTGAAATCGACGTTCGGCGATTTGTATTTTCGCCGGGAGTGCGAATCCTTCGACGTTACTAAAAATTACATCTCTTCCAGCATTACCACCGATATGTTGACCCGCCGTTTTACGCCGGGAGATTTACGAATCTTGACCTCTCCCCGAGTACATTAGAGGGGGAGGAAATATTTTTTTTTAACCGATACGCAATTGATCACTAATTCACTAAATTTTTTCTAATCTATTTCGAACTAAAAAATAAACACGAAACCTAAAAATCAGTACGCTACCAACCTTTTTTTTCGCCGATTTTTCACTCGATACGTTTTCAATCTTACTCTTTCGTGTGGTCCTTGCCGACGATATACTATCTCGTTTCCGGGCTGTTGGCAGGAAGTGAAAAAAAAATCATTCCTTTTTCATTCGTTGTGAAATGAAAAACATAAACAAACTTAATTCATATTACGATTAAACGGAGACATTTTTTTTGCTCGATCGTTATTCGACAGATGTTTCCATAGTCCGGTTATAAGGGGTACGTCACGAAAGCTGTCCGCCTTTGGCTACGGATGCTACGAGCACATTAGATCGACCGAGTGAGATTCTCCCCAACCATTTTGAACCTTGAAACCCGGCGTTGGTCGCGGTACAACGTGATGACTCGGTGTCGAGTTCACGCTCGTTTGTCTCAACGTCGTCAATGGTATACTGTTGCAAATTGGCTTTTTCATTGACTTTTTAGCCGGTAACGAGTTATTACCGTTGTCCTCCTCGAAGCAAACCTTGATGGAATAACATTAAACGAATAAAAAGAACGGTTTATTAAAAATCAAAGTTCCCTTCAATTTTTTATTTTTTCACATAACGAAAACTTACCCATGAATTCTCGACTTTTTTTTGTCTCATTCGACAGATCTATCAACAGATTCTTCTGAATCTCGTTGTTTTGCTGTTTTTTCGTTTTTCCAAGAGCCCGATCGCGCTAATCGTCGTACTGCTTTGCCGATTCAATGATTTTTTCCTCGTTCTCTATATAAAGAGAACAAACAATACGATATTAAAATAGCGTGTGTATCCGTCTATACTATAGTGAGTTGAGTGATTGGACACTTCAATAGAAATACGTGTGTAAACTTCAAGATTAATTGCGTTTTAATTGATGAATCGTGCAAATATCCGACTACTGTCGTTTCTCATTGTGGACATGACAAAATATAGTACCATTCGATTTTCGTTTTATTCGGTTATACATGTAATCGACCTTTCATTCCCGATCATGTGACTTTTCGTTATCGTATTTAATAAACGATACGTAACAATTTCCAATACCTGATAACATATACACACTTGTACAAGTGGTCTTAATTCTTCTTGTAAACTCGTATGGGACTTTCCATGGCAACAATAAAAATTGTTCAAATTGTAACTCTCTCATTGGCTTCTGCATATTTTTTTTTACGTACTCACCAATTTTCCTCTATGAGCAAGGAACTTTTTCAAATTTACCTTCCAGCGAAAACTTTGTGTATGCGCAAAAATGATGAGGAAGCAATATCAAAGTTTTGATTTTCATAATTTATTCTCTCCTTCAATTACACAGTGAAACGTTCTCTTGATTTTTAATGCATTCGTCCTTTTCAACAATCGAAAATATAAATTTTGAACGCTTATATCGATTTTCTTCAAATTCAATACAAAATATCTTTCGGTGGGGCCCAATTTCTGTAGAAAAGTTTCGACCTGACACCCCAAAAATTACACGAGTCTTATCAAATCCCTGTGTCCTATTTTTCGAATAATTCAAAATTCCATAAATTTGTAAAGCTTCGATAAATTTGCTCCAAATTCGAACATTACCTTATGACAGTCTATTTGTGCAAACATTTCTAGCTCGATAGCTCGAAAAATTGCTAGGTTTATAGTCTTAACCGTCAACGATTACACATCAATAAAGTTTCTTCTTTTTAGATTATAGAAAATCCTTTTAGATTTTCTATATTGTTCAATGAAATTTTAAGGGTATACTCTACAGATACAATACTTTATAATGAAAAAAAAAAATTGTATGATAGTGCTTGAACTAAACTCCATTGTAAGCTCATAACTCATAAATTTGTCGATTTTAAATAATTGATAAATTAAATTCTTATCAGGAGAAGTCCGACATTGAATAATGTCCTCGTACATGAGAGGTTTAAAGAGGAAAGCATAAAAGATGTGAGTGGCCGAGAAATTCGTTCAAATGGATGGCGGGCGTTTTGAATATACGAGGGGGGACCCAAAAAAACGGGAATTTCGTCATAATTTCTTTATTTGTTAATATTTTTACACCAAATTTTGATCACCTTCGAGTTATTCTCCTTTGACCACAACGCACCTCTACAAACGATCCTTCCAATGTTCAAAACATTTTTTAAATTCACTTATCGAGATGTTCTTTAGGCCTTCCAGCGATTTTTGTTTTACCTCCTCCACAGTGGCAAAACGCTTGATTGCCGCTTTGTTTCGGGGTCGTATCCATAGCACCACTATTCATCACCAGTAATCACCTTGGAAAAAAGTTCAGGGTCCTCTTCGAACTGATTTTGAAGTTGAAAACATGCCTGAAGTCGACGCTCCCTTTGCTCGTCTGTGAGAAGGCGAGGGACAAATTTGGCTGCAACTCTGCTCACGTGCAAATCTTTGGATAAAATTCTCTGAATCGAACTCCATGATATCCCAGACATCTCACAGAGTTGATCAATGGTTCGGCGACGGTCTTCACGAATGAGATCATTGATTTTGTCGACGTTTTCGTCACTTCTTGACGTTGAGGGGCGTCCTGAACGGGGTTGGACTTCAATTGACATTTCTCCATTTTTAAAACGTGAAAACCACTCGCAGACTCTGGTTTTACTTAGGGCAGCATCTCCATAAGCAGTCTTAAGCATTACAGTAGTTTCCGCGGCCGATTTCCCCAACAGGAAACAAAATTTCACAGCCGCGCGTTGCTCTCGACAATCGGCCAGCACGTTTTCGCCGAAATGGAAAAAGTTGTTTCACTACAAAAATTCCCACGGGCGAACCGATGCAGTCACGGCGACGGAACTTCGCACACTAACTCAGGAGACGTGTCCTCAACGGACACCTGGTCGAGCAATGGGTTCCCCCACTCTCCCTCCCCGCCGCAGCGCAATTCCCGTTTTTTTTTGGGTCCCCCCCTCGTACATTATAAATGTGCATACATCTGATCGAACGATTGAGACAATTAAGAAATTTTCCCTCGACACCGATTTCAATAAAGGTTTTACGACTGCTGTTAAATCTTTGACGATGATGAGATACTGTCGATGAATGTAAATTTGCATGCGATCAATCCCTTCAATCTGTGTAGACGACTTTACATTATTTCGGGTGATCTCGTTTTAATCGCGGGTACGCGATTCGTTGCTCACGGCGGAATTTCCGAAGAGATACGAGAGCACATTTTTATAGGATAAGTGATTTATTATCGAATGGGTACACGCATTTATGGTAATTTTTGAGAAGCTCTTTTTTCTTTCGGTTTTTTATTTTTCAAGAACAACTCTGTTGGTGCAATTTTAATTTCCGTAAGAATTTGTTCTTCGATGAAATTTTGGGTCTACATTGTCCGTTGAATTTCACGATTGGTAGATCTAGGATCGAAGAACGAGATTTTTCCGAGTTCCATATTTTTGTGCGGCTTCTGGAGACGTTCGACGAGCACGTTATATTTTGCTGTCCAATAGTTGCGGATCAATGTATTCATGAATACTGTCGAATTCCAAACGAACCGAAAAATCATTATGACGTATCAATTCTTCGAGCGTTTGTTACACACGGACGCATTTTTGATGAACGCAGTGCTGTAAAAGTAGGAGGAAAAAAAAAATTTATGAAAACATTCCATTTTTGAAATATTACTTTACGTGAAACATTGACAAATGCTTTTTACTCGTTTCGTTAAGACTCACCCGAACTGATTTGTCATTTGGGACGAAACATCTCGTACCATCGAGTGCTGCAACTCCACTTTCCCTGCAATCACCGTGATCTTCGCGGCAGTGATAATTGACGCAGATATCCGTAGTGCGAACCTAAAAAAAAAGTATTTAAATCTCATTGCATATCCAACCGCAGTTTCATTGAATTTCAACGAGAATCTCTATGCACACAAATGAAAGTGGCCAAATTTTTCAACCTTTCATTTCTCCATATATGGATACCGTTTTTTATTTTTGTATATCAAACACGTTGAAAAAATTGATTTTTTAGTTAATTGAAATAAACGTTTGCTTATAAATAAATCAATTGTTTTTTCTTGTCTCGGGGAAAAACACGTTTTCGACAATTTCTAATGGATTTTCAATTATTTTGTGCGAACATGACCAGCGGATAAAAGTACATCATTAGCGACTTAAAATAAGTTTGATAATCCCAAATTTGTATCCATTTTAGCCGAAAATTTCTGAATGTACCGAAATTCCTGTAACATTACTCAACGACGTTTTTTCGCCACAATAATCGCAATACCGCGATGAATCAAACGGCATTCTCTAAATCCAATCACGACATTTTCACACCCCGCCGCCCCATTTTGAAATGACGATATTGGAAAGTTTTTGAAAAAGTGGTTAAGAAATGTTGAACATTTTTTTTACGACGAGTCATAACGAATGTTTATCGAAAGCGCAAAAATTCGTTTGGGAAAACATAAAAAATCGTAAAAGTTTGACGTCTCCTTCGTTATATTAATAGCTAGCACACAATGCAATGCACGCACGTTACAGGGTTGTTGGAAGCCACGAGCCGAGCATTGTTTCTCCAGATTCATAATTCTTCCAGGCATTAATTTCGGCAACGTCCTCATTTTTGGCGTATGGTACATACATTCGAAATTTCGTTCGCTGTGAATTACGAAGAAAAAAAAAAATTACACTATACACTCGTGAATTAGAATAGAATAGTTGGGGAACGAAAATCGTGAAACATTGGAAATTCTTCGTATTCACATATCGAAACGTACTCGAGTTGTTTTTGTAAGGTTTCCAAAGAACAAATTGAGAACATCGACGAATTTGCCGTGAACCACGGAGTGGATGACATAATGAAGCCATTTGAGTACTTGCAATTCTCCGTAGAAGGATCATGAAGTAGGCCAAGTCTGTTGGATGTAAATGCCATTTTAAAAAATCGATTTATTTTATTTTTTTCAATCCTATCAATTCAACACTTACACGTGTCCTAATTCGTGAGCAGCGACAGTTACACCCTTAAATGCACCGTCGTCGGTAGAGATTGCGACGGCGTCCATTGATTCGTGAGCCGAACTATTCCTGCATACAGTCGCAAGCCATCCCTGACCTGTAATTCAATAATGATTCACCATATTGATTGTCATTAAATTTTTTAATTGCGTTCTGTGACCAAAAGTAACGAAGTTTCTTACCTAAAACACCGCTGTCCGCTCGATACAAGTTCAGTCTATCAACATCATTAATATTTGTTTTAATCAAATAATCAATTAGAAATTTCATACTTTTCGATTAAACATTTCCCATAGTGTTTTTCTCAAAATTTTATTATTTTCATCGCACTCACCTCGTTATCGTGAGAGCAATATCGTAGCTTCTCAACGGAAATGAATCTTGTATATTGTAGAAAAAGTTTTTTGCATTTTTCATTGCTGGTTCTGGGTGAAAACTGTCAATGTCAGTCATGTGATCCGAGATGTAAGGTGTGCTCTTAGGTTCCTGCAAATTTTTTTTCCCCAAGACCCGTCACATCAAAGTCGTAATATTTTTCAATTCATTATTTGTTTGAATTATCGTTTATGACTTACCACTCCTATAACTATTGCGGGAATGTGTAATCTCACTCTTGGAAATTCGAGAGCACGATATTTCAGATCGACGCCGTTAAAAAAAGCCAAAAGATATTCCAAAAAACTATTAATATTGCTTCCTTGTTTCCTGTAATTGTACGAATATACGAATAAGATAATGTTCGATTTTCATAATATTTCGATCGTTCAACTGTTTCGTTTTTACTCATGGTATTGAAGTTTGCAACGTTGGAAAGCAACGAAGATAGATTTCTTTTATCTCATTAATTCCCCTTAAGATTGAATTTTCGAACACGAGAATCGTTAAAACGTTTTTTTCGGGTCTCCTGGGAGCTGGCCCTAAATGGTCCAGAGCGGCGAGAGCAATACCGAAATTGAAAATTTAAAAAACCTATTTTCGTTGCGTTCCAACGGTGCAAACTTCAACATCATTTTTACTCATATCACACCCACTTGTATATGCTATACTCCACGACTACGAGAATTTTCGGATGAAGAGTATACGGAATTCTAGAAGTCGATCGGGCGAGCCTTTCTCGGAACATCGTTTCGTTAATGGCTGAAAAAAATCATTATTTCCAAAAGTTTAGCTACTTTTTGCCACAATTTTACGCTTGGACTAAGCTAGTTTGAGCCTGATCAATTGTGCCGTTTCGGTGAAACTACAATTTCCGTTTTCGAAACGGTTGAAGGGTGTGCGACTTCGCCTATAATATAGCATGTGAAAGGCGATGAGAAACTCCGACAGCGTCGAGTACAGTGGTGACCATTTAAGGGCGGGGTAAAGGTTTTCACTTTCGAAAAATCGAATTTTTTGTTGTTGTCTTATCTTATTGTTTAACATTTCAAGAATATATCCTGAAAATTTTGAACCGATCTAAGCAATATTCTTGAAGTTATTGTCTTATTAATCTCCTGGCCTTTAACGCTATACCTCTAACAGCTGCGGGCGGTCGGGCTAGCAGTGCAGCTGTCGAACAGGTATACAGTTTATTCATTGCTATTGTGTATATAGTATATAGTGTACACTATACACTACAATCTTTCAAAAGAAGAAACGAGCGAAGAAGGGAGCTGGAATCGATGATTCTGTGTCAGGTGGAAAAAAAAAAAATTTTCTTCACTTTTTTACTTCGTAAACTTTAGACGCGTTTTTCTCAAAACTACTTTTTCAAAGTCCGTGTTCACTGCCATTTAAAAACTACTTGACCGATTCATTTCAAACTTTGTACACATTTTCTACATATAAAATACCTCCCCCCAACGTTTAGTTACATTTTTTTTTTTCACATTAAGGGTGTTTTCCACCCACAAAATGGCGGAATTTTTCGTGGAAAATAACAGTTCACACTTTAGATGGCCGCCAAAAATTTGTAAATGAAAAAAAAAATTATCAGAGAACGTTGGGGGGAAGATTTGATTATAATTTGACTAAATTTTCATGGTTTTTCATTTTCAGATAATTTCCGACCGAGTTATAGTGAACACCGCAAATTGTTTCTTTTCCAAGACGTTCTGGGGGAAGCTCTGTTACGGGCTTATGCTTCAATATTTCTGCATGAAAAAATTACACAACATTGTCAAAAGTATGCTCAATAATGTACAAAAGGTTCGAATAAAATTGCTCAATCCATATTTGAGAAAAAAATCGCAAAAAAAGTGTTTTTTTTTACGCTGAAACCCTTACCCGTCCCTTAAGGTACTAGTCTGGTAACTTGAGCCGATTTTCATGTCTTTTTTGGAGGGCGTTTTTTTGTAGGAAAATAAAAATGAATCGTTTTGGATATTTAGGATGTTTTTATTTACATATTAAAGATACAAAAAAAAATTAGTTGGAAAAAATTTAATAGTATATTATTATTATTATTATTATTATTATTTATCGAAGTTGCCACCTCGAAAAAAAAGCGCGTGGGTGGCCCCGGTGATTTTGGCTCTTGATGTTATCTGAAATCAAAAGTTCTTGATAATTCTTAATCTGTAGACATGTCATTCTGGTCGGACTACTGAAGTTAAATTTCATGGATAAATAACAAAATGGCGGACTTTGGAAAAAAACTTTTTTTCCCAAAGTCCGCCATTTTTGAAAAAAAAAGTTTTTTTCCATAGTCCGCCATTTTGTTATTTATCCATGAAATTTAACTTCAGTAGTTCCGACCAGAATGACATGTCTATAGATTAAGAATTATCAAGAACTTTTGATTTCAGATAACATCAAGAGCCAAAATCACCGGGGCCACCCACGCGCTTTTTTTTCGAGGTGCCAACTTCGTTCAATAATAACAATAATAACAAAGTATTAAATTTTTTCAAAAAAATTTTTTTTTGCATCTTTAATATGTAAATAAGAAATTCCTAAATATCCAAAACGATTCATTTTTATTTTCCTAAAAAAAACGCCCTCCAAAACAGACATGAAAATCGGCTTAAGTTACCAGACTACTACCTTAAATCGTGACAATGTTCAAGGCACATTTGCCAAATCCGCAAGTTAACCGTGCTAGAAACATAACTCAATTTTTAGCTGATTCACTTGAAATTTTGAATGTATCTTTAAAAACTACATTGTCTATGGAAGTGCGTAGGATTTTTTTTATATTACATACTTCATTAGTTAATAACAATTTTCTGACGATTTTTAAGAAAATTTTTCACTTTTCACTTTAGAAGTGCGCCATTTGGCCAAAAATCAATATATCGAAAAAATCCTACGCACTTCCGTGGACAGTTGAAAATTGTTTGAGTTATGTTTCCGGCCAACAAGAACGGAGCCATCCTATTCTATAATCTTAATTTATTTTGTAGTTTTTCTGAATAAAAAATCTCTAAAAAAGCCTTTTTTTCGGTCTCTAGAGTGGCCTAATCCTTTAATGCGAAGTGCAAAATTAACTCACCGAGGGGTAAATTTTCTTCATCCTTCATCGGATAAACCACGTGATCTGTCAAGTTTAGAAAATCGTTATTCCGATCACCGATCGAACGACGCTTTCTCACGTATTCATCAACAACACTCTCCGGCAACGATCTGATAGCGAGTTTATGTGATCCGATTATACCGTTCTGTATTTAAAAAAATTAATCCACAAATCTCATTAAATACAATTGCTAAAAACCGGAACATAATGAAACGACACAAAAAGAAAACATAGTTAAGTATTATATAATGAATAAACAAAAAATTTCATACAACTGTCATTCTCTTTGAGCGGTCCCTGCCGATTACCAACGATGCCAACTGTTTAGGATCCTCCAAAATTTTTCCGAGACGTTCCATCAACTAACCGTCGAATAAATTGACGAATAAATTCAATTTAAATGACTTTCCTTTTTCTAAAAGTTTTTTTTTTCCATTTCGCGAAAACACACTCACGCCGTGCTGTTGTTCGAAGTAGACATTTTCCGGTCTTCCTGGCGAATATCTGCTGTAGTAAACGGGAGTTTGTCGTGTAACCAGAATTGAATCTCTCGGGTGAAGCCAGAGGTTAACGTTACTGTCGAATCTTCGAATTACCATACGTTCTCCAGCTCGCAAGGCTCTCTTGGTCAATCGTTCGGGGTGTTCAATCTTGACGAACTCATGTTCTAAATAGAGGGGAAAAAAATGTCTCCACTGTAATTCATCAATCTGGAATTACAATCGAAAGACTAAACTATTTTTTATTTTTAAAGGGAATTTGAAAAATGGCAATATAATATCATAACTGGAAGTCGAAAAATGAAATTTCCGTTGTCAAATAAAATTGAAACAAAGGTACCTCTATGAGGAAAAAGATTAGAATATGCCGAATTAAAAATCTTCCGATGGTTATTCTATACGACTAGTTATTGAAGCAATTCAAGTTTTTTTCTTGCTATTAGCAAGTGTCTAAACGACAACATATTTACGTGAATCAGCGTCCAGTTGCAAGAATCGTCGAATCGGATCTTCGCTCGCGTCTAACTGTCGATAAAATAATTTGTTTTTTTTCTCTCTTTTATTTCAAGGTCACAAAGACGTGAATAAAAATTCAAAAAAAAAAAACCAACAATCAAATCGTTCTTACTTCGCCGTAGCACGGTGAATGTTGAACAATGACGAGGCACACAATTGCGATAAATTGCAAATACATGATATCGTTGTACGAAAACTTTTTTTTTTCACAACAATTTTGATCCGCAACCGGAAAGCTCGTACAGGTAGCGACGACTGTATTAAAATTCACGAAAACCCGGATCTAATATAGGGCAATATCGCGTCATAAATAACGTCATCTAACTTTTTGATACAAATGAAATATCGATCGATGTACGATACTTTTTGACACACATATATTTCTTCTTTTGTGTAATTTATCTTGTACATCTAGGTACATCTTTCTATTCAGACGATGTTCGGTTCTTTTAAATTTATTCGCTCGAACTATAGAGACTCACTAAAAACCATCTGGTAAATTTTATCCCGTTGCTACGAGTCTTTGCGCAATTATTGTTATCATCAAATTATGGATGTACGAGGTCATAGTGTTTGTACAACTTGCTCGCTACTCATGGAATTTTACGATCAGACATAGAGAATATTTTTCTCTGTAATTTGACATTTTTCCACCAGTCAAACAGTCCTTCATCGTACATACTGCGAAAAATAATCATTTACATTACGGAGTTACAGAATTATAGAATGCAGTTACAAAAACTGGAGGTCATTTATAGAAAATAATTATTAATCACATAAATGGTGCAAATTCTGAAACTTGCATGTTGCACCCTCATCATTTAGCCCATTCACAAATTTTCTTCTACGAGCAAGGAGCTTTTTCAATTTTGGCTTCCTCGTAGCTTCGTGTATGCGCAAAAATGATGAAGGAGCAATATGCAATTTTCACCATTTTCTCTTTCCTTGAACTTGACAGCGTGAAATTTGCTTCATTTTTTAATGCATTTTACGAAATGGTGAAAATACCACAAATGCCGCTCACATCCATTTTCTCCAAATTCAATGCTTTTCGATGGTACCCAATTCACATGTAAAAAGTTTTGTTTCGATAATTCAAGAATGGTACCAGCTAAAGTCTTAACACCTGTAACGATTTTTTGATATATTGAAAATTCCATGAATTTGGAACGCCTCCATCGTTTTTCTTCAAATTCAATAGTGAACAGTTGGCGATGAAGAGCCACTTGTGCTGACACTTTTATAGCCTGATAACTCGAGAAATGCTCGCAGTTATGAAAGATCAGTTTTACCGATTCTGTATTACCAACAAAATCCAATGAAATTTTTCGCTAAACGGCATTTTTAAACTATTAAACCGAATGATTTGAAATTAATCCTGGATGCCTCTATCTAGAATGTAGTGACTAGAAAATATTACAATTAAGAATAAAAATGTACAATTAATGTAAAATTAAGAATAAAAACGGCAAGGTTTAGAACTAAAATGTTTATAATTAATATTGTATAGGGTAATTCTGAAAAATTTGACCGTTACGTTCTAGCCGGATATAAACCCTAACTAACGAGCATTTATTTGTTGCTGTATCTGCAAAATGAACAGAATGATACTTGACCAAAAAATACACATTAACCGCGAAGAAGTTTTTTTGGTTCACTTCGTTTATATTCCGCTATTTGAATACTTGGTGCACGTTGTTACTTATCTCAAATATAAATATTAAAATATTGGGATTTTTGTTGGGTATTAAGTAAGATACGATTATAGAAAGTAGACACGGACATATTTTCATACAACTATTTTATTTTGCAATTTTTTAAATATATATATATATATATATATATTCGAATGTTTTTGAGACCCAGCACGAATGATATTATCATACAATTAAACAACGATGATATTATTTCTATTTTTATACAAAAATGTTATCAATATCTTGGATCTACTGTTATTTTTCAATGACACACTTAATTCTTCTCGGATACAATTATATATAGTTTTTTTTTCTCAACCATTTATGATCACTCCGTACACTCGAGAGTTATTTAAATTCGTAAAAACTTAAACGATGATACGTGCAATTTTTTTTTGCTTTTGTCGGAAGTACGAGATAAAACGAATTTGGGGAAAAAAAAAATTAAAAAACAAATAAAACACAGCCTTGTATTGTTCACTGTAAACATTTTCCCTTTTTTTTTAATATTACGTAACTAAAAATGTGAATATAATCGATATACTTATTTGAAATCGACGTTCGGCGATTTGTATTTTCGCCGGGGTGCGAATCCTTCGACGTTACTAAAAATTACATCTCATCCAGCATTACCACCGATATGTTGACCCGCCGTTTTACGCCGGGAGATTTACGAATCTTGACCTCTCCCCGAGAACATTAGAGGGGGAGGAAATATATTTTTTTAACCGATACGCAATTGAACACTAATTCACTACATATTTTCTAATATATTTCGAACTAAAAAATAAACACGAAACCTAAAAATAAGTACGCTACCGACTTTTTTTTCGCCGATTTTTCACTCGATACGTTTTCAATCTTACTCTTTCGTGTGGTCCTTGCCGATGATATGCTTTCTCGTTTCCGGGCTGTTGGCAGGAAATGAAAAAAAAATCATTCCTCTTTCATTCGTTGTGAAATGAAAAACAAACTTAATTCATTTTACGATTAAACGGAGACATTTTTTTTGCTCGATCGTTGTTCGACAGATTTTCCATAGTCCGGTTATGAGTTGTACGTCACGAAAGATGTCCGCCTTTGGCTACGGATGCTACGAGCACATTAGATCGACCGAGTGAAATTCTCCCCATCCATTTTGAACCTTGAAACCCGGCGTTGGTCGCGGTACAACGTGATGACTCGGTGTCGAGTTCACGCTCGTTTGTCTCAACGTCGTCAATGGTATACTGTTGCAAATTGGCTTTTTCATTGACTTTTTAGCCGGTAACGAGTTATTACCGTTGTCCTCCTCGAAACAAACCTTGATGGAATAACGTTAAACGAATAAAGAAAAACGGTTTATTAAAAATCAAAGTTCCCTTCAATTTTTTATTTTTTGACATAACTAAAACTTACCCATGAATTCTCGACTTTTTTTTGTCTCATTCGACAGATCTATCAACAGATTCTTCTGAATCTCGTTGTTTTGCTGTTTTTTCGTTTTTCCAAGAGCCCGATCGCGCTGATCGTCGCACCGCTTTGCCGATTCAATGATTTTTTCTTCGTTCTTTATTATTAAAGAGAAAAAACAATACGATATTAAAATAGCGTGTGTATCCGTCTTTACTATAGTGAGTTGAGTGATTCGATAGTTCAATAGAAATACGTCTGTAAACTTCAAGATTAATTGCGTTTTACTTGATAAATCGTGCAAATATCAGACTACTGTCGTTTCTCATTGTGGACATGGCGAAATATAGTACCATTCGATTTTCGTACTATTCGGTTATACATACAATCGACCTTTCATTCCCGATCATGTGACTTTTCGCTATCTTTTCGCTATCGAATTTTACACATCAATAAGTTTTTTCTTTTTAGATTATAGAAAATTCTTGTAGATTTGCTATATTGTTCAATAAAATTTTAAGGGTATACTCTACAGATATAACACTTTATAAATTAAAAAAAAACAAATAGTGCGATAGTGCGTGAACTAAACTCCATTGTAAGCTCATAACTCATAAATTTGTAGATTTTTAATAATCGTTTATTAAATTTCAAGAATAAACTCTGCAGTTTTCTTTATGGCGAAGCAAAATAGTTTAAATATAAATTGTAATTAAAGTAACAAAGATAGTTTTATATTTTTTGTATTCCGTTCAAAAGAGTCACAGGCAACAATACTTTTGTTCAATAAAAATTCAAAGATAAGAAGAATCATTTTGACCTTAAAGCGAAAATTTGCAGAGTTTCAGACAGACGTTGTGGTATATCGCGTCGAAATTTAATGATTCATAGATATTTATTGCGGCAATCGATGATTAAAGCGCTTCGGCGGTTTCCAAAATTATGTGCTGATAAATTAAATTCTTATCAGGAGAAGTCCGACATTGAGTAGTGTACTCGTACATTAGAGGTTCAAAGAGGAAAGCATAAAAGATGCGAGTGGCCGAGAAATTCGTTCAAATGGTTGGCGGACGTGTTGAATATACATTATAAATGTGCAAACATATGATCGAACGATTGAGACAATTAAGAAATTTTCCCGTCGACACTGATTTTAATAAAGGTTTTACGACTGCTGTTAAGGGATAACACCACTGTGACCCCCAGTTTTTTTTCACATTTTTCAAGAATTTTTTTTTGTTGGAAAAAAAAGAGATATTCGAAAAAAATTTTTGGGTTTTGTTCCTTGTTTTTTGATACATTAATAAACAAGGAACAAAGTCCAAAAAAATGTTTCGAATATCTCTTTTTTGTCCCACAAAAAAAAATTCTTGAAAAATGTGAAAAAAAAGCAGGGGGTCACAGTGGTGTTATCCCTTAAATCTTTCGCGATGATGAGATATTGTCGAAGAATGTAAATTTGCATGCGATCAATTTCTTCAAACTGTGTAGGCGACTTTACATTATTTCGGGTGATCTCGTTTTAATCGCGGGAAGGCGATTCGTTGCTCACGGCGGAATTTCCGAAGAGGTACGAGAGCACATTTTTATAGGATAAATGATTTATTATCGAATGGGTACACGCATTTATGGTAATTTCTGAGAAGCTCTTTTTCCTTTCAGTTTTTTATTTTTCAAGAACAACTCTGTTGGTGCAACTTTAATTTCCGTAAAAATTTGTTCTTCGATGAAATTTTTGGTCTACATTGTCCATTGAATTTCACGATTGGTAGATCTAGGATCTAAGAACGAGATTCTTCCGAGTTCCATATTTTTGTGCGGCTTCCGGAGACATTCGACGAGTACGTAATATTTTGCTGTCCAATAGTTGCGGATCAATGTATTTATGAATACTGTCGAATTCCAAACGAACCGAAAAATCATTATGACGTGTCACCTCTTCGAGCGTTTGTTACACACGGACGCATTGTTCCTGAACGCAGTACTGTAAACGTTGGAGGAAAAAAAGAATTTATGAAAAAATTCCATTTTTGAAATATTACTTTACGTGAAACATTGACATGTGCTTTTTACTCGTTTCGTTAAGACTCACCCGAACTGATGGGTCATTTGGGACGGAACATTCCGTACCATCGAGTGCTGTATGTCGAGTTGGCCAGCAATTACCGTTATCTGTGAGGCAGTGATAATTGGCGCAAATATCCGTAGTGCTAAGCTAAAAAAAAAGTATTCCAATCTTATTGCATATCCAACCACAGTTTCATTGATTTTCACGAGAATCTCTATGCATACAAATGAAAGTCGCCAAATTTTTCAACTTCTTAATTCTTGATATATGGATACAGTTTTTTATTTTTATATTTATCGAACACATTGAAAAAAATTGATTTATTTGAATTCAGTTGAATCATTTAGTTCATTGAAATAAACGTTTGTTTATAAATAAATCAATTGTTTTTTCTTGTCTCGGGGAAAAACACGTTTTCGACGATTTCTAATGGATTTTCAATTGTTCCGTGCGAAAGTGACTAGCGCATAAACAGTACAGCGTTAGTGACCTAAAATAAATTTGATAATTCCAAATTTTTATCCATTTAAGCCGAAAATTTCTGAGTGTTTTCGCCACAATAATTGCAATACCGCGATGAATCAAACGGCATTCGCTAAATCCAATCACGACATTTTCACACACACCACCATTTTAAAATAACGATATTGGAAAGTTTTCGAAAAAGTGGTTAAGAAATGTTGAACATTTTTTTTTATGACGAGTCGTAACGAATGTTTATCGAAAGTGCACAAATTTGCTGGGAAAACATAAAAAATTGTAAACTTTGACATCTTTTTCGTTATATTAATAGCTATCACACAATACAATGCACGCACGTTACAGGGTTTTCCGAGGCCACGAGTCGAGCATTGTTTCTCCAGACTGAAAAGTCTTCCAGGCATTAATTTCGGCATTTTCCTTATTGGTGGCGCATCGTACATACATTCGAATGTTTGGTTACTGTAAATTACGAAGAAAAGAAAAATTATACTATACACTCGTGAGTTAGTATAGAATAATTGGGAGAACGAAGATCGACAAACATTGGATATTCTTCGTATTCACTTATCGAAACGTACCCGAGTAGGTTTTGTAAAGCTTCCAAAGAACAACTTGAGAACATCGACGTATTCGTCGTGAAGATACCATATTCTGCCATAATGAAGCCATTTGAGTACTTGCAATTCTCCGTAGACGGATCATGATGTAGGCCAAATCTGTTGGATGCAAAGGCCATTTAAAAAAATCGATTATTTATTTTATTTTTTTCAATCCTATCAATCCAACTCTTACACGTGTCCCAATTTGTGAGCTGCGGTAGAAACACCCATAAATGCAAGGTCGTCGACAAGGATTGTGAGGGCTTCCATTATTCCGTTAGCCGTCAGATAATCCGTGCATACAGTATGACGATATGCCAAACCTGTATCTCGATAATGATTCACGATATTGATTATCATTAAATTTTTTAATTGCGTTCTGTGGCCAAAAGTAACGCAGATTCTTACCTATAGTGCGGCTCTCCGCATTATTAAAGCGCAGTCTATCAACATTATTAATATTTGTTTCAATCAAATAATCAATTAGAAATTTCATACTTTTCGATTAACATTTCCTACAGTGTTTTTCTCAA
This sequence comes from Oxytorus armatus, assembly GCA_958009045.1. Lineage (NCBI taxonomy): Eukaryota > Metazoa > Arthropoda > Insecta > Hymenoptera > Ichneumonidae > Oxytorus > Oxytorus armatus. Next base: position 3,884,229 of record OY253750.1, read on the forward strand.
AATTTTATTATTTCCATCTTACTCACTTCGTTATCGTGAGAGCAATATCGTAGCTTCTCAACGGGAATGAATCTCGTATATTGTAGAAAAAGTATCTTGCTTCATTCAATGATAAACTTCCATTAAAATAGCCAACGCCGTTCATGTTATTCGAGATGTAAGGTATGCTTTCAGGTTCCTGCAAATTTTTTTTCCCCATGACCCATCATATTTAAATTCGTAATATTTTTCAATTCATTATTTCTTTTAATTATCGTTTATAACTCACCATCCCTATAACTATTGCGGAAATGTGTAATCTCACTCTTGGATATTCGAGAGCACGATATTTCAGATCGACGGCGTTAAGAAAAGCCAAAAGATATTGCAAAAGTTCCCAAATATGGCTATCTGGCTCACTGGAATTGTACAAATATACGAATAAGAAAATTTTCGTTTCTCATAATATTTCGATCGTTCGACTATTTCGTTTTTACTCATATCACACCCACTTGAACATGCTCTTATCCACGAATACGAGAACTTTCGGATAAAGAATATCCGGAATTTCAGAAGTCGATTGGGCGAGCCTTTCTCGTAACATCGTTTCGTTAATGGCTGAAAAAAATCATTATTTCCAAAAGTTTAGCTACCTTTTGCCACAATTTTACGCTTGGACCAAGCTAGTTTGAACCTGATCACAATTGTGCCGTTTCGGGGAAAGACTTCGCCTTAATAGCATGTGAAAGGCGATGAGAAACTCCAACAGCGTCGAGTATAGTGGTGACCATTTAAATCGTGATAATGTTCAGGGCACATTTGCCAGATCCGCAAGTTAATCGTGCTAGAAATATATCTCAGGCAATTTACAGCCGATTCGCTTGAAATTTTGGATATATCTTCAAAAATACATTGTCTATGGAAGTGTGAAGGATTTTTTTTTTATATTGCATAGTTCATTTGTTATTAACAATTTTCTGACGATTTTTAAGCAAATTTTTCACTTTTCACTTTAGAAGTGCGCTATTTGGCCAAAAATCAATATATCGAAAAAATCCTACGCACTTCCATAGACAATGTATTTTCAAAGATATATTCACAATTTCAAGTGAGTCGGTTGAAAATTGTCTGAGTTATGTTTCCGGCCAACAAGAACGGAGACGTCGTCGCAAAAACGCTGCATAGCCGCCATTTTGAAATTAATCGCTTCAAAAAAACTATTGTATACGGTCACTGATATGTATGATAAACATCCTATTTTATAATGTCAATTTATTTTTTAGTTTTTCTGAAAAAAAATCTCCAAAAAAGCCTATTTGTTCGGTCTCTAGAGTGGCCTAATCCCTTAATGCGAAGTGCAAAATTAACTCACCGAAGGGTGGATTTCCTTCATCCTTCATCGGATAAACCACGTGATGTGTCGAATTTAGAAAATCGTCATCCCGATCGTCGATCGAACGACGCTTTCTCACGTATTCATTAACAACACTCTGCGGCAACGATCTGATAACGAGTTTATGTGATCCAATTATACCGTCCTGTATTTAAAAAAATGAATCCACAAATCACATTAAATACAATTGCTAAAAACCGGATCATAATGAAACGACACAAAAAAAACATAGTCAAGTATTTTATAATGAGTAAACAAAAAATTCCATACAACTGTCATTCTCTTTGAGCGGTCCGTGCTGATTACCAACGATGCCAAATGTTCATCATCCTCCAAAATGCTTCCGAGATTTTCCATTAACTAGCCATCAAATAAATTGACGAATAAATTTGATTCAATTCACTTTCCTTTTTTTAAAAGTTTTTTTTTCATTTCGCGAAAACACACTCACCCCGTACCGTTGTAAGAAGGAGACATTTCCCGGTTTTGTTAGCGAAGAGTTGCTGTAGTAAACGGGAGTGTGTTCTGTAACCAGAATTGAATCTATCGGATGAAGCCAGAGGTCAACGTCACTGTCTCCGACTCTTCGAATTATCATACGTTGTCCAGCTCGTAGGGCTCTCTTGTTCAATCGTTCGGAGTGTTCAATCTTGACGAACTCATGTTCTAAATAGAGGGAAATAGAATGTCTCCACTGTAATTCATCAATCTGGAATTACAATCGAAAGACTAAACTATTTTCTATTTTTAAATAGAATTTCAAAAATGGCAATATAATATCATAACTAGAAGATGAAAAATAAAATTTCCGTTGTCAAATGAAATTGAAACAAAATTGGAAAACCTCTATGAGGAAAAAGATTAGAATATGCCGAATTCAAATCTTCCGAAGGTTATTCTATACGACTAGTTATTGAAGCAATTGAAGTTTTTTTCTTGCTGTTAGCAAGTGTCTAAACGGCAACATATTTACGTGAATCAGGGTCCAGTTGCAAGAATCGTCGAATTGGATCTTCGCTCGCGTCTAACTGTCGATAAAGAAATTTGTTTTTTTTTCTCTCTTTTATTTTAAAGTCACAAAAACGTGAATAACAATTCCAAAAAAACGAACAATTAAATCTGCTTTCTTACTTCGCCGTAGCACGGTGAATGTTGAACAATGACGAGGAAAACAATAGCGATAAATTGCAAATACATGATATCGTTGTACGAAATCTTTTTTTTTCACAACAATTTTGATCCACAACCGGAAAGCTCGTGAAGGTGGCGACGACTGTACTAAAAATCACGAAAACGCGGATCTAATATAGGGCGATATCGCGACATAAATAACGTCATTTAACATTTTGATACAAAAGAAATATCGATCGATGTATCATACTTTTTGACACAAATATATTTATTCTTTTGTGTAATTTATCTTGTACATCTGGGTTCTTTTAAATTTATTCGCTCGAACTATAGAGACTCACTAAAAACAATCTGATAAATTTTATTCCGTTGCCACGTGTGCATTTTTCGCGTGCGCATTTTTCTTATCATCAAATTGCGGACGTACGACGTCATAGTGTTTCTACTCATGGAATTTTACGATCAAATATACAGAATTTTTTTTTCTTTCTGAGTTGAAATTTTTCCACCAATCGAACAGTCCTTCATCGTACGTACTGCGAAAAATAATCATTTACATTACGGAGTTACAGAATTAAAGAATGCAGTTACAAAAACTGGAGGTCATGTATAGAAAATAATTATTAATTACATAAATGGTGCAAATTTTTAAACTTGCATATTGCACCCTCATCATTTAGCCCATTCACACATTTTCTTCTACGAGCAAGGAGCTTTTTCAATTTTGCCTTCCTCATAGCTTCGTGTATGCGCAAAAATGATGAAGAAGCAATATGCAATTTTCAATTTTCACCATTTCCTCTCTCCTTGAACTTGTTAGCGTGAAATTTGCTTCACTTTTTAATGCATTTTACGAAGGGTGAAAATACCACAAATACCACTTACATCCATTTTCTCCAAATTCAATGCTTTTCGATGGTACCCAATTCACATGTAAAAAGTTTTGTTTCGATAATTCAGGAATGGTACCACCTAAAGTCTTAACACCTATAGCGATTTTTTGATATATTGAAAGTTCCATGAATTTGGAAAGCCTCCATCGTTTTTCTTCAAATTCAATAGCAAACAGTATGCGATGAAGAGGCAATTGTGCTGGCACTTTTATACCCGGATAACTCGAGAAATGCTCGCAGTTATAAAAGGTCAGTTTTACCGATTCTGTATTACCTACAAAATTCAATGAAATTTTTCGCTAAACGGCATTTTTAAACTATTAATCCGAATGATTTGAAATTTAGTCAAGTAATTCTGGATGCCTCTATCTAGAATGTAGTGACCAGAAAATATTGAAATCAAGAATAAAAATGTACATTTTCAGCTAAAATCGGCAAGGTTTAGAACTAAAATGGTTATAATTAATATTGTATAGCGTAATTCTGAAAAATTTGACTGTTACGTTCTAGTCGGATATAAACCCTAACTAACGAGCATTTATTTGTTGCTGTTTCTGCAAAATGAACAGAATGATACTTGACCAAAAAATACACATTAACTGCGAAGAAGTTTATTTGGTTTACTTCGTTTATATTCCGCTACTTGAATACTTGGCGCACGTTGTTCCTTATCTCGATAAATATTAGGATTTTTGTTGGGTATTAAATACGATACGATTATAGAAAGTAGACACGGACATATTTCCATACAACTATTTTATTTTGCAATTTTTTAAATATCTCTCTATATTATATAAATATTTCGCCGCCGCCGCCGCCGCCGTGTACAAGAGTTCAGGACCGAAAATGACCGAAAATGACCGAAAATGACCGAAAATGATCAAAAATGACCGAAAATGACCAAAAATGCAGGGGGTGCATTAGCGGTCATTTTCGGACGGTGGGTTGGCGCGCGAAGCGCGCAGGGGGGCGAAGCCCCCCTAGTATATATATATATATATATTCGAATGTTTTTGAGACCCAGCACGAATGATATTATCATACAATTAAACAACGATGATATTATTTCTATTATTATACAAAAATGGTATTAATATCTTGGATCTACTGTTATTTTTTTCAATGACACACTTAATTCTTCTCGGATACATTGACATTTAGTTTTTTTTTCAACCATTTATGATTCACTCCATACACTCGACAGTTATTTGAATTCGTAAAAACTTAAACGATTATACGTGCAATTTTTAATAAGATAAAACGAATTTGCGAAAAAAAATATTTTTAAACAGATAAAACACAGCCTTGTTTTGTTCACTGTAAACATTTTCACTTTTTAAAAAAATATTACGCAACTAACAATTTGAATATAATCGATATACTTATTTGAAATCGACGTTCCGCGATTTGTATTTTCGCCGGGAGTGCGAATCCTTCGACGTTACTAAAAATTACATCTCTTCCAGCATTACCACCGATATGTTGACCCGCCGTTTTACGCTGGGAGATTTACGGATCTTGACCTCTCACCGAGTACATTAGAGGGGGAGGAAATATTTTTTTTTTAACCGATACGCAATTGAACGATAATTCACTAAATTTTTTCTAATATATTTCGAACTGAAAAAAAACACGAAACCTAAAAATAAGTACGCTACCGACTTTTTTTTTCGCCGATTTTTCACTGGATACGTTTTCAATCTTACTATTTCGTATGGTCCTTGCCGATGATATACTATCTCGTTTCCGGGCTGTTGGCAGGAAATGAAAAAAAAATCATTCCTTTTTCATTCGTTGTGAAATGAAAAACATAAACAAACTTAATTCATTTTACGATTAGACGGAGACATTTTTTTCGCTCGATCGTTGTTCGACAGATGTTTCCATAGTCCGGTTATGAGGGGTACGTCACGAAAGTTGTCCGCCTTTGGCTACGGATGCTACGAGCACATTAGATCGACCGGGTGAGATTCTCCCTAATCATTTTGAACCTTGAAACCCGGCGTTGGTCGCGGTACAAAGTGATGACTCAACGTGAATGGTACACTACTGCAAATTGGCTTTTTTATTGACTTTTTAGCCGGTAACGAGTTATTATCGTTATCCTCCTCGAATCAAACCTTGATGGAATAACATTAAACGAATAAAAAAACGGTTTATTAAAAGTCAAAGTTCCCTTCAATTTTGTATTTTTTCACATAACGGAAACTTACCCATGAATTCTCGCCTTTTTTGTGTCTCATTCGGCAGATCTATCAAAGGGTTCTTCTGAATCTCGTTGTTTTGCTGTTTTTCCGTTTTTCCAAGAGCCCGATCGTGCTGATCGTTGCACTGCTTTGCCGATTCAATGATTTTTTTTTCGTTCTCTATATAAACAGAAAAAACAACACGATATTAGAATAGCGTGTGTATCCGTCTATACTATAGTCAGTTGAATGTTTCGGTATTTTTATGGAAATACGTGTGTAAACTTCAAGATTAATTGCGTTTTGCTTGATAAATCATGCAAATATTCGACTACTGTCGTTTCTCATTGTGGACATGGTGGAATATAGTACTGTTTTCGCGTGCTATTCGATTACACATCTAATGGATATTTCATTCCCGATCAAGTGACTTTTCGCCATCGTGTTTAATAAACGATTTCTAACACCTGATAACATATACACACTTATACTAGTGGTCTCAGTTCTTCTTGTAAAAAAGGGACTTTGCATGGCAACAACAAAAATTGTTCAAATTATAACTTTCACATTGGCTTCTTCATCATTTTTTACGTATTTACCAAGGCGAGGGACTTTTTCAAATTTAACTTCGAGCGGAAACTTTGTGTATGCGCAACAATGATGAGGAAGCAATATCAAATTTTAATTTCCATCATATATTCTCTTCTTCAGTTACACAGTGAAAGGTTCTCTTTATTTTTAATGCATTCGTCTTTTTCAAAAAACGAAAATATAAATTATATTACGAGTCTCATTCTCGTGATTACTTTATGTAGTGCCGCTACTTTCCACACGAAGTGGTCACAAATTTCAGAGTCTTCAAAAAAAACCGCCCATCTGCGCGCGCCACTACCCCAGTCACTTCCTCCATCGTCATAACGTTTTTTGTGCGCAACGTGGTCACGTCGCATCAGAGTTTAATTTCGTAAAAAACTGATAGTTTATAAGAAAAATACGATATTCAACGTGGGTTATTCAAAAAGGAAACGAGAATTGATTAAGGAAGGACTCCTGAAAAAATGAAAAAAATTCCAAAAACATTTCAAGCATGCCTCGTGGAATCTCGGCATGAGCGATTCGGACGAAGAGAATAATTCTCCTACACCGTTAATCGAACAAGGTAAATTCAATAATTATAAGGCGTGTAACCAGCCGAACTATTTTTTCCCTTCGGCGGTGGGATAATACCGTACGTACGATAGGCAAATACAGCACTATCTTAGGGCAGACATAACCTTAAATTATGTTCGTTCTTGTAAATTTAACGGCGGACTTGGGAGAGGACACAAAAGTCACTGACGAGTCCGCACAAGAATCCCAAGAAATGATAAGCCCGATACCAGACGTATCTATTCTCGACGAGGACGTTTTGGAAATTATGGGCATCGACACATCGTCCTCGACAATCAGAGATGTAAAGATCCAGGCTCAATTGGCAGCACAGTGGACCGAGTGGATCAGGAACGGAGTGAAGAAAGAGGAAAAAACAGAAGTCCTCGATAAATATCCTCGAAAAGGAAATTGCCCTCTCGAGGCGAGACAAATATATGGTCTTCTCGCAGAACCTCCTGGGTTCGTCAATGTCGGCCCTCGGTTCAGGCGTCTCCCTACTCTTCGAAGACAAAGAGGAAGGGGTGAACAAGATGCAGTTACTCGAGTAATTGTGCGCGGCAGGAAAAATAATGGCAGCGGCGCATCACCAAGGGTTAGTAGCGAGGAAACATTACATATACCCGAGCTTCGACAAAAAAGTAAGAGCCATATTGGAGGGTATGAGTTCGGACGAATTTCTATTCGGAAAAGAGGTGTCGGAAAAAATTAAGTCGGCCAAGACGATCGAGAAAGTGGGCTTAGACTTGAAGCCGCAAGCTGCGACGAGAAAAACGTTCGCCCCTCGGGCATCGACGTCAGCGAATCAGGGAAACTATTACGAATGATAAATTTATACTGAATTGCGTAAGAGGATATGAGATCTGGTTTAACGAACAACTTTGTCAGGAATTTGCTCCACGGAACCCGAATTTTAACTTAGCCCGCAAAATAGAAGATCATAGAATATCGATAAAACGATTAATAGATCTCGGCGCAATTAGACGCTGTATACCCTGCCAAGGTCAGATTACTTCAAGCTATTTTTTAATACAAAAACCAGACGGTTCACACCGATGTGTCTTGAACCTCAAACAGTTAAATAGATTCCTAACGACAACTCACTTCAAACTGGAAGAAATTCGGACGGCGATAAAACTCATGTCTGAGGGATCGTTCATAGGTAATTTAGACTTACAGGATGCGTACTTCCTGATTCCCGTTCATGAAAAAAGCAAAAAATACTTGAGATTTCAATTCTAAGGAAAGCTTTTTGAGTTTACTTGTATGCCATTCGGCTTAGCCACAGCCCCATTTATCTTCACAAAAATCATGAAACCGATCGTTTATTATTTGAGACGTAGAGGTCTATTGTCCGTGGTATATCTGGACGACATTCTATGCTTTGGAGAGGACGAATCCTCTTGTGCGAAGAATATGGGAGAAACGATTAAATTGCTAACTTCGCTAGGGTTTATCATAAACTATAAAAAGAGCGTATTGATCGCACGTAGAAAATGCCAATTTTTAGGGTTTATTTTAAATTCGGAAAGAATGACAGTAGAATTGCCAGAAAGAAAAAGAAAAGAAATTGCGAAATTGTTAAAAAAGAAAAAAAAAAGTTTTAAGCATGTCTGAACATGTCCATAAAGTAATCTCGAGAACGAGACTCGTAATATAATTAAACGATCAAACGAACTTATCTGTAAGTGATGTTCGATCGGAATGATATGGAGAGTCTCGTTCGAGATGATTACGGCCCACCCAATATCCTCGCAAGCAGATCACATCCCTCCCTTGGAATAAGAGAAATGTATCCTTGGATAAAAAATTATTTTTGGAATTCACAAATGGACGATTGAGCTCTAAAAGATATGAGGATGGAGGAAGTGACTGGGGTAGAGGCGCGCGCAGATGGGCGGTCTTTTTTGAAGACTCTGAAATGTATGACCACTTCGTGCGGAAAGTAGCGGTACTACATAAAGTAATCATCTCGAGCGAGACTCTACATATAATTCCGATCGAACATCACTTACAGGTAAGTTCGTTTGATCGTTTAATTTTCAACGTTTGTATCGATTTTCGTCAAATTCAATACCAAATATCCTTTGCCCAATTTGTGTAGAAAGTTTTTACCAGATAGCCCAAAAATTACTAGAGCCTATAGTTTTGCAAGGAAATGGCTACTGAATTAGTAATCAGCGAGTCAAAATACATCGATATAGCGGCCTAAAAGAACATTTTTAAATTCATAACTAGGCAAAAAATTGCAATATCCAGCAGAGACATGATCGTTGCGGGTAATGAAAAATGTTTATTTAAACGTCAATTTTTGTATGCAATCCGCAATTTCGTAAGCTTCACGACGACTCTGCGTAAATTTCACGTCGACACTGATCTTAATAAAGGATTTACGACTGATGTTCAATCTTCCACGATGCTCAGACACTTTCGATGAATGTAAATTTGCATGCGATCATTTCTTCAAACTGTGTAGGCGAACTTTGAATTATTTCGTCTGATCTCGTTTTAATCGCGCCTATCCATACTTTAATTCCATCAATATTTGCTTCATTTTAACTTATGCGAATAAACCAGAGACTGGATCAAATTAACTTTTGATATTTTCGCCTGTTCTGATGCAACACGTTTTTTTTATCAACAGGTGTAAAGAGGAGGTGTCATATAGTGGATACGCGATTCGTTGCTCACGGGGGAATTTCCGAAGAGATACGGAGAGCACATTTTTATAGGATAAGTGATTCATTATCGAATGGGTACACGCATTTATGGTAATTTTTGAGAAGCTCCTTTTCTTTTCAGTTTTTTATTTTTCAAGAACAACTCTGTTGGTGCAACTTTAATTTCCGGAAGAATTTGTTCATCGATGAAATTTTGGGTCTACATTGTCTATTGAATTTCGCAATTGGTAGATCTAAGGATCTAAAAATAAGATTTTTCGAGTTCCATATTTTTGTGCGGCTTCTGGAGGCGTTCGACGAGTACGTAATATTTTGCTGTCCAATAGTCGCGGATCAATGTATTTATGAATACTGGCGAATTCCAAACGAACCGAAAAATCATTATGACGTATCACTTCTTCGAGCGTTTGTTACACACGGACGCATTGTTGATTAACGCAGTACTGTAAAAGTAGAAGGAAAAAAAGAATTTATGAAAAATATTCAATTTTTCAAATATTATTTTCGGTAAAACATTAACAAATGCTTTTTACTCGTTTCGTTAAGACTCACCCGAACTGATTCGTCATTTGGGACGAAACATTGCATACCATCGGGTGCTCCAATTTCCCTGCAAATACCGTTACTATCATAGCAGCCATAATTGACGCAGATATCCGTACTGCCAACAACCTAAAAAAAAGTATTTCAATCTTATTGCATATCCAACCACAGTTTCATTGATTGTCACGACAATCTCTATGCATACAAATGAAAGTGCCCAAATTTTTCAACCTTTCCATTCTTGATATATGAATACAGTTTTTTATTTTTATATTTATCGAACACATTGAAAAAATTGATTTATTTGAATTCAGTTGAATCATTTAGTTCATTGAAATGAACGTTTGTTTATAAATAAATGAATTGTTTTTTCTTGTTTCGGGGAAAAACACGTTTTCGACGATTTTTAATGGATTTTCAATTGTTTTGTGCGAAAATGACTAGCGCATAAAAGTACATCGTTAGCGACCTAAAATAAATTTGAGAATTCTGAATTTTTATCCATTTTAGCCGAAAATTTCTGAGTGTACGGAAATTCCTGTAATACTCGACGACGTTTTTTCGCCACAATAATTGCAATATCGTGATGAATCAAACGGCATTCGCTAAATCCAATCACGACATTTTCACACCCCGCCGCCCCATTTTGAAATAACGATATTGGAACGTTTTTAAAAAAGTGGTTAAGAAATGTGGAACATTTTTTTTACGACGAATCATAACGAATGTTTATCGAAAGCGCAAAAATTCGCTGTGAAAACATAAAAAATTGTAAACTTTGACGGCTTTTTCGTTACATTAATAGCTAGCACACAATGCAATGCACGCACCCTACAGGGTGATCGGAGGCCATCAGCCCGGCATTGTTCGTACAGACCCATAAGTCTTCCAGGCATTAATTCCGGCAATTTCCTTATTTGTGGCGCATAGTACATACATTCGAATCTTTGGTTACTGTAAATTACGAAGGAAATAATAATTATACTATACACTCGTGAATTAGAATAGAATAATTGGGGGAACGAAGATCGAGAAACATTGAAAATTCTTCGTATTCACATATCGAAACGTACTCGAGTTTATTTTGTAAGACTTCCAAAGAACAAGTTGAGAACATCGACGAATTCCTTGTAAACGTCACAGATGCTGACATAACGAAGCCATTTGATTCCTCGCAATCCTCCGTAGGCGGATCATGATCTACGCCAAGTCTGTCGGTGCAAATGCCATTTAAAAAAATCGATTATATTTTTTATTTTTTTCTATCCTATCAATCCAACTCTTACACGTGTCCCAATTCGTGAGCTGCGATATGAACTCTATAAGATGCACCCGCGTCGATAACGATTGCGACGGCACTCATTCTTTCGTCAGCTGAACGATCTTCGCACACAGTCGCAAGAACTCCCTTACCTGTAATTCAATAATGATTCACGATATTGATTGTCATTAAATTTTTTAATTGCGTTCTGTGGCCAAAAGTAACGCAGATTCTTACCTACAACACCGCTCCTCGGATTATCAAAGCCCAGTCTATCAACATTATTAATATTTGTTTTAACCAAATAATTAATTAGAAATTTCATCCTTTTCGATTAAACATTTCCTACAGTGTTTTTCTCAAAATTTTATTATTTCCATCTAACTTACTTCGTTATCGTGAGAGCAATATCGTAGCTTCTCAACGGAAATGAATCTCGTATCTCGTAGAAAAAGTATTGTGCATCTAACATTGCTGCATTTCCGTTAAAATAGCCATAGCCGGTCATGTAATTCGAGATGTAAGGTACGGCCTTGGGTTCCTGCAAATTTTTTTTCCCCAAGACCCGTCACATCAAATTCGTAATATTTTTCAATTCATTATTTGTTTGAATTATCGTTTATATCTTACCATCCCTATAACTATTGCGGAAATGTGTAATCTCACTCTTGGAAAGTCAAAAGCACGAAATTTGAGATCGATGCCGTTCACAAAAGCCAAAAGATATTCCAATGATCTAGAAATATCCTTTCCTTGTATCCTGTAATTGTACGAATATACGAATAAGAAAATGTTCGTTTTTCATAATATTTCGATCGTTCGACTGTTTCGTTTTTACTCATATCACACCCACTTGTATAAGCTATTATCCATGACTACGAGAATTTTCGGATAAAGAACATTCGGAATACTAGAAGTCGATCGGGCGAGCTTTTCTCGTAACATCGTTTCGTTAATGGCTGAAAAAAATCATTATTTCCAAAAGCTTAGCTACTTTTTGCCACAATTTTACGCTTGGACTAAGCTAGTTTGAGCCTGATCAATTGTGCCGTTTCGGAGAAACTACAATTTCCGTTTTCGAAACGGTTGAAGGGTGTGCGACTTCGCCTTAATGGCATGTGAAAGGCGATGAGAAACTCCAACAGCGTCAAGTATAGTGGTGATCATTTAGATCGGGATAATGTTCAAGGCACATTTGCCAAATCCGCAAGTTAACCGTGCTAGAAACGTAACTCAGACAATTTTCAGCCGATTCACTTGAAATTTTGAATATATCTTTAAAAACTACATTGTCTATGGAAGTGCGTAGGATTTTTTTTTATATTGCATAGTTCATTTGTTATTAACAATTTTCTGACGATTTTTTAAGCAAATTTTTCACTTTTCTCTTTAGAAGTGCGCCACTTGGCCAAAAATCAATATATCGAAAAAATTCTACACTCTTCCATAGACAATGTATTTTTAAAGATATATTCAAAATTTTAAGTTAATCTGTTGAAAATTGTCTGAGTTATATTTCCGGCCAACAAAAACGGAGACGTCATCGCAAAAACGCCGCATAGCCGCCATTATGAAATTAATCGCTTCAAAAAAATTACTGTATACGGTCACTGATCTGTATGATAAACATCCTATTTTATAATCTCAATTTAATTTGTAGTTTTTCTGAAAAAAAATCTCCAAAAAAGCCTATTTTTTCTGTCTCTAGCGTGGCCGAGTCCCTTAATGCGAAGTGTGAAATTAACTCACCGGGGGGGGAATTTTTTTCTTCCGTCATCGTATAAACCACGTGATGTGTCGAATTTAGAAAATCGTCATCCAGATCGTCGATCGAACGACGCTTTCTCACGTATTCATTAACAACGCTCTTCGGCAACGATCTGATAGCGAGTTTATGTGAACCAATTATACCGTTCTGTATTTAAAAAAATGAACCCACAAATCTCATTAAATACAATTGCTAAAAACCGGAACATAATGAAACGACACAATAAGAAAACATAGTTAAGTATTTTATAATGAGTAAACAAAAAATTCCATACAACTGTCATTCTCTTTGAGCGGTCTCTGCTGATTACCAATGATGCCAAACCTCGAGGATCCTCCAAAAGACTTCCGAGATTTTCCATTAACTAGCCATCAAATAAATTGACGAATAAATTTGATTTAACTCACTTTCCTTTTTGTAAAAGTTTTTTTTTCATTTCGCGAAAACACACTCACGCCGAACTGTCGTTCGAAGTAGACTTTTCCCGATCTTCTTCGGTCATAGAAGCTGTAGTAAACGGGAGTGTGTTCTGTAGCCAGAATTGAATCTCTCGGATGAAGCCAGAGGTTAACGTCACTGTCTCCGAATCTTCGAATTACCATACGTTCTCCAGCTCGCAGGGCTCTTTTGTTCAATCGTTCGGAGTATTCAATCTTGACGAACTCATGTTCTAAATAGAGGGGAAAAGAATGTCTCCACTGTAATTCATCAATCTGGAATTACAATCGAAAGACTAAACTAATTTCTATTTTTAAATAGAATTTGAAAAATGGCAATATAATATCAAAACTGGAAGATTAAAAATAAAATTTCCGTTGTCAAATGAAATTGAAACAAAGGTACCTCTATGAGGAAAAAGATCAGAATATGCCGAATTCAAAATCTTCCGATGGTTATTCTATACGACTAGTTATTGAAGCAATTGAAGTTTTTTCTTGATGTTATCAAGTGTCTAAACGGCATCATATTTACGTGAATCAGGGTCCAGTTGCAAGAATCGTCGAATGGGATCTTCGCTCGCGTCTAACTGTCGATAAAATAATTTGTTTTTTTTTCTCTCTTTTATTTTAAAGTCACAAAAACGTGAATAACAATTCCAAAAAAACGAACAATCAAATCTTTCTTACTTCGCCGTAGCACGGTGAATATTGAACAATGACGAGGCAAACAATTGCGATAAATTGCAAATGCATGATATCGTTGTACGAAATCTTTTTTTTTTCACAACAATTTTAATCCACAACCGGAAAGCTCGTACAGGTGGCGACGACTGTACTAAAAATCACGAAAACGCGGATCTAATATAGGGCGATATCACGACATAAATGACGTCATCTAACATTTTGATACAAACGAAATATCGATCGATGTATGATACTTTTTGACACACATATATTTATTCTTTTGTGTAATTTATCTTGTACATCTGGGTACATCTTTCTATTCAGACGATGTTCGGTTCTTTTAAATTTATTCGCTCGAACTATAGAGACTCACTAAAAACAATCTGATAAATTTTATTCCGTTGCCACGTGTCTTTGCGCATTTTTCTTATCATCAAATTGCGGATGTACGACGTCATAGTGTTTCTACTCATGGAATTTTGGGATCAAATATAGAGAATATTTTTTTCTTTCTAAGTTGAGATTTTTCCACCAATCGAACAGTCCTTCATCGTACATACTGCGAAAAATAATCATTTACATTACGGAGTTACAGAATTAAAGAATGCAGTTACAAAAACTGGAGGTCATTTATAGAAAATAATTATTAACCACATAAATGGTACAAATTTTGAAACTTGCATATTGCACCATCATATTTAGCCCATTCACAAATGTTCTCCTACGAGCAAGGAGCTTCTCAATTTTGGCTTCCTCATAGCTTCGCGTATGCGCAAAAATGATGAAGAAGCAATATGCAATTTTCAATTTTTACCATTTTCTCTCTCCTTGAATTTGATAGCGTGAAATTTGCTTCGATTTTTAATGCATTTTACGAAATGGTAAAAATACCACAAATACCACTTACATCCATTTTCTCCAAATTCAATGCTTTTCGATGGTACCCAATTCACATGTAAAAAGTTTTGTTTCGATAATTCAAGAATGGTACCAGCCAAAGTCTTAACACCTATAGCGATTTTTCGATATATTAAAAATTCCATGAATTTGGAAAGCCTCCATCGTTTTTCTTCAAATTCAATAGCAAACAGTGTGCAATGGAGAGCCAATTGTGTTGGCACTTTTATACCCTGATAACTCGAGCAATGTTCGCAGTTATGAAAGATCAGTGTTACCGATTCTGTATTACCAACAAAATCCAATGAAATTTTTCGCTAAACGGCATTTTTAAACTATTAAACCGAATGATTTGAAATTTGGTCAAGTAATTCTGGATGCCTCTATCTAGAATGTAGTGACCAGAAAATATTGAAATTAAGAATAAAAATGTACATTTTCAGCTAAAAACGGCAAGGTTTAGAACTAAAATGGTTATAATTAATATTGTATAGCGTAATTCTGAAAAATTTGACCGTTACGTTCTAGCCGGATATAAACCCCAACTAACGAGCATTTATTTGTTGCTGTATCTGCAAAATAAACAGAATGATACTTGACCAAAAAATACACATTAACTGCGAAGAAGTTTTTCTGGTTCAGTTCATTTATATTCCGCTACTTGAATACTTGGTGCACGTTGTTACTTATCTCGATAAATATTGGGATTTTTGTTGGGTATTAAATACGATACGATTATAGAAAGTAGACACGGACATATTTCCATACTACTATTTTATTTTGCAATTTTTTAAATATATATATATATATATATTCGAATGTTTTTGAGACCCAGCACGAATGATATTATCATACAATTAAACAACGATGATATTATTTCTATTATTATACAAAAATGTTATTAATATCTTGGATCTCCTGTTATTTTTTTCAATGACACACTTAATTCTTCTCGGATACATTGACATATAGTTTTTTTTTTCAACCATTTATGATTCACTCCATACACTCGAGAGTTATTTAAATTCGTAAAAACTTAAACGATGATACGTGCAATTTTTACTAAGATAAAACGAATCGGCGAAAAAAAAAATTAAAAAACAGATAAAACACAGCCTTGTATTGTTCACTGTAAACATTTTCACTTTTTTTTAAAATATTACGCAACTAACAATGTGAATATAATCGATATACTTATTTGAAATCGACGTTCGGCGATTTGTATTTTCGCCGGGAGTGCGAATCCTTCGACGTTACTAAAAATTACATCTCTTCCAGCATTACCACTGATATGTTGACCCGCCGTTTTACGCCGGGAGATTTACGGATCTTGACCTCTCACCGAGTACATTAGAGGGGGAGGAAATTTTTTTTTTTAACCGATACGCAATTGAACACTAATTCACTACATTTTTTCTAATATATTTCGAACTAAAAAATAAACACGAAACCTAAAAATAAGAACGCTACCGACTTTTTTTTTCGCCGATTTTTCACTCGATACGTTTTCAATCTTACTCTTTCGTATGGTCCTTGCCGATGATATACTATCTCGTTTCCGGGCTGTTGGCAGAAAATGAAAAAAAAATCATTCCTTTTTCATTCGTTGTGAAATGAAAAACATAAACAAACTTAATTCATTTTACGATTAAACGGAGACATTTTTTTCGCTCGATCGTTGTTCGACAGATGTTTCCATAGTCCGGTTATGAGGGGTACGTCACGAAAGTTGTCCGCCTTTCGCTACGGATGCTACGAGCACATTAGATCGACCGAGTGAGATTCTCCCCAATCATTTTGAACCTTGAAACCCGGCGTTGGTCGCCGTACAACGTGATGACTCAACGTGAATGGTATACTACTGCAAATTGGCTTTTTTATTGACTTTTTATTTTTTTGACTTTTTAGCTTAAGGATATTTTTCAACACAATAACCAAAAAAAGATGAACATAGTGAAACAATAACAAAAGAACATATTATTAGTTTGGTATGTTATAATAATTTTTTTTAAATGTCCGTACAACTGTCGTTCTCCCGTAGTCGTTTGTGCCAATTACCAACGAAGCCAAATGTTAAGGATCCTTCAAGATTCTGCCAAGACCTTTCATTAATTGTGCAACGAATAAATTTGATAATTTATCTGCTTATCGAGTATCTGCTGTAGTAAACGGGTGTGTCTTCCATAGCCAAATTCAAATCTCTGGGACGAAGCCACGGATTGACGTTATTGCCAAAAGCTCGAATTCGCAATCGTCTTCCAGCTGAAATTGTTCTCCCAGTAAATGCTCTCTTATGCAATCGTCCGAAATGTTCAATCTTGACGAAATCGTATTCCCGTGCTGTAGGAAAAAAAAGTGGTACAAATTGAAACTTGCATATTACTTTCTCATCATTTTTCCACAATCACAAATTATCCTGTATGAACAAAGAGCTTTTTCAATTTTCACTAGCTCCTAGAGAAAGCTTTGTGTATTCGATAATAGGAAGTTTGCTTGATGTCAAATGCATTTTGGCGAAAAATTGAAAATACCATGAATATAGAATGGTTTTATCGGTTTTCTCCAAGATCAATAACAAATATCCTTTCATGGTACCCAATTTATATAGAAAGTTTTTGCTCAACAGTGCAAAAATTGTACGAGCTGAAGCTTTAAAGCTATGTGAAAGGTCCATTAGAACTCTGTCCGCACACCGAAACTTAGAACTAACTTTTTTCAAAGGTACACTCATTTAAAAAAACACGACATCCTGTAAGATTTATGTTTTTTCTGAAAAAACACCTTCGAAAAGATTTATTTTTTTTCTGAAAAAACACCTTCGAAAAACTTTGCTAACAGTTTTTGTTGCTGTCAGTCGGTATTTCACATGATCTCTTAACAAGCGGCTCCAGAGATTTTGTGAAAAATTCAAAATTCCTTAAATTTAGAACGCCTCACGATTATCTCTAAATTCATGTAGTGAAACAACTTTCCGCGGAAACTACTGTAATGCTTAAGACTGCTTATGGAGATGCTGCCCTAAGTAAAACCAGAGTCTGCGAGTGGTTTTCACGTTTTAAAAATGGAGAAATGTCAATTGAAGTCCAACCCCGTTCAGGACGCCCCTCAACGTCAAGAAGTGACGAAAACGTCGACAAAATCAATGCTCTCATTCGTGAAGACCGTCGCCGAACCATTGATCAACTCTGTGAGATGTCTGGGATATCATGGAGTTCAATTTAGAGGATTTTATCCAAAGATTTGCACATGAGCAGAGTTGCAGCCAAATTTGTCCGTCGTCTTCTCACAGACAAGGAAAGGGAGCGTCGACTTCAGGCATGTTTGGAACTTCAAAATCAGCTCGAAGAGGACCCTGAACTTTTTTCCAAGGTGATTACCGGTGATGAATCGTGGTGCTATGGATACGACCCCGAAACAAAGCAGCAATCAAGCCATTGGAAGACATCTCGCTCTCCTCGTCCGAAAAAAGCTCGCCAAGTGAAGTCAAACATCGAGACAATGCTCATTTGTTTCTTCGATTGCAGAGGTGTTGTGCACGCGGAGTTCGTTCCCCCGGGTCAAACTGTCAAGTAGAAGTTCTACTTGGAGGTTTTGAAAAGATTGAGG
Source organism: Oxytorus armatus (assembly GCA_958009045.1). Lineage (NCBI taxonomy): Eukaryota > Metazoa > Arthropoda > Insecta > Hymenoptera > Ichneumonidae > Oxytorus > Oxytorus armatus. Next base: position 3,902,840 of record OY253750.1, read on the forward strand.
GAGAGTATCCGGAAGAAAAGGGCAGATCTTTGGCGAACAAGTGACTGGTTCCTCCATCATGACAACGCGCCGGCCCACGCCGCTCTCTCCGTAAAGCAGTTTTTGACCAAAAACTGCATGACACCAATTATCCACCCCCCTACTCGCCGGATCTAGCCCCATGTAATTTTTTTTTGTTCCCCAGACTCAAAAGGGACATGAGAGGAAAGCGTTTTGCCACTGTGGAGGAGGTAAAACAAAAATCGCTGGAAGGCTTAAAGAACATCCCGATAAGTGAATTTAAAAAATGTTTTGAACATTGGAAGGATCGTTGGCAGAGGTGCGTTGTGGTCAAAGGAGAATACTTTGAAGGTGATCAAAATTTGGTGTGAAAATATTAAAAAATAAAGAAATTATGACGAAATTCCCGTTTTTTTTGGGTCCCCCCTCGTATTTGTGTAGAAAGTTTTAGTCCAAGCTCGAAAATTGCACTAGTTATGCTCTTAACAGACATTCTCGACTTTGCACGATTTTAAAATATTCAAAATCGTGTAAAATCTTAACGAGTTGTTCAAACTTCACGAAAATTATATCAGCAAAAGGGGATTGGCAGCTCCATTCGCGTGTTATAATTCCTAGACAATCTTTGAAACCCTCGCAGAGTTATAGAATTTTGATTTTTTAACTGCTTTATCTACACTAACGAAATCCAACACCAACTATCTTTCAATGATATTCTATTTATATAAAAAAGTTTAGCCTAACAATTAAACATTTGTGGTAGATAGTGCGATCATCATAATTTTTGAAAAATTTAAATTCAAAATTCATCAAATTCGGTAACAACCGTTCTTCAATGATATTCTCTTCGAATAAGAAATTTTATTCCATCTAAAAATTTGTGAAAATTAGAGTGCTCGACGTTTTGCACGTGGGGTGGAAAGATGGAAAAAACATTTTTACGAAAACAAAGCTTCCTCCACGAGGAATTGAAATCATTATAAATGAAGATGTTATATTGCTTTTTTTAATACTGTCCATTTAAATTATTCTAAACAAAGAATTATCGAAGTAATTGAAGATTTGCAACGATTTCAACAGCAATATATTAACGTGAGTCTGCGTCCAATTGTAGAAACTGTGGAATCGGATCTTTGCTTGCGTCGATCTGTCAACAAAAAAAAAAAAAAAAAAAAAAAATTGGCTCTCTTAATAAAGTCAATAAAAATTGGAATTGCAAAAAAATGAAATCTTTCTTACTTCGTCATAGCGGAGAGAATGTTGCATCATAACTAGGCAAAAAATTGCAATACCCTACAGAGACATGATCGTTGCGGGTAATGAAAAATGTTTATTTAAACGTCAATTTTTGTACGCGATCTGCAATTTCGTAAGCTTCACGACGACTCTGCGTAAATTTCACGTCGACACTGATCTTAATAAAGGTTTTACGACTGATGTTCAATCTTCCACGATGCTCAGAAACTGTCGGTGAATGTAAATTTGCATGCGATCATTTCTTCAACCTGTGTAGGCGGACTTTGAATTATTTCGTCTGATCTCGTTTTAATCGCGCCTATTCATACTCTAATTCCATCAATATTTGCTTCATTTTAACTTATGCGAATAAACCAGAGACTGAATCAAATTAACTTGTGATATTTTCGCCTGTTCTGATGCAACACGTTTTTTTTTATCAACAGGTGTAAAGAGGAGGTTCCATATAGTGGATACGCGATTCGTTGCTCACGACGGAATTTCCGAAGAGATACGGAGAGCACATTTTTATCGGATAAGTGATTCATTATCGAATGGGTACACGCATTTATGGTAATTTTTGAGAAGCTCCTTTTCTTTTCAGTTTTTTATTTTTCAAGAACAACTCTGTTGGTGCAACTTTAATTTCCGTTAGAATTTGTTCATCGATGAAATTTTGGGTCTACATTGTCTATTGAATTTCACATTTGGTAGATCTAGGATCTAAAGACGAGATTCTTCGAGTTCCATATTTTTGTGCGGCTTCTGGAGGCGTTCGAAGAGTACGTAATATTTTGCTGTCCAATAGTTGCGGATCAATGTATTTATGAATACTGTCGAATTCCAAACGAACCGAAAAATCATTATGACGTATCACCTCTTCGAGCGTTTGTTACACACGGACGCACTGTTGATTAACGCAGTACTGTAAAAGTAGAAGGACAAAAAGAATTTATGAAAAATATTCGATTTTTGAAATATTATTTTACGTGAAACATTGACAAATGCTTTTTACTCGTTTCGTTAAGACTCACCCGAACTGATTCGTCATTTGGGACGAAACATTCCGTACCATCGAGTGCTGTAACATGAGTTTCCTTACAATTACCGTTATCTCTGAGGCAGTGATAATTGACGCAGATATTCGTAGTGTTAACCTAAAAAAAAAGTATTTCAATCTTATTGCATAGCCAACCACAGTTTCATTGAATCTCGTGAGAATCTCTATGCATAAACATGAAGGTGGCCAAATTTTTCAACCTTTCATTTCTCGATATATGGATACGGTTTTTGGATTTTATATTTATCGAACACATCGAAAAATTTGATTTATTTGAATTCAGTTTAATCATTTAGTTTATTGAAATAAACGTTTGTTCATAAATAAATCAATTGTTCTCTCTTGTCTCGGGTAAAATCGTGTTTTCGACGATTTCTATTGGATTTTCAACTGTTTTGCGCGAAAATGACTGGCGGATAAAAGTACATCGTTAGCGTCCTAAAATAAATTTGATAATTCCAAATTTTTATCCATTTGAGCCGAAAATTTGTAGGTGTACCGAAATTCCTGTAATATCCTCAACGACGTTTTTTTCGCCACAATAATTGCAATACCGAGATGAATCAAACGCCATTCTCTAAATCCAATCACGCCATTTTCACATACATCCCCCCACCCCATTTTGAAATTACGATATTGGATAGTTTTTGAAAAAGTGGTTAAGAAATGTTGACATTTTTTTTTACTACGAGTCATAACGAATGCTTATCGAAAGCGCAAAAATTCGCTGGGAAAACAGAAAAAATCGTAAAAGTTTGACGTCTCTTTCGTTATATTAATAGCTAGCACACAATGCAATGCACGCACGTTACAGGGTAGTCCGAAGCCTCGAACCGAGCATTGCTTCTCCAGACTCTCAATTCTTCCAGGCATTAGATTCGGCAACGTTTGTGGCAACGTTTGTGGCAACTCGTACATACATTCGAATGTTTGGTTGCTGTAAATTACGAAGAAAAAAAAAATTATTCTATTCACTCGTGAATTAGAATAGAATAATTGGGGGAACGAAGATCGAGAAACATTGGAAATTCTTCGTAATCACATATCGAAACGTACTCGACTAGGTTTTGTAAGGCTCTCAAAGAACAAGTTGAGAACATCGACGAATTCGTCGTGTACTTCAGTTGGTATGCCATAATGAAGCCATTTTCCGCCTTGCAATCCTCCGTATCATGCGGATCATGATATAGGCCAAGTCTGTCGGTGCAAATGCCATTTAAAAAATCGATTATTTATTTTATTTTTTTCAATCCTATCAATTCAACTCTTACACATGTCCCAATTCGTGAGCTGCGGTAGGAACACCATAAAATGTACGGTCGTCGTTAAGGATTGCGACGGCTTCCATTTTTTCGTCAGCCGAACTATTCTTGCATACAGTAGCAGACTGTGCGATACCTGTAATTCGATAATGATTCACGATATTGACTGTCATTACATTTTCTAATTGCATTCTGTGGCCAAAAGTAACGCAGATTCTTACCTATAGTAGGCCTGTTCAGTTCATCTAAGTGCAGTCTATCAACATTATTAACATTTGTTTTAATCAAATAATCAATTAGAAATTTCATACTTTTCGATCAAACATTTCCTACAGTGTTTTTCTCAACATTTTATTATTCCTATCGCACTCACCTCGTCATCGTGAGAGCAATATCGTAGCTTCTCAACGGAAATGAATCTCGATTCTGGTATAAAAAGGGTTGTACATCGTTTGTCGCTGCACTCGCGTTGAAAGAGTTATTGCCGAACATGTTATCCGATATGTAAGGTATGCTCTTAGGTCCCTGCAAATTTTTTTTCCCCAAGACCCATCACATTTAAATTCGTAATATTTTTCAATTCATTATTTGTTTGAATTGTCGTTTATAACTCACCATCCCTATAACTATTGCGGAAATGTGTAATCTCACTCTTGGAGCTTCGAGAGCACGATATTTTAGATCGACAGCGTTAAAAAAAGCCAAAAGATATTGCAAAAATGTCCAAATACGGTTTTCTGACTCACTGCAATTGTACAAATATACGAATAAGAAAATGTTCGTTTTTCATAATATTTCGATCGTTCGACTATTTCGTTTTTACTCATATCACACCCACTTGAACATGCTATCTTCCACGAGTACGAGAATTTTCGGATAAAGAATATCCGGAATACTAGAATTCGATCGGGCGAGCCTTTCTCGTAACATCGTTTCGTTAATGACTGAAAAAAAATCATTATTTCCAAAAGTTTAGCTACTTTTTGCCACAATTTTACGCTTGGACTAAGCTAGCTTGAACCTGATCGATTCTGCCGTTTCGGTGAAACTACAATTTCCGTTTTCGAAACGGTTGAAGGGTGTGCGACTTCGCCTTAATAGCATGTGAAAGGCGATGAGAAACTCCAATAGCGTCGAGTATAGTGGTGACCATTTAAATCGTGATAATGTTCAAGGCACATTCGCAAAATCCGCAAGTTAACCGTGCTAGAAACATTACTCAATTTTCAGCCGATTCACTTGAAATTTTGAATGTATCTTTGAAAACTACATTGTCTATGGAAGTGCGTAGGATTTTTTTTTTTATATTGCATAGTTCATTTGTTATTAACAATTTTCTAACGATTTTTAAACAAATTTTTCACTTTTCACTTTAGAAGTGCGCTATTTGGCCAAAAATCAATATATCGAAAAAATCCTACGCACTTCCATAGACAATGTATTTTTAAAGATATATTAAAAATTTCAAGTGAGTCGGTTGAAAATTGTCTGAGTTATGTGTCCGGCCAACAAGAACGGAGACGTCGTCGCAAAAACGCTGCATAGCCGCCATTTTGAAATTAGTCGCTTCAAAAAAATTATTGTATACGGTCACTGATATGTATGATAAACATCCTATTTTATAATCTCAATTTATTTTTTAGTTTTTCTGAAAAAAAATCTCCAAAAAAGCCTATTTGTTCGGTCTGTAGAGTGGCCTAATCCCTTAATGCGAAGTGCAAAATTAACTCACCGAAGGGTGGATTTCCTTCATCCTTCATCGGATAAACCACGTGATGTGTCGAATTTAGAAAATCGTCATCCAGATCGTCGATCGAACGCCGCTTTCTCACGTATTCATTAACAACACTCTGCGGCAACGATCTGATAACGAGATTATGTGATCCGATTATACCGTCCTGTATTTAAAAAAATGAATCGACAAATCTCATTAAATACATTTGCTAAAAACCGGAAGATAATGAAACGTCACAAAAAAAACATAGTTAAGTATTTTATAATGAGTAAACAAAAAATTCCATACAACTGTCATTCTCTTTGAGCGGTCCCTGCCGATTACCAACGATGCCAAATGTTGAGGATCCTCCAAATACGTTCCGAGAGCCTCCATCAACTAGCCATCAAATAAATTGACGAATAAATTTGATTTAATTCACTTGCCTTTTTTAAAAGTTTTTTTTTTATTTCACGAAAACACACTCACCCTGTGCCGTTGTCTGATAGAGATATTTCCCGGTCTTTCTGGCGAATATTTGCTGTAGTAAACGGGAGTGTGTTTTGTAGCCAGAATTGAATCTCTCGGATGAAGCCAGAGGTTAACGTCACTGTCTCCGAATCTTCGAATTACCATACGTTCTCCAGCTCGCAGGTCTCTCCTGTTCAATCGTTCGGAGTATTCAATCTTGACGAACTCATGTTCTAAATAGAGGGGAAAAGAATGTCTCCACTGTAATTCATCAATCTGGAATTACAATCGAAAGACTAAACTATTTTCTATTTTCAAATCGAATTTGAAAATTGACAATATAATATCATAACTGGTATATGAAAAATAAAATTTCCGTTGTCAAATGAAATTGAAACAAAGTTACCTCTATGAGGAAAAAGATTAGAATATGCCGAATTCGAAATCTTCCGATGGTTATTCTATACGACTAGTTATTGAAGCAATTGAAATTTTTTCTTGATGTTAGCAAGTGTCTGAACGGCAATATATTTACGTGAATCAGGGTCCAGTTGCAAGAATCGTCGAATGGGATCTTCGCTCGCGTCTAACTGTCGATAAAATAATTTGTTTTTTTTTCTCTCTTTTATTTTAAAGTCACAAAAACGTGAATAACAATTCCAAAAAAACGAACAATCAAATCTTTCTTACTTCGCCGTAGCACGGTGAATATTGAACAATGACGAGGCAAACAATTGCGATAAATTGCAAATGCATGATATCGTTGTACGAAATCTTTTTTTTTTTCACAACAATTTTAATCCACAACCGGAAAGCTCGTACAGGTGGCGACGACTGTACTAAAAATCACGAAAACGCGGATCTAATATAGGGCGATATCACGACATAAATGACGTCATCTAACATTTTGATACAAACGAAATATCGATCGATGTATGATACTTTTTGACACACATATATTTATTCTTTTGTGTAATTTATCTTGTACATCTGGGTACATCTTTCTATTCAGACGATGTTCGGTTCTTTTAAATTTATTCGCTCGAACTATAGAGACTCACTAAAAACAATCTGATAAATTTTATTCCGTTGCCACGTGTCTTTGCGCATTTTTCTTATCATCAAATTGCGGATGTACGACGTCATAGTGTTTCTACTAATGGAATTTTACGATCAAATATAGAGAATATTTTTTTCTTTCTAAGTTGAGATTTTTCCACCAATCGAACAGTCCTTCATCGTACATACTGCGAAAAATAATCATTTACATTACGGAGTTACAGAATTAAAGAATGCAGTTACAAAAACTGGAGGTCATTTATAGAAAATAATTATTAACCACATAAATGGTACAAATTTTGAAACTTGCATATTGCACCATCATCATTTAGCCCATTCACAAATGTTCTCCTACGAGCAAGGAGCTTCTCAATTTTGGCTTCCTCATAGCTTCGCGTATGCGCAAAAATGATGAAGAAGCAATATGCAATTTTCAATTTTTACCATTTTCTCTCTCCTTGAATTTGATAGCGTGAAATTTGCTTCGATTTTTAATGCATTTTACGAAATGGTAAAAATACCACAAATACCACTTACATCCATTTTCTCCAAATTCAATGCTTTTCGATGGTACCCAATTCACATGTAAAAAGTTTTGTTTCGATAATTCAAGAATGGTACCAGCCAAAGTCTTAACACCTATAGCGATTTTTCGATATATTAAAAATTCCATGAATTTGGAAAGCCTCCATCGTTTTTCTTCAAATTCAATAGCAAACAGTGTGCAATGGAGAGCCAATTGTGTTGGCACTTTTATACCCTGATAACTCGAGCAATGTTCGCAGTTATGAAAGATCAGTGTTACCGATTCTGTATTACCAACAAAATCCAATGAAATTTTTCGCTAAACGGCATTTTTAAACTATTAAACCGAATGATTTGAAATTTGGTCAAGTAATTCTGGATGCCTCTATCTAGAATGTAGTGACCAGAAAATAATGAAATTAAGAATAAAAATGTACATTTTCAGCTAAAAACGGCAAGGTTTAGAACTAAAATAGTTATAATTAATATTGTATACCGTAATTCTGAAAAATTTGACCGTTACGTTCTAGCCGGATATAAACCCTAACTAACGGACATTTATTTGTTGCTGTTTCTGCAAAATGAACAGAATGATACTTGACGAAACAATACACATTAACCGCGAAGAAGTTTTTTTGGTTTACTTCGTTTATATTCCGCTACTTGAATACTTGGTGCACGTTGTTACTTATCTCGATAAATATTGGGATTTTTGTTGGGTATTAAATACGATACGATTATAGAAAGTAGACACGGACATATTTCCATACAACTATTTTATTTTGCAATTTTTTAAATATATATATATATATATATATATATATATATATATTCGAATGTTTTTGAGACCCAGCACGAATGATATTATCATACAATTAAACAACGATGATATTATTTCTATTATTATACAAAAATCTTATTAATATCTTGGATCTACTGTTATTTTTTTCAATGACACACTTAATTCTTCTCGGATACAATGATTTATAGTTTTTTTTTTTCAACCATTTATGATTCGCTCCATACACTCGACAGTTATTTTAATTCGTAAAAACTTAAACGAGGATACGTGCATTTTTTTTTGCTTTTGTCGGAAGTACGAGATAAAACGAATTTGCGAAAAAAAAAATTAAACAACAGATAAAACACAGCCTTGTATTGTTCACTGTAAACATTTTCACTTTTTTTCTTTAATATTACGTAACTAACAATGTGAATATAATCGATATACTTATTTGAAATCGACGTTCGGCGATTTGTATTTACGCCGGGAGTGCGAATCCTTCGACGTTACTAAAAATTACATCTCTTCCAGCATTACCACCGATATGTTGAACCGCCGTTTTACGCCGGGAGATTTACGGATCTTGACCTCTCCCCGAGTACATTAGAGGGGGAGGAAATTTTTTTTTTAACCGATACGCAATTGAACACTAATTCACTAAATTTGTTCTAATATATTTCGAACTAAAAAATAAACACGAAACATAAAAATAAGTACGCTACCGACTTTTTTTTTCGCCGATTTTTCACTCGATACGTTTTCAATCTTACTCTTTCGTGTGGTCCTTGCCGATGATATGCTATCTCGTTTCCGGGCTGTTGGCAGGAAATGAAAAAATAATCATTCCTTTTTCATTCGTTGTGAAATGAAAAACAAACCTAATTCATTTTACGATTAAACGGAGACATTTTTTTTGTTCGATCGTTGTTCGACAGATGTTTCCATAGTCCGGTTATGAGGGGTACGTCACGAAAGTTGTCCGCCTTTGGCTACGGATGCTACGAGCACATTAGATCGACCGAGTGAGATTCTCCCCAACCATTTTGAACCTTGAAACCCGGCGTTGGTCGCGGTACAACGTGATGACTCGGTGTCGAGTTCACGCTCGTTTGTCTCAACGTCGTCAATGGTATACTGTTGCAAATTGGCTTTTTCATTGACTTTTTAGTCGGTAACGAGTTATTACCGTTGTCCTCCTCGAAGCAAACCTTGATGGATTAACATTAAACGAATAAAAAAACGGTTTATTAAAAATCAAAGTTACCTTCAATTTTTTATTTTTTTACATAACGGAAACTTACCCATGAATTCTCGACTTTTTGTGTCTCATTCGACAGATCTATCAACAGATTCTTCTGAATCTCGTTGTTTTGCTGTTTTTTCGTTTTTCCAAGAGCCCGATCGTGCTGGTCGTCGCACTGCTTTGCCGATTCAATGATTTTTTCTTCGTTCTCTATATAAACAGAAAAAACAACACGATATTAAAATAGCGTGTGTATCCATCTATACTATAGTCAGTTGAATGATTCGATATTTTGATGGAAATACGCGTGTAAATTTCAAGATTAATTGCGTTTTGCTTGATAAATCATGCAAATATTCGACTACTGTCGTTTCTCATTGTGGACATGGTGAAATATAGTACTATTTTCGCGTGCCATTCGATTACACATCTAATCGATATTTTATTCCCGATCAAGTAACTTTTCGCCATCGCCACGCTTATACACGTGGTTTTAGTTCCTCTTGTAAACTCTTAAGGGGCTTTCCATGGCAACAACAAATATTGCTCAAATTGTAACTTTCACATTGGCTTCTTCATTATTTTTTACGTATTTACCAAAAGTCCTCCATGAGCAAGGAACCGTTTCAAATTTAACTTTGAGCGGAAACTTTGTGTATGCGCAGGAATGATGAGGAAGCAATATCAAATTTTAATTTTCATCATTTATCCTCTCCTTCAATTACACAGTAAAAGGTTCTCTTTATTTTTAATGTATTCGTCTTTTTCAAAAATTGAAAATATAAATTTTCAACGTTTGTATCGTTTTTCTTCAAATTCAATACCAAATATCCTTTGCCCAATTTGTGTAGAATTTTTGACCAGATAGCCCAAAAATTACTAGAGCCTTAACAAATCGCTGTACCCAATGTGTCGAATAATTCAAAATTCCATAAATTTGTAGAGCTTCGATAAATTTTCTCCAAATTCGGACAGTACTTTAAAACAGTCCATTTGTGTAGAAAGCTTTAGCTTGTAAGCTCGAAAAAATGCTAAACTTATATTCTAAACCCTCGACAGTTACACATCAGTAAAGTTTCATAACGGTCATATGGGCTCGAAATGACACCAAATTATTCGTTGTTTTCGAAAACAAAAAAAAATACTAAACATTCTTGAAATATTGTAAAGTATGAGCGAAAGGTGTTGTTTTTTAAATAGTAATCGTGAAGGGAAGAAGAAAACATCAAAAATTACTTTTCACTTCAAAAATTATCTTTTTAATAAAATTAATATTAATTTAATTAAAAAAACAAATAAAAACAAATAGTGCAATAGTGCATGAACTAAATTCCAGTCTAAGCTCATAATTCATAACTCTGTACATTTTGAATAATTTTTTATGAAATTTTAAGGGTATCCTCTGGAGTTTCCTTTACGACGGAGCAAAATAGTTTTAATATAAATTGTAACTGAAATAACAAAAAATTTCTTATATTTTTTGGATTGAGCTTAAAAAATTCATGAGCAATAATATTTTATGCCAATAAAAATTCACAGATAAGAGGAAACATTTTGCACATAGAGCGAAATTTTCCTTTGTTTCAGACAGACGTGGTATATCGCATAAAAATTTAATGAGTCATAGATATTTATCGTGCTAATCGATGATTCAAACGTTTCGGCGGTTTCGAACATTACGTGTTAATAAATTAAATTCTTATCAGTGAAGTGCGACAGTGAGTGATGTACATTAGAAGTTTAAAGAGGGATGCATTAACGTTGCGAGTCGCCGATAGATTCGTTCAAATGGATGGCCGGCGTTTTGAATGTAATTTATTTACAGTCATACTTTATTTGCAGTCAGCTGTCAGCACATTATAAATGTGCTCACAGCTGACTGCACGATTGAGAAAATCAAAGTCTTCGATAGTTTTCAAGGAAGAGCACATTTATGTAAGTATTTTATGAATTAAAATTAAGCCAACTGAGGTACACGACTTAAGTGAATTTTTTTTTTAATTCAATTAAGTCTGATTGTGACCTGCAATATGGGGTCGCTAATATCTGCGGTGTTTTTCAAGGAAATTCTTCAAAAATTTTATAGTATATACTTAAATATATGTATAAAATATTCTCAAAGTTTCAATAAATTATATTCATTTTTTATACTATAAAAAAATTCATGAAAATCATTGAGAAAACGCTGTCCTAACCCTATCCCCCCCCCAAGTCGCACAGTATACGTTCGTTTCTGTCGTTGATTTTAGAGCTCATACACGAAATTTACATTATCTTACTTTTTAGGCCTGCCTCAAACATAAGTTCAGACATTTTTTTCTAAATGTGATCTTATGACTATTTGAGACTTAAACAGGCTTAAACAGTCTGGTATTGAAATCTCGAAAAAAAAAACAAGCAAAAAATCTTAAACACGGATAAAAGTATTAACCTATTCTGTCCTTGTTCAAAAATGGGCTTTTGTCCTGTGGATGATGAATTCTCGGATCAGCCTGTGACAGTTGCCAGGCCTCGTAAGCCGTGTTAAAAGCTCTCGCTACAGTCAGGGTTACTGTCTGTGCCATTTTTCTCTTTGGGCATAGAAAAGCATGACACTCCATCGTCTCGTTCATGTTAGTCGCAATGAAGGCGAATACGTGATCGTGAGTAGCGTCGGCCGAGCAATATGAGATTCTGAAATGAGAAGAAAAATGAAAACAAAAATTATACAATAAATATACAATAATTTTTAATCCAATTCGACGATTGTACCGCGATTGAAAGGCATCAGATTAACGAAAGGGAACGGAATCGTGATTTGGCAAAACTCGAGCGAGTATGACTAAAAATATTCGAACAATTCGTCAAACATGGATCGATTATAATTTTACGCTTCAATGTTTTTTCTCTTTTGCTTCACTTGGCACATTTTTTCCATTTTATCGCGTTACCGCACAGTTGACTGAATATCGCCCCTGGCAATCGCCACACCGTGTGCATTTGCACACTCGTTCCGATAATTCCGTCGACGAAAAGTATCGTCTCGCGAGGAATTGCAAAAAAAAAAGGAAAGGGGGTTTATGACAGAAAAAAATATATCAAGTGATAAAAAAAATTGTACATCTAATATACCTGTATATGGAGACTTGCAGTTGATCCTCCTCGGTAGAGAGGTCAGTCATCCTTATCCCTCGCAGACTCACCGCCAGCGAAACTCTTTGTAGCTTTTTTCCACTGGCTTTTGCCTTGAAAAAATGAAAAGAGCATTGTTAATTGCGATTCACTCGGCATTTTCATTTCGAGCTTTGTGGAGCTTCGCAGAGACGTTAAAAAAAATAGTGAAAGAGTCAATGGATCAGAATCAGTCGTGAAGTAATTTTGTTTTTTTAACAAAATAATTACGCAAAAATTGTTATTAGTTTTTACAGCGCCGTTTGTTATATGGACTAAAATATTTTGTAAAAAAAAGATGCGAGTTCAAACTTGGAAATTGATTTCTCGAAATTTCACACAATGGTCAAGAACCTGCTCTACCGTCTTTCATAAATTATGGCTATCTCACAGAGGAAGCTCGGACCGTTGTGTGAAATTTCGAGGGAGCACTTTATTGCAAGTTTCAAATTGCAACTTCTTTTCCCGCGTGTATTGTCCAACATTAATTGTAATTAATTTTAAATCGTAATTATGTCCTATTCATCTACAAAGTTTTTACGTTATTTCTCAAAATCTCTTAAATTTAAAACAAACACTGATTTTGTGAAAAAATTAAAATTCCGTAAAAATCGAACCTTTTCATCGATTTTCATCAAATTCAGTATCATCCGTTCTTTAATAAAGTTTTTTTTTATATAAGAAATGTCTAGTCTCATATCTCTAAATTTGCATAATTTATTTCATAAAGTCTGAACTCTTTTGCGGATTAACACGAAATTTAATACCAACCATCGTTTATCGATCATCTATGAATATTTATCAAAAATTAAACCGATATCACTTAATTTGCGGGAGGTAAAAGTGCGTGCAGATATTTTTGCGAAAATTTGAAACAGCCATAAAATCTGCATCGTTTCAGGATTTTTCATTAAAAAATGCCGTAAATAAAGGAGAAGAATTTCTTCATCTGTGTGCGGAATTGGAGGGCTGTAGCTCGAGTCGTTCTCGAGATAGAAATACTTGAATTTTTAAGGGTCGTTCACACAAACACACACACATATATGTTCGGACATTATTTTGAAATGTATATTTCAATTTTACCAAATCTTTTTTAGTTACGTAATATATTCAAAAATATTTTCCGGTTTTCCGCATTAATGAATAATATTATAATTTTTTCTTCCTCCCTCTTTGTGTGGTAGGACGTGATACACGCATCGTTGATCTCCTGTTTTAATACGTCAATGAAAAAGCTTCAAAGGGCCCCTCGTTATATGAAAATGAGGAAGATATATCCCTTTAACAACCCTCGTGTAGAAAAAAAAGCTTTATTCAGGGTGAAACTTGAAGCTTTGCAAGCTCCATTGAGCTATGTAGCTCGATACAGCATAACAGCGGTAAATTCCTCGTCTTTCCCACCGTCGTAACGTATATGGCACGGAGGTATAGCCGCGAGAGAAAAGGGAAATTCATTCCGAGTATTTCGAGTGAAAAGCTCTCGCGAGAGGGCTTATTGGAATATGAAAGGATTCTGATTTCCGATCAAATCCTAGGATTTACCGCTTCGGCTATCTGCAATCTTTTATATTTCTCGTGAAGTCGACGCTTTTCTATTCTTCTTCTAAACCCAATAAATCGATATACTAATTTGAATGTTGTAATACGAAAGTTTCATTAAAATTGAGAGTCAAACGAAGCCCGCGTGAGATTTTTTTAGAATTATTTAAAACATTATATTTCAATTCGTATGAAATTGAATTATTAAATTATTGATATATCGGAGAATCATGAAAATACATATGAAAGTGAGCCGACAGTAGCTTACAGGGAAAGTACCCGAGGTGTCCCCCGTTCGGTTTTGTTGAAACTCATCGATCTTATAGAGCATTGAAAACTAAGCAACACGTATTTTTTTTTATCTGCGGAGAAACGGTTTCAAGGGGTGAAACCAACCCCTAAAGTTACACAGGTCAAGGGCCGATTTTGCAGTTTCACATACAAGCAGTGCATCGATTTTGATGAAACGAAAATCAAAAGGTTTCTGGTGCGAAGGAATGAATGATGAAAAAAAAAATATATTTTAAGGGTTTGAAACACCCTTGACCATGTACTTCTTGCACTTTACATTGAAAACTTGCGAATCGATTCGGATGAAAATGATGCTATCTTAAATCGGAAATTTCGGAGATTTCTTTGAGAAACTCGAAATTTCATTGAAAATCATCCAAAAAGTAATTTTTTTCGATTTTTGCGTTTTTCCCATTGATTTTTTGAGTTTTCGACAAAAACGCGGTGTTATTCGTAACCAGTAGAAAATTTACGATCGAATAAGGTATCGAAACATTAAAGAAATAAAATAAAAATAAAATGTCATTTTTTGCCCACCTTTTCGAAAACCTAAAAATCTCGAAATTTCAAACGGTCATAACTTGGCTCCCGTTTCATCGATTTTGGGGTTTGACGGGCGTTTTCAAAACGTCTCGAGTAGACTTAGAGAATGCAAGGGGAGTAGAATGGAAATGGGAATGATGGGAGGGAGGGATGTAAAAACCTGAAAAGGCCTACAATGGAAGCGCTAATACATTGAAGGAAAAAAAAACGTATGAAACCGGTTAAAATAAAATACAGTCGCAAAATGTTCCCCAATTACTTATTTAATCATTCACTTTAAAATTGATAAAGAAAAAAGCTGATAAAATATCCTACACTCAACTGCAATACCGATGGCGTCTGATCTACCCTAGCAGTATTGTTATCACTGTTGTAATATTTAGACAAACTGTTGATCAGTTAATTCAATGTAATTCGCCACTTTGTCTTTTATAATTGTATCATTGAACACGGGCTTGAATTTCTAATGAAGATTATTTCTCCATCAGTATCTTGTTACCCCCCCCCCCCCTTTTTCACTCTCTCTCTCTCCCTTTATAGAGTCTCCTCCTCAATTTATGATGTAATTATTCTGCCAGGTTTAGAGGCTGCATGTAAAAGCTATTCTGTAACACTAACGAGCAGAGCGAGGAGTATATATTCACCACACGATTTGCAACCTAGGATATACAATGTTGTGGGAAAGGGGACAGAGAGAGGGCGAAATTCCTGTACCGACGAGGTAAATTCCCTTAAGGTAGTAGTCTGGTAACTTAAGCCGCTTTTCATGTCTTTTTTGGAGGGCGTTTTTTTGTAGGAAAATAAAAATGAATCGTTTTGGATATTTAGGATGCTTTTATTTACATATTAAAGATACAAAAAAAAATTTTGTTGAAAAAATTTAATAGTTTATTATTATTATTATTATTGATCGAAGTTGGCACCTCGAAGTTGGCAGCCCGGGTCCGAACTTTTTTTCTACCGAACCGATTGCTTTCAAATTTTAACAGGCTACTCTACACACTTATAGTTCTCGTCGGAACCACCGAGAAATTTTTTCACCCCTAACTTTTTATTTTACAACCCCTTCTTTGCTAAAGTTCTTTTATTTTAGCAAAGAAGGGGTTGTAAAATAAAAAGTTAGGGGTGAAAAAATTTCTCGGTGGTTCCGACGAGAACTATAAGTGTGTAGAGTAGCCTGTTAAAATTTTAAAGCAATCGGTTCGGTAGAAAAAAAGTTAAATAATAATAATAAACTATTGAATTTTTTCAACAAAAATTTTTTTTGTATCTTTAATATGTAAATAAAAACATCCTAAATATCCAAAACGATTCATTTTTATTTTCCTACAAAAAAAAGCCCTCCAAAAAAGACATGAAAATCGGCTTAAGTTACCAGACTAGAGTGACAGAGAGATAGCAACGTTACGAAAATGCGAAACTCGAGGTCAGAAAATAATATTTGTTGCGTCAGATAATAATATCCAATGTAACGTTTTTTCCTATCTACGAACATTGCTCGTATGATCGTTCCACGTCCCTCTCGTTCTCTCTTGTACTGACAAATAAAACTCGGAAATGAGCCTTTGCCTCTCGACATCTCTTCTCGCTATTTTTCCGCAACATTTTCCGGTTTCCAGCGGCTACAAGCTCGGAATTCCGCCACAGCACACACGGGCACATGTTTTCCCATAAAAAAAAATACTACGAAAATTCGCGAGATTTCGCTGTTTTTTTGTTTGCTCGCTTCGCAAACGTAAAAAAATTTCTTCGCGTTTCCAGCAGCATCCACGTTGAATACCTCCATAATAATTTATCAACATTCCCGCTACGTAGCCACATTTGTATAATATTTTTCATTTCATTTTGCTTCTTCATGCAGAAAACACATTTATCTTTTTATTAAAACGCGGCGTTTGTACGACTCGGTCGGCTGCGCGTCCTCGCACCTAAACCCCGATGGTTTTTTATGGCAACGACGAAATGTTTATATAATATAGAGAGATGATAAAACGACGACGAGTTATTTTCGTTGTATCATTTTGCAATTTTTCCTTCTGCGTTATCATCAATTTAACCTAGTAGCAGATTCGTCCATAAAATTACGACGAAACGAAACCCATGAGAAGCTGATGGGTTTCGTTTCTTGACGTGGAAAAAAAACCGTACCCCTTGCATTTTTGTCACACATCTAGAAATCAGGTCGCCAATGTTTTTGTTTTTATTGCTCCAAATATTTTTCAAATCTCCTGACTCGTCCCGAAGAATCTTTAAGCTAGTAGTCTGGTAACTTAAGCCGATTTTCATGTCTTTTTTGGAGGGCGTTTTTTTGTAGGAGAATAAAAATGAATCGTTTTGGATATTTAGGATGTTTTTATTTACATATTAAAGATACAAAAAAAAATTTGTTTGAAAAAATTTAATAGTTTATTATTATTATTATAATTATTGATCGAAGTTGGCACCTCGAAGTTGGCAGCTCGGGTCCTTACTTTTTTCTACCGAACCGATTGCTTTCAAATTTTAACAGGCTACTCTACACACTTATAGTTCTCGTCGGAACTACCGAGAAATTTTTTCACCCCTAACTTTTTATTTTACAACCCCTTTTTTGCTAAAATAAAAGAACTTTAGCAAAGAAGGGGTTGTAAAATAAAAAGTTAGGGGTGAAAAAATCTCTCGGTGGTTCCGACGAGAACTATAAGTGTGTAGAGTAGCCTGTTAAAATTTGAAAGCAATCGGTTCGGTAGAAAAAAAATTAGGACCCGGGCTGCCAACTTCGAGGTGCCAACTTCGATCAATAATAATAATAATAATAATAAACTATTAAATTTTTTCAAACTAATTTTTTTTCGTATCTTTAATATGTAAATAAAAACATCCTAAATATCCAAAACGATTCATTTTTATTTTCCTACAAAAAAACGCCCTTCAAAAAAGACACGAAAATCGGCTTAAGTTACCAGACTACTAGCTTCACTCGTAACCGCTCACTTTGGCCATCCTTGAGACTCTCTCTCAGGGGGATATCAAGAAGAAAAAAAATGTAAATGCATTTTGTGGATAATAGAGAGTGAAACAGACTTTTCGCATGTTCTTAACTTCAACGGTGAAAATGTTAAAAATTGTACCGTGAAACTACTTGAAATTTTTGCATGCATTTTTTTTTATTCATTATTTTCTCAGAACATATCCAAAATTTTAATCATTCCTCTTCTAATCGTTAAATTGTTGAAACCTCTGTAAGGGTCTGGTATTCCCTCATTCTCTTCTATACAGTCCGTTGTACTCTCGCTGCTAATTCTAGTGCCACATATCGCATACCTTAAGTGTTCGCGCACACAATACGACTCGACTTACGTTGCGAGTCAAACAGGGTTGTAAATCCGGTTACCGAAAATAATATTCGACACTGCAAATATCGTGAACTCCAGCGCCTCAAATTAATGAGGTGAAGGTAGTTAGTAAATGATAGAAAATGCTCCGCGAACAAACTAACACCAAATTTTATTCACAGAATATTTACACTTGTATGATTGAATAAAATGTAACGATTCTTATGTCTCAATGAGAGTTGATAAAAAAACTTCGCGTTTTATCGACGAAGAATTGTTGTAAGGTTAAAGTGTCTACCGAGACTTGATTGATAATTTCAAGAGAGGTAGAGATCCGCGCTGGATGGACTCTTGATGTGTGCTCTCTGAAAGTTTGCTGACAACTGACTTTTGAGAATTTTGTAAAACTAAAAATGAAGACGATGGGTGTTTACGAGAATTTCTGGTTGCTGGAATCGCTGCAATTGATTGGCTATGTAAAAATGAAGAAGGGATTTTCGCACTCGTGTCGTTTGAGTCAGGAAGGTCCGTATACGGCACGTCGATGTATTGCAAGCAGCAGTAGCGGGTAACTCATCGTCTTGCAGCCGGGAAGGATAAGTAATAAAACACGAACCCGACGCGTCGAAGCGAAGAGTTCGCTGTCCCCTTTTTTTTTTGGTAATCCTAAGAACGTGCTCGACCTCTAGGTATTGCCGTATTAACGAAAAGCGAATTTTTACTATTTAAGAAAAAATGAAATTGCAGTATAAATTACATAGACTTCGAAAAACTCCGGATCTACCCATCATACAAAGATTAAAGTAACTGCTTACGGCTGTAGGCAGATGCCTTATTGCTATTTTAAAGGAAATAAAATTCTACTCGTTCCGTGCTCGACGGAACATTAACGGGATGTATCAGTCTCCTCGAACGGCTCGAAATCGCGTTGAAATTTTGGGCACAAAATCCGAACGGTGGCGCACAGTGGCTAAACTTCGGGCAGTTCAAAATTTTGAAAAAAAAACTCTACAGTTTCAGTTACCATGGGAGAAATTACTGAATTTTTCACTGTTAGACTCAACGGATTGTTACATCCTCACTTTAGCCACTGGGCAATATAAAAAGACATATTCTGCGCTTTGTTTCATCTTGTTCCATGCAGAAATTATCGAAAATGAAGGTTTTTCCGTTTTTGCCCAAAAAAATACCGACTGCTGCCTGTTTTACCCAAAATTTAGTGTGCCAGTATTCCGAGTGGCGGCGCTAACGTCGGTTTCTTAGACGCATGCTTTCTCTATCCGTTTCTTACCTAAGGCGTCAACGGCGGGAAAGAGACGGTAATCGCGCCCATGGCGCTGCAAAATAGAGAGACATATAGCGAACAATGAAACGACTATCGCCGTTGCACACACGAGTCTGATATTCCAAGAGCTGACGACCGATTTCGTAACACGGCCGTTTCGTTCGTTTTGAGAATAGGGCTAGACGTTTCATAATCTGTCCCTTGTAGCGGAACAATAAGACAATCGGAGGTTTGGCAACCGTTCAGGGGTGGCTTTTGCGCGTCTAGATTTTTAAAGGGTGAATCAGAAATAATAAAATTCCATTATTATAATCAGTCCGGCACTTTGGAATATCAAAGTTGAGAATCGCACAGACCGGTGGGTGGGTGAAAAGTGGGTGCGAGAAGGTACTGAAGTGCCGCACAAAACTGGACTATTTACAGTAAAATAATCAGGTTGGGTTTGGTTGATTATTCTAAAATATATCCCCGCAAAGTAATCTTCCTGATGCCAGACCGAAATTCTTGGCCACGAGGCAGTATTGTAGAGGCTTTGGTAAAGGGACAACGGGTAACAAAAGTACTCGTACGTGAATCCCGATGGAGTTCAAGCTACCGAACAAACGGAGCGAACCGTTTCAACGTACAAACTTCCTGTGTGCACTTGGGCTCATTTCTGTACTTTATACATACGTATGCGTAATGCTCGTACAACTTACATTTTGGGCCTATTCAGAACACTATATATGTATTCATTTATATATACACTATTCGGTAAGTAAATAGAGTATATATACAGTGCTGGGCACTTGAAGTGCCCATGCCGATGGAGTTCAAGATACCGAACAAACGGAGCGAACCGTTTCAACGTACAAACTTCCTGTGTGCACTTGGGCTCATTTCTGTACTTTATACATACGTATGCGTAATGCTCGTACAACTTACATTTTGGGCCTATTCAGAACACTATATATGTATTTATTTATATATACACTATTCGGTAAGTTAATAGAGTATATATACAGTGCTGGGCACTTGAAGTGGAATGCAAATATCTTCGTCGATTTTCGCGAAAATTTGACGAATTTGGAATTTGAAAAAAAAAACGTACATTCAAGGAAATTTGATGATGTTTTGAACGTAACGGGTACCATTGACAATGGTCAACAATTGCGCACGTGAGCAACGAAAACGTTGGGATGGGTGGAAAGTTGGGTGATGCTTCGACCAGGTGATTTAAGGGTTGTGGATGCGATAGAGGGTAAATATGGTATCCAACTGAAGGGTTACGAACAGTCATGAAAACTACTCCAGAAGCAATTGCATTGACAACCCCCGAGGTGGCAGGGGAGTGGGTTAAAGTGGAAATCTTTTTTCGAGGCTAGCGCGAAAACTGTCGGACCGATTGAGCTCATTTTTATCGTGGATGTATCATTCACGAGGACCTCAGAGCCCGTGAAAAGAAATTGCCGTTGTCGTTCTCCAGAAACGGTGCGGAAGGTACATCGTCGAAGTTCAATTTTTCAAATTCGTCAAATTTTCGACGAAAATCAACGAACATATCCGCATTCCACTTCAAATGCCCAGCACTGTATGTACGTACACTCTATGGAACCTGGTGAATAACCCACTATTCCTCTGTAAACGGCAACGATAGTAGTTTATCGTTGTTCGCGAGAGAGTTTACCGACAATCAAGCGGTAGAGGCCAATACACACGGTGGTTAGTAGTTTGCTCTCGGGTGGTATGCTCTCCAACGTCGTCTATTCTCTGATCTTGCGTGAGGAGTTACAAGAGTACACAAGAGATTTTCGCTGAGTAAAATCGACGAGCTCGAAGCTTAAGGGGGTACTCCACTGCGACAGGCTCAAAAAAAGAAAAACTTTTTACGGACCGGCTCTCTCTCTCCTATATAACTGTCATAATTTTTATTATTTTTTGATGAAAATTTTTATACAACAACTTCAAAGTGTCATTAAAAACATACCATTCTCGCAATCCTGAGATAATTCATTAGGTAGCAAACAAAAATTCGAGAAAAAGGACCTTCTTTTGAGCCCGTCACAGTAGGGTTTTCCCTTAAGGGGGAAAATAGGGTTTGACGGTTAAAAAAATCGATTTTTTTTTATTTCATAAATTGTTAGTAAAGCTATTGAAAAATATGTTCCCAAAATTTTTAATGAAAATTCCGACTCGTTCTATTGTTATAAGCCATTAAGGGGGGAAATAGGGTTAGGACAGCGTTTTCTCAATAATTTTCATGAATTTTTTTATAGTATAAAAAATGAATATAATTTATTGAAACTTTGAAAATATTTTATACATATATTTAAGTATATACTATAAAATTTTTATACATATATTTAAGTATATACTATAAAATTTTTATACATATATTTAAGTATATACTATAAAATATTAGCGACCCCATATTGCTTGTTTTTCTTGGTACTATTTTTTCAAACGCGTTTTTCTGAAAACGACTTTTTTTAAACTTGCGTACACGCTAGTTTGAAAAGTTTTCAACCAATCGTTTTGAAAATTGGCAGTTACTTTCTTCATAGTATTGCGCTCTATATGAACCTAAAATCGGAATATTATCATTATTTAACTTAATTTTTTTTCGCAAATAAAGTTGTAAAAAATGGCAAATATCATGCTTTTTTTGTTTTGACCCCTGTGAAAAATTTAATTGTCTATTTTTTTGATAGCATTTAGGTTCATATAGAAGAGAGACATATAATAAAAGTAAATTCCAACCTCGTTTGATTTCAGATGAAAATTGCGGCTTCCAGAATGTACGCAAAATGCTGAGTCCGATTGTGACCTGCAATACGGGGTCGCTAATATTTTACAGTATATACTTAAATATATTTATAAAAATGTTATGGTATATACTTAAATATATGTATAAAACATTCTCAAAGTTTCAATAAATCATATTTATTTTTTATACTATAAAAAAATTCATGAAAAGCATTGAGGAAACGCTGTCCAAACCCTATTTCCCCCTTAAGGGGAATAAGAGAGAGAAATAAAAATGGTTCTATGAAAAGAGACAAGTCCCTGTGACGATAGAACGAAAAATCAATCAAAGTACGATTCAGACATATAACGATATATATAATTGATAAAACGTAATAATTATTTTCTTTTTAATTGATCAAAAAAATCATAATCGATTCAGTTCGAAAATCCCAAATGAGAAATTGTTCAAAACACTTTTCTGATCATGAAAAAAAATATTCAAATTGATATATGAAACATTTTTAGGAGAATTCGAATTTGTTTAAATGTTTGGTTTTATTTTGAAAAAAAATCGTTTTTCTCGTATCATTTTTTTTTAGATTCGAATCTGAATATTTGTTAATTCGACAATATCGCGATTTTCGTGAACACTTTTTTTTTTAAAGGACTCACACCCCTGTAATTTTCAAAAAATCTATTTTTTTTTACAGATTTTTATTCTTTATACTTTTAAGAATTTTTCAAAAAAAAGAGTTTGAGAAAATTCCACTCTGTTACAAAGTAAAAAATAACGTTAATCTTTAAAAAAAAAAATTTTCAATATTTTTTCTTATAGTTGAAAAGTTTATACAAAATGTGAAATCATCAATTTAATTTTTTTTTTCACCCTATAACCATTATAATAATTTTTCAAATTCACTCGGTTTTCAGCGCGCGCAGGGGTATGCTAGCTCTTAATCGTCAATTTTTTAATTGGAGCAAAGAACGCGGAGAGCGTCTGCTAACATAAAATTTTCGATCGATTCATTGAACTCGTTCAATTTCATTATTGATCAATGAAATATTTCGTTCGTGAAAAATTCTTCGATTCTCGCTCCAATAATATATCATTTGACTTCGACTATAAGCCGTGTGTCTGAATAAAATAAATTCATTTATATTCATTACTCTGATCGACTAAATCTCGAAGATTCGACAAACTATTTCGATTAATTCAGATCCGCACGTTCCGGAATAAATTACCGATACGTATACAGACAGAATGAGGAAGTGAGCTGATGTAGAAACTCCGGTAAATCGATCGGTATAAGTATCAGCAGCTGTGCGAAAACTAATTAGTTGAAACTATCGTGTTCCTATAGTCGCGCTCAGTGCTAAATTATAGTCTCAATTCCCTTTGATCACAGCTTGAAATATCCGTGGTGGATAGTGAAAATTGTCTCTTATCACGGTGCATTGATCGCACAATACTTCACAATTGTCGTCGTAGCTGACGTCGCGAACGCGTATAACTTTCCAATTTTACCTAATCGGGAGGTTGACTCGCGTGCTCGTACGACGCTTGAACGATGACAGAGAAAACAAAAAAAGATAAAAAATACACACGAACTCGTTTGGATTTCCATTAGGGTTAAGAGTGGGCCGGACTTACTGGATTCCTCATGGTGATGTTACACACGTTTCGCGGAATTATCCGATGATGAGACAAAAAAAATATTTTCATCTCGTTATTACAAAATATATATTTTTGATAAATAGGAGGGCGAAATTTTCGTGATATTCATAGTTTTTAAATGGAGAATTTCCTGAAATGCACTTTGTGTTTCCGCAACAATTACGTATTGTACCAGTTGCAACTTTTTATTTCATAAAAATAATGATTTGATTCTTCCATTTTATTTTTCATCTATTTTTCTGTCTCATAGAGAAAATTTTCTTTGTATATACAATTAATAACAACAACAAATTTGTTCATTTGTTACTGTTTATTTAGTGTATGGACGTACCATGGTAATGACCGTCTTGATTGCCTCGGCCGTTGCTTCCTCGTTCGAGGGTGTCTCAACGAGAGTGCTGCCGAGATATTTGAGAGTAAATGTTGCCTCGGACGTGGCATTGGCACCGACATCCTCGTGATCGTCATGACCGACGCCCGGGCCAGCGAGCCCACCGACGACGCCCTCAACGCACTCTCGACTATTCGCCAGGGCCCATTCCTCGCAGAGCTCTGTGAAATGCGGAAATATCGATTTACCCCAACGTCATATATACTAACTTAATTCGTCCTCAACCCTTTCCAATCTACTCCAATCGACCTCTCACCTTTTCATCACTTATCGAATTTTACTCCATTGTTAAAAGGTGAGAGATGATCAGCGGAAAATCGTCATATCCAAAGGTAGTTTACTTTTTTCTGTAATGTGTTTGTTTCACTTTTTATCGTCTTATAATTAGATTTTGTTCATTTGCTTTAATTTTCATTAACTTTAATAGATTTTCAATAATTTTTCTTGCGAAATATCATGAGGAAGGGGAGGCACGATTTAAGGTAGTAGTCTGGTAACTTAAGCCGATTTTCATGTCTTTTTTGGAGGGCGTTCTTTTGTAGGAAAATAAAAATGAATCGTTTTGGATATTTAGGATGTTTTTATTTACATATTAAAGATACAAAAAAAAAATTTTTTGAAAAAATTTCATAGTTTCTTATTATTATTATTATTGATCTAAGTTGGCACCTCGAAGTTGGCAGCCCGGGTCCTAACTTTTTTTCTACCGAACCGATTGCTTTCAAGTTTTAACAGGCTACTCTACACACTTATAGTTCTCGTCGGAACTACCGAGAAATTTGTTCACCCCTAACTTTTTATTTTACAACCCCTTCTTTGCTAAAATAAAAGGACTTTAGTATCTTTAATATGTAAATAAAAACATCCTAAATATCCAAAAAAATTCATTTTTATTTTCCTACAAAAAAGCGCCCTCCAAAAAAGACATGAAAATCGGCTTAAGTTACCAGACTACTACCTTAAAGGTCAGAAATAATAGGGTATTATATTTTTATTTTGCGAAAAAAAATTCGCATCGAAAATCCCAAACGAGAGACTGTTTGAAATGCTTTTTCGGTTGTGGAAAAAAAAATTCAGATCGGCAGTCAAAAAATCGTAAGAATTCAGTTTTTAGAGATATTTATTTTATTTTCAAAGTCATTCATATACATATTTTTACTTTTTTAGAATTGAACCTGAATATTTGTTTATTTTACATACGACACTTTTTTCGGCATGTCGAAAAGGATCGTGAAGCTTACGCCTTTAAAAGCTTGTCCAAATTAGAATAAAATCGTAATGAAATATATTTCCATTTATCAAAGTGGAAAATTATTATCATATATTCCGCACAGAAGGTTCCGTGTATCGATAAATCATATTATCCGTATTTCGTTACTTTTACTGAAACGTGTATGACGCGAGTAGTGAAGGAGAATGAAAAGAAAAAAAAACGTGCAGTCTCATAAATTTTCTCTTCGGACACGCAGAATTGTACAGCAATGAGCATGAAGAAACCTCGTGCATTTATATACCCTTGTGACGCAATATCTGACGCTCTATGTTGATAGTAGAGACCACGGTGTCCCGGTGTCGTCATTTGAAATATTAAAACTTTCAACTCGCGTTGGTCTGCTCTACGAGTCATACTGTGCAGGTGCACATATGTGCGAGGCCTCATTAATCTTTTCGATTTGTCAGGTAGCTCGGTCATGTAATACAAACGGAAAGAGACTACTTACTGAATAAAATACTTGTTTCATGTAATAAAAATATTTTCACGAATATAACGAAATAAAAATTTAGTTATTATAATGAAGTTTCAGTTGAGGCAAAAAAGATAACCCTTATGGTGAGACTTAGCTGTTCGTCCGTCCATCCGTCTGTCGTTCTGTCACAGGCCTCTAACTCCTAAACGGTTTGACCTATCAACTTGAAATTTGGCATGCAACTAGAGTGAGATATTCCGAAGATTCACCCTCAGTAATTTTTGCAAAAATATTATATTTTTTTGTCAAGCAAATCGAGAAATTAAAATGGGATCGGAAAAACAATTTTTTTTCAACTTTCCTGGCGGGTGAGATAACGCTTGGAAGGATTTACTTTAAGGGCTCATGTACCCCTGAAATTAAAAAAAAATCGATTTTTCTTACAGATTTTTATTCTTTATACTTTTAAGAATTTTTCAAAACAAAACTTTTAAGAAAATTCCACTCCGTTACAAAGTTATAGCAATAAATGTGACCGGACATCGGTTTAGGACGGCTACCTGGCTGAACTTTAAACGCGTTTTTCTCAAAACTATGTTTTTAGACACAGTCAACACGATAACTCGGTCAATTTTTAATATTTTTACCTTTTTTTTCAATCTTGATAATCATTTTCTCTATAGTCTGACGAGAGTTTTTTTTTAATTTATTGGTTAGACACTTTTTTATAAATTATTAAACACTCATTTTTTTTTTAATTGCATACTAAAGTTCGAAATACTGTAATTTCTTTATTTAAAGAAATAATAAAACTTCCCTCCGTCAGACTATTACTACTAGATTGTTTTACTGAATTCTTTTTTATTTTTGTAGATTGGATAATTTTTGGTAAAGTTATGATACCGACAATATGATGACAATTATGATGTTAATATATATTTTTTTTTTTATTTTTTTTTCTTGTTGTTGGAAAGTTAATAAAAAATGTGAAATCAGCAATTTAATTTTTTTTCCACCATATAGCCGTTCTAATAATTTTTCAAATTTACTCGGTTACCAGCGCGCGCAGGGGTATGTAAGCCCTTAAGGGGGGAAATAGGGTTAGACAGTTCAAAAAATTGATTTTTTTTTTATTTCATAAATTGTTAGTAAAACTATTGAAAAATATGTTCCCAAAATTTTAAATGAAAATTCCGACTAGTTCTATTGTTATAAGCCATTAAAGTGAGTAGCTCTCCTTCAGACCCCGAGCGCGCTATTTTTTCAAACGCGTTTTTCTGAAAACAACTTTTTTTTAACTTGCGTACACGCTAGTTTGAAAAGTTTTCAACCAATCGTTTTGAAAATTGGCAGTTACTTTCTTCATAGTATTGCGCTCTATATGAACCTAAAATCGGAATATTATCGTTATTTGAAATACATTTTTTTTTGCAAATAAAGTTGTAAAAAATGGCAAAAAGCCATGCTTTTTTGTTTTGACCCCTGTAATAAATTCAATTTTCTATTTTTTTGATAGCATTTAGGTTCATATAGAAGAGAGACATAAGTAAAAGTAAATTCCAACCTCGTTTGATTGCAGATGAAAATTACGGCTTCCAGAATGTACGCAAAATGCTGAATCTGATTGTGACCTGCAATATGGGGTCGCTAATATCTTCGGTGTTTTTCAAGGAAATTCTTCAAAAATTTTATAGTATATACTTAAATATATGTATAAAATATTCTCAAAGTTTCAATAAATTGTATTTATTTTTTATACTATAAAAAAATTCATGAAAATCATTGAGAAAACGCTGTCCTAACATTATTTCCGCCCTTAAAGATTGAAAAAATATTTTTGAATATTTCTTTTCGATGAATATTTCCAACAATATTCATTAACATGTTCAATCATCACAATTCCATCGCCTCTTTAATTTGAAAACTACTACATTGAAAATTCTGGAATAATATTAATATATGCAGATATTATGAAAATCTTAGAGAAAAACTCAAGCGATCACTAAATTGCCATTGGTTTTTGAGATATATGAAATTTAATGAAAATGTTTAAGGAGTTATACGCAGTGAGGAGACCGAAGGAAGGCGATTTTTCGAGAATTTTTCCTGACAAGACATTTTAATTTATTAACGTCAAATTTTATATCCGTATTGTGATAACTTTTAACATTATTTTTCATATTTTTTATTTGTAAAAATAATGATTTTTAAAGCTGCTATAGCCGATCTCCTGGAGGTCCTCTAAAAAAAGGTGTCTGGCGGTGAGCACGATATCTCCGGTTTGGATTATCCAAAATAAAAAAACCAAAAAGATTCTATTAGTGGATAGATAAGTCTAAATATTGATCGAAGGAATAGATGTTCTGTAAAATTTTCAACCACGTATAACCCCTTAATACCGAGCAATTAATGTCAACGCTGAATGACTTTATTCAGGTAAATGGTAGGAAACTCTCGGCGCATGGAACCGAATTTATGCTTAACTGTTTTTTCTTTTTTTTTTTTTAAAGTCTGTCATCAATAAACTGTTTCTCTCGAGTCATTAACTCTTCAGTCCTTTTCAACCTACAACCTCATATATATATTTTTTATATACAATATACATGAAATGCTCGCTTCGCGACAATCACCGTTGATTCGCGACAATGGACGATAACGAGACTTTCGTTGATTTGGAAAACTTGGCAGGAACGAAGTTCTTGCCGAGCCAAAAAGTAAAATATATAGTCAACGTGAAACTCGGAATTGTCTCTGAATCGCTCTCTCGTTGAACGAGAAACATTTTTTTGTTTCTTTCACATCATTTTATTCATTCCGTATTTCTTCGTCTTTTTCTACTTTCATTCAAGTTTCAAGCACTTTTTTTTTTTTCGCTTTTCAATGGCGAAATGGACTCGGTGCACTCTCCTCGCATCTGAATCTGATGTTTTTACAAGCAGAGAATTTTTTCTTTTTACCAGCCTCTATTCAACGAGCTGGTAGTTTTTTGTCCTTCTTTATTTCATCTTTTATACGAATTTTACACGTTTTTTTTTTTTCTCTTTTTTGCCTCGTATGTTATATACACGTGGCAGCGTAATGGGGAGCAATGGGGAAGTGATATTCTCGTGGTTTCAACGATATTACCCGGGTTCCTTTTAGGGGATAAAACCCTGACCCAACGCCACGTGTATATGGTATTCAGAAGGAGCATTGTTGCTGGATTTTATGGGTGCCTCGTTATATTTCCAAAAGCGTGGAAATATCGTTGTGCGCAATGAAAGCAAACGTATCTCTTTCTTTCTCACTCTCTTTCTTTCGCACATGCACACACACAAACGCTATATAATTCTACACTTATATCTCTCGTGAAATTTGCCTCGTTTGTCCCGGGAATGGTGGCCAATATACGGGCATACATATAACACTGTGCCTCAAACGCGTTTTGTCCCTCGCGAAATTATACACTCGTTGGACTTTATATGCAGGAAGTATATATTGCTGTGTACGAATTTTATGTGATATAACACGAGTTTACGAGAGTCCAAGACTCTAATTAAACGCTAAAACAAGCATCAAACCCTCGCCCGCCGCACCGACAAAGATTTAAGTGGAATATGATGAAACAATATATAATAATTCTCTTACACGTAAGTGCTAAATCGTTAAGTTCTTTTTTGATAAATTTTTTTCAACCTTTACTTACTCATCTTGAGCATCAAAATCCCGTTATTAATTAAAATTTTTGGAGAAGTTTATAACGGGTTTCAAATTTTACACGACTTTTTGACTCGTGAAAAAATGTTTGTGCGTTGCTCTGACCGTCGCAAACTTTGTACTGTCGAGCTAATTTTTTTTGTCTACAAATAGAACATTATTAAAGTACGGTTGGTCGAATTTCATTGCAATGAACGAGAGAATTTGTTGTTTACAAATTTTCGAACGTTTCGACAAATTTCTACTGGGACCGTTCCAATTGTTGTAAATTTTGAAATATCCATGGTGGGGGCATTGTGAGCGAGATTAATTATCGAGGGAACAATGTACGAGTTTCTATTTTTTTTAAATATATTAATTCGTACTTTTTTAAACGGTTAATTTTATTTTGACGGAAACATGAAAATAAGATTGATTATTTTTTCAAATACTTCTCGAACTCATTGGAGCAAAAGTAAATTGACTATCGTGAATGCGCTTGTACTTCCGATAGTAAAAAAATAATTATAGAACAACTATATGTTAAATTCGTGAAAAAAAAAACTGATTCGTTAAAAGGCTGTAAAAATGAATCCATAAACTTTATAAAAATTCTCTCATTCAAGATAATCAACCACAATTTATTTTCAATTAAATCAAGACGCAAAGGCTATTT
Organism: Oxytorus armatus; assembly: GCA_958009045.1. Classification (NCBI taxonomy): domain Eukaryota; kingdom Metazoa; phylum Arthropoda; class Insecta; order Hymenoptera; family Ichneumonidae; genus Oxytorus; species Oxytorus armatus. The sequence continues at coordinate 3,933,148 of OY253750.1, forward strand.
TTGACGATGAAAATTTTAACATTTTATGAAATTATTTTTTGGTAATATCAAATTTGTGATACGTATTTTTATTATATATCAAAAACTTTTTCATAACGTCCAATATCATTCTCGTGGCGGGAGACGTTTACGAGAACAAAAGAAAAAGGACAGCGAGAATTCCAATTTCGATCTACTCGAGCCGATTCTTTTTTTTTATTTTTATTCTTTACTCTCTCTCGCCCTCTCCTATTTCTTCCTCTATGGATAGTCTGGAGTGTCGAGGACAGTCGGTGGGCTGTCGTCGAAGTGGCAAATCCCAGAGGAAAAATAGCAAAAGCGACGACGTTGGCGAGGGACGCGGACGGGATAACTCTTCGGCCAGTATAAATCGGTAGAATGAGGGATGTTTCCCAAGGACACGCGTGGAAAGAAAGTCTGAAGATTGGCGACATCCTGCCAACAAGAGTTCGTAAAGTACTTTCTCCCTCCATCTCTCGTCCTTTCAATATATAATATAACGAAAGATTTCTCTATCTCTATCTCTATTTCACTGTGTATGTGTGTGTACTTTGTGGATAAGGGTTGACAGGCAACAGAAGCAGCTGACGCATGTACTTCCAACAAGAGAGACAAAATAAACTCACCGATTTCACGTTCATTCCGTACAGAGAATTCGAAACAAACGGGCAATCTCAAAGTTTTTTACCCATTCGAAATAAAATTATAACGCGTGAGAGTGTAAAATTTCGATGACGTAGATGTAGACGAACGTATTGAATTTTGTATGAAATTTATTTATCTGTTGATTCATTTTTTAATGAGACTGTTCGCACGAAAGTTAAGAATTTTGTGTCAAACAATCTAATAATATAAAATAATGAAACTTTAATAAAATCTTAATTGAGGCTAGACCTCGTTATATCATTTGTAAAGAAAAAAATGACAAAATAAAAGAAACAGAATGAGGGAGAAGCAAAGAGAATGAAATAGCAGTTAGCGCCCTCTATCGTTCGTTTTAAACCTTTCGAGCTTTTTCACGAGAGCCATTGTACACATATGTATATAGTTTGACTCGACTCTCGACGTACCGAAATGAAAATTCAATTATTCACGTTTATTCGCCGACTGCACCCCTTGCACTACCGTGACCCTCTCTTTCTTTCTCTCTTTTTTCTTTTTTTTCTTCCTTCGTTTTCCCAGGGCATCGTACCATTGGAGTGGCGTCGAAAAATAAAACTACTCTCTCACTGTGGTCCCCGAGCGTTTCCCGGAGAGCAGTGTACGGTCTGGAAAAACTCTCTTTCGCGCTCGAACTGTAAGGTTAGCTCCAACATCGAGGACTCACCGTGGTTAAGCTCTCTTTTGCCGTCTGTGCAAGCGCAAATATAAAGTATATGTATATTCTCCCGTGGCCTCAGAGCTTTCGCCAGAGCTACCAGCTTTCATTTTTTTTTTTTTTTTCACTTAACTTTTTGCTCGTCACGAACAAGAAGAAACAAAAAAAAGAAAAATGCAAAATTTCCTCCCTCGAAATATTTTATTCAGAGGAAAAAAAAAACGCCTTCTTAAATTCACTCTCATTTTCTGGTGGTTAAATCCAAAGTTTTCATTGCTTTAATAACATTTTACAGACATTATAGGAATGTACCATTAAAAATAATGTAATTACCCAGTAATTACGCATTATTGAAAACAAACAAAAACAGAAACCATAACTTTTGAAATAATTAGACATCATAGTTTTATTGGTTATTATAATTTTCTTATGTTTGCTTTTTATTATAATTTTCTCATGTTTGCTTTTTATTATAATTTTCTTTACAACTTATTATATTTTCTTTTTATTTATTATTATCATAATATTCTTTTTATTTTATCGAAAATTCCATAAAATTATTGCTCTCTGACACAATTATATTATTAACAATAATATTTATTGATAATTATATACAACAGAATATTTCTGCGAATGACATTTGGTCTCAAATACGACCACTGGCATCATACTTCTGGTACTGTTTTCATATATTCATAAAATAGGATATATCTGTATATAGGTACATAGATAGCACCCGTTAACCTGTATAACTTGTCCGAAACTAATCCACGGTGCCACAAGGCGAGAACCCGGGAACGATGCCTGCTGTTACCCTCGCGATGAAATCCTATTACGGGAGTAGAGAGAACGGATTACCAGACTGAAAGGAGGCTGCGGGAGAAATTGAGAGAGATAGAAAAGGGAGAGAGAGAGAGAGAGAGAGAGAGAGAGAGAGAGAGAGAGAGAGAGACATATATGTATGTTCAGGTGGATTCTCCCGGATCGATGCTTCTGCTTCTCTGCTTTTGCTCCAACATTGCCTTCCTGTCTTCTCTCACAGGTGAAAACGGGGTAACGAGAGTCAGCTAACAATAAGAAAAAAAATTGATCTATATTTTCCTAAAAAATGTTTTTTTTTTCTTTCTATTTTCAATGTAAAAATGGTGCCAGAACAGTTTGAAGACTTTTACGTTCATTCTTTGAGGTTCCTCTCTTGACGAATATATTTTTTCACTCGCGGATAATGATAATCAATTGGAGGAATCGAGAAAGAAATCAAGAACGAGAAACGTTTTTCAAGTATCTCAAACGAATTTCTATATTTTTTTGCCGTCCTCTGGAAAAATATATTTTTTTCCTTGTCAATGGGGATAACCAATGGGAAAAGGTAAGAAAAACAGTGTCCGAACTTTGTCAATGATAATCATACAAATTAGATTTGTTATCAATTTTCTCGTGACATTCCTGAAAAAAAAACCAATCGCACTATGGGATGTATATAAAGGGGCATCGATTGTCACTATTCATGATCGAACGAACATATTTCTGCAAAGAGCAAGCCGCAATAATGAGAATTCGAAAAAGCTCTTAGGCTGAATAATTACGAAAAAAAAAATGGAATGTCTTATAATAATACTAATCAATTTGAAAAAGTGACGAGACTTGGATAAAAATTATTTTTTCAAATTTTAGTTTTTTCAAATTAGAATTATTTTTCGTTTTTTTTTCATAGTTATAAAAAAGATATCTAATAATAATTCTAATCAATTTGAAAAAGTGACAAGTCTTGGATAAAAATTATTTTGTCAAATTTTAGTTTTTTCAAATTAGAATTATTTTTAGTTTTTTTTATAGCTATAAAAAAAAGATCTAATAATAATTCTAATCAATTTGAAAAAGTGTGGATAAAAATTATTTTGTCAAATTTTAGTTTTATCAAATTAGAATTATTTTAAGTTTTTTTTTTTTTTCATAGTTACAAAAAAAAAATCTAATAATAATTCTAATCAATTTGAAAAAGTCACAAGTGTTGGACAAAAATTATTTTGTCAAATTTTAGTTTTTTTTTCCAATTGGAATTATTTTTAGTTTTAATAATTCTAATTATTTTTATTAATAATGTTAATTATTTTTAGTTTTTTTTTTCATAGTTATAAAAAAGAAATTTAATAATAATTCTAATCAATTTGAAAAAATGACAAGACTTGGATAAAAATTATTTTTTCAAATTTTAGTTTTTTCAAATTAGAATTATTTTTAGTTTTTTTTTTCATAGTTATAAAAAAGAAATTTAATAATAATTCTAATCAATTTGAAAAAGTGACAAGACTTGGATAAAAATTATTTTTTCAAATTTTAGTTTTTTCAAATTAGAATTATTTTTAGTTTTTTTTTTATAGCTATAAAAAAGAGATCTAATAATAATTCTAATCAATTTGAAAAAGTGACAAGTCTTGAATAAAAATTATTTTGTCAAATTTTAGTTTTTTCAAATTAGAATTATTTTTAGTTTTTTTTTTCATTGTTATAAAAAAGAAATCTAATAATAATTCTAATCAATTTGAAAAAGTGACAAATCTTAGATCAAAATTATTTTGTCAAATTTTAGTTTTTTTTTTCAAATTAGAATTACTTTTAGTTTTAATAATTCTAATTATTTTTAACAATAATTTTTATTATTTTTAGTTTTTTTTTATAGCCATAAAAAAAACTCAAAATAATTCTAATTTGAAAAAAAAATTAAAATTTGACAAAATAATTTTTATCCAAGATTTGTCACTTTTACAAATTGATTGGAATGTAGTTAAAAAAAAGTTCGTGACGATTCACATATTACCGGACTTTTCATTGATCTTGACATGAAATCATCAATTTATGATTTATTCATTATAATTCTTGAGGACTTATTTATTTTTTTTACAAGGGTGCAACTCGCATTACCCCCGGATCGCCCGATGTACAGTTACGTCGCGTTTAACGGTGGATAGCTATGAATCCCTAGTTCTGATTTTACATTTCCTCCTCTTTTCACGCTCCTCCGCTGCTCCATTCGAAAGTATCGAAGCCTATGTTTACATCTCTGTAGTATTTTTTCTCTTCAATTCCCTTTCCATTTGTTCCTTCCGCGTCTCGCGCATACCGCGTGTTTGCCACCGCACAGACTTTCGCGTCGGAGCAATTTTCCTCATTGGTAAATGGACCGAGAGAGAAGAGAATGCGTGAGGGAGGAAAAACAAGGGTGCGAAACGGGGCTACGAAAGACTTTCCGCTACCCCTCGCTGTAAAACCGAACTTAACCTTTTCCTGAATAAAAGAAGGGATGAAAAAGTTGTTACGAGCGGGAAAAATATAGAGAATATGTATATACATAAGAACTATGATGGCGAAAAGTTTAGTCCAGCGGATCGTGGGGCGTTGTGTATTAAAAAAAATGAGTAAGGTAAGTTTTTACTTGGGAGAAAGCAACCCTCGGTAGTCTCGTTACTTTTGCTACATTTCTCGTTAAGAAAATAACTCAATCTCGATACTGGCGTTTCTCCGTGATCGGATATCTTTTGAGTTATATCGCTCAATAAGAAATTCAAATTTCGCAAAACAAAAGCGCCGCTTGTTCAAAACTTCTGTCTACAGTTATCAAATTCTGGCTATCCTAGTTGTTTTAACAGTCAGATTATTATTATAACTATTATTATTATACAAATCCTGCAACGAACTCATTAATGGAGCGATACGAATGGAAAAGCTCAAATCGAGTACCACCTCCTTCGTATCGTGCCTTTTGCCTCTCTCACCCTCTCGTCATTATATTCGTTTATTCAACCGCATTTCCGCAAACCCTATCGTCGCTCACGTCCTCGAGTAACGTGCGCGAAACCCATTTCGCAGTGAATTACATGGACGGTCGAACCGCACGGTATCGAAAGTTCGCCGGCTCGTATGTACCCGGCCAATTGCATTATGTAGATATATATTTACATATACAAGAGGGTTAGGAGGGCGAGAGTACAACTTGTGACCGATCACCCCCGAGCATCTGAACCGCGAAGTGCATATAATAGCTACGGATAGCAATATATACGGTTGAAAACAAAATGGCTTCGCTCATATCACTCTCCTTATGTTGAATCGTTTGATATTCGCCCTTTTGTTTGTTGGCACGCGATATATGCACCCCGGTATATTCAAACTGTATTATATATACTCTGGCATATATACGTGCGTGTTGCTATAGCTCTCACTTCTCTGTATGCACTCCGTGAGTTTCGGTAGCACGTGCTCCAATGGGTATCTCCTATCCACATGAATATCGTATATTTAGTAAATATATGCGAAACAACAGAAGTCCGAGCGTGTTTAACCCGATGGACCAGTTGTACGAGTGGGATACTTCAATGTACACGCCACAATAAAATACAAAAGCATTGATGATTACTGAAATATTCGAGAAAATAAAAACTTGCTTATTGCCTCATCAGCATCATTTTTGCACATACTACGAATCTTCATCTATGAACAAGGGGATTTTTTCTCAATTTTAACTTATAGAAAAAGTCAATGAAGCATGAATTAATGCACTGACGATATCGTACCATTTTCATAAACGAAAATGTTTATCGTTGATCCAATAGTATCTCGTATCTACATAAATATCGTATATTTAATAATTATATGCGAAACAACAGAAGTCCGAGCGTGTTTAACCCGATGGACCATTTGTACGAGTGGGTTACTTCAACGTAAACACCATAAAAAAATACAAAAGACCCGTCCAATTAGCAGTGATGATTCCTGAAATATTCGAAAAAATAAAAACTTGTTTATTGCTTCATCAGCATCATTTTTGCAAATACTACGAATCATCATCTATGAACAAGGGATTTTTCTCAATTGTAACTTATAGAAAAAGTCAATGAGTGCGAGACTTCAATGTAAACACCATAAAAAAATACAAAAGACCCGTCCGATTAACAGTGATGATTCCTGAAATATTCGAGAAAATAAAAACTTGTTTATTGCTTCATCAGCATCATTTTTGCACATACTACGAATCTTCATCTATGAACAAGGGGATTTTTTTTCAATTTTAACTTATAGAAAAAGTCAATGAAGCATGAATTAATGCAGTAACGATATCGTACCATTTTCATAAACGAAAATGTTTATCGTTGATCCAATAGTATCTCGTATCTACATAAATATCGTATATTTAATAATTATATGCGAAACAACAGAAGTCCGAGCGTGTTTAACCTGATGGACCATTTGTACGAGTGGGTTACTTCAACGTAAACACCATAAAAAAATACAAAAGACCCGTCCAATTAATAGTGATGATTCCTGATATGTTCTAGAAAAAAAACTTGCTTATTGCCTCATTAGCATGATTTTTGCACATACTACAAATCTTCATCTATGAACAAGGGATTTTTTTCAATGTTAACTTATAGAAAAAGTCAATGAGTGCGAGACTTCAATGTAAACAACATAACAAAATACAAAAGACCCGTCCGATTAACAGTGATTATTCCTGAAATATTCGAGAAAATAAAAACTTGCTTATTGCTCCATCAGCATCATTTTTGCACATACTACGAATCTTCATCTATGAACAAGGGGATTTTTCTCAATTTTAACTTATAGAAAAAGTCAATGAAGCATGAATTAATGCACTGACGATATCGGACCATTTCCCTAAACGAAAATGTTAATCGTTGATGCCAACAAAAAATCGTAGCGAGAGTACATTTAAAACTTTGTGAAAGCTTTTTTTTTTAATCAAATTTATCTTGTTTAAAATTGATTTACACAAAGTTCGTGATAAAATATATAGTACCACTACGGGAAATGTCGAACAATTTGTTAACGTTACCTCAACTCTACACTCGTATTGGCGATAAGAAGTGCGGAAGTAGAAAAAAAAAACTTTGGTAGGAAATAAAGTTTTGTGATTGGAGCCAGACGGAGTTCCCGCAGAGACTCTGGGAAGACTCTTTCCTCGTTCGATGCAGTAGATGCTCTGAGACACCACCCATCAGTGGAATTGTAGTGGCAAACGAAAGGATAGTGTCTCACGTCGATCGAAAGCAAATCGAGTCAGACTTTTGAGAGACAGAAAGAGAGAGAGAGAGAGAGATAGATAAAGATAGACTGACGGATAGATTCCTCTCAACAAAGGAATTGTACCACTATATAAGACACCTTTGGTGCTCTGAAATCCGAACTAATTATGTTCCTCTTCCGGGTATCGTCTAATTTCTATTTAAATTGAGTTTCACACGGGCACTGGAAGTATAATAGAGTTTACTTCTACTTCATCTCCGTTCTTGTCATTTTAAATACGTGTAAATCACGAGTCTCGATTCATCAATCTACAAGCTTTAATACACACTATTCGCCAACGGCAATGTTAAAAAAGTTTATTTAAATAAAAACGAGAAATAAAATCACAAATTAATACTAATTGAAAAATTACAAAATTAGTAATGGTAATATTTTTTTAACTAAATAATTTATAAATATTGTCACTTTATTTTTTATTGAAAATCATGCATTAGGTAGAAAAAAAATTGTTGCTGAATGAATTAATCGGCATTGAAAAGATTGAACGGTTACAAACAGAATGACCACAAAATGGAGTTCTAACCGTGTCGGAAAGTGACGTTACAGCAATTTCAGTACACCCACTAATTTTTTGACAAAATGCTAAAGAAAAATTCGATTTTTCAAATTTCATTCAAGATCATCATTAATTAGCTAAACATTTTCGCGAAAAAAATTTTAATTCCATTAGAAATTGTCAAAAACGTGGCTTTTTTCCCAGACAAAAAAAACTATCAATTTTACTTAACGTTTATTTTAATAAACCGAATGATTCTATATAGAATTCAATTAAGAGGGAAATAAGGTTAGACGGTTCAAAAAATCGATTTTTTTTTTATTTCAGAAATTGTTAGTAAAACTATTGAAAAATATGTTCCCAAAATGTTCAAGGTAAATTTCGACTCGTTCTATTGTTATAAGCCATTAAGGGGGGAAATAGGATTAGGACAGCGTTTTGTCAATGATTTTCATGAATTTTTTTATAGCATAAAGAATGAATATAATTTATTGAAACTTTGAGAATATTTTATACATATATTTAAGTATATTCTATAAAATTTTTGAAGAATTTCCTTAAAAAACACCGAAGATATTAGCGACCCCATATTGCAGGTCACAATCAGACTCAGCATTTTGCGTTTTTTCAAACGCGTTTTTCTGAAAACGACTTTTTTTTAACTTGCGTACACGCTACTTTGAAAAGTTTTCAACCAATCGTTTTGAAAATTGGCAGTTACTTTCTTCATAGTATTGCGCTCTATATGAACCTAAAATCGGAATATTATCATTATTTAAAATCATTTTTTTTTGCAAATAAAGTTATAAAAAATGGCAAAAATTCATGCTTATTTGTTTTGACCCCTGTAAAAAATTAAATTTTCTATTCTTCTGATAGCATTTAGGTCCATATAGCAGAGAGACATATAATAAAAGTAAATTCCAACCTCGTTTGATTTCAGATGAAAATTGCGGCTTCCAGAATGTACGCAAAATGCTGAGTCTGATTGTGACCTGCAATATGGGGTCGCTAATATTTTATAGTATATACTTAAATATATGTATAAAAATTTTATAGTATATACTTAAATATATGTATAAAATATTCTCAAAGTTTCAATAAATTATATTCATTTTTTATACTATAAAAAAATTCATGAAAATCATTGAGAAAACGCTGTTCTAACCCTATTTCCTCCCTTAAATCAATTTTTGCAATTTTATCGGTAAATATTTTTTTTAAATAATTGTATCCAATTACCAAGAATTCAAAAGGACAGGCAAACATCGGGAAAATTTGGCCAATTTCGTTTATATATACACAAGAACAGAGATAAAATGAATTCCATTTATCTCTCGTTATAACGTGATCGTCAAGTCGTATTTCGACAAATTTGTGAAATAATATATACTTTTATTAATTTATTTCATTGTAAAACTTTAATTTGAGCTCTAAAGTCTTTGTAGCTCTCGAGAGGAATCGTAAATCAAGGAGAACATATATAGAACCGAAAAAGAGAGAAATGAATAAGAGAGACGACAGAAAGAGGACTGAAAGTCGTATATTGTATCTAGATATATAAAGTATAGGAAATTTCTCGTCAGCGTGCATCCACCACGAGTGCGCTTCATGGTGGAAAACGAGAGGTGGAGGATAGACAGATATAGCTCACTCGAGTCTTCTCTTAATTGCGTCGGGGTATAGAGGATTCGCGAAGTAACGACCAACGACTGGAACAAAGCCGTTTGAGGCTATATACGATACTCTGGGGAGTAATGGCACGAGGAAAGAGGGAGAGAGAGAGAGAGAAAAAAATCGAGTGAAATGAGAGAAAAGTCCCATAGCAGCTTCACCGTTTTTCCCATCCCCAGGAAGTTCTCTCTCTCTCTCTCGACTCCTTTAAACCTTCTTCATATAGAACTACACAAACGAAAAAAAAAAAAAAAAGCAAACAGAAAGAACAATCCTTTTATTCGTCCTGCAGGAAATCATCTCGTAGTTGAACAAAAATGCAAGTTAAACAAAATTTGTCCTTAATTAAATAACTTCAGTATATAAATAACCTATTAAAATTCTGACGATGGCTTTGACAAATACAGCCCACCATCACCCGTCTAATTACGAAAAAAATATACATTTATCGTACATAATAATGACGCCATCTCTATCGACCCTTATCAGAAAGGATTCAAATTAATTTTTCCATCCGATGCGTCATTTGAATATTTCTTAATGAGAATTTGTAAGGTTTGACGATTTTTTCGAATGACAAAATAGCGTCGTGTTTGAATTTCCATATTGTTTTTTTTTTTTAATAACATTTCACTCTCGACTTTACATACAGAGCTCCGATCGGACGGCGCATTCCCTCGAAGGATAACTTCGATGTATCGTACATGGTACCGGTACAGAATTTTCCCGGAAAATTCGTTAGAAACCACTCACCGAGATAAATTCAATCGTGTGCTTCGGTGCAGGAAAGAGCTTTCCCGGGGTATATGGCATGGGGGTACAGCTATCTTGTTCTCCCTTCTCTGCTGCTACACCACGGATCGCGGTACTTCATGAATATTTATAACCAGCGGTGGGAAATATAACAATGGCGAACGAGGTGTGCCTCCTCATGTTCTCGCGTGTGTTTGAAAGTTTTGGCAAAATTTGTCCTGCTGTACGAGCGAAAAAGGACCACGAGAGTGGATAACGATAGAATTTATCAGACATTCGCTTGCCTATATAAGCGTGACCAACAACAAACGTTACAATGTTTTACGTAAATCAAGTGGCTATGACGGAGATGTAAATTTGTAGTTTTCGCAAAAGTAGCAATTTTCTAAAAGTCCTTTTTTTACACTGATAGAAATCTGTACAGTGAATGGTACTTAATTTTCATGGCATAAAGCCATTTCTTCTTGCATATCCGATTATACTTTTGGCAAGAGCAAACGAAAATGTCGATCGATCGACTTTCAGACTTTTGCCCAATTGTCGTAACGTTGTGGAAAATATTATTTAAGGAAATTGGAACTTTTCACACTAGTCAAATGAGTGCTTAATTTGAACATTGTTTGTACTCAGTCTCTGGAATTCGATGACTATTGTCAACTGTGCTGACAAAAACATTTTCTTAATTTTCTTCTAATTTTTTTTTCTCTGCATCTAAAACTTTAATTTCTATAACGTCCAACAGTGATCTGTAGAAATGACATCGTGAACAATAACGAAGAAATTCGTATTCAACGAATGTCAATTCCTGACGTTCGTTATACGAGGTCTGTTCAAAAAGTATCGCGAATTTTTAATTTCCGCGGGCTACGTATTTTTGTGGCGTTAGTTAGGTTGGTACTCATGTCCCTCACTTATGCTGAAAAAATCGGCCATTTTGAATGTTTAGTTAATTGTTGACAGCTGTTTTGGTTAGACGTGTTTTGGCTTGTCTTCGATTTTTGCCTATTCGAAAAATGCAGCTTCCATTGCGATGATTGAGCTTTGGTTTCCACGTCATAACCATAAACCTATGATTCGTCACCAGTTAAGACCCTCTGGAGCACATTTGGGTCGTCGCGGACCGAGTCCAACAGCTCCTTAGCAATGTTAACGCGACACTGTTTTTGTTCGAAATTGAGCAATTTTGGCACGAATTTCGCGGCGACCCGCCTCATGCCCAAATTATTGGTAAAAATCGAATAGCACGAGCCAATCGATGTGTTTAGTTCCTCAGGTACATCTCTAACGGTGATTCGACGATTGGCCAATATTATTTTCTTCACTTCATCAATGTTTTCGTCTGTTGTTGATGTGGTCGGGCGTCCGGAACGCATTTCGTTGTTTTTATCTTCTCGGCCCTCTGAGAACATTTTGTACCACCGATAAACGTTGCTTCGGTCCAAGATAGCTTCACCATATGCCACAGTCAACATTCGGAATGCGACCGCGCACTTAATTTTGTTTTTCATACAAAAATTGATACAGATCCTTTGATCCATTTTTTGGAATAGGCAAAAATCGAAGATAAGCCAAAACACGTCTAACCTAAACAGCTGTCAACAATTAACTAAACATTCAAAATGGCCGATTTTTTCAGCATAAGTGAGGGACATGAGTACCAACCTAACGCCACAAAAAAATCGAAAATCGAATATACGTAGTCCGCGGAAATTCAAAATTCGCGATACTTTTTGAACACACCTCGTACGTCGGTCCATCGAAACAACCATAACTCGTCTTTCATTGTTGAGATTTGTTCGATCTGTTTCCACCGGATCAAATGCGATCTCCGTTTCTCCATATGACATCGTTATTAGGACTTCCGATAAAGGAGCTTTCGGTCTATCGTGTACTCAAGACCATTTGATCTTGACCATTTTCTCTACCCATGTGCAAAGAGACATGTAGAGGGAGAGAGAGAGAGAGAGAGAAAGAAAGAAAGAAAGCGATTTTATGATTCAGAAACGTCTTACCTCTGAACGCGAACTCTCAAGACATCAGAGTCCGATGTCTGACCATACACAGCAATTTCTACTGATCGAAAACGTCCTCCAGTATTCCAACCCTCTTATTCTCTCTCTCTCTCTTTCTCTGTCCCTCTCAATTTTTTCAAACGAAGGAAATGATTAGTACTATTGTCTCTCGTGCTCGGAATACTCGTTCGAAGATACTTACTTTGTTCATAAATTATTTAAACATCGAAAAAAAAAAAAAAATCGAATGTCTGACCACACATTGACGTTTCTACTGATTGACAACTTGCTCGAGTATTCCACTTCTTTCGCTCTCTGCATTTTTTTTTTTTTTTTAACTAATTGAATAATTGGTGCTTTCATCTGTCGTACTTAGAGCACTTCTTCGGCGATATCGACTCCATAAAATATTTAAACGTCAAGACGAAAATAAATTAAAAGAATATTGGAGTTTCTTCAAATTTTCTGCATGTGGGTGGTAGAGTGAGAAAAAATATAGTAGATTTTAATCATCGTTAATACAAAAAAATAAACACTTTTTAATTTTGTTATCATTACAGCGATTCCACCATATAGATTTTCAGGTTTTTACCTCTCTTACCCGTTTTTTCCCACTTGCATGAGTAACTTGGATAACCACCGATGCCGAAAAATCGAAATATTCAAGAAATTGAACAAAAAAAAAAGAACTATTTTTCGTTCTTAAAAACCATAGATATTTTTAATTTACATACAAAAGCAATATTTGGTTTTGTTATTGAATTGGGATTGAAATATTTAACGCGGAAAGCGTGTAATTAACGTGTGACAATTAACGCTGTAATAGAGGCCAGAAACAAAAGACCATTGAATCGTAAATCCCTCTCTCTCTCTCTATACATATACATCCGTATGTTTCTCGTTTATCCCTTTACCCGCATTTGCCATTATCGTATTCAGTAGCTCGTGACCGTTCCCGGCAATCCCATTGAAACTGAATTTCATTTGAAAACCGTTTCGCCGATCGCGAGATTCTCTCTATCCTTTCTCTGTGACCGCTTGGGATATGGGATGATAAGCATCCGAGAAAGAGAGAAAGAGATTCGACGGCGATCTCTCGTGATGGTGCGGTCGCTCGCCAACGGAAACTCGCGATCTCCACGTGGAAGGAGCGAGAGGGGCGCGGGGAGGGAGAGGGGCAACAGAGGCCAATTTCCAAATCGATAACTGGCGCCCGATAACCAGATACAATTCCTGTTTCCCTATAGAGATATATATATATATATATGTATATTTAACGTGAGGGAAAACGCAGGTGCGTTATTCGGGTAATCGAATGCATCAAGGGATATATACAGTGGAGAACGTCCAATGGAATGATATCTATAGATAAACGAAAGAGAGAGAGATCGGGTAAAACACGCGGTATCCCGCAGTTCGCTCCCGTATCACCACGAGGAATTTCGCGATATATACATACATATATATATATATATATATATATATATATATATATATATATATATATTGATATACATGTATATTTTATATATATGTACATATCCGGGTTTTCGTGAAACCCACAGGGGACACAAAGGGAATTGAGAATTCTAAGTGTTGCTCAGGTAACTCGTACACGTGTGCAGTATACATACCCATATGTATCAACATGTAGTATTGTAAAGTAGTCGTACAGTCATGTCAAATAAAGCGATAGGAGCCATTATTCGAGTGAAAAATGATATTTAATTATTGTTTCCTATGGAAACAATAATTAAATAATTATATTTTAAATAATAAAAAAAATAATAAAATAATAAAAATAAAATAATTAAATAATTATATTTTAATAATTAAATATAATAAAATAATTTAATATAATATATCAAATATAATTAAAAATCCATAATTATAAATAATTGTCGTTAAAAGAATAACGAAAAGTGGTTTTTGCGAATAGTTCAGAATTATTTGAAACAGTCATTCCTCTAACGAGTGATAATATTTTCTTCTTGAACGGTTAATATTGTTTTATTTAAAAAGTATCTAAAACCGATTTTTTTCTCATATATAATGAATTTAACAATTATTTCTACAATTTTCTAATCAACCAGCGATTGCCCATTCGGATTTTCCATCTGAAAAATCTGTAGTAATATTCTCATTTTAATTTTCTACTATATTTGTTTGCTTATCGGTTTGTTTCTCGGAATTTATCAACGATTTCACTAAAACAGATGACAAACAATATTCACCAATTGATATAGTTTTTTCGTCATGAAAATGACTGTATTCTAAGCAAATGTCTAATTTTCACGTAATCAACATTGTTATTCAATATCTACAAGATATTTTGTTGATTAGTAGAGAATATTTCAGGAAATTGAATGGGTTATGAAAAATATTAAAATCTGACAATTCGGAATATTTTCAATGAACAGATTCGAATGAAAAGTAACTTTTCTCCAAATTTACTTTTTACTGTTTGTTAACTGCCCATTAAGGGAGGAGATAGGTTTAGGAATACGTTTTTTTTAGTGATTTTCGTAGATTTTTTTTTTTTGGCAAGAAAGGAATGTATATAATTTGTTGAAACTTCGAGACCATTTTATACATATATTCGAATAAATATCGTAATTTTCTTGAAGTATTTTCTCGGAAAATATGGGCTGCCACCCATCGGAGGTCACCATCAGACTTAGCTGTTTGTGTACATTCTGGAGGCCACAGTTTTCATCGGAAATCGATAGCGTTTCAAATTTACTTTAAAAACACGTCTTTCTTTTATATGAACCTAACTCCCCCCTCAAAAAATTAAAAATTGCATCTTTTAGAGGTGTTTAAACAAAAGAGCATAATTTGTAATGATCTTTTGTTTAAACACCTCAAAAAAATGCAATTTTTAATTTTTTGAGGGGGGAGTTAGGTTCATATAGAAGAAAGACATGTTCTTAAAGTAAATTTGAAACCCTATCGATTTTAGATGAAAACTGTGCCCTCCAGAATGTACACAAACATCTACAGCTCTGGTGATCTCCGATGGGTGACAGTCCATATTTTCCGAGATAAAACTTAAAAAAAATTACGATATGTATTTGAATATATATATAAAATGTTCTCAAAGTTTCAATAAATTATATACATTCCTTTCTTGCCAAAAAAATCCATGAAAATCACTAAAAAAAAACGTAGTCCTAAGCCTATCTCCCCTCTTAATTGTACCAGGAATAATTGGTTGTACTCTCGCGGAAAATTGTGAAATCAATTTCTCGTAAAATCCATTATCTTTTGTGCACGACTGTAGGACCGGTATATCCTTAAGCATCCTGCTTTCCTTCTACATATATAGATTTTTTTATTCGTACGTATATATAGCATATATATACATATATATATATGTAAATCTATATATAGGCAAGGTGATAGGGTGCAGCTGCTGCTCATACGCTGAAAACAAATTCCACTTTCGTTTTGCATTGCTTTTCACCGCGGTTCCCCCAGCTGTAGTATCAATGACAATGGGAGCACAAAAGCCTCGCGGATGCATTTTTCCATCTCGAATCTCTTTCCACAATATATAACCTTTTTTTTGTAAATTTATTTTCGACTTAAATAGATCGTGCTCGTTTTCCCCTTGAGCGTGAAATTGGACACGATTCTATTTTTTTTCTTTTCTTTTTTTTCTTTTTCTTTCGCATTTTTGCATCTGGTATAATCAATGGAAAATAGTGATCGGTTGGTGTAAAATTTATGGACACGCGACGTTAAAATCACGCTCGTGACATTATTCAGATTTAACGATCGATAATCATCGGGGGTGAGTAATACCGAGATAGAAGAAGGAGTTTTCGTAACGCTATCCGACTTGTCATTACCATAATCTCTTGCGAGTCGAGGGCGACTCCATTAACTCGTTTATTGCGAATAATCGCGTTAACTTTACTCCAGTATATGTACATATATACATTTGAATAAAACTCGTTTGATAATGGATGTTTTTGATTTCTTTGGAACGATGATGAGCATATATTCGCTGAACGATATTCGCTCGACATCGATTTATCGGTCATAAAATGCCTCGCCAATTAGTAATTAATATATATTTATAAAAAACAAAAAAAAAGAATATGTAGAATGTCCTTGGACATCAGCCATAATTGGCTCGTGTAAAGTCCTCGTCAAGTCCGCAATTAATCTTACAATGCCACTTTATACTTGCCTACGTTCCATCGACTAACTTCAGCATGAATATGATTTTGAAACGACGAGAAGAACAGATATAGAGATGTAACGGGGACAAACGAGTTCGAGCTCTCACTCGTTTAGCGATTTAAAAAAAAAAATCCCTCAAAGAGGTGCTTGACTATATACAGGGCTATCTAAATCTACAGATTCACGACCCTCGCCCTTTTTCTCATCGAATCATTAAATGTTTAAGAATACCGGTACCTATTGATAGACATATCGAGTGAAAAAAATCGATGAACTTTTGTAATTTACCTAAGGTGATCTCTCTGAATATCTCTGACATTGTCAATTCGTACCATTGGTTTTCGGTTCACCTAGTTGCTTTATCTTTTTTATTTTTATTTTTTTCATTCATTATTCAATGATCATCTCAATTTGGCAGATCGTTCATTTTTTATTCAAATAAATGCTCCGGTCTGTTTGGCTATCCATAGAAAGGTAGAAATTTTTTGTTCAGCCATTTCAAAATGATACTTTTGAATATTGGATCAAGAAGAAACAGCCATGAATTTACGTTGGTGTTTTTTTGTCTCACGTTTTAGAGATGGAAAACAGCGTTCGGTGATTTGTTTTCCATCTCTAAAACGTGAGAAAAAAAAGCAATGAAAATTCATAGCTGTTTCTTCTTAAGGGAGGAAAATAGGGTTAGACGGTTCAAAAAATCGATTTTTTTGTTATTTCATAAATTGTTAGTAAAACTATTGAAAAATATGTTCCCCAAATTTTAAATGTAAATTCCGACTCGTTCTATTGTTGTAAGCCATTAAGGGAGGAAATAGGGTTAGGACAACGTTTTCTCAATGATTTTCATGAATTTTTTTATAGTATAAAAAATGAATATAATTGATTGAAACTTTGAAAATATTTTATCCATATATTTGAGTATATACTATAAAATTTTTGAAGAATTTCCTTGAAAAACACCGAAGAAAATTTATGACTGCCTTGACTTTGTTTTTCTTGATACTATTTTTTCAAACGCGTTTTTCTGAAAACGACTTTTTTTGAACTTGCGTACACGCTAGTTTGAAAAGTTTTCTACCAATCGTTTTGAAAATTGGCAGTTGCTTTCTCCATAGTATTGCGCTCTATATGAACCTAAAATCGGAATATTGTCATTATTTAAAATAATTTTTTTTTTGCAAATAAAGTTGTAAAAAATGGCAAAAAATCAATCTTTTTTGTTTTGATCCCTGTAAAAAATTAAATTTTCTATTTTTTTGATAGCATTTAGGTTCATATAGAAGAGAGACATATAATAAAAGTAAATTCCAACCTCGTTTGATTTCAGATGAAAATTGTGGCTTCCAGAATGTACGCAAAATGCTGAGTCGCTAATATCTTCGGTGTTTTTCAAGGAAATTCTTCAAAAATTTTATAGTATATACTTAAATATATGTATAAAATATTCTCAAAGTTTCAATAAATTATATTCATTTTTTATACTATAAAAAAATTCATGAAAATCATTGAGAAAACGCTGTCCTAACCTTATTACCCCCCTTAATTCAATATTCAAAAGCGAAATTTTGAAATGACTGAAAAAAAAATGTCTACCTTTCTACGGATAAACAAACAAACTGGAGCATTCGAATAAAAAAATTGAACGATCCACCACATTGGGATGAACATTGAGTGATGAATGAAAAAATAATATAAAAAAGATGAAGCAACTGGGTGAACGGAAAACTCGAGGTGGAGGAGCGAACGTGGGGAAGAATCGGAGAAGCCAAAAAATAACAATAAAAAGGTTGAATGTTCGTGTCCGGCACGTACTGGAATCCATGAATAATGAAACCGAGACGATCGTCTCATGCGGAGTGACATTGTCGAAGGGTCCAACTGACAAGCAAAATTCGGGTCGCGCGCGCCCTTTTTTTTTTTACTTTATATACACGAACGAGGACATTTTTATTATATTTTTTATTACATACGATCGATCGGTTTTTCGTTTTATTTTTATTTGTCTCCCGGTGTCACGTCGTTGCACTCGATGCAATCGTGATGAAGAAACTTCCTATATATATATATAATAGTAGAGGGGAGAAGAGAGAGAGATATGTATATGCCCCTGAACTCGTGCACGACCTCTCGTCCGTTGCTCAAATAAATGCATCGTCGTAATCCGCATTATATATATATATATATATATATATATATATATGCATATATATACTGTAACGCGTATTTGCATAATACCGTAACCACGATTTCTTGACTTTATTTATATATTTGCCCAATGATAAATTCTCTACGACGCAGCTTCGCTATCATAATATTGACTAATTAAGACATAATAACAGTTGCTCATTTCTTTATTTTTTAATTTTTTTTAAAATTAAAAACAAGCCGCTCAATATTTATCAAACTTATCAAATTGTATAATTCGTCAAACTCAGTCTCTCGTGTGTTGAAACCTGTTTTTATCCGTATTACGTACGCGATAATATGGATATTTGCGTAATCCAGTGCGTGATTGTTTTTAAATTCCTTAAAATAATTGCGTAATAATGCATTCTATTGCAACGTGCGTAATGATACATGCTCCATTGTGATCTGTTGCGATATCACAATATTTGTTCAATCAAGAATTAATATTTATCAATTACCGTGCGTAATCCGGCTAGTGAATTTTTTTTTATTTTTATAATTTAACATGTTAAGTATGTGTCCTGTAAGATGCAGAATGAAATTCGAAGAAAAAAAAATGAAGTAGCTATAGTCGGGGTTTTGTGAGTATCAACAAAGAATTGTTGTTTACACTGGAAAACTTTAAACGTGCTTTTTTAAAAATTCCATTCTTTTTCACGTTGTTAGACATCGTTAACAACGACCCTCTAAACAAAAATTTGTCTAACTTGTATGAAAAGTTGTTGGTTTTTCGTGCGAAAAAAAAAAACAAAACGTTTTCCTTTTGTTCAAACATGCAGCGTAATATTTGAAAAGGATCGCTTTCAAAGTTGTCTCAAAAAATGTTCAAACAATACTCAAACATCATCAGTTCTTTCGCGCCTCACGGAATTCATCCCTTAAGGGAGGAAATAGGGTTAGACGGTTCAAAAAATCGATTTTTTTTTAATTTCATAAATTGCTAGTAAAACTATTGAAAAATATGTTCCCGAAATTTTAAATGAAAATTCCTACTCGTTCTATTGTTATAAGCCATTAATGGGGGAAATAGGGTTAGGACAGCGTTTTCTCAATGATTTTCATGAATTTTTTTATAGTATAAAAAATGAATATAATTTATTGAAGTTTGAGAATATCTTATACATATATTTAAGTATATTCTATAAAATTTTTGGAGAATTTTCTTGAAAAACACCGAAAAAATGTATGACTGCCTTGACTTTGTTTTTCTTGGTACTATTTTTTCAAACGCGTTTTTTCTGAAAACGACTTTTTTTAAACTTGCGTACACGCTAGTTTGAAAAGTTTTCAACCAATCGTTTTGAAAATTGGCAGTTACTTTCCTCATAGTATTGCGCTCTATATGAACCTAAAATCGGAATATTATCATTATTTAAAATAATTTTTTTATTGCAAATAAAATTGTAAAAAATGGCAAAATATCATGCTTTTTTGTTTCGACCCCTGTAAAAATTCAATTTTCTATTTTTTTGATAGCATTTAGGTTCATATAGAAGAGAGACGTATAATAAAAGTAAATTCCAACCTCGTTTGATTTCAGATGAAAATTGCGGCTTCCAGAATGTACGCAAAATGCTGAGTCTGATTGTGATCTGCAATATGGGGTCGCTAATATCGTCGGTGTTTTTCAAGGAAATTCTTCAAAAATTTTATAGTATATACTTAGATATATGTATAAAATATTCTCAAAGTTTCAATAAATTATATTCATATTTTATACTATAAAAAAATTCATAAAAATCATTGAGAAAACGGTGTCCTAACCCTATTTCCCCCCTTAAAGCATAATATAAATAGAAAGATTTTTGTTCAGTAACCAAAAAAATCGCTAGACGTTAATCGTTTTTTTTCTTTTATTTCCTCATAACAATTTGTATAATTCGTCAAACTTACTCTTGTGCTTGGAGCTGCTCTTCCACAAACCCCTGAAGAAGGACATGACGAGAGTTCACTTTATCACCGATTGAATATGATAATAATAATAATAAATGTTGTACCCTATCGAGTTTCTGTTAAATTCTCGATGAATTTTTTTTTTTAACCGTTCGTTATTTATTATTAATTGTCGAAATTTCGGGGGCCGATTATAAAGGGTTGTTCCGCATGAGGGTAGAGGGTTCGACGAGTAACCCGGGAGAAGCGTGTTAACGTGAACGCGACGCGCCACGATGTGAACGGTTTAGTCGTTGATATTTCGCGGCCCCTTCCTACGTGTTACCCTTCTCGCTTCCCTATCTCCTCTCACTTCGTCGTGATGGTAGGTCTCCCCGAGTTTGCGCGCATCCCCCGTATCCCCCGAGTGGTGATCCACACCAAGGCTCGGCGCTGTTGCCCCTTTTCCTGAACAGGATACTCTCCGTCCGGCATCGCCATCAGACACAACGTTAGTAACAGTAATAGCCACGACTTTAGTAACAGTAATAGCCCACACATACACGTCCAAGGGCAATAAAAAAACAGGGGGTGTAGAAAAGGAAAGCAAAAAAAAGATCCTGTTACTCGAGTTTCTCCGTGAGGTCACGTGCGGCAGGTTGGATCTTTTTTACGTCCAAACGAGATGGCTCCTAAGCGATTTTTCACGAGACCTGAATTCTTATCCACGAATTTTTATCCAACTCGTAAAAAACCAGAGCCCTCTCGTTTTCTCTCTCTCTCTCTCTCTCTCTGACCCCCATTAACTTGATGAATTTTTTTTTGTCAAAGTATTACGAAAATGAACAAATTAGACATTTTCACGTTACTAACGATGAAACGGTTCGCGAATTATAAAATATTCACCCTCATCTCATATTATACACATCCAAGTGCATCAGCAGTTAATTTGTAAACTCTTCATCAACCCTCACTATTATTATTAACCCCTTCGATTAAATCCGATAAACGAAATAACCATGATATATCTTTTACAAAAGATTTCATACATTCAAAAACTATTTCAATTTCAATTATCGCAGGATCGTCTATAAATTTTGTAATGAATATTAAAAATAATGCAAATTGAAACTTGCATGTTGCTTTCTCATTATTTTAATCCATTCTTAAATTTTCGTCTATGATGGTCTTTTTCAATTTTCGTAAAAATGATGATGAAGCAATGTACAATTAGCACTTTACACAATTTTTCTATACTTTAATTGGATAGCCATGAGATTTTCTTGATTATAAAGTGATTTTTCGAACAAATTAAAAACACCACAAGTATACAATATTTTTTATCGATTTTTTTTTCGAAATTCAATGCCAAATATCTGTCCACGATACGTAATTCAACAAACTTCGACCCGATAGCCCAAAAAATTGCACGAGCCTCAACCAACGCCTGTAGAAATTTTTCTCAAAATTCAAAATTCCACGAACTTAGAAGGCCACAAAAGATTTTCTCCGAAATTCAATGCCGTACAGTATTTGACAATAGTCTCTTTGTGTAAAAAGTCTTAGTCCGATAATACGAAAAATTCACGTTTTATACTCTTTGCCGATATATCGTTGAAAATATTTAAAATATTGTAAAATCTGATAGAGTCATTATTCGAACTTGGCGAAAATTGTATCAGACAAAAGGAGGGTGGCAGCTTCACTTGAGTGTAAAATTTCGGTCCGAAAGCTGTTTCGGAGCTATAGAATTTTGATTTTTCAAACCTCGACACACATGTAAAAGTTTTTTCGCGTGTTTTGACACATTTTTTTTTTTTTTTGCTAACATTGGCATTGAGAACTGGAGATACAAAATGTTTGACGAAAACAAAGCTTCCTGTGTGAGGAAGTAACAAAAAAAAACGTAACAATGGATGTATCGTTGAAGGCTCAAGGGATTGATTAATGGATTCGAAGGACCATGAAACTTTTGCTCGGACGTATGGACATGTTATGTATACCTCGGGTACATTGCACTCCAATGCAAGCACATATGTAAGTATATACATGTATTTCGTTATATAGCTGTTGGTGCATTGAATATACGTTTCATTCACAGACGCAGAAAGGGAGAGAGAGAGAGAGAGAGAGAGAAACCAAAATGATCAGCAATCGAGTATAAATACATATGTATTAGTCATGTACGAGGTCTGTTCAAAAAGTATCGCGAATTTTGTGTTTTTTCAAATGGTATTTATTTATTCATTGATATTTATTTTGTCCCCTTCAAAGTAATTACCCTCGGATATAATACATTTATGCCAACGTTTTTCCCAATTCTCGAAGCACTTGAGGGTGAACACCACTGTGACCCCCTGTTTTTTGTCACATTTTTCAAGAATTTTTTTTTGTGGAAAAAAAAAGAGATATTCGAAACATTTTTTTGGGTTTTGTTCCGTGTTTATTAATGTATCAAAAAACATTTTTTTCACATTTTTCACGCCGCATGGCACGCCTTTGAAATTAACTTTAATTTCAAAGGCGTGCCTATTTTTTTTAAAACAATATTTTTCCAAATCCCTATGTACTTCTCTTCAAAATATCATATCATTAACGAAAACACTCGGTATTTTTTTTCAGATCGACGTTGAAGAGAGTTCTGCTGCGTGCCGCTGAGATGACAGCACCTGACGCGAGAGCTTCCCCAGCGCCACCATGCGGCGTGAAAAATGTGAAAAGAATGTTTTTTGATACATTAATAAACAAGAAACAAAACCAACAAAATTTTTCGAATATCTCTTTTTTTTCCCACAAAAAAAAATTCTTGAAAAATGTGAAAAAAACAGGGGGTCACAGTGGTGTTCACCCTTAAAAAAATCGTTTTTTGTGATCTTGTTTAGCTCCTCCTTCGATGCCGTCTTTATCGCTTCAATCGTGGCGTAGCGTCGTCCTTTCATGGGCCTCTTCAGTCTTGGGAACAGGAAAAAGTCACAGGGGACCAGGTCTGGGAAATCCGGTGGCTGCGGCATCATTAGAGTGTTGTTTTTGGCCAAAAATTCGCGCACAAGCAACGATGTGTGAGCAGGGGCGTTATCATGGTGCAAAAGCCAATTTTTGTTCTTCCACAAATCCGGGCGTTTATGGCGGATTGCTTCGCGCAAATTGCGCATAACTTGCAGGTAATATTCTTCATTGACTGTACGACCCTGTGGCAAGAACTCATGATGCACCACGTCCCTGCAATCGAAGAAAACTGTGAGCAAAACCTTCACATTCGACCGAACTTGGCTGCGCTTTTTTCAGTCTTGGCTCATGCGGCAGCTTCCACTGCGATGATTGAGCTTTGGTTTCCACGTCATAACCATAAACCCATGATTCGTCACCAGTCATGACCTTTTGGAGCAAATTTGGGTCGTCGCGGACCGAGTCCAACAGCTCCTTAGCAATATTAAGGCGACACTGTTTTTGTTAGAAATTGAGCAATTTTGGCACGAATTTCGCGGCGACCCGTCTCATGCCCAAATCATTGGTAAAAATCGAATAGCACGAGCCAATCGATACATTTAGTTCGTCAGCAACTTCTCTAACGGTGATTCGACGATTGGCCCAATATTATTTTATTCATTTCATCAATGTTTTCGTCTGTTGTTGATGTGCTCGGGCGTCCGGAACGCATTTCGTTGTTCGCATCTTCTCGGCCCTCTGAAAACATTTTGTACCACCGATAAACGTTGCTTTGGTCCAAGGTAGCTTCACCATATGCCACAATCAACATTCGGAATGCGTCCGCGCACTTAATTTTGTGTTTCACACAAAATTTGATACACATTCTTTGATCAATTTTTTCGAATAGGCAAAAATCGAGGACAAGCCAAAACACGTCTAACCAAAACAGCTGTCAACAATTAACTAAACATTCAAAATGGCCGATTTTTTCAGCCTAAGTGAGGGACACGAGTAATGGGGTGGTTCTTAATTTGGTGATGTTGGAAATTCTTTGGTATTGTTCCTGGAAAATAATCAACATATGCAGAAAAAAAATTGGGCGCAAGCGGAACTTTGTCCAATAATTCTAACCCACCCCACCGAGCTGTCGAATTTTTATATGAAAAAATGCATGCATTCAAAATTTTGTTAAGAAAATTGTTTATTATTTCAAAACTATTCATGATAAAAAAATTTTATATTGTATTTTTATAGGAAATTTAATGCACTACAAAAAAGGTATCCTATAAAATTCTTGTGAATCTAATATTTATCACGTTATTAGCAAAAAACTGTCATCATTTATTCTAAAAGTCCATCCTTATGGCCAAAAACAGGAGTTTGACGTCGAAAAACTGCAATATATTTTTCATATGCAATTAGAAATATGAAGAGATACGTTGTGTGCACTCAATAACAGTATGTGAACGATATTTAAATTTTCAATTTTATCAATTTTATTATCATTCATGATAAATTTTTCTTCTTTGATCGATAAGGACATTAATTTCTTTATCAGTTCCAAATCGATGGCTTTTTTCGAAAGATTTGAAATCAACTCCTCATTTTTTTATATCGATGTGAGCGAGTAGATTTCTAATGAAAATTATTTACGAGGCTTAAAAATAGTTAAAGGAATTAAAGTGGTTAACGAAGTTGCAGACAGAGGAGTGAAACTTATTACAGAGTACAATGATCGTCTCACTGATGATGAAGATCAGAAACAATTCATTGTACAAATAATTGAAGAATATTTAAAAAAATACCCTGATATTAACAAAGCAACTTTGCTCCAACCGATGTAATTCATTACTGTAAGTTGATTTTTAAAATATATGACATCATTCATTATAATTCACAATAAAATTGATAAAATTGAAAATTTGAAAATTGTTTACATTTCATTGTTGAGTGCGCTACGTATTTCTTCATAATCTTATATACATACGAAAAATAAATTGCAGCTATTCGACGTCAAACTCCTGTTTTTACCATAATGATCGACTTTTGGAATAAATGATGACAGTTTTTTGCTAATTACGTGATAAATATTAGATTCACGAGAATTTCTCAAGATACCTTTTTTGTAGAGCATTATATTTCCTACAAAAACGTAATATAAAATTCTTTTATCATGAATAGTTTTGAAATGAGAAACAATTTTCTTAACAAAATTTTGAATGCATGCATTTTTTCATATAAAAATTCGACAGCTCGGTGGGGTGGGTTAGAATTATTGGACAAAGTTCCGCTTGCGCCCAATATTTTTTCTAGATATGTTGATTACTTTTGAGGAACAATACCAAAGAATTTCCAACATCACCAAATTAAGAACCACCCTAATGGTTACCCACTTAACGCCACAAAAAAATCGAAAATCGAATATACGTAGCCCGCGGAAATATAAAATTCGCGATGCTTTTTGAACAGACCTCGTACATATATCAATCTAACCACACGATGCAATACATGTGAACATAACTGTACATCGTGTGATATAATCCGTGGGACAATTCGATTCCATTACACGTGATTTCAATCCCCGAGACCGGATTTTCGCCTACGACCACATCCGTACGTCTGTCCATCCAATACAGATTGACGCTTTGAATTTCTCTTCCCTCAAATTTCCCACACCAAGCTTTGTGTTCTCTCCATTCTCCCACGACAATATCGACAACTGACGGGTTTAATTAGCGCGATAGATTTAATTAATTGAAAAAGGCAATTGAATTGACGCAATCGTCTTGCCACGTGAATTGATTTCACGCTGAATTACCATTAAGTACTTTGATGGTGACGAAAATGTTGATGATGTACGGTGGAAAAAAAGCATCTTTTCAAATTTTTCGTTCACGTGAGTTTAACAACCCTTAGCCCTTGAGGTACTAAAAGTCTTTTCCCCGCCGAGAGAATTTATCATCAGAGGGGTAAGGGATGAAGAAGGAGGCAGAGAAAGAGTTCGCTTCTAGCCTCTCAGGGGGTTCACTACTTCTTCCTCTTCTTCTTCATCCCCATCTGCTCTTCGGGGATGCCTTCTTTTCCTTTCGCCCCCGCGGAAACTCACACGGAGGAAAAAGTCCAGGCAGATATAAAGAACGAAACGATCCGTCGAGGAGCGCAAAGTCGTGTTGGAAAAGCGATGGGACGAACGTGAGGAAAGCATACACACTTATCTTCTTGGATGTTATCATATCTTTCGTGTCATCCGTCGTACCGGAAACTATATCCTCTCGTGTTTTCTCTCTCCCTTTTCTGTACCTCGCTCCTTACATCCTTTAACGCTATCTCATCACTTTAGGGGTCTCAAACATCCTCGCCGTTGAAAATGTAAATACGACTTATTTCTCGTTATTGTGACGTTTGTTTTTTTTTTCAACCTTATCGTTTTCAACGAAATTGTCTCGATACCTGTCCAGCCACCTTTCAAAATAACCCGATTTACAATCGCACAAATGATTTGAGATAAACCTTTTTTTTTTTTTCTGGTATCGCCATATTCCATGTTCCCGTGTCTGCTTTTCCGTCCAGCCGGAGCCTGGATCGATCGTGTGGCTTTCCCGTGCGGTCGTTGGTACACAGGGGGTGCAAGAGTATACCGAGAACTCTCTCTCATACTCTCTCTCTCTCTCTGGCGTTACTTCCCCATGGAACCAGTGCTACGTACCTATAAACCATAACTATATGTCTAGGAAAGCCAACAGAGACAGCAAAGAATCTCTTCACTGACTGTATACAAGATTCTCCAGTTCACATTTTTACATTGTCCATTCCACGTCAATTAAACTAAATTTTGCCCTTTAACGTAGTAGTCTGGTAACTTAAGCCGATTTTCATGTCTTTTTTGGAGGGCGTTTTTTTGTAGGAAAATAAAAATGAATCGTTTTGGATATTTAGGATGTTTTTATTTACATATTAAAGATATAAAAAAAAATGTTTTGAAAAAATTTAATAGTTTATTATTATTATTATTATTGATCGAAGTTGGCACTTCGAAAAAAACCGCGTGGGTGGCCCCGGTGATTTTGGCTCTTGATGTTATCTGAAATAAAAAATTCTTGATAATTCTTAATCTATAGACATGTCATTCTGGTTACTGAAGTTAAATTTCATGGATAAATAACAAAATGGCGGACTTTGGAAAAAAAACTTTTTTTTCAAAAGTCCGCCATTTTGTTATTTATCCATGAAATTTAACTTCATTAGTTCCGACCAGAATGACATGTCTATAGATTAAGAATTATCAAGAATTTTTTATTTCAGATAGCATCAAGAGCCAAAATCTCCGGGGCCACCCACGCGCTTTTTTTCCGAGGTGCCAAATTCGATCAATAATAATAATAATAATAAACTATTCAATTTTTTCAAAAATTTTTTTTTTTATATCTTTAATATGTAAATAAAAACATCCTAAATATCCAAAACGATTCATTTTTATTTTCCTACAAAAAACGCCCTCCAAAAAAGACATGAAAATCGGCTTAAGTTACCAGACTGCTACCTTAAAATTCTTAGCAGCCATTCAAATTCAAAAAATGCAACTTGAAAAAATGAAAGTTTGAAAAATACGTTTTGCGATGACTTTTTTTTCGTATTTTATGTCATCACGTCAACCGTTCAATAATTCCACAATTAAAAGTCAAACAAAAGGTGTTTTATTTATTTATTTTAGAGTCTGGAAAATTCCAAATTGTCGATCGTTCAAAATGCTTCCCTGATCATGAATAAAAAATATTCGAATCGGTATGAAAAAAAAAACAAAATTGTCAAAGAAATTTTTACTTTTTGCTTCTCGAAAAAAAAATAAAAATTAAATGAATTCGAATTTTCGCGGTCCTGCTAAATTCGGACGTTTATATTTTGAAAATGCTTTGACCTACACTGCTGTAATTCCGCACACTAGTAAAGGAGTACATGTTCTTTCTAGACTGCAGTTTTTATGAAAAATTATGGAGCGGCTCGGATTTCATGGCTTTTTGAAATTTTCGAGAACAATTTCAAGAAGGTTTTAAGAGGAGCATCGCACCAATTTCCGAGGAAGCAATTTGCATTTTTTAATTGTTTGTTTTAATTTTGAAAAAATAAAAATACTTTTTCTACAATCGTTTAGATTCGTATCTCATTATTTGTTTACGTCATTATAGAAATATTTCCAACAATCGCTCGTTTAGAATTTTCCGATACTATTTTATTTCGGCAAATGTGCAAAGGATCGTTAAGGTACATTTATATCGCTACGAAGCATTTGCTGGAGTGAAATTTCTCGCGTGAAATAACCCGTATATATTTGTATAAGAATGAACGAAACTGAGCAAAAGTATAGCGTCCAACAGCCCTTCTGGGAAAGTTTCGTGAAAGTTAAACGACCTCTTCTAACACTTTGGAAAAGCAAGAAAGTCAGACTGCGGCAAAGGGAGATACGGTATATTCGAGACTTTCGCACGAATACCTAACGCTTATTCTCGTACTTTTGATTGTCTCTTCAGTTCTCTCGCTCTCGCATGTGTAAAGTCTCACCAGGATCTCACCTTGAATCTCTGACACTCTCCTTCTCTCTCATTGATTATTCGTGATTAATGCCCAAGATTCCCTTTGTCAGATTGCTTTGAGCCCCAGTGGATTGCCCAATCAACGCTGTGTCTCCAAATCGACAATGAAAACTTCATTTTCTCGATCTATCCCCGTTAAGGGCGTTATCGTGATTTTTTTTTCCTTCGAGTAATCTTCTTACGATTAACAGAAATTGAATTGGCAATCCATTATTTTCTCTCTCTATCTCGTTATAGCATAGAGAGAATTTAAAGATTTTCTATCGATTTTGGCAAAAATCGGTAGAATAGATAATGTATTTTTAAAGATATATTCAAAATTTCAAGTGAATCGTTTGAAAATTTTCTGAGTTATGTTTCCGGCCAACAAAAACGGAGACTTCATCGTAAAAACGCTGCACAACCGCCATTTTTAAATTAATCGCTTCAAAAAAATTATTGTATACAGTCACTGATATGTATGATAAACACCCTATTTTGTAATCTCGATTTATTATGCAGTTTTCCTGAAAAAAAAATCCCCAAAAAAGCCTATTTTTTCGGCTTCTAGAGTGGCTTAACCCGTTAAGGGCGGAAATAGGGTTAGACGGTTCAAAAAATCGATTTTTTTTTATTTCATAAATTGTTAGTAAAACTATTGAAAAATATGTTCCCAAAATTTTAAATGAAAATTCCGACTCGTTCTGTTGTTATAAGCCATTAAGTGGGGACAGCATAGGGTTAGGACAGCGTTTTCTCAATGATTTTCATGAATTTTTTTATAGAATAAAAAATGAATATAATTTATTGAAACTTTGAGAATATTTTATACATATATTTAGGTATATACTATACAATTTTTGAAGAATTTCCTTGAAAAACACCGAAAAAATTTATGACTGCCTTGACTTTGTTTTTCTTGGTACTATTTTTTCAAACGCGTTTTTCTGAAAACGATTTGTTTTGAAATTGCGTACACGCTAGTTTGAAAAGTTTTCAACCAATCGTTTTGAAAATTGGCACTTACTTTCTTCATAGTATTTCGCTCTATATGAACCTAAAATCGGAATATTATCATTATTTAAAATAATTTTTTTTTGCAAATAAAGTTGTAAAAAATGGCAAAAAATCATGCTTTTTTGTTTTGACTCCTGGAAAAAATTCAATTTTTTATTTTTTCGATAGCATTTAGGTTCATATAGAAGAGAGACATATAACAAAAGTAAATTTCAACCTCGTTTGATTTCAGATGAAAATTACGGCTTCCAGAATGTACGCAAAATGCTGAGTCTGATTGTGACCTGCAATATGGGGTCGCGAATATCGTCGGTGTTTTTCAAGGAAATTTTTCAAAAATTGTATAGTATATACTTAAATATATGTATAAAATATTGTCAAAGTTTCAATAAATTATATTCATTTTTTATACTATAAAAAAATGCATGAAAATCATTGAGAAAACGCTGTCCTAACCCTATTTCCATCCCTTAAGGAAGTACGATGTAATAGTCGTATTTCCTTAGGTATTTAATGGCCCAAAAAATAAGAAGAATATAGAACATAACTAGCAATCCTAATCTTACTACTATAATAAAGCTGAAGTGGTTGGTATGTTTGTATGTTCGTTCGAACGCGCTAATCTCAAGAAATACTAATCCGATTGTGAAAATTCTTTTTGCATTAGATAGCCCATTTATTCGGGAAGGCTTTACGCCATATAACTTTATGCTATGACCCTAAGGAGCGGTGACGACGGCGCGTTGAATCGAGGGACGGGAATTTAACGCGGGTGAAACCGTGGAGCACAGCTCGTTAATAATAATAATAAACATGAAGCCATAATTATTTTTAATACAAGCACTTTTTGTTTACACCAAAGATTGTACTTTGGAGTGAAAGAATTTTTATTACACGAAAACAAAGCTTCCTCCATGTGGAAGAAGAAGAAAACCCATTCTTCCGTCTATTAATCGTGGAATCTCCCTCCTTTATCACCCTTTAATCCGCGTTCATTAATCTCTCTCTCCCGAATCTCTGACAATTATTCTTCGTCTCTTCGATTCTCTTTTGTTACGACGTGCGAGACTTTAACATACGTAGTATACTTAAGCATACAATAGATATATAAAAGCTGAATATACCATATAGAGGGATATGTAACTGCACGCGCGGTTTGCCCTTGATTCAGTCGGACACGCGAATTTGCCGAAGGCCTTCAAGGCGATCTCGTGGCGGGAAAAATGAAAAAAAAAAATATATATCTTCCCATCGTAAACGTGAGTGTGGGGCCAAAAGTAAAATGTACTCTCTCGTCTCTCGCACACATCGACCGAACAGTACGATAAATTCATATTGAAACAGATCGTGAAAGTTTATTTTTATTTTTTCTCTCGATGATCTTTCGTCTCATTGGATCTTCGTATCGAAGTTAAAAGTCTTGCCAGTGGTTAACACGTCGTGCGCGCACACAGCCCTTCGTGCACTCGACTCGACTCGAAGGCTGATGCAATTTTTGTCGAACGAGGTGCATGCGAATAAGTTTCCTCTTTTTTTTTTCTCTCTCTCTCTCTCTGCAAAAACTGGCTCACGTTCACGATGCAGCTACGTGCATCGTGAATTTAGAGTGAGATACACGTGTGTTTGTGTGTGTGTGTATGCGTGAAACATACTTCGGTGGCTGCAAGCCCTTGAGAAGGCTAGAATGGTTTCACGATGAAAAAGACAGAGAGATGCAGTTTGAGGAGAGAAGAGAAAAAAAATAGAAAGTATGAGATGCGGAAAGAATGAGAGGAGATCGGATGGCGGCTGGGAGGGGGACTAATTGATGTGCAGAAGGCAGTAAAAGCGGCTGATGTAAGATCCGTCGACTCTTGACTGGACACCAGAGATACATTATAACATATATATCAGTTTGTGTGTTATTAGTGTTTTATTTTCATTTAGCTTCCTCATGGAGGAAGCATTGTTTTCACGAGAAAACAATTTAACGAGTTTTTAATGCCAACGTGTTTAAAATGTGCCAAAAGGTCGGAAGGTCACATTTACAAAAAAAATGACCGTCCGTGTGACAAGAGTGAAAAATTCAACATGCCACATCTCGAGAACGATTTGACCGATTTGCCGCAAACTTTGCACGGATTTTCGACATCCAACATCCTTTGTTTTTTTTTTTGTGCAATTTTCGTTAAAATCACTGGACGCATCGATATTTCACGGGATATGGACATTTTTGCAAAATGTCGGTCAGCGCGTTAACTTTAGCAAATTTTCAATCACCAAATAAAAACTTTCTAGATAAATCGTTTAGCAGACGAAGATATTTGGTATTGAATTTGTCGAGAATTGCTTCAGGCGTTCAGATTTTATAAATTTTCAATATTTCCAAAAATGTTTATGTACGATTTAAGGAGGGAAATAGGATTGGACGGTTCAAAAAATCGATTTTTTTTTTATTTCACAAATTGTTAGTAAAACTATTGAAAAATATGTTCCGAAAATTTTAAATGAAAATTCCGACTCGTTCTATTGTTATAAGCCATTAAGGCAGTCGTCTGGTCTAGAGCGAGATTTTTGACGTCATTTCTAATGTGCAATAACGTTTTAACCGTTGAAGTTGACTTGATGAAAATTTACACGTGCATTTATTGATCCTTAGAGAATACTTGTACATTAAAAAAAAAAAATTATTTTAAATATTTTCATGTAGTTTTTTGCCTTGTTGCAACATGGTGCGCCGAAATCGGCGCCCACTCTGGACGATGTTGTATGCATCTGAAAAAAAAAATATATATATATTCTCAATCTGTATGAGTATTCTGAGCACTGGTAGCAGAATTGAGTCGAACAATAATTTTGCCGACATTTTATAACTCGTCGAATACGAAAATGTATGAAATGTATGTATGAAATATCATTAATGAAAATTCAACAGGCCGCCATTTTGTCAAAAAATTTTTTTAAGTACCAATTCTGCTACCAGTGCTCAGAATACTCATACAGATTGAGAATATATATATCCTTTTTTTTTCAGATGCATACAACATCGTCCAGAGTGGGCGCCGATTGCGGCGCACGATGTTGCAACAAGGCAAAAAACTACATGAAAATATTTAAAATAATTTTTTTTTTTACTGTACAAGTATTCTCTAAGGATCAATAAATGCACGTGTAAATTTTCATCAAGACAACTTTAACGGTTTAAACGTTATTGCACATTAGAAATGACGTCAAAAATCTCGCTCTAGACCAGACGACTGCCTTGAGGGGGGAAATAGGGTTAGGACAGCGTTTTCTCAATAATTTTCATGAATTTTTTTATAGTATAAAAAATGAATATAATTTATTGAAACTT
Organism: Oxytorus armatus; assembly: GCA_958009045.1. Taxonomy (NCBI): domain Eukaryota; kingdom Metazoa; phylum Arthropoda; class Insecta; order Hymenoptera; family Ichneumonidae; genus Oxytorus; species Oxytorus armatus. Next base: position 3,966,599 of record OY253750.1, read on the forward strand.
TGAGAATATTTTACACATATATTTAAGTATATACTATAAAATTTGTATACATATATTTAAGTATATACTATACAATATTAGCGACCCCATATTGCTTGTTTTTCTTGGTACTATTTTTTCAAACGCGTTTTTCTGAAAACGACTTTTTTTTAACTTGCGTACACGCTAGTTTGAAAAGTTTTCAACCAATCGTTTTAAAAATTAGCAGTTACTTTCTTCATAGTATTGCGCTCTATATGAACCTAAAATCGGAATATTATCATTGTTTAAAATAATTTTTTTTTTGCAAATAAAGTTGTGAAAAATGGCAAAAAATCATGCTTTTTTGTTTTGACCCCTGTAAAAAATTCAATTTTCTATTTTCTTGATAGCATTTAGGTTCATATAGAAGAGGGACATGTAATAAAAGTAAATTCCAACCTCGTTTGATTTCAGATGAAAATTGCGGCTTCCAGAATGTACGCAAAATGCTGAGTCTGATTGTGAACTGCAATATGGAGTCGCTAATATTTTCGGTGTTGTTCAAGAAAATTCTTCAAAAATTTTATAGTATATACTTAAATATATGTATAAAATATTCTCAAAGTTTCAATAAATTATATTCATTTTTTATGCTATAAAAAAATTCATGAAAATCATTGAGAAAACGCTGTCCTAACCCTATTTCCCCCCTTAACTTCCGCAAATGTTGAGATTTTGGTTTAATATATCTTTCTCGAATAGAGTATCATTGAAGGATAATCGGTATTAAATGTCGTGTGAATCGATAAAATGATTGAGATTTTATTGAATTTCGCTTTTTATTTATTTTCATGGTTTACGGGAAATTCTATGTTTGATTAAACTTTCTTCAATTTACAACTGTAGAGGCGTGCACTTACTATAAAAATTGGTGAACAGATAACCATTGTGGGTATTGAGTTCAAATAGAATTGGTAAGGAGCTTGATTGGACAGAATTTTGAATATTTGAAATTTTGTAAATTTCATTGAATTAGCGAGCTCGCTCAAACTTCGGTAAACTTTGCAAAATCACAATAAAGAATCATAAAACTTTGTAACCCGCGTGATCCGTTAAAATTGTTCGGATTAAATTCAGGAAAAAAAAATGCAAATTGCAAACTTGCACGTTATTTCATCATCATTTTATCTCGTTCACAAAGCTTCTTCCACGAGGAAACAATAATTGAAGAAATAACTTGCTTATAGAAGGGGATCTCAGAGCGAGGTAAAATAACGAGGAAGCAATGTGCAAGTTTTTAATTTACACGTTTTTTTTTCGTAATTATAACGTATCTTCTAATTGTCTTCTAATTTTCACGTTTCTTTTTTGTCGTCAATAATAACGTATCGCAATATATCATTGATAATGATGAGAAACAAATGCCTCAATGTTTAAATCCGCTCAGCAATTATTATATCGTTTGTATAATAACAAGAAAAAATGTATTTTATTTCCGCGACACGTAACGATGTATTATAGAGTAATTTACGAGTACTTCGAGTATGAACCCCTCAGCCCCTTCCGACATTTCCCTATGACCAAGATTTTCGCAATTCGAGGGTTAAATTATTGTTTTCCTGTTAATTTAAATTTTCCCGGTCGTTTTCACGTCTTGTAGTTCGTTTTTTCGAACTTATATTTGTCCATCCAGTACTGTCCATCCGGGTATCATATCGTGATTTCTGATTGTGCGAAAAGCTATTCTGATCTTGTTCTGACCTCTCCAGAATATCCCACAATGAAACAATAAAGGCGAATCGATTCAATAAAACAATTCCACGCCCACAGGCGGATAATGAAATTGAAAAAGACCCAATATCCGATTTTCTTCTCCTCTTCAATATTTATCTTTTATTTTATTTTATTTTTTTCATCCTTACTTTGTTCTTCTTCCATAGGTCTCTCGGGCTAACGGATGACACGATGAGACGCTCTCGAGAAGGAAAACGTCGATGAAGTGAAAAATGTCCCGGGCAAGCACAGCGACGTATATATATATATATATATTATATTTTCATACATCAACAACCGAGGACGACGACGGAGATAAAGAATTTTATATTCCAAGAAGATGTCTGGGCGTGAGGGAGGTAGAGATCGCGACGGGATTGTTGAACGACGAGAATTGCGAATCTGGCATGGACGTGAGAAGTATAAAAATAAAATGAAGAAAATACACGGAAAGATGTGATATATTCGAGAGGAGAGGAACTGTATGACGAGAGAAAAAAAAAAGAATGGAAGGGGTTGAACAGCTTGCAAATGAGATTTCTACGTCGCTTCGTCATGCTTTATTATTGGTTTTGATCCTCGTGTCTCGGCAAGAAGTATATTCATCAATTTTGGCTTTTCTCGTTGAGGAAAATCTCTCAAACAATGATAAACAATGTACGATTTCATTCGCGGGCTTATTTTCCGTACTGCTCGTTATCTAACGATTTTATATGAATTATCGTTTGAAACAATTTTTGGAGATCTATTAAAAAATATAAAACTTTGAATCATCTTATCGATTCTTACGAAATTCAACCATTACCGAAGTATTTCAATCGATCCTTTTTACAATGAGTGTGATTAAAAATTTTCCCAGCTCCAAAACACTGGCATTTTTTTCTAAATTTTATCTTTTGAACGTTTCACAATATTTATAACGTATTGGCATTGAATAATTGTAAAGAAAAAAATGATTACTAAAACAAATTTTGAGAAGGAAAAAAAAACCAATAAGGAGCGTCTGGAGGGTTGAAGAAATCGCTATTTTCTCGCTCGCTCTAAAGCCATGAATATATATATATATATATATATATATATATATATTCAGGATGGCACTCTTCCACTTCGCTTTTCTTCCTCGTTCAAACCACACCGTCGCATCATCCCCGAGAACACGCTTCAGGGGAAGCAATTTCCTCGGTGGTATACACTCTATATACCAAACTCTTCTGGTTTCTCGTAGACGAGAGCCTGAAGCATTCATGCATTTCCAAGGTCCGCTCACGGGGTCGTCCCATCTCTCCCCGCCCCTTCTCGTACATTTTACCCTTTTTGCTTGTCTTTCTCTTCACCCGCGTTAAATTACATTTTACCGGAGGTAGATACTGGAAAAGCTCTTCCCTCGTCGTTCATCATAGTCGAAAAGAAAGATGGATGTACCATTGCGCGAGGAGAGGGGAACAAGAGTGATTTTGTCACGTGTTGTATACATTTGTTCTCACCTCGAAACTCATTCATCGTTCCCGTAAACGATTTCAATTTATCTCGTACACCTGATGGTCGTTGCCACTGTTTCATATCCGGTGACGTTTAATGATTACGGGTGATAGTGAGAGAGAGATAGAGAGATAAAAAATATAACGAACCATTGACTATTAAGGGCTTGCAGGGAGGGCATACTCCTGAAATTTTCGAAAAATCGATTTTTTTTTTACAGATTTTAATTCTTTATACTTTTAAGAATTTTCCAAAAAAAAATTCCACTCCGTTACAAAGTTTTAGCTGGAGTGGGAGACTAGCCGTAAGTTCATGTTTCACCTAACAGAAATTTCAAACGCGTTTTTCTCGACACTATATTTTTACACAGGGTCAGCGCGATAACTTAGTCCATTTTTTATATTCGTTAACTTTTTTTTAAAATCTTGATAATTATTTTCTCTATAGTCTGACGAGAGTTGTTCTTATTTTTCTGGTTGGACAATTTTTTATAAATTATTAAACACTAATTTTTTTTTTAAGTTGCATACTAAAATTTGAAATACTGTAATTTCGTTATTTATGAAAAAAAAATTCTCTCCATCAGACTATTACTACTACATTATTTTACTAGATTTTTTTAAATTTTTGCAGATAGGATAATTTTTGGTGAAGTTATGATGTCGACAAGGAGGCGCCATGGTTTTCATTAGTAGTCCATTTATAGCCGTAAAAAATAATGTTAATATTTAAAAAAGTTCCAATTTTTTTTTCTAATAGCTGAAAAGTTAATTAAAAATGTGAAGTCAACAATTTAATTTTATCTTCATCATAAAACCTTTACAATAATTTTTTTAAATGTACTCGATTTTCAACGCAGTGGTATGTGAGCCGTTAAAGATGTCGCTCCAAAATTTAATATCAGGAAAAAGTGGTCTACTTTGACAAAAAATGAATCATCGATAATCTCGATTCTTCAAAATACTTTTATGGTAATGTAAAGAAAAACTCAAATTGGTATATAAAAAATTGTAAGAGGAATTTGTATTTTTTGAAATATTTCGAAAAAAGAACCTTAATTTTTATTCAAATCTGAATATTTCATCGTATGTTCGTAGAAGCATTTTCAGCAATTGCTTCTTTGGAATTTTCGATACGATTTATTTTTCAGATCATTGAAAAAGGTCGCCAGTGGCCTCCCTCCTCAAAGTAGTCTGGTAACTTAAGCCGATTTTCATGTCTTTTTTGGAGGGCGTTTTTTTGTAGAAAAATAAAAGCGAATCGTTTTGGATATTTAGAATGTTTTTATTTACATATTAACGATACAAAAAAAAAAATGTTTGAAAAAATTTAATAGTTTATTATTATTATTATTATTGATCGAAGTTGGCACCTCGAAAAAAAAGCGCGTGGGTGGCCCCGGTGATTTTGGCTCTTGATGTTATCTGAAATCAAAAATTCTTGATAATTCTTAATCTATAGACATGTCATTCTGGTCGCAACTACTGAAGTTAAATTTCGTGGATAAATAACAAAATGGCGGAGTTTGAAAAAAAGTGAATAAATAACAAAATGACGGACTTTGGAAAAAAAAACTTTTTTTCAAAGTCCGCCATTTTGTTATTCATCCATGAAATTTAACTTCAGTAGTTCCGACCAGAATGACATGTCTATAGATTAAGAATTATCAAGAATTTTTTATTTCAGATAACATCAAGAGCCAAAATCACCGGGGCCACTCACGCGCTTTTTTTTCGAGGTGCCAACTTCGATCAATAATAATAATAATAATAATAATAAACTATTAAATTTTTTCAAAAAAATTTTTTTTTGTATCTTTAATATGTAAATAAAAATATCCTAAATATCCAAAACGATTCATTTTTATTTTCCTACAAAAAAACGGCCTCCAAAAAAGGCATGAAAATCGGCTCAAGTTATCAGACTACTACCTTAATTAACGAATTATAAAGTAGACACAAACAAAAAGTTAAACAGTTTTCCAAAAATTCTTATTGTACCACCAAAATGTTTGGGTGTGTACTTGATTTTCCAATGTTGTAAGAAACTTACAAATGAATATAAACATTTTCAACGAAGAAAACATTGAAACAAAAATACCGCAATTTAAAAAATAAGAAATACAAAAAAAAACGACCTCTCGCCACAAAAATCTTCAGCTAATCGATAATCCTATAATTCTTTAATAATAATAATAATAATAATAATAATAATAATAATAATAATAATCGCTCGTGATTGACAGTTAATGTTCAGATAGCAAACTTATTGAGCCCCTCGACGTATATGTAGACGTATCGCTAATTTTGAGCGAGATCTGTCAAAGCGGCGCCTCTCGACGAGAGAGATAATCTTTCTTGTACCACGCGGCAATGCGACGACGAGGAGGGCAAACGTTCACGAGACTCTCGGTGAAAGGAGAACGCCACTGGATATACAGTAAAATATAATACTCCTATATATCGATATATTTATATATATATATATATATATATATATATATGAATCGTGAAACGCACGTTAGGGGGGCTCAAGCACTATAATTAAGAGGCATTGCTCCAGGACGATCGAGCATGAAAAGAGTTATTAAAAAATCATCTATAATAATTTAACGATCCCCGGTGAGTCTCGGGGATTTGTGTGTACGCGTATATATGACGCAACGTTAATACCCGAGGAGAATAAATAATTCTGCATAACGGTGCACCGGCGTATAAGGACATTATAATGTCGGAGGTGTGCATTTATATAGATAACACGATACGTTATGATAGGACGTGAAAGTCGTTTTTACAAACCGTCAATTTTCCAACCTATTTGTAATACTTTTGTTTTTTTTTTTTTTTATATTGATTTGTTTCAACTTCGATAATACACCTCTCACTATGTTCAAAGATGAATTACCATTCCCCCTTGAGCGCGACGTTAGGAAAATCGTTTTGTATTTTTTAATACTCTATTTATTTTTTTTCCACCTCAAGCAAAAGTTCAACGAACTCGATTTTCCCTTTTCCCGTAACTGCAAAGTTCCATAATTTTTATTTAATATTATCATTCATTTATTTTGTCGGGGGGGGGGGGGGGGGGGGTTGTATATAATTGTTTTTATTTTGATACAACAAAGATTTCATTATTTTGTAATAGTTTTTATTCGGACCTGTTGTTTCCACCTCAAGCAAAAGTTCAACGAACTCGATTTTCCCTTTTCCCGTAACTGCAAAGTTCCATAATTTTTATTTAATATTATCATTCATTTATTTTGTCGGGGGATTGTATATAATTGTTTTTATTTTGATACAACAAAGATTTCATTATTCTGTAATAGTTTTTGTTCGGACCGTACAAGCCAGTGCATGGCTAAACGTTCGCCGATTCCCATGCTGCCAGCAGCCAATACTGCTCAGCATGGAAAATGGTCGAAAACAAGTACTGAACACGCTGCTGATAAGTGCTTTACTGAATAATACTGAATATATGGTAAGACAATACAATCTGAGAATATGAGATCTAAACATCTTTAATTGCTCAAAAATTGACTCACTTTCTTCCAACACAAACTTGCAAATGTTGAGCCGACGTCATTATGAATTGTGAGTAACTCCCCAATACTGCCAGCTCATTAGCTCTCAATTCTACCTCAATTTTACTATACAGCTTGTCAGGCACAGTTTGCTAAATCAGTTTAAAAAAAACGTAGTTGTGTATTTCAATATTCAAAGCGTAGTTTTAAACGTTGTTAAAAGTATTTGTAATACTTTTATGTTTTTTTTTTATATTGATTTGTTTCAACTTCGATAATACACCTCTCACTATGTTCAAAGATGAATTACCATTCACCCTTAGGCGCGACGTTAGGAAAATCATTTTGTATTTTTTAATACTCTGTTTATTTTTTTTCCACCTCAAGCAAAAGTTCAACGAACTCGATTTTCCCTTTTCCACGTGTCGCCGCGAATTCCTCGCGACGCAATCGAGCTTTTACCGGAAGTAACCAGAGATTTATGTACTGTACATCGGTTAATCGGGATTCTCAATGCCATTTTAATGTCAACCCGGAGAACGAAAGATAGTGAGAAGTTGTGTATCCGGCGATGGGACCTACAGACCTGTTAGGCCAACGTCGTGCCTGCTCCACTTACGACAGAAAGATCGCTCGAACGAAAAAGAGAAGAAAAGAAGAAGAAGTCTCGAGGCATTTCTTATCGCTCGACTCTCCGATGGAAAATCAATCGTTTCGGAATTTCCGATGAACTTGGCCTTATCGTTTAGTTAGTACCGATAAAATACACGATATTAAATTATTCATTCGACGATGAAATTTTTTATGTGCTCCGTAAATTGTAAATCGCGAGAAATTTTCAATGTAAATTGTAAGTAAAATGTTCACTCGGTGAAATTGGAGTAAGAGAGTCGAGGGATTAATGCATATGTTCATAAAAGACGAGGATGAATGTGATACTCGATAAAAAATGCTCACTCAAAAGTCTGTTTGGTTATAGTTACGATACAAAACTTCTCATATTTACACCTATGGTATCTTATCGTCGAAAGAATTTTTTCTTTTCTTAGAAGGCTCCAAACCTTCCCTCGTACTAGGATTAGAGTTCGCAGCGATAAAGTGGCAATGTAAGCATTTTCTTCGATGTTTCTCTTCGGTTTTTTTATCGGCGAATAAAAAATACGCGTACAAGATCGAAAATGGTGAATGGAATTGGATGATAATTCTCGTAATTCACGTAAAATGTGAAAATTAACTTTTTCGAGTCACTAAACACCCTCGGATATCATTATTGAATTAAAAAAAGAAAACATCGTTAAAAAAAAATGGAAATTTGTTAAGAGAAAAACTTTTATCACGAGCAACAATGTCTCTTCCCTTCGGGACAATCTTTGCACTTACTTTTATGCCTGGAGAATATTCGGATTTTCTTGAAGAAAGGCATGATGCTTCTCTTCTTTTATTAATTCGTTACTTCCTGCTCTTCTTTTTTCTTCGTGGCGAGTCCTTCGCTCGGTTTTTTTTTTTGTCCCCTGAACGGCGAACTTTGTCCTCGAAGAAAGAACGTTGCGCGAGATTTCGTCGATGACCAAATTGAATATCGATATATCTTCGATGGCAGTCGCGAGAGAAAGAGACAGAAGGATAGATAAAAGATACGATCGCGAGGAAAAATTGTGTTTGACAACAGAAGAAAAAAAAATAAGACGAAGCTCTATCGCGATTATTGGCTTTGATACTGGTCCGTGGATCGAGAACTACGAGCCGACCGATCGAACGAACCAAAGCGAAGTGATTTTCTCGCTTGCAATACTCTCTCGCTCCTTGTTCGGTCCCTCTCGCTCGTTTCCTCCGTCCGGGATCAGCGAACACACTCGCGACAAGGGGCTTTCTGTATTTAATGTATAAAATTGTCTTACTTGCAGTTTAACCCGACGGCGCAGATTATTATTATTTTGTTTTTGTTATCGTTCAGAATTTTACTGCTTTGCTCGTGACGTGTATGCTCGTTGTCACTTTGTCACACTGTACCTAATTATCTATGACTCTGTTTCTTCGGTACGGCAGCATGAGTTTGAATCTCACTAAAGGACTCACATACCCCTGAAATTTTCCAAAAATCGATTTTTTTTACAGATCTTTATTCTTTGTACTTTTAAGAATTAAAAAAAAAAAACTTTAAATAAAATTCCACTCTGTTACAAAATTATAGTTGAAATGGGAGACTAGCCGTAAGTTCATGTTGTACCTTCCAGAAACTTTAAGGGGGGAAATGGGGTTAAACGGTTCAAAAAATCGATTTTTTTTTTATTTCATAAATTGCTAGTAAAACTATTGAAAAATATGTTCCCAAAATTTTAAATGAAAATTCCGACTCGTTCTATTGTTATAAGCCATTAAGGTAGTAGTCTGGTAACTTAAGCCGATTTTCATGTCTTTTTTGGAAAGCGTTTTTTTGTAGGAAAATAAAAATGAATCGTTTTGGATATTTAGGATGTTTCTATTTACATATTGAAGATACAAAAAAAAATTTTGTTGAAAAAATTTTTTTTTGAATCTTTAATATGTAAATAAAAACATCCTCAATATCCAAAACGATTTTATTTTTATTTTCCTAAAAAAAAACGCCCTCCAAAAAAGACATGAAAATTGGCTTAAGTTACCAGACTACTACCTTAAAGTGAGTAGCTCTCCTTCAGGCCCCGAGCGCGCCACGTGTATAACCGAGCGGTCACTATTTTTTCAAACGCGTTTTTCTGAAAACGACTTTTTTTTAACTTGCGTACACGCTATTTTGAAAAGTTTTCAACCAATCGTTTTGAAAATTGGCAGTTACTTTCTTCATAGTATTGCGCTCTATATAAACCTACAATCGGAGTATTATCATTATTGAAAATAATTTTCTTTTGCAAATAAAGTTGTAAAAAACGGCAAAAAATCATGCTTTTTTGTTTTGACCCCTGTAAAAAATTCAATTTTCTATTTTTTTGATAGCATTTAGGTTCATATAGAAGAGAGACATATAATAAAAGTAAATTCCAACCTCGTTTGATTTCAGATGAAAATTGCGGCTTCCAGAATGTACGCAAAATGCAGAGTCTAATTGCGACCTGCACTATGGGGTCGCTAATATTTTCGGTGTTTTTCAAGGAAATTCTTCAAAAATTTTATAGTATATACTGAAATATATATATCAAATATTCTCAAAATTTCAATAAATTATATTCATTTTTTATACTATAAAAAAATTCATGAAAATCATTGAGAAAACGCTGTCCTAACCCTATTTCCTCCCTTAAGAATTAAAAAAAAAAAACTTTCAATAAAATTCCACTCCGTTACAAAATTATAGCTGAAATGGGAGACTAGCTGTAAGTTCATGTTGTACCTTCCAGAAACTTTAAACGCGCTTTTCGAAAAAATTAGATTTTTAGACAGTTTCGGCACGATAACTCAAGCAATTTTTTATATTTTTAACTTTTTTTTTTTTAATCTTGATAATTATTTTCTCTATAGTCGGACGAGAGGTTTTTTTAATTTTTTGGTCAGCCAATTTTTTATAAATTATTAAACAACAATTTTTTTTTTTAACTGCATAATAAAGTTTGAAATATTGTAATTTTCTTATTTTTGAAAAAAAAAAAAAAAAATCCCTCCGGCAGACTATTACTACTACGTTATTTTACTAGATTCTTTTTTATTTTTGCAGATTGGATAATTTTTGGTGAAGTTATGATGTCGACAAGGAGACGCCATGGTTTTCGTCAGCAATCCAAAAATTTCGTCATCTCCGAGCAGCTAAAACGTGTGGACTGGAAAAAAAGTTTGTTTCCGTCTTGCCAAGTGGGTTGTCATTCGAAAGGACTTACTTCAAGGGTGAAATAATGTTTTTAAATATTTTTTTCCAATGAATATTTTAAAGTGTATCCATCAGAATGTTCGTTTTTATTATTCTCCCCCTCCCCCGCCACGGTTTTATGTAAAACACTTCAAGATTTACGATAAAAATATCGTCAACCTTATGCTAATTCGAGAAACCAATAAAATGAGATCGAAAATGCCTAAAAAAAAACTGCTTTTTCCCAAGAGCACAAATTTCTACGTTGAAGTCAATATTTCATTTGAATTTCTCGCGGTTTTATTTACTTTATGAATTTCCACAGACTTCAGTTCAGTCTTTATACTTATCGTTCTCCCCACCCTTATTATTTATTCAGCATCGGATATCTCAACAAATTACAAAAGTTTCTCTCGATCTTTGACTCGTAAAATTATTGTTAACTCATCGAAATTTCTTTACGATAAAATAATATGATTGATTCCCCGGAGAGGATGAGGATATTAATCTATTTTTCTCGTTGACTCGCGCTATATATCTGTAGGTACTCGAGGAAAATTTTTCCAGGAAAAAAAAAACGAGAGGGAACGAAGGAAGAAAATCGTTCGGTTCTCCTTGGCCTACGCGGATAATTGGCGTGAAAACTCAATTGGGTCGCGTGGGTTCTCCGAGAAAACTTAGTTTTCGGTGAGTTGAAGCGTGTCCCCGGGGCAAAGGTTCGCGGTTCCTGTGTACCAAACCATTCTTGTTCCATCCCCCTCAAACTCGTGCTTTACAACATTACGTATATGTATATAGTAAATACATAGCTGGCCAGTATCCAGGAGTTTGTCGGAAAAGCGCCTGGAGCTTCGAGTGTACCCACGAGAGTATAACGTTTCGTGGTCGGTGATATTCGTCAGGGTACAAACGTACTCTGTCTAGATAAAGGAGGGACTTCGGGAATTCTTGTTGTACAATAAAGATTGCCAAAATACTAATCTCTATTAGAGTGCAATCTTGAGTGTTACGTACACGTGATATTTTAGGAAATGATTAAAAAAAAAAAGTTTAAACTTTAGGCTGTAACTTAACGAGTAATTTTAAACGGAAATACTTCCTCAAAATTTGGAGCGAATTCGTATTAAAAAAATAGGCTTAGATCGAAAACAAGCGATTTTTCAAGAATTTTTTCTGGAAAGACATTTTAATTTATTAACGTAAAAATTTATATACTCTCGAACGCCTCAAAACGCCTTTAGAAAAATGCGTGTAACTTCGAGAATATTTGTCGGATTGACATGAAATTTTCTGTGTATATACTTAAATATATGTACATTACTAAAATGAAATAAACAAATTTTTTTTTGAAAAATCCTGACTGGGTATGAACCCTTAAGTTGTAACGTATGGCAATCTCTACATTTTTCTCTAGATGGGACATTCCGCGTCAAATCGACGTGACTGTGACTGTCACCCCCTGGGATTTGTTTCACAATTTTTCATGTTGTTGTTACAACCCTAAAAAACCGGCAATTTTTTTTTCTCCATTTTTCTCTCTAATCTCTATTTAGTAACAAGGTAAGAAAAATCATTTTAAAATGAACAAAAGGTTTGCCGTTATTGTAAAATTGTAAACAAATTCTAAAAATCTCCCTGCCTAATATTAACATTTTTAAGCCACAGCCCAAAGTATTGCGACGTTCGTTCCTATTTTTTTCAACTTTTTTCATTTGCAAAAGACTTGAAATAAAAAGGAACCAACACCGGCTTATTTCGGGACGGAGTTAAGGTAGTAGTCTGGTAACTTAAGCCGATTTTCATGTCTTTTTTGGAGGGCGTTTTTTTGTAGGAAAATAAAAATGAATCGTTTTGGATATTTAGGATGTTTTTATTTACATATTAAAGATACAAAAAAAAATTTGTTTGAAAAAATTTTATAGCTTATTATTATTATTATTATTGATCGAAGTTGGCACCTCGAAAAAAAAGCGCGTGGGTGACCCCGGTGATTTTGGCTCTTGATGTTATCTGAAATCAAAAATGTTTGATAATTCTTAATCTATAGACATGTCATTCTGGTGGGAACTACTGAAGTTAAATTTCATGGATAAATAACAAAATGGCGGACTTTGGAAAAAAAAGTTTTTTTTCCAAAGTCCGCCATTTTGTTATTTAACCATGAAATTTAACTTCAGTAGTTCCGACCAGAATGACATGTCTATAGATTGGAAAAAAAAGTTTTTTTTTCCAAAGTCCGCCATTTTGTTATTTATTCATGAAATTTAACTTCAGTAGTTCCGACCAGAATGACATGTCTATAGATTAAGAATTATCAAGAATTTTTGACTTCAGATAACATCAAGAGCCAAAATCACCGGGGCCACCCACGCGCTTTTTTTTCGAGTTGCCAACTTCGATCAATAATAATAATAATAATAAACTATTAAATTTTTTCAAAAAATTTTTTTTTTGTATCTTTAATATGTAAATAAAAACATCCTAAATATCCAAAACGATTCATTTTTATTTTCCTACAAAAAAACGCCCTCCAAAAAAGACATGAAAATCGGCTCAAGTTACCAGACTACTACCTTAAACATTTATTTACAGTTACTCACCGTGGATCTTCGAGAATTATTTTAGATTTTTTCAATCAAGTTTTTCCCGCCAATCATCATTGAACTCCGATTTCGTCAGAATGAAAAAAAGACTTAAAAAAATCTGAAATACTTCTCATAAATTCTCTGTCAAATATCAATATTGTTAAACTATAGCCCGGAATGATCCAACGCTCAATTCTATTTTTTCTAAATATTTTTCGAAAAATTCGAAAAAAAAATAAAAATACAACCAACCGCCGCTCCATTTTTATCAGGGATAACATTTTTTATGTTAGGAGATTTTTTATAATTTTTCTTTCCCATTTTTAAATTGCGCACAATCTTTTTCCAGTCTTTTGTCTCAGGTAAAATATTTTTTATATCATTACTGAACAGCGATTAGGGAAAATAATGTAGAAAAAAAACTGCATGGTCTTTTGGAATTGTAACAAGAATATGACAAAATGTGTGGCAAATTCTAGAAGTTGAGGGCCACAGACAAGTTGGATTTAACCTGAAATGCCTCATATATAAACGGAAGTGATCAAGTTTTCACGATTTTTGTCTGGCCTTGGAGTCGGTGCTCGGAAAATCCGTAATGTGCGATAATATACGATACCGGAACAGATAAGTTTGCGCGCTCGTGAAACTTTGTTATCTACGGAGTTTCCTAAAAAAAAAAAAAACAAAAAAATAGTTAAAGTAAAGTAACATAAATTTCTTTATAACGCAGCGGTATCATCGTTTAAACTGATATATAGTCACGAAGAGAGCTTTCGGGGGCTTTTATCGAAATTGCGAATTCTCGTCACGTGTCCTGAGAAGAAGGTCTTATCCCATTTCCTCATCGCATTTCAACTCTCGTCTCGCACACAGGCACACATATACCTACCGTAAAGATTTCATTAGGAATCGAATTCTTACCCGCAACTCGGCATACTTGCGAGGGTGAGTTTTGTACGATTCTCTCTCTCTCTCTCTCTCTGGTTCTCTCATACCATGAGAAAAACTTTTTTATTCGACCGGAGAGACATCCCCACATTGTGAGTATTTCTTATTTCACTTCGAGGATCTCTCTCTTCTTTTCTGACTTTCATCCGTCTCGCTCCAGCTATATCTCACCCTCGTCCCTTTCAAAGACACCCCTGTGAAACGCATTTCCATCGATTCACTTGCGGGCATTTCACCCTCAACGGTACATTCATGTATCCCTATGCAAATGTACATTCCTTTGGGGATTGTTTTTTTCCTTCCTCTCTCACTTCCTTCTTTCTTCACCCTCCAGTGAAATTCTATTAAAAACAAGACAAAAAGAAAGTCATCCCTCTGTTGGCTAACTCGTGCCTATCTAAAAATTTGAATATCACCCCTTTTTTTCTTTATGGCGAACGAGACGACGTGGAATATCTCGTGAAATGTTTCACAAACCCTCTCATGAACGACGAGAAACAGGAAGAACTTTTCGTCGCCGAGATGTCAAAAAGTAATGGGACTTTGAATGGAATTAGTTACGAGTTTCGTTAGTTTGTAAAGAGAATTCACGAAATGAAGAGCCGAGGGAGACAGAAAGCGAGAGAGAGAGAGATGAGAATGTAGAAATGAGCTTTCACATCTGCGACAAACTCCAGGGATCAGCGAGATTTAATAATCGGTGGGAGGAAACACACACAGAGAGAATAGAGAGAGTGTGTTTCTCGTTGAAACAACCGACATGCTGAGACGACAGAGTTTCAGTAAAATTTAATATCATCTATATTGAACGAGGTTGAATAAGCCACGTACGAATAATGCTATTACCAGGTAAAACACTAAAATTACGAGAATATCTAAATGCACATTATTGATTAATCGTCGTAATGAAAATAATGCTAACGTGTTATTTCTATGCTATAAATTCAATCGTCCTCGATAACGAAGTTGCGGGCGAAAAAAAAAAAAAATGTCCGAAGATGTTGATCTCTCGGGTGATTTATGAATTTATCGAACTTTGACATCGGCCTCGTTTCTCCGTCGTTGTACGACCGGAGAAACTTCTATATCTCGCATTCGGTAATAATACTACGATCACTTTGGATTATTTGCAAACTTCTCTCTTATCTCATTAGCAAAACTGCGAATAATTTATACCAACAGTGCTCCGATTTATGACGCATATTATCGATCAAACGTATTTTACGGTATTTCACAACCCTTAGAAATTTTACAGAGGAATTTTGATGTTTTTTTTTTTGCTACAATGCTTTTTCACTAAGACCGTCGTCCCGTGTGAAGACTCTTTTTTTTCACGCTCTTTTTGGGAATTTTTTTTGGCGAACTAAACAAAGATACAACTGCGAAATTTTTACCACATATTTATTCACATTTTGAGCACACTTTACAATTTTTTCAGTCCGATATCGTCGCTCATTGCTGAGGTACACGGCGACTTAGCCACTCATTCTCAAAAAACGGTTACCACGATTGTGCTCTGCTTATCCAAAACGAAAAAATCAAACGGAATTTTAATCTGTGAAATTCAAATAGGGTTGGAACTAGGATTATAAAAAAAATCGTCAAAGTTACGCCGTTTTGTCTGCCGCTAGAGCGGTGTTACCCTTTAAGAGGGGAAATAGGGTTACGACAGCGTTTTCTCAATGATTTTCATGAATTTTTTTGTAGTATAAAAAATGAATATAATTTATTGAAACTTTGAGAATATTTTATACATATATTTAAGTATATAGTATAAAATTTTTGAAGAATTACCTTGAAAAACACCGAAGATATTAGCGACCCCATATTGCAGGTCGCAATCAGACTCAGCATTTTGCGTACATTCTGGAAGCCGCAATTTTCATCTGAAATCAAACGAGGTTGGAATTTACTTTTATTATATGTCTCTCTTCTATATGAACCTGAATGCTATCAAAAAAATTGAAAATTGAATTTTTTACAGGGGTCAAAACAAAAAAGCATGATTTTTTGCCATTTTTTACAACTTTATTTGCAAAAAAAAATTATTTTAAGTAATGATGATATTCCGATTTTAGGTTCATATAGAGCGCAATACTATGAAGAAAGTAACTGCCAATTTTCAAAACGATTGGTTGAAAACTTTTCGAACTAGCGTGTACGCAAGTTAAAAAAAGTCGGTTTCAGAAAAACGCGTTTGAAAAAACGCAAAATGCCGAGTCTGATTGTGACCTGCAATATGGGTTCGCTAATATCTTCGGTGTTTTTCAAGGAAATTCTTCAAAAATTTTATAGTATATACTTAAATATATGTATAAAATATTCTCAAAGTTTCAATAAATTATATTCATTTTTTATACTATAAAAAAATTCATGAAAATCATTGAGAAAACGGTCCTAACTCTATTTCCCACCTTAATGGCTTATAACAATAGAACGAGTCGGAATTTTCATTTAAAATTTTGGGAACATATTTTTCAATAGTTTTACTAACAATTTATGAAATTAAAAAAAAATCGATTTTTTGAACCGGCTAACCCTATTTCCACCCTTAAACCGATTTATTTTTACCCCCTGATCACTAATCTGGTAGACATATTCTCCGAGAAAAATGACGATTTTATTAATAACCGTGAAAAAGATGTTTTTCCTTTCCTCGTGCACGTGTGCGGTTGTATAATTTATCGCCGGTTGCAACTATTCTCGATTCATCTCGATGAATAAAGCTCTCGTAAGTCGTATACGATCATATAGGAATAGAAAAAAGAATTGTTTATGTGTGCGCTATGAAATTTCTAGTACTGTACAGCGAGATAGATATGCTGTTCGCATATACCCATAGAAATGGTAATATATCTCGTTCCATATTTACTATTTTATTCAACGTCGAGCGCATACACTGTTTACCAATTGAAATTGAGGGGATTCTCGATTCGCGAGAATTGTATTTCTAGTTATATCATGCAGTATCTTTTTTATGCCATACATATAAATTTCGTATCGATATGTACCAGAGGGTCATTGGAAATTGATAAAATGGTTCGAATTTTTATTCACCAGAAATAATATCAGAATGCAGATGAATAAGAAAAAAAACGTTTGAAAAGTTAATGAGGAGTGCTAAAAAAATATTCCAATAATAATCGCATCTATGAAAAAAGCATTTATAAAAGTGACACGTCACGACATATCTCGAAATGCGGTTTATTTCCGAAGCCGATAATAGACGCATTCTGATTGGACGTGGATGTCCTCCTAGGAATTCGATCATGTGCATACTTCAGATCGCACGATCGTAGACGTCGAACCTACCTACAAAGCACCGCGCACACCGATCCTAGTTTCCCCTATGAAAAAGACTCGTCACGAAATATCTCGAAGTGCGATTTATTTTTCAAGAACCGGCTAACTCGTTGTTGCGATTGGCTCTCGAGTTCGACCATGTGCATTAAGGTGGGTCAAATAAAATGACTAATTTTTTTTTTCCTCGATATAATGAAAAATGGATTTTTTGGCATCTCAAAAAAACCCTCTGCAAGTACGAGCCCTTCATATTTAAATCAAGAGGTCCCTCATCGCGAATTTTCATTTCCCATTTAAATAACATGGAAACATTTTTTTTTTAACTTTGGAATTTTATTAGACTTAAACCGTTGATGTTACGAGAATTTTTTAACACATTTTTGTAGAACATTTGCTGCTCTACAAAAAAACTCTCTTGTTTCTAATCGATAAAAGTAACCGTACAAAAATTAATCGGTGATAATTAGCTCTGGATTCTACTTATCTCGTTTATTAGTACATAAATTTCAAATTTTGAAAATTTTCCTTATCAATATGAATAAATATACTACTAATATACTATTATACTACTACTATATTACTAATTATTTTCAAATAAATATAAGAGAATCCAAAGCTAATTATCACCGATTATTTTTTGTACGGTTACTTTTATCGATTAGACACAAGAGAGCTTTTTTGTAGAGCATCAAATGTTCTACAAAAATGTGCTAAAAGACTATCCTAACATCAACGGTTTAGGTCTATTAAAATTCCAAAGTTAAAAAAAAAATGTTTCCATGTTATTTAAATGGGAAATGAAAATTCGCGATGAGGGACCTCTTAATTTAAACAAGAAGGGCTCATACTTGCAGAAGGTTTTTTTGAGATGCCAAACAATACATTTTTCATTATATCGAGGAAAAAAAAAATTAATCATTAATGTGCATACTTCAGATCGTACGATCGTTAACGACGAAGATAACTGAAAGGGTATACGACGGAAAAGCCAATAAAAATATTGATAATAATGATAAACAATATTTTTGAAATAATAATTGATATTTTTTTTGGAATAATTTATTAAATTATACACATTTAATTCTTATCATTTTTTCGAATAAACGTTATTTTAGAATACAATGAATATTCGAGTTCGTTGCATATTTCATTGTGATTTATGCGATTTTGTAAATCGTACATTGGCAAAAGCTTCGGACCGTCGGATTTAATTCTATCTCGCGAATGCAAAGCCTCGCTCACTTCGCGAAACTCGTTATACATCTGGACATTGTATGTCAGAGTGGCTGCTCTTTTAGCGATATATATAACTGCACGTATATCCTCAGTTGGATTTAATAAACCCAGAGTGAGTAGTATCTCATCCTCGCAGCGTGAAAACCTATTCGCTTTTCGCCCACCTCTTCCGTCTCTTCATCCTCGTTCCTGTACGTTCGCCGGATATATATCCGGTGAGAAGATTACGGAGAGTATCCTCTCTGCTCTATGCACACAGGACACAGAGGGGTTTGTAGATGTGCGAGCTTTCGATCCGAGCACGAAGTACCTCCACCTCTACCCCACGAGGGATTTTCCATTAAACTCGATGGAGAACGAAAAGCACCGGCTGGCACGATGATTTTCGAAGCCACATAATACACATGTCTGACGGTTAATCCCAGAAAACCCGTTTATCGTCGCTGAGAAATATTAACGGAGCTTCGGATAAGCTGGTCTTGTTTTGCTTCCTCGTCGAGGAATTGTTTTCTTAAGGGCGGGGTAAGGGTTTTCACTTTCGAAAAATCGAATTTTTTTTTTTTGTCTTATCTTATTGTTTAACATTTCAAGAATATGTCCTTAAAATTTTTAACCGATCTAAGCAATATTCTTGAAGTTATTGTCTTATTAATCTCCTGGCCTTTGACGCTATACCTCTAACAGCTGCGGGCGGTCGGGCTAGCAGTGCACTTCAGACGCGTTTTTCTCAAAACTACTTTTTCAAAGTCCGTGTTCACTGCCATTTAAAAACTACTTGACCGATTCATTTCAAACTTTCTACACATTTTCTACATATAAAATACCTCCCCCCAACGTTTAGTAAAATTTTTTTTTTTTTACATTAAGGGTGTTTCCCACCCACATAATGGCGGAATTTTTCGTGGAAAATAACAGTTCACACTTTAGATGGCCGCCAAAAATTTTTAAATGAAAAAAAAAATTATCAGAGAACTCTGGGGGGAAGATATGATTATAATTTGACTAAATTTTCATGGTTTTTCATTTTCAGATAATTTCCGGCCGAGTTATAGTGAACACCGCAAATTGTTTTTTTTTTCCAAGACGTTCTGGGGGAAGCTCTGTTACGGGCTTATGCTTCAATATTTCTGCATGAAAAAATTACACAACATTGTCAAAAGTATGCTCAATAATGTACAAAAGGTTCGAATAAAATTGCTCAATCCATATTTGAGAAAAAAAATCGCAAAAAAAGTGTTTTTTTTTACACTGAAACCCTTACCCCTCCCTTAAACAATCTTGTTTTTTTTTGTCACGATGTTCATGATAGAATTCTCTCAAAATGTCACAGGGTAACAGAAAATCATGTTTCGAAAAACTGTCCGGAAGGACATTAAGTATATTAAATTTTGTTGTATCATTAGGTTTTGGTTAAAAGTCATGCTTACTTAATACAAAATTTACTTAACTTTAACAAATCTTTTTTTTTTAATTGAGAAATGACGATATAAATATTTTGTTGGCATTTTGAAATTTTAGATTCATTATTATAAAATGTTTTTTGCCTTTATTTGGTGCAGCCAAAGATTTCATTAAACTTCGATCAAAAGCTGAGACTTAAAAATTGCTTGATCGAAATTTCACACAATACTTAAAGTCCCCATTATACTCGAAACTATCGTTTTCAATTTTGGCTTTCTCATGAACGAAACTTTGAGCATTGTGTGGAATTTCGACGATGCAATTTGCAAGGTGCAACGTGCAGCTTTTTTCTCCGTTCGTTAATCGCAGATTTTTCGAAAAATTTAAATTTCATAAAATCCGAAAGCTTTTAATGACTTTCACCAAATTCAGTGTCGACCGTTATTTAATTGAATCCTCTTCATATAAAAAAATGTCAGTCCGATATCTCAATGTTTGCGGAAATTATAGGGATCAGTTGCATTTTTCGAAAAATTCAAAATTCCATAAAATCCGAATCCTTTCGCTGATTTTCGTCAAATGCAATATCAACCGTCGCTTAATGATAATCTAGTTATATACAAAAAAATTAGCTCGGTATCTAAAAATGTATGGAAACCAGAACGAGTACTGTGATTTTTCGAAAAATTCCAAAAGCCATAAAATCTGAATCGCTCCATGAATTTTTATAATAATTTCAGTAAATAAAGGAAACGTACTGATTTGATTTTATGCTAAATCGCGTCGCCGTAACTCAAACCATTCTCGAGATATAAAATTTCGCACGACCGTTACACACACACACACACATATACGTCAGGACATTTTTCTCTAAATATGAGTTGCCGACATTACATATTGAAAAAATGATTCGAAAATTCAAACACATTGAAAACTCGGAAAAAAATGTTAACATCACTAGAAAGCCTTCCTCTAGAGGAAGCAAAAAAAATGAAAGAGGCGATGCCTTCAACTCAAAAATGAAAAATGAAAATTTCAAGCTTTCGATCTAAATAAAGAAATGAAGAATGTTCGGTATGAACCTCGAAGAGAATCGAGAATCACAGATTTTCTGTTGTTTTTCTTGTTGAACTTCCGGTCTCTAGCAAAAGGATCAAAATCGTATTACACTTGTTATGAAATTTTTTTGATTTATTTGGCTCTGTACAGTTTTTTTTGCTACAAATTTATTAATAATTAGTAATACAATTACAATAGATATTTCCATTTTTCTTTCTGTCTTCTTTGCTCTTAGTAACGTTCATTTTTTTTTTTTTTACTTTTGTTTTATTTAATTTTTATCGATGTTTCAGCGTCACTCGGTGACATCGCTCACTCGCTTCCGTGCACCCTATACGGTTGTTTAAATCGTTACGGAGAAGAGAGTAGAAACGAATAATTGGGAATGGCGTGCCCGACGTAATTTAATCATAGCCGCATATTTCGTTCGTCGCTTATCGTATTTACCGATCGGAGAGTTTCATAGAGAAAAGAAAAAGAAGAAAAAAATTAACGCCAGTCTCAGAGTAATTTTTGTGTTACTCCGTGAATTCACCTCCTATTCTTCCCATTTTCTCTAACGCGATTCAGCCTGTTCTAACGATTGTTGGAAAATTTAATTTTCAAGAAAGTTGGTCGGAACCTCGAAATAATCGTTTCTTTTGACGCTTTAACTCTCCGTCTGTGACGGAAGGAAGATTATCGGGTTTAATGAGTTTCGTACTGTGGTCTGTCCAAACTGTCGACTCGTTGGGTAAATACTCGGAATGGCTCACGTCGAGTTGCCTCGGAAACCTCGAGGGGGTTGGATCTCTCTTCGGTGACACTTTTCGGGGCCCGGTGAGTTTCGCGAGGTTGCCAAACAACTTTGCTCTCCCCCAAACGAGAAACAGAAAAGTGTTTGCTCGAGGGAAGCAAAGTTCAGCCCGTGGGGCAACAGCGGCAAACTCGTTACTTTTCGTTCGGAGTAATTAGCGCCCGGCTTTTCGCAGACGCTCCTTTCGAGACGTGGTAGTTTTTTTTTTTTTTTTTTTTTAAACTAAAAGAACAAAAAACAACCAAAAGTAAACGTTTCCAAGTCATGTTCTTGCTCCTCATCGGTAAATTTCTTCGAGACAATCGTTAATTTTGTTCTTCCTTTGTATTTCTCGTAAATACAAAAACCGCGATTCTCGATCAATCGTCTGTATACTGACTCTTTCCGATCGATCGACCTCATCAAGATTTTCTCCTCGATGGAGGAAAAAAGAAAACAAAAAAAAAACAAATTAACATCACCGTTAAATACTGTGTCGTAGTTGGCGAGAAAGATCTAAGGATAATCATCTAAACGCTATTTCATGATTTTTGCTTGTTTCCTTCTTAAACGACTAAATCGTATCTTCGTACATTAATATTTATAATATATGTATAAACATAATACATAAAACGTTTCGCGTTTTTTTTTCCATTCGTCGTCGTTTACTCTCTCTCGTACAATAACTTGCTGACTAAGCATTATAATTAGCGAATGTACAATATGTGTATTTTGTGTCATGCGTATGGTTGTGTGTGTGTGTGTGTTTTTTGTCGTTGCTGTTGAACTAATCGCGAGCTCATTTTCAGAGCGGCAAAGAAAAAAAAAATTAACGAAAGCTTGCCAGCCTCACTTTACACACAAATTTTTGCTTCATCTTAACGATCGATATACGTGTATATTTTGTTTTCATATATTATATATATTTAATCATTGTCGCGGTAATCAACCAACATCGATGAAAAATAAATCATAATTACAGTTTCTTGTTTTTTTTTTTTTTTTTTTCACTTCCTCGATTCGGAAATAATCGTACAAACTTCGTTACGCACGGAAATTCTCGTTCACGCTTTATCGGTTATCCTACGAAATAATTCTTCTTGGACATCCCAGCACAATTACACTCTTACATGTTTAAACGGAGTATTTTGGTTTTCGACATTATGCGTGCATTATTTATTTATTTTAATTTTTTTCTCCTCTACTTTCTTTCTAAAAACCGGATTTCATTAATACACGCATTCACGCTCAATTGGATTATACATGCTTTATCGCGGATAATATCTTTCGAGGGACGATTTTAGCCGAGCTTATGTCCCACGCATTTATAATGATAAAGCGATTGTTTTTTTTTTTTTTTTGTTTCGTTTCGTTTGCCTATACGTTATTATACTCGTAGGTTTATTATGAACAATTAAAACGATGGAGTTTTGCTAGAAAGTAAACATTTGCGTTTTCCTCTCTGTCTGTCTGTCTCTCTCTCTATATATTGCTACGGTATCGTAGTACTTGCGGAATGTGCCAAAAAAAAAGAGTATATTCTCCCTTGTCCCGAACAAAGATGAGCAAAATCTAATTCTCCAATAACCATTTAACAAAAAAAAAAAAAAAAACTGAAAAATTCCATGTTTATCATCAGCGTACGGTTTTGGTTTTTATTGCCCTTTTACTATATATCGTTAATCAAAATTTTATCTAGTAATCTATTTTAAGGAAATCTGATAATCCACTTAGAGGAAAATTTGGAATTGCAGTTTTTCGTTTCTCAATGTACTTGAAAAAAATCGATTTTCCTTATCCTTGAATCCAAGACTCAAGACGATTATTCTCAAGCTCTCGATAATATCATTCTCGTTCTTTTTTTTTTTTTTTTTAGACTCTCCTGTGCGCATTCATTTGTCTCATACGTCGCGATACATTTGGCGTTGTAATATTTGCCTTAAGAAAAAAATGTAAATTCGGCTGGAAGATACCGGAATCGTCAAAGGCAATATATATGTATATATATCCCCGGTTTACGTATCTCGGAGGAGCAATACTTTCTTTATTTCTTTCATTCTTTCTTTTTTTTTTTTTTATTTTGCTGTTTGTCAACATTTTCGTCGTTAGCGAGACAATGTTGTTGTTTTATCTAGGAAGCAGTTGTGGCGGTTGGCATAAATGGCGCGGGTCACGCGAGGCTCGATTCTTGCTCGCCCCAACCCTCGCTGTCGCACTCGCTCTCTGATGCCGAATCGCTGTCGCTAAATTCAACGGCAACGCGTCGCGCGAGTATCGAGGCAACGTCGTTCAGAGCGTTCACTCGTTCACCCTCCTTCTGCTCGATTTTTTCCACCTTTCGCAGCTTTATACCTATCATGGAGAATGTAACACGTGCAAAATCATTATTTGTTATTGTTTATTGTCATTGGCGTTAAAGAGGGTCGGTCATTGATCGTCGCACGGTCGAAATCTGACACTCAACTACCTCAGGAACTAAATACATTATTCACATCGACCTGTCAACGATATAGCGACATGGATTTAAGGGGGGGGGTAGGGTTTAAAAAAAAAAAAATTTATTATTTTTTTTATATTTTTTTTCTGAATGAACAATATGTCGAGAATATTGTGTATAAATTTTAAGTCAATCGGAGTAAAACTAACGGAGTTACAGCGTTTCAAACGATTACGATTACGTGATATGGGTTCACGTATAAAAAACTTTAAATCGATTTTCCCGAAAACGTCATTTTTGAAGTTTGTGAACATTAGAATTCAAAATCTACTGAACCGATCCTTTTGAAAATTAAAAATTTTTTTTCAATTTTTTCAATTTTTTAATAACAAATTGAGCGCGATTTTTTGAGCTAAAATTGCGTTTTTCACTTCCAAGTGCTGCAAAAAATAGAAAAAGAAAATAAAAACCTCTTCCTGATTACCTCGAGAAATACATCACCTTTAAAATGCATAACAATTTTTTTGTTTCGGATGATCCGGTAACGAGTTATAATGTTCACCGCAAAACCACTTTTTTTCAAGGCGCCTCTGGAGATTCAACGTCACCGGCTTATTTATCAATATTTTTCATTGAAAATTTTTTCTGAGATACTTCAATAGTTGTACAATAATATGTAATTCTATTTAATAAAATTATATTACTCATGTCGCCGCAAAAAAATCATAAAGATATGCTTTTTTTTCGCCTTTAAACCCCCCCCCCCCCCCCCCCCCCCCATAAGGGTAAAAGCAAAAAAATACAGACAACCATTCGAATCGTTTTGATAAAATAAAAAATAATAATTACCGTCTCTTATAGCCTTGAGAAGATCGTTGCGCGGATCGACAATTGGTACGTTAGGATTTTGTGATTTCCTCAGTTGTCCGTCGATCATATTTTTCACGGGTTTAAGTTTTGGCGGATTCGTGGCGATCATCTTAGCGATATCGCCATTCGTCAATGGCATCGGTGGCGTTGGACCGTTAACGATCGGCGGCGGTGGGGGTGGTGGCGGTGGCGGTGGAATGTTGCAAGGCGGTGACACGGGTCTTTGGGGAATTGGATCGGGTGTCGGTGGAGGCGGTGGAAGATCCTGTGGCGCGGGATCGGGCTCGTCGATGCCCATGGGAATCGTATGATTCGGTGGCGTTGGCGTCGAGTGATGACTCGGCAACGGACTGTTCGAACGACTTCCGTTTCTGTTCAGCAAATGAGACGGTATTGTACCTGTGAAATAAAAGACGAAAAAAAAAAAATCTCAGTACGAGTGTCGTCCGATTTCCTTACGTTGTAAATAATCTCGTAGTCGTCCATAAAATTCGTCAAATTGGAAATGCTAATTTATTTCCTCGTAATATCTTATTTTTCACGAATTTTACGCGAGAAATTTTTTTTTTATCTCTTCGCCGAGAGAAAATTATGAAGAAACAAGGATTTTCTGATTATCTCGAATATTTTCGCGTCATATCGATAAACAAATGTGTCCAATAACAAAGTAGCTTCGTACCGTTCATCGCCGGTGGTGACATCGTTTCACCGGGTGGCGGTGGAGGCGGCGGTAGTGTATCGCGTCCCGTGCTCATGGACCTTCCTCTCGTCGGTGTGTTGTTAGCCGACGCGATAGTCGGCGTCGAATTGCTCGAAGCGTTGCTCGGTGGAGCCGGTGGTGGTTGGGATGGTCTCGATCTTCCACCTCGGCTCGGAGTACTTTGACCACCGGGACTCTGATAAGTCTCGCTGCCAGGCTGTCCCTGTCCCGGTGCATAGTGCGAGCTGTACAAACTACCGTCGTCGTAACCCTGAGTCGCATAATTCGCAGCTCTACAAAAAAAATTGAAAAACATTCAAACTCAAATTTTTTTAAACTTTTCCGACACTGAGAGGTCGATGATTCTTTAGAACGTGAACGACTGTTTAAATTCAAAAAATTTTAGACATTGTTGCAAAACCTATATCCTAAAAAATATACAACTCTCGAAATTTTTCATGTACCAATCTAGTTTTAGAATTTTCGATACGATTCTTATTTTCCAAATAATAATTAAATAAAACACGTTTTGTGGAAATATTTTTTTTTACAATTTTCAATGCCATTATGATAAAAGATCTTGCTTCATAATTTTTGCGCGTACACAAAGCTTCCTCAACGAGGAAACCAATATTGAAATTGCGCCTCGCTCGTGGAGGAAAGTTTGCGAAAACGCAAAAAAATGACGAAGCAAAATGCAAGTTAAAAACAAGCACCAGTTTTCCAATCTTTTGCGTACGACCACCTCTCCCTGAAAGAAAAATGTATCCTTATTTTTTGTCAGTTATTCGCACCTATAATGATCCGAAGTCGGTGGACTGTACAGATGTTGTTCCTCCGATGGATAACTTCGCCTGAGCTCGATGCTGTTTGGTCTGGGTGGCCTCGGTTCCGTCATCACCATACCGAGCAACGATTCGTCGGGTATATTGTGCGGTGCACGATACTGCACAGCCTGACTCGGCATAATATACTCTCCATGACCAACGGCCAATTGTCTCTGTCGTTCTCTCGTATTGTGAGGCTGCCTCACGCGCCTCTTGTGTCTTCCTCCACCGCCGCTACCACCCTCGTTCCGCGGCCTGTGAGGCTGTACACACGAGAAAAAATATTCAACAATACTGTTCCTCGTAATGATCCAATTGTTCAACGAGACTGCATCGTTAGAAAAATTTGGTGCATTAAATAGGCAAGCGAAAATTTTATCCGAAAAAAAATGAACGAATGATGGATCGGCGCTGATACTGAAAAATGTTTATCTTTCGTATATATATATATATTTTTTTTTTTCAGGTCCTTGCTTGAGGGATTAATGATCCGAGCGTTTCGCACGAAGACTTCAATAAATTCCTAGCGTTGATACTACGTTTCTTAAAGCGAGCCAGCTATTTAGAGCAAACCTCTAACAGCGAAAGGAGGTAATTGGTTAATAAGTAGAGAGAAAAATCCACAAACGCACACACACACGCACACTGACGTGAATTTTGATGTTACACATGTGTGAGATGAGCGAGAGGATGAGAACTCAACGATTAATGAATTATCGTAATGCAGAGATTTTTACAGGGCAAGATGGGGGTTGGGGGGGTGGGTTTTTTTTTTAATATCGAGAATATAGATACAAAATGGAGAAGATTATATAGAATGTGTGTGTGTGTATATATATATATATGGAGAAAAAATTAAAATAACGAGATAACTACAAAGATCCAAACCATCGACTTGCCTCTCTGAACGGTTCGGCATATTCAGACTCGGTCTATAACCAAGGGGACAGTATCGGTAGTTAGAATTAAACGTGTTTTCATCAAGAGTATTAATTTTCATATTATTTATAATGAACAAGACCTAAACTCGACAGATCGACTAAGCACGTTCGGGAACTTTTGAATTTTTCATCAATCGTTCCAAAAACGCGATTAGAGAACGAACCAGCAACGAAAAAAAAGGTTTTTTTTTTTTTTCTTCGACAAAATCGGATAATCGCGTTCTTCACCTTTTTCCCTCGATCGTGAAGCTTCTTTTCCGTATCCTTGAGCATTTCTTGACTCCACAGATCGAAGAAGTAATTCGGATCCGTGTAAAATTTGAGACCGTCCTTTCCGTCCTCCCTGAAATTAAATTGGATTTAAAACGAGCTCACGTTGTTTGGACGTATTGCGAAGTGAAAAAAAAGAGATTTTTTTTCTTCTTTCTTTCTATAATTACCTGTAAACATTGAGTTTGTCGAGGGGCGGCGGTGTGTCGCACTGTTGATAAGTCTCGAGCATAGCGGTCGGCATCGTGTCTCGAGAAACTACTTGCTGATCGAATATCACCGAACTCTTGAATGCTTTTCGCATATGAATATCTTGTAGCGATACTGCAATTAACAAACAAAAAAAAAGACATTGCAATTTAATTTCGTTCATTATAATTCACCGAGTGAATGTAACATGCAAAGTATCGCGTACAGACAATCTTTTTGACCTTCTGGACCAAATTAAAATTAACGATGATTAAATTTAATTGATAAATCAGTCGAATCACTGTCGGGCGAAAAAAAAATGGCAATACGCTTCCAGAAACTCGATCTCTTAAGTAACCGCTGCATTTTTTTTAAACAATGTATCCTGTAGCATTTTATAAATTCAAAGTGATAAAGACATTTAAATTTACACTATTTTTTAAGGGCGGGGTAAGGGTTTTCACTTTCGAACAATCGAATTTTTGTTTTTTGTCTTATCTTATTGTTTAACATTTCAAGAATATGTCCTTAAAATTTTAAACCGATCTAAGCAATATTCTTGAAGTTATTGTCTTATTAATCTCCTGGCCTTTAACGCTATACCTCTAACAGCTGCGGGCGGTCGGGCTAGCAGTGCACTTTAGACGCGTTTTTCTCAAAACTACTTTTTCAAAGTCCGTGTTCACTGCCATTTAAAAACTACTTGATCGATTCATTTCAAACTTTGTACACATTTTCTACATATAAAATACCTCCCCCCAACGTTTAGTTAAATTTTTTTTTTTTTACATTAAGGGTGTTTCCCACCCACAAAATGGCGGAATTTTTCGTGGAAAATAACAGTTCACACTTTAGATGGCCGCCAAAAATTTTTAAATGAAAAAAAAAATTATCAGAGAACGTTGGGGGGAAGATTTGATTATAATTTGACTAAATTTTTATGGTTTTTCATATTCAGATAATTTCCGGCCGAGTTATAGTGAACACCGCAAATTGTTTTTTTTTCCAAGACGTTCTGGGGGAAGCTCTGTTACGGACTTGTGCTTCAATATTTCTGCATGAAAAAATTACACAACATTGTCAAAAGTATGCTCAATAATGTACAAAAGGTTCGAATAAAATTGCTCAATCCATATTTGAGAAAAAAAATCCCAAAAAAAGTGTTTTTTTTAACGCTAAAACCCTTACCCCTCCCTTAATCTAAAAGCTTCTCCAATCGTTTTCTTCAAATATATTTCGATCTAAATATGAAAAAATCGGAAATGCAAGAGTTGCATCTTCAATTTATTTATTTTTTTAACAAAAAAACTTTTAAATAATCGGATTCGAATATTTCTTTACATGATCGTAGAAGTATTTCGAATAGTCCCTCGTTTGGCCGTTTGGAGTACTTTTTTTTTAAACAAATTCAAAATTATCTCGGGATTTGAGGGGAGACTGCTATGAGCTTTGGGATCGCGAATTATTTACTGGAAAAATAAATGTCTTCGTGAAAAAAGAAAAATGTTCTTAATTTACTCCAGCATGGATTTTTTGAACATGATATTTTTTGTACGGAAAAAAAAACGTGGGGCCTGTACGATAAAAATTATGGAAATGGGAGTGTTTTCGGTGTTAATGATATTGTACATGTCTTTTATGACTTTTTAGAGGTAAACAAACCAAGTCACCAAACGGTAGATATAAAGGGTATAAATTTGGGCGATTAAGAAAAAACTCATAGAGATAAGGAATTGTTTTAATAACCCAATTCCTTCGACACTGATTACACCGAGTATTGAGCCTCATAATTTCTCAAAAAAAAAAAAAACAACTTTGACCCACCTTCCTCGACGTTGCTGTCGAGTTGCGTAACTTTTACCGCAAGCCTGTCTATCCTAGCTTGAAGAGAATTTGCACGATCGCTAAGCGTAACGGCTTCCCTCGCGAGTTCGCCAAAAAGATCCTCGGCGTGCCTCGATAAACTCGACAATTGTCTTATCGTGTTGGCGAGTGTGCCATTTGTCGCGGCTTCCAATTCCGACGGAAGTGGAAATGCCTCGGGTATCGTGCCACGCGCAACGTGCACGGGTTCCACGAGCCTCTTTGGAAGTGGCATCCTCTTAGCTCGTTTATCACGGGCCTTGCAGCCCGGAGCTGGATTTTCCCAAAATCACTCACCGCTCTCTCGGGACCTGTAATGATTTAAAAAAAAAAAATCGAAAAAACTGATCAGAATAGGTAGATGGAAACGCGATCTGGTATTTATTAGAAAAAAAGGAAAAGGATTAAGCATGAGCTATATGGAACGCTACGGAATCCTCCACTTCGTACTCTGAGGATTTCGTAACATTACCCTAAAGTCAAGTCGTTGATCGTTGACACCATCGCTAGGTAATATATATACCTAGGTAATATATATCCTAGGGGATATTTTCATTGAATTTCAGATATCTAAAAAATCAATGATGATTTCGAGATCGCTATAATTTTCCCCCAAACTTGTCATGTGTCTTCATTTGTCAGAATTATTTTGTAATTTTTCACGCGGTAGTTTCGAAAGGAAAAAGGGGGGAAGTGGCGTAGTAAAAAAAACGACTATTTTTTATGAACATTATTGAAAATATTAATCGAAAAAAAAAATTGATAAATATATTTTCAATCCTTTATGGCCGGAAATAGGGTTAGACGGTTCAAAAAATCGATTTTTTTTTTTAATTTCATAAATTGTTAGTAAAACTATTGAAAAATATGTTGCCAAAATTTTTAATGAAAATTCCGACTCGTTCTGTTGTTATAAGCCATTAAGGGGGGAAATAGGGTTGGGACAGCGTTTTCTCAATGATTTTCATGAATTTTTTTATAGTATAAAAAATGAATATAATTTATTGAAACTTTGAGAACATTTTATACATATATTTAAGTATATACTATAACATTTTTTGAAAAAATGTTTGAATTTCCTTGAAAAACACCGAAGATATTAGCCACCCCGTATTGCTTGTTTTTCTTGGTACTATTTTTTCAAACGCGTTTTTCTGAAAACGACTTGTTTTTAAATTGCGTACACGCTAGTTTGAAAAGTTTTCAACCAATCGTTTTGAAAATTGGCAGTTACTTTCTTCATAGTATTGCGCTCTATATGAACCTAAAATCGGAATATTATAATTATTTAAAATAATTTTTTTTTTGCAAATGAAGTTGTAGAAAATGGCAAAAAATCAAGCTTTTTTGTTTTGACCCTTGTATAAAATTCAATTTTCAATTTTTTTGATAGCATTTAGGTTCATATAGAAGAGAGACGTATAATAAAAGTAAATTCCAATCTCGTTTGATTTCAGATGAAAATTGCGGCTTCCAGAATGTACGCAAAATGCTGAGTCTGATTGTGACCTGCAATATGGGGTCGCTAATATCTTCGGTGTTTTTCAAGGAAATTCTTCAAAAATTTTATAGTATATACTTAAATATATGTATAAAATATTCTCAAAGTTTCAATAAATTATATTCATTTTTTATACTATAAAAAAATTCATGAAAATCATTGAGAAAACGCTGTCCTGACCCTATTTCCCCCCCTTAAATAAGTCCTTTCAAAGGATAGCTCACTCGCCAGGGCAGACAATTTTTTTTTTCTCACATGACTCATTTTCGCTGCTCTAAATTCTCGAAAGAAATATTTTTTCCAAATACAACTCAGGGACCATCTTCGAAACGTCTCAATCTAGTTGCATATCAAATTCCAAACTGATAGTTCAAATTGTTTGGACGTTAGAGGCCTACGACAGACAGACGGACGGACAGATAGCCGAGTTATTTATTATTTCTTTATTTTATCACTGCCTTGGTATTAATTCGAACGTATACGGGGTCGATTAATCGAATAAGTGAGTCCGTCGTTTGACGATGACGCAAGTGTGACCGATTTGGAGATGAAGAGATTCTTCCACGTGAGCTCAAATCGTTCTAAGAAATTCATAACCTCGCGCGACAGTTCAACGCAGCATGAATACAAATTTAATCCTGAATTCCATCTAAATATTTTACGACAGATGAATTCGTCATTCTCACTTTCGGAATATCTCATTCAGCAGACAACGAACTGTGTGGACAGACAATGAAAAAAAAAAAAGGGTCGTGGGGTTATTACACTACCTACACCAACCGAGATTAGAATTGACTACCTTGTTTCCGACGAGGCTCGAAGTTTCTAGTGGAAGTCTACGATCCTTCCGTAAAATGGAAATTTCACAAACGAGATTCTCCCTCGTACCTAATGAATATTCGATTTTATTCAGGGATGGGAAAAATCTCTTTGATCTCCCTTAATCATTCTACATCGCCACGTAGCACTTTTTCTTTTTTTTTTTGTCCGTTAGATTCGTGACGACGTGAGTCCGGAAACCTCAGTGTGAGAAAGAGAGAGAGAGAGATAGAGAGATTAGGAAGCGAATGAAAACCCATTTCCTGATACGCAATCGTTCGTCATTGTAGAAGTTTTAACATTCTCGATAAAAATGCTCCAATAATTTCGTAGCTTTATCCATTAGCAAGCAAAAATAATCACGAAGGCATATTGTCATATTGTTCATTTTAGTTTTCGTCTGTATTAAGGGCGGAAATAGGGTTAGGACAGCGTTTTCTCAATGATTTCCATGCATTTTTTTTATAGTATAAAAAATGAATATAATTTATTGAAACTTTGAGAATATTTTATACATATATTTAAGTATATACTATAAAATTTGTATACATATATTTAAAGTAGTAGTCTGGTAACTTAAGCCGATTTTAATGTCTTTTTTGGAGGGCATTTTTTTGTATGAAAATAAAAATGAATCGTTTTCGATATTTAGGATGTTTTTATTTACATATTAAAGAAACAAAAAAAAATATTGTTGAAAAAATTTAATAGTTTATTATTATTATTATTATTGATCGAAGTTGGCACCTCGAAAAAAAAGCGCGTGGGTGGCCCCGGTGATTTTGGCTCTTGATGTTATCTGAAATATAAAATTCTTGATAATTCTTAATCTATAGACATGTCATTCTGGTCGGAACTACTGAAGTTAAATTTCATGGATAATTAACAAAATGGCGGACTTTGGAAAAAAATTAAATTACTTTTTTTTTCAAAGTCCGCCATTTTGTTATTTATCCATGAAATTTAACTTCAGTATTTCCGACCAGAATGACATGTCTATAGATTAAGAATTACCAAGAATTTTTTATTTCAGATAACATCAAGAGCCAAAATCACCGGGGCCACGCAAGCGTTTTTTTTTCGAGGTGCCAACTGCGATCAATAATAATAATAATAATAAACTATTAAATTTTTTCAACAATTTTTTTTTTTGTATTTTTAACATGTAAACAAAAACATCCTAAATATTCAAAACGATTCATTTTTATTTTCCTACAAAAAAACGCCCTACAAAAAAGACATGAAAATCGGCTTAAGTTACCAGACTACTACCTTAAGTATATACTATAAAATATTAGCGACCCCATATTGCAGGTCACAATCAGACTTAGCATTTTGCGTACATTCTGGAAGCCGCAATTTTCATCTGAAATCAAACGAGGTTGGAATTTACTTTTATTATATGTCTCTTTTCTATATGAACCTAAATGCTATCAAAAAAATTGAAAATTGAATTTTTTACAGGGGTCAAAACAAAAAAACATGATTTTTTGCCATTTTTTACAACGTTATTTGCAAAAAAAAAATTATTTTAGATAATGATAATATTCCGATTCTAGGTTCATATAAAGCGCAAAACTACGAAGAAAGTAACTGCCAATTTTCAAAACGATTGGTTGAAAACTTTTCAAACTAGCGTGTACGCAAGTTCAAAAAAAGTCGTTTTCAGAAAAACGCGTTTGAAAAAATAGTACCAAGAAAAGCAAGCAATATGGGGTCGCTAATATTTCATAGTATATACTTAAATATAAGTATACAAATTTTATAGTATATACTTAAATATATGTACAAAATATTCTCAAAGTTTCAATAAATTATGTTCATTTTTTATACTATAAAAAAATTCATGAAAATCATTGAGAAAACGCTGTCCTAACCCCATTTTCCCCCTTAATGGCTTATAACAATAGAACGAGTCGGAATTTTCATTTAAAATTTTGGGAACATATTTTTCAATAGTTTTCCTAACAATTTATGAAATTAAAAAAAAATCGATTTTTTGAACCGTCTAACCCTATTTCCCCCCTTAAAGGGTTTTATTCGACCGGAAATCTCTCGCTGCTCACATATCTAACGTTCTTGTGAACGAACTTCTAAAAAAAAAATTTCGAGGAAAGATAAAACGCGGACGTTATCTGGTTTTTTTTTCTCAATACTTTTTTTTTTACAGAGATATTGGAAATTTGTACAATCAATATTTGAAATCTTAGTGACTTGATTTTTATTGTAACTCAAGAGGCTCCTCAATTCTCCAAATAAATTTTGCCATTAGAAATGATGTGAACGGAACGAAAGTAAAAAAAAACTGTGCAGACCGGGTGTCGACTGTGAAGGTTTAAAAATCTATTTTAAATTTCTACTCATAGATACCGAGGAACAAACTGTCGCTCTGTATTTACCGTAAAATCAAAATCTCACGATCAATCCTTATCTCTTGTCGATACGATAACTAAGACCGTAAGGGGTTTAGAAAAAAAAAAATCCGTCGAACCGATTCGTCGTTTGTGAAGGAGCAAACATTGCGTGAGATGGTTTTTGTTTTTTTTTTTTCTACTCCTCATCTTCTTCTGTCTTTATCGAAGCAACGTGAAAGTGCCAGAGGAGAGAAACTAAACGGAGTGTACAATATGTGGTAATATATCGTATACGAGCCGGAGCTCTGTTTCCTGTTACCCCTCTCTGTAATCCCATTGGCCTCAATTAGCACCAACGTCCTTTTCCCCCCGTCTGTCCCTGCGCATCGTGTGCGTTCTCTTATCGTGGGACAGCCCGAACAAGGTCGATGATGCGAACATACGGGAGAAAAGATTTTTTTTTTTTTCTGGATTTACCGGCTTTGAGGAATCAGTCGATTTTTTTTAAATTAAAATGACGTTCGATTGAGAGCAATGTCAATCGGTGGTCATTGAAATGCCAGAATAGCCGTGAGAACTTGATTAAATTGTAACTCGACGCACTTTCGGCTCAAATTTATTATTTAATTCAGTACAAAAATAAGGTAAAGTACGGAGATTGATAAAAATTTAACATATTTTAGTTTAACGAGCTTTGTAAAATTATAATATTAATGTTATAAATTAATGTTTCTATCGTATTTTCTTTTCAGATTTTCAAGTCCCTGCCTCTTTGTTCCCATTTCCATTCCCTGAGACCATCCGGTGTTGTCCACAACCACTCTTTCCTAATGGATTACTGTGTCGCATTTGCGCGATGGCACAGGGAAACTGTGGAAAACCTGGCTGATATAGATGGCTAGATTTCATTGAATTTCGGTTCTATTACCATTAGAAATTCACAAAAACTGTCTCTCGTTCGGTAGTCGGCGTGCAAGCCATTGCGCACGGTTAAACGATCACCAATTCCAGTATTGATCGCGACCGCGGGTAACATGGGAAATCACCGAAGCCAGCACACCGACCACGCGCGTCTATTACCGTCGGTCAGTTCAAACTACAATATTAGCCAAATTTTCACGATTCATTGGTCGATTTATTCTTTTTGTCATTTTTTTTTCCATACCTAAAATGTTCGACGAAAATTGGTACCTGAGGATTTTTGAGATTCGCTGATTTTCAAATGAATGTAAATGTTTCAAAATTGTTATTATCGGAGTCGATACAGCGAATTAAAAATTGGCATTATTCGATTTGGAGAAAAAATTGTTTCGAAATTTTTCAGGTCGATTCTGAATTCACATAAAATTGTTGTTATTTGAAACAGTGGCAATGCAATAGATTTATTATTTTACGCATTACTATTTTCAGTATTGTATCGATTAGTATAATTTACAAAAAATGCATTCACTAATGCGGTAATTAAAGAAATAAATGGACAGAGGCATTCTGTATTTATGGTATTGTGAATTTTTCGAAAAAATTCATTAAAAATCGAGCGAATCTCACATTGTCAAGTTAAAGGAGAGAAAAATGGTGCCAATTGATGGATGCATATTCCTTCTTCATCATTTCCTCCATGAGGAGGCAATGGTCGAAAATGCCTCGATTATGATAATTTACAAAAAATGCATTAACTAATGGAGTAACTAAAGAAAAAAAAATGGATAGAGGCATTCTGTATTCATGGTATTGTCAATTTTTCGGAGAAATTCATAAAAAACCAAGCAAACCTCACATGACCAAGTTAAGGTAGTAGACTGGTAACTTAAGCCGATTTTCATGTCTTTTTTGGAGGGCGTTTTTTTGTAGGAAAATAAAAATGAATCGTTTTGAATATTTAGGATGTTTTTATTTACATATTAAAGATACAAAAAAAAATGTTATTGAAAGATTTAATAGTTTATTATTATTATTATTATTGATCGAGGTTGGCACCTCGAAGTTGGCAGCCCGGGTCCTAACTTTTTTTCTACCGAACCGATTGCTTTCAAATTTTAACAGGCTACTCTACACACTTATAGTTCTCGTCGGCACCATCAAGAAATTTTTTCACCCCTAACTTTTTATTTTACAACCCCTTCTTTGCTAAAATAAAAGGACTTTAGCAAAGAAGGGGTTGTAAAATAAAAAGTTAGGGGTGAAAAAATTTCTCGGTGGTACCGACGAGAACTATAAGTGTGTAGAGTAGCCTGTTAAAATTTGAAAGCAATCGGTTCGGTAGAAAAAAAGTTAGGACCCGGGCTGCCAACTTTGAGGTGCCAACTTCGATCAATAATAATAATAATAATAAACCATTAAATTTTTTCAAAAATTTTTTTTTTTGTATCTTTAATATGTAAATAAAAACATCCTAAATATCCAAAACGATTCATTTTTATTTTCGTACAAAAAAACGCCCTCGAAAAAAGACATGAAAATCGGCTTAAGTTACCAGACTACTACCTTAGAGGAGAGAAAAATGGTACCAATTGATACATGCATATTGCGTCTTTATCATTTTTTACACATACATAAAGTTTCCTCCATGAGGAAGCAGAATGATCGAAAATGCCTCGATTAATACAATTTACAAAAAAAATCATTAACTACTGTAGTTACCAAAGAAAAAAAAATCGATAGAGGCATTCCGTATTTATTGTATTGTCAATTTTTCGGAAAAATTCGTTAAAAATCAAGCAAACCTCACATTATCAAGTTGAAGAAGAGAAAAATGGTACCAATTGATAGATGCATATTCCTCCTATCCTTATAATTTTTTGCACATACATAAAGTTTCCTCCATGAGGACGCAGAATCATCGAAAATGCCTCGATTAATATAATTTACAAAAAAATCATTAACCCCCATATTTTTTCTTTGGTAGTAGTTACCAAAGAAAAAAAAATCGATAGAGGCATTCCGTATTTATTGTATTGTCAATTTTTCGGAAAAATTCATTAAAAATCAAGCAAACCTCACATTATCAAGTTAAAGAAGAGAAAAATGGTACCAATTGATAGATGCATATTCCTCCTATCCTTATAATTTTTTGCACATACATAAAGTTTCCTCCATGAGGAAGCAACGATCGAAAATGCCTTGATTAATACAATTTACAAAAACTTCATTAACTACTGAAGTAACTAAAGAAAAAAAAATGGATAGAGGCATTCTATACTTATGGTATTGTCAAATTAACGGACAAAATTCATTAAAAATCAAGCTAACCTCACATTAACAAGTTAAAGTAGAGAAAAAAGGTGTCAATTGATAGATGCATATTCCTCCTATCCTTATAATTTTTTGCAGATGCACAAAAGCTTTCTCTATGAGGAAGCAATGATCGAAAATGTCTCAATTAAAGAAAAATTTGTGAATGCGCAATAATGCTGAGGAATCTATCGCTTCCTCAATATGCGAATTTTAATTTGAACCATTTTTGCTTCTCGTAGAATCGTCCAACGTTATTCATTTAAATTGCAATGTTTTTTTTTCTCTACCGGCAGTCTGTATACTGATAAAAAATAAAAAAAATTCTATAAAACTTTCATCGATCGTCCGCGGTGTGTTCGACGCGGTAGTATATTATTATCAAGGGGATTCGAGGGGGCAAGTTAAAACCCGTGTGAGTCATCTAAGGAGAACGAGAGCTCGGTGTATGTATATTGCATCGTGTGCATTCAGCCCGTGCAGCGTTCAGTGAACGGACGAAGTAATCCCCTTTTCTCTCTTTCTCTCTATTTCTTCCCCGTGCGTTCGAGCTCACTCCACCGCAACTCCCATCTGCATTTTTATATATAGTACAGTGTATAAACTCTCCCACGCGCTCGCTCGTAGTGTGTGCCCAGGGCAATTTGTCGGTTCTCCCGTAGCTCACACCGAGCCGAGGCGTTGAATGGAAAACGATAGCGTTAAAGGGGAGATTGATATTCCGAGATGTTAACGAAGTAAAGAAGTCACGTAATTTGTTTTTTTTTTTTTTTTTTACAATACTTAAGAAAAACGTGATTTAGAAAATATTTCGCAGATATAAGCGAGCTTAGAACTGTGGCTGTAATATATTTTTCTTAAATTAACGAACGGATAAGTCAATTGATTGTAAAATATTTATAAAAACTAATGAGAAAAAGGAAGTTTTTTATTTTTACTCTTTTTCACTGGCACGATTCCTTCATAGGCTAAAAGATCTCGAGAAGTGATTTTCAACCGAGAAACATTGGTTGAAATGGTTTTCTCGTTCATCTCCACTCGTTTCTCTCGTGTCTATGATATTGTACTGGGGTTTAAAATGGTTCTTGGTTGCACAAGCTTAAATACTATTTTAAGGCTCAAAGGTCACTACTACGCTCGAACATAGAATCCAGTTCTCTCCAACATAGTAATATCACTACTCTTGTACTTTTACATCAAGATTTCTCATCGTAAGAATAATGTATATATTAGGGCGATTTTTTTTTTCGACTATTTTTTTTTTTTCAGTCCCCACCCAAAATTTTGTTGGATATGTCGAAAAAGAAATTCCCTGAAAGTTACAGGCCTTAATATTAATTCTAAGTACTTTCCCAAAGCGTGAGAAGATTTTCCATTTAAAATACACGTAAATCGAATTTTTTTTTTTTTTTTTTTTTTTTTCAAATTTCTTTAACTCAGCCGCATTTTATGCTATCATATTGTTCTTGGTTTCGATTTACTCAGAATAAAACAATCTAAAAAAGTGCCTTTTGCGGCGAAAGTGTAAATTGTACTGGTGAGTTGGTACGGGTCACTGAAGTTGATTTTTACCCAAAATTCTCGTTTTTTCTGCTGTTACCTCCGAAACAATTAACTTTACGGAAAAAATGTAAATGGAAAATTTGTTGGAAATTTAATTTCCTACAAAAAAGGTCCTATCGACCCAATTGCTTAGATTAATATTTCTTGAGATATTGAACTTTTTTTTTTTTAATTTTTTTATTATTTAATATTTTATATTTTATAAATTTTATACTACTCATAAGTTAATGTTCAATATCTCAAGAAATATAGATCTAAACAATTGGGGCGATAGGACCTTTTTTGTAGGAAATTAAATTGTCAACAAATTTTTCATTTACATTTTTTTCGTAAAGTTAATTGTTTCGGAGATAACAGCAAAAAAAACGAGAATTTTGGGTAAAAATCAACTTCAGTGACCCGTACCAACTCACCAGTACAATTTACACTTTCGCCGCAAAAGGCACTTTTTTAGATTGTTTTATTCTGGGTAAATCGAAACCAAGAACAATATGATAGCATAAAATGCGGCTGAGTTATAGAAATTTGAAGAAAACAAAAATTCGATTTACGTGTATTTTA